>CM062818.1:94596332-95966052 GCA_031772625.1 Pinus tabuliformis | reverse complement strand
GCTTACAGAGTGGAAGAGGATCACTGGTTCATGAGAATTTCTTAAACTTACTGTGTTCTTCTTCTCTTAGCTTGTTCAGTGAATTATGTGAAAAACCAGGTGTGGAGGGGATAGCTTGATAAATACCTGGTGCAATCGGCCAATGGTGGAATAACAGGAGAATTCAGGGCACCCACAGTCTTTAAATCAATTTCTGCAGGTTGGCGGCGAGAACGTCGTTAAATTTCATGCAGGAGGCATAACAGTCTTTTGGTGAAAAATGCGAAAAAAACGCGATTTTTGGCGAAAATATTGGAAATTTGACCTTTGGTGCGCCTTTCTCGGATGACGTCAGCATGACGTCATGGGTGGGGTCAGTACGGAGTGATGACGTGGCGGTCTGTGAGTGGTCCACGTGGATGGGGGACGTGGCGGACAGGTCGGAGCTATGGCGGGTCAGGTGCTGATGTGGTGCTGACTCGGCAATGGTGTGGAGCTGACGTAGGGCCGACTGGACGGGCGGTAAGCGGAAGGCGGTAAGCGGTAATATCGGACCGATTAAGGTACGAGCACGGTATTGGTAGGAGGCCGCCCGATATAACCCCGGAGCGACGCGTGTCTGAGCCCTGGCGTCATGGTCTGACAAATTTCGGGCGCTATTGTCGGGCATCGGGGGCGGTCCGATATTGATATGAGCCATCGGATGGGAGGGCCCAGATCCAACGGACGACGGGAAATCAAATCGCCAGCATGATACGGCGGGACCTGGAGGCATTGAAATAATATTTTCTTTTGTTTTTTGTGGAATGCGCGCTGTAGTCAAAACTTTGGATAAACGGAGAAAATGGGTTTTGCAATGATTTATAAGCCAAAATGGGTTAATTAGCATTTGTTCGCATAGTGGGGTTAGCGCTGTTAAACCAAGCAGATCTTGGTTTAATCCCGAAATTTTGTTTTTGGCGTTATTTTGCCTATTGCGCTTAAATCTCTTAGCGCTCCAACCTTTGAAGTTATAAGGCTATATTGCCTAGGGGAGGGGAAATATATACTTTGGGGCTTTTTATATGCAATGGTGATATAGTAGTAGGGAAAGGGGAATATAGGGAATTAAGTAATAATGGAGTTAGTAGTTAGTATTGGATAGGAGATATGGAAGAGAGGAGGCAAACACTAAGTTTTTAGGGAACAAACTTAGTTAGGAGAGTAGATCAAAATGAAAAGATTTTTACACAGGAAATGTGGCTCTTTATGAAACAAGAATCAACAAAAGAGTTTGACTTCTCTTATGAACAAAGGTGGTATTGGGATGTTAGCAAGGAGTTTGATGGGGGATGATTGGGAAGTTAGACATGCTTCACTTTGTTGCTACAAAACTGCTGAATAGGAAGATCTGCACTGGCCACCATGTGTTTCCTTTGCTTAGGCAAGTGATATGAAAGAAATCATGCTTCTGCAACCCCATCTACCTACCCATTCTATTTCCTAGCATTTTTTGTTACTTCAAGGAGGGTGCACTTAGACTTGCAAACCCTCATGTGCCCTTTTCTTTTCCTTTGGCATTTTCTTTTGATTTTCTATCTAAGGCTAGCCTTATTACTTCCAAGGCCCCAGATTAAGCAGTTGGGAACCTTCATTCTCTACCTAACTACTGATCTGCCAAGATTGAACAGTTTGGACAGATTTCTTTCTCTAGTCTACAACAAAAATTAAAATGTGGCATGACCCAGCTTAGACTGTTGGATCACCCATTCAGAAGTAGAACATGCATCAAACAACTGTAGGTAAGTGTTTCCCAAAAAATATGATATCTTTGCATCATCAAAGTAGAGCATATTTGGCACTTCCCTGCCAATCATGAAAAATGAAACCTATTGGTATAGGTAGCTAACAATGGCTCCACTCGGGGATGGTTTTTCTACTTGAAAGACCAAGAACAGCAGGTCAGATTGCCTTGGCTTTTAACTTCTTATCAAAACTTGAGAGCTTTCTCTTTGGATTTCAAAACTGGAATCTCTCACCATTGTGGAACTTCTGAAATAAAAAGCCTTTTCCTGCTTATTTACAAAACCTTCTGAAGCTGGTCTAACTATATGCTGAAAGAAAATACTATATACAACTGATAATGTATAGGGCAGAGCCATGCTATAGACATGGAAAGTAGTCAAAATAATGCTTTAACATCCGGCCATTTACAGGGCCCTCTTCAGCTTCAGTGCCATCCAAATTCTTCAAGAAATAAGTGTTATTTCCTTGTACTGCTTGAATTACAAAAGGTCCCCTCCAAAGGGATTCAAATTTGCCATGCTTTCCCTTGTCTTCTCTTCTTGAGTCCCATTTAAGCACTTTATCACCAATAAAGAAATCTTCAGCCTTGGTTCTTCTGTCAAAGGCTTTCTTCAGTTTCTCTTGTAGGACTTGAACTCTGTTGTACACTTGATCTCTGGTTTGCTGTAAATAAATAATTTGATTGATTCTTCTTTGCATTTCATTTGGTTCAGCTTGACTTTCTTGAAGTAGCCTCATGACAGGGACCGCTAATGATGAAGGGAATTTGGCTTCCATTCCATAAACCAACTCATATGGGATGACCCCAATAGATCTTTTGGTTGTTAGCCTGTCTGCCCACAAGGCATTTACAAGCTTCTTATGCCAATTTTTCTTATTCTCTTCTAGTATCTTCTTAATGATGTTGATAAGGCTTTTATTAGATGATTCAGCCAAACCATTGCCTTGGGGGTAGTATGCAGTAGAATGGCCCAAAGTGATATGGAATTTGTGACAAAAGTTCACCATCTTCTTGGATCTAAAAGCAGCAGCATTGTCTGTTATAATCTTGTCAGGACAACCAAATCTGGAAAGAATATTAGTTTCAAGGAACTGAATGATAGTAAAATCATTTGCTTGTCTGCATGGAACAACCTCAACCCATTTAGTAAAGTAATCTGTGGCTGTTAGGATCCATTTATGTTGGCCTGAAGATGAAGGATGAATTTCCCCAATGAAATCCAAGCCCCATTGCTGAAAGGGCCTCTCTGTTGCAATAGGCTTTAAGGGAAGTGGTAGTAACTTTCTTTTTCCCTCAAACACTTGACACTTGTGACATGTAGTGGTGAAATTTTTAACATCAGAGAACAGAGTGGGCCAATAGTAACCTGCCCTTAATATCCTATCCACAGTGGACTTCCAGTACAAATGTCCACCACAATCACCTGCATGGAATTCTTTCATAACATTGTTAGTCTCATCCATATTCAAGCAATTTAGTAGTATACCTTCATGATTTTTCCATAGTAAATTACCATCTATAACACAAAATCTTGAAGCTTTCATTTTTAGAAATCTAGATTTGGTTCTGGACAATCCTGGGGGAGCACACAGGTTTTGCAATATATAACAGATATCAGAATACCACACGGATTGTTCAAAGGCTGCATTGATCTTTGGAGTCGCCAGCTCTAGTTCATTGTCCAGTTGGTTAATATCCAAGGCTTGGAATTTTGCTTCTGACATCAATTTAGCCAAACCTTGCCCTTTTATCAGTTTTGTAGGTCTTATTTCAATGTCAAATTCTAAAATGTTAGCAATCCATTTTCCTCTTCTGCCCTCTAAACTTTCTTGAGTCATTATGTCTTTCACAATGGGATTTGGTACATAAGCAATAATATGGGAATATAGGATATAAATCCTAAAGTCTTTGATGGCCTTAACCAAAGCATAAGCTTGCTTTTCCATGATCTGATATTTCAGAGGTGCATCTCTAAGGGCTCTGCTAAAGAAAGCAATAGGTTTTTCACTCCCTTGATCATCTTTCTGCAATAAGACAGCAGCAATGGTATGCTGGGAGGCAAAAGAGAAAATGATAAATTCTCTGTCAAATTGAGGGTTTGTTAAGACTGGGGTTTGGGTAAGGGCCAATTTAATACCTTCAAAAGCTTGGTTTGCTTCTACTGTCCACTTCACTTTGGAATCCTTTTTTAGCATGTTGTTTAGTAATCTGATCAATTCTGCTAAGTTTGGGATGAATCTCCTTAAAAAGTTGATCTTTCCCAAGAAGGCCTGTAATTCTTTAATATTTCTTGGATGGGGCATTTGCAAGATGGCCTGTATTCTGTTTGGATCAATTTTAATGCCATCCTTTGAAATGATATGACCCAATAGCTTACCCTCTTCCAAACCAAATAGAGATTTCTTAGGATTTAAGGAAATTCCATATTTCCTACATGTTATGAATATTTGTCTCAAGTGTTTCAGATGTTCTTGGTCAGATTTTGAAAAAGGTGTGAGGTCATCTAAGTAAATAACAAGGAAGTCACGAATCTCTTTAGCAAAAGAAATATCCATTGCTCTTTGAAATGTAGCTCCTGCATTTTTCAACCCAAAAGGCATTTTGACATACTTGAAGGTTCCCCATGGGGTTGTGAATGTTGTTTTATCTTGATCATCAGGGTGGACTAGGATCTGATTAAAGCCTGAAAATCCATCAAGTAATGAGTGATCCGGATTTAAACAGGAACGCAACAAATTACAGAGATAACCATATACACAAAGATGCAGCGGAAATAATACTTCATTTCATTAATGGAAAATACTGAAATATGCTTACAACCAGAAATGGAAACAAACTAGCTAGGGCGATGGTAGCTTATCTCTGAGAAGAGATGTGATGGCTACATGCCTCTGAACTGTGTTACAATGAGGCTCGAAGGCCTATTTATTGTTGAGAAACAATGGAAAAACCCTTAACATTCCAAAACCTAACCCTAGGAGATGAAACGCCAAACTGTGGGCCTCGTTTGGGAGTAAGTTGGTACATCAACTTCCCGGGGTCGTAACTTTGGCATATGATCTCCGTTTGACGCGTACAATAGCTCATTAGAAAGATCTATCCAAGCACTATCATTGTTGGAACAGGCAACATCGGTCCATTCCATGGACCCATGTTGCCCCCGGATTCCCCAAAAAACATCGTTTAGGGCCTCAAAACGGCTCCGGAAGTTCAGGACCCGAAAAACTGCTAAAAATAGTAAGTTGTGATACAATTAAGGAAACTGAAAATGCTGAGAAAGACAATGGTGGGGGTCCAGGTGGACTTGGAAGGTGGCCACCAATATCCACCTGGATCAATGAGATTCTTGAAGCCCCCACCACTCTTTGGAGAATGTGATCCATTTTAGGTAAGAGATAATTGTCTTTGAGGGATACTTGATTCAAATTCCTTAGATCAACACAAAGCCTAATCTCACCAGTTTTCTTTCTTGTGGGGACCAAATTTGAAATCCAGTCTGAAAACCTGATTGGTGCTATGATACCAGCTTTAAACATTTTCTGTACCTCTTTCTCAATTGAAGGGAGAAGCATAGGATTGATTCTTCTTAATTTTTGCTTGAATGGCTTTTGATCAGGCTTGAGAGGAATGGTGTGTTGAATAACAGAGGTGTCATAGGACTTCAAATCCTCATAACTCCATGCAAACACATCTTGGAACTCCTTAAAGAGGTCAATGTATTTGGGTTTTTGGTCAGGAGGCAAAGATGCAGACAATTTTATTATCTTGGGTTTTTCAATAGTTCCAATGTTGCATTCTTCAATGGCAGCATTAAGGGGTTGCATTTTTGGTTTTCTAGGAACATCATTTGAGTCAAAAATGTCCTCCAACGGAGTCAGGCATATTGGTAGAAAATTGTCTTTTAGCTGTATGATTTCAGCCTCTGCACCAGTTATTTCATCAACATGCAATTGTTTGAGTTCTTGTATATTTTCCTTGTCAAAGGTTGTTGGACAGAGTATTTGATTTGCTGTTTTGAGTGATATAGCTGTTTGGTCCTGTTCACTTAGTGGTTGTGTGTCTTTCACAGAATCAACATCAATGTTTAAACCTGAAAATTCATGCTGCAAGGTCAAGAAACTATTTATCTGTGTGTCATCCTCAAATACTTGCCAATCTTTGACATTGTTTGGGACAGAAGGTCTGTGTTTTATCTCAGCTGTAAAACAATGGTTGGGTTCAAAAGGCAATTTTCATGTACTGGCAAATGTAGCTAAACTATGTGCATGAAGTTTGTGGGTCCTAGGTATTTTGGTCATTTGAAATTCAGTGAAAGCTTTGAGTATTTCAATAGCAGCAGACCTGTACGACCTTAGTCTTTTGTCATTGATGACAAAATTGCCTTTCACTTGTTGAATAATGAGGTCTGAATCTCCCATGATTGAAACTTTCGTGGCCTGTAAGGATTTTACCAGTTTGAGGCCTAGCAAAAGAGCCTCATACTCTGCCATATTGTTAGTACATCTGAAATTAAGCCTATAAGCTCGACCTTCTGCATGATTGCTATGTTTGTTATGAATCCACACTCCAACTCCTACCCCCAATTTGTTGACTGATCCATCAAACTCAAGAAACCAAAGGATTTCTTGATTTAGGAGAGGCTTAACAGCCTCTTTATGACTTGGAATTATAAGCTGGAGATCTTGTTTTTCATCTGGTTTGTCTTCTAGAACAGTCTCATCAATTGATTGCTCAACCTTGATTTCTTGGGAACTTGATCGCTCACTCATATGCAGATCTTGTTCAAGTAAGACAGATTTGTCATCACATATTGGACTTATATTGTCATTGAACAGAATGAAGGAATCCATGTCTGAATGGACTGCATAAATAGGGAAATTTTGAGGTTTTTCTTCACTGCTCACCATGTATTTCATGAGTGACTCTCTGTATAGCCTCTTTGGTTGTCCAAAGACAGAGATGGTGGCATATGACATGTCCAATTGCAGGGAACCTTGGAGTTTGGCTCCCCATGATCTTGATAACAACATTCCATATTTGGGTGGGATATCAGCAACTACAACATCCATTAAGATTGTTTTATTTGGGTACTGGACAAGGGAAACACATAAATCTTTTATCAAGCCTAAACACTTAACTTGGCTGGAGTCAAATGAAAATAGGTCCTTATATGGTCTTGTGATGTCTAGATTCAATCTCTCCATTACTGACTTAGGCATAAGGCTATAAGAGGCGCCTGAATCAAACATTGCATTGTGTAATATCTTATCATGGATATGCAAGCTGACATAAAAAGGTAAGATCCCAGTACCTCCTGTCTTTCCATCAACCTCTGGACCGAAAAGCAATTCTGGGGTGTCATCCAACACATTGACATCATCTTTGTTATGGGTCAGTTGAAGGGACTTCTTGATTTGTTGTTTGTAAATGTTATGCTTGGCTAGCTCTGAAAGAGGAATGGCTATCTTTAATTTAGCAATTTCAGCTTCTAAGTCGAAAGGTTTTTCAGATTGGATCTTGGTGTTCTGGTTAACCACTTTTTCTTTCTCAATTGAGTTTTTAGAGGCTTCTTCTTGACTTTCAATCTGATCTTGAGGTTTGTCCTTTTTGCTTACTTTTTGAAAAGTGTTACTTGGATTGTGCTGTAAAGGCGGTGTAGCCAATGGTTGTTGATTTGAGGGAAATGCTTCGGTTACCTCTTCAACTGTTGCTTCATTTGTAATTGAATCAGTTTTGTCCCTTGGCTCTGTGATAATAGCCTTCTTAGGCTGTGGGATGTCCTTTGTCTTCTCAGGCTGTGTCACATTTATAGTTCTGCTTCCCAATTTGTATTGCTTACGAACTTCAAAAACAGCTGTGTTATAGCCTTGTTTGAAATCAAATGACTCACCTGATTTAGTTTGGAACTGCTTGATGTCATCATCCTTATGATCTTCTTGACTCAGAAAAAATTGTTGATCATCATTCAGACCCATCAAGTTAATGTGAGTATCATCTATCTGCTCATTCGAAGTGGATGCTTCAGCATAGTTTTCTTGGAACGGAGGTCTAATCTCTGATTCAGAGCTGGCCTTGCCAACATTAGGATTTTGATTTCTTCTAAAATTGGGATTCCTGATAGGATTATTCTGTGGTGCGTCCCATGATGATTTCCTCTCAACTGATTCTACTTTGTCACCTAACCTATGCATACCTGTGATTATTGCATCTAATTTCTGATCCCAGCCTGAAGGCTCTTCTTTGAAGGTAGTCTTTCTTTCAGTTCTGGTCCTATTTCTCTTAGATATCAGGTTGGCTTCTACACTAACTGCTCTGTCTTGCATCTCAGTTAAAGTTCGGGGAGCTCTTTCTCTCAATTGGTATGCCATATCTGAATCAAACCCATCAGGAAAGGTGTATAGGGCTAGATCAGGTGGGGGTCTGAGATTTTGGGGGATAGCATTGTAGACATTGTTGAACCGAGCACAATAGTCCAAGACAGTTTCTTGGGGACCTCTTTTGATAGTATTTTATTCAGCTAAAATATGAAGTGGATCCTTTTTCTTCTCCCATTTGTTGATAAAGGTCTGATACAGGGCTTCCGGGTCAGCTATGGAGTTTGCTGGGAGTGACCTAAACCACGATCTTACATCTCCTGTTAGGCTTTGCACAAAAATTTTCATTCTAACCCCATCATCATCTATCTCATAATTTTCAAAATAGTCCTGCATTTTCTTAGTATGTTGAAGGGCTGGATAAGAGCCAGTACCATCAAAATATGAAATCTTGCTTTGGTAATCTTGAGGCATAGGCCCTGGATTGGCAGGTAACTGCAGTGGAGCATATCTATTAGCCATGTTTGGTGGGACAATAGGGATAACAGGAACGAATGGGACAAGGGGAGGAAAGGGGATGAGAAGGGTATGTGTAGTTGATGGAGGGGTTGAAAGGACACCTTGTGAAGTGGATGAAGAACTAGGAGATTGTGGAACGGTGGTATGAGGATGTAGAGAAACCTTAGCAGGGGTTGGAATATTAGTTTGAAATCCTGCTTCAGAACTTGAATCTGATAAATTCCCTTCTGATTTGTGTTTCTTAAGGATTCTTGGAATCAAGTTTGGGTTTTGGAACTCAGGTGATGGATCTGGATCTGGGTTAGATCTTGTATAGCGAGTTTTCTTCTTAGGAGCCAGTTTCTGTGATTTTCTTTAGGAGAATTTTCTAAGAAGTATTGATATTTGACAAGGACTGATCAGGTATAGCACAACTATATGGAACTTAAGACTGAATAAAGATTGACTGAGGCAGCTTTTATATACTACTGCAAATGAAAAACAGAGGCAGTTTCTAAGGCTGTCTGGTTGTCACTCAGGCTTTATCTACAGTATTAAGAACCAGACAGGGGTTTATGAATTTCATTCAGGTCCCCAGCGGAGTCGCCATTTATGTTAACACCTAGGTTGTTCCCTTTGACTCCTGAGGGAATACGGCCGGGGTAACCACTAACCAAGCTTTGGATTACAGGTTCTAGCCTACCTGTAATCAGAGAGGGCTCTCTCTTTTAGTTTTAACTTTGTTTTTTGAAGATTTTAGGCTAGTTATGAGGTGGGAGTTTTGTTTAAATTTTGGTTGCAGGCTATTGTTCAAGGAAGGGCATGCAAATATCAAAGAGAGTTTAATCCATTGGGCATGTGGAGTCCAGGAATGAAAGTGTTTGATATATGTGATAAAGAAAGTTTCACTGCAGGGCCAGATGGGTATTCATGATACAAACTTAGATTTTTAGACAATAAACAGTATAAATTACACCAGTAAAAGGCAGTTAAGAGTTCTTTCACAGTGCAACACGAAATGAAGAACAAATCCTACTCAGCAGCAACAGAGAATTACTGAATAAAGACTTATCATGTGATTAGAGCAAATAGGAGCATTTAAGAATTCCATAGTTGCAGCTAACCCTGAAGAAAACATATTTAGTAGTAAGGATTGAGTTTAGGGTGTCTTTAATGGACAAATCCTGAACTAGTCTTTTACCTTTCTACCAAGATTAAACACCATACATCACAGACAGACGATGCAAGAGATGAAACACAAATACAGTTAGAAAACACTTATTGTATCACGTCATAACGCAAGAATCCTGCAGCAGTCAATAATTTCATCACATCAGCTCCAAGCCAAACTCATTCCTTTGAAACCAACAGCTCCTTTGTATTATATCTTTCAGAGGAATACAGCCGAGTTCTCTTGAACAAATCAGTAACAACAACCCCCAATAAACTGTGCGGGGGTGCATATATACAAAATATCATAGAAATATCTCAATAGTGAGTTATTTCACAATAACTGTTCTTACCAACTTTCAAAGATATTTATTACAAAATTAAAAGCTACTATAATGAATATACAACAGCTGTTTGTTGTTTGTCAGAAGTTCTTGACTTTTGAGGGCAACTGGCTCTGTAGGGTGCTTTGCATTGATTCTGAATAATACGCCTTTATTGCTTTGACGTGCTGTAGCTATCTCAGCCCTGTCATCTGCATCTCTCGGTGTTGCTTTAGTGTCCAAATTTGTTTGTTGAGTTGGCTCTGTCCACTCCTCTCCAGTCATAATGAATATATCAATTTTCTGAACATGATGACTTATAATTGATGTACAAAATTTGGTGAAAAATCTGTTTCTTCACAACAATGTCTGTATCATGCCTGTCCACCATTCCTGAGTAGGCAACTGATGTCTCAAAATTATGCCTAAGGTTTCATCTGCCTTAGTATATTTGTAGTAATTTGGAGGCACTTCAAATAGATGTCTAATCTCATTCATGATAAAAAACAAATTCTCTATTCTTTCATAGAGACTCTGCCCAGATGCAGGCCCTGTTTCCTCTGGGGCACTTGATGCTGCAGTGATCTGATTTGTAGCAAATGTATTTACCCTCTTGGCATAGTTTTCATGAGATAATAACCTTCCTGCACTATTTAGTAAGCTGGGAAGGCCTCCGTTATGCAATGTTGTAAATTTCTCCATGAATTTATTCACCTCTGTCTGCATTTCCTGGCACCTTCTATCCAATGTTTGCACATGATTTCTCAAAGTGAGCACCCTTTTTACTAGTAAGATGGTATCAGTTCTGTTAGAGATACCCATGGCTGCCAGCTGAGGGCCTGTGCGGTTGTTAAGGACATTGATCATCCTATTGGCTATCTCAGGCATATTGCCTAGAGATGCCCTTGCTCTTTGACTTTCCTTGTGGGCCCTGCCTATGAGATCTATATGCTCATGGATGGTTTCAATATATTTCCATTGATCTGTTATGGACTGACCAATATTGGCCCACATGACTTTCTTGATTTCAGCTACAACTTTCTCAAGAGAGAGCTCTTTCTCCAGTTCTTTTATCTTCTTCTCAAGAGCCCTTACCTCTCTTGTTTTTTCAGCTACACTTTGCTTTGATTTATCATACTTTTCATTAAGTGTAGCCAATTTTTCCTTGGCTTCATTTAGTTCTGCCATCTGGGCCTCCAGAGCTTGAAGTTCTTTCATCATATTTTGCATATCCAGGCTGGGTGCCTGTCCTGATGTTGTTGCTGGTGCTGCTGCTGTATTTGGTGCTGATGTTGAAGGGCCTGTCCCAGCTGTTTGTCCTGTGGGAGGACTTATAGTTTGAGGAGTTTCCTCAAGGTTAATTACTGGCTGAGGGGGCTGAGATATCTGCCCTCCTTCTTTCTGTTTCAGGGCTGCCTGTAATGCACCCTCTGTTGCTATCAATCGTCCTTCTGTTTCTACTAATTGCTTGTGTAATGTCAGCAGCATGGCTGCTACATCTTGGTCCTTTCTCTGCTGAGAAACATCTTCTGTTTGAGGGTGAAGGGTTGCTGGAATTTTGACCATCTTCCTCAAAGCTGTTATATCTTCCTCTTTTTTCTTTAGTAGTGCCTGCACAGCTTTGGGATCACTTGGGTCATGCCCAAGCTCTATAATGATATCTTCCAAAGACCTAATCCTGTTGTCTTTGGCTTGAGAAGATGCTTTCTCCAATTCTAATTGGGCAGTAGTATTATGGAGAGAATGATGTAATTTGTGGGCTAGAAATGTTTTATCTGCAAGAGTGGAGTAGACCATCTCACCCGTTTGCTTATGTAGCTCAATTTGGTGCATTGGGTGGATGTCCTTTGCAAACACTTCTAGGTTGGTCCTGATGTAATCTGCAGCTGACTGTGGCTGCAGCATGGTGGGCATGAAATGGCTCATAGTCATCTTTCCTTCTGTAATGTCATATGCTGACATGAGCCTCTGTTGGTTTGTGGGAGCCATCTTGAGCAAATGATTGTAAAGCTGGAGTCTGACTGGCTCATTCCTTTCCTTAATATCAATAAATTGCTGCTTAATGCTGGATTCTGCCCTTCTTTGCTGGCTTGAGGAACTGACCTCTCCTCCAAGTGGTCTTTCTTGTTCCTGTTGGAAGGAATTGGCTGATGCTTCCATGCTAGGGGGGCCCATACCTATGGATGGCCCAATAGGCATCTCTTCTTCAGAAAAAGGGTTTAATCTTTGCCTTTTCTCCCCTTGTTGACTTGCTGATGTAGTGAGGGGAGTTTCTTGATGTCTGTCCCTCTTCCTCGTTCTCTCTTCATTCAACGGGGTTTGGAGCACTGAGGTATCCACTGTTGTTTCCTGCCTTGGAGGCACACTTTCTTGAGCCTGTTGCTCTGTGGATACAGGGGCCTTAGCCATTTCCTCTTGCTGCTATGTCTGTTCTTTCTGCTATTCTGTTGTTGGGAGTGGCTGCTCCTGCTCCATTTCTTTCTATTTATCTGAGCTAGTTGCCTGAGGAGTAGTTTGAGCTGCTTGCTGGGGAGCTGTAGAAGATGAGGCAGCTGCTCCAAGTTGAGTATGAAAAGAAGAAGAAACCTGTCCACAATATTCCAAGTCAGCTTCCTTCTCAAGTTTCCTGGATTCTTTTTGCGCTATTTCCTCTTTAGTACTTGCCTCTTCTAGAGTGCCCTCTTTCCATCTTAACAGATTTGCATATTTTTCAATATGAGGCAACCTGACATGATCATAGCTAGCCAACTTATATTTGACCCTTCTAAGACTAATGAAATGATTGGGATCATAGGGTATCTAGAGGAAACTGGTTTGCAACTCAAGGCACTTTAGGATCTTATCTGCTTCTTGCCATGCCTCTTCTCTTTTATTATAAATAAATGGGCCTAGCTAGTTTCTGACTTTGAGTTGTACCTTCTTATTTTTGCTGTGGAAATGGACCATGTCTGCATTTCCAAACTGTCTGAAGTATTCTAAAGCAAAAAGTCTCATAGGGACATATCTTGGTAGCCTATATGGGGCTAACTCACAACCATATATTCTGATCACTGTATGGTGTTGGTAAAAGTACCAATCCCCAATGCTGTAGGCCTTTGAGAGCTGGAGGATTCTTTGCATCTCATCTGTCAATCTTGGAGGAGGGGACCTCAACAGCAAGGACATGGCTGGATGGATAAAAAGGTCTATGAATTCACAGTAGTTGTATGGTGAATAAGATGTGTGATGAAAGATTGAAGACCAAAATACCACAGACCTTTGGTTTCCCTGAGCATCAAACTTATTGAGAGTAATAGGGAAGCTATCAGGCTGATAAAATAGGAACAAGTGATAGATGTAAGAAGTGTATCTAAATATCCTTTCCCTCTCTAAATTCATCAATTGTTCATGAATTTTATTGGCAATGTATGCAACATAATCATAGTGAACAGAAGGAGGCTTTCCAGGGGAGAAGATAGACATCATTGCCAGAATGGTTTCATCAGCATCCTTAGTTGACCTGTAACCCAGGACATAACTGATCATATCCACAAGCAACCTGCCCAACTCATTGAAATATACATTTCCTATAGGAGGGGTCCTCACAGTTTGAGAGCCTGGTTCAATGAATAGCTGATTAATCTTTATGATTTGGGCACTGGACAGCTTGCCTCCTTGGTCTATTAAGTGCATCATGGACAGAGGAGTCAATGGCTTTGTAGTGTGAAAGTGCAGCATTTGATTTATAGCCTCAGGGGTGACATGGAACAAAACTGAACCTGAGGGAATGAGGACAGCTCTTTGACATGGATCATAGTTGGCACTGGATCGATGAATTAAATCTGGGAGTCCCAAATCCCTAGAATATCAGTTCCATTGAGATGTTTGGCTTTCAGCTCATTGAGTACATGAATATGGTACTTGCTGTACAGTGGAATTACTTCTGCCATCTGGTAATCTCTGTCAGCCAGGGCCTGCCATTCTAGCTCTCTTTGTGGGGCATTCAAGGGTGGAATGTTTAGTGCTACAGGGGCTTCCATGGTCAATTGATATTTTGAACTATATTTGAACTTGTTTTTCTGGGCACAGCAACACAGAGAAATGAATTTTGCAGGAGCAGGGCAATTTGCAGAGGGGAAGAGGCAAACTGGGGTGAAAAATAAGTGAAATTGCTCCTAAGATAGATTCAGAGAGAAAATGCCGAGATTTGGGACTTGCTTTCCCGGTGAATTCATCTAGCAGAGGTTTGGATTTGCGAATGCACCAACAGACTGCGAATTTGTGGAATTTCAGCACAATGGGGACTTCTGTGAGGGAAATTGGGCTTACAGAGTGGAGGAGGATCACTGGTTCATGAGAATTTCCTAAACTTACTGTGTTCTTCTTCTCTTAGCTTGTTCAGTGAATTATGTGAAAAACCAGGTGCGGAGGGGATAACTTGATAAATACCTAGTGCAATCGGCCAATGGTGGAATAACAGGAGAATTGAGGGCACCCACGGTCTTTCAATCAATTTCTGCAGGTTGGCGGCGAGAACGTTGTTAAATTTCATGTAGGAGGCATAATAGTCTTTTGGTGAAAAATGCGAAAAGACGCGATTTTTGGCGAAAATATTGGAAATTTGGCCTTTGGCACACCTTTCTCGGATGACGTCAGCATGACGTCATGAGTGGGGTCAGTACAGAGTGATGATGTGGCGGTCTGTGAGTGGTCCACGTGGACGGGGGACGTGGCGGACAGGTCGGAGCGATGGCGGGTCGGGTGCTGATGTGGTGCTGACTCGGCAATGGCGTGGAGCTGATGTAGGGCCGACTGGGAAGGCGGTAAGCGGTAATATCGGACCGCTTAAGGTACGGGCGCGGTATTGGCAGGAGGCCGCCCGATATAACCCAGGAGCGACGCGTGTCCGAGCCCTGACGTCATGGTCTGACAAATTTCGGGCGCTATCGTCCGGGCATCGGGGGCGGTCCGATATTGATATGAGCCGTCGGATGGGAGGGCCCAGATCCGACGGACGACGGGAAAGCAAATCGCCAGCATGATACGGCGGGACCCGGCGGCATTTAAATAATATTTTCTTTTGTTTTTTGTGGAATGCGCGCTGTAATCAAAACTTTGGATAAGCGGAGAAAATGGGTTTTGCGATGATTTATAAGCCAAAATGGGTTAATTAACATTTGTTCGCATAGCGGGGTTAGGGCTGTTAAACCAAGCAGATCTTGGTTTAATCCTGAAATTTTGTTTTTGGCGTTATTTTGCCTATTGCGCTTAAATCTCTTAGCGCTCCAACCTTTGAAGTTATAAGGCTATATTGCCTAGGGGAGGGGAAATATATACTTTGGGGCTTTTTATATACAATGGTGATATAGTAGTAGGGAAAAGGGGAATATAGGGAATTAAGTAATAATGGAGTTAGTAGTTAGTATTGGATAGGAGATATGGAAGAGAGGAGGCAAACACTAAGTTTTTAGGGAAAAAACTTAGTTAGGAGAGTAGATCGAAATGAAAAGACTTTTACACAGGAAATGTGGCTCTTTATGAAACAAGAATCAACAAAAGAGTTTGACTTCTCTTATGAACAAAGGTGGTATTGGGATGTTAGCAAGGAGTTTGATGGGGGATGATTGGGAAGTTAGACATGCTTCACTTTGTTGCTACAAAACTGCTGAATAGGAAGATCTGCACTGGCCACCATGCCTTTCCTTTGCTTAGGCCAGTGATATGAAAGAAATCATGCTTCTGCAACCCCATCTACCTACCCATTCTATTGCCTAGCATTTTTTGTTACTTCAAGGAGGGTGCACTTAGACTTGCAAACCCTCATGTGCCCTTTTCTTTTCCTTTGGCATTTTCTTTTGATTTTCTATCTAAGGCTAGCCTTATTACTTCCAAGGCCCTAGATTAAGCAGTTGGGAACCTTCATTCTCTACCTAACTACTGATCTGCCAAGATTGAATAGTTTGGACAGATTTCTTTCTCTAGTCTACAACAAAAATTGAAATGTGGCATGACCCAGCTTAGACTGTTGGATCACCCATTCAGAAGTAGAACATGCATCAAACAACTGTAGGTAAGTGTTTCCCAAAAAATATGATATCTTTGCATCATCAAAGTAGAGCATATTTGGCACTTCCCTGCCAATCATGAAAAATGAAACCTATTGGTATAGGTAGCTAACACAACCAGCTTCAGCATTTTTACATCCTTTTCTTCAAATGGCCCCAAGATGTGAGGTATATGCAGTGTCTTCATGTACTTCTTTTTGCTATGAGATGCATTGTGCTGCATAGATCCCTGTTTAATGTTTGATGTGGGATCTTGTTTTCTTACTTGTTTCATGATTCCTGCTTGATGTGACGCAAAATCATTTGTGGGATGTACTTGATGTCATGATTCGTCATGTTTTGTTTGAGATCCCTTTATCGTCATGTTGACGAGATACTCATGTGTCTTCATGTATGTTTGCATTGAGATCCCTTTGATGCCATGTTGGCGAGATTCTCATTATCATCATGTATGAGTTTATGTCATACTGATAGGAGTCCTTTTTTACTATGATTTCCTGTAGCAGAACATCTCGTGGAGCCAGTCCTGCGTGAGGGCATTTTCCTTGTATGATAGCGACATCACCTCTTATGTACATCATCACTGTTGATAACACTTTATGCAGCGGCCTACACCATCTTGACACTGGGGTCCAGAGACGTAATCCCTCCTGGAAGAACTCCGTTATCAATGTCTTGAGTTTTATGTTGTTGATTATTGTCATGTTCCTTCTTCTTTACAGTATGCATATCTATTCCTTTATGCTATTTTAAATGCAATTCTAATCACATCACGAAAGTAAAAGATCTTGGTTAAATCTGGGAGTTGAGTCAACTCGGATCAAGTTTGGTATCAGAGCAGTCTTTGCGTGGATGTGAATTGCAAGCATGAACAATGGAACGTGAAATGACAAAGGATGAAAAAGAGATGTATGAGACCATGCTCAAAATTTCCAAAAGGGTGGAAATAATGTATGAAGCTCTACAAAAAGAGACATAGGAGAAGGAGCGATTGCAGCTTCAGTTGCGAGCCATGGAAGAGGCCCTGGAAGAACTGAAGCACAACAAAAAGAATCTTCAAACAGAGAATGTTGATTTGAAGATGCTTCTACATGAAGAGAAAGAGGAAAAACAGAGTTTGCTACAATAGCTGCAAGCTAAGGACGAGGCCTTGGAAAAGCTGCAGCGTGGCTCGTGTGAGGTAAAAAGTAATTCTCCATCTTCATGTATGTTTCCTGATGATGATTTCGATGTTTTTGAAAATCATACCACAGGAATTGGCTCCAAACTGTTGAAGAAAATGGGGTACAAAGGAAAAGGCTTGGGCATTAAATGCCAAGGCATTGTCAACCCCATCAAAGTAGAGGAATTACCCTACCAGGCAGGACTTGGGTATGTCAGAAAGGAAGTTGGGGAATACGCCGAGATAGCTAGCGAACAAACAAAAACAGATGATGAGAAGCCCTCATCAGTTCTTTCCAACTCGACAGGGAAGGTAAAAGATGTTGATTTCCTTTCAGTTTTGTCTTCACATAGTATGATTTCTGTTGGAGATTTGGAGATCCCAATTACAGGGATAAACATGAGGCTCCTTACCAAGACGAGGCATGAGGAGGAAGAAGAACTTGGTTTTAATAACCAAGGCATAACTCAACCATTGGAGGTTGTGCAGAGACCTCGATTTGCAGGCTTGGGATACACCGAAGGAGAATGCTCGAAGGTGTCAGATTCTTCCGAGACCTCGTCGAAATCGTCGAGGAAAGAGAATGATGGGAACACATCCCCATCATCCCATGGCAGTGCCCATTATAGGGAAAGGGCTTAGGCAAGCTCTAACAGCCATAAAGACACCAAAGGCAGTAAGGAAAGGTATAACCAGTCTCGATATTCGAATGCTCATTTCAATTATAATCGTGTTGTTAATGATGGACATAAATCATGGAATCGAAAGACATGTACCTTTTGTGGATTACATAACCATACATCTTCTAAGTGTTGGGAAATAATAGTAGCACATAAAAGGATGAGGTGTGAAAGACCCTCTCAGCAGCAGGTAAAGCAGATCTGGAGGAAGAAGACATATTGCAGTCATTATGACAGAAGTGGCCATTAAAGAGCCACATGTTGGAGGCTCCATCCAGAGCATCGCCTTAAAGACAAAGTGTCAGTGCATGAACCAGGTGAAACAATTTTTCAAAAAGCAAAACCACCACAGGGGGATGACCTATTCACATTGATAAGTGAAAAATGATTTCTATATATGTTAGCTTGTCATGGTCGTGCTTTTTTAAATCATTTGTTGCATTTTAAAATGTAAAAGTGATGATGTGTTTTCCATCACTTGTTAAGCACAATGATGTCTAGTCTTATTTTGAGTTACATTTTACACTCTGAAAGTGATGTTGTGTTTCCATCACTTGTCAAGACAAAAATAGTGTTTGGCCTTACTTTTGTAAATCATGTGTTGCAATGATGATGTGTTTTCCATCACTTGTTGGAGCAACAATGATATTTTGGCCTTGTTTTCATAGTTGGGGGATTGTTTCCATTTCGATGTAAGCTTGACCACCGAGTATGTGTTATAAACTTGTGGCAAATGTGGGATGCTTGGGTCATTAGTGGTCATGTAAGACAAGCATGTAATTTGCAAAAACAATGTACTACAGGTTGGAGAGGTTGTAGGTGTCAGCTCATCGCTTAAGGCTCCAAAGAACAAAGGTGAAGGAGATGGAAGCGAGACCTTTTTAAGGACGCTTGTGATGCAAACAAGGTACAGAGAAGTTCCAGATTATTTTTCATGCTTTTGGAAGACGAAAAGCTCCTTAGTGGGGAGGATTGATCCAGGTGGCTCCAGAGACACACGCAAGACAAAGAGGGCTTATGGAAGATCAAAAATCAAAGTGATCAGAATGCTTTCGAACCACGACCAAAGCGTAGATCTTGTCGTCCTAATTGTAACAGTGTGAATGGTTCATCGATCCGAGCTCATATGAGGGAGAACGGACCAGTCAAAGTTTTGGTCAAAGTTGGACTGTGGGCTAGGTTTAAGTGTCCTACAATTTGACCGACCCCGAGGCATGAAACCTAGGACCCGAAAGTAGGAGAATTTGTTGGATCGTTAATTTGTATAATATCCCCCATATTAGACAAATTCAAAAAATGCGTTTGTTGTTAAAAAAAATAAAAAATATATATATTTTTGGGGTGGCGGGCCACCAACCCCACCACTCCCCAACGACCAACACATAATTAAATCAAAATTTTAATTATGGGCCGACGAGCCATGACCCCCACCAGCCCTCCCTCAACCACCGTAGCACATTTAACCAATATTAATGGGGTGGGCAGGCCACCTCCAGTGGACTCGGACCATACCCCAACACCCCAACGTAATACCATATACATACAAACGGAGCCGGTGGGAGTTGAACCCATGGCCGGCGGGCCAACCGGCCCTGCCCACACGGCGACCCCATGTGGCTCCGTGCCAAACTAAACATGACCAAAAAAAAATCACCCACCATTTAATACAGCGCCCAAGTTTAATACAACAACCCAAAACCGCCAACTAAAATGCGCCATGAATGAAACAGTTTGTTTCAAAAAAATCCAACGATCACAAACCACACCCAAATAAAACTTGTATATGCGGGTTTTATGGGGAGGCGGGATTTGATCCCTCAACCTCCCACTAACAAATTTCCAAGTTTTCCAACAAGCCACAACAGTTTCTTTAGAAACTCCGCCCACGTTTTTATACATAAACCCATTTTTTATCAGTGCGGGGAGGCGGATTGGAGAACAGAGGAATGAAGCCATGGTATGGAGGTCAAGGGAACAACATAGAAACTAAGACTTTATTTTTTAATTGTTTTGCATGTGGAACCATGATTCTGGAAAAACACAGGTGGAACCATGATTGGGCCAAATTCTCCGGAGGGTGAAATTTTCCCAGTGTCCAAATAGGACAAACTTTATGTCGATCCTACACCTCTCAGCGACACGAACCTAATGGTGTAGTTGGAATTTTGATCTGAGCATCAGATTTTCAGATGACCCGGAGGAGGTAATCTTTAAGGAATCTAAAAGATTCTTTAAGCCCCAGATTTTCATTTTTTCAGAATTCAGAAATTTGACAGTCGATTTTACACTATTCGATGCCATGAATCTGATGGTGTAATTAGATTTTCCATTTCAACATTTCATTTTTTGGCCACTTTTCAAAGTGGAGTGCAGGTGTCAGCATTCAATGTGCGAGCAGTCATTTCCATGAGATTCGACGCCGCGAGATTGATGGTACAACCAGATTCAGTAGTTTGACATCCTTTTCTTCAGATGGCCCCAAGATGTGAGCTATATGCAATGTGTTCATGTACTTCTTTTTGCTATGAGATGCATTGTGCTGAATAGATCCCTATTTGATGTTTGATGTGGGATCTTGTTTTCTTACTTGTTTCATGATTCTTGCTTGATGTGACGCGGAATCATTTGTGGGATGTACTTGATGTGATGATTTGTCATGTTTTGTTTGAGATCCCTTTGTCATCATGTTGGCGGGATACTTATGTGTCGTCATGTATGTTTGCATTGAGATCCCTTTGATGCCATATTGGCGGGATTCTCATTATGATCATGCATGAGTTTATGTCATACTGATAGGAGTCTTTTTTGACTGAGAGTTCCTGTAGCGGAACATCTCGTGGAGCCACTCCTGCATGAGGGCATTTTCCTTATATGATAGCGACGCCACCTCTTATGTAAATCATCACTATTGACAACACTTAATGCAACGGCCTACACCATCTTGACACTGGTGAATCTCTCACCAAATTATATTATCTTGTACAGTGATGGAGAATCTTTCGCTGAATTATAAAATCTTGTAAGATCTTGGCAAATCTTTTACTGAATAATAAAACATTGTGAAGTCTTGGCGAATGTTTTGTTAAAGTATGAAACCATCTATGATAATAAGAAAACATATTCATTAAGCTGTAATATACTAACATACATGTTTGGAAAAAAGAAACATAATTTTCTCTTCCTACAAACAATGTTCCAAGATTCAGTGGTCGTGTTTGTCAAGGTTCTTACAATACACTCTTTCATATCCTCCTATTAGTTTTGATAATATTCCACAACAAAGTTCTTGTAGGTGTTGATATTGACAACAAGTTCTCTCAAGGTAGGAGAGATTAATCATTTCTCTACAACTTTTGTTAAGCTACCACTTTTTTCAAGTTATCAAATTTGTTTCTTATTCCATAGACTCCAACTGCGAGATAAAAAAAAACACATCAAGTTTGTTTACCCCAACATGCCAACAAGTATCAAGCCCCAGCTATATTACATAAAAATTATTAGGTATCCCAAAGGCTTGAAGGGGATCTAATTGAAAGAAGTGACCATTGTGAGAATCCTTCCAATCAATATATGAATATATAAATGTATATTTATTATTATTTTAATTGGAAATCTTCAATTAAATAATAAAATTTAATTACGTCTCTCCCAATCTAAATTTAATTACGTCTCTCCCAAAAAGGGGTTTTATTTATTTACCATATGTCTAGTTTATTTATATTTTTATTTATTTACCATACCTTTTGAGTAAGTATAAAAAAAAGGTTTTATTTATTTACCACACCTCCACTTTATTTATATTTTTATTTGTTTACACCCTTGCATGTATATAAGGTGACTTATGGAGTAAATATAAAAAATGTTTTATTTATTTACCATACCTCTCATTTATTTATATTTTTATTAATTTACCATACCTCTTTTATAAATATGGTATTTGGCCCATAGGATTCACTTAAATAAAACCTATTCTTGAAAATTAGGGCGAATGGAAAGTTGTAACTCCTAATTTCAAGAGCTAAATTTACTTTTTTACCCTCTCCCTTAAAATAAAGTGGGCTATTTGAGGTGATTTGTAAAAATGTACTATGATACAAAATATTCGCCCACTAAAAATTTAAAACCCCTTAATTTCGCCCCTAAAATTTTCCATGTTCAAGAGGTTGATACACCTAACCTTCCTACATATAGTATTTCCACTACAGAATTTAATGAATTAAATCTCTGGTCCGAGTGGGTGGTAAATACTTAGACTTCACCAATAATTGTTGAACATATTGATGATGAAGTCTCAGAACCAGAACCTAGAAATTCTGCTGGAACAAATGGGGACAAGTCAACATAAACTCCTATGGAACAACAACCCCTTCTCAAGAAATTGTTACTAGACGATTTCATACTAGTCCAGCTTATCTTGAGAGACTATCCTTGAGAAAACGGAGTCCTCATCCTGAATTTGACCTTTTAGGGGAATTGAAAAATTTATTTGTCAAAATCTCGTTGCTTCAGGCTATGAAGGATGTATCGGTTTATGCCAAAACAATCAAAGAATATTGCTCTAAGAAACCTAGAAGAAAATCAAAGGATCCACTCACTATTCACGTTATGGGAAAATTATTAGATATAATGTTGGGGAAGTCTACACCTGTTAAGTATGGGAATACAGGGAACCTGATTCTTACAGTACAGATTAATGGGGTTGATATCCCAAATTAGCTGGTAGACTTGGGGGCAGAAATTAATGTCATAACTTTTGCAATTGTGATTACCTTGGGCCTACGAAACCTTAAACCAAATACCACCTTCCTAGAATTAGTAGATCAGTATAGTATAAGACCGGTATGGAAGTTCGAAGATATAACTATAGTAGACTCATGGAAGTACCCTATCGATATTTTAGTATTACATACCCAATCCCCATCCGGTGGGCATCCTTTGATTTTACGAAGACCTTGGCTTGTGATTGTGGACGCTTACATTGGGTGTCGATCGAGAAATATGGTAATATACAATGGGGACGTTACAAAGAATCTTATCCTTTATCCCCCTTCAGAACCGAGCTCACCAGATAAATGAGGATTTACCTTAATACAAAATCTCTACCTACAAAAGGACTCAAACCTGAAAACAAAGAAATTATACAATTTCTTATTATTGGTGTGGCCCTCTGTTTTAAGGATGAAACAAAAGATGATGACATTAGTACCTTTATCAGTAGCCCCAACTCTGTTTCTGATTCAACCCTTCAATTATTAGAATTTGTTATGAGTTGCAATGTTCAGGAAGCCATTGAACCAAAGGCTGAAGTTGAAAATGGCCCTGTAATTGTACCCCGTAATAGTATTCCTGTAGAAATTGAACCAGGGGAAAAATTGAACGTTAATCTTGACCTTTCACCTTCCCAGTATGAACAGTTATTGAAAGTCCTTCAGGAAGAAAAATAAGCATTCACTTGTGAATATACAAATATGAAAGGAATCCTGCTGACTTATGTACTCATCACGTATACATTAAAGAAGAATGTTGACATGTTAGGCAACCATAGAGAAGAATGAATCTTGCTTTAAAACATTTCCAAAGATGAATTACATAAACTATTAAATGTGGGATTTATTTACCCAATCTCGGATGGTCAATTGGTATCCCCACTAGTCATTATTCCAAAAAAGAATGGCAAGTGGTGGATTTGTGTTGATTACAGGGAATTAAATAAGGAACTCAAAAATATCATTTTCCCTTACCTTTTATTGACCAGGTCCTTGAAACATTAGCCGGAAATAAGTTCTTCTCCTTTCAGGATGGATTTAGTGGGTACAACCAGATCCAAATAGCTCCCAAGGATCAAGATAAACCTACCTTCACATGCCCTTGGGGAACCTTTGCATACCGAGTCCTCCCATTTTCTCTCTGTATTGCACCTGGTACCTTTCAACGAGCAATATTAGGAATTTTTCTAACCTAGTCAATGATAGTGTTGAAATATATATGGATGACTTTAGCCCATATGGGGATTCTTTTGAGGAAGGTCTGGAAAACTTGGAGAAAGTACTTAAAATATGTAAGAAAACACATGTTTCTCTTAGTACAATAAAATGCCATATGATGATGAAAGAAGGAATAGTATTGGGACATTTGCTTTCAGTTGCAGGAATTCTAGTTGATCCTACCAAGGTAGAGGTGATATTAAATTTTCCTACACCTAATAAACCGACACATATGCGAACTTTCATCAGTTATGCTAGCTATTATAGACGTTTTATAGAAAAAAATTCTAAGATAACATTTCCACTTTTTCAATTGTTACCTAAGGATGCAGAGTTTGTGTGGACAGATGAATGTGAAACAATGTTTGTGAAAATCAAAAAACTAGTTTACAAAGCTCCGGTATTACATGGTCCTGACTAGAAGCTCCCGTTTCATATCTCTACAGGTGCTTCTCACATAGAAGTAGGGGCAGTCTTGGGACAACAAGAGGACAAGAACCATACGCGATTTATTACATCAGCACGAATCTGACTCCTGCTGAACTAAACTATACAGTAACTGAAAAAGAGTTTTTGGTTGTTATTTATGCTATTAATAAGTTTCGACATTACATGATAGGGTATCCCACTTTCGTGCACATTGATCGTACAACGATAAGCTATCTAATAAATAAATGGATAACTCTTAGTCTTATTACCGAGATGGTTATCATTAATTCAAGAATTTCATATTACCATTGTAGATAAGCTATGAAAAGATAATGTAGTTGCAAATTTCTTGTCTAGGTTGGATACTAGTGATGAAGGTGCACCTGTAGAGGATAGTTTTCCAGATGAACATATTTTTTCAATTTCTACTCACACTCCATGGTATGCATATATTGCTAACTATCTTGCTGCAGGAAAAGTACCTCAACACTTACCATATAGAGAGCTGCGAAGGATTATCCATCATAGTGCCTGCTGTTGGTGGCTAAATTTGCATGTTTTTACCCACCTTTTTACCTTGTTTCCTGTATCCATTTTACACCATTGTTGGTCAATTTACATTATAAACCGCACAAATATACCTCTTGTCATGTCGTTATGAATCATAAATTAATGAAGCATAATCATAGGCAATTTTTTCTTAAGTGGCTTGTTAATTTGATTATTCTTGTAGATTTAGAGGAAGTATGATCGAGACTGTGGTTCTACAATGGTGACCATCTAGCTGGTAGCGCTATCTTGAGTCATCAGATGCAACAGTGGATCAATATTTTAATCAACGCACTGCTATCTTTATATTTTGTTTCTCTTAAGAAACCACTATGTAGTTGTATGCAGACAACTACCATAATCCTAGGAGTTGTTAGTGTTAACAAATTGTATAAGTAGAGTTACGGCGCTGTGAAAGCCGATAGTTAAGATCGCAAGGAATTATGTTAACTATGATTCTATAACAACATACATGTATTAGCCTTTTGATTAATGAAATTCTGATCTTTTGAGCATTTCGTGACTTCTTGATCTCGTTATAGCCTTGATCACGGAGTTGGGCCCACTCTCCAGACCAAGTGTTATTGGATAGATGTGTGCATAGGTTTATTTCAGTTAATTTATTTATCGTTTTGAATGATTATCTATTATACAAAATTTTGTCATTGTCCCTATACTCAACGTACACGAACCTGGAGGACCTCTACAGTGTACCTGACATACTTTCCTATCATGAAGAAACTCCCATTGTGTCCCTCTTCATGAGCAAAACAATTCCCTTTTGCATCATTTTCCAAAAATCTTTTGTTTATCCAAGTTTACAAGACTGAAGCTAATGACCTGTGTCCTCCTCGCGCTGATATGCATGGATTGCAACTGTCCCTAACGCCGATCAGATCGACTGAGCCCTTTCTTAGTCGCACCGGTTCTCTTTTGGAAAGTTTTTTAAATATGGAGCCGAAGCTTCACCCTCTAGAAGCTTCATAATGGAAGTCTGGTAAATGGTTAGGCCAGATGGAGTCAAGGAGGTTAGTTTGGGCTCCTTTCCCCTACTAGGATGGAACTAATCCAAGGGATAAGGCCTTCTCCCATGAGAAGAGGAACCATCTCCCATCCATCCAAGCTATAAAAACCTCTCTTTTTCCCAAGCAAAAGCTAGTTTTTAGTTTGGAGTTAGAATAATCAGCAAGACATCTATAGTTTAAAGTTTTCTAGTGTATGTTTGAGGGAGAATAGTGTGCTTGGGTGTGATTTGAGACTAGAGGGAAAGAGGCCTTAAAATCTCTATTGTTGGGGTTGTCCATGAAGTGCTAGCAGAAGTGTGGGAACCTAGATACATCAAAGGAGACCAATAATGTCAAGGCACCGGTTGTAATCTCTTTTTTATTGATATAAATGCAACTATCGATTGATTTCCTACATGAAGTGTCATTTTATATCTTTATGGCTTAATGTTCCTTGACCTCTTAATTAGGTTGAATACAATATTGTATGCTATTACGTTTATTGTTTGCCATTGTTTGCTTGTTTCAGGTGTGTGAAGGAAGGAAACGAAAGATAACTGAAACGAAGAAACAGAATCATCACCAAGCGAAATAGCGTTCTAAGAGGTAGGCCCTCTTAATTGATTCTAGCTTAAGGAAATCTTCCACAGATTGTCTGTTTGTCACTAGACCCGCTCTCTTGGGCTAGAGGAATTGTTTGTGTCTGCACTTATAATTTACCTGCATCACATTATCGGTGTGTTGATGTGAGTCTGATTTGTTGTTACTCTTGTTGTTGTTACAGTCATTAGTGTTGTTACTCTTATTTGTTGTTACATTTATCGCTTGTTGTTACATATTGTTAAGTTTATAGTTGAATTTTCAGTATTGGGTAGCGAAACTGTGGCTTGCATATACTTTGCATGATAGCCTTGAAATAACTTGTAGAGCCCTAGGTTGACAATTAATGTGGAATTGGGTGAATTGAATGATTCATATCTGAACACCAACATTTTGGCGACGTTGTCGGGGAGGCTATTAAGGGTGCGAAAGTATGACCAATATTGATCATAGGACTGATCTCTCATCCTAGGGAGGGAATTTTTCACCATGCTCCAGCTCCTGAGCATTAGATCATTTTTGTTTATTTGATTGTCTTATTTTCTTTTTCATAGGAACCACTCTCTCGTCCTGGGAAAGGAAGTTTTTATGTCACCCTGTTTCAGGTCCTGAGCTTAATTTTGTGATTGTTTTTTTCTTCTTTCTTTTCAATGGCCACTCTCTCGTCTTGGGGAGGGAGTTTCGTACCCTAATCCAGGTCCTGAGATTTCTATTTTCTTGAATGTTTTCCTTTTATTTCCTGATTGTATGAACAAAGATACAAATAAAATGGGCAAAGGAAGACCCCCGAAAAGAAGAGGGAGAGATCTAGAAAGAAATACCTACATCCAAGAGATCATTTCAAGAGTTGACTCAAGAGCATCGTCACAAGTTGTTGTTAGGGTGAGATCTCATACAAGATCTAGAGGGCAATCAGTTTCACAACCAGAACCTTCGCCAATAACAGAAGTACAATTCAGGGAAGAAGAAGTAGCAATTAGAGCATCTGAGGAACTTCATATTGCAAGTTCATATGAAGAAGATTTGAGGGAATTATCTATGCCATTTGATCAAGGGAGCATTGTTGAACAACCTCAACCACCTGTTATAGAACATCCAGAGCCAGAACCTATTGAGATTCCAAGTGGGTATTAGCAGATATTCATCGCTCTTGCAACCTCTTCGATCGAATTTCCAATTGGAGATATTAGAGGTGATGCGCCTATGAAGCCTAGTCCTTTCACAACATTACCTAATTTCCATGGTCTTTCCTCTGAGGATCCGGACACATTCCTTTTTTAATTTGACATTGTTTGTCGGGGGTATGATTATATTTTCGATGCTCAAATATTGAATATATTCCCCGCTACTTTAAAGGGCATAACTTTGAGATGGTTTATGGGTTTAGGGGGGAAATCTATTGCTACATGGGATGATATGAAGATGATTTTCCTCAAGAACTATCAAGACTACTGCAAATCCCAAGATGTGAAGGAATAAATCTTTAAGATTATGTAGAAAGAGGATGAGAACATGGAGGAATTTGTGGAGTTATTTGAATATAGTTTGCAGAGATCAAGCCATTGTGATCTGGATAAGAATATTTTAAAAATAATCTTTCTCCAGGCACTAAGGGAGGAATATTTGGAACTATCGAATGTGGTAGGGAAAGGAGACATATCACAAGAGTAATTTGATGCCATCTGTGAATATTCATAAAGTTTTCATGAGGTGCTGTGAGGTATAAGCAGGGGATCTGAACTCTCAAGGCATTCAGCGGTGGAGTTACAAGTACAGAAATTGGGAACTTGCTGGATAATTTGAGAACTGATATAATGAGCCCATTGTCATCACAGTTGGATGTGTTACAGGCGAAATAGAAGTAGATATAAGAAGAGAAGTCTATGCCCATTTTCTGTCCTCAATGCAGGAAGAATCATCCATTGAAGGAATGCCCATTGAATTCCATTGAGACTTGTGCGATATGTGAACATAGTCATTCCACTAGAACCTATCCATCTCTTCCTGGGCTGAAGGCAGTCTTTTAGGGAACAAATGAAGAAATGGATCAATTGTATTTTATGGGATCAAAGAAACCACGGTAACCACAGCCATAGACCATGAATCAAGGTATGCCTAAAGACCCTTCTTAGTATTTTAATAATATAAATTTTGGGCCTTAGTTTATACCTTTTTCACCTTCATGGCTGCAATCTTATCAGTATCCAATGCCCTAGCAACCATGGTACCCTCAATCTGGTCCAAACCCTTCATGGTCCTAAAATTGTCATGGACCTCCTCCTCCTCCTTCAGGACAATTATCCCAACTTATGCCACAACAACAACTACAACTACCTTCTAATATATCCACTAGATATCCTCCTCTTCGTCTGCGACTTCCTGTTCAATCGAATCCAAATCCAAACAATCGGGGGGCTCAATAGGTTGAGACACTCAACCTCCCTGCATATAGTATTGCCACCATGGAATGTAACGAATCAAATCTACGGTCCGGTTGGGTGGTGACGAATCAGACTTCACCAATAATTGTTGAACATATGGATAATGAAGTCTCAAAACCAGAACCTAGAGATTCTACTAGAACAACAAGGGATGAGTCAATACAATTTCCTATGAAACAAGAAACCCCTTCACAAATGATTGTTACTAAAGGATGTTAGACTAGTCCACCCTATCCTGAGAGATTATCATTGAGAAAACCAAGTCCTCGTCCTGAATTCGATTTTTTAGTGGAGCTGCAGAATTTATTTGTCAAAATCTCGTTACTTCAAGCTATTAAGGGCGTACCGATCTATGCCAAAACAATTAAATAATATTTCTCTATGAAACCTGGCAGAAAACCAAAGGATCCACTCACTATTCACGTTATGGTAAAATTATAAGACATAATGTTGTGGAAGCCTATACTTGTTAAATATTGGAATCGAGGGAACCTGATTCTGACAGTACAGATTAATGGGGTTGATATCCCAAATGTACTGGTAGATTTGGGGGCAGAAATTAACGTTATAACCTCTACATCTATGATTACCTTGGGTTTGTGGAACCTTAAACCAACTCCCACCGTCCTAGAATTGGCAGATCGGTCTTCTATAACACTGGTAGGGAAGCTGGAAGATATAACCATTCCAGTAGACTCATGGAAATGCCCTATTGATCTTTTGGTTTTACATACTCAATCGCCAACTGGTAGACACCATTTGATTTTAGGAAGACCTTGGCTTGCGACCACAAATTCTTACATTGGGTGTCGGTTTGGAAATATGGTATTATCCAATGGCGAAGTTATAAATAATCTTATCCTCTACCCCCCTGTTGAACCAAGTTTGTCAGATAGACCAAGATTTACCTTGATGCAAAAATCTCTACCTATGAAAGAGCCTGAATCCGAGAATGAAGAAGTTAGAGTGATCCTTACCATCAGTGTCTCTTTGTTTCAAGGATGAAATGAAGAATGAAGCCATTAACACATTTCTCAACAGTCCCAACTCCGTGTCTGACCCAACCCTCCAGCTATTCAAATTTGTTATGACTTGCGGTGTTTAGGAAAATATGGAACCAGAAACAGAAGTTTGAAATATTCCTGTAATTGTACCCCGTGATAACATTTATGTAGAAATTGAATGAGGGAAAACATTGAATATTAATCCTGGCCTTTCTCCTTGCCAAACTGAACGGTTAATGAAGGTCCTTCGGGAACATAAAGGAGCCTTTTCTTGGGAGTATACAGATATGAAAGGAATCCCTACTGATTTATGAAATCATCACATATACATTAAAGAAGAATGTCGACCTGTTAGGCATCCATAGAGAAGAATGAATCCTGCCTTAAAAAAAATGTCAAAGATGAATTACAGAAGCTATTAGATGTGCGTTTCATTTATCCGATATTGGATAGTCAATGGGTTTCCCTAATGATCATTGTTCACAAGAATAACGGTAAGTGGTAGATTTGTGTGGATTACAGGGAATTAAATAAAGCAACTTTAAAAGATCATTTTCCCCTACCCTTTATTGACCAGGTCCTTGATACATTAGCTGGAAATAATATTTTCTCCTTTCTAGATGTATTCAATGGATACAACCAGATACAAACAGCTCATGAGGATCAGGACAAAACCACCTTCACATGTCCTTGGGGGACCTTTGCCTACCGATTCCTCCCATTTGGTCTCTGTAATGCACCCGATACCTTTCAAAGGGAAATAGTTGGAATTTTTTCTAATCTAATCAATGATAGTGTTGAAATTTACATGGATGACTTCACCCCATATGGGGATTCTTTTGAAGAAGGTCTAGAAAACTTAGAGAAAGTACTTAAAAGATGTATATAGACACATGTTTCTCTTAGTACAATAAAATTTCATATGATGATGGAGGAAGGAATATTGCTGGGACACCTGCTTTCAGTTATAGGAATTTAGGTTGATCCTGCTAAGGTAGAAGTGATATTGAATTTTCCTACACCTAAGACACTGACACAGGTACATAGCTTTATTGGTTATGATGGCTATTACAGACGGTTTAAAGAGATTTTTGTTGGAAATAATACTGAGATGGGGGGGGGTTGAATCAGTGTTATCAAATCAATAACTTTTTCATTTCCATACTCAGATTCTTATACACTACTTCAGTTAAGGGAACCTGCAACTGTGTCTAATGCAATTAGCATATATCCAGTAAACTTATGATTCCATTAAATGTTGATCTTTAATTAGAGCATCAAAACTTCATTAACCATATGAACAGCAAATAGGTGCAGTAAAACAGAACAGATCATCACACACAAGAAGCACACATGAACACCAAGATGTAAGGTGGAAACCCAATGTGGGTGAAAACCACCTACTGCAATTCTTCTCTATTTCTTTTAATAAGAAACTTCTTTTTACAATATTTCTGTACTAGAGCAGTCTTATACCAGTACGCAGGCTTCTACCTGCAGAAGGCTACAACCTCCTCTCTCCAGCTTCTCCTAAAATGGAGCCACAACCCCCTTTGTTTTTGTACTAGTTGATGTACTAGTACGTAGGTGCTGACCTACAGAAGCCTACAACCTTCTCTTTTCTTCCAGGGACCACGGTTCATAAATTTTCATACTAGATACTCCTGAAGCATAACACCATAATATGAAGGCCACGTTTCATCCAATTTTCATACTGGACCCATCAATAACATTGAAGCACAAAATCAATCACCACTTGCATCATCAATCACTAAATCACCCAACACTGAATCACTGAAACCCTGTCAATAAAAACACAGTCACCAGAACACAGAGAAGATCACAGAACTCTGCAACAATATTTAGAGCCAAATGTATCATAAAAAATCATGCAGCACAGTGCATACGCTACTTGGAAGAGCCGAACCAGCGTGTATACGCAACTTCACCAAAGCGAACCAGCGCATATGTCATCAAATACTTACTTATAATTTTGCTGCACTTTCTGACTTCAGACATACCCACATCATTACATATACAAGGATAATACGTGTGTTAGCAACCAGATCTAATCCATCAGATCACATAAAGATAAATCATTATGATCCTGATCCATTATTAGATCTCATCCATCAACACTGAAGCTCAACACAATCAACCAATCTGAATATGCAGAATACAGACACCAGTAAACAGTCACCAGAACTCAGAACTTTGCATCAACTACCAGAACCACCTGTAACTTCAAATATCATAGTTCATATGGTATACGCTACTTAGATGTATCTAACCTGCGTGTATACACACTTTTATCAAAGTCAACCAGTGTATACATCTGTAAATATTCATTCACAATTTGCAGCTATTCTAGACTTGAGTTAGATCATAATATTTACAGAACATTACATGCTTCAGTATACAGATCTAGAATAAGCATGATCAAACCATATAGAGATGATTCATTCCAAGCCATAAGATCCCGATCCACCATTAGATCTTTTCCTCCGTCAACCGCTGAGATTCCTCCTTGGCTCAGATCAAGTAAAGCATCATGAACCCATAACCTGCATACTGGATCTCACACTACATCAGATATTCGAGACTTTCTTAGTGCCTTTGCCTAATGATCTTCTCCTCCTTTTATAGTCTTAGGCCTTACTGAATGCCATGGTCCAAAACCACTTAGAACCAATACCTTGGTCTAAATACCTAGGTTCAATACCTCAGACCAAATACCATAGACCAATACCAAAATACCATGGTCCAAATACCATGGACCAAAAACTTAGTTTCTGACATGTACACACTTTTCCTTGCGTGAAAGTGCGTGTATACGCATACGTATCTTCTGCTTAATGAACCTGTGTATATATGAAGCTTGGTCAAGGTAAACCTACGTATAACTCTTTTTCTTTCATTCTGTGAGCCTGAACTATGTTTCAATACTGTTAACCTGTAGTACTTTGATATTCATCATCAAGGACATCACCTGTATCATAATGTTAACTTGCTGCACTGTGAACTGTCATTTTCTTTGAACTGCCTTGCATCACATCTGTTAACACAACTACCATGTATTAGTGTCACATCTGATATCTCTTGTGAAGATTCATCTAGTTACCATGTATAAGTGAGTTTTTCTGCTACAAGAGGGTTTCCATCAAGTACAACACATTCATCATAATGCCAACAATTTTTTCTAAGATAACATTCCTACTTTTTAAATTGTTACCTAAAGATGCAGAGTTTGTGTGGACAGATGAATGTGAAGCATCCTTTAAAGAAATCAAAGAACTAGTTTGTAAATCTCTGATATTACGAGGTCCCAACTTGAAACTACCATTTCAAATCTCTACAAATGCTTCTCAAACAATAGTAGGGGAGGTCCTGGGCCAACAAGAGGATAAGAAACTGTATGCGATTTATTATGTCAGCAAGAACTTGACTTCTGCTGAACTGAACTATACAATAACTGAAAAAGACTTCTTGGTTGTTATTTATGATATTAATAAGTTTCAGCATTATATTACATGGTATCCTAATTTTGTGCACACTGATCATACAACTATCAGGTATCTGATGAATAAACCAATAACCCCTAGTCGTATTACAAGATGGTTGTTGTTAATTCAAGAATTTGATATTACCATTGTAGATAAGCTAGGGAAAGATAATGTGGATGCATATTTCCTATCTAGAATGGATACTAGTAATGAAGGTACCCCTATAGAGGATAGTTTTCCACATGAACATATTTTTTCAATTTCTACATTTACCTTATAGAGAACAATGAAGGATTATCCATCATAGTGTTTGATATTCATGGATAGAAGGATATCTCTTTTACATGGGACCCAACCAACAAATCCGGCACTGCGTAAGTGAGGATGACATCTATGGTGTCCTAAACGCTGCTCATGATGGCCCCTACAGGGGACATTTTGTAGATAAGAGGACATGTCATAAGGTGTTACAAATGGGGTACTATTGGCCCTCTATTTTTTGTGATGCAAGGAAATATGTTCAAGGGTGCGATGGTTTCCAACGGATGGATCAGCTTGGTCAGGAAGATGATATGCCCCTACAGCCTCAACTAGTTCTTGAGCCCTTAGCGGTGTTGTTACTCCCTCCGATGTTGTTACTGCTCCGTTGTTGCTACTCCTTCAAGGTAATTTGCCAGGTATATCCCCAATCGACTTTATGGATTTGATCAGTAATTCATTTGACATGACTCAATATGACCGCAAAAGGTCATCCTCTTAGTTGGAGGGGGGGGGGGGGGTTTATTATAATAAATACAAAGATGCCATAATTAAAATGAAGTAATGACTTTTCATATCACTATTGAACCCTGTGCCAAGTGCATACACTCCACGATCTCCACCATACCTCGCACAGTTATCCATATGCATTGGGACTTGAATAAGTACGATTGTGTTAATGGACGGTCCTTTCCAACGTTGTGAAACAATTACCATAATTATCACTCATTATTACCATAATCTGCCACGGATTTTTCCATATTTTACCATTATCTTCCCTATTTTCACTATCACCACACCCCCATCACCACCACAACCCTATCACTGCAATTTTACCTGCCAACACTCCTTGTTATTTGTGATGCAAGCATTAAGGGAGATTGTTAGAACTAATGCTTACTTTAGAATTCATTGGGGTTTTTTGGAGATTATTGAGATATTATCTAAACCTCTAGCTCCAATCTTAGAATAAGTTGGATCTCACAAAAATTATATAAATGTGATTGTCTTGAGGTTTTACCTTTTGTTTGGGTTTCATGCCTATGTCTTTTCCCTCCAGCTTCAGAAGTTCTCAATGTTTTTAGGGTTTTCAAACCAACCCTTGGTGTCGGGTTTTAGCCATGTCATTATCTTCTTTCATTCTTTCTCATCCTATTGATCTAGGTGTTGGTCCTCTTTTCTCAGCTTCCTTAGCCATATTGTCCAAGAACCAATCTTATTGTGAGGGTTTTCCTTTTTCTTGGGTTTGTTCAAGAGCCCAAAACCATCTCATCCCTCTAGATCTCCCCTCTTCCAACAATGTTCTAAAGTCCTAGTTTCTCAAGCCCTAGAGGATGGGTCTCATTTTCTAGGTAAGGAGGCTAGGGGCTCTAATTGGGAGACATTAGTTGGGTTGGAGGAGGGCCCTTCCAAAAAAGAAGGTGGTCCTTCTCTCGGAAAAAGGTAGAAGAGACATTTCTTCAAGCAAACAAAGAATCTTCAGATGGCCTCAATATCGAGTCTCGATATGTCTATACAATAGGTAGAATAATTTAGTAGAAAATCTCTGGTAGGAAGGATTGGTGTCATGAATTTGGCCTCCCTTTTATAAATGTATGGGTGGTATCCTCAATGTGGCCTTTGATAAAACGCCTTGTCACCATTTGGGTCCTCACAAAGGGCTGGGTCCATTTGATTTTCTAGGATGAAGCAGATGCTAAGCTGGTCGATGGTAGGGTAGTGAAGCTTGACTTCTCCTCAACCATTTTTAGGTTGTGGAGTCCCCATTTCAATGATAGGAATGAGAATATAGACTGAATGTTGGTATGGGTTCGTATTCCCAATTTCCCTACCGATCTATAGCATGATCAATTTTTTGATTTTGTGGGTAATCAGTTAGGATCCTATTTGGAGCATGATGCATCTTATTTAACTTCAGGCGACATTTTGATGGCCCATATTTTGGTTAGTGTGGATATAAGAGGTGGGCTTCTTAGTGCGATGGACCTTAGGTTTAGGATAGATCCAATCTTGCTAGATTATGAGGGAATCCCATTTCAATGCTGGTTTTTCCACCAACAAGGTCATAGTGTGTAGGAATCTGTCCTATAAATAAATAAGAAAGTCCAATGGCCTTTGAGTGTTAAAGTAAGGGATGTTTCAGTCTCGGTTTCATATTTCATGGCTTCATTTACAATGATCTAATGTTCTCTTTCACTCAATTCTACTACAAGAGTTCATACTTATATTCTGGTTTCTAGAGGATCATGCCCCAAGTCCATTCCTCTAGTTCCTTCCCTATGGATGATGAAGGTATTATGTCGAGTCCTTCCTTTTCTCTTAAATTCATGTTATGTCAATGTTGTTTCTTCTATTTCTCTATGTTTTGTTGATGTTTCTATGTCCTCATATGATCTCTAAACTATTGTACCTGCCCCACGACGCTTAAAGCCTCCCCCCCCTTCTAGTCCTAGCCATATTTCCTTTTTTAGTTTCCTTAGGTGATTTATCATCCCTGTTATCATCATCCTCCTTTGTCTCTTCCGAAAGACTCATCACTGATGACGCGCTCTACAATTTGCACTCTTGTCTTATGATTCCCTAGAGGGTTTGCATTTCATGGGGTTTGGGGAAACTCTCACGTTTGGCTAGGGAAAGTTGTTGTCGAGGCTGAAAATGGTTCCTTTCTATTACGCAAGAGAAAGCCAAATTTGACCTTGTCATTAGTAAACAACAATCCATTCAAGGTTCGTTTAGAGCAAGCCCAACCTTGGTGGTATGACATACTTCTTTGTACTCACAATTATTTTCCATTCAAAGAAAGAGAGTAGAGTGACCTCATCTTCTAGCTAGGTTTTCTCCCAAAATGGTTTTCCCATGATATAGCTTGTGTCAAATGTGGTTTGTGATCTTTTATTTCATTGTTCTCCGTTTTCTACATAATTTTTTTTGCATGCATATGGAAGAAATAATAATCTACAAATATACGGAGGAATAAACCCTAATAGTGTATATTTTTATATGTTTAAATATAATTTATTAGATATATTTTGAAAAATTTACAATGAAATATGAAAAATGTATAATAAAATATGTATGCCAATTTAGTGATAATAAGCGTTAAGGTAAATTTGACTTGGTGAAAGATTCAAAATTGTTAGGCCGGTTTTGATGGCCCTTGATGACCCACAACATTAAAACCCAACATTAGAACCCATGGATTATATGTGACTAAACATTTAAAAAGATTAAAGATTCTCCATTATAACGTGCCTGCCATATCCTCACTTAGTAAGTTGCAATGGATGTTGCCTTTAATTCAATAACTGGTGATATCTATGACGTCTTTTTCTCATGTAAGATAATATAACTTTTATGAATATAGGAAGTTTGCTTCTTACACAGGTCTTATGTCTTTCTCCCTGGTATGCACCTTTGTTCATTTTTCTTTCCAACGAAAGATTACCACTTTGAGCTTTCGAAGTATAGTGCACGTTGAGAGTTCAAAGTCTTTGCGGGCCTAGAAAGCTCAAACAGCAGGACATTTTTTAACATTTTGCTATTGACTCGGGTGAATGTACAAAGTTCAAAGTCTTTGCGGACCGACAAAGTTCAAACAGCAGGTCGTTTGCTACAATTTTTTCATTTGACTCGGAGGAACGTGCTTGTTCTGTCCGGACTTTCTTACTTATTTCAACACTACACATAGATACACGCGTATACATCGTATTAGCCAGCGTTTTAACGGTTTTTTAAGAATTTAGACTAATTTTAAAACGAGTTGATTTTAACCACACAAAAAAAACAAGCCAAAAAGAGATAATCCTCGTCCACTCACGGAAAAAACTGAGTCAATCCAAGTACCCCATACAATTACCCCGCATTAATTACAATTAGACTGTCGGTTGGTTATCGTGTGAGCACAGCATAGACTGGCCCCGAAGTTCACGAAGCTGTCCATTCTTGGTCGTTGTCGTGACAGAGTTTGCCATATTTTTTCGCAAAGATTTATCAATAACCATCGTCTTCGGGATAAAAATATGCGAATATCTACCGTCTCGTAGATATCACAGGATATATTGTAACCCAAAATTCCAATAATGCTTTTCACGGCATTTCTGTAGGTTTTGGCTTTCAAACATATCTTTTGAAGTGATTAATTTATGGAAGATTGACGAGCCAACGAAAGTTTGGGATCCTCTTGACGAGAAGGGGAGGCGATGGATCTACACTCTATTATTCGATGGATTTAAATGGTTAAATCGATTTCGTTAACACTACCTACGCTTCATTGTCGTTCATTCCAAACACTGATTCTGTGCCTATCACCTAATCTTCTCCCGATGGAATTATATGCTCATCTCCTTCATCCTTCCCTTCCTCGACACCTGTTCTTCATTATACTTACTTTCTGCTGTGTCTCTCTATTCCCCTGCTACTTATGCTTGGACGTGCAATACCAGTACTGCCAAAATACTGGGAGATGTGGGGTTATAGATATATCGTATCCTTTAGGTGTAGGAAACCGTGGATGCGGTCACCCTAACCTTCAGATCGACTGTGTGCAGAACCTAACTCCAGTAATCACAATTCAGGGCCAGAATTACACAATACTAGAGTGCCATCATGACTTCTGCTTTATTGTGAAGGGCGAGAAGTGCAGATTCATAGATCATCCCACTGACATGCTGATACCGCATCAACGACGTACGGACACAGCCGTGATATTCGCTAGAGAGAACAGGACCCTCTACGTGTACAATTGTAATAATGAGGCTCAATTGAACAACTCGAGCATGGTTAACGGGAAATGTAATGCTAGTGTCTACTACGGTTTGTACGACAATGGGAATTTGATTCCGGGATGTTCTAAGACACAAGTAACAGTTGATGTGGGATCGCTGGAACTAGTTTACAACGATACAAAGAGAGATGACAGTTGTTCTTCATGTTTCAAAAGTGGAGGGATATGTGGTTACCGTTACAACACTTCGGATTCACCTGCACCGTTCGTGTGTTATTGCAAGGATGGAGCCCGTACAGACAACTGCCACAGCCACGGTATGCTCTATTTCTAAATTTACACAAAACTACTTGGAACTGCTAGTTTAGTTAAGGGGTTGTTATAGAGAAAAGGGGTTGAATCTGCGGCCCTCTACAGCTTCCCGATCTGCGGCACTTCGCTGTCATATGTGCTTCCAGGAGGCCCTTTGTGGCAATCTTTTGTGGCTTCCCGATCTACGACCTTGCTGGTGTGTCTGCCCGTTTTGAGTCCTTCATAGCTGTGGCTGCAATCATCCGCCTGAGGTCTACCGTGGTATTTGTGGGGATCTCATAACGATTCTTTTTATAAGGCCTAGATCTGGGCTTATTGTTAGGGCTGTCTAGGCAGCTTGTGCCCAATTATGTCTACATTGTGGCTAGATATTACAGACCTGAGACACAGATCTGAAAGGCCTGTGGGGCTCCCTTTTTTCAGAAACATTTTATACTCAGCAAGAGAGCATTCTCCAGATGGCTCCCAGCTTCGCGAAAATAGCTGCTGGTCCAATTCCGTCCGCCTCTAGGGGGCAAGCTCCTGCCCATATCGTCAGTGAAGCCCCAGCTCCCACTGTCCAGGTGGTCCAGGCCTCACTCGATGAGGCTTTGAAATTCTCTGAAAGTGCCCTAATCTGCCGATTCAATGGTTTCTAGCTGCGGCTGACAGCTCTCCACAATTGGATCTCGGAGGAATGGAAACCTATAATTCTTGATGCAATTAATATCTACCCCTGTGCTAGGGGTTTCTTTATAGTAGGTTTTGAAAACACTGAAAGCAGACAATGTATTCTAGATTCCAGCCCTTGGTTTTGGGAAAACTCATGCCTATTCATGAAGCCATGGAACCCATCATTCGATCCCTCAACAACAGTCATAACCTAAGCACCAGTTTGGGTGAGATTTCCAAACTTACCCTTGCATCTCTGGAATTTCCCTTCGCTAAAAGCCATTGGAAATGCAATTGGGAAATTTTACTGCAGGTGCCCAGAAACAGAGGAATATGCCAGAACCACCTATGCACGCATCTGTGTGGAAATGGACTTCAGTGCCGGCTTCCACGCTGAAATACACCTAACAAGTAAAGACTATGTGTGGAACGAGAAACTCAATTATGAAAGTGTCCTTTTCAGATGTCGATCCTGCTTTGAGACAGGTCACCTAGCCAAAAATTGTCCAAAATCCTCCGAGAAAAATTCTGCTAGAAAAAATCACCACAGATCTACATGGTGGGAAGGCTCACAAAAAAGCACTATTTTGTCATCAAAGAAGAACACTCTTGATAAAACTCTGAGTCACAAGAAATCGGGCAAGAAAGAAACAACTCTCAAGACAAGCAGGGGGAAAGCCCCGCCCAACAACAAAAGAGTGAACTCGACAATTATGAGGATTCGAATACCGCACAAAATCAAAGGAATAAGCCCATTAATAAAATTAAAAAGAATAAGTAAATCAAGGTCAAGAAAAAAATTAATAATAATAATAATAATAACAACAACTATAACAACTAGGTTCTATATTACTTTTAAATTTTATTATTCTTTAAGTGAGTCCACTTTTTAAAATGTTGACAAAATTTCTTACATTGTATCTCCACATTTCCCCTATACTAGTTTCAATAATCTCTTAGGTCCATCATGCCACCCCAACACTCTTAATCTTTCATACAGTCAATTCCAATAGCTAAACCATGTCGTGCCTGCCACACATAATTTCTCATAGGGTTGATTCTGACCGCTACCATTATAATTTCCTATTCCAATAGCTAACACTATAATCCCCTAGGTGAACCATGCCGCGCCTACCACACATAATCTCTCATAGGGCTGATTCTGATCGCTACCATTATAATTTCCTATGTAAACCACACCGCCCTAATACTCGGGGTATAGGTAAAGTCAAGAGGATTTGAAACTAAAATGCCTTGGTACATAATACTTAATTTTCACATGCATCACTAATTAAGTTGCATTGAAGAGCTTCTATATATATATATATATATATATATAGAGAGAGAGAGAGAGAGAGAGAGAGAGAATGGCTTGGTACATAATACTTAGTTTTCACATCCATCACTAATTAAGTTGCATTGAAGAGCTTTTATGTATATTATTGATATGTTTAAAAATGTATAGATTTTAAAAACAAAATACATTTTATATATAAAAATGAACTGAAATGAATTGTTGTGCTCTCCATTTTAGTATGGAAAATATGTTGTAATGTCCTGTCTTGTTTTGTTAAACAAATTGATTTGGTCAAATTACATAAAAAATAAAACGTCAATTTACAATTTGTGGTTTTGACAAACCATGTTTTTTCCCATAGTATTCTTAAGTGCTAGTTTTTCCCATAGTAACCTATGGCCTAATTAAAGGCATAAAATTCCATATATATTAGCTTTTCATATGTAAGATGAAGGATGAAATTTACTTCAATGTGTGCTCATCAGAATGTCCATCTTAAAAAATTGTTATTTTTAGAGTTTTATTTTGCATGTAATATATATAAGATGGAAAACAAAATTTTAAAATATATAAGAATATTTTGAAAATTTTCCATTGTTTAAATTTTATTGTAATATAGGATTTACTTCCAATCAAATTTAAATTTTATAAAAAATTGAAATTAAAATTTTATGAGATTAAAATAGCAAGAGGAGAAATTAAATTAAATTAATTTTATTTTTTTATTTTTCCAAATAAACTTTTATTCAAATTTATAAATATAGTTTAATTTATAATAATGTGATTAAAATAATAAATAAATTTATATAATAGTGAAAGTGGCAATAAATAAAAATTAGAATAATGACCAATGACTATTCCAAAATCATCTCCAACAACATTTCATTTTCTTGAGCTGAATTTACTTTTTATAGCTTTTTCCATTGTTTAAATTTATTTGAAATATGGGATTTAATTCTAATGAAATTTTAATTTTATGAAATTAAAATCACAATAGGAGAAGTTAAATTAAAATCAAATGATTTTATATTTTTTCAAATTAAATTTTATTTAAATTTATAAATATTTGAATTTAAAATAATTTCATTAAAATTATTTAAATAACAAATAAATTTATATTAATAAATAGTTTCATTTTAAAAATAAAATGATCCTAGATCCATCATAAATTTAGATCTACTAAGCACAGAGAGGAATCAAATATCTTGAGGTACAAGCCTCTTTTATAGTGAAAAAATATTTGATCCCTTGAGCTTGGTAGATTCGTATTTATTATTTTAAATCTTAAAACCTATGTGGAGCGATATCTTTTCAATTTGGGAAGGTCATGGATAGCTTACACTAATACATACATCAACTATAGTTTTAAAACTTATAACCCATATGGAGTGATATCTTTTCATTTTGGGAAGGTTATGGATAGCTTACACTAATGCGTACATCAACTATAGATCGAGGTGTATGACCATTCTCATGGTAATTCTACTAAAGTGTTGACTCTCTACCCCTTGCCAAAACCATTCTTGATTATGCAACTTGCTCTAACCTCATGACAATGAAGAAGAATAACTTCAAACTCTCCTTATCCTTGACCAAGCCTCATTTTTTAAGGGAAATAATAAAGATACTTTGATTTTCACCTTTAGTACTCAACCTCACGTACCTTACCCCTTTCCTTTTGGGCTGTTAGCTACCTATACCAATAGGTTTCATATTTCATGATTGGCAAAGAAAGTTCCAAATATGCTCTGCTTTGGTGATGCAAAGATCCCATATTTTCAAGGAAAGGCAACATGTGTATATAGCTTGATGTTGTCTCAATTTTGATGGATGGTCCAACAGCCTAATCTGGAACATGCCATGTTTCAATTTTTCATTGTAGAATAGAGAAAGAAGTCTGTCCAAACTGTTTAATCTTGGCAGACCAGTAGCTAGGTAGAGAATTAAGGTTCCCAACTGCTTAATCTGGGACCTTGGAAGCAATAAGGGTAGCCTTAGATAGGAAATCAAAAGAAAAAGCCAAAAGAAAAGAAAAAGGCACATAAGGGTCTGCAAGTCTAAGTGCACCCTCCATGAAGAAACAAAAAATGCTAGGCAAGTAGATGGGTAGGCAGATGGGGTTGCAGAAATGTTATTACTTTCAAATGAGTTCTGCTGGTCTAGCATAAAGGAACAGCAGTGCATAGAGAAGCTCCACTTCTCCATCATGTTGCAGCAAAGCAAAGGAGCATGACTAACTCCCTTTCTCCCTTTTCACATTCATTACTAACATCCCTTCATCAGTTGTGTTCATGAAAGAATTTAAGGTTACGTTGGTTCTTATTCCTTTAAAAGCCACATTTCTTGTCTAAAAATTCTTTTCATTTTGATCTACTCCCTAAGCTAAGTTGTTTTCATATAAACTTAGTGATATCACTCCTCATTCACTTCTTCTATTCATATTAACCCCTAACTTCTTAGTATCTAAATCCCCATGTTACCTTTTCCCTATTATTATAAACACTATGGTGTATAAACCCCAAGCATTCTATAAATATCCCCTCCCCTTGGCATTATAGCCATATGTTCACTGTCAGGGATTAAATTGACATCCGGTCAGTTTAAGAACCCAAACCCAACCCCTCTTTCCCCTTCAGAAGTTATCTAAACCATTAACCCCTCATTTGCTAAAGAACCTTGTAAATAAACCCATTTTCACCCCTAACCCGCTCATTTGCAAACACACATGAAAACCCACTTTTTCATTTTACCCAAAGTTTGGGCGCTATGCGCTTTTTTATAAAAATACATTGGAAACCTATAAATTTGCCAAACTCCAAAGGTTCCCGCCGGGCGCATCCTCCAAAGAAAAATATTATTTTATTCCCGCCCCCTTCCGTATTGACCTGGCACACTAACGATCCGTCGACCGTCGGATCTGGCCCTTTTCATCCGACGGCTCTCATGCATTTCGGACCGGGCCCGACGTCCGAAAGTTACCTTCCGAAATTTGTCAGAGGGTGACGTCAGGCCTCTGCCACGCGTCACCCCCAAATCGTATCAGAGCACCCTCTGACAATTCCGCTTCCGTATAGAGAATGATGCGATATTATACCGCTTATCGTTTCCGGTTTCTGTGAACCCGCCTTGCCAGCGTCACTGCTACCTCACCGTCGCGTCAGCGCCCCCGTCCGCCACTACTCTGACCTGCCCGCCACCTCATCATCCCCGTGGAACACTCTCAAGCCGCCACGTCCCTCGATGACGTCATGCTGACGTCATTCGACCTTGACCCCACCTGATGACGTCGTGCTGATGTCATCCAAAAAAGGCGCCAAATAACCCAAAAGTCTATATTTTGGCCAAAATTCATGTTTTTCGTTACTTTTGCGAAAAAGACTGTTACTCCCCCTGCATGCATTTTTCGTCCAAATCCATCGCCGACCAGTTGAAATCAACCAGGGGACCGCCGGCGCTTCCATCCCACCTGCATTTGCAAACTTTGCCAAGCAATTCACCAGGTATTTATCAAATTTACCTCCCCTGTGCTCGGTTGTGTCCATAATTGTCTGAAACAAAGTTAAAAGAGTGGGCAAGCTTATAATTTACCATCGAATCCCCTGTGGCTAGCCTCCATTTTCAATTGTAAAGTCGAAATTCACCTGCAGAGCCTTGTTTAGCCAAATTCTCACAAAACATACAGTTGGTTCGCGCATTCGTGAACTAAGAACCCAAGCTGCATCAATTTACCGTGAAGAGAGTTTTTAAGGCCGAGCATTTGCTCTAGTAGTCCTCTGTGCAGTATTCCAATTGCTTATGTTACAATTTACCCTCTCTTCCTTGCAATTCACCTCTATATTGCAAAAATACTCCTCTGTGTTGCTCTGCATAGTAACACCAGTGCATACAAACAGAAACCTAAAGTAACCATGGATGCACCAGTAGCTCCTGTAGCCTTGAACATTGCTCCATTAAATGCCCCTCAAAGAGAATTGGAATGGAAACCATTAGCAGACCTGGATTATTAGATATCAAAAGAAATGCTAATGCACAGCAAGTACCACATCCACTTGTTAAACGAATTGAAGATTAAACATGAGATGGGAACAGATGTATTGGGCATTTGGGATTCTTTCCTCCCTATCTTCAAGCTCCCTCAAGTCAACTAGTTCCCTAACCTAATCCACCTATGTGCTGACTGCTACGACGCCACTCAGAGGGCTGTGATTGACCCTTCAGGCTCAGTTGTTTTCTATATCACCCCTGAAGACATCAGAGAGATGTTGCACTTCAAAACTGAGAAGAAATTAGTTCCTTTATCACTGACTGATGTGATAAAGCAAGGAGCTAAATTGACAGATGCTCAGGTCACCAAACTAAATCAATTGTACATTGACTCTGACACTGTGAAGTACCCTCCCATTTCTCATGTTTACCTCAACCAATTGGGCAGAGACCTTGTAGACATGATCAGTCCCATTCTGGGCTATAATTCAATTGAGTTTGTTGATGAAACTGTGCTGGTGATGATGCTCATGTTTTCCCCTGGCAAGTCTCCAATCTGCTATGACTATGCCACCTACATATCTGACAAAATACATGAGCAATTGATGAACTTGGCAAGAGAAAGGGTGTTCAGATACACCTCCTACATCTACCACTTAATTTTGTATCATCAACATGAGAAATTTCACTTTGCTATGAAGAAAGTGGATGCACAAGGAAATCCAAGGTCAGTGGTTTATTGGTCCTCTGCCTTCCACTGCAGATCCTGTTCTCCATACACTTATTCTGAGTTTATAGACCTCTTCATCCACCCAGCCATGTCTTTGCTTATGAGCTCACCTCCTCCAAGACTAACTGATGAGATGCAGAGGATTCTTCAGCTGTCCAAGGTATATAGCATTGGGGATTGGTACTATTACCAAAACCACACAGTCATCAGAATATATGGGTGTGAGTTGCCCCCATACAGATTGCCTAAATATGTGCCCATGAGATTGTTTGCCCTTGAATACTTCAGGCAGTTTGGGAATGCTGATGTGCTGCATTTTTCAGGCAAAGGCAAGAAAGCATAGCTCAAAGTAAGAAATCAATTAGGCCACTTCATTTACAACAAAAGGGAGGAAGGTTGGCATGAAGCAGACAGAATGCTAGAATCCCTTGGCCTACAGACCAGTTTCCTTTGGAAACCTTATGACCCCAATCACTTCATAACTTTAAGAAGGGTCAAGTATAGGCTGGCCAGTTATGACCACGTAATATTGCCTCATATAGAAAAATATGCAAATCAAATAAAGTGGAGGAGAGGCACCTTAGAGGAAGCTGTCACACAAGAAGAATTAAATGAAAGAGCAGTTAAAAATCTCCAAAAAATGGCTGACTTAGAGCTTTGTGCACAGGTATTTGCTCTTCCAGGCACTCAAGTAGGAGCAGCTGCCTCATCCTCCTCAGCACATCAGCAAGCAGCCAAAGCTGCTGATCAAACCTCCAGCAAAGGCAAAGAGAAAGAGATGGAGCCAGAGCAGCCACCTCATGAACAGGTGCAGCAGCAGGAAGTGCAGCAACAGCCACAGGTACAACAGCAACAAGGGGGGCAGCAAGAAAAGGAACAGCCAGTGCAACAAGAGAAAACATCACAGGCCCCAAAATCCACTGAGCAGCAAGCTCAGGACACTCTGCCTCCTAGGCAGGAGACAACAGTGGAGGCCTCAGTCCTCCAAACCCCACAAAAAGAAGACATAAGTAGAAAGAGGGACAGAGAGACTCCCCTCACAACATCAACAACTCATGGGGAGAAAAGACACAGAATGAATCCCCTCTCAGAGGAAGAAATGCCAATAGGGCAATCTTTGGGCATGGGCCCACCTAGCATGGAGGCATCTGCAAGTTCCTTCCAGCAGGAACTAGAGAGGACAGTGGGAGGAGAAGTCAGCTCCTCAAGCCAGCAAAGAGGAGGTGAACTGGGCATCAAGCAGCAGTTCATTGATATAAAGAAGAGGAATGAGCCCATAAGGATACAACTATACAATCATTTGTTGAAAATGGCTCCCACTAACCAGCAAAGACTAATGTCTGCATATGATGTCCAGGAGGGCAAAATGATCATGAGCCATTTTACGCCAGCAGTGTTGCAGCCGCAGTCAGCTGCAGATTACATAAGGACCAACCTTGAGGTCCTTGCCAAGGACATCCACCCAATGGATAAAATCGAATTACATAAGCAAACGGGTGAGATGGTGTATGCCTCCTTGGCAGATAAGACATTGGAGAACTACAGGCTAGAAAATAGCCTAAATAATACAGCTGCCCAACTTGAGTTGGAGAGGGCATCCTCTCAAGCAAAGGACAACAGAATCAAAGCCTTAGAGGAGATAATCATAGAACTTGGGCATGATCCCAAGGACATCAAGGCTGTACAAGCATTATTGAAGCTAAGAGATGCAGATATGGCAGCACTAAGGAAAATGGTAAAAGTCCCAGCAACCATTCACCCACAAACTGGAGAAGTTGCCCAGCTGAGACATGACCAAGATGCAGCAGCTATGCTGGTGTCATTATACAAACAGCTGATCCAGACACAGGAGAAATTGGGAGAATCAGAGGCTGCACAGGCTGCACTACAGGCAGCATTACAACAAAAAGAAGGAGGACAAACATCCCAGCCTCCTCCAGAGATAATCAACCTTGAGGAGCCTCCTCAAACTACCGCTCCTCCTACTGAACAGATAGAACAGGCAGCGCCTTCCACATCAGCACCAGCGCCAACAACAGAGCAGGCTCCAAGCCTGGACATGCAGAAGCTAAGGAATGAAATCCAAGCCCTGGAAGCCCAAATGGCAGAATTAAATGAGGCCAGGGAAATTTTGGTCAAGTTGAATGAAAGATATGATAAATCAAAACAAAGTGTTGCTGAGAAAGGAAGAGAGATAAAGGCTCTCAAAGAGACGATCAAGGATCTGGAGAAGGAGCTCACACTTGATAAAGTAGTGGCTGAACTCAAGACAGTCCTATGGGCCAACATTGGCCAATCCATAACTGATCAATGGCAATACATTGAGACCATTCATGAGCAAATAGAGCTCATAGGAAAAGCACACAGAGAAATCCAGAGATCAAGGGCATCTCTAGGCAATATGCCTGAGGTTGCCAATAGAATGATTAATGTGCTTAATAACAGAACAAGTGCTCAGCTGGCAACAATGGGAATCTCCAGTAGAACTGAAACCATCCAGCTAATAAAAAGAGTCCTAACACTAAGAAGCCTGGTGCAAACACTAGAAAGAAGAAGCCAGGATATGCAGACAGAGGTTAATAAATTCATGGACAAATTTGTAGCATTGCAGAACAGAGGTCTTCCTAGCTTACTGAACAGCGCAGGAAAACTGCTTTCCCATGAAAATTATGCCAAAAGGGTCAACACATTTGCTACAAATCAGATTACAGAAAGACCCAGCACTTCAGAAGAATCAGGGCCAGCATCAGGGCAGAGTCTCTACAACAGGGTTGAGAACCTATTTTTCATCATGAATGAGATCCAACATTTGTTTGAAGTGCCTCCAAATTTCTATAAATACACAGAGGCAGATGAGACTCTAGAGGCAATCCTGAGACATCAATTGCCCACACAGGAGGTCTGGACCAAAATGATACAGTTAATACTGTAAACCAGAGCCTGTATTCAAGTTTTTTCATTTTAATATATAAGTTATTATACACAGGAAAATTTTGATAAAATCAACATGCATGGAGAAGAATGGGCTGAGCCAACTCAGCAAAACTATTCGGCCACTAAAGCAGCACTAACAGTTACAGGTGACAGGGCCAAAAAGCTACAGGAGGACAGAGCTACAAAGACACGTCATTCATGATTTATAACAGAACATTCAATCGACTCAGTGGCCTCCAAAGGTCAAAAAGTCTTCCGACAGAATTGAAGAGCATTTATGTTGTATTCAAAGCTGTAATAACTTCTTATCTGTTGTTCTGTACAAGTTGGTGAACATATTTATTTCTCAGATGACTCAATGCTTCAGATATTTTGTATCACCGTTTGTATATATTCCCCCCTCGCATAAGCTTGCAGGGGTTGTTGTTGATTGCTCTTCTAGAGTTTCTTATGCTGTAAATTTTCAGAGTATTAATACAAAGGCTGATGGAATTTCCAAAGCTCTGCGTTATCTGAGTCATTGTGGTGTTTTGCTGAGTATTACAGGATTCCTGCGTATTTCGTGGCACAATAAGTTTTCCTTAAAAACTCTTCGTAATGTGTTTTTGTTATCTTTTCATAGCTCATTCATATTCCTGTGTTTCATAGTTAATGGCAAAGAAAAAGAATAGTTCCAGGATTTATTCACAGAATACCCTGAACTCAATCTATGCTGTTATAAATGTCTTTCTTCAGTTATAGTCATAAGGTGTAATTCTTAACTGCTGCACCTCCAAACTATATCTTTCATAGTGATTGTTGTTTCAGGAATTCAAGTTTGCTCCTGTGCAATATATCTCTTTCTTACACCCCCAGCTTAGTGGAGAATTCTTAATTGCTTTTCACTGGTTAAACACACCTCATAATTACAATTTCAATTTTGTTTCATGATGTATTTGAATGGCCCTGTAACTTCAGCAACTCAACTCAATATTCCAGACAACCTGTAGCCACAGACTCCACTTCCCAATGGACTAATACTGCCAGAAGACTTCCAACATAGGTACAGAGAGACATCCCTCAACCAAAATATAAAACCAAAACCCTGAACTCATAACTACCCTAAAATCTTCACAAAACAGAGACAAACCTTAAAAGAGAGAGCCCTCTCTGATTACAGTTTGGCTAGAAGCTGTAATCCAAATATTGGTTAGTGGTTACCCCAGCCGTATTCCCTTGGGAGTCAAAGGGAACAACCTGGGTGTTAACATAATTGGCGACTCCACTGGGGACTTCCTCAGGATTTTCTAATTTCTGTATATTTCTTAAAGCTGCTTCAGTCAATTTTCATGCTAGCTTTAAGTTATACACAGTCACTCCAAAATCTTGTCTTGCCCTTGTAAACACAAAAATATTCCAAAAAACATACTCAAAAACCAGTTCAGAAGCTGGCTCCCAAGAAGAATCCGCGATATACAAGGTCAAATCCTGACCCTAATCCACCAACTGTTTTTGAAAATCCTAATACAATCCCTAAAATCATTAGGAAGCAGCAAGGACAGGAAACTCTTGCTGATTTAAGTCCTGAGACAGCTTATCCAAACCCTGTTCCAACTCCAATCAAGGTTCTATTTCGATCTACCCTTGATTCCCCCAGTTCACCATCCACATCTCAAAGCCCTCCTTTCACACCTCCATGCACGACACATATTCCCTTGACCAACACTCTAGTTTCTACCGTTCCCACTACCCCTGTTGTACCACTCGTTCATGTTATCCCAGTTATCCCTGTCAATCCTATAAATCCTGCAAATATGGCTAATAGATATGCACCCCTGCAGTTGCCTGCTAATGCTGCAGCTCTACCTCAAGACTACCAATCCAAGATTTCATATTTTGACTCCACTGGCCCTTTCACAGTAATTCAACATGCCAGAAGGATGCAAGACCATTTTGAGAACTATGAAATAGATGATGACAGCGTGAGAATGAGAATCTTTGTTCAGAGCCTCACAGGGGATGTAAGAACTTGGTTTAGATCACTGGCTGTAAATACCATCACAACCCCTGATGAGCTCTATCAAGCCTTTACTAACAGATGGGAGAAAAAGAAAGATCCCTTGCACATACTTGGTGAATATGATACAATCAAACGAGGTCCTAAAGAGACCATTTTGGAGTATTGTGCAAGATTCAACGACGTGTATAACGCAATACCACAGAATTTAAGACATCCTCCTGATTTAGCCTTGTACAAATTTTCGGATGGTTTTGACCCTGATATGGCATATCAGTTGAAGGAAAGAGCCCCTGAAACCCTGGAAGATACCCAAAAGGTTGCTGTCATAGTAGAGGCTAACCTGATTGCCAAAAGAAACAGGGCAAGATTGGAAAAGAGAACCACCTTCAAAGAAGAACCCTCGGCCTTTGATCAAAAACTGGATGCTATACTCACTGGTATGAAGAGATTAGGTGATAGAGTAGAATCAGTTGAGAGAAAGTCATCATGGGAAGCACCACAAAATAACCCTATCAGGAATCCAAATTTTAGGAGAAATCAAAACCCAAACGTTGGCAAGGTCGGTTCTAACCCAGACATAAGACCTCCTTTCCAGGAAAATTATACTGAGGCATCCACTTCAAATGAGCAAACAGATGACACTCACATTAACCTGATGGGCCTGAATGATGAGCAGCAAGTTTTTCTGAGTCAAGAAGATCATAAGGATGATGACATTCAGCAATTCGAAACCAGGTCAGGTGAGTCATTTGACTTTAAACAAGGATATGACACAGCTGTTTATGAAGTTCATAAGCAATACAAGCTAAGAAGCAGAACTATAAATGTAACACAGCCTGAAAAAACAAAGGAGAGCCAACAGCCCAAAAGAGCCATAGTCAAAGAGCCAAATGACACCACTGATTCAGTTACAAATGAAGTAATCGTTCAAGAAATCACTGAACCATTGCCCTCAAAACAACAGCCTATGGCCACATCACCCTTGCAGCCTAATCCAGGTAATGCTCCTCAAGAGATGAGTAAGAAGGACAAGCCTCAAGATCAACAAAAGAATCAAGAAGAAGACTTAGTGAACAAGGAAAAGGCTGTCACCCACAACACCAAAATCCCATCTGAAAGACCCTTTGATTTAGAAGCTGAAATTGGCAAATTGAAGGTAGCTATTCCTCTTTCAGAACTAACCAAGCATGACAGTTATAGACAACAAATCAAGAAGTCCCTTCAACTTACTCGTAATAAAGATAATGTCAATGTATTGGATGACACCCCAGAATTGCTTTTCGGTCCAGAGGTTGATGGAAAGACAGCAGTTACAGGGGTCTTACCTTTCTATGTCAGCCTGCATGTTCATGATAAGATACTACACAATGCAATGTTTGACTCAGGTGCCTCTCACAACTTGATGCCTAAATCAGTCATGGAAAGATTAAATCTGGATATTACAAGACCCTATAAGGACTTATTCTCATTTGACTCCAGCCAAGTTAAGTGTTTAGGTCTGATAAAAGACTTATGTGTGTCCCTAGTTCAGTACCCAAATAAAACAATTCTAATAGACGTTGTAGTTGCTGATATCCCACCCAAATATGGGATGCTGTTATCAAGATCATGGGGGGCTAAACTCAAAGGTTCCTTACAATTAGACATGTCATATGCCACCATCTCAGTCTTTGGTCAACCCAAGAGGTTATATAGAGAATCACTTATGAAATACATGGTCAGCAGTGAAGAAAAACCTCAAAACTTTCCCATATATGCTGTCCATTCTGATATAGATTCATATATTCTCTTCAATGATAATTCGGGTCTTACAAATGATGATGAAACCAAGACACTCGAACAAGATCAGGACATTAATGAACAAGTTGCTGCTCTATAAATAAAGCCGATCCAATCAAGTGATGAGGCTGTCCTCAAAGACAAACTAAATGAAAAACCAGAACTTCAACTCACGGTCTCAGATCACAAAGAAGTTATTAAGTCTCCCCTAGAACAAGAGATCCTATGGTTCCTTGAATTTGATGGGTCAGTCAACAAATTAGGGGCAGGAGCTGGAGTTTGGATACATAACAAGCAGAACAATCATGCAGAAGGTCGAGCCTATAGGCTAAATTTCAGATGCACTAATAACATGGCAGAATATGAAGCTCTTTTACTAGGCCTCAAACTAGTAAAATCCTTACAAGCCATAAAAGTTTCAATACTAGGAGACTCAGACCTAGTTTTCCAACAAGTAGAGGGTAATTTTGTCACCAATGACAAAAGACTGAGATCTTATAGATCTGTTGTTGCGGAAATACTAAACTCCTTCACTGAATTTCAAATCACCAAAATTTCTAGGACCCACAATCTTCATGCTCATAGTTTAGCCACATTTGCAAGCACTTGAAAACTACCCTTTGAACCTAGCCATTGCTTTACAGCTGAGGTAAAACACAGACCTTCTGTCCCAAACAATGTTAAAGATTGGCAAGTATTTGAAGATGATACACAAATAAATAATTTCTTGACCTTGCAACAAGAATTTGTAGGATTAAACATTGACACTGAGGGAGCAAGTCAATCACAAATACAAAGTGAACAAAACAACAAGCCAATATCGCCTAAGACAGCTCACCAAATCCTACATCCAACAATTTTTAACAAAAACAACATACAAGAAATTCAACAAACCAGTTATGAAGAAATAGCTGCTACAGAGGCTGAGATCATAGAGCTGAAAGACAATTTTCTTCCAACAGGCCTAACTCCATTAGAGGACATCTTTGACTCAAATGATATCCCTAGAAAACCAAAAATACAGCCCCTTAACGCTGCCATTGAGGAATGCAACATTGGAACTATTAAGAAGCCCAAGATAATAAAATTGTCCGCATCCTTACCTCCTGATCAAAAACCTAAATACATTGACCTCTTCAAAGAGTTTCAGGATGTCTTTGCATGGGGTTATGAGGATTTAAAATCCTATGACACCTCTGTTATCTAGCATACTATCCCTCTCAAGCCTAATCAAAAGCCATTCAAGCAGAAATTGAGAAGGATCAATCCCATGCTTCTCCCTTCAATTGAAAAAGAGCTACAGAAAATGTTTAAAGCTGGCATTATAGCACCCATCAGGTTTTCTGATTGGATTTCTAATTTGGTACCTACAAGAAAGAAAACTGGTGAGATAAGACTTTGTGTTGATCTTAGAAATCTAAACCAAGTGTCCCTCAAAGACAACTATCCCTTACCTAAGATGGATCACATTCTCCAAAGAGTGGTAGGGGCCTCAAGGATCTCATTACTTGATGGATTCTCAGGCTTTAATCAAATCCTAGTGCACCCTGATGATCAGGACAAAACTGCATTCACAACCCCATGGGGAACTTTCGAATATGTAAAAATGCCTTTTGGATTGAAAAATGCAGGGGCAACGTTTCAAAGAGCAATGGATATTGCTTTTGCCAAAGAGATTCATGACTTTCTTGTCATTTATTTGGATGACCTCACACCTTTCTCAAAATCTGACCAAGAACACTTGAAGCATTTAAGGCAGATCTTCTTAACATGTAGGAAATATGGAATTTCCTTGAATCCCAAGAAGTCTCTATTTGGTTTGGAAGAAGGTAAGCTGTTAGGGCATATCATTTCAAAGGATGGCATAAGAATTGACCCAGACAGGATACAAGCTATCTTACAAATGCCCCACCCAAGAAACATTAAAGAATTGCAAGCTTTCTTAGGAAAGATCAATTTCTTAAGAAGGTTTATCCCAAACTTAGCAGAACTGATCAGATTATTGAACAACATGCTAAAGAAGGATTCAAAAGTGAAATGGACAGTAGAAGAAAATCAAGCCTTTGAAGGTATAAAATTGGCCCTTACCCAAACCCCAGTCTTAACAAATCCTCAATTTGACAGAGAATTTATCATTTTCTCTTTTGCCTCCCAGCATACTATTGCTGTTGTTTTATTACAGAAAGATGACCAAGGAAATGAGAAACCCATTGCTTTCTTTAGTAGAGCTCTTAGAGATGCACCTCTGAAATATCAGATCATGGAAAAACAAGCTTATGCTTTGGTCAAGGCCATTAAAGACTTCAGGATTTACATCCTTTATTCCCATGTTATAGCTTATGTGCCAAGTCCCTTTGTGAAAGACATACTCACTCAAGAAAACTTAGAGGGCAGAAGAGGAAAATGGATTGCCAACATTTTGGAATTTGATATTGAAATAAAACCTACAAAACTAATAAAAGGGCAAGGTTTGGCCAAACTAATGACAGAAGCAAACTTCCAAGCCTTAGACATAAACCAGCTGGACAATGAATCGGAGTTGGCGACTCCAAAGATCAATGCAGCCTTTGAACAATCCCCTTGGTATTCTGATATCTGTTATGTGTTACAAAACCTGTGTGCTCCCCCAGGATTGTCCAGAACTAAATGTAGGTTCCTAAAAATGAAAGCTTCAAGATTTTGTGTCATGGATGGCAATTTGCTTTGGAAAAACCATGAGGGTATATTGTTAAACTGCCTGATTGAGAATGAGACTAACAATATCACCCAAGAATTTCATGCAGGTGACTGTGGTGGACACTTGTATTGGAAGTCCACTGTGGATAAGATACTGAGGGCTGGTTACTATTGGCCCACTATTTTCTCTGATGTCAAGAAGTTCACCACCTCATATCATAAATGTCAAGTGTTTGAGGGAAAGAGAAAGTTACTGCCACTTCCTTTGAGGCCTATTGCAACAGAGAGACCTTTTCAACAATGGGGCTTGGATTTCATTGGAGAAATTCATCCCTCATCTTCAGGCCAACATAGATGGATTCTAACAGCTACAAACTACTTTACTAAATGGATTGAAGTTGTTCCATGCAGACAAGCAAATGATTCCACTATCATTCAGTTCCTGGAGACCAATATTCTTTCTAGATTTGGTTGTCCTGATAAGATAATAACAGACAATGTTGCTGCCTTCAGATCTAAGAAGATGGTGAATTTCTGCCACAAATTTCACATTACCCTGGGCCATTCTACTGCATACTATCCCCAAGGAAATGGCCTAGCAGAATCATCAAATAAAAGCCTTGTAAACATCATAAAGAAAGTGTTGGAAGAAAATAAGAAGAATTGGCATAAGAAGTTGATCAATGCCTTATGGGCAGATAGACTAACAACCAAGAGATCAATTGGGATCAGCCCATATGAGTTAGTCTATGGACTAGAAGCCAAATTTCCTTCATCACTAGCGGTTCCTGTCATGAAACTTCTTCAAGAAAGTCAAGCTGAGCCCAATGATATGCAAAGAAGGATCAATCAAATAGTATGTTTGCAGCAAACTAGAGATCAAGTTTATAGTAGAGTTCAAGTTTTACAAGAAAAATTAAAGAAAGCTTTTGATAGAAGGACCAAGGCAGAAGATTTCAACATTGGTGACAAAGTCCTCAAATGGGATTCAAGAAGGGAAGATAAGGGAAAACATGGAAAATTTGATTCCCTTTGGAGAGGACCATTTGCTGTTCAAGCAGCGCAAGGAAATAATACTTACTTCCTTAGGAATCTTGATGAAACTGATTTGGATGAAGGTCCTGTAAATGGCAGGATGTTGAAGCACTATTTTGACTACTATCCATAACTGCAGCCTAAGTTTCCCTTGGACATATTCAGGTGTATATATTACTTTTTATTAGCATGTAAAAATGCAGTTTCTCAAATTTTATTAGTTATCAGCAAAAGGCAAATAAGTTCAGAGATTTACCAAGATGGGAAGAGCACAATTTTGGGATTTCAAAGAGGAATACTCCAAGTTTTGATACAAGAAGTCAAGGGCCAAGGCATTCTGACCTGCTGTTCTTTGTCTTTCAAATGGAAAAACCATCCCCATGTGGAGCCACTGTTAGCTACCTATACCAATAGGTTTCATATTTCATGATTGGCAAAGAAAGTTCCAAATATGCTCTGCTTTGGTGATGCAAAGATCCCATATTTTCAAGGAAAGGCAACATGTGTATATAGCTTGATGTTGTCTCAATTTTGATGGATGGTCCAACAGCCTAATCTGGAACATGCCATGTTTCAATTTTTCGTTGTAGAATAGAGAAAGAAGTCTGCCCAAACTGTTTAATCTTGGCAGACCAGTAGCTAGGTAGAGAATTAAGGTTCCCAACTGCTTAATCTAGGACCTTGGAAGCAATAAGGGTACCCTTAGATAGGAAATCAAAAGAAAAAGCCAAAAGAAAAGAAAAAGGCACATAAGGGTCTGCAAGTCTAAGTGCACCCTCCATGAAGAAACAAAAAATGCTAGGCAAGTAGATGGGTAGGCAGATGGGGTTGCAGAAATGTTATTACTTTCAAATGAGTTCTGCTGGTCTAGCATAAAGGAACAACAGTGTATAGAGAAGCTCCTCTTCTCCATCATGTTGCAGCAAAGCAAAGGAGCATGACTAACTCCCTTTCTCCCTTTTCACATTCATTACTAACATCCCTTCATCAGTTGTGTTCATGAAAGAATTTAAGGTTACGTTGGTTCTTATTCCTTTAAAAGCCACATTTCTTGTCTAAAAATTCTTTTCATTTTGATCTACTCCCTAAGCTAAGTTGTTTTCATATAAACTTAGTGATATCACTCCTCATTCACTTCTTCTATTCATATTAACCCCTAACTTCTTAGTATCTAAATCCCCATGTTACCTTTTCCCTATTATTATAAACACTATGGTGTATAAACCCCAAGCATTCTATAAATATCCCCTCCCCTTGGCATTATAGCCATATGTTCACTGTCAGGGATTAAATTGACATCCGGTCAGTTTAAGAACCCAAACCCAACCCCTCTTTCCCCTTCAGAAGTTATCTAAACCATTAACCCCTCATTTGCTAAAGAACCTTGTAAATAAACCCATTTTCACCCCTAACCCGCTCATTTGCAAACACACATGAAAACCCACTTTTTCATTTTACCCAAAGTTTGGGCGCTATGCACGTTTTTATAAAAATACATTGGAAACCATATAAATTTTCCAAACTCCAAAGGTTCCCGCCGGGCGCATCCTCCAAAGAAAAATATTATTTTATTCCCGCCCCCTTCCATATTGACCTGGCACATTAACGATCCGTCGACCGTCGGATCTGGCCCTTTTCATCCGACGGCTCTCATGCATTTCGGACCGGGCCCGACGTCCGAAAGTTACCTTCCGAAATTTGTCAGAGGGTGATGTCAGGCCTCTGCCACGCATCACCCCCAATCGTATCGGAGCACCCTCTGAAAATTCCGCTTCCGTATAGAGAACGGTGCGATAGTATACCGCTTACCGTTTCCGGTTTCTGTGAACCTGCCTTGCCAGCGTCACTGCTACCTCACCGCCGCGTCAGCGCCCCCGTCCGCCACTGCTTTGACCTACCCGCCACCTCATCATCCCCGTGGACCACTCTCAAGCCGCCACGTCCCTTGATGACGTCATGCTGACGTCATTTGACCTTGACCCCACCTGATGACGTCGTGTTGACGTCATCCAAAAAAGGCACCAAATAACCCAAAAGTCTATATTTTGGCCAAAATTCATGTTTTTCGTTACTTTTGCGAAAAACACTGTTACTCCCCCTGCATGCATTTTTCGTCCAAATCCATCGCCGACCAGTTGAAATCAACCAGGAGACCGCCGGCGCTTCCATCCCACCTGCATTTGCAAACTTTGCCAAGCAATTCACCAGGTATTTATCAAATTTACCTCCCCTGCGCTCGGTTGTGTCCATAATTGTCTGAAACAAAGTTAAAAGAGTGGGCAAGCTTATAATTTACCGGCGAATCCCCTGTGGCTAGCCTCCATTTTCAATTGTAAAGTCGAAATTTACCTACAGAGCCTTGTTTAGCCAAATTCTCACAAAACATACAGCTGGTTCGCGCATTCGTGAACTAAGAACCCAAGCTGCATCAATTTACCGTGAAGAGAGTTTTTAAGGCCGAGCATTTGCTCTAGTAGTCCTCTGTGCAGTATTCCAATTGCTGCTGTTACAATTTACCCTCTCTTCCTTGCAATTCACCTCTATATTGCAAAAATACTCCTCTGTGTTGCTCTGCATAGTAACACCAGTGCATACAAACAGAAGCCTAAAGTAACCATGGATGCACCAGTAGCTCCTGTAGCCTTGAACATTGCTCCATTAAATGCCCCTCAGAGAGAATTGGAATGGCAACCATTAGCAGACCTGGATTATCAGATATCAGAAGAAATGCTAATGCACAGCAAGTACCACATCCACTTGTTAAACGAATTGAAGATTAAACATGAGATGGGAACAGATGTATTGGGCATTTGGGATTCTTTCCTCCCTATCTTCAAGCTCCCTAAGGTCAACCAGTTCCCTGACCTAATCCACCTATGTGCTGACTGCTACGACGCCACTCAGAGGGTTGTGATTGACCCTTCAGGCTTAGTTGTTTTCTATATCACCCCTGAAGCCATCAGAGAGATGTTGCACTTCAAAACTGAGAAGAAATTAGTTCCTTTATCACTGACTGATCTGATAAAGCAAGGAGCTAAATTGACAGATGCTCAGGTCACCAAACTAAATCAATTTTACATTGACTCTGACACTGTGAAGTACCCTCCCATTTCTCATTTTTACCTCAACCAATTGGGCAGAGACCTTGTAGACATGATCAGTCCCATTCTGGGCTATACTTCAATTGAGTTTGTTGATGAAACTGTGCTGGTGATGATGCTCATGTTTTCCCCTGGAAAGTCTCCAATATGCTATGACTATGCCACCTACATATCTGACAAAATACATGAGCAATTGATGAACTTGGCAAGAGAAAGGGTGTTCAGATACACCTCCTACATCTACCACTTAATTTTGTATCATCAACATGAGAAATTTCACTTTGCTGTGAAGAAAGTGGATGCACAAGGAAATCCAAGGTCAGTGGTTTATTGGTCCTCTGCCTTCCACTGCAGATCCTGTTCTCCATACACTTATTCTGAGTTTATAGACCTCTTCATCCACCCAGCCATGTCTTTGCTTATGAGCTCACCTCCTCCAAGACTAACTGATGAGATGCAGAGGATTCTTGAGCTGTCCAAGGTATACAGCATTGGGGATTGGCACTATTACCAAAACCACACAGTCATCAGAATATATGGGTGTGAGTTGTCCCCATACAGATTGCCCAAATATGTGCCCATGAGATTGTTTTCCCTTGAATACTTCAGGCAGTTTGGGAATGCTGATGTGCTGCATTTTTCAGGCAAAGGCAAGAAAGCACAGCTCAAAGTAAGAAATCAATTAGGCCACTTCATTTACAACAAAAGGGAGGAAGGTTGGCGAGAAGCAGACAGAATGCTAGAATCCCTTGGCCTACAGACCAGTTTCCTTTGGAAACCTTATGACCCCAATCACTTCATAACTTTAAGAAGGGTCAAGTATATGCTGGCCAGTTATGACCACGTAAGATTGCCTCATATAGAAAAATATGCAAATCAAATAAAGTGGAGGAGAGGTACCTTAGAGGAAGTTGTCACACAAGAAGAATTAAATGAAAGAGCAGTTAAAAATATCCAAAAAATGGCTGACTTAGAGCTTTGTGCACAGGTATTTTCTCTTCCAGGCACTCAAGTAGGAGCAGCTGCCTCATCCTCCTCAGCACATCAGCAAGCAGCCAAAGCTGCTGATCAAACCTCCAGCAAAGGCAAAGAGAAAGAGATGGAGCCAGAGCAGCCACCTCATGAATAGGTGTAGCAACAGGAAGTGCAGCAACAGCCACAGGTACAACAGCAACAAGGGGGGCAGTAAGAAAAGGAACAGCCAGTGCAACAAGAGCAAACATCACAGGCCCCAAAATCCACCGAGCAGCAAGCTCAGGACACTCTGCCTCCTAGGCAGGAGACAAGAGTGGAGGCCTCAGTCCTCCAAACCCCACAAAAAGAAGACATAAGTAGAAAGAGGGACAGAGATACTCCCCTCACAACATCAACAACTCATGGGGAGAAAAGACACAGAATGAATCCCCTCTCAGAGGAAGAAATGCCAATAGGGCAATCTTTGGGCATGGGCCCACCTAGCATGGAGGCATCTGCAAGTTCCTTCCAGCAGGAACTAGAGAGGACAGTGGGAGGAGAAGTCAGCTCCTCAAGCCAGCAAAGAGGAGGTGAACTGGGCATCAAGCAGCAGTTCATTGATATAAAGAAGAGGAATGAGCCCATAAGGATACAACTATACAATCATTTGTTGAAAATGGCTCCCACTAACCAGCAAAGACTAATGTCTGCATATGATGTCTAGGAGGGCAAAATGATCATGAGCCATTTTACGCCAGCAATGTTGTAGCCGCAGTCAGCTGCAGATTACATAAGGACCAACCTTGGGGTCCTTGCCAAGGACATCCACCCAATGGATAAAATCGAATTACATAAGCAAACGGGTGAGATGGTGTATGCCTCCTTGGCAGATAAGACATTGGAGAACTACAGGCTAGAAAATAGCCTAAATAATACAGCTGCCCAACTTGAGTTGGAGAGGGCATCCTCTCAAGCAAAGGACAACAGAATCAAAGCCTTAGAGGAGATAATCATAGAACTTGGGCATGATCCCAAGGAAATCAAGGCTGTACAATCATTATTGAAGCTAAGAGATGCAGATATGGCAGCACTAAGGAAAATGGTAAAAGTCCCAGCAACCATTCACCCACAAACTGGAGAAGTTGCCCAGCTGAGACATGACCAAGATGCAGCAGCTATGCTGGTGTCATTATACAAACAGCTGATCCAGACACAGGAGAAATTGGGAGAATCAGAGGCTGCACAGGCTGCACTACAGGCAACATTACAAAAAAAAGAAGGAGGACAAACATCCCAGCCTCCTCCAGAGATAATCAACCTTGAGGAGCCTCCTCAAACTACCGCTCCTCCCACTGAACAGACAGAACAGGCAGCGCCTTCCACATCAGCACCAGCGCCAACAACAGAGCAGGCTCCAAGCTTGGACATGCAGAAGCTAAGGAATGAAATCCAAGCCCTGGAAGCCCAAATGGCAAGATTAAATGAGGCCAGGGAAAATTTGGTCAAGTTGAATGAAAGATATGATAAATCTAAACAAAGTGTTGCTGAGAAAGGAAGAGAGATAAAGGCTCTCAAAGAGAAGATAAAGGAGCTGGAGAAGGAGCTCACACTTGATAAAGTAGTGGCTGAACTCAAGATAGTCCTATGGGCCAACATTGGCCAATCCATAACTGATCAATGGCAATACATTGAGACCATTCATGAGCAAATAGAGCTCATAGGAAAAGCACACAGAGAAATCCAGAGATCAAGGGCATCTCTAGGCAATATGCCTGAGGTTGCCAATAGAATGATTAATGTGCTTAATAACAGAACAAGTGCTCAGCTGGCAACAATGGGAATCTCCAGTAGAACTGAAACCATCCAGCTAATAAAAAGAGTCCTAACACTAAGAAGCCTGGTGCAAACACTAGAAAGAAGAAGCCATGATATGTAGACAGAGGTTAATAAGTTCATGGACAAATTTGTAGCATTGCGGAAAAGAGGTCTTCCTAGCTTACTGAACAGCACAGGAAAACTACTTTCCCATGAAAATTATGCCAAAAGGGTCAACACATTTGCTACAAATCAGATTACAGAAAGACCCAACACTTCAGAAGAATCAGGGCCAGCATCAGGGCAGAGTCTCTACAACAGGGTTGAGAACCTATTTTTCATCATGAATGAGATTCAACATTTGTTTGAAGTGACTCCAAATTTCTATAAATGCACAGAGGCAGATGAGACTCTAGAGGCAATCCTGAGACATCAATTGCCCACACAGGAGGTCTGGACCAAAATGATACAGTTAATACTGTAAACCAGAGCCTGTATTCAAGTTTTTTCAATTTAATATATAAGTTATTGTACACAGGAAAATTTTGATAAAATCAGCATGCATGGAGAAGAATGGGCTGAGCCAACTCAGCAAAACTATTCAGCCACTAAAGCAGCACTAACAGTCACAGGTGACAGGGCCGAAAAGCTACAGGAGGACAGAGCTACAAAGACACGTCATTCATCATTTATAACAGAACATTCAACCGACTCAGTGGCCTCCAAAGGTCAAAAAGTCTTTTGACAGAATTGAAGAGCATTTATGTTGTATTCAAAGCTGTAATAACTTCTTATCTATTGTTCTGTACAAGTTGGTGAACATATTTATTTCTCAGATGACTCAACGCTTCAGATATTTTTTATCACCGTTTGTATATATTCCCCCCTCGCATAAGCTTGCAGGGGTTGTTGTTGATTGCTCTTCTAGAGTTTCTTATGCTGTAAATTTTCAGAGTATTAATACAAAGGCTGATGGAATTTCCAAAGCTCTGCGTTATCTGAGTCATTGTGGTGTTTTGCTGAGTATTACAGGATTCCTGCGTATTTCGTGGCACAATAAGTTTTCCTTAAAAACTCTTCATAATGTGTTTTTGTTATCTTTTCATAGCTCATTCATATTCCTGTGTTTCATAGTTAATGTCAAAGAAAAAGAATAGTTCCAGGATTTATTCACAGAATACCCTGAACTCAATCTATGCTGTTATAAATGTCTTTCTTCAGTTATAGTCATAAGGTGTAATTCTTAACTGCTGCACCTCCAAACTATATCTTTCACAATGATTGTTGTTTCAAGAATTCAAGTTTTCTCCTGTGCAATATATCTCTTTCTTACACCCCCATTTTAGTGGAGAATTCTTAATTGCTTTTCACTGGTTAAACACACCTCATAATTACAATTTCAATTTTGTTTCATGATGTATTTGAATGGCCCTGTAACTTCAGCAACTCAACTCAATATTCCAGACAACCTGTAGCCACAGACTCCACTGCCCAATGGACTAATACTGCCAGAAGACTTCCAACATAGGTACAGAGAGACATCCCTCAACCAAAATATAAAACCAAAACTCTGAACTCATAACTAGCCTAAAATCTTCACAAAACAGAGACAAACCTTAAAAGAGAGAGCCCTCTCTGATTACAGTTTGGCTAGAAGCTGTAATCCAAAGATTGGTTAGTGGTTACCCCGACCGTATTCCCTTGGGAGTCAAAGGGAACAACCTCGGTGTTAACATGTGCACCTCCTTGAAAGTCACTCTCAAGAGAATTATTAACCTACTAAGTTAATTCAACATAGAGAAAACATGGCACATTTGGATATTGTATCTAAGGAACATTCCCTTCCTATTGAGATTTACCCTAGGAAAACTTTGAACATTAATAGTGGATTAGAACATGCTCAACATGAGCATCTTATTGAAATGTTACAAACACATAACATTGCTTCTGCATGCGATTATAATGATATGAAACGGGTCCATCCAAATTTATGTTCTCGTGATATCTATAATAAGGAGGATTCCTATAAGTGGATGGAATTTCCTTTATCAAAGGTTGTGTGGAGAGGTATTTACCTGGTTGAATTCATAGATAAAATGAACCACATATAAGTGATTCCTTCCCAAGACTCTAATGTTTCTTTTTTTAAAATTTAAAATAATAATAATAATAATATAATAGATATTGGACTGTTATGAGTTTTGTATGCAAATTGATGCGAATTTTGCTTAATACCCGGAGTCTGATAGCGAAATTTCTGAAAAGGGAATGGAAGAAATTTTATATTCCAATGCTTATGAGAATTGGTAGCAACTACTCTGTGAGGGTTGTCGGCCTAGGAAAGATTGTGTATATATATCTACATGTACAACTACAGTCATATTAAACCTGTTAGTGTGGGGATTATCGGTATTGTTACCCGAGTGCTGAACCAAATTAAAGGAAAGACCCGAAGAAAGAAATCTGAGATTTGCAGAAGTAACAAGAAGAATGGTCAGTTCTACTATGAGGCAAGTCTCAAGCATGGAACTGTCTAGACCCTGTCGATTTTAGGGGTAACCAGTTGGTTGACAAAGGTTCACTTAGGAAAGTGCACATCTTGTGAGCCCTTGTAAAAATCTGTAGTAAAAAAAAGAAACGATAAAACTCCAACTAAGAGGACCATTTTCCTAGAACCATGGAAATACAAACTTAATTCCATAAAAGAACTTCAATTTCATACACTTTGAAGAAAAAATTTTATGAACCCTTCTATCCCTACGATTATATTAAAATACAATATTTTGTTGAGCATGAAACAAATGCCATAGTGCGTTTTGTTAACTAGGATAGTCAACTTAGCAAAAATCCTGAAAAGGAATCTTACGAAAGAAGGAACATAATAAAACAACAACACACCATTCTTACTTATATGAAATTTGGAAAGGAACAATAATATAGTGAAACCTTGCTTGTGGGTTGTCTAAATAAGCCATTTTAGCTTAAGTCCAATTTATGGTTGAAGTATTTAACAAAATGTTTATTCAAAAAAAAATTACAAAACCTCGACATCGACCTACAGCTACAGTGTTGGTAGAAAGGCCCTCTTAATCAACAACATTAAGAAAATTTCTCTCTAACAGATAACCCTTACAGACCAGTGGCGGGTGGAAGAACCCATAGTCGTAAGGCTGGCCAAACTGGAACTACATTCAAATAAAACCATAGCAAGAAGAAATAGAAAAACTCTATCAGAATAACCTGGTGATGTCACCAAGGATATAACTCTGAATCTGGATTATGACTTCAAACCCTAACCTACAAGCAAAATTGGGAAAGATTATATCCTCAGAATGACAAGCACCAAGAAAAGGAGAAAAGAAATAACGCATTAATGACACACAGGATTCGAACCTACTTGAGTATGATCCTCGACCTTTAGGGAGACCTTACACCTGTAATTCCTCCAAGCCAATTCAAAAAGTAACTTTTACCTTCCCCCTCTACGTTCACCTTTGTACACAAAGCCCCTACCATGACAAAAGCTAGATGTTTCAGATTTAAGCGATAAGATAAAGTAAAACTAGCTAATAAAAAGAAAATATTGTCACCAACCAGGGATCTTACCTGGGCGAAAACTGTTGTTGCTCATTCCGTAAGGTTGTCAGTTTGGGGTGACAACTGTAGGTCATAACCCCTTCGCGAATGTTCCTCCCGGTGACACTCAGCTCTACAACTAAGTTAAGGCAGTAGATCATCACATTAAAGTTTGATTAGTATTTAGGTTGTGAAAACTATAACCGCAAGTTAAATTAAAAAGCCAATGTTATCGTATGACAATGTCAAATATCAACTATAATAATAACACAAACATTTATATGAATGAACAACTATGAATGATAATGTCGATTGACGTCAAGTGTAAAGAAATATTAACTATAGTAACATTTTATTTTATTTTATGTTATGCTTGTTACAAAAAGTTTTTGAAAAAATTAAGGAAAATTTTTCATAAAACATTTTTCGTTATAGTTTGTTAATTTAAGAAAACAAAAAATAAAAACAAAATTTATTTTCTTTCTATTTTTATTTTTCTCTTTAAATTATATTTTAAAGTTTTTGTCCATTATTTGTCTAAATAAAAGAAATTTCTTAGACTAAAAATACTTCTATTTATTGTTGTTCTCCCATATGAGAGAATCATTGGTTTTGACTTATGTATTTATAGTTCTTATGTCTGAAAATTTATGCTTTGTTTTTATATAATTATTTATTATTTGGATAATGGATTTCATGTGAATCATGTTTTTTTAAATGAATTTTACGTTTCTGGTTTTATTTTTGTATAATTAACTATCGTTGTGTAAAAGATATTTCTCAGACCAAAAATAGCACTTTAAAAAAAATCATAAAACTAAACATACCTCTATTTGTTGTTGTCTTCTAGTATGAGAATTTTTATTAAAGTATCTTAATTTCTTTGTTGAAAGGTTTTTGCTAAATTATGTCTACAAAATAGGATTTGTTTTTGTATAATTGTTGTCCTCCAACATGAGAGTCTTGTGGGAAAGCTTTTAAAAAAAGGAATTTTTATAAAACATTTTTAATTATAATTTCTTAATTTAAAAACCCAAAAAGAAGCCATATTTTCTCTTTATCTATTTCCTTTCTTTAAATTATATTTTAAATATTTTGTGAATGGTTTGTGTAAATAAAAGAAAGTTCTCATATCAAAAACACCTATATGTATTGTTGTCCTCCAACAACATCTTAGTGTTTGGAGTGTTTTACAGGCAAAGAATTGAAAAGATGGCAAAAGTAGTAGGTGTGACTATGAGAAAAACATAAGAAGAGAGATTAAGATTGATCACAATGTAAATTATTATACATTTATGCATCTTTCAAAATTGTAAATTTTTATCCGTAATTTTTGTGTGTGTCAATATATTAACTCTAGATATACCGAGTGCAGAGATAGATCAAATCTTTCAAGCTGCAAACATTTCCTCAAAGCAGTCAGTAAAGAGGTTTAAGAAAGGTTTTCACATCGAGAGATTTGACCCCTATTAATGCTTGATAAATCTGGGGTTAATATGGATCTAGGTTGGTTTAACTTAATTTATATAATCTTTAAAATTACATAAATACCTAGCACCAAAGCATTAACTACTTTTAGAACTAGTCCCTCATGCTTAGTTTAAATATAGGTAATACATTTAATAGAATGGAAACCCTGCTAGTGAAAGTTTGATTTGATAATGTCTCAAAGGCACTTACAATTTTACATAACTTTAGCATCTAATAGCAAATAGAAAACAAATTTATATGTATTTTTAATTTTTATAAGAATCATATTTTTTCATGTGAAAGGAATCCACATGTTTAAAAAAGGAATAGCGAACAGTTAGGGAAAAAATTAATATGTAATAAGACATACAAAGAATCATGTGAAGGAAAATTTAATTTTTTTATTTATCTCATATAATATTTTTAAATGTATGAACAAAGGGAAGAAAGCCTAATTTGTATGCATATCGTTCCAAAATGAATTATTTAAACATATATTTTATTAATAAATATATTGTGATATAAAATAAAAATTTACATATATATTATTTAAATTTATTATTTTTATAAATAAGCATGTTATTATTTGTGTTTATTTTCTTAAATATGTTATTATGTAATAAAAGAGTAGAAATTTATATGTACATTATTCATATTCGAATTTGGTTATATTTACATGTTAAAATATAGAAAATGATGGTGAGAATAAAACTTTAAAAACTTATATTTATCTTATACAACAATGATAAAACTTAAATTAGATTATAAAGAGAAAACAAGCCATTTATATAGTCGAATTTACTTTAATATTTTTTTCATATAAAAAATATTTGATGTAGGTTTGGAAATGTAACATATCTAGAAGATAAATTATAATAAAAACTATATGGTGACAAGGAAAAATAAAAATTTTATTTTTGAATTTTGTTTTCGACGTGTTTACTACACAGAATATTTACCATGGTACTAATTTAAGTATATGTATGTGTGTGTGTGTGACTTTTACCTTTGGTAAATAATGAAATTAGATATTGATGTTGTTATTCGAAAGGGTAATGATTTTTTCCAATTACGCACAAAGATTTACCAACCCTTTATTAGTTCCCTTCCATTGAATTCTCTCGGAGGTCTTCATATGCTCGCCACCTGGAGTATAACCCCATTTAGATCAACAACCCAAAGTTCTTAGGGTCAATTCAACAGACAAGATTGGAGGAGGTTGGTTATAGGGTAACAATTGTATCCCCGAGATGACAGGAATGGCTCATTCTACTCTTCCTTCTGCCATGGCTATTTCTGCACCTCTTGGATGAAAAATCAGCATAATAAGCTACATAACCTCTCAATGATCACTCGAGAACGCTCCTAGAAGCTATAGTGATTTTTTATTATTATCTTAGTATAGGGAAAAATGGTATTTATCTTCCTGCCTTTTTTTTCTAATTTATTCATTGCAATACCCACATGGGGTTCATGCATTCAGGTGTCTAGTGATTGTGAATGTTGTTGGTTCCTAAATTTGCCCACTTTTTACCCGCCTTTTCATCCCTTTCCTGTACTCATTTCATGTCCTTGTGGATCGAATTGTATTCTAAATAGAAAAGGTACACCTATTGCCATGTCTTTGTGAATTGTTAATCAATGAAGCATATTCGTGGGGGATTATTGCCTAAAGCGACTTGCTAACTTAAGTTTCCGTGCAGATTTGGAGGAATGATGATCAAAAGCATGATTCATCATATGATGACTATTGAGCTGGCAGCACTATCTTTGGATATCAGTTGCAACAGTAGTTCAACCTATTGACTAGCACAAGTGTTATCTTTGTATTCTGTTATATCTCAAGAATTGCTATGTATTTGCAAGCAGACAGTTACCATAATCTTAGGCACTATTATTTGTTAATGAAATGTATAAGTAGTGATAACGGGGCTGGGCAAGCCACCGCTAGGAGATATGGGAGATTTATGAATTGTAAAAACAGACCTCTATAATGATATTTTGATTAATATAATTGCTGATCTTTTGAGTATTTTATAGATCTTAATCTTGCCACAACCCTGATCAGGGAGTTGGGCCCACTCTCCTGACTAGGCACTATTGGATTAAATGTGTGTAGGTTTATTTTCTATTGTGTTATCTCTTTGCTACATAATGATTTCAGTGTGTTGCTGTGATTCTTAACTTGTTGTTACTCTAATTGTTGTTACAATTATAACTTGTTTTTACACATTGTTAATTTATGATTAAATGTTCAATGTTGGGTAGGGAAACTGTAGACTGCATATACCTTGCATGATAGCCATGAAATAACCAGTGGAGCCTCAAGTTGACAATTAATGTGGAATTGGGTGAATTGCATGATTCATATCTGAAAACCAACATTTTGGCGACATTGTCAGGGAGGCTATCAAAGGCGCGAAAGTACGACCAATATTGACCATAGTACCATTTTCTCGTCCCGGGGAGGGAATTTTTTCACCCTACTCTAGATCCTAAACATTATATTTTTTTGTTTCTTTCATAGGAACTGCTCTCTCGTCCTAGGAAGGGAATTGTTTTCACCTTGTTTTAGGTCATGAGCTTAGAATTTTGTGGTTGTTTTATTTTTCTTCTTTTGCTTTATTTTTAGGGGCCACTCTCTCGTCCTCGGGAGGGAAGTTTTCACCTTACTACAGGTCCTGAGCTTTCAATTTTCTTGAATTTTTTCCTTTTATTTTCTAATTGCATGAACAGAGATACAAATAATAGGGGCAAAGGAAGACCCCCAAAAAGAGGAAGCAAAGATCTAGGTAGAACTGCCTGTATCCAAGAAATAATTTCAAAAGTTGAATCGGGAGCATCGTTGTGAGCTGCTGTTTGGGTGAGATCTCATACGAGATCTGGAGGGTAGCCAATTTCACAACCAGAACCTCCCCCAATAATAGAAGCACAACTCAGGGAAGAACAAGTAGCATGCAGAGGATCGGGGGAACTGAAAACTGTGAGTTCAAAAGAAGAAGAAGACTTGATGGAATTCACTGCACCATTTGATTGAGGAAGTGTTGTTAAATAGACTCAACTGCACATTACAAAACAACCAGAACTTGTTGAGATTCCAAGAGAATATTGGAAGATATTCATGGCTCTTGCAACTTCTTCGATTGGGTTCCCAATTGGAGATATCAGGGGTGATGCACCTATGAATCCTATTCCTTTGACAACATTACCTAACATTCATGGTCTTTCTTCTGAATATCCAGGCACATTCCTGTTTGAATTCGACGTTGTCTGTCGAGGGTATGACTATATTTCTGATGCCCAGAAATTGAAGATATTCCATGCCACTTTGAAGGGAACAACTCTGAGATGGTTCATGGGTTTAGGGAGGAAATATATTACTACATGGGATGATATGAAGACGATTTTCCTCAAAAAGTATCAAGTGTTGGCATTATGATACAGGTATGACACAAGTGTTGTCCTTGATGGCAACTCACTTAGATGACAGACCACAGTTCAAGCTCTCAGAATGAAGGAAAAAGAGATATACGTAGGTTCCCTTTGACCCAGCCGCATATATACGAGGGTTCACCGACCAAAAGACACGTATGCGTATACACGCACTTTCAAGCAAGGAAAGACGCGTACATGTTGGAGAACTTGGTTTTGGCCTGTGGTATTTGGTCCATGGTATTGTGATCCATGGTATTGGTCCAAGGTATCTTGTCCGACGTGTTGACCCCAGGTATTTGGTCCAAGGTATTGGTTCTAAGTGGTTTTGGACCATGGTATTGAGTAAGGCCTAAGACTATAAAAGGAGGAGGAGATCATTAGGCCAGAGTGGAAGTGTGCAAGTGATGAATATCTGATGAAGTGTGAGACCTAGTATGCTACTTATGGGTTTGTGATGTTTTGCTTGATCTGAACCAAGGGTGCACCTATGCGGTTGATGAAGGTTGATGGACCGGGATCATGAAGACTAAAATGCATTATCATTATATGGTATGATCATGAATAGATCTGAATACTGACGCATGTATTATCCTTTATATCTTATGTTTTGTGTATATCTGAAGTTGAAATTGCAGCGAAGGTATAAGTAATTATTTTCAGATCTGTACGCGGGTTCCCTTTGGTGAGACAGCGTATACACGCTGGTTCGACATAGCCAAGTAGCGTATACATTATGATATTTGATATTTGAGGTTGTTGTTGGTTCTACTGGTTGTTGTAGAGTTCTGGGTTCTGCTCTGTGTTCTGGTGACTGTGTTTTGATAACAGGGTTTCAGTGATTCAGTTATTGGATGATTCATAAATTGATGATGCAAATATAGTTTATGGTTGTATTGCAGTGGTGATTGTTTTGTATTGATGGATCAAGTCTGAAAATTTATGAAACGTAGTCCCTGGAAGAAAAGAGAAGGTTGTAGTCTACTGTAGGTCAACGCCTACATACTAGTAAACATATTGGCTAGTACAAGAGCTAGGGGGTTGTAGCTCCCTTCCAGTAGTAGCTAGAGAATGAGAGAAGGTTTTAGCCTTCTGTAGGTGGGCGCCTGCGTACTGGTATGAGTCTGCGCCAGTACAAAATTGTAAAAAGAAGTTTCTTATTAAAAGGAAGATAGAGACGATTGCAGCAGGTGGTTTTCACCCACATTGGGTTTCCACCTTATATCATGGTGTTCATGTGTGCTTCTTATGTGTGATGATCTATTATGTTTTACAGCACCTGTTTACTGTCTATATGGTTAATAATGTTCTAATGCACTCATTAAAGATCAACTAATTGAATCATAAGTTTACTGGATATACACTAGTTGCATTAAACACAGTTGCGTATACATGCGGGTTGCCTTAACTAAAGTAGTGTATAAGAATCTGATAATGGAAATAAAAAGATTATTGATTTTCTAATACTGACTCACCCCCCCCCCCCCCCTCTCAGTATTATTTCCAACATCAAGACTATTGCAAATCCTGAGATGTTAAGGAAGAAATCTTTAAGATTATGCAGAAAGAGGATGAGAACATGGAGAACTTTGTGGAACATTTCAAATACAATTTGCAGAGATCAGGCCATAGTGATCTAGATAAGGACATCTTGAAGATAATTTTTCTTTTGGCACTAAGGGAGGAACCTTTGGAACTGATCCAGGTGGCTCCAGAGACACATAGGACAAAGAGGGCTTATGGAAGCTCAAAAATCAATATGATCAGAATGATTTCGAACTAGGACCAAAGCGTAGACCTTGTCGTCCTGATCGTAATGGTGTGAACGGTTCGTCGATCCGAGCTCGTATGAGGGAGAACGAACCAGTCAATTTTTTGGTCAAAGTTGCACTATGGGCCAGGTTTAAGTGTTCTACAATTTGACCAACCCCGGGGCATGAAACCTAGGACCCGAAAGAGGGAGAATTTGTTGGATCGTTAATTTGTCTAATATCCCCCATATTAGACAAATTCGAAAAATGTGTTTGTTGTTAAAAAAAATAAAAAATAAAATATATTTTTAGGGTGGCGGGCCACCAACCCCACCACCCCCCAACGACCAACACATAATTAAATCAAAATTTTAATTATGGGCCGACGGACCATGACCCCTGCCAGCCCTCCCTCAACCACTGCAGCACATATAAACAATATGAATGGGGTGGGCGGGCCACCTCCGATGGACCCGACCCACACCCCAATGTAATACCATATACATACGAATGGAGCCAGTGGGAGTTGAACCCACGGTCGGCGGGCCCGCCGGCCCTGCCCAAGCGGAGGCCCCATGTGGCGTCATGCCAAACTAAACACAACAAAAAAAAGCACCCACCATTTAATATAACACCCAAGTTTAATACAACAACCCAAAACCGCCAACAAAAATGTGCCATGAATGAAACAGTTTGTTTCAAAAAAATCCAACGGTCACAAACCGCACCCAAATAAAACTTATACATGCGGGTTTTGTGGGGAGGCAGGATTTGATCCCCCGACCTCCCACTAACAAATTGCCAAGTTTTCCAACAGGCCACAATGGTTTCTTTAGAAACTCTGCCCATGTTTTTATACATAAACCCTTTTTTATCAGTGCGGGGAGGTGGATTGGAGAATAGAGGAACGAAGCCATGTTATGGAGGCCAAGGGCGTGACATGGAAACCGAGACTGTATTTTTTAATTGTTTTGTAAGTGGAACCATGATTCTGGAAAAACACAGGTGGAACTATGATTGAGCCAAATTCTCAGGAGGGCGAAATTTTCCTAGTGTCCAAATATGACAATCTTTATGTCGATCCTACACCTCTCAGTGACATGAACATGATGGTGCAGTCAGAATTTCGATCTGAGCAATATATTTTCAGATGACTCGGAGGAGGGAATCTTTGAGGAGTCTAGGGGGAATCTAAAAGATTCCTTAAGCCCCAAATTTTCATTTTCTCAGAATTGAGAAATTTGACAGTCAATTTTACACTATTTGACGCCACGAGTGCAATTAGATTTTCCATTTCATCATTTTATTTTTCAGCCACTTTTCAAAGTGGAGTGCAGGTGTCAGCATTCAATGTGCAAGCAGTCATTTCCATGAGATTCGACGCTGCGAGATTGATGGTACAACCAACTTTAGCATTTTGACATCCTTTTCTTCAAATAGCCCCAAGATGTGAGGTATATGCAGTGTGTTCATGTACTTCTTTTTGCTATGAGATGCATTGTGCTGCATAGATCCCTGTTTAATGTTTGATGTGGGATCTTGTTTTCTTACTTGTTTCATGATTCCTGCTTGATGTGACACAAAATCATTTGTGGGATGTACTTGATGTCATGATTCGTCATGTTTTGTTTGAGATCCCTTTGTTGTCATGTTGACGAGATACTCATGTGTCTTCATATATGTTTGCATTGAGATCCCTTTGATGCCATGTTGGCGAGATTCTCATTATCATCATGTATGAGTTTATGTCATACTGATAGGAGTCCTTTTTGACTGTGATTTCCTGTAGTGGAACATCTCGTGGAGCCAGTCCTGCGTGAGGGAATTTTCCTTGTATGATAGCGACATCACCTCTTATGTACATCATCACTATTGACAGCACTTGATGCAGTGGCCTACACCATATTGACACTGGGGCCTAAAGACGTAATCCCTCCTGGACGAACTCCGTTATCAATGTCTTGATTTTTATGTTGTTGATTATTGTCATGTTCCTTCTTCTTTACAGTATGCATATCTATTCCTTTATGCTATTTTAAATGAAATTCTAATCACATCACGAAAGTAAAAGATCTTGGTTAAATCTGGGAGTTGAGTCAACTCGGATCAAGTTTGGTATCAGAGCGGTCTTTGCATGGATGTGAATTGCAAGTGTGAACAATGGAACGTGAAATGATAAAGGATGAAAAAGAGATGTATGAGAACATGCTCAAAATTTCCAAAAGGGTGGAAATAATGTATGAAGCTCTACAAAAAGAGACAGAGGAGAAGGAGCGATTGCAGCATCAGTTGCGAGCCACGGAAGAGGCCCTGGAAGAACTGAAGCACAACAAAAAGAATCTTCAAACAGAGAACGTTGATTTGAAGATGCTTCTACATGAAGAGAAAGAGGAAAAACAAAGTTTGCTACAACAGCTGCAAGTTAAGGACGAGGCCTTGGAAAAGTTGCAGCGTGGCTCGTGTGAGGTAAAAAGTAATTCTCCATCTTCATGTATGTTTCCTGATGATGATTTCGATTTTTTTGAAAATCATACCAAGGAATTGGCTCCAAACTGTTGAAGAAAATGGGGTACAAAGGAAAAGGCTTGGGCATTAAATGCCAAGGCATTGTCAACCCCATCAAAGTAGAGGAATTACCCCGCCAGGAAGGACTTGGGTATGTCAGAAAGGAAGTTGGGGAATACGCCGAGATAGCTAGCGAACCAACAACAACAGATTATGAGAAGCCCTCATTAGTTCTTTCCAACTCGACAGGGAAGGTAAAAGATGTTGATTTCCTTTCAGTTTTGTCTTCACATAGTATGATTTCTGTTGGAGATTTTGAGATCCCAATTACAGGGATAAACATGAGGCCCTTTACCAAGATGAGGCATGAGGAGGAAGAAGAACTCGGTTTTAATAACCAAGGCATAACTCAACCATTGGAGGTTGTGCAGAGACCTCGATTTGCAGGCTTGGGATACACCGAAGGAGAATGCTCGAAGGTGTCAGATTCTTCCGAGACCTCGTTGAAATCGTCGAGGAAAGACAATGATGGGAACACATCCCCATCATCCCATGGCAATGCCCATTATAGGGAAAGGGCTTAGGCAAGCTCTAACAGCAATAAAGACACCAGAGGTAGTAAGGAAAGGTATAACCAGTCTCGATATTCGAATGCTCATTTCAATTATAATCGTGTTGTTAATGATGGATATAAATCATGGAATTGAAAGACATGTACCTTTTGTGGATTACATAACCATACATCTTCTAAGTGTTGGGAAATAATAGCAGCACATAAAAGGATGAGGTGTGAAAGACCCTCCCAGCAGCAGGTAAAGCAGATCTGGAGGAAGAAGACATATTATAGTCATTATGACAGAAGTGGCCATTAAAGAGCCACATGTTGGAGGCTCCATCCAGAGCAACGCTTTAAAGACAAAGTGTCAGTGCATGAACCAGGTGAACAATTTTTCGAAAAGCAAAACCACCACAGGGGGATGACCTATTCACATCGATAAGTGAAAAATGATTTCTATATATGTTAGCTTGTCATGGTCGTGCTTTTTTATATCATTTGTTGCATTTTAAAATGTAAAAGTGATGATGTGTTTTCCATCACTTGTTAAGCAACAATGATGTCTAGTCTTATTTTGAGTTACATTTTACACTCTGAAAGTGATGTTGTGTTTCCATCACTTGTCAAGACAAAAATAGTGTTTAGCCTTATTTTTGTAAATCATGTGTTGCAATGATGATGTGTTTTCCATCACTTGTTGGAGCAACAATGATATTTTGGCCTTGTTTTCGTAGTTGGGGGATTGTTTCCATTTCGATGTAAGCTTGACCACCGAGTATGTGTTATAAACTCGTGGCAAGTGTGGGATGCTTGGGTCATTAGTTGGTCATGTAAGACAAGCATGTAATTTGCAAAAACAATGTACTACAGGTTGGAGAGGTTGTAGGTGTCGGCTCATCGATTAAGGCTCCAAAGAACAAAGGTGAAGGAGATGGAAGCGAGACCTTTTTAAGGACGCTTGTGATGCAAACAAGGTACAAAGAAGTTCCAGATTATTTTTCATGCTTTTGGAAGACGAAAAGCTCCTCAGTGGGGAGGATTGATCCAGGTGGCTCCAGAGACACACACAAGACAAAGAGGGCTTATGGAAGATCAAAAATCAAAGTGATCAGAATGCTTTCGAACCAGGACCAGAGCGCAGATCTTGTTGTCCTAATTGTAACAGTGTGAACAGTTCATCGATCCGAGCCCGTATGAGGGAGAACGGGCCAGTCAAAGTTTTGGTCAAAGTTGGACTGTGGGCTAGGTTTAAGTGTCCTACAATTTGACCGACCCCGAGGCATGAAACCTAGGACCCGAAAGTAGGAGAATTTGTTGGATCGTTAATTTGTATAATATCCCCCATATTAGAAAAATTTGAAAAATGTGTTTGTTGTTAAAAAAAAATATAATATATATATATTTTTGGGGTGGCGAGCCACCAACCCCACCACTCCCCAACGACCAACACATAATTAAATCAAAATTTTAATTATGGGCCGACGAGCCATGACCCCCGCCAACCCTCCCTCAACCACCGCAGCACATTTAACCAATATTAATGGGGTGGGCAGGCCACCTCCAGTGGACCCGGCCCATACCCCAACACCCCAACGTAATACCATATACATACAAACGGAGCCGGTGGGAGTTGAACCCATGGCCGGCGGGCCAACTGGCCCTGCCCACACGGTGGCCCCATGTGGTGCCGTGCCAAACTAAACATGACCAAAAAAAATCACCCACCATTTAATACAGTGCCCAAGTTTAATACAACAACCCAAAACCACCAACTAAAATGCGCCATGAATGAAACAGTTTGTTTCAAAAAAATCCAATGATCACAAACTGCACCCAAATAAAACTTGTATATGTGGGTTTTATGGGGAGGCGGGATTTGATCCCTCGACCTCCCACTAACAAATTTCCAAGTTTTCCAACAGGCACAGCAGTTTCTTTAGAAACTCCGCCCACGTTTTTATACATAAACCCATTTTTTATTAGTGCGAGGAGGCAGATTGGAGAACGGAGGAACGAAGCCATGGTATGGAGGTCAAGGGAACAACATGAAAACTGAGACTTTATTTTTTAATTGTTTTGCAGGTGGAACCATGATTCTGGAAAAACACAGGCAGAACCATGATTGGGCCAAATTCTTCGGAGGGTGAAATTTTCCCAATGTCCAAATAGGACAAACTTTATGTCGATCCTACACCTCTCAGCGACACGAACCTGATGGTGCAGTTGGAATTTCGATCTAGGCATCAGATTTTCAGATGACCCGGAGGAGGGAATCTTTAAGGAATCTAAAAGATTCTTTAAGCCCCAGATTTTCATTTTTTCAGAATTCAGAAATTTGACAGTCGATTTTACATTATTCGATGCCATGAATCTGATGGTGTAATTAGATTTTCCATTTGATCATTTCATTTTTCGGCCACTTTTCAAAGTGGAGTGCAGGTGTCAGCATTCAATGTGCGAGCAGTCATTTCCATGAGATTTGACGCCGCGAGATTGATGGTACAACCAGCTTCAGTAGTTTGACATCCTTTTCTTCAGATGGCCCCAGGATGTGAGGTATATGCAATGTGTTCATGTACTTCTTTTTGCTATGAGATGCATTGTGCTGCATAGATCCCTATTTGATGTTTGATGTGGGATCTTGTTTTCTTACTTGTTTCATGATTCTTGCTTGATGTGATGCGGAATCATTTGTGGGATGTACTTGATGTCATGATTTGTCATGTTTTGTTTGAGATCCTTTTGTCGTCATGTTGACGGGATACTTATGTGTCGTCATGTATGTTTGCATTGAGATCCCTTTGATGCCATATTGGCGGGATTCTCATTATGATCATGCATGAGTTTATGTCATACTAATAGGAGTCTTTTTTGACTGAGAGTTCCTGTAGCGGAACATCTCGTGGAGCCACTCCTGCATGAGGGAATTTTCCTTGTATGATAGCGACGTCACCTCTTATGTAAATCATCACTATTGACAACACTTAATGTAACGGCCTACACCATCTTGACACTGGTGAATCTCTCACCATATTATATTATCTTGTACAGTGATGGAGAATCTTTCACTGAATTATAAAATCTTGTAAGATCTTGGCAAATATTTTACTGAATAATAAAACATTGTGAAGTCTTGGCGAACGTTTCGTTAAAGTATGAAACCATATATGATAATAAGAAAACATATTCATTAAACTGTAATATACTAACATACATGTTTGGAAAAAAGAAACATAATTTTCTCTTCCTACAAACAATGTTCCAAGATTCAGTGGCCATGTTTGTCAAGGTTCTTACAATACACTCTTTCATATCCTCCTATTAGTTTTGATAATATTCCACAACAAAGTTCTTGTAGGTGTTGATATTGACAACGAGTTCTCTCAAGGTAGGAGAGATTAATCATTTCTCTACAACTTTTGTCAAGCTACCACTTTTTTCAAGTTATCAAATTTGTTTCTTATTCCATAGACTCCAACTGTGAGATAAAAAAAACACATCAAGTTTGTTTACCCCAACATGCCAACAAGTAGCAAGCCCCAACTATATTATATAAGAAATTATTAGGTATCCCAAAGGCTTGAAGGGGATCTAATTGAAAGAAGTGACCATTGTGAGAATCCTTCCAATCAATATATGAATATATAAATGTATATTTATTATTATTTTAATTGGAAATCTTCAATTAAATAATAAAATTTAATTACGTCTCTCCCAATCTAAATTTAATTACGTCTCTCCCAAAACGGGGTTTTATTTATTTACCATATGTCTAGTTTATTTATATTTTTATTTATTTACCATACCTTTTGAGTAAGTATAAAAAAAGGTTTTATTTATTTACCATACCTCCACTTTATTTATATTTTTATTTGTTTACACCCTTGCATGTATATAAGGTGACTTATGGAGTAAATATAAAAAATGTTTTATTTATTTACCATACCTCTCATTTATTTATATTTTTATTAATTTACCATACCTCTTTTATAAATATGGTATTTGGCCCATAGGATTCACTTAAATAAAACCTATTCTTGAAATTAGGGCGAATGGAAAGTTGTAACTCCTAATTTCAAGAGCTAAATTTACTTTTTTACCCTCTCCCTTAAAATAAAGTGGGCTATTTGAGGTGATTTGTAAAAATGTACTATGATACAAAATATTCGCCCACTAAAAATTTAAAACCCCTTAATTTCGCCCCTAAAATTTTCCATGTTCAAGAGGTTGATACACCTAACCTTCCTACATATAGTATTTCCACTACAGAATTTAATGAATTAAATCTCTGGTCCGAGCGGGTGGTAAATACTCAGACTTCACCAATAATTGTTGAACATATTGATGATGAGGTCTCAGAACCAGAACCTAGAAATTCTGCTGGAACAAATGGGGACAAGTCAACATAAACTCCTATGGAACAACAACCCCTTCTCAAGCAATTGTTACTAGACAATTTCATACTGGTCCAGCTTATCTTGAGAGACTATCCTTGAGAAAATGGAGTCCTCGTCCTGAATTTGACCTTTTAGGGGAATTGCAAACTTTATTTGTCAAAATCTCGTTGCTTCAGGCTATGAAGGATGTATCGATTTATGCCAAAACAATCAAAGAATATTGCTCTAAGAAACCTAGAAGAAAATCAAAGGATCCACTCACGTTATGGGAAAATTATTAGATATAATGTTGGGGAAGTCTACACCTGTTAAGTATGGGAATATAGGGAACCTGATTCTTACAGTACAGATTAATGGGGTTGATATCCCAAATTAGCTGGTAGACTTGGGGGCAGAAATTAATGTCATAACTTTTGCAATTGTGATTACCTTGGGCCTATGAAACCTTAAATCAACTACCACCTTCCTAGAATTGGTAGATCAGTATAGTATAAGACCGGTATGGAAGTTCGAAGATATAACTATAGTAGACTCATGGAAGTAACCTATCGATATTTTAGTATTACATACCCAATCCCCATCCGGTGGGCATCCTTTTATTTTACGAAGACCTTGGCTTGCGATTGTGGACGCTTACATTGGGTGTCGGTCGAGAAATATGGTAATATACAATGGGGACGTTACAAAGAATCTTATCCTTTATCCCCCTTCAGAACCGAGCTCACCAGATAAACGAGGATTTACCTTAATACAAAATCTCTACCTACAAAAGGACTCAAACCTGAAAACAAAGAAATTATACCATTTCTTATTATTGGTGTGGCCCTCTGTTTTAAGGATGAAACAAAAGATGATGACATTAGTACCTTTATCAGTAGCCCCAACTATGTTTCTGATTCAACCCTTCAATTATTAGAATTTGTTATGAGTTGTAATGTTCAGGAAGCCATTGAACCAAAGGCTGAAGTTGAAAATGGCCCTGTAATTGTACCCCGTAATAGTATTCCTGTAGAAATTGAACCAGGGGAAAAAATGAACGTTAATCTTGACCTTTCACCTTCCCAGTATGAACAGTTATTGAAATTCCTTCAGGAAGAAAAATAAGCATTCACTTGTGAATATACAAATATGAAAGGAATCCTGCTGACTTATGTACTCATCACGTATACATTAAAGAAGAATGTTGACATGTTAGGCAACCATAGAGAAGAATGAATCTTGCTTTAAAACATTGCCAAAGATGAATTACATAAACTATTAAATGTGGGATTTATTTACCCAATCTCGGATGGTCAATGGGTATCCCCACTAGTCATTATTCCAAAAAAGAATGGCAAGTGGTGGATTTGTGTTGATTACAGGGAATTAAATAAGGAACTCAAAAATATCATTTTCCCTTACCTTTTATTGACCAGGTCCTTGAAACATTAGCCGGAAATAAGTTCTTCTCCTTTCAGGACGGATTTAGTGGGTACAACCAGATCCAAATAGCTCCCAAGGATCAAGATAAAACTACCTTCACATGCCCTTGGGGAACCTTTGCATACCGAGTCCTCCCATTCGCTCTCTGTATTGCACCTGCTACCTTTCAACGAGCAATATTAGGAATTTTTCTAACCTAGTCAATGATAGTGTTGAAATATATATGGATGACTTCAGCCCATATGGGGATTCTTTTGAGGAAGGTCTGGAAAACTTGGAGAAAGTACTTAAAATATGTAAGAAAACACATGTTTCTCTTAGTATAATAAAATGCCATATGATGATGAAAGAAGGAATAGTATTGGGACATTTGCTTTCAGTTGCAGGAATTCTAGTTGATCCTACCAAGGTAGAGGTGATATTAAATTTTCCTACACCTAATAAACCGACACATATGCGTACTTTCATCAGTTATGCTAGCTATTATAGACGTTTTATAGAAAAAAATTCTAAGACAATATTTCCACTTTTTCAATTGTTACCTAAGGATGTAGAGTTTGTGTGGACAGATGAATGTGAAACAATGTTTGTGAAAATCAAAAAACTAGTTTACAAAGCTCCGGTATTACATGGTCCTGACTAGAAGCTCCCGTTTCATATCTCTACAGGTGCTTCTCACATAGAAGTAGGGGCAGTCTTGGGACAACAAGAGGACAAGAACCATACGCGATTTATTACGTCAGCACGAATCTGACTCCTGCTGAACTGAACTATACAGTAACTGAAAAAGAGTTTTTGGTTGTTATTTATGCTATTAATAAGTTTCGACATTACATGATAGGGTATCCCACTTTCGTGCACATTGATCGTACAACCATAAGCTATCTAATAAATAAATGGATAACTCTTAGTCTTATTACGAGATGGTTATCATTAATTCAAGAATTTCATATTACCATTGTAGATAAGCTATGAAAAGATAATGTAGTTGCAAATTTCTTGTCTAGGTTGGATACTAGTGATGAAGGTGCACCTGTAGAGGATAGTTTTCCAGATGAACATATTTTTTCAATTTCTACTCACACTCCATGGTATGCATATATTGCTAACTATCTTGCTATAGGAAAAGTACCTCAACACTTACCATATAGAGAGCTGCGAAGGATTATCCATCATAGTGCCTGCTGTTGGTGGCTAAATTTGCATGTTTTTACCCACCTTTTTACCTTGTTTCCTGTATCCATTTTACACCATTGTTGGTCAATTTACATTATAAACTGCACAAATATACCTCTTGTCATGTCGTTATGAATCATAAATTAATGAAGCATAATCATAGGCAATTTTTTCTTAAGTGGCTTGTTAATTTGATTATTCTTTTAGATTTAGAGGAAGTATGATCGAGACTGTGGTTCTACAATGGTGACCATCCAGCTGGTAGCGCTATCTTGAGTCATCAGATGCAACAGTGGATCAATATTTTAATCAACGCACTGCTATCTTTATATTTTGTTTCTCTTAAGAAACCACTATGTAGTTGTAGGCAGACAACTACCATAATCCTAGGAGTTGTTAGTGTTAACAAATTGTATAAGTAGAGTTACGGCGCTGTGAAAGCCGATAGTTAAGATCGCAAGGAATTATGTTAACTATGAGTCTATAACAACATACATGTATTAGCCTTTTGATTAATGAAATTCTGATCTTTTGAGCATTTCGTGACTTCTTGATCTCGCTATAGCCTTGATCAGGGAGTTGGGCCCACTCTCCAGACCAAGTGTTATTGGATAGATGTGTGCATAGGTTTATTTCAGTTAATTTATTTATCGTTTTGAATGATTATCTATTATACAAAATTTTGTCATTGTCCCTGTACTCCACGTACACGAACCTGGAGGACCTCTACAGTGTACCTGACATACTTTCCTATCATGAAGAAACTCCCATTGTGTCCCTCTTCATGAGCAAAACAATTCCTTTTTGCATCATTTTCCAAAAATCATCTGTTTATCCAAGTTTACAAGACTGAAGCTAATGACCTGTGTCCTCCTCGGACTGATATGCATGGATTGCAACTGTCCCTAGCACCGATCGGATCGACTGAGCCCTTTCTCAGTCACACCGGTCCTCTTTTGGAAAGTTTTTTAAATATGGAGCCAAAGCTTCACCCTCTAGAAGCTTCATAATGGAAGTCTGGTAAATGGTTAGGCCGGATGGAGTCAAGGAGGTTAGTTTGGGCTCCTTTCCCCTATTAGGATGGAACTAATCCAAGGGATAAGGCCTTCTCCCATGAGAAGAGGAACCATCTCCAATACATCCAAGCTATAAAAACCTCTCTTTTTCCCAAGCAAAAGCTAGTTTTTAGTTTGGAGTTAGAATAATCAGCAAGACATCTATAGTTTAAAGTTTTCTAGTGTATGTTTGAGGGAGAATGGTGTGCTTGGGTGTGATTTGAGACTAGAGGGAAAGAGGCCTTAAAATCTCTATTGTTGGGGTTGTCCATGAAGTGCTAGCAGAAATGTGGGAACCTAGATACATCAAAGGAGACCAGCAACGTCAAGGCACCGGTTGTAATCTCTTTTTTATTGATATAAATGCAACTATCGATTGATTTCCTACATGAAGTGTCATTTTATATCTTTATGGCTTAATGTTCCTTGACCTCTTAATTAGGTTGAATACAATATTGTGTGTTGTTACGTTTATTGTTTGCCATTGTTTGCTTGTTTCAGGTGTGTGAAGGAAGGAAACGAAAGATAGTTGGAACGAAGAAGCAGAATCATCACCAAGCGAAATAGCGTTCTAAGAGGTAGGCCCTCTTAGTTGATTCTAGCTTAAGGAAATCTTCCACAGATTGTCTGTTTGTCACTAGACCTGCTCTTTTGGGCTAGAGGAATTGTTTGTGTCTGCACTTATAATTTACCTGCATCACATTATCGGTGTGTTGATGTGGGTCTGATTTGTTGTTACTCTTGTTGTTGTTACAGTCATTAGTGTTGTTGCTCTTATTTGTTGTTACATTTATCGCTTGTTGTTACATATTGTTAAGTTTATAGTTGAATTTTCAGTATTGGGTAGCGAAACTATGGCTTGCATATACTTTGCATGATAGCCTTGAAATAACTTGTAGAGCCCTAGGTTGACAATTAATGGGGAATTGGGTGAATTGAATGATTCATATCTGAACACCAACATTTTGGCGACGTTGTCGGGGAGGCTATTAAGGGTGCGAAAGTATGACCAATATTGATCATAGGACTGATCTCTCATCCTAGGGAGGGAATTTTTCACCATGCTCCAGCTCTTGAGCATTAGATCATTTTTGTTTATTTGATTGTCTTATTTTCTTTTTCATAGGAACCACTCTCTCGTCCTGGGAAAGGAAGTTCTTATGTCACCCTGTTTCAGGTCCTGAGCTTAATTTTGTGATTGTTTTTTTCTTCTTTCTTTTCAAGGGCCACTCTCTCGTCTTAGGGAGGGAGTTTCGTACCCTAATCCAGGTCCTGAGATTTCGATTTTCTTGAATGTTTTCCTTTTATTTCCTGATTGTATGAACAGAGATACAAATAAAATGGGCAAAGGAAGACCCCCGAAAAGAAGAGGGAGAGATCTAGAAAGAAATACCTACATCCAAGAGATCATTTCAAGAGTTGACTCAGGAGCATCGTCGCAAGTTGTTGTTAGGGTGAGATCTAATACAAGATCTAGAGGGCAATCATTTTCACAACTAGAACCTTCGCCAATAACAAAAGTGCAATTCAGGGAAGAAGAAGTAGCAAGTAGAGCATCTAAGGAACTTCATATTGCAAGTTCATAGGAAGAAGATTTGAGGGAATTATCTATGCCATTTGATCAAGGGAGCAATTTTGAACAACCTCAACCACCTGTTATAGAACATCCAGAGCCAGAACCTATTGAGATTCCAAGTGGGTATTAGCAGATATTCATGGCTCTTGCAACCTCTTCGATCGAATTTCCAATTGGAGATATCAGAGGTGATGCGCCTATGAAGCCTAGTCCTTTCACAACATTACCTAATTTCCATGGTCTTTCCTCTGAGGATCCGGACACATTCCTTTTTTAATTTGACATTGTTTGTCGGGGGTATGATTATATTTTCGATGCTCAAATATTGAATATATTCCCCGCTACTTTGAAGGGCATAACTTTGATATGGTTTATGGGTTTAGGGGGGAAATCTATTGCTACATGGGATGATATGAAGACGATTTTCCTCAAGAACTATCAAGACTACTGCAAATCCCAAGATGTGAAGGAATAAATCTTTAAGATTATGTAGAAAGAGGATGAGAACATGGAGGAATTTGTGGAGTTCTTTGAATATAGTTTGCAGAGATCAAGCCATTGTGATCTGGATAAGAATATTTTAAAAATAATTTTTCTCCAGGCACTAAGGGAGGAATATTTGGAACTATTGAATGTGGTAGGGAAAGGAGACATATCACAAGAGTAATTTGATGCCATCTGTGAATATTCATAAAGTTTTCACGAGGTTCTGTGAGGTATAAGCAGGGGATCTGAAATCTCAAGGCATTCAGCGGTGGAGTTACAAGTACAGAAATTGGGAACTTGCTGGATAATTTGAGAACCAATATACTGAGCCCATTTTCATCACAGTTGGATGTGTTACAGGAAAAATAGAAGTAGATAGAAGCAGAGAAGTCTATGCCCATTTTCTGTCCTCAATGCAGGAAGAATCATCCATTGAAGGAATGCCCATTGAATTCCATTGAGACTTGTGCGATATGTGAACATAGTCATTCCACTAGAACCTATCCATCTCTTCCTGGGCTGAAGGCAGTCTTTCAGGGAACAAATGAAGAAATGGATCAACTGTATTTTATGGGATCAAAGAAACCACGGCAACCATAGCCATAGACCATGAATCAAGGTATGCCTAAAGACCCTTCTTAGTATTTTAATAATATAATTTTTGGGCCTTAGTTTATACCTTTTTCACCTTCATGGCTGCAATCTTATCAGTATCCAATGCCCTAGCAACCATGGTACCCTCAATCTAGTCCAAACCCTTCATGGTCCTAATATTGTCATGGACCTCCTCCTCCTCCTTCAGGACAATTCTCCCAACTTATGCCACAACAACAACTACAGCTACCTTCTAATCTATCCACTAGATATCCTCCTCTTCGTCTGCAACTGCCTGTTCAAGCGAATCCAAATCCAAACAATCGGGGGGCTCAATAGGTTGAGACACTCAACCTCCCTGCATATAGTATTGCCACCATGGAATGTAACGAATCAAATCTACGGTCCGGTTGGGTGGTGACGAATCAGACTTCACCAATGATTGTTGAACATATGGATAATGAAGTCTCAGAACCAAAACCTAGAGATTCTAATAGAAGAACAAGGGATGAGTCAATACAATTTCCTATGAAACAAGAAACCCCTTCACAAATGATTGTTACTAAATGATGTTAGACTAGTCCACCCTATCCTGAGAGATTATCATTGAGAAAACCAAGTCCTCGTCCTGAATTCGATTTTTTAGCGGAGCTGCAGAATTTATTTGTCAAAATCTTGTTACTTCAAGCTATGAAGGGCGTACCGATCTATGCCAAAACAATTAAATAATATTTCTCTAAGAAACCTGGCAGAAAACCAAAGGATCCACTCACTATTCACGTTATGGTAAAATTATAAGACATAATGTTGTGGAAGCCTATACTTGTTAAATATTGGGATCGAGGGAACCCGATTCTGACAGTACAGATTAATGGGTTGATATCCCAAATGTACTGGTAGATTTGGGGGCAGAAATTAACGTTATAACCTCTACATCTATGATTACCTTGGGTTTGTGGAACCTTAAACCAACTCCAACCGTCCTAGAATTGGCAGATCGGTCTTCTATAACACTGGTAGGGAAGCTGGAAGATATAACCATTTCAGTAGACTCATGGAAATACCCTATTGATCTTTTGGTTTTACATACTCAATTGCCAACTGGTAGACACCATTTGATTTTAGGAAGACCTTGGCTTGCAACCACAAATTCTTACATTGGGTGTCGGTCTGGAAATATGGTATTATCCAAGGGAGAAGTTATAAATAATCTTATCCTCTACCCCCCTGTTGAACCAAGTTTGTCAGATAGACCAGGATTTACCTTGATGAAAAAATCTCTACCTATGAAAGAGCCTGAATCCGAGAATGAAGAAGTTAGAGTGATCCTTACCATCAGTGTCTCTTTGTTTCAAGGATGAAACGAAGAATGAAGCCATTAACACATTTCTCAACAGTCCCAACTCCGTGTCTGACCCAACCCTCCAGCTATTCAAATTTGTCATGACTTGCGGTGTTTAGGAAAATATGGAACCAGAAACAGAAGTTTGAAATATTCCTGTAATTGTACCCTGTGATAACATTTATGTAGAAATTGAATGAGGGAAAACATTGAATATTAATCCTGGCCTTTCTCCTTGCCAAACTGAATAGTTACTGAAGGTCCTTCGGGAACATAAAGGAGCCTTTTCTTGGGAGTATACAGATATGAAAGGAATCCCTACTGATTTATGAAATCATCACATATACATTAAAGAAGAATGTCGACCTGTTAGGCATCCATAGAGAAGAATGAATCCTACCTTAAAAAAAATGTCAAAGATGAATTACAGAAGCTATTAGATGTGCGCTTCATTTATCTAATATTGGATAGTCAATGGGTTTCCCCAATGATCATTGTTCACAAGAATAACAGTAAGTGGTAAATTTGTGTGGATTACAGGGAATTAAATAAAGCAACTTTAAAAGATCATTTTCCCCTACCCTTTATTGACCAGGTCATTGATACATTAGCTGGAAATAATATTTTCTCCTTTCTAGATGTATTCAATGGATACAACCAGATACAAATAGCTCATGAGGATCAGGACAAAACCACCTTCACATGTCCTTGGGGGACCTTTGCCTACCGATTCCTCCCATTTGGTCTCCGTAATGCACCCGCTACCTTTCAAAGGGAAATAGTTGGAATTTTTTCTAATCTAATCAATGATAGTGTTGAAATTTACATGGATGACTTCACCCCATATGGGGATTCTTTTGAAGAAGGTGTAGAAAACTTAGAGAAAGTACTTAAAAGATGTATATAGACACATGTTTCTCTTAGTACAATAAAATTTCATATGATGATGGAAGAAGGAATATTGATGGAACGCCTGCTTTCAGTGGCAGGAATTTAGGTTGATCCTGCTAAGGTAGAAGTGATATTGAATTTTCCTACACCTAAGACACTGACATAGGTACATAGCTTTATTGGTTATGATGGCTATTACAGATGGTTTAAAGAGATTTTTGTTGGAAATAATACTGAGATGGGGGGGGGGGGGTTGAATCAGTGTTATCAAATCAATAACTTTTTCATTTCCATACTCAGATTCTTATATGCTACTTCAGTTAAGGGAACCTGCAACTGTGTCTAATGCAATTAGCGTATATCTAGTAAACTTATGATTCCATTAAACGTTGATCTTTAATTAGAGCATCAGAACTTCATTAACCATATGAACAGCAAATAGGTGCAGTAAAACAGAACAGATCATCACACACAAGAAGCACACATGAACACCAAGATGTAAGGTGGAAACCCAATGTGGGTGAAAACCACTTGCTACAATTCGTCTCTATTTTCTTTTAATAAGAAACTTCTTTTTACAATATTTCTGTACTGGAGTAGTCTTATACCAGTATGCAGGCTTCTACCCACAGAAGGCTACAACCTCCTCTCATTCTCCAGCTTCTCCTAGAAGGGAGCCACAACCCCCTTTGTTTTTGTACTAGCTGATGTACTAGTACGTAGGTGCTGACCTACAGAAGGCTACAACCTTCTCTTTTCTTCCAGGGACCACGTTTCATAAATTTTCATACTGGATACTCCTGAAGCATAACACCATAATATGAAGGCCACGTTTCATCCAATTTTCATACTGGACCCATCAATAACATTGAAGCACAAAATCAATCACCACTTGCATCATCAATCACTAAATCACCCAACATTGAATCACTGAAACTCTGTCAATAAAAACACAGTCACCAGAACACAGAGCAGATCACAGAACTCTGCAACAATATTTAGAGCCAAATGTATCATCCAAAATCATGCATCACAGTGCATACGCTACTTGGAAGAGCCGAACCAGCGTGTATACGCAACTTCACCAAAGCAAACCAGCGTATATGTCATCAAATACTTACTTATAACTTCGCTGCACTTTCTGACTTCGGACATACCCACATCATTACATATACAAGGATAATACGTGTGTTAGCAACCAGATCTAATCCATCAGATCACATAAAGATAAATCATTATGATCCTGATCCATTATTAGATCTCATCCATCAACACTGAAGCTGAACACAATCAACCAATCTAAATATGCAGAATACAAACACCAGTAAACAGTCACCAGAACTCGGAACTTTGCATCAACTACCAGAACCACCTGTAACTTCAAATATCATAGTTCATATGGTATACGCTACTTAGATGTATCTAACCTGCGTGTATACGCACTTTTATCAAAGTCAACCAGCGTATACATCTGTAAATATTCATTCACAATTTGCAGCTATTCTAGACTTGAGTTAGATCATAATATTTACAGAACATTACATGCATCAGTATACAGATCTAGAATAAGCATGATCAAACCATATGGAGATGATTCATTCCAAGCCATAAGATCCCGATCCACCATTAGATCTTTTCCTCCATCAACCGCTGAGATTCCTCCTTGGCTCAGATCAAGTAAAGCATCATGAACCCATAACTTGCATACTAGATCTCACACTACATTAGATATTCGAGACTTTCTTAGTGCCTTTGCCTAATGATCTTCTCCTCCTTTTATAGTCTTAGGCCTTACTCAATGCCATGGTCCAAAACCACTTAGAACCAATACCTTGGTCTAAATACCTGGGTTCAATACCTCGGACCGAATACGATGGACCAATACCAAAATACCATGGTCTAAATACCATGGACCAAAAACTTAGTTTCTGACATGTACACACTTTTCCTTGCGTGAAAGTGCGTGTATACGGATACGCATCTTCTTCTCAATGAACCTGTGTATATATGCAACTTGGTCAAGGTAAACCTACGTATAACTCTTTTTCTTTCATTCTGTGAGCCTGAACTATGTTTCAATACTGTTAACCTGTAGTACTTTGATATTCGTCATCAAGGACATCACCTGCATCATAATGTTAACTTGTTGCACTGTGAAATTTCATTTTCTTTGAACTGCCTTGCATCACACCTGTTAACACAACTACCATGTATTAGTGTCACATCTGATATCTCTTGTGAAGATTCATCTAGTTACCATGTATAAGTGAGTTGTTATGCTACAACAGGGTTGCCATCAAGTACAACACATTCATCATAATGCCAATAATTTTTTCTAAGATAACATTCCTACTTTTTAAATTGTTACCTAAAGATGCGGAGTTTGTGTGGACAAATGAATGTGAAGCATCCTTTAAAGAAATCAAAGAACTAGTTTGTAAATCTCTGATATTACGAGGTCCCAACTGGAAGCTCCCATTTCAAATCTCTACAAATGCTTCTGAAACAATAGTAGGGGCAGTCCTGGGCCAACAAGAGGATAAGAAACTGTATGCGATTTATTATGTCAGCAAGAACTTGACCCCTGCTGAACTGAACTATACAGTAACTGAAAAAGAGTTCTTGGTTGTTATTTATGATATTAATAAGTTTCAACATTATATTACATGGTATCCTAATTTTGTGCACACTGATCACACAACTATCAGGTATCTGATGAATAAACCAATAACCCCTAGTCGTATTACAAGATGGTTGTTGTTAATTCAAGAATTTGATATTACCATTGTAGATAAGCTAGGGAAAGATAATGTGGATGCATATTTCCTATCTAGAATGGATACTAGTAATGAAGGTACCCCTATAGAGGATAGTTTTCCACATGAACATATTTTTTCAATTTCTACATTTACCTTATAGAGAACAATGAAGGATTATCCATCATAGTGTTTGATATTCACGGATAGAAGGATATCTCTTTTACATGGGACCCAACCAACAAATCCGGCACTGCGTAAGTGAGGATGACATCTACGGTGTCCTAAAAGCTGCTCATGATGGCCCCTACAGGGGAAATTTTGTAGATAAGAGGACATGTCATAAGGTGTTACAAATTGGGTACTATTGGCCCTCTTGATCCAGGTGGATGTTGGTGGCCACCCACCTATCCCATTTGGACCCCCACAACTGTCTCTCTCAGTCTTTTCAGTTTCCTAAATTGCAGCACAGTTTACTATTTTTAGTAGTTTTTCGGGTCCTGAACTTTCGGAGCCGTTTTGAGGCCCTAAACGACGTTTTTTTGGGAATCTGGGGCAACATGGGTCCATGGACCGATGTTGCCTCCCAAAGTGGTAGTGCTCGAATAGATATTTCTAACGAGCTATTGTACGCGTCAAACGGAGATCATATGCCAAAGTTATGACCCCGGGAAATTGATGTACCAATTTACCCAAACGGGGCCCACAATTTGGCGTTTCATCTTCTAGGGTTAGGTTTCGGAATGTGAAAGGGTTTCCATTGTTTCTCAACAATAAATAGGCCTTCGAGCCTCATTGTAACACAGTCCAGAACAGTTCAGAGGCATGTAGCCACACATCTCTTCTCAGAGATAAGCTACCATCGCCCTAGCTGGTTTATTTCCATTTCTGGTTGTAAGCATATTTTAGTTTTTTCCATTAAGGAAATGAAGTATTATTTCCGCTACATATCTGTGTTTATGGTTATCTCTGTAATTTGTTGCGTTCCTGTCTAAATCCGGATCAGTGGTATTAGAGCAGTCTGCTTTTTCTCTATTTTTCTTTGCATGTCCCCAACGAGGTCGGGATATAAGGAGTTAGGGCTTGAACTGGTCGAACCTTTGTAAGACCAGCCTCGCAAATCCCGACGGCCTCCCATGGCGGATGAGAAGAAAGACGAGGGGGTAGGAGATCCTATCAAAATCTTGCTCGAAGAAGCCCTCGAGCAACAACGGAACGCGATGATGGACAGCTTTGCCCAGATCCTTCAGCGGCTACCCAGAAGTGACGCATCGACTTCCAGCAGCTACTCTGGAAACGCCACGCCCTTTAAGGTACAAGTTAATTTTGAAATCCCCATATTCGAGGGTCAGATAGGTGCAGATGCTGTAGATAAATGGTTAAATCTGCTAGAGGGTTAATTTTCTGTTCATGAATTTTCGAGTCGGGAAAAGATTGTTTTCGCTCTTCTCAAAGCAGCCCCCCACGTCAAGGACTGGTGGGAAACCTACTGCGAGCAGAAGGATGAAAGTACAGGCTCACTATTTTCAGCCGCAACCACTTGGAATGACTTCCGGGATGCCATCAAGGAGCAGTACTACCCTGTCGGAAGCTATGAGGATAAATACATCAAATGGACCACACTGCAGTAGGAACGAGACCAAGATGTGCCGGAGTTCACAAACATTTTTCATACCCTTCGCGCACAATTGGGTATCAAAGATTATGAGCTGCATCTGGTACTCAAATACCGTGGCTGCCTACACAGATACATCCAGGAAGAGATGGTGTTCTTGAACATCTCCTCACTCGGCACAGCATACCGATACGTTGTCAAAATCGAGCAAAAGTTCAAACAGAAGAAGCGAGACTTTGGATCTGCAAATCCGAAGCCCAAAGGACAAAGCCAAGGCGGGGTGACCCAAGACAACCCGTCGAAGCCGCAAGGAAAGAACAATACCATGAAGACGAAGAAGGACACAGGAAAGTGGTGTGAGTTCCACAAGAGTCCCACTCATAACACAAGTGAGTGTCGGACCAAGCAGTCGCTGGTGGCTGAGTTGAAGGCTTCCGAATCAGATGCATGTTCCGACCCTGAGCCAGAACCCGACAAGGGGAATGGCAAAGGGAAGCAGATCATTGATGCGGATCCCAGCGCCACTGGTTCCACCGCCAAGATCCAGAAAGATGAGCCTGAAAATCCAGAGGAAGGGGAGCGTCTTTTCCACTCACAGATGTGGGTGAAGGGTTCACCGCTACAATTCATTGTCGACAGTGGCAGCCAAAAGAACCTCATTTCAGCAGAGGTCGTGAAGCGGTTGGGCCTACCGACTACACCACACCCGCAACCGTACAGTATCGGGTGGCTTCATGAAGGACGAGATCTCAAAGTTCGCCAGCAGTGCCGCCTTCCCTACAGCATCAAGCCCTTCACAGACGAGGTATTGTGTGATGTTACGCCTTTGGATGTTTGTGATGTATTATTAGGCCAGCCATACTTGTGGAGGCGACATGTTGTGTATGAGTCAAGGCCTCGCGCTGTCATTATTTCTTTGAATAATTCATTCTATAGGATACCAGAGGTAGCCCCACCTACCGCCACTTCTTTGATCACTACGAAGAAAGGCAGCAAGCTCATATCACAGACCAGGAAATTCATTTGTCTGGTTCACTCCCAAAGTAAAGGGAAGATCGTTGCTACATCCATGATCCCCACAAAGGGTTCCTCCATGCAGCAGTAGCAGCAAAGGGATACGGTCATGACAGAACACAAGAGCAACTTCTCCTCACCCACAGGGGTACCACACAAGTTTCAGGTGGGCAACAAAGTTTGGTTACATCTGCAGAGAGAATGCCTTACCAGAGCCCATCAGAAATTCAAACCACTCTGACATGGTCCTTACACCAGTACCAAGGCTACGGGAAACAATGCTTTCAAACACAGCATTCCTCCATTCCTTCGCTTGCACCGAGTGTTCAATTTGGACCGTCATCGACCATGCTTCCCACCATTTCTGGACACATCAGAGATTGCAGAACAGCTCACCAGAGACCCAGCGCAACAGAAGCTTCCTCATCTCAGGGAGGAACTCAACGCAATGGGGACCATTGCTTCCTAATGGGGGAGGAATGATCCAGGTGGATGTTGGTGGCCACCCACCTATCCCATTTGGACCCCCACAACTATCTCTTTCACTCTTTTCAGTTTCCTAAATTGCAGCACAGTTTACTATTTTTAGCAGTTTTTCGGGTCCAGAACTTCCGGAGCCGTTTTGAGGCCCTAAACGACGTTTTTTTGGGAATTTGGGGCAACATGGGTCCATGGACCCATGTTGCCTCCCAAAGTGGTAGTGCTCGGATAGATCTTTCTAACGAGCTATTGTACGCATCAAACGAAGATCGTATGCCAAAGTTACGACCCCGAGAAATTGATGTACCAATTTACCCAAACGAGGCCCACAATTTGGCGTTTCATCTTCTAGGGTTAGGTTTCAGAATGTGAAAGGGTTTCCATTGTTTCTTAACAATAAATAGGCCTTCGAGCCTCATTGTAACACAGTTTAGAGGCATGTAGCCACACATCTCTTCTCAGAGATAAGCTACCATCACCCTAGCTGGTTTATTTCCATTTTTGGTTGTAAGCATATTTCAGTATTTTCCATTAATGAAATGAAGTATTATTTCCGCTGCATATCTGTGTTTATGGTTATCTCTGTAATTTGTTGCATTCCTTTCTAAATCTGGATCACCTCTATTTTTTGTGATGCAAGGAAATATGTTCAAGGGTGCGATGGTTTCCAACGGATGGATCAGCTTGGTTAGGAAGATGATATGCCGCTACAACCTCAACTAGTTCTTGAGCCCTTAGAAAAATGGGTTATTGACTTCGTTGGGTCATTCAATCTACCTTCACATCAGAAAGTTCACATTCTGGTTTGCACGGACTGTGTGACAAAGTGGGTAGAGGCCAAGGCTGTTGTGAAAGCAACAGAATAGGTTGTCTCAGACTTTTTATTTGAAGAAATTTTTGCTCGGTATGGAGATCCTAGAGAGATAGTTTCAGATGGAGAGGCGTAGTTTACATGACATCTGATAGCATGAATTATGAAGAAATATGGGATCAATCATAGGGTAATGTCTCCATATCACCCTTAGGCGAATGGCCAAGTCAAGAGCATAAACAAGGTATTGGAAAATATTCTTACAAAGAATGAAGCAAACCATCATCGAAATTGGGCTGAAAAACTTCCTAAGGCATTATGGGCGTATAGAACAACATGGCGAAACACAACAAGATTTTCACCATATGAGCTTGTCTATGGGAAATCACCTTTCTTTCCAGTGGAATTCGAAATTAAGACACTCAGGACAACCCTTGAAGTAGGTTTGAATCTTTTAGAAGCCCAGAAACACCGACTGGAACAGTTAAATGAGTTGGATGAAATTCATTTGGTAGATGTCCATAATACTGCTACAATTCAGCAGCAACGAACTAAGTCGCACGATAGATTTATCAAGAAAAATGTGTTTCAAAGGGGAGATTGGGCATTGCTCTATGACTCTCGGTTCAAATATTTTAAAGGAAAACTTTGCTCCAGATGGATGGGACCATATGAAGTTGACATGGTGTTTAATAACGGGACTGTTAGACTTATAACAATTGATGAGGCACATACTCCTTTACTTGTAAATGGACATCGCCTCAAACTATACCACCGTCCTGCTTCTAAAGACTCCTTTATCAAACATTTCTTTGATAATTCTGGTTTTGAAATTATTAGTGGAGAGAACTCTTCCTCTGCACCTCTGATCTAAAAAAGAAAAAAAACAATAATATATATCTATATATCTAATACAATAAAATGTTGTTACTACTCTATCATTCTTTCTCCTGCAGGTATCTCACTAGTGTTATTACTCCTCCGGTGTTGTTACTTTGATCATGGAAATTTTGTCTAAGTTCTCCACTGGCATTGTTACTCCTTCGGTGCTATTACTCCATGGAAATTTTGTCTAAGTACTTCACTGGTGTTGTTACTCCTCTGGTGCTATTAATTCTCCAGTGTTGTTACTCCTTCGGTGTTGTTACTCCATGGTGATGGAGATTTCATCTAAGTACTCTAGTGCTATTACTCCTCCGGTGTTGTTACTTCCCCAGTGCTGTTACTCCGTCGGTGTTGTTACTCCGTCGCGTCGACTAAGTGTTTAAGGTGTTGTTACTCCCTCCGATGTTGTTACTGCTCCGTTGTTGTTACTCCGTCAAGGTAATTCTCCAGGTATATCCCCGATCGACTTTATGGATTTGATCAGTAATTCATTTGACATGACTCAATATGACCGCGAAAGGTCATCCTCTTAGTTGGAGGGGGCGGGGGGGGGGGGGGGGGGGTTTATTATAATAAATACAAAGATGCCATAATTAAAATGAAGTAATGACTTTTCATATCACTATTGAACCCTATGCCAAGTGCATACACTCCACGATCTCCACCATACCTCGCACAGTTATCCATATGCATTGGGACTTGAATAAGTACGATTGTGTTAATGGACGGTCCTTTGCAACGTTGTGAAATAATTACCATAATTATCACTCGTTATTACCATAATCTGCCATGGATTTTTCCATATTTTACCATTATCTTCCCTATTTTCACTATCACCACACCCCCATCGCCACCACAACCCTATCACTGCAATTTTACCTGCCAACGCTCCTTGTTATTTGTGATGCAAGCATTAAGGGAGATTGTTAGAACTAATGCTTACTTTAGAATTCATTGGGGTTTTTTGGAGATTATTGAGATATTATCTAAACCTCTAGCTCCAATATTAGAATAAGTTGGATCTCACAAAAATTATATAAATGTGATTGTCTTGAGCAAGCATTTTGTTAATTTTCATTATTATTTGTTTTATCTTATATATAGATATATATATATATATATATATATATATATATATTTGTTTTATCTTATATATATAGATATATATATATATATATATATATTGCATATATCCAATATGTTGTGTTTAATTTGTTTTTTTTCAAATATTTATATAATATAAATCCCAGATTTTCCCTAGCCATATTTGGAATCTCAAGTTTCCTAGGCATAGTGATTCCCATTTGTTTATGTTCCTCCCAGCGTCATTGAAAATTCTTTGACAGGTTTGTCACCAGTTCTTTCACATCATCCACAGGTACCTTCTTCCTCGGGTCTTGTCCTACACAGTGGAGTTGAGGTTTTACCTTTTGTTTGGGTTTCATGCCTATGTCTTTTCCCTCCAGCTTCAGAAGTTCTCAATGTTTTTGGGGTTTTCAAACCAACCCTTGGTGTCGGCTTTCAGCCATGTCATTATCTTCTTTCATTCTTTCTCATCCTATTGATCTAGGTGTTGGTCCTCTTTTCTCAACTGCTTTAGCCATATTTTCCGAGAACCAATCTTATTGTGAGGGTTTTCCTTTTTCTTGGGTTTGTTCAAGAGCCCAAAACCCTCTCATCCCTCTAGATCTCCCCTCTTCCAACAATGTTCTAAAAGTCCTAATTTCTCAAGCCCTAGAGGATGGGTCTCATTTTCTAGGTAAGGAGGCTAGGGGCTCTAATTGGGAGACGTTAGTTGGGTTGGAGGAGGGCCCTTCCAAAAAAGAAGGTGGTCCTTCTCTCGGAAAAAGGTAGAAGAGACATTTCTTCAAGCAAACAAAGAATCTTCAGGTGGCCTCAATATCGAGTCTCGATATGTCTATACAATAGGTAGAATAATTTAGTAGAAAATCTCTAGTAGGAAGGATTGGTGGTCATGAATTTGGCCTCCCTTTTATAAATGTATGGGTGGTATCCTCAATGTGGCCTTTGATAAAACACCTTGTCACCATTTGGGTCCTCACAAAGGGCTGGGTCCATTTGATTTTCTAGGATGAAGCAGATGCTAAGCTGGTCGATGGTAGGGTAGTGAATCTTGACTTCTCCTCAACCATTTTTAGGTTGTGGAATCCCCATTTCATTGATAGAAATGAGAATATAGAGTGAATGTTGGTATGGGTTCGTATTCCCAATTTCCCTACCGATCTATAGCATGATCAATTTTTCCATTTTGTGGGTAATCAGTTAGGATCCTATTTGGAGCACGATGCATCTTATTTAACTTTAGGCGACATTTTGATGGCCCATATTCTAGTTAGTGTGGATATAAGAGGTGGGCTTCCTAGTGCGATGGACCTTAGGTTTAGGATAGATCCAATCTTGCTAGATTACGAGGGAATCCCATTTCAATGCTGGTTTTTCCACCAACATGGTCATAGTGTGTAGGAATATGTCCTATCAATAAATAAGAAAGTCCAATGGCCTTCGAGTGTTAAAGTAAGGGATGTTTCAGTCTCGGTTTCATATTTCATGGCTTCATTTACAATGATCTAATGTTCTCTTTCACTCAATTCTACTGCAAGAGTTCATACTTATATTATGGTTTCTAGAGGATCATACCCCAAGTCCATTCCTCTAGTTCCTTCCCTATGGATGATGAAGGTATTATGTCGAGTCCTTCCTTTTCTCTTAAATTCATGTTATGTCAATGTTGTTTCTTCTATTTCTCTATGTTTTGTTGATGTTTCTATGTCCTCATATGATCTCTAAACTATTGTACCTGCCCCACGACGCCTAAAGCCTCCCCCCCTTCTAGTCCTAGCCATATTTCCTTTTTTAGTTTCCTTAGGTGATTTATCATCCCTGTTATCATCATCCTCCTTTGTCTCTTCCGAAAGACTCATCACTGATGACACGCTCTACAATTTGCACTCTTGTCTTATGATTCCCTAGAGGGTTTGCATTTCATGGGGTTTGGGGAAATTCTCATGTTTGGCTAGGGAAAGTTGTTGTCGAGGCTGAAAATGGTTCCTTTCTATTATGCAAGAGAAAGCCAAATTTGACCTTGCCACTAGTAAACAACAATCCATTCAAGGTTTGTTTAGAGCAAGCCCAACCTTGGTGGTATGACATACTTCTTTGTACTCACAATTATTTTCCATTCAAAGAAAGGGAGTAGAGCGACCTCATCTTCTAGCAGGGTTTTCTCCCAAAACGGTTTTCCCATGATATAGCTTGTGTCAAATGTGGTTTGTGATCTTTTATTTCATTGTTCTCTGTTTTCTGCATAATTTTTTTTGCATGCATATGGAAGAAATAATAATCTACAAATCTAAAGAGGAATAAACCCTAATAGTGTATATTTTCATATGTTTAAATATAATTTACTAGATATATTTTGAAAAATTTACAATGAAATATGAAAAATGTATAATAAAATATGTATGACAATTTAGTGATAATAAATGTTAAGGTAAATTTGACTTGGTGAAAGGTTCATAGTTGTTAGGCCTTCACTAACATGGTTTTGATGGCCCTTGGTGGCCCACAACATTAGAACCCAACATTAGAACCCATGGATTATATGTGACTAAACATTTAAAAAGATTAAAGATACTCCATTATAACGTGCCTGCCATATCCTCACTTAGTAAGTAGCAATGGATGTTGCCTTTAATTCAATCACTGGTGATATCTATGACGTCTTTTTCTAATGTAAGATAATATAACTTTTATGAATATAGGAAGTTTGCTTCTTACACAGGTCTTATGTCTTTCGCCCTGGCATGCACCTTTGTTCATTTTTCTTTCCAACTAAAGATTTTTGCCTAATCTATGGGAGACCCAGGATCAAACCAGTACTGCCAAAATACTAGGAGATGTGGGGTTACAGATATACAGTATCCTATAGGTGTAGGAAGCCGTGGATGCGGTCATCCTCATTTTTAGATCGACTGTGTGCAGAACTTTTCTCCAGTAATCACAATTCAGGGCCACAATTACACAATAATAGAGAGCCATTTTAAATTCTATTTAATTGTGAGGGGCGAGAAGTGCAAATTCTTAGATGATCCCATTGACATGCAGATACCACATCCAAGGCTTACAGACACCATCGTGATATCCGCTACGGAGAACAGGACCCTTAACGTGTACAATTGTAAGAATGAGGCTCAATTATTACAATTGTACAGCTTGAGCATGGTTAACGGGAAATGTAATGCTAGTGTCTACTACGGTTTGTACGACAATGGGAATTTGATTCCGGGATGTTCTAAGACACAAGTAACAGTTGATGTGGGATCAATGCGACTGCTTTACAATGATCCAAAGAGAGATGAAAGCTGTAAATCATGTATCGAAAGTGGAGGGATATGTGGCTACCGTTACAACACTTCGGATGCACCTGCACCGTTCGTTTGTTAATGTGAGGATGGACCCCGTGCCGACAACTGCCAGGGCCACGGTATGCTATGCTCTGTTTCCTAAATTTACGCAAAACTACTTGGAACTGCTAGTTTAGTTAAGATGGTATGAATTATTCATTGACACCCAGGAAAAGGGGTTGTTATAGAGAAAAGGGGTTGAATCTAAAGGAATAAGGATCTGAATACACCCCTCCAACAAGTTTCCTCAACTCTGCACTCTTTGAACCCAAAGATATGTGTAGATGTGTTTCCCGATATTGTCAAGTACTCATTCTCTTTCCTAAAGCTATGGATCTTTGCTTTTAATTCATAATAATTGTCATGGTTGCGTTGCAGGTCGAAAAATCAACTCGGCCATTGTAAAAGGTAACTATGGTTTCTTCCCATTGAAAATCACTTTGAACTTGTATCTTATTTCCACTATTTTCATATATCGGGGTTATTGGACAGATATTATATTCATATCGATCTCTCATTCCACTGCAGGTTGCATTTCTGGAGGAGTTGCGCTGACCGCAATATTAGTGATATTCTTAACATTTTATGCCCAGAAGAGAAGAGATCCTCCTGGTAGCTCTACTTCAAAGGCGGAGAAATTCCTAAAGGATTATGCACTCTTTCAACTTAAGAAGATCACAAACAACTTTGCGGAAAAGTTGGGCGAAGGAGGTTATGGCGTGGTGTATAAGGGGAAGCTTGTGAACGGCATTTTAGTGGCTGTCAAGCTTCTTGATAGGCATAGGCACAGCTAATCCCAATTCATGAATGAAGTAGCAACAATCGGACGGATCCATCACTTCAATTTGGTTCGTCTGCTGGGGTATTGCTTCGAAATTCCCACAAGCGCACTGGTATATGAATACATGCCTAATGGATCTCTTGACAAGTTTACATTTGCCGAAAACGAGAATGGGCAAATCTTAAGTTGGGAGCAAAGGTATTCAATTGCTTTGGGTGTGGCTCGTGGAATTGCATATTTACACCAAGATTGCCAGAATCGCATCATACACTTCGACATAAAACCTCACAATATATTGCTGGACGCCGCCTTAACCCCGAAAGTTGCTGATTTTGGTTTGGCAAAAATTTGTGGGAAGGGAGACGACCATATTTCCTGTTGAAATCTAATTTCAACGCAGACCACCAGAAACCGTGAACCAAGCCAGAAACTGTTCACCGGATTTTCTCGGAGCGATTTGCCGACGAAGGAATAATCCGGGAAGGAGCTCCGATACAATTTGGAGCTGACACGTGGTTCAGCCATGACGTAATGCAACGTCATTTTCTCGGGCGTTAAAGTTGGGCAGCAAACAGGTTTCCGATATTGTTGACCTCCGTCGGATTTACTCCATCGCTCTCCACCGTTGATGAACTAAAGCTGCATACGAGGTGCATTAAAGGCTTGCGTGGATTAAACTTTTGGTTGACCGCCGTAGGTGAAAGAGTTAATGTTGGTACAAGATTTTGGTGGCCCGTTTTAATATGAGTATGGGCACATTACAATATATTTTCTTATATAGCACGTAAGTTTCTTTTTTATGAAAAGGTATGGTGCATTTAAAACATAGGTATGGGCACGTTTTAATAGAAGCCTATGACTTTTACGGCAGGTATTAAAAATAAAAAATCGTATGTAATATGTTTGTTTACTGTTGACTTTTATGTATTGCACACGGGAGGTAAAAATGGATGCGTATTCACAGCAGTGAAAAATGTTGATGGTGCGGTAAAAAGAAGAAGAAGAACCAGAGGATGTATGCACAGCAGTGCACGAATACATTTAGTAATGTTTTGTGAAGTTTTTTTTAAGTAGCGAAAACCATGTGTGGTTTTGCACGAAGTAAGTTTTTGTAAGTTTGTGTAAGTTCTGCTTTTACAGCAGTATGTAAAATTGTTTTACACCAGTGAATGAAAATGGAGACTTTACAGCAGTAAGTTATTTTTCACAGCAGTGAATATAAAAGGGATTTTACAGTGGTAAATCTTTGTATCAGTTTTTAATGAATAGAAAGTCTTATGGTGGTGAAATACTCTAGTTCTCTGTGTGAAATTTTTTTTAAGCTGTCTGTGCATAAAAAATCCTGTGGAGGTAAAACAGAGCATTGCCTCTGTGTTTAGTTTGAATTTGGTTTTTGGTATTTTCCCATTAAAAATACCCAACAGTGGTATCAGAGCAGGCTTAGGCTCTTTGAAGGAGACAAAGAAGCTGAAGGGAGAAGGTTGTTGCTGCAGCAAAACTTCTCAGGCAGACAGAAAACTCAGACAACAAAGGATTCAGGTATTCTTCATAGCTATCTTGTTTGTTATTGAAGAGACAGTCAGTGTTTTAAATACACAGTCAAGGAATGGCCAGCACAAGCACTGGTATGGGTTTGTTTAACACCCAGCTCCCACAGTTTAATGGGAAGAACTATGACTACTGGTCAATAACTATGACAGCTCTGCTTGCTTCCCAAGATTTATGGGAAATAGTTGAAGAAGGCTTTGAAGAACCAGCAGATGAAACTGAGTTCAATGCATTAACTCAAGGAGAGAAGGATCTGCTGAAGAACAATAGGAAGAAAGATTCAAAAGCCCGTGTGTTGTTGTATCTAGCAGTAGACCAGAGTATGTTTCCAAGGTTAGCAGCAGCTAAGACAGCTAATGAAGCATGGCAAACCCTCAAGACAGCGTATCAAGGCATGGAGAGAGTGAAGACAGCAAAACTACAATTGCTGAGAAAGGATTTTGAGAACTTGAACATGAAGGAGTCAGATAACATTGACTCATTCTTCACTCATGTGATTGGTGTAATCACACAAATGAGAACTCATGGAGAAACCATTGAAGACAGAAGAATTGTGGAGAAAATATTGAGGGTCTTACCCTCAAGGTTTGATGCCATAGTCACCACCATTGAAGAGACAAAGGATCTCTCAAGCTATTCAGTTGATGAGCTGCATGCATCAATGATAACACATGAGCAGAGGTTGAGTAGGAATGAAAACTCATCTCTTGAGCAAGCCTTCAAGACCCAGATGTCCTTTGGAAGAGGCAGAGGTCAAGGCAGAGGAAACAAAAGAGGAAGAGGCAGAAGCCAGAATAGAGGTGGAAGGAACAACTCATCAAATGCACAAGGAAGAGGCAACAATCCAAATCAGAACCAAGGCCAAGGCAGCAGCCAACAAGGAGGACAACATCATGCTCAAGGACAAAGGTATGATAAATCTAATGTTCAATGCTATTATTGCAAAAAGTATGGACATTATGCTAGTGATTGTAGAAAGAAACAACATGATATGAACAGCAGACAAAATGCAAATGTTACAAGAGAAAACAGCAGTCAAGAAAATGTCCTGTTAGCTTGTAACATGGCTGAAACACATAGTGAGGACATATGGTTTTTAGACTCAGGTTGCAGCAACCATATGACCGGAAACATAGCCTTCTTTTCTGCCCTAGATAAAAATGTGAAATCAGAAGTCACACTAGGAACTGATAGTAAAGTGTCTGTTATGGGAAAAGGAGAAATAAAAATACTTTCAAAGCAAGGAGAAAGGAAAACCATAGCAGATGTATACTATGTCCCCGGAATGAGATGTAATCTCTTGAGTATTGGACAGCTTGTCCATAAGGGCTACAATGTTTTCTTTAAAAATGATGTGTGCACCATCATGGATATACCACCCAGCAAAAGATGCATTGCTGAAGTGAAGATGACAAGGAACAGGATGTTCCCTCTCCGGATCAGGGCAGACATGAAGAACAAAAGGGAAATGGCAGCAGTCACCGAAGAGGCCTTCCAAAGCGTGCCAAAGGATGAGAACTGGTTATGGCACTTGAGATTTGGGCATCTAAATTTTGGAGGTCTAAACTTATTGAGCAGAAAAGGAATGGTAAGAGGATTACCATTGATAGAGAAACCAGACAGCCTATGTGAAGGCTGCATTTTGGGAAAACAACATAGAGAAAGTTTTCCATCAGGGAAGAGTATAAGGGCAAAGACACCCTTAGAGATTATCCACTCAGATTTGTGTGGACCAATGCAAGCTCCATCATTAGCAGGCAGCCTATATTTCTTGACATTCATTGATGATTTTACAAGAAAGACTTGGATATATTTCCTCAAGAACAAAAGTGAAGTCTTTGAGAAATTCCAAAACTTCAAAGCATTTGTTGAAAACCAAAGCGGGCTGCACATTAAAGTTTTGAGAACTGATAGAGGAGGTGAATATATCTCCAAGGAATTCCTAAGATTTTGTAGAGAAAATGGAATACATAAACAGTTTACAGCAAGGTACACTCCACAACAAAATGGAGTTGCTGAAAGGAAGAACAGAACCATCATGGAGATGGCAAGGAGCATGTTGAAGGCAAAGCATTTGCCAAATGAGTATTGGGCTGAAGCTGTACATTGTGCAGTTTATATATTGAACAGGTGTCCTACAAAAGCAGTCATGAACAAAGTGCCAGAAGAGGCATGGAGTGGGAGAAAGCAAGGAGTCACCCACATGAGAGTTTTTGGATGTGTGGCCTATGCACACATTCCAGATCAGCTAAGGAGGAAGTTGGACAGCAAAGGGGAGAAATGCATCTTCATTGGATACAGTGATGAATCCAAAGCCTACAGGCTGTACATTCCATCTACCAAGAAGTTCTTTGTCAGCAGGGATGTTCAATTCATAGAAGAGGAAGCTTGGGATGGAAGCATAGAGAAAACAGTCAATGTCAAGAACTGTTTGTCTCATGATGAAGATGAAGAGGAGGTGGCTGAAATGAATCCCCAAACAACAGCGCCAACACAAGGACAGCAAGGTACACCATTGAGGATCAATGAGAGTGCTTCTCCAAGCACACCACAAGGAGGAAATTCAAGTGCATCTTCAAGCACTTGCACACCAAGTGAACGAGGTAAGAAGTTTAGAAATCTAAGTGAAATTTATGAAGAAGGAATGAATTCCTTATTTGCCTTGTATTGTCATGTTGATGATCCTATTCATTTTGAAGAAGCTATTAAAGATAAGAAATGGATAGAAGCTATGGATGAGGAGATGAATGCCATAGAGAGAAACAAAACATGGGATTTGGTTGAGTTACCAAAAGGCAAAGAAGTCATTGGTGTGAAATGGGTCTACAAGACCAAGAGCAATGCTGAAGGCAAGATTGAAAGGCACAAGGCAAGGCTGGTTGTCGAAGGCTACAAGCAGCAGTATGGGAGAGATTATGAGGAGACTTTCGCCCCGGTTGCAAGAATGGAAACCGTGAGAGCAGTGCTGTCCATAGCAGCTCAAAACAAATGGAAAGTCTACCAAATGGACGTGAAGTCAGCATTCCTAAATGGAGTGTTAATGGAAGAGGTCTATGTGGAACAGCCTCTTGGATATGAGAAGAAAGGTGAAGAGCACAAAGTGTGCAAATTGAAGAAAGCTCTTTATGGGCTGAAGCAAGCGCCAAGAGCATGGTACAGCAGGATAGATTCATATCTATTGGATAATGAATTTGACAAGTGTGAAGGAGAACCCACAGTCTACATCAAGGAAAAGGATGGTAAGATTTTAATTGTTGTTTTGTATGTTGATGATGTGATTTTCACAGGTAATGATGATCAGCTCATTAAAAATTTTAAATCAGTCATGAAGGATGAATTTGAAATGACTGACATGGGTTTCTTGAGATACTTCTTAGGCATAGAAGTAGATCAAAATGAAAAAGGAATTTTTATATCTCAAGCAAGATATGTAAATCAAGTTTTGGACAGATTTAACATGCAAGAATGCAAGGCAGCCATCACTCCCACATTAATGGGATTAAAACTCAGCAGAGAGGACAGCAGCAAGGATTTTGATCCTAGCTTGTATAAAAGTATTGTGGGCAGCCTTATGTATTTAACAGCAACTAGGCCTGATTTAATGTATGCTGTTAGTTTAATTTCCAGGTTCATGGAGAGGCCGAAGGAGGCACATTGGCAGGCAGCAAAGAGAATTTTGAGGTATGTCAAAGGTACCAAAATGTTTGGAATTTTATATCATGCCTCAGAACATTCAGATTTGGTTGGATACACAGATAGCGATTGGGCTGGAAGTGTAGATGATCGGAAGAGCACTTCCGGTTATGTTTTTAATATGGGTTCAGGAGCCATTTCATGGGCTTCTAAGAAGCAGTCCATTGTAGCATTGTCTACAGCAGAGGCTGAATATGTGGCAGCGACAGCAGCAGCTTGTCAGGCAGTGTGGATGAGAAGAATGTTGAGAAGCTTAGGCCAAGAGCAGGCAAAAGCGACAGTGATTTTTTGTGACAATAGCTCAGCTATTGCATTGTCAAAGAATTCAGTGTTTCATAAGAGAACGAAACACATTGATACAAGATTTCACTACATCAGAGAATTGGTGAACAATGGAGAAATTGTCCTAGAACATTGCAGGACTCAGGAACAGGTTGCAGACATCTTGACAAAGCCATTGGATCAGAAAAGCTTTGAATTTTTGAGGAAGTGTCTCGGTATGACCGAATGCCCAGCTATTGAAATTAAAGGGGAGTGTTGAAATCTAATTTCAACGCAGACCACCAGAAACCGTGAACCAAGCCAGAAACTGTTCACCGGATTTTCTCGGAGCGATTTGCCGACGAAGGAATAATCCGGGAAGGAGCTCCGATACAATTTGGAGCTGACACGTGGTTCAGCCATGACGTAACGCAACGTCATTTTCTCGGGCGTTAAAGTTGGGCAGCAAACAGATTTCCGATATTGTTGACCTCCGTCGGATTTACTCCATCGCTCTCCACCGTTGATGAACTAAAGCTGCATACGAGGTGCATTAAAGGCTTGCGTGGATTAAACTTTTGGTTGACCGCCGTAGGTGAAAGAGTTAATGTTGGTACAAGATTTTGGTGGCCCGTTTTAATATGAGTATGGGCACATTACAATATATTTTCTTATATAGCACGTAAGTTTCTTTTTTATGAAAAGGTATGGTGCATTTAAAACATAGGTATGGGCACGTTTTAATAGAAGCCTATGACTTTTACGGGCAGGTATTAAAAATAAAAAATCGTATGTAATATGTTTGTTTACTGTTGACTTTTATGTATTGCACACGGGAGGTAAAAATGGATGCGTATTCACAGCAGTGAAAAATGTTGATGGTGCGGTAAAAAGAAGAAGAAGAACCAGAGGATGTATGCACAACAGTGCACGAATACATTTAGTAATGTTTTGTGAAGTTTTTTTAAGTAGCGAAAACCATGTGTGGTTTTGCACGAAGTAAGTTTTTGTAAGTTTGTGTAAGTTCTGCGTTTACAGCAGTATGTAAAATTGTTTTACACCAGTGAATGAAAATGGAGACTTTACAGCAATAAGTTATTTTTTCACAGCAGTGAATATAAAAGGGATTTTACAGTGGTAAATCTTTGTATCAGTTTTTAATGAATAGAAAGTCTTATGGTGGTGAAATACTCTAGTTCTCTGTGTGAAATTTTTTTTAAGCTGTCTGTGCATAAAAAATCCTGTGGAGGTAAAACAGAGCATTGCCTCTGTGTTTAGTTTGAATTTGGTTTTTGGTATTTTCCCATTAAAAATACCCAACATTTCCATGACGACAGCAAGAGGGACGCCGAGATATGTTGCCCCAGAGGTGTGGTCGAGAGGTGTGGATCCTATTACAGATAAATCAGATGTCTATAGCTTTGGAATGCTGTTGCTTGAGATTGTCGGGGGCAGAAAGAATATTGATGTACAGGTAAGCCGGTCGAGTCAGTTATACTTCCCTGAGTGGGCTTTCAAGCTGATTGAGAGTGGCGAGTTGGGGATGAGACTGAGAGGAGGAGAAATAGAAGCTGCAGATGAGGAGAAGGCGAGGAGACTCACAAAAGTTGGATTGTGGTGCATTCAATACCAGTCCAGAGATCGTCCTTGTATGGCCAGGGTTGTCCAAATGTTAGAAGGTAATGGAGAGGATGTCCCCAATCCTCCGTTACCCTTCAATTCCTCGGCTACGCCTGAAAATCCTATACTCTCCTCCGCATTGAGTTCTTCTTCAATTGAAATTACTCTTCCACGGTGATTTGATACGTCGTGTTTGGAAGTGATTTCTTTATATATGTAAAAAAAAGAATTTAGAAAATATTATGGAAGATTGGCATTTGTTTTTTAATGATTTAATGACATTATATTAGAAAGGGATATGTATAAAAAATGAATTACTTTTCAAAATAATTAATGGTATTATATACGAGAGAGATTTATAAATGGAAAGATTTTCAAAATATTTATAAAAATTATATCCGGCACATATATGTTTATTTGATAAGTAGGTTTTTTTAAGGCCATTTCCATATTGTTTTTCTTACTGCACTGCAGGTTGATTTTTTATATTAAAATATTTTATGGTGTTTACATTGTTAATATTATTATACATTTTATGTTATCAGTTTTAAAATTTAATTTAATTAAATTAAATATTAGATTACTTATTTTTTTAAATAAGTGAATATTAATTTTATTTTATTTTTTATTATAATAATTGTTTTTTTTTTACGGTTTGGTTTGATAATTATTTTTTAAAACATTAAAAATACTAAATTTTTTATTTATTTTTCTTACCAATTATTAAAAAAAAATTACAGATATATTAAAAGAATTAATAATGGTGAATTAGCCTTCTACATTTTATAAATAATTTAAAAAAATACAATTAAAAATTCATATAATTTATTCTTCAAAAATATTTCTACAAGGTTAGAGTTGAAATTAGCCTTCTAAATTTTATAGATAATTTAATATATAACACAATTAAAAGTTCATATAATTTATTTTTGAAAAAATATTACTACAAGGTTAGAGTTGAAAAAAACATTTGAGAGGAAATTTATAGTTTATGATACTCATAGTGGTTTTCCTTCCCTATAAAAAACTTTATTTTCAAAAGGTTTTAAAATAACATATGATAGGGTGGAAGACATATTCAAACAAAGTAAAAACATTAACTTAAAATTGTTTTAGTTTAAGTGGCAATGGCAGTGGAAATGAAGAGTGGTTTGGGATCAAATGTTTTGCAAACTCGAGTGAACACGAAACTCAGAGAGTCCTACCAAGCTTACAAAAAAAATAACATATATTTATTTAAATGGTTTATTAACTATATTTTTTTATTAAATTTAAATTTAAAAGCAAAGTAATCTCTCATAGAGTTTATTTTGGCTACTACCACTACTGCCTAGATCCATTTTAACCCCGGATCTATCAAACCTCTAGAGGGATCAAATCTCTTGGTAGATCTGGGGTTAAGATGGATCTAGGTTGGTTATATAATATCTATATTTGTTTCTATGTGTTTGTTATTATTTCTCTCTCCCCTTCATTTTGTGTCGTTCTATCTCCCTCTCTCCTTCTCTCTCTCCCCAATTTCTCTCTCCCCCCCACTCCCTATCTCCCAACTCTCCCTCTTTTTCCCACTCTCTTTCCCTACCATATATATCTATATATCTCTACATCTCTCCTTTATCTCTCTATCTCACCAATCCAAACACACACACTCTCTCTCTCCATATCTATCTCTCTTCCTCCCCGTGTCTCTATCTTCTTCCCTCTCTCCTCCCTCCAACTTTGTCACTATCTCTCTCCCTCTATCCTTCTCTCTCTCTCTCCTCCATCTCTCTATCTTCCGCTCTCTCTCTTCCCGTTATCTCCCTATCTTTCTCATCCCTTTTCTCTCTCTTCCTCTCTCTCTCTCTCTCTCATTCTCTCCCTCACTGTCTATGTCCCCACCACTCTCTCTCTCTTTGTCCTTCAACTCTATCACCATCTCTCCCCCCTCTCCCCTCCCCCCTTTATTTCTTAAATTTGATCCCATTGTATTGTATTTAAGAAAGTATCTAAATTAGAAAAAATCAAATTATTGCTAATATTAAACCTATATTTTGGATCAATAGTATATAAAAAAAATTACAATAATTAAAACCTTCAAAGAATAATGGGTTATTTCATCTCTATCATTGGTAGTCACTTTGCTTGCTCTCATCCCATGGATCCTTAATTAAGATGGATATATGCTAGTTCTTAATGATATTATTTATATTATAAAAATTCTTCTACACAGATCTCATCTAATGGAATAATGCAGATGCTACGAGAGTCACCTTGCAATTCAACCGGTCTTCCGATCTGCGGCCTTCCTTGCATCTCTGGAATTCAACCGATCTTCCGATCTGCGGCCTGCGGCAAATATTCTGCGACAATCTTCTCGGATCTGCGGCAATCTTCTATGATCTCGGATCTGCGGCCTTCTGCGATCTGCGATCTGCGGCCTGGCTCAGTTTCCCAATTGGACGGGACTCTTCCGAGCGCTGGAGCTCTATAGTAAATGCGCGAGAAATACCCTGTTTCTTCTTCTTGGCTGAGAAGTCGATGGTTGCAGACCCTCGTGGTTTTCTTGAAAGCAAGGTGACTCTCGTAGCATCTGCATTAATAGTTTATGCACAAAGCTCAAGCGTTGTGGATAGATTAGGGTTTCCGATCTACGACCCTCTGCGGTGAATAAGTAATTCCGATCTGCGACCCTCTACAGCTTCCCGATCTGCGGCACTTCGCTGTCATATGTGCTTCCAGGATGCCCTTTGTGGCAATCTTCTGTGGCTTCCCTATCTACGACCTTGCTGGTGTGTCTGCCCGGTTTGAGTCCTTCATAGATGTGGCTGCAATCATCCGCCTGAGGTCTACCGTGGTATTTGTGGGGATCTCATAACGATTCTTTTTATAAGGCCTGGATCCGGGCTTATTGTTAGGGCTGTCTAGGCAGCTTGTGCCCAATTATGTCTACGCTGTGGCTGAATATTACAGATCTGAAAGGCTTGTGGGGCTCCCTTTTTTCAAAAACATTTTATACTCAACAAGAAAGCATTCTCCAGATGACTCCCAGCTTCACGAAAATAGTTGTTGGTTCAATTCCGTCTGCCTCTAGGGGGCAAGCTCCTGCCCATATCGTCATTGAAGCCCCAGCTCCCACTGTCTAGGTGGTCCAGGCCTCACTCGATGAGGCTTTGAAATTCTCTGAAAGTGCCCTAATCTGTCGATTCAATGGTTTCTAGCCGCGGCTGACAGCTCTCCACAATTGGATCTCGGAGGTATGGAAACCTATAATTCCTGATGTAATTAATATCTACCCCTATGTTAGGGGTTTCTTTATAGTAGATTTTGAAAACACTGAAAGCAGAGAATGTATTCTAGATTCCAGTCCTTGGTTTTGGGAAAACTCAAGCCTATTCATGAAGCCATGGAACCCATCATTTGATCCCTTGACAATAGTCATAACCTCAGCACCAGTTTGGGTGAGATTGCCAAACTTACCCTTGCATCTTTGAATTTCCCTTCGCTAAAAGCCATTGGAAATGCAATTGGGAAATTTTACTGCAGGTGCCCAGAAACAGAGGAATATGCCAGAACCACCTATGTACGCATCTATGTGGAAATGGACTTCAGTTCCGGCTTCCCAGCTGAAATACACCTAACAAGTAAAGACTATGTGTGGAACCAGAAACTCGATTATGAAAGTGTCCTTTTTAGATGTCGATCCTGCTTTGAGACAGGTCACCTAGCCAAAAATTGTCCAAAAGCCTCCGAGAGAAATTCTGCTAGAAAAAATCACCACAGATCTACATGGTGGGAAGGCTCATAAAAAAAACACTATCTTGTCATCAAAGAAGAACACTCTCGAGAAAACTCTGAATCACAAGAAATCGGGCAAGAAAGAAACAACTCTCAAGACAAGCAGGGGGAAAACCCCGCCCAGCAACAAAAGAGTGAACTCGAAAATTATAAGTATTCGAATACCGCACAAAATAAATCTTCATTTAACAGCAAAGCAGATCTCCTAGACCAAACTTCTTTTCCGACTATCTTCAAAAGGACGAACACAATAGATCGCGAAGCTAAGACACCAATGTCCCAAGAACCAGAAGAGATGAAGGAGTTGCAAGATAGAGAAAGTTGGAAGACCGTAGAGAAAAAAAAGAAGCTACAGCACCAATCTCACCAAGAAAGACGAGGAGAAGGACAATTAAAAACTAAGAAAATTATAGGTCCGATAGACCAATTTGGTCTCAGTGGACGTTAATCATCATCATCATCATCATCATCATAAAAAGTATTCTCATTTTAAAAATTAGATATATCTCAAAAATAATTATAACCTTTTCGCTTTTAGATTTATTAAAAAAAATGTTATTAAATTAAATTAAAATAAAATATATTGATTGTGAAATAAGTTAGGTTTTTTGGCATGTGGTATTCATAAGCCATGGTATTGGTCCATGGTATTGTAAGAAACCCTATTTTCAAGTTAACAATATCCATGGTAAAGCGGGGGTGAATATCCATGGTTACAAATTTGTCATATTGTTATAAAATATTTTGATTGTGAAACAAGTTATGGTTTTTGGGCATGTGGTATTGATAAGCCATGGTATTGGCCCATGGCATTGTAACAATGTCTATTTACAAGTTAATAACATCCAATGGGGGTGAATATCCATGGTTAAAAACCTTGTCATATTGTAAGTGTAAAGTTTTTATGTGAATATCAATTAAATTTAAATATGGTTATGGAATCATTATTTTAATTTATAATGTAAAGTGAATTTTAATTTATAGCCACTAATTATATGTTAGATTTTTTAATGTGATGTGTAATTTTATTAATAAAAACAAAATCAAATACAACAAATTAGATATTATTATTTTTAACATTTTATTATTAAGTGAGACAATATTTAAATGTTTAGACTCATTCGGATACTACACTCTATATTACTTTTAACTTTTTAGTTATTACTTTTAAATTTGTATTATTAATTGAGCCAACATTTAAATGTTTACACTTATTTCTGATACCAGGTTTATATTACTTTTAACTTCAAAATTCATGCTTTGTGATCCATCAAAAATGTTTTTTGTGGATGTCTTTCGAACTATCTAATGTGGTTCCCAAAATCGGATCTTGGATGGAATCACATTAAATATAGAGAGAGCAATGTAGAGAGAATTAATTTTAACGATTACAATATAACAACTAGTCTTAGTTTTGAATGAGGAAATATTGTTTATTAATAAAAAAATTAATATGTTTTAAAACAATTTTTTTCATAAATAAATAATATTTTAATAATCATAAACTAACCATAAAAATATTTAAAATAAAATAAAATAAAAATAAACTAATTATTATCTTTTGGTCAAACTTAAAGAATCAAAGGAATAAACCCATTAATAAAATAAAAAAGAATAAGTAAATCAAGGTCAAGAAAAAAATTAATAATAATAATAATAACAACAACAACTATAACATCTAGGTTCTATATTACTTTTAAATTTTATCATTCTTTAAGTGAGTCCACTTTTTAAAATGTTGACAAAATTTCTTACATTGCATCTCCACATTTCCCCTATACTAGTTTCCTTAGATCCATCATGCCACCCCAACACTCTTAATCTTTCATACAGTCAATTCCAATAGCTAAACCATGTCGTGCATGCCACACATAATTTCTCATAGGGTTGATTCTGACCGCTACCATTATAATTTCCTATTCCAATAGCTAACACTATAATCCCCTAGGTGAACCATGCCGCGCCTACCACACATAATCTCTCATAGGGCTGATTCTGACCGCTACCATTATAATTTCCTATGTAAACCACGCCGCCCTAATACTCGGCGTATAGGTAAAGTCAAGGGGATTTGAAACTAAAATGCCTTGGTACATAATACTTAATTTTCACATACATCACTAATTAAGTTGCATTGAAGAGCTTATATATATATATATATAGAGAGAGAGAGAGAGAGAGAGATAATGCCTTGGTACATAATACTTGGTTTTCACATCCATCACTAACTAAGTTGCATTGAAGAGCTTTTATATATATTATTGATATGTTTTAAAATGTATAGATTTTAAAAACAAAATACATTTTATATATAAAAATGAACTAAAATGAATTGTTGTGCTCTCCATTTTAGTATGGAAAATATGTTGTAATGTCCTGTCCTGTTTTGTTAAACAAATTGATTTGGTCAAATTACATAAAAAATAAAACGAACTTAATTGATTAGTCAATTTACAATTTGTGGTTTTGACAAACCATGCTTTTTCCCATAGTATTCTTAAGCGCTAGTTTTCCCATGGTAACCTATGGCCTAATTAAAGGCATAAAATTCCATATAGATTAGCTTTTCATATGTAAGATGAAGGATGAAATTTACTTCAATGTGTGCTCATCAGAATGTCCATCTTAAAAACTTGTTATTTTTAGAGTTTTATTTTGCATGTAATATATATAAAATGGAAAACAAAATTTTAAAATATATAAGAATATTTTGAAAAATTTCCATTGTTTAAATTTTATTGTAATATAGGATTTACTTCCAATCAAATTTAAATTTTATAAAAATTGAAATTAAAATTTTATGAAATTAAAATAGCAAGAGGAGAAATTAAATTAAATTAAATTCTTTTTTATTTTTCCAAATAAACTTTTATTCAAATTTATAAATATAGTTTAATTTATAATAATGTGATTAAAATAATAAATATATTTATATAATAGTGAAAGTGGAAATAAATAAAAATTAGAATAATGACCAATGACTATTCCAAAATCATCTCCAACAACATTTCATTTTCTTGAGCTGAATTTACTTTTTATAACTTTTTCCATTGTTTAAATTTATTTGCAATATGAGATTTAATTCTAATGAAATTTTAATTTTATGAAATTAAAATCACAATAGGAGAAGTTAAATTAAATCAAATGATTTTATATTTTTTCAAATTAAATTTTATTTAAATTTATAAATATTTGAATTTAAAATAATTTCATTAAAATTAATTAAATAACAAACAAATTTATATTAATAAATAGTTTCATTTTAAAAATAAAATGATCCTAAATGGATCATAAATTTAGATCTAGAGGAATCAAATATCTTGAGATACAAGCCTCTTTTATAGTGAAAAATATTTAATCCCTTGAGCTTGGTAGATTCGTATTTATTATTTTAAATCTTAAAACCTATGTGGAGCGATATCTTTTCATTTTGGAAAGGTCATGGATAGCTTACACTAATGCATACATCAACTATAATTTTAAAACTTAAAACCAATGTGGAGCGATATCTTTTCATTTTGGGAAGGTTATGGATAACTTACACTAATGCATACATCAACTATAGATCGAGGTGTATGACCATTCTCATGGTAATTCTACTAAAATGTTGACTCTCTACCCCTTGCCAAAACCATTCTTGATTATGCAACTTGCTCTAACCTCATGACAATGAAGAAGGATAACTTCAAACTCTCCTTATCCTTGACCAAACCTCATTTTTTAAGGGAAATAATAAAGATACTTCGATTTTCACCTTTATTACTCAACCTCACGTACCTTAACCCTTTCCTTTTGTGCACCTCCTTGAAAGTCACTCTCAAGAGAATTATTAACCTACTAAGTTAATTCAACATAGGGAAAACATGGCACATTTGGATATTGTATCTAAGGAACATTCCCTTCCTATTGAGATTTACCCTAGAAAAACTTTGAACATTAATAGTGGATTAGAACATGCTCAACAGGAGCATCTTATTAAAATGTTACAAACACATAACATTGCTTTTGCATGCGATTATAATGATATGAAACGGGTCCATCCAAATTTACGTTCTCGTGATATCTATAATAAAGAGGATTCCTATAAGTGGACGGAATTTCCTTTATCAAAGGTTGTGTGGAGAGGTATTTACCTGGTTGAATTCATAGATAAAATGAACCACATATAAGTGATTCCTTCCCAAGACTCTAATGTTTCTTTTCTTAAAAAAATAATAATAATATAATAGATATTGGACTGTTATGAGTTTTGTATGCAAATTGATGCGAATTTTGCTTAATACCCGGAGTCTGTTATGATAGCGAAATTTCTGAAAAGGGAATGGAAGAAATTTTATATTCCAATGCTTATGAGAATTGGTAGCAACTACTCTGTGACGGTTGTAGGCCTAGGAAAGATTGTGTGTATATATCTATATGTACAACTACAGTCATATTAAACCTGTTAGCGTGGGGATTATGAATTGTTAGCCGAGTGCCGAACCAAATTAAAGGAAAGACCTGAAGAAAGAAATATGAGATTTGCAGAAGTAACAAGAAGTAGGATGGTCAGTTCCACTATGAGGCAAGTCAAGTCTCAAGCATGGAACCATCCAGACCCTGTCGATTTTAGGGGTAACCAGTGGGTAGACAAAGGTCCACTTAGGAAAGTGCATATCTTGTGAGCCCTTGTAAAAATCTGTAGTAAAAAAAAGAAACGATAAAACTCCAACTGAGAGGACCATTTTCCTAGAATCATGGAAATACAAACTTAATTCCATAAAAGGACTTACAGACAAAATAGAAACAAAATTTCTCTCTAACAGATAACCCTTACAGACCAGTGGCGGGTGGAAGAACCCACAGTCGTAAGGCTGGCCAAACTGGAACTAAATTCAAATAAAACCATAGCAAGAAGAAATAGAAAAACTCTATCAGAAGAACCTGGTGATGTCACGAAGGATATAACTCTGAATCTGGATTATGCCTTCAAACCCTCACCAACAAGCAAAATTGGGAAAGATTATTTCCTGAGAATGATAAGCACTAAGAAAAGGAGAAAAGAAATAACGCATTAATGACACACAGGATTCGAACCTACCTGAGTATGATCCTCGACCTTTAGGGAGACCTTACACCTGTAATTCCTCCACGCCAATTCAAAAAGTAACTTTTACCTTCCCCCTCTACCTTCACCTTTGTACACAAAGTCCCTACCATGACAGAAGCCAGATGTTTCAGGTTTAAGCGATAAGATAAAGAAAAACAACTAACTTTTACCTTCCCCCTCTACCTTCACCTTTGTACACAAAGTCCCTACCATGACAGAAGCCAGATGTTTCAGGTTTAAGCGATAAGATAAAGAAAAACAACTAGCTGATAAAAAGAAAATACTGTCACCAACCAGGGATCTTACCTGGGCGAAAACTGTTTTTGGTCATTCCGTAAGGTTGTCAGTTTGGGGTGACAACTGTAGGTCATAACCCCTTCGCGAATGTTCCTCCCGGTGACACTCAGCTCTAACGAACAACTAAGTTAAGGCAGTAGATCATCACATTAAAGTTTGATTAGTATTTAGGTTGTGTACAACTATAACCGCAAGTTAAATTAAAAAGCCAATGTTATCGTATGACAATGTCAAATATCAACTATAGTAATAACACAAACATTTATATGAATGAGCAACTATGAATGATAATGTCGATTGAAGTCAAGCGTAAAGAAACATTAACTATAGTAACATTTTTTTGTATTTTATGTTATGCTTGTTACAAAAAGTTTTTGAAAAAATAAGGAAAAATTTTCATAAAACATTTTTCGTTATAATTTCCTAATTTAAGAAAACAAAAAATAAAAACAAAATTTATTTTCTTTTTATTTTAATTTTTCTCTTTAAATTATATTTTAAAGTTTTTTTTTTCCATTATTGGTCTAAATAAAAGAAATTTTTTGACTAAAAATATTTTTATTTATTGTTGTTGCTCTCGAATGTGAGAATCATTGGTTTTGATTTGTGTATTTATAATTTTTATGTCTGAAAATTTATGCTTTGTTTTTATATAAATATATAAATATTTATTATGTGGATAAAGGATTTCATGTGAATTATGTTTTTTTTAATGAATTTTACATTTTTGGTTTTATTTTTATATAATTAATTATCATTGTGTAAAAGATATTTCTCAGACCAAAAATAGTACTTTAAAAAAAATTCATTTATTAAAGTATTTTAATTTTTTTGTTGAAAGGTTTTTGCTCAATTATGTCTAAAAAATAGGATTTGTTTTTGTATAATTATTGTTGTCCTCCAACATGAGAGTCTTATAGGAAAGCTTTTAAAAAAAGGAATTTTTATAAAACATTTTTAATTATAATTTCTTAATTTAAAAAACCAAAAAGAAGCCATATTTTCTCTTTATCTATTTCCTTTCTTTAAATTATATTTTAAATCTTTTGTGAATGGTTTGTGTAAATAAAAGAAAGTTCTCATATCAAAAATACCTCTATGTATTGTTGTCCTCCAACAACATCTTAGTGTTTGGAGTGTTTTATAGGCAAAGAATTCAAAAGATGGCAAAAGTAGTAGGTGTGACTATGAGAAAAACATAAGAAGAGAGATTAAGATTGATCACAATGTAAACTATTTACATTTATCCATCTTTCAAAATTGTAAATTTTTATCCGTAATTTTTGTGTGTGTCAATATATTAACTCTAGATATACCGAGTGCAGAGATAGATCAAATCTCTCAAGCTGCAAACATTTCCTCAAAGCAGTCAGTAAAGAGGTTTAAGAAAGGTTTTCACATCAAGAGATTTGACCCCTATTAATGCTTGATAGATCTGGGGTTAATATGGATCTAGGTTGGTTTAACTTAATTTATATAATCTTTAAAATTACATAAATAGCTAGCACCAAAGCATTAACTACTTTTAGAACTAGTCCCTCATGCTTAGTTTAAATATAGGTAATACATTTAATAAAATGGAAACCCTGCTAGTGCAAGTTTGATTTGATAATGTCTCAAAGGCACTTACAATTTTACACAACTTTAGCATCTAATAGCAAATAGAAAACAAATTTATATGTATTTTTAATTTTTATAAGAATCATATTTTTTCAAGTGAAAGGAATCCACATGTTTAAAAAAGGAATATCGAATAGTTAGGGAAAAATTTAATATGCAATAGGACATACAAAGAATCATGTGAAGGAAAATTTAAATTTTTTATTTATCTCATATAATATTTTTAAATGTATGAACAAAGGGAAGAAAGCCTAATTTGTATGCATATGGTTCCAAAATGAATTATTTAAACATATATTTTATTAATAAATATACTATCATATAAAATAAAAATTTACATATATATTATTTAAATTTATTATTTTTATAAATAAGCATGTTATTATTTGTGTTTATTTTCTTAAATATGTTATTATGTAATAATAGAGTAGAAATTTATATGTACATTATTCATATTGGAATTTGGTTATATTTACATGTTAAAATATAGAAAATGATGGTGAGAATAAAACTTTAAAAACTTATATTTATCTTATACAATAATGATAAAACTTAAATTAGATTATAAAGAGAAAACAAGCCATTTATATAGTCGAATTTACTTTAATATTTTTTTTCATATAAAAAATATTTGATGTAGGTTTGGAAATGTAACATATCTCGAAGATAAATTATAATAAAAACTATATGGTGACAAGGAAAAAAAAAAAAATTATTTTTGAATTTTGTTTTCGAAATGCACAGAATATTTACCATGGTACTAATTTAAGTATATGTATGTGTGTGTGACTTTTACCTTTGGTAAATAATGAAATTAGATATTGATGTTGTTATTCGAAAGGGTAATGATTTTTTCCAATTACGCACAAAGATTTACCAACCCTTTATTAGTTCCCTTCCATTAAATTCTCTCGGAGGTCTTCATATGCTCGCCACCTGGAGTTTAACCCCATTTAGATCAACAACCCAAAGTTCTTAGGGTCAATTCAACAGACAAGATTGGAGGAGGTTGGTTATAGGGTAACAATTGTATCCCCGAGATGACAGGAATGGCTCATTCTACTCTTCCTTCTACCATGGCTATTTTTGCACCTCTTGGATGAAAAATCAGCATAACAAGCTACATAACCTCTCAATGATCACTTGAGAAGCTCCTAGAAGCTATAGTGATTTTTTATTATTATCTTAGTATAGGGAAAAATGGTACTTATCTTCCTGCCTTTTTTTTCTAATTTATTCCTTGCAATACCCACATAGGGTTCCTGCATTCAGGTGTCTAGTGATTGTGAATGTTGTTGGTTCCTAAATTTGCCCACTTTTTACCCACCTTTTCATCCCTTTCCTGTACTCATTTCATGTCCTTGTGGGTCGAATTGTATTCTAAACAGCAAAGGTACACCTATTGCCATGTCTTTGTGAATTGTTAATCAATGAAGCATATTCGTAGGGGATTATTGCCTAAAGCGACTTGCTAACTTAAGTTTCCGTGTAGATTTGGAGGAATGATGATCAAAAGCATGATTCATCATATGATGACTATTGAGCTGGAAGCACTATCTTTGGATATCAGCTGCAACAATAGTTCAACCTATTGACTAGCACAAGTGTTATCTTTTTATTCTGTTATATCTCAAGAATTTCTATGTATTTGTAGGCAGACAGTTACCGTAATCGTAGGCACTATTATTTTTTAATGAAATGTATAAGTAGTGATAACGGGGCTGGGCAAGCCACCGCTAGGAGATATGGGAGATTTATGAATTGTAAAAACAGACCTCTATAATGATATTTTGATTAATATAATTGCTGATCTTTTGAGTATTTTATAGATCTTAATCTTGCCACAACCCTGATCAGGGAGTTGGGCCCACTGTCCTGACTAGGCACTATTGGATTAAATGTGTGTAGGTTTATTTTCTATTATGTTATCTCTTTGCTACATAATGATTTCAGTGTGTTGCTGTGATTCTTAACTTGTTGTTACTCTAATTGTTGTTACAATTATAACTTGTTTTTACACATTGTTAATTTATGATTAAATGTTCAATGTTGGGTAGGGAAACTGTGGACTGCATATACCTTGCATGATAGCCATGAAATAACCAGTGGAGCCTCAAGTTGACAATTAATGTGGAATTGGGTGAATTGCATGATTCATATCTGAAAACCAACATTTTGGCGACATTGTCAGAGAGGCTATCAAAGGCGTGAAAGTAAGACCAATATTGACCATAGTACCATTTTCTCGTCCCGGGGAGGGAATTTTTTCAGCCTACTCCAAGTCCTAAACATTAGATTTTTTTGTTTCTTTCATAGGAACTGCTCTCTCATCCTAGGAAGGGAATTTTTTTCACCTTGTTTTAGGTCATGAGCTTAGAATTTTGTGGTTGTTTTATTTTTCTTCTTTTGCTTTATTTTTAGGGGCCACTCTCTCGTCCTCGGGAGGGAATTTTTCACCTTACTACAAGTCCTGAGCTTTCAATTTTCTTGAATTTTTTCCTTTTATTTTCTAATTGCATGAACATAGATACAAATAATAGGGGCAAAGGAAGACCCCCAAAAAGAGGAAGCAAAGATCTAGGTAGAACTACCTGTATCCAAGAAATAATTTCAAAAGTTGAATTTGGAGCATCGTTGTGAGCTGCTGTTTGGGTGAGATCTCATACGAGATCTGGACGGCAGCCAGTTTCACAACCAGAACCTCCCCCAATAATAGAAGCACAATTCAGGGAAGAACAAGTAGCATGCAGAGGATCGGGGGAACTGAACACTGTGAGTTCAAAAGAAGAAGAAGACTTGAGGGAATTCACTGCACCATTTGATTGAGGAAGTGTTGTTAAATAGACTCAACTGCACATTATAGAACAACCAGAACTTGTTGAGATTCCAAGAGAATATTGGAAGATATTCATGGCTCTTGCAACTTCTTTGATCAGGTTCCCAATTGGAGATATCAGGGGTGATGCACCTATGAATCCTATTCCTTTGACAACATTATCTAACATTCATGGTCTTTCTTCTGAATATCTAGGCACATTCCTGTTTGAATTCAAAGTTGTCTGTCGAGGGTATGACTATATTTTTGATGCCCAGAAATTGAAGATATTCCATGCCACTTTGAAGGGAACAACTCTGAGATGGTTCATGGGTTTAGGGAGGAAATATATTACTACATGGGATGATATGAAGACGATTTTCCTCGAAAAGTATCAAGTGTTGGCATTATGATACAGGTATGACACAAGTGTTGTCCTTGATGGCAACTCACTCAGATGACAGATCACAGTTCAAGCTCTCAGAATGAAGGAAAAAGAGATATACGCAGTGTTACACAGTAATTTGTCACCGTCCCTGTTACCCCTTTTTCGTACTTCGGAGGACTCATTCCGGGACTTGTGAGCAGTGACATAACTTAAAAACACTTGCATTATGTTCCCCTAAGTATGGACTTCATGTGCCCTGAAGACACCTCCTGCAAAATATCCCTGAAAAGTTCCCTTTTTCCATTAGCGCGGGTCCACAATGTACTACCCGCGCCAGTGAACGAGATCCTCAAAAGAAGGTGCGACCATTGGCACTTTGTCTTAGAGTAACACCCGCGTCAACCAAGTTTGGAAAAGATTTTTAACAAACGCGCGCCCAGATGTTTTTTCCCTTCAAGTCATGAAGTCTTTTGAGGATAAAGCTCATCTTCTAGATGTCGAGAGTCATCATCTATCCCTTACATCTATCCACAGTGGATTTTTTTAGATAATGCCAATCCATAATGGGTGTCTTGATGCATTGTATCTTCCTCCCCTTCTCCATCTATAAAAGTCTGTCCTCATGCATTTGACAAGCTAGTTTTTGGAGTAGTGGTGATAGTGCTGGTAGTGATAACGCTTGTATTGAGTGATAGCAAGAATCTTGGAGCATAGGGAGGTTATGCTGCCGGAAGTCTGAGCTGTGTATTCATAAGCAAAGAGAGAGAAAGGTCTATTGCAAGACATATGTAGCTGCTCGCCCAGCCAGAGGAGAGATTCAACGTCAGAACTTTGGTTGTATTTTTCTCTGTTGATTATTCATTAATAAACGACTATCATTATGGTTTCGATCTTATTGTTCATTATGATAATGTTTGATCTATATCCTTTCTTACTGATATATAGTTGTATTTAGTGGATTTTATGCTTGTATTCGCTTCGTTCTTTGCATGTGCAGGTATCCATTCGCGGAGATCGTGAGGATCGTGACCTGCCGGAGCAAGGGAACGGGAGTATCAACTCTTCTACGACACTAGCGTTGGACTCCAGGTTGTTTCTCATAATCCACTTTCAATTTGCAACTAGGAACTTGCATGGTAGCGTTGATTGATTGTTTCTAGACCCATTTTGGGCTAGTGGGATCACCTCTGTCCGCAGAGGGGATTTACCTCTCCAACAATTTGGCGACTCCACTGGGGAAGCTATTTGTTGTTTGATTCATAAACCTTGGATGGAGCCTGAAGTACGGCCAGGCAGCCTTCGAAATGCTATTGCTTTGCATTAGCGAAGTAGATCAACGCCACTTCAGTCAATCTCCGGTTTGGTTTACGAACCGAACAGCTTGGAATTTGTCTTTCATTTTGGTTTTCTCTTGCTTGCTTGCGTAAATGAGCTTTCTGGGTTAGTTTTTAAGTTGTTTCTTGCTGTTTGATCTGTCTGAATACGGTCGACCAGACTTTGGACTGCTTGATTTATTTTTTAGGCCAGCAAACTTTATTAGCGCGTTTTTCTGCCTGACAGTCGCGCCAGTTGGCACATGTTGCACAAAAGAAACTCGCGCTAATTCCTTAATAGCGCTAGTTACAGGCTGACAGTCGCGCCAGTCCTGTGAACTTTGCCAGTTTGTTTGTTGGAAACTTTTTAATCTCAGATTTCTATCTTTTTACATCCTTTTCGGCTACTGGAGTGTGTCAGAACTCTGTTTGATTGGTTTTTTACCTTTATCCTTCGGTTGTTTGCCTATTTCCATCGATTTTATATCCCAGCCCTAGAGCATCTAGTGGCTTTGTATATCGAGCCTTCTGTGGGAGTTTTTGGTTCTTTGATTGTCCAGTCAAATTTTTCGTTGTCTTCTGCACTTGTCTAGTGGTTGTCAAAACTTATTATTTTGTGCTTCGAGCAATTCACCTCTAGCTCGTTTGGATTTTTCTTGACTTTGTTTGAGCTTAGATCATGTGGTTCATTGAGGTCTTTGTGATTTCCCTTGTTTTGACAGTTTGTCTTGGTGTTTCAGACTTGGGTCTATTTGCATTGAGTGAAATTTGTCTGTTTACACTTGTTAATATCTCTCGAGATTTGTTTAAGTGCATTATGCCATTTTAAAAGGAAAAAAACAAATGATCTTTTTTGCATTACATTAGTTAGCATTCTTTATTGTTATTGGCAATTAGTCACTTTAAAAAAAAAAAGAAAAGGAAAAGTTTCATTTATTGCTATTAGTTGCATTAGGATCTTTGTTGATTGTTTGATGATCATTTTGTTTGTTTGAAAGATCTCAACTCTTCTGTAGTTAGCATTCATTGAACGTAATGATATATTTTGGCATATAGTTTGCATTTTGGAAATTCTGAGAGATCACATACGGTAGGACCTAAAAACTGAAACCTAATTGAAGATCAACTGTAAAATAAACCGAATGAATCTAACAACGCATTGGAACCTAACGCATACATTCTAGAGGTCCAGGCTAGAGACGTGTTCCAGCGTCGTTAAACCTAGTCACTGTTGTTTCACATTACGGTTGGGTGATTCCTCCTCTTGTGACTCGATAGTGGTCTAGCACGGACTTGAGCTCCCACGTACCATCGCGTATATAGGGGAGACTGTTGAGCCTCAGACCTGCACTTCTTTTCACATCCTCTCAGCCTCCTTTTTCATTCATTTCCCTCATTTGTCACTCATTTCCTCCATCAAATTGCTTAAATCATTGTATTTTAGGACTTTCACATGGTTTATTAATTATGCTAATGACTGTGTTGTTGGATTAGAATTTTGGTTCAAGACCTGCACTTTCTGCAGCTCACACAGGGTTTCCGCAGCTGATCCTAGTTTCCGCAGCTGTTTTCTTAAACGGCATGATCGAGGTGTCCTCCGGTCAGAAGAGCCACATGGGCAAGTGCGTGGAACCAAGGACATGGTGTGTGTCCTTCCAGCTCAGCCAAATCAGTTATAAACACCCATGGTCAACGAGGGGGAAACTACGGTCAACAAAGGTCATTGACGGTGGCACGGCTCTGCGTGTTCAGTTTTAGAGCACGTGAAGCACAGCTGGCCTCTTCCTCAGCCACGCAGATGATGGGGAACACGAATCCAACAGGAGATTTAATGCCCACCTCGACCGTTGCCTAAATCCGTGGACTGTGCTAGATTACGTGTTTTTCACACAACTGTTAGAACAGCGTAGTTTGTGATTAAGTTAGTTTTGTTTTTCTGCTATAAATAAAGCGTATCTGAACGCTGATTAGTTAGCTGTTGATATGTAATTTTGAACCCCACTGTACTTTCTATTTTGCTACGTAATATATGAGAAGACTGTTCTCCATTTGAGCGTGTAATTGATCTTTGAGCTGGCTGGAGTAGGCAGAGGGCCCCTGTTTACTTAAGGCCTATACAGTGCTTTTAGTTTCCTGCATTCTTTTTATCATTTCATGTATAATAGTTGTACAGAATGCTTTTGATTGTTGTGTTTCGATCATGTACAATAGCTGTATATAAACGTTGAATTCTGCTCATTTATATTTCTGCACTTTTCCATGACTGATCAGTGTGTTTTGCAGATTGCTTAGGCGTGCCCGGGACAGTTTCTTTTCTTTCTCTTTCATAGCTAGTGACACTTGTGATCATCTTGTTTATGTTGCTGACCTTGTTTGTTTTGCAGCCTTTATTTCTTTGTTATCATTTCTTTAAATTGCATAGTTGCTTATTACTTTAGGCATCAAGTTGTTTACTTATTGATGGTTTCTTCTCTATAATCCAATATCTTTATTGAAGACCAAAATATCACTAACACAGCTTGGTTTAGTTGCTCAAGAACTCACAATTGCTTGGCTTATTTTTGGCTGTTTCTCACATGATATATTCAGTAAAAGGACAAGAAGTTAAGAAGAAGTTAAAGTATTTGTGATTAGTCTTTCTTTTATGTAGATTTACTTCAGTTTCATATTGCTTAGTTTTAGCTAGACTTGACATAGATTTCATCTTCATTTTTCTTGCAACAGCATAGATACTGGGCCAAGGTCATTAGTCTTTTATTTGATGCCTTCATTTTCCTTTAAAAGTTGATTTCATTTCAGTTGTTGTTCAAAGCTTTCTTTAGAATACTCTTTCAGTTTCAAGAAATCATTTAGAAGTCGCCACACACACACACACACACACATTCACTCACTTCATTACATCTCCATCACATTTCATTAGGAAAATACAATCAAACTAAAAAGTTAAAAACAACAAAAGATCTAGAAAAGGTTATCTAAGTACATATAGTACACCTCACTTCATCAGCTTACGAGCCCCGGGTTGACATTTAAAAGTTGCAATTTAGACATCAGTAAATTGGCCAAACATTTTGGCGCCGTTGCCGGGGAAGTGAAAATTAGGTAGCCAATTCTTAAAAAAAAAAACAAGAAATTTCAAGGAAGGAAAATTAATAACCTCTCAAAGTATGCTCTCCTCTTGCACCTAGAGTGATCTGGAGGATCAGAAAAGAGAAAGTTATTGGTTTAATAGTTTCTTGAGTATGCTCTCTTCTTGTACCTAGAGTGACCTGGAAGATCAGAAAGAGAATTATTACCCTGACTTGAAGGAAAATAAAAAATGGCATGCATAGAGTAAGAGATTCTAGGGGAAGGTTTTTAGCTAAAGCTAAGAGTTCGATTTTCACAAGTCCATCTACTTCAACGAATAGACAAGAAACACCTCCATCATCTCCAACTCACACTCCTAGCCCTAGGATTCCTGGAATTCAAGAGGCAATAGTTGACTCTCCCACACCATCCATCGAGTCTGAACAAGAAAGAGACCCTTTTCTCTCTTCCATAGGAGGACAAATTGTAATTGAAGAAGTAGAAACATCTGAAGAAGAGGGAGAAATTCCTTCTCGTTCACCCTTAGTAGAGGAACCAGAAAACTCTGAAGTCTCCGGGGAAACTACCATGACAGAAGAAGGAGCACCTGGATTTGGTAGGGGTAGAGGTCGAGGAGGAGGAGGAGGAAACAATGGAGGAGGTAGAGGTAACATTGGAGGAAATAGGGATGGAGATAACTCATTCAGGTTTCCTATAGTCGATGAGGACTCTCGAGCCACCATGAAAAACATCTCACCATCTGTCCTCCCAAACTTCCATGGGTTAAGGAATGAGGACCCTGAAACATTTCTATTTGAGTTTGAAGTCATATGTCGAACTTATGATTATCTGGATGACTCTCAAAAACTCAAATTGTTTCCTTCAACATTGAAAGGACAAGCTTTGAAATGGTTCATGGGATTACTCACTCAATCCATTAGGTCTTGGAATGATATGAAACAAACATTTTTGGATAGGTACCTGGACTATTGTATGCCCACCAATCACAAGGATGAAGTATTCAAAATGGTACAAAAAGAAGATGAAAATTTGGAGGATTTGCTTGAAAGATTTCAATACAATTTGAAAAGAGCAAAAATGAACAACTTAGATGAGGAGACCTTGAAAGCCCTTTTGTTAAAAGCCATTAGAGATGAATGGATAGAAATTTTGAACATGATGGGGAAGGGAGATATATCTCAACTTTCACTCAATGATATAGCAGAACTATGTGTCCATCTCTCAAGGGGGAAATCTAAAACTCAAAAAGGGCCTAGAGATCCTTCTCTCCTCAGAGCAAACAAATCTGCAACTGGATCGGTAAGTAGGGCTGAAATCGGCAGTATGCTTGATGAATTTAAAACTGACATCTTAGGGAGTCTTAGTGAACAACTAGACACTCTTAAGATTCACAATAAGCAAAAAATAGAAGCTGAGGCTTTGGCCATCTTTTGCCCAAAGTGTAGAAAGAAACATGCTCTAAGGGAATGTCCCTTGGAAGCAAAAGTTGTAGAGACATGTGTGATTTGCTCAGAAAATCATGAGACCAAGGATTGTCCTTCAATCCCTGGGCTCAAAGCTGTCTTTCAAGAAGATCCAAGTACACTTGAATCTCTCTGTTTTGTTGCAAGGAGACCTTGGCAGGGGCAACAAAATCAAGGGTTTAACAACTCTGAATTTTCAACCTCCACCAAATTGGAATCCTTGGCAACAACCTTGGCCCCAAGCTCAAAATCCTTTTCAAGCATGGCTACAAGGTATGCAGAATCCTTATGGTAGATTTGCTCAATTCTACCAATATCCTCCATCTTTCCAAAACCAACAAGCTCCACAACTTCCAAATCAAAACCCACAACTATCATTACCATTTCCACAACAACAACAACCTTCTCAACAGAATCCCAATTCTCAACTCTTGCTTCCATTCCAACAGAAGTCAAATCAACTTCCTTCTCAGCCATTGCCAAACCCAACAATAAGAATCCTCAAAATGCTTACATGATGGAAGGACAACCTTTTCCTACCTATATGATTGTTCCTCTCAATGAAGTCCAACTCAGATCAGGTAGAGTCTTAGACAAACCTTCTATAAAAGCTCAACAACAAAGCATTTCTGAGAAAGAATCTCTTGATGCCAATAAGGGTTCTGAAGCATCTCTTCAAAACCCAAACACTCAAAAAGAAAAAGAAAAAGAATCAACCCCCACAACTCCCATAGTTGAGCAACCTACATCTCTATCCACACCTCCTTTTCCAGAAAGATTACAAATTGATAAAGGAGTGGAAAAACAAATTTGGTTGCCTGACTATAATTTCCTAGATGAATTGAAGAATGTTTGTATCAAGATTCCCTTGTTACAAGCCATTAAGGAAATTCCTATTCTAGCGAAAACAATAAAAGAGTTGAGCCTTAAAAGACCAGGAAGGAAACCAAGAGATACCAGAAGGATCCACCTGGTAGGAAAAATTGCAGACATCATGATGGGAAAGATTACTATGCAGAAATATGTAGACCCCGGTAGTCCAATTGTCAAAACACATATCAATGGGGTAGAAATACCAAATACTTTGATTGATTTAGGGGCTGCTATTAACATTATGAGTAGAACAGCTAAAACTTCCTAATCTTCTTTTTACACCCACTTTGTTGCAACTTGCAGATCGATCCATTATTAAACCAGATGGTGTATTAGAAGACATTCATGTCTCCTTAGATTCTTGGGAATATCCAGTGGATTTCATGATTTTAACTCCCAAGAGTAATCTAGGAGGACATCCTCTTATTTTAGGAAGACCTTGGCTAGCCACAGCTGATGCTTTCATAAGTTGTAGGTCTGGGGATATGTACATTTCTAATGGTAATTCGACAAAGAATTTCAATCTGTATCCTCCAGCAAAAGCAATCATAGAAATAGGAGATAATGAGTGGGTTGATGATGAATATACTATACAACCCGTCTTTATCATTTCTGAGATTAGTGAAGATAGTCAAATTCTGAATACATTAGAAAATTTTGAACCATCTTCAGAATATGACTCCACACAATTTCAGTTGGATTCTGACATAGAGTGTCTATAATCTAGAAAAATGTCTCTTTTCTCTATGGAAGAGTTTGGTAGTTCTGCCATTGAGATCTTTCCAGGAAAAACACTAAACATCAATAGAAACTTGGAAAAATCACAACAGGAAGAGTTAACCAAAATCTTGCAAATACATTCTACTACATTTGCATGGGAGTATACCAATATGAAAGGTATTGATCCTAAGACTTGCATTCATCACATCTACATTGAGGAAAACAGTAGACCAATCAGACAACCTCAAAGAAGGATGAATCCAAATCTTAGGGAGATAGTGAAAGAAGAGCTCCAAAAGTTACTTAATGTAAACTTCATTTACCCTATTTCAGATAGCCGGTGGGTTTCCCCTTTGGTTATAGTACCTAAAAAGAATGGTAAATGGAGGGTTTGCATTGATTACAGAGAATTGAACAAAGGAACCTTGAAGGAACACTTTCCTTTACCCTTTATTGATCAAGTATTAGATACTCTAGCAGGCAAAAAGTATTTCTCATTCTTGGATGGTTTTAGTGGTTACAATCAAATTCAGGTAGCACCTAAAGACCAAGACAAGACCACATTTACCTGTCCATGGGGAACTTTTGCTTATCGAGTACATCCTTTTGGATTATGTAATGCACTTGCAACATTTCAAAGGGCAGTACTAGGAATCTTTTCTGATCTAATTCATGATTGTGTAGAGGTCTATATGGATGATTTTACAGTTTATGGTAACTCATTTGAAGAAGCATTAGAAAATTTGGAAAAAGTCCTTGTCAGATGTAAAGAAACAAATCTTTCATTAAGTCATGAAAAATGTTTTATGATGTTTACTGAAGGGATTGTTTTAGGACATCATATTTCAGGAGATGGAATCAAAGTTGATTCAAAAGTCGAAGTCATCTCCAAGTTACCTATTCCAAATTGTCAAAAAGATGTTAGAAGTTTTCTTGGGTTTACTGGGTATTATAGAAGATTTATTGAAAACTTCACCAAGATAGCATCTCCACTCTTCAAATTACTTACCAAAGATTGTGAATTCAAGTGGGATCCTGACTGTCAATCTGCATTTGAAACTTTAAAAACTAGAATATCTGAAGCGCCCATTTTGAGAGGGCCAAATTGGAAACTCCCTTTCCACATTTCTACAGATGCTTCAGATACAGCTCTAGGAGCTGTGTTGGGTCAAAAGGATTTAGTTCCTTATGCCATTTATTACACCAGTAAAAATTTGACTCCCACTGAGTTAAATTATACTGTGACTGAAAAAGAGTTCTTAGCCGTTGTTCATGCAATCAACAAGTTTAGACACTATATAACAGGCTATGAAACTTTTGTCCATACTGATCATTCTGCAATTAGGTATCTCATGAACAAACCTGTTACTAATGGCAAAGTTACAAGATGGCTTTTACTTCTACAAGAATTCAACATTACTGTGTTAGATAGACCAGGAAAACAAAACACAGTAGCTGATTTCTTGTCTAGAATTCAAAATACTAACGAAGATTCTCCCGTAGAGGATAAGTTTCCAGATGAATATCTGTTTGCAGTAACTACTAAAACTCCTTGGTATGCAGATATTGCTAACTATTTGGTTACAGGGAAGCTACCTCCACACTTATTTCCTAATGAGAAAAGGAAAATCATTCAGGAGAGCTCAAAGGATTCTTGGATTTCTAATGAATTGTTCAAAATAGGGCTAGATTGTGTGATCAGAAGATGTGTTCAGGAAGATGAAATGCCTCACATCCTTAAGGCATGTCATGATGAACCGTGCGGCGGACACTTTGCTGACAAGAGGACGGCCTATAAAATCCTTTCTTTAGGATATTATTGGCCTTTTCTCTTCAAAGATGCAAAGCAATATGTTAGAAGGTGTGATAGCTGCCAAAGAGTTGGGAGACCAACTCCTTCAAATGAAATGCCACTACAGCCACAGGTACTCATCGAACCCTTTGAGAAATGGGCTCTAGATTTCATTGGACCTATTAATCTACCATCTAAACAAAAGAAGTATATATTGGTTTGCACTGATTATGTTACTAAGTGGGTAGAAGCTAAGGCATTGCCTTCTGCCACTGAAAATTCAGTTGTTCAATTTCTTTTTGAGGATATTTTTACTCGTTTTGGTGTCCCAAGAGAAATTGTGACAGATCAGGGAAGTCAATTTACATCTAAATTGATGGAGAAGCTGATGGAGGAATACAAAATCAAGCATAGAAAATCTACTCCATACCATCCGCAAGAAAATGGTCAAATGGAATCTACAAATAAAGCTCTTGAAAGCATCATCACCAAGACTGTTCATCTCCACAGAAGAGATTGGGCAGAAAGGCTTCCTGAAACCTTATGGGCCTATAGAACTACATGGAGGAACACAACAGGACATTCTCCCTATGAACTTGTTTATGGGAAAGAAGTCTTGCTCCCCATTGAGTTTCAAATCAAGACCTTCAAGATGGCAGTTCAATTGGGGATGAATCTATCAGAAGCCCAAAAGCACAGAATGGACCAGCTAAATGAGCTAGATGAAATAAGACAAGATGCAATTCTAAGGACCAATCTAGTTCAGCACCAAAGAAATAAGTGGCATGACCGATATATCAAAGAGAAGAAGTTCCAAAAAGGAGATTGGGCGCTACTGTTTGATTCCAAGTTTAAGGACTTCAAAGGAAAATTTCAAACTCATTGGCTTGGACCATATGAGATTGATGAAGTCTTTAACAATGGAGCAGTTTGGGTAAAGACCATTGATGAGTTTCAGACTCCTCTCATTGTGAATGGCCACCGATTGAAAGTCTACCACAAGCCACTCTCAAAGGAGGAATTTGTTAAAATGTTCCAAGAAGATTCTGCAATGAGGCTGGTGGAGAAGAATTCTTCTCCTCCATCAGCCTAGTCTTTGTTTCTTTCAGTTGAAAAAAGAAAAAAAAAAAAAAGAAAAAAAAAAGGTCTCTTGTATAAGCCTGAAAACCAATCTTGGATTGGCGGTCTTATGCAGAAAATATAAGGTGAAAATCAGGGGCACCTGACACTTTATATTTTCCAAATAAAAAAAATCTCTCTCTCTTTCCATCTCATTCGCCATTTCATTCCACTTCATCTCCATTCCATTTCATTTTCATTCCACTTCATTTTCATTTCGTTTCATTCATCTCACTCCATTTCATCAATAAAAGTCCCTCTCAGGACTATTTCATTCAGTTAAGTCTTCTCTAACTAATTTTTGTATAGACAGAAGGGTGTTGTTTCAGTTTCCGCAGCTGAGAACTGTTTCCGCAGCTCGCACCAGTTTCCGCAGCTCGCACCAGATTCCGCAGCCAGCACACTCTGTCTCTACAGCAGCAGTACTCTGTTTTCAAAAATCACAGTTAGAGGGCAATAAGGATGGGAGGCACCTGCAGGATCAAAAAGGCAATCATGGATCAACAACTTTAATGGTAAACCCATAAAGGTATGATCAATTTTTTTTTCCAAAAAACCATTTAAACGTCATTTTGTTACATGTTATTAAAGAAGAATGGACTACATTGTTGTTATTAGTTCAAAAGTTTATCACATGTGAGGGCCGCTTTGGCACTATGTATATGTACCATGCTAGAATTATGATGAACTTCATGGAGGGACATGCCATCAATTTACCCTATTTTCTGTTAAGAAGCCTAACAAAAATGAGTTCCACTGTCCAAAAGAATATAGGCAATATTGAACCTCACTTGTATCATCATGGGTTCATTAAAATTCTTATAGAGGACCAATTGAAAAACAACAATGATACATGGGAAAAGTTTTTAGTCAGGAATCATTTTCGAGAGGTAACTGAAGCTTCCGCTAGCAGCTCTCCTAGAATCCCAAAAAGAAGTAGGAGAATGAAAAAGGATATTGCAGCCCAAGATCCTCCCATTTTAGAAACTCAGGAGATTACTCAAGAAGAAGAAGAAGTGGAGAGAGATAAAACCATGAAACAGAAAAAGGATAAAGGGAAAACAGTTGTCCAAGAATCATATTCATCCCATGAACCTTCAATAGAAGAGGACTATCAAACCTTGGCTGATAGACTAGTACAACTCCAAGCTACTGCCCTCTCAAAGAAGAAACAAAAAGAAAAACAAAGCAGTCAGCAAAAGAGTACTAGTGTACAAGTGAGAAGAAGCAGTAGACTTATAGAAAAGAAGAGTGTGACTAAAGAAAAACAGTCACATTTCATTGATTTGGGCACACCTGAAAAGACTCCAATCCAGCTAGATATTGAGCCAAGTCCTCCACGAGAGGAAAGTCCCTTCCAAGAAAGAGAAAACAGTCCTCAAGAATTCGAGTTTAGGCCGAGACAAACACCTGACATTGACCCTGACCAGCAGGAGGCATACAATTATTTGGAGACCTTGGAGCAATCAGTTGCAGGTCCAAGCACTATATTGCCTCTTGAGGAACAAGTCCAATCTCTAAAACAAGAGGTGTTTGAGCTAGAAGTCCTGAACCGACATATTACACAGGAAAACGAATCATTGAAAGAACAAGGCAAGGTGGACAAGATTACCCATGACAACACCATGCTTCACCTAGGACTCTGGCAGAAGAAGAACAGAAAATTGAAGAGAAAATGCAAGAAACTGAGCAGGGCCTTGATCAATTTGAAATTCAAGTGTTTAGTCAGAAAACCAAGGACAATTTTGGCAACAAGGAAAAAGAGAAGAAGGCTGGATGTTTTGGCAGAAGCATCTGAGCACATGGACTGAAAAATACTGACAAAGTTTTGGTTGCATGAGGACATGCAACATCCTCACAGTGGGGGTATGTTGAGCCTCAGACCTGCATTTCTTTTCACATCCTCTCAGCCTCCTTTTTCATTCATTTCCCTCATTTGTCACTTATTTCTTCCATCAAATTGCTTAAATCATTGTATTTTAGGACTTTCACATGGTTTATTAATTATGCTATTGACTGTGTTGTTGGATTAGAACTTTGGTTCAAGACCTGCACTTTCCACAGCTCACACAGGGTTTCTACAGCTGATCCCAGTTTCCGCAGCTATTTTCTTAAACGGCATGATCCAGGTGTCCTCCGGTCAGAAGAGCCACATGGGCAAGTGCATGGAACCAAGGACATGGTGTGTGTCCTTCCAGCTCAGCCAAATCAGTTATAAACACCCACGGTCAACGAGGGGGAAACTACGGTCAACAAAGGTCATTGGCGGTGGCACGGCTCTGCGTGTTCAGTTTTAGAGCACGTGAAGCACAACTGGCCTCTTCCTCAGCCACGCAGATGATGGGGAACACGAATCCAACAGGAGATTTAATGCCCACCTCGACCGTTGCCTAAATCCGTGGACTGTGCTAGATTACGTGTTTTTCACACAGCTGTTAGAATAGCGTAGTTTGTGATTAAGTTAGTTTTGTTTTTTTGCTATAAATAAAGCGTATCTGAACGCTGATTAGTTAGCTGCTGATATGTAATTTTGAACCCCACTGTACTTTCTATTTTGCTACGTAATATATGAGAGGACTGTTCTCCATTTGAGCATGTAATTGATCTTTGAGCTGGCTGGAGTAGGCAGAGGGCCCCTGTTTACTTAAGGCATGTACAGTGCTTTTAGTTTCCTACATTCTTTTTATCATTCCATGTATAATAGTTGGACAGAATGCTTTTGATTGTTGTGTTTCGATCATGTACAATAGCTATATATAAACGTTGAATTCTGCTCATTTATATTTCTGCACTTTTCAATGACTGATCAGTGTGTTTTGCAGATTGCTTAGGCATGCCCGGGACAGTTTCTTTTCTTTCTCTTTCACAGCTAGTGACACTTGTGATCATCTTGTTTATGTTGCTGACCTTGTTTGTTTTGCAACCTTTATTTCTTTGTTATCATTTCTTTAAATTGCATAGTTGCTTATTACTTTAGGCATCAAGTTGTCTACTTATTGATGGTTTCTTCTCTATAATCCAATATCTTTATTGAAGACCAAAATATCAATAACACAGCTTGGTTTAGTTGCTCAAGAACTCACAATTGCTTGGCTTATTTTTGACTGTTTCTCACATGATATATTCAGTTAAAGGACAAGAAGTTAAGAAGAAGTTAAAGTATTTGTGATTAGTCTTTCTTTTATGTAGATTTACTTCAGTTTCATATTGCTTAGTTTTAGCTAGACTTGACATAGATTTCATCTTCATTTTTCTTGCAACAACATAAATACTGGGCCAAGGTCACTAGTCTTTTATTTGATGCCTTCATTTTCCTTTAAAAGTTGATTTCATTTCAGTTGTTGTTCAAAGCTTTCTTTAGAATACTCTTTCAGTTTCAAGAAATCATTTAGAAGTCGCCACACACACACACACACACACACATTCACTCACTTCATTACATCTCCATTACATTTCATTAGGAAAATACAATCAAAAACAAACTAAAAAGTTAAAAACAACAAAAGATCTAGAAAAGGTTATCTAAGTACATATAGTACACCTCACTTCATCAGCTTACGAGCCCTGGGTTGACATTTAAAAGTTGCAATTTAGACATCACTAAATTGACCAAACAGAGACCCCACTAGGTTATCATCCTTTATCCACAGGAAGCCGTGTCTGTCGCCTTACAAGCCGTAATGCACTGAACACAGCATTCGGGAAGATTGACTGCCGTACGGGAAGTCCTTTGTTTTCATCTGATTTCCAAGGTGTATAAGCAGTTTTACGGATTGTTTGGTAAACCCTTTGCCTAGAGTCTTCAGAGTAGTCACTTTTGATCCTTTTCGGACTCCTTAAAAGAAAAGGTGCCAGTGAGCGTCTTGTCACTTCGTGCTCATTAAACATTCGAAGGAGACTAGAGTCACCTTTTTGTCCTTTTCTCGACTCTTTAAACATGAAAAGGTCAAGTTCAGTTCCTTTTTCTTAAAATTTATTTGCCCATGATACACATTTACCCGGTTAGATTTTGTTTGCATTAGTTTGAGTAGGGTCTTGTCTTGTTAGATTCCCTAGGATTTTGTGAAGTTTCATCCTGGCAGAATTACCAATTTCGTCTTCCGAGATACCGGTTGTTAGTGAAACTCTTTCTGTTGTTCCGAGTATACAACCGATTAGTTCTCGTGCTCCAGGCAACGAGACTTACGAGTTTCATTGGAACCCTATTTGGGAACCTTCTGAGGATGGTATCCCTTTTTGGGAATACACTTCTCCTCATGTTTCAGTCCCACCTTTTTCCTCTGATATGGAGGATGTATCCCCTGCTTCGACTGAAGAATCCGTTGCGACGAGCGGTGAAATTCCCACTGCAACGAAACCTACACTTGTTAGTAGCACTCCTCCTACTAGCAGACTACCTTCAGGCTATAAAGCATTAAGGGATACTATGTCCTCTGGAACTCCTTTCACGAGTTCTATTTGGTCACAACTCGCTTTTCCCACCACGGAGCCTTTTACTCCACAAAGTCGCAGTACGTCTGTTACCTCAATCACAACCACTCCAACGGTATGTGTAGCTTCTTCGACTCCTATTTTCAGTCGTCCTTCGGCTTCTTTATTTGGAGTCTTTGATCCTACGTCAAACGTCCCAGCAGAGGGGCCATACGATCAGTATTTACCACATCTTGGTAGGCCTTTGTCGTCTCAACCGATTGTTGAGATTTCAGTTCCATTGTCAATTGATTGGGGCTCCACCTCTTTTCATGGTGGCCAAGTATCGTCTGCACAACCCCAAAGACCACCTCATCAAGACCAACAAGGGAAATCCTTCCAGGGAAACCCTTTCGCCTCTGGTAGTCCGTTTTTCCCCTCTTATGTTCAACCTTCTGGTAACTCAGGTCAATCTTCTGTTCAACAAGCCCAGCCTGGTATCCAGCAAGGTTATCCTACTGGACAAATTGGTCAATCATATATTAACCCAAACCAATCCAATGTCCAGTATGGTCCAATATCTGGACAAGCTGCTCAACCACATGGTCAGCCCATCGTCCAGTATAGTCAACCTTCTGGGCAAGTCGGTCAGCCTCAAATCCAATCAGGCCAACCAACTGCCCAGCCCACTCAGCCATCTGGTCCGTTAGGACAACCTTCAGCTGTGTAACAACAACTCCACTCCCAGCAGGTACAACCTTCTGGGCAGGGAGGCCAACCTCAATATCAACAAGGTCATCCTTTTGGCCAGATAGCCCAACCTACAGGACATCCTTCTGGCACTTCTCAACCCGGTTTTTTGCCCCAGGCTGGACCCCAAACCCCATCCGGTCTTCAAATGCAAGTTGGATTTCAATCCCAACTAGTCTATCAAACTCAGCCTGTTTCTCAAACTCAGCCTGTTTCTCAAACTCAGTTTGGAGTCCAGCCACCGTATGGTGACCAGCAACCTCAAGGGCAACCTTTGTTTGCCCCATATCAAAATTATCAACAACTGTAGGCGAATCCTTATCAGAATTATCCGCAACCATATGGTGCTCCTGCAGGACCATTTGGTAATCCATGGAACGCTGGGGGGAAGAACCCAAATCCCTACAGACAAAACCCTATAGGGCCAAATCCGTCCGGACCAAGCCCTTGGGGGCAACCGCCAGTTGGTTGGAACCCTGGTGTTCCATCCCACCAGCAGCCCTAGATGTCCTTCAGTCCTCAGTTACCTTTCTTAGCAACTTTAGAGTTACCGGATGTGTCCAAATTGACCAATGATCCTGTTCTCCATAATCCATATTGGCCTCCGGTTCCAACGAAAATTCCCAGTGACTGTCCAAAATTCGATGGTAAAGCTAATGAAGATCCACAAGCTCATGTCATGACTTATCACCTATGGTGTTCATCCAACTCATGGCTTGATGATTCAATTCGGCTTTGCCTTTGTCAGAGGACTCTCACTAGCTCTGCAACTAAGTGGTACATTGAGCTCAATCGCGGATCCTTTTAGGATTTCAACTCGTTGGCTATGGCATTTCTCACTCATTTTCAGTTGCCCATTCGATATGAAACGGGTACACACCTCCTCACATCCTTAAGACAGACAACGGCTACGCATATCTCTGATCATATCCATGAATGGAGACGGCGTAGACGTATGATCAAATTTTGGATTCCCGACCAACTTCTTACCGATTGGTTTACGACTTCGTTCGTTCCTCCAATAGCTCAGGACATTGCCATGGGGGCGTGTGTCACTGAAGAGCAAGCTATCGCGCGCGCTCAGTACCTTGACTTGGTTTATTCTCAGTCAGGTACATTGTATGATTATCTGCCTGATGCCTCGAGACCAGGAACATCCAAAGCCCCGCCAACACCAACTGTTGATGGTATTATTGGTTATGTTAATTCGTCCTCGAAGAAAAATTCCGCGAACCCTGGGAAGAAAAAATCAACTGCTTCGAATGAACAGACTTCTCAGGTAACAACCACTTCGAATATTACTTCCGAGGTCAATGCTGTCCAGTCCACCATGACAGACAAAGCCTCGAAAGCAAAGAAGAAATGGAAAGCGAAGAATAAGCCAGATCAACCTAAACAGGACTCCCCTAAACCTCCGCCCGAGGAAGGTGCCAAGCGCAAACCCAAGTATCCTTGTCTTATCTGTGATGAAGGTCACTATACCAAAGACTGCCCTAGGTGGTCCGAAGTTAGTCGTTTGTTGAAAGGCGCTCCCGGGATTCCTGCGGTGCTCAAAGAACCCTTTCCCTCACAACAAACTCAAAAAACTCAAATGGTGGCTGACCCCTCTCAAACTCCCTCTTCCTTCGGTTCTCAAGTGTTTATGGCTGGAACGATACCTGTCAATATCAGTACTCGAACAAAAGATTATCCGACATCTACCGGGAAAGAGCCTGAGATCCCCTCTAGTGCTCCTCCGTTCAGTTCAGGTTCGCTCCACATTGAGAGACCTAGTACTGAAACGCCTCTTCGACCCCCTCCAAAAGGAGTACTCCGGAAATCTTCTTACAACCCAAATGCCCGTGCTGCACAGCACTACAATATCATTGAGGACTTAGCTCAGACTCCATCGGCTATGTCCGCTTTAGAAGTTCTCCAGAGCTACCCTTCTCAGAGGAAGTCCTTGCTATCCACTATCGGTGGCATAGACCCGGCCGACTCGGATTTAATTACTTTTGACTTGGAATGCCATACACAGAGACTGCCTCCCTAAATCGCATTCCTTATACAGGTCATTATTGATTCCAAAACAATTCATCGTACAGTCATTGATGAAGGTGCTTCTACTTGCATCATGTCTGTTGCCTGTTGGAAAGCTATTGGATCTCCGACGCTGAGCCAGTCTCCCACAACCTTGGAAGCTTTTGATGGAAGAGCATCCCGTCCTTATGGTATACTCCAACGTTTGCCCATCTCTTTGGAAGGGAAGACGGTCGAAATGGAAGTTGAAGTTGTTGATGCTACTCTTACCTACAACCTCCTTCTCGGACGTAGCTCGATATACGCGATGAAAGCTGTAGCTTCATCTTTGTTTCGTATCATCCGTTTCCCTCATCAAGGGAAGATTGTTACCATATACCAGCTATCATTCTTCGCTTCCTCTTCTGAAGGCAACATCCCTTTTGTGGAGCATACCTTGAAATTATCTGAGAGTCTGGGAGCCGGACTTTTTAAAGATCCCGCCCTTATGGGTGTTTTTCCACTCCCACCTCCTAACGTCTCTTCTGTTAATATGATTACTACTTGTTCTGATCTGTGGATCCTCCCTTCCACCGACCAAGTAGATTCTTGGGGTGACCAGATGCCGTTGAGTCCTGCCGAACTCAACTATGTCGAAATCATTGCTGCATCGGCTCCTTCTTCTGAACTTGCTCCTTCGAGCAAGGTTCTCCACTCGTTCACTCCATCCTCAGGGCTTGTAGATGAGACTTCTTCGAACCCTTTAAAAGTAACATTCCCTTCCGACAAAGCCTTTATTGAGACTATGTCTCTCGAGGAACCTCCTTGGCATGACTCTCACCATCGTTCCTCGTTTCTCCCTGCCCATCAAGATATGCTGACTTGCCTTGAGTGGTTTGCTCCTTGTCTCCCATTTCAAATCCTTCAAACACCTATCCAAGTTTATCAAGTGTCCTCTGAAGAAAATATGGCGAACATTACGCAAACCTAGCCCATCGACATCTCTGTGAAACCAGGGATTGTCGAACATCTTCACATTGGAGTCACTTGTACTCCGGAGGAGATTCAACTTTATTCCAATCTTTTTCACGAATTTCGTGACGTCTTTGCATGGTCCTATGAAGAAATGCCCGACATTGATCCTAGCATAGTGGTGCATGAGATAATCACGTACCCAGGTGCCAAGCCTGTTCGTCAACGTTTACGCCTTGTACACCCCAGAAAGGCTGCAGCTATTAAGGCCAAAGTAGAGAAGCTTCTTAAAGCCGATTTTATTTATCCTATCCCGCTCACAGATTGGGTTTCCAATATCGTACCTGTGACTAAAAAACAAGGTACAATCCGTGTTTGTGTCGATTATCGTGATATTAATCGCGCCTATCCTAAAGATAATTTTCCCACACCATTCATTGATCAAATTATTGACGAGTGTGCCGGAAGTGAAATGTACTCTTTTATGGACGGTTTTTCTGGATATAACCATATCAATATTGCTCCCGCTAATCAACACAAGACCGCCTTTATCTATCCATGGGGCACTTTTGCCTATAAGAAGCTCCCTTTCGGTCTTAAAAATGCCGGTGCTACCTTCCAACGTGCAATGTCCTATGCGTTTCATGACATTCGACACATCGTACAGCCATACCTGGATGATCTTCCAGCTAATTCAGCCAAATGTCAGGACCACCCTACTCACCTTCGCGAGATCTTTCTTCGCTGTCGATACTACCGAATCCAACTCAATCCTCACAAATGTGTCTTCTGCGTTGAATCCGGCCGACTTCTTGGGTTTGTCGTCTCCCGAGAGGGCATCCGTTTGGATCCCCTTAAGGTCGAGGCTATAGTGAATCTTCCTCCCCCTGCTTCTTTACAGCAATTGCAAAGCTTGCAGGGTAAAGCAAATTTTCTATGACGTTTTGTTCCAAACTATGCCGAGGTGGCCAAAGGTTTCACACGATTACTAAAGCGCGATGTCCCTTTTCATTGGGATACCATTGCTCAGGAATCTTTTGAGCGTCTCAAGGGTCTCCTTGTTTCTGCTCCATTGCTTCGTCCTTCGAACTATTATCGTGACTACACTCTGTATTTGGTTGCCGCCGACACCACTATCGGCATGGTTCTTGTTCAAAATGACGATGATGACACTGAGCATGTTATCTATTATCTCAGCCGCAACCTTTTAGACACGGAAACTCGATATGCTTACGTTGAGAAGTTGGCTTTAGCCGTCGTTTGTGTTGTCCAACGCTTTCGTCACTATATTATGCTGCGCACTACCACTGTGATTTTTGATTGCAACCCCATGACGTATATTTTGTCACGCTAGTTGCTGGGGGGCAAGTACTCAAAGTGGATTGTCATCCTCCAAGAGTTTGACTTGGAATTTACCACTGCCAAGTCCAAGAAATCCCTTGTATTTGCTGAGTTACTTTGCTCTTTGCCATCTTCTTCTCCGACCTCTCACGTAGAGGATCAAATTCTGGATGAGACTTTATTTCTCATTAGCACCCTCGACCCCTGGTACGGGGATATCATTATATATCTGCAAACGTCCTCCTTTCACCCTGGCGTGGCCAAAGACGCTCGACGAAGGATTCGTCATCAGTCTCAACCATACCGTATCATTGGTGACACACTCTATCGCCTCAGCGCCGACTCTGTTCTCCGCCGATGTCTAACTCTCGAGGAAGCTGAGCGTGTCTTGAATGACTGCCACTCTGGTACTTGTGGTGGTCACATGTCCGGATATGCTACTGCCCAAAAAATCCTTCGTGCTGGCTACTTTTGGCCCTCTATCTTTAAGGATTGCATTCTTGCCGTCCGCTCTTGTCATGAGTGCCAGATATACCAGCGGAAGATGCGAGCGCCTCCCGCTCCATTGCACCCTGTTGTCACCGTCGGCCCTTTTGCAAAATGGGGCATTGATTATATGACCTGTAACCCTCGCTCGGCCGGGGGGCATGGGTTTATTATCGTTGCCGTCGATTACTTTACTAAATGGGCCGAGGCGATGCCTACATTAACTGAAGACGGTCACACAGCGGCGCAATTTTTATTCAACCATGTTATTTCGTGATTCAGCGTCCCTCAAGCCATCGTCACTAATCACGGGAAGCATTTCCGTAATCATATGATGACGGAATTAACAACCTAGCTAGGCTTACAGCACGATAGTTCGACTCCATACTACCCTCAGTCCAATGGCCAAGTTGAAGCTATCAATAAGATTTTGGTTACAATGCTTCAGCGTACCGTTGGCATACATAAGTCTAACTGGCATTTGATGTTGTTCCCTGCCTTGTGGGCCTACTGAACCTCCGTGAAGGATGCCACTGGTTTCACTCCATTTCAACTAGTTTATGGACTAGAGGCTACCCTTCCAATCGAATGTGAAATCCCTTCATTAAAATTGGCTGTCGAGCTACTTCCCAACACTACTCCGTTAGAAGAACACCTTCTTTACCTGGAACGGCTAGATGAGACCCGTCGCCTGGCCTCTTTGGCCATCGAAACATAGAAGAAGCAAGTCAAGACTCACTTCGATCAGACTGTACATCCACGTTCTTTTGTTTAGGGAGATTTAGTCCTGCTATACGATCAGGAAAAAGATAAGCTAGGAGCAGGAAAGCTCGAGCCTATGTGGCTAGGCCCTTACATTGTCAAGAAAGTTTTGCAAAAAGGGGCCTACGAGCTAATCGATTATGAAGGGAACCCTCTCAGGAAGCCCCGAAACGGGCTGTATTTGAAAAAGTACTATGCATGATGCTTGTACACTTTATTTTGTACATACATGTACTCTAGCAAGTGTGTTGTGTGTATGTGTGTTATTTTTAAAGGCGTAACTGCCACTTATAGTGTCTTTCGCTTCTTGTGCAGATGTCTGATGCACCTTATGTTGGTTTCGCTGATGGTGCCTGTCGTAGTACTCGCAACTTGTCCTCTGCGACGTGGGTGATCTATGATCCTCATGGCGAGTTGATAGATTTTCAAGGTGTTTGTTTAGGTCGTACCACTAACAATGTTTCCGAATATTGTGTTGTAATCGAGCTACTTGCTGAAGCAATTAATCTTGGCATTCGTGCATTGGTAGTGAACCTGGACTCTCAACTTGTCGTCCACTAGCTCAACGGGCAATATTCCGTCAGAGACCACCGCATTCTAAGGTTGTATTTACGTGTGAGATTGTTAGAAAGGAACTTTGATTTTATCACATATCAGCATATTCCACGACAATTAAACACATTATCTGATGCATTGGCTAATCATGTATTAGATAGACATTTGCGTAATTTGTAATCAAAACATTATACAAGCAAGCACATGAAAGCACAATAATAAACCATAGGCATATGTATATATATACGTGTGTGTCATAATGTTTGCGCCGTGTGCATTACATAGTCCAAAAAATAATACATGTTCATCTCATATGGCCGGAGACAACATGTCTCTCAAAATATGCAAAAATGAAACCTAGGCTTCTAATCACGGTGATGCTCATGATAGCATGTCACCGCTCGCACCAAACGTCTCAGCAGACGGTGGACGTGAGTTGGTACTCCCACTGTGTGCCTTTGGTATGCGAAGGGCACATCCGCCAATCTGGCATAGTCTGGAATCCCTCGAGTGAGTCCCTCAAGGTTCTGTACTAGCTCTTCACCCACACCACCCTCTACCTGAGGGTCGGCTGCGGCTTGTACCCTCTGTGCTATGTGAGACAGACCAGCTGATCGCTTTGCACCAACATCTGCATACATATATATAGCTATTGTCAGAGACATGCATGTATTACAAAAAAATTATTAAATACATAAAAAACATCAAAAACACAAAGAGTTCTTACCAAGCTCCTCATCCCAGTCTTCTCCCGCAGGCAATGGGAGATCTGGGTCTCCAGTAAAATCGGTGCCCGCATAGGGCCAATCCTCTATAACGATCATCTGGTGACGAAGCCATATGAAGAACTCGGGCCTCCAGGCCATCTGCTGGCCCCCTCCTCCTCTGGGCATGAGTGCTGCCCATCGAGTCATCCTCGGTTCCTGTGGCACTGGATCTGCCACTATACCTCCCTGAATCCGAAAAATCGGCAGTCACTCCAAGAAGAAGGATACCACAACGGATCCATACCCGAACTGTTTGTTGCCCCCACGCTTACACTTCGTAAGCTGCCTCTTGATGTTTGTAGTCACAGCTGTGGCCCAATCAAACAGAGTAGACTGGAGACACTCGGTTGCCAGCAGTAAATGATTCTTGCTAGCCTCATGGGGTGCCTGTACCCCAGCCGTCTGTGTGATAGTGAATAGTATCACCCGTAGCACTAGGTATGGAACTGTGACAATATCTACCTTGGCACTGTTCGATCCAAACTGTGCCCCCGGACAAACCCGTTCCATCACCTCCCCCATCTTTTCTCTAGAAGGCCTACTTCCAGTCAAAATGGGTCGTGCACCTCTCCGTGATAACCCAGTGATAAAATAGACATCGGAAACATCCAGTTCCAATGTCTGATCTCGCAAGCGGAATACCTAGTCCTCTATGTCCCAAGCATCCACGATAAATCGTAGTAGCTCCGGTTGTGCATGCAAATAGGAGGTGAGGAAAAACTTCTTTAAGCCGCAGTCCCTCAAAGCATCCATGCAGGCTTCATCCTCTAGTGCCAGAGCATCTATAGCATCATGCTCTCTTTCTCTCCATTCTACAACCATTTTGACGAATCCCTGCAACCATAAAGTCGAAAATATCATCATTAGATCACTGGTGAAATCATAATTCAAGGAAATTTGCAAAATTAACGGTAAAATCCATGGGAAAATTAGGTCGCGCGGTTGGTGCGACTGTTTTGAAAACGGTCGCGCCAATGTCGCGCCCCCTTTTGGAAAATAATCCCATTGGCGCGATCCCGAGTGGGAAACCTGCGCCAATGGCGCAACCCTAAATTTTGCAAATCCCCTTGCAGGGGATTCGTCTGTGGATGAAAAACTGAAAAAATGGAATGAAAATGAAGCTAAGGACAAGACCTCTTACCTGCTCTAGACGGTGGCTTGATTGCTTTCCTAGATTTATCACAATCAACAGTTGAAGTTTGCACCCAAAACCCTCCAATGGTAAACTCACAAGGTGAAAAGTAAAAAGTGAATTTGTTTTTTACCATTTCACTATTTTATAGCATTTTTTGACCTAAAAATACATTAAAAATATTATTTTTTGGGTATTTTTGAATATATTTATATCAAAATGGGTTTTACACAGTTTTTGGTATGATGACAGGGGTTGGTGCAACTCAAGCGACGAAACGAGCTCCTTTTTTCTACTTTTTCAAGCTCGGTAAAACATGTGAAAAGGTTACTTTGAGGTCCGCTTTCAGCTCTTTTCTGACCGTTTAAAGACAAAAAGATTGCCGAGTTACTCCTCTTGACTCGTTAAACGTTAATAAGGGGCGGTCGTTTTAAGTTCTTTTTGTCGACCGTTAAAACATAAAAAGATTACCGGGTTTTTGTCGTTTCAGACTTGTTAATGGTTACGAAACGACGTGGTTTTGATTGCTTTTTTACTTTTTCAGGTCGAAATCACTATTTATGAAAAGTACTCCTCAATCGTAATGATCGGGCGGTTCTTTCGAGCATTGTTTTATACTTTTTCGGGCTCGAGAGACACAACTTTACGAAAAAGGACACCCTTGGAGTTTCCTTTTCTGCTGTCTTTTCAAACTCTCTAAACATGAAAAGACGCCGAGTTCTTCCTTTGTCAGACTCGTTAAAACTTGATGACATCGGATTCTATCGAAATGACGCACCACAAGCATATGCTATCCCCATCAAGCTTGTTAAAAATAATTGGGGTACTCGCCAGAAATGGCGGGGGAAAAATGGAACCATAATTATTGTCGTGTCGGCAGTATGTCGCTCTTGAACATGGCACTTGTCTGCTTTCGTGTCTGGGTGGGGATATCTCATCTCATTCTTCACTTGCCTCCGTGGATTTGGATAATCCTGTTTGACCTCTCATCTGTTCATTGCCTCGTCACCATGACCTATGATCCATTGATGTCAAATACTGCCAATTCTGCTATCGTGCCGCCGATATGTTCAAGAGAAGTTGACCTCTGCAGAAAAACAACCTCCCTCTGATAGCTCACATAATCCTGATTCACAACATTATCTCTCTGTCTCATGTCGATGATGTGGGAAACATTATGGCCCACCTTCGATCAAGGTCACTTCCTGTCGACTTCAGCTCATTATCCAGGAAGCTGATCTAGAGACTCCCTTTCGATGCCTTGGAGCCTGCATGCCTCAATGGCAGGTTCTTCGTGTTCGACGTGAGGTTTTCATCATTGGCCTCCGATCGAATGATTCTACGGGTGTTCGACGCCAGATCACTAATTCGCACGTCGTAGATTGTACCTATAGTACCTTGAGGGTCATTGTCATTATTGGTGGTACCTCTCGCGTCTGTTAACAGTTTTCAATATTGATTGGTAATCAGACGATGTTCATGCATGTTCGACTTCAGCTCATATATTCGCATGCTTGAACTTGTCCTGACGATGAACCACACTGGTTGGTTCGAAACGCGTTGACAAAAGATTGATTATGTGATTTTGCCGAAGATTACTAAACTTGTACTTTTGTTCGGGTCGCGATGGAGCGCAAGACCCTGGATTTTGTCTGTTGTAATCCAGACGTGATTCTTGTTACATGACTCATTCACTAGATGGCTGCGACCATACCTGAGTCGATTTTTTGATCCTAACCAGATGGTTGCGCCCATACTATGGATCTAGATTATTATGTACTCTCTTATGGATGGCTGCGACCATACCACATATATCATGTACTTGAGCTATCAGTTGTCTCTCTCGATGCAGATTCTCGGCAGCAGCTACATGTGTTCTTGTAAAGCATTTCACCCCTCTCTCTCTCTCGGGCCTCATGCTTTAGGGGGCATCTGTTACACAGTAATTTGTCACCATTGGTCACCGTCCCTGTTACCCCTTTTCCGTACTTCGGAGGACTCATTCCGAGACTTGTGAGTAGTGACATAACTTAAAAACACTTGCATTATGTTCTCCTAAGTATGGACTTCATGTGCCCTGAAGACACCTCCTGCAAAATATCCCTGAAAAGTGCCCTTTTTCCATTAGCGCGGGTCCACAATGTACTACCCGCGCCAGTGAACGAGATCCTCAAAAGAAGGTGCGACCATTGGTGCTTTGTCTTAGAGTAACACCCGCGCCACCCAAGTTTGGAAAAGATTTTTAACAAACGCACGCCCAGATGTTTTTTCCCTTCAAGTCATGAAGTCTTTTGAGGATAAAGCTCATCTTCTAGATGTCGAGAGTCATCATCTATCCCTTACATCTATCCACAGCGGCTTTTTGGAGATAATGCCAATCCATAATGGGTGTCTTGATGCATTGTATCTTCCTCCCCTTCTCCATCTATAAAAGTCTTTCCTCATGCATTTGACAAGCTAGTTTTTGGAGTAGTGGTGATAGTGCTGGTAGTGATAACGCTTGTCTTGAGTGATAGCAAGAATCTTGGAGCATAGGGAGGTTATGCTGCCGGAAGTTTGAGCTGTGTATTCATAAGCAAAGAGAGAGAAAGGTCTATTGCAAGACATATGTAGCTGCTCGCCCAGCCAGAGGAGAGATTCAACGTCAGAACTTTGGTTGTATTTTTCTGTGTTGATTATTCATTAATAAACGACTATCATTATGGTTCCGATCTTATTGTTCATTATGATAATGTTTGATCTATATCCTTTCTGACTGATATATAGTTGTATTTAGTGGATTTTATGCTTGTATTCGCTTCGTTCTTTGCATGTGCAGGTATCCATTCGCGGAGATCGTGAGGATCGTGACCTGCCGGAGCAAGGGAACGGGAGTATCAACTCTTCTATGAAACTAGCGTTGGACCCCAGGTTGGTTCTCATAATCCACTTTCAATTTGCAACTAGGAACTTGCATGGTAGCGTTGATTGATTGTTGCTAGACCCATTTTGGGCTAGTGGGATCGCCTCTGTCCGCAGAGGGGATTTACCTCTCCAACACGCAGGTTCCCTTTGACCCAGCCGCATATATACGCGGGTTCACCGACCAAAAGACACGTATGCGTATACACGCACTTTCAAGCAAGGAAAGGCGCGTACATGTTGGAGAACTTGGTTTTGGCCCGTGGTATTTGGTCCATGGTATTGTGATCCATGGCATTGGTCCAAGGTATCTTGTCCGACGTGTTTACCCCAGGTATTTGGTCCAAGGTATTGGTTCTAAGTGGTTTTGGACCATGGTATTGAGTAAGGCCTAAGACTATAAAAGGTGGAGGAGATCATTAGGCAAGAGTGGAAGTGTGCAAGTGATGAATATCTGATGAAGTGTGAGATCTAGTATGCTAGTTATGGGTTTGTGATGTTTTGCTTGATCTGAACCAAGGGTGCACCTATGCGGTTGATGAAGGTTGATGGACCGGGATCATGAAGACTAAAATGCATTATCATTATATGGTATGATCATGAATAGATCTGAATACTAACGCATGTATTATCCTTTATATCTTATGTTCTGAGTATATCTAAAGTTGAAATTGCAGCGAAGGTATAAGTAATTATTTTCAGATCTCTACACGGGTTCCCTTTGGTGAGACAGCGTATACACGCTGGTTAGACATAGCCAAGTAGCGTATACATTATGAGATTTGATATTTGAGGTTGTTGTTGGTTCTACTGGTTACTGCAGAGTTCTGGGTTCTGCTCTGTGTTCTGGTGACTGTGTTTTGATAACAGGGTTTCAGTGATTCAGTTATTGGGTGATTCAGAAATTGATGATGCAAATATAGTTGATGGTTGTATTGCAGTGGTGATTGTTTTGTATTGATGGATCCAGTCTGAAAATTTATGAAACGTGGTCCCTGGAAGAAAAGAGAAGGTCGTAGTCTACTGTAGGTCAACGCCTACATACTAGTAAACATATTGGCTAGTACAAGAGCTAGGGGGTTGTAGCTCCCTTCCAGTAGTAGCTAGAGAACGAGAGAAGGTTTTAGCCTTCTGTAGGTGGGCGCCTGCGTACTGGTATGAGTCTGCATCAGTACAAAATTGTAAAAAGAAGTTTCTTATTAAAAGGAAGATAGAGATGATTGCAGCAGGTGGTTTTCACCCACATTGGGTTTCCACCTTATATCATGGTATTCATGTGTGCTTCTTATGTGTGATGATCTGTTCTATTTTACTGCACCTGTTTACTATCTATATGGTTAATAATGTTCTGATGCACTCATTAAAGATCAACTAATTGAATCATAAGTTTACTGGATATACGCTAGTTGCATTAAACACAGTTTCGTATACACGCGGGTTGCCTTAACTAAAGTAGCGTATATGAATCTGATAATGGAAATAAAAAGATTATTGATTTTCTAATACTGATTCACCCCCCCCCCCCCCCCCCCCCCCTCTCAGTATTATTTCCAACATCAAGACTATTGCAAATCGTGAGATGTTAAGGAAGAAATCTTTAAGATTATGCAGAAAGAGGATGAGAACATGGAGAACTTTGTGGAACATTTCAAATACAATTTGTAGAGATCAGGCCATAGTGATCTAGATAAGGACATCTTGAAAATAATTTTTCTTTTGGCACTAAGGGAGGAACCTTTGGAGCTGATCCAGGTGGCTCCAGAGACACACAGGACAAAGAGGGCTTATGGAAGCTCAAAAATCAACATGATCAGAATGATTTTGAACTAGGACCAAAGCATAGACCTTGTCGTCCTGATCGTAATGGTGTGAACGGTTCGTCGATCCAAGCTCGTATGAGGGAGAACGAACCAGTCAAATTTTTGGTCAAAGTTGCACTATGGGCCAGGTTTAAGTGTTCTACAATTTGACCGACCCCGGGGCATGAAACCTAGGACCCGAAAGATGGAGAATTTGTTGGATCGTTAATTTGTCTAATATCCCCCATATTAGACAAATTCGAAAAATGTGTTTGTTGTTAAAAAAAAAATAAAAAAAAATATATTTTTAGGGTGGCGGGCCACCAACCCCACCACCCCCCAACGACCAACACATAATTAAATCAAAATTTTAATTATGGGCCGATGGACCATGACCCCCGCCAGCCCTCCCTCAACCAATGCAACAGATATAAACAATATGAATGGGGTGGGTGGGCCACCTACGATGGACCCGGCCCACACCCCAATGTAATACCATATACATACGAATGGAGCCGGTGGGAGTTGAACCCACGGTCAGCGGGCCCGCCGGCCCTGCCCACGCAGAGGCCCCATGTGGTGTCATGCCAAACTAAACACAACAAAAAAAAGCACCCACCATTTAATATAGCACCCAAGTTTAATACAACAACCCAAAATCGCTAACAAAAATGTGCATTGAATGAAACAGTTTGTTTCAAAAAAATCCAATGGTCACAAATTGCACCCAAATAAAACTTGTACATGCGGGTTTTGTGGGGAGGCGGGATTTGATCCTCCGACCTCCCACTAACAAATTTCCAAGTTTTCCAACAGGCCACAACGGTTTCTTTAGAAACTCCGCCCATGTTTTTATACATAAACCCTTTTTTATCAATGCGAGGAGGTGGATTGGAGAATAGAGGAACGAAGCCACGTTATGGAGGCCAAGGGCACGACATGGAAACTGAGACTGTATTTTTTAATTGTTTTGTAAGTGGAACCATGATTCTGGAAAAACACAGGCGGAACTATGATTGAGCCAAATTCTCAGGAGGGCGAAATTTTCCTAGTGTCCAAATAGGACAATCTTTATGTCGATCCTACACCTCTCAGTGACACAAACTTGATGGTGCAGTCATAATTTCGATCTGAGCAATATATTTTCAGATGACTCGGAGGAGGGAATCTTTGAGAAGTTTAGGGGGAATCTAAAAGATTCCTTAAGCCCCAAATTTTCATTTTCTCAGAATTGAGAAATTTGACAGTCGATTTTACACTATTTGACGCCACGAATCTGATGGTGCAATCGGATTTTCCATTTGATCATTTTATTTTTCATCCACTTTTCAAAGTGGAGTGCAGGTGTCAGCATTCAATGTGCAAGCAGTCATTTCCATGAGATTCGACGCTGCGAGATTGATGGTACAACCAGCTTTAGCATTTTGACATCCTTTTCTTCAAATGGCCCCAAGATGTGAGGTATATGCAGTGTGTTCATGTACTTCTTTTTGCTATGAGATGCATTGTGCTGCATAGATCCCTGTTTAATGTTTGATGTGGGATCTTGTTTTCTTACTTGTTTCATGATTCCTGCTTGATGTGATGCAAAATCATTTGTGGGATGTACTTGATGTCATGATTCGCCATGTTTTGTTTGAGATCCCTTTGTCGTCATTTTGACGAGATACTCATGTGTCTTCATGTATGTTTGCATTGAGATCCCTTTGATGCCATGTTGGCGAGATTCTCATTATCATCATGTATGAGTTTATGTCATACTGATAGGAGTCCTTTTTGACTGTGATTTCCTGTAGTGGAACATCTCGTGGAGCCAGTCCTGCGTGAGGGCATTTTCCTTGTATGATAGTGACATCACCTCTTATGTACATCATCACTGTTGACAGCACTTGATGCAACGGCCTACACCATCTTGACACTAGGGCCCAGAGATGTAATCCCTCCTGGATGAACTCTGTTATCAATGTCTTGAGTTTTATGTTGTTTATTATTGTCATGTTCCTTCTTGTTTACAGTATGCATATCTATTCCTTTATGCTATTTAGATGCAATTCTAATCACATCACGAAAGTAAAAGATCTTGGTTAAATCTGGGAGTTGGGTCAACTCGGATCAAGTTTGGTATCAGAGCGGTCTTTGCGTGGATGTGAATTGCAAGCGTGAAAAATGGAACGTGAAATGACAAAGGATGAAAAAGAAATGTATGAGACCATGCTCAAAATTTCCAAAAGGGTGGAAATAATGTATGAAGCTCTACAAAAAGAGACAGAGGAGAAGGAGCGATTGCAGCTTCAGTTGTGAGCCACGGAAGAGGCCCTGGAAGAACTGAAGCACAACAAAAAGAATCTTCAAACAGAGAACGTTGATTTTAAGATGCTTCTACATGAAGAGAAAGAGGAAAAACAGAGTTTGCTACAACAGCTGCAAGCTAAGGACGAGGCCTTGGAAAAGCTGTAGCGTGGCTCGTGTGAGGTAAAAAGTAATTCTCCATCTTCATGTATGTTTCCTGATGATGATTTCGATGTTTTTGAAAATCATACCACAGGAATTGGCTCCAAACTATTGAATAAAATGGGGTACAAAGGAAAAGGCTTGGGCATTAAATGCCAAGGCATTGTCAACCCCATCAAAGTAGAGGAATTACCCTACCAGGCAGGACTTGGGTATGTCAGAAAGGAAGTTGGGGAATACGCCGAGATAGCTAGTGAACCAACAACAACAAATGATGAGAATCCCTCATCAGTTCTTTCTAACTCGACAGGGAAGGTAAAAGATGTTGATTTCCTTTCAGTTTTGTCTTCACATAGTATGATTTCTGTTGGAGATTTGGAGATCCCAATTACAGGGATAAACATGAGGCCCTTTACCAAGACGAGGCATGAGGAGGAAGAAGAACTTGGTTTTAATAACCAAGGCATAACTCAACCATTGGAGGTTGTGCAGAGACCTCGATTCTCAGGCTTGGGATACACCGAAGGAGAATGCTCGAAGGTGTCAGATTCTTCCGAGACCTCATCGAAATCATCGTGGAAAGAGAATGATGGGAACACATCCCCATCATCCCATGGCAGTGCCCATTATAGGGAAAGGGCTTAGGCAAGCTCTAACAGCCATAAAGACACCAGAGGCAGTAAGGAAAGGTATAACTAGTCTCGATATTTGAATGGTCATTTCAATTATAATCGTGTTGTTAATGATGGACATAAATCATGGAAACATGTACCTTTTGTGGATTACATAACCATACATCTTCTAAGTGTTGGGAAATAATAGCAGCACATAAAAGGATGAGGTGTGAAAGACCCTCTCAGCAGCAGGTAAAGCAGATTTGGAGGAAGAAGACATATTTCAGTCATTATGATAGAAGTGGCCATTAAAGATCCACATGTTGGAGGCTCCATCCAGAGCAGCGCCTTAAAGACAAAGTGTCAGTGCATGAACCAGGTGAAACAATTTTTCGAAAAGTAAAACCACCACAGGGGGATGACCTATTCACATCAATAAGTGAAAAATGATTTCTATATATGTTAGCTTGTCATGGTCGTGCTTTTTTAAATCATTTGTTGCATTTTAAAATGTAAAAGTGATGATGTGTTTTCCATCACTTGTTAAGCAACAATGATGGCTAGTCTTATTTTGAGTTACATTTTACACTCTGAAAGTGATGTTGTGTTTCCATCACTTTTCAAGACAAAAATAGTGTTTGGCCTTATTTTTGTAAATCATGTGTTGCAATGATGATGTGTTTTCCATCACTTCTTGGAGCAACAATGATATTTTGGCCTTGTTTTCGTAGCTGGGGGATTGTTTCCATTTCGATGTAAGCTTGAACACTGATTATGTGTTATAAACTCATGGCAAGTGTGGGATGCTTGGGTCATTAGTTGGTCATGTAAGACAAGCATGTAATTTGCAAAAACAATGTACTACAGGTTGCAGAGGTTGTAGGTGTCGGCTCATCGCTTAAGGCTCCAAAGAACAAAGGTGAAGGAGATGTAAGCGAGACCTTTTTAAGGACGCTTGTGATGCAAATAAGGTACAGAGAAGTTCCAGATTATCTTTCATGCTTTTGGAAGACGAAAAGCTCCTCAGTGGGGAGGATTGATCCAGGTGGCTCCAGAGACACACACAAGACAAAGAGGGCTTATGGAAGATCAAAAATCAAAGTGATCAGAATGCTTTCGAACTAGGACCAGAGCGTAGATCTTGTCGTCCTAATTGTAACAGTGTGAACGGTTCATCGATCTGAGCTCGTGTGAGGGAGAACGGGCCAGTCAAAGTTTTGGTCAAAGTTGGACTGTGGGCTAGGTTTAAGTGTCCTACAATTTGACCGACCCCGAGGCATGAAACCAAGGACCCGAAAGTAGGAGAATTTGTTGGATCGTTAATTTGTATAATATCCCCCATATTAGACAAATTCGAAAAATGTGTTTGTTGTTAAAAAAAATAAAAAATATATATATTTTTGGGGTGGCGGGCCACCAACCCCACCACTCCCAACGACCGACACATAATTAAATCAAAATTTTAATTATGGGCCGACGAGCCATGATCCCCGCCAGCCCTCCCTCGACCACCGCATCACATTTAACCAATATTAATGGGGTGGGCAAGCCACCTCCAGTGGACCCGGCCCATACCCCAACACCCCAATGTAATACTGTATACATACAAACAGAGCCGGTGGGAGTTGAACCCATGGCCGGTGGGCCAACCGGCCTTGCCCACATGGCGGCCCCATGTGGCGCCATGCCAAACTAAACATGACCAAAAAAAAGTCACCCACCATTTAATACAACGCCCAAGTTTAATACAACAACCCAAAACCGCCAACTAAAATGCGCCATGAATGAAACAGTGTGTTTCAAAAAAATCCAACGATCACAAAGCGTGCCCAAATAAAACTTGTATATGCGGGTTTTATGGGGAGGCGGGATTTGATCCCTCGACCTCCCACTAACAAATTTCCAAGTTTTCCAACAGGCCACAACAGTTTTTTAGAAACTCCTCCCACGTTTTAATACATAAACCCATTTTTTATTAGTGCGGGGAGGCGGATTGGAGAACGGAGGAACGAAGCCATGGTATGGAGGTCAAGGGAACAACATGGAAACTGAGACTTTATTTTTTAATTGTTTTGCAGGGGGAACCATGACTCTGGAAAAACACAGGCGGAACCATGATTGAGCCAAATTCTCTGGAGGGTGAAATTTTCTTGGTGTCCAAATAGGACAAACTTTATGTCGATCCTACACCTCTCAGCGACACGAACCTGATGGTGTAGTTGGAATTTCGATCTGAGCATCAGATTTTCAGATGACCCGGAGGAGGGAATCTTTAAGGAATCTAAAAGATTCTTTAAGCCCCAGATTTTCATTTTTTCAGAATTCAGAAATTTGACAGTCGATTTTACACTATTCGATGCCATGAATCTGATGGTGTAATTAGATTTTCCATTTGATCATTTCATTTTTCGGCCACTTTTCAAAGTGGAGTGTAGGTGTCAGCATTCAATGTGTGAGCAGTCATTTCGATGAGATTCGACACCGCGAGGTTGATGGTACAACCAGATTCAGTAGTTTGACATCCTTTTCTTCATATGGCCCCAGGATGTGAGGTATATGCAATGTGTTCATGTATTTCTTTTTGCTATGAGATGCATTGTGCTGCATAGATCCCTATTTGATGTTTGATGTGTGATCTTGTTTTCTTACTTGTTTCATGATTCTTGCTTGATGTGACGCGGGATCATTTGTGGGATGTACTTGATGTCATGATTTGTCATGTTTTGTTTGAGATCCCTTTGTCGTCATGTTGACAGGATACTCATGTGTCGTCATGTATGTTTGCATTGAGATCCCTTTGATGCCATATTGGCGGGATTCTCATTATGATCATGCATGAGTTTATGTCATACTGATAGGAGTCTTTTCTGACTGAGAGTTCCTGTAGCGGAACATCTCGTGGAGCCACTCCTGCATGAGGGAATTTTCCTTGTATGATAGCGATGTCACCTCTTATGTAAATCATCACTATTGACAGCACTTAATGCAACGGCCTACACCATCTTGACATTGGTGAATCTCTCACCAGATTATATTATCTTGTACAGTGAAGGAGAATCTTTCACTGAATTATAAAGTCTTGTAAGATCTTGGCAAATCTTTTACTGAATAATAAAACATTGTGAAGTCTTGGCGAATGTTTTGTTAAAGTATGAAACCATATATGATAATAAGAAAAAATATTCATTAAACTGTAATATACTAACATACATGTTTGGAAAAAAGAAACATAATTTTCTCTTCCTACAAACAATGTTCCAAGATTCAGTGGCTGTGTTTGTCAAGGTTCTTACAATACACTCTTTCATATCCTCCTATTAGTTTTGATAATATTCCACAACAAAGTTCTTGTAGGTTTTGATATTGACAACGAGTTCTCTCAAGGTAGGAGAGATTAATCATTTCTCTACAACTTTTGTCAAGCTACCACTTTTTTTAATTTATCAAATTTGTTTCTTATTCCATAGACTCCAACTGCGAGATAAAAAAAAAAACACATCAAGTTTGTTTACCCCAACATGCCAACAAGTAGCAAGCCCCAACTATATTATATAAGAAATTATTAGGTATGCCAAAGGCTTGAAGGGGATCTAATTGAAAGAAGTGACCATTGTGAGAATCCTTCCAATCAATATATGAATATATAAATGTATATTTATTATTATTTTAATTTGAAATCTTCAATTAAATAATAAAATTTAATTACGTCTCTCCCAATCTAAATTTAATTACGTCTCTCCCAAAAAGGGGTTTTATTTATTTACCATATGTCTAGTTTATTTATATTTTTATTTATTTACCATACCTTTTGAGTAAGTATAAAAAAAGGTTTTATTTATTTACCATACCTCCACTTTATTTATATTTTTATTTGTTTACACCCTTGCATGTATATAAGGTGACTTATGGAGTAAATATAAAAATGTTTTATTTATTTACTATACCTCTCATTTATTTATATTTTTATTAATTTACCATACCTCTTTTATAAATATGGTATTTGGCCCATAGGATTCACTTAAATAAAACCTATTCTTGAAAATTAGGGCAAATGGAAAGTTGTAACTCCTAATTTCAAGAGCTAAATTTACTTTTTTACCCTCTCCCTTAAAATAAAGTGGGCTATTTGAGGTGATTTGTAAAAATGTACTATGATACAAAATATTCGCCCACTAAAAATTTAAAACCCCTTAATTTTGCCTAAGGGCGAACATTTGTCCCTAAAATTTTCCATGTTCAAGAGGTTGATACACCTAACCTTCCTACATATAGTATTTCCACTACAGAATTTAATGAATTAAATCTCTGGTCCGAGCGAGCGGTAAATACTCAGACTTCACCAATAATTGTTGAACATATTGATGATGAAGTCTCAGAACCAGAACCTAGAAATTCTGCTGGAACAAATGGGGACAAGTCAACGTAAACTCCTATGGAACAACAAACCCTTCTCAAGCAATTGTTACTAGACGATTTCATACTGGTCCAGCTTATCTTGAGAGACTATCCTTGAGAAAACAGAGTCCTCGTCCTGAATTTGACCTTTTAGGGGAATTGCAAAATTTATTTGTCAAAATCTCGTTACTTCAGGCTATGAAGGATGTATCGATTTATGCCAAAACAATCAAAGAATATTGCTCTAAGAAACCTAGAAGAAAATCAAAGGATCCACTCACTATTCACGTTATGGGAAAATTATTAGATATAATGTTGGGGAAGTCTACACCTGTTAAGTATGGGAATATAGGGAACCTGATTCTTACAGTATAGATTAATGGGGTTGATATCCCAAATTAGCTGGTAGACTTGGGGGCAGAAATTAATGTCATAACTTTTGCAATTGTGATTACCTTGGGCCTACGAAACCTTAAACCAACTACCACCTTCCTAGAATTGGTAGATCAGTATACTATAAGACCGGTATGGAAGTTCGAAGATATAACTATTTTAGTAGACTCATGGAAGTACCCTATCGATATTTTAGTATTACATACCCAATCCCCATCCGGTGGGCATCCTTTGATTTTACGAAGACGTTGGCTTGCGATTGTGGACGCTTACATTGGGTGTCGATCGAGAAATATGGTAATATACAATGGGGACTTTACAAAGAATCTTATCCTTTATCCCCCTTCAAAACCGAGCTCACCAGATAAATGAGGATTTACCTTAATACAAAATCTCTACCTACAAAAGGACTCAAACCTGAAAAACAAAGAAATTATACCATTTCTTATTATTGGTGTGGCCCTCTGTTTTAAGGATGAAACAAAAGATGATGACATTAGTACCTTTATCAGTAGCCCCAACTCCGTTTCTAATTCAACCCTTCAATTATTAGAATTTGTTATGAGTTGCAATGTTCAGGAAGCCATTGAACCAAAGGCTGAAGTTGAAAATGGCCCTGTAATTGTACCCCGTAATAGTATTCCTGTAGAAATTGAACCAGGGGAAAAATTGAACGTTAATCTTGACCTTTCACCTTCCCAGTATGAACAGTTATTGAAAGTCCTTCAGGAAGAAAAAGAAGCATTCACTTGTGAATACAAATATGAAAGGAATCATGCTGAGTTATGTACTCATCACGTATACATTAAAGAAGAATGTTGACATGTTAGGCAAACATAGAGAAGAATGAATCTTGCTTTAAAACATTGCCAAAGATCAATTACATAAACTATTAAATGTGGGATTTATTTACCCAATCTCGGATGGTCAATGGGTATCCGCACTAGTCATTATTCCAAAAAGAATGGAAAGTGGTGGATTTGTGTTGATTACAGGGAATTGAATAAGGAACTCAAAAATATCATTTTACCTTACCTTTTATTGACCAGGTCCTTGAAACATTAGCCGGAAATAAGTTCTTCTCCTTTCAGGACGGATTTAGTGGGTAGAACCAGATCCAAATAGCTCCCAAGGATCAAGATAAAACTATCTTCACATGCCCTTGGGGAACCTTTGCATACCGAGTCCTCCCATTTGCTCTCTGTATTGCACCTGCTACCTTTCAACGAGTAATATTAGGAATTTTTCTAACCTAGTCAATGATAGTGTTGAAATATATATGGATGACTTCAGCCCATATGGGGATTCTTTTGAGGAAGGTCTGGAAAACTTGGAGAAAGTACTTAAAATATGTAAGAAAACACATGTTTCTCTTAGTACAATAAAATGCCATATGATGATGAAAGAAGGAATAGTATTGGGACATTTGCTTTCAGTTGCAGGAATTTTGGTTGATCCTACCAAGGTAGAGGTGATATTAAATTTTCCTACATATAATAAACTGACACATATGTGTACTTTCATCAGTTATGCTAGCTATTATAGACGTTTTATAGAAAAAAATTCTAAGATAACATTTCCACTTTTTCAATTGTTACCTAAGGATGCAGAGTTTGTGTGGATAGATGAATGTGAAACAATGTTTTTGAAAATCAAAAAACTAGTTTACAAAGCTCCGGTATTACATGGTCCTGACTAGAAGCTCCCGTTTCATATCTCTACAGGTGCTTCTCACATAGAAGTAGGGGTAGTCTTGGGACAACAAGAGGACAAGAACCATACATGATTTATTACGTCAGCACGAATTTGACTCCTGCTGAACTGAACTATACAGTAACTGAAAAAGAGTTTTTGGTTGTTATTTATGCTATTAATAAGTTTCGACATTACATGATAGGGTATCCCACTTTCGTGCACGTTGATCGTACAACCATAAGCTATCTAATAAATAAATGGATAACTCTTAGTCTTATTACGAGATGGTTATCATTAATTCAAGAATTTCATATTACCATTGTAAATAAGCTATGAAAAGATAATGTAGTTGCAAATTTCTTGTCTAGGTTGGATACTAGTGATGAAGGTGCACCTGTAGAGGATAGTTTTCCAGATGAACATATTTTTTCAATTTCTACTCACACTCCATGGTATGCATATATTGCTAACTATCTTGCTTCAGGAAAAGTACCTCAACACTTACCATATAGAGAGCTGCGAAGGATTATCCATCATAGTGCCTGCTGTTGGTGGCTAAATTTGCATGTTTTTACCCACCTTTTTACCTTGTTTCCTGTATCCATTTTACACCATTGTTGGTCAATTTACATTATAAACCACACAAATATACCTCTTGTCATGTTGTTATGAATCATAAATTAATGAAGCATAATCATAGGCAATTTTTTCGTAAGTGGCTTGTTAATTTGATTATTCTTGTAGATTTAGAGGAAGTATGATCGAGACTGTGGTTCTACAATGGTGACCATCCAGCTGGTAGTGCTATCTTGAGTCATCAGATGCAATAGTGGATCAATATTTTAATCAACGCACTGCTATCTTTATATTTTGTTTCTCTTAAGAAACCACTATGTAGTTGTATGCAGACAACTACCATAATCCTAGGAGTTGTTAGTATTAACAAATTGTATAAGTAGAGTTACGGCGCTGTGAAAGCTGATAGTTAAGATCGCAAGGAATTATGTTAACTATGAGTCTATAACAACATACATGTATTAGCCTTTTGATTAATGAAATTCTGATCTTTTGAGCATTTCGTGACTTCTAGATCTCGCTATAGCCTTGATCAGGAAGTTGGGCCCACTCTCCAGACCAAGTGTTATTGGATAGATGTGTGCATAGGTTTATTTCAGTTAACTTATTTATCATTTTGAATGATTATCTATTATACAAAATTTTGTCATCGTCCTTGTACACCACGTACGCGAACTTGGAGGACCTCTACAGTGTACCTGACATACTTTCCTATCATGAAGAAACTCCCATTGTGTCCCTCTTCATGAGCAAAACAATTCCCTTTTGCATCATTTTCCAAAAATCTTCTATTTATCCAAGTTTACAAGACTGAAGCTAATGACCTGTGTCCTCCTCGCGCTGATATGGATGGATTGCAACTGTCCCTAGCGCCGATCGGATCGACTGAGCCCTTTCTCAGTCGCATTGGTCCTCTTTTGGAAAGTTTTTTAAATATGGAGCCGAATCTTCACCCTCTAGAAGCTTCATAATGGAAGTCTGGTAAATGGTTAGGCCGGATGGAGTCAAGGAGGTTAGTTTGGGCTCCTTTCCACTATTAGGATGGAACTAATCCAAGGGATAAGGCCTTCTCCCATGAGATAAGGAACCATCTCCCATCCATCCAAGCTATAAAAACCTCTCTTTTTCCCTAGCAAAAGCTAGTTTTTAGTTTGGAGTTAGAATAATCAGCAAGACATCTATAGTTTAAAGTTTTCTAGTGTATGTTTGAGGGAGAATAGTGTGCTTGGGTGTGATTTGAGACTAGAGGGAAAGAGGCCTTAAAATCTCTATTGTTGGGGTTATCCATAAAGTGCTATAAAAAATGTGGGAACCTAGATACATCAAAGGAGACCAGCAACGTCAAGGCACCGGTTGTAATCTCTTTTTTATTGATATAAATGCAACTATCGATTGATTTCCTACATGAAGTGTCATTTTATATCTTTATGGCTTAATGTTCCTTGACCTCTTAATTAGGTTGAATACAATATTGTATGTTATTACATTTATTGTTTGCCATTGTTTGCTTGTTTCAGGTGTGTGAAGGAAGGAAACGAAAGATAGTTGGAATGAAGAAGCAGAATCATCACCAAGCGAAATAACGTTCTAAGAGGTAGGCGCTCTTAATTGATTCTAGCTTAAGGAAATCTTCCATAGATTGTCTGTTTGTCACTAGAACAGCTCTCTTGGGCTAGAGGAATTGTTTGTGTCTACACTTATAATTTACCTGCATCACATTATCGGTGTGTTGACATGAGTCTGATTTGTTATTACTCTTGTTGTTTTTACGCTCGTTAGTGTTGTTACTCTTATTTTTTGTTACATATTGTTAAGTTTATAGTTGAATTTTCAGTATTGGGTAGCGAAACTGTGGCTTGCATATACTTTTCATGATAGCCTTGAAATAACTCGTAGAGCCCTAGGTTGACAATTAATGTGGAATTGGGTGAATTGAATGATTCATATCTGAACACCAACATTTTGGCGACGTTGTCGGGGAGGCTATTAAGGGTGCGAAAGTATGACCAATATTGATCATAGGACTGATCTCTCATCCTAGGGAGGGAATTTTTCACCATGCTCCAGGTCCTTTGCATTAGACATTTTTGTTTATTTGATTGTCTTATTTTCTTTTTCATAGGAACCACTCTCTTGTCCTGGGAAAGGAAGTTTTTATGTCACCCTGTTTCAAGTCCTGAGCTTAATTTTGTGATTGTTTTTTTCTTCTTTCTTTTCAAGGGCCACTCTCTCGTCTTGGGGAGGGAGTTTCGTACCCTAATCCAGGTCCTGAGATTTTGATTTTCTTGAATGTTTTCCTTTTATTTCCTGATTGTATGAACAGAGATACAAATAAAATGGGCAAAGGAAGACCCCCGAAAAGAAGAGGGAGAGATCTAGAAAGAAATACCTACATCCAAGAGATCATTTCAAGAGTTGACTCAGGAGCATCGTCGCAAGTTGTTGTTAGGGTGAGATCTCATACAAGATCTAGAGGGCAATCAATTTCACAACCAGAACCTTCCCTAATAACAGAAGTGAAATTCAGGGAAGAAGAAGTAGCAAGTAGAGCATCTAAGGAACTTCATATTGCAAGTTCAGAGGAAGAAGATTTGAGGGAATTATCTATGCCATTTGATCAAGGGAGCATTGTTAAACAACCTCAACCACCTGTTATAGAACAACCAGAGCCAGAACCTATTGAGATTCCAAGTGGGTATTGGCAGATATTCATGGCTCTTGCAACCTCTTCGATCGAATTTCCAATTGGAGATATCAGAGGTGATGCACCTATGAAGCCTATTCCTTTCACAACATTACCTAATTTCCATGGTCTTTCCTCTGAGGATCCGGACACATTTCTTTTTTAATTTGACATTGTTTCTTGGGGGTATGATTATATTTTTGATGCTCAAATATTGAATATATTCCCCGCTACTTTGAAGGGCATAACTTTGAGATGGTTTATGGGTTTAGGGGGGGAATCTATTGCTATGCTATGAAGACAATTTTCCTCAAGAACTATCAAGACTACTGCAAATCCCAAGATGTGAAGGAATAAATCTTTAAGATTATGTAGAAATAGGATGAGAACATGGAGGAATTTGTGGAGTTCTTTGAATATAGTTTGCAGAGATCAAGCCATTGTGATCTGGATAAGAATATTTTAAAAATAATCTTTCTCCAGGCACTAAGGGAGGAATATTTGGAACTATTGCATGTGGTAGGGAAAGGAGACATATCACAAGAGTAATTTGATGCCATCTGTGAATATTCATAAAGTTTTCATGAGGTGTTGTGAGGTATAAGCAGGGGATCTGAACTCTCAAGGCATTCAGCGGTGGAGTTACAAGTACAGAAATTGGGAACTTGCTGGATAATTTGAGAACCGATATACTGAGCCCATTGTCATCACAGTTGGATATGTTACAGGTGAAATAGAAGTAGATAGAAGCAGAGAAGTCTATGCCCATTTTTTGTCCTCAATGCAAGAAGAATCATCCATTGAAGGAATGCCCATTGTCCATTGAGACTTGTGCGATATGTGAACATAGTCATTCCACTAGAACCTATCCATCTCTTCCTGGGCTGAAGGCAGTCTTTCAGGGAACAAATGAAGAAATGGATCAACTGTATTTTATGGGATCAAAGAAACCACGACAACCACAGTCATATACCATGAATCAAGGTATGCCTAAAGACCCTTCTTAGTATTTTAATAATATAAATTTTGGGCCTTAGTTTATACCTTTTTCACCTTCATGGCTGCAATCTTATCAGTATCCAATGCCCTAGCAACCATGGTACCCTCAATCTGGTCCAAACCCTTCATGGTCCTAGAATTGTCATGGACCTCCTCCTCCTCCTTTAGGACAATTCTCCCAACTTATGCCACAACAACAACTACAACTACCTTCTAATCTATCCACTAGATATCCTCCTCTTCGTCTGCAACTGCCTGTTCAATCAAATCCAAATCCAAACAATCGGGGGGCTCAATAGGTTGAGACACTCAACCTCCCTGCATATAGTATTGCCACCATGGAATGTAACGAATCAAATCTATGGTCCGGTTGGGTGGTGACGAATCAGGCTTCACCAATAATTGTTGAACATATGGATAATGAAGTCTCAGAACCAGAACCTAGAGATTCTACTAGAACAACAAGGGATGAGTCAATACAATTTCCTATGAAACAAGAAACCCCTTCACAAATGATTGTTACTAAAGAATGTTAGACTAGTCCACCCTATCCTGAGAGATTATCATTGAGAAAACCAAGTCCTCGTCCTGAATTCGATTTTTTAGCGGAGCTGCATAATTTATTTGTCAAAATCTCGTTACTTCAAGCTATGAAGGGCGTACCGATCTATGCCAAAACAATTAAATATTATTTCTCTAAGAAACCTGGTAGAAAACCAAAGGATCCACTCACTATTCACGTTATGGTAAAATTATAAGATATAATGTTGTGGAAGCCTATACTTGTTAAGTATTGGGATAGAGGGAACCTGATTCTGACAGTACAGATTAATGGGGTTGATATCCCAAATGTACTGGTATATTTGGGGGCAGAAATTAACGTTATAACCTCTACATCTATGATTACCTTGGGTTTGTGGAACCTTAAACCAACTCCCACCGTCCTAGAATTGGCAGATCGGTCTTATATAACACTGGTAGGGAAGCTGGAAGATATAACCATTTCAATAGACTCATGGAAATGCCCTATTGATCTTTTGGTTTTACATACTCAATCGCCAACTGGTAGACACCATTTGATTTTAGGAAGACCTTGGCTTGCGACCACAAATTCTTACATTGGGTGTCGGTTTGGAAATATGGTATTATCCAATGGAGAAGTTATAAATAATCTTATCCTCTACCCCCCTGTTGAACCAAGTTTGTCAGATAGACCAGGATTTACCTTGATGCAAAAATCTCTACCTATGAAAGAGCCTGAATCCGAGAATGAAGAAGTTAGAGTGATCCTTACCATCAGTGTCTCTTTGTTTCAAGGATGAAACGAAGAATGAAGCCATTAACACATTTCTCAACAGTCCCAACTCCGTGTCTGACCCAACCCTCCAGCTATTCAAATTTGTCATGACTTGCGGTGTTTAGGAAAATATGGAACCAGAAACAAAAGTTTGAAATATTCCTGTAATTGTACCCCGTGATAAAATTTATGTAGAAATTGAATGAGGGAAAACATTGAATATTAATCCTGGCCTTTCTCCTTGCCAAAATGAACAGTTATTGAAGGTCCTTCGGGAACATAAAGGAGCCTTTTCTTGGGAGTATACAGATATGAAAGGAATCCCTACTGATTTATGAAATCATCACATATACATTAAAGAAGAATGTCGACCTGTTAGGCATCCATAGAGAAGAATGAATCCTGCCTTAAAAAAATTGTCAAAGATGAATTACAGAAGCTATTAGATGTGCGTTTCATTTATCCGATATTGGATAGTCAATGTGTTTCCCCAATGATCATTGTTCACAAGAATAATGGTAAGTGGTAGATTTGTGTGGATTACAGGGAATTAAATAAAGCAACTTTAAAAGATCATTTTCCCCTACCCTTTATTGACCAGGTCCTTGATACATTAGCTGGAAATAATATTTTCTCCTTTCTAGATGTATTCAATGGATACAACCAGATACAAATATCTCATGAGGATCAGGACAAAACCACCTTCACATGTCCTTGGGGGACCTTTGCCTACCGATTCCTCCCATTTGGTCTCCGTAATGCACCCGCTACCTTTCAAAGGGAAATAGTAGGAATTTTTTCTAATCTAATCAATGATAGTGTTGAAATTTACATGGATGACTTCACCCCATATGGGGATTCTTTTGAAGAAGGTCTAGAAAACTTAGAGAAAGTACTTAAAAGATGTATATAGACACATGTTTCTCTTAGTACAATAAAATTTCATATGATGATGGAGGAAGGAATATTGCTGGGACACCTGCTTTCAGTTGCAGGAATTTATGTTTATCCTGCTAAGGTAGAAGTGATATTGAATTTTCCTACACCTAAGACACTGACACAAGTACATAGCTTTATTGGTTATGATGGCTATTACAGACGGTTTAAAGAGATTTTTGTTGGAAATAATACTGAGATGGGAGGGGGGGGGGGGTGTTGAATCAGTGTTATCAAATCAATAACTTTTTCATTTCCATACTCAGATTCTTATACGCTACTTCAGTTAAGGGAACCTGCAACTGTGTCTAATGCAATTAGCGTATATCTAGTAAACTTATGATTCCATTAAATGTTGATCTTTAATTAGAGCATTAGAAATTCATTAACCATATGAACAGCAAATAGGTGCAGTAAAACAGAACAGATCATCACACACAAGAAGCAGACATGAACACCAAGATGTAAGGTGGAAACCTAATGTGGGTGAAAACCACCTGCTGCAATTCGTCTCTATTTTCTTTTAATAAGAAACTTCTTTTTACAATATTTCTGTACTGGAGCAGTCTTATACCAGTACGTAGGCTTCTACCTGCAGAAGGCTACAACCTCCTCTCGTTCTCCAGCTTCTCCTAGAAGGGAGCCACAACCCCCTTTGTTTTTGTACTAATTGATGTACTAGTACGTAGGTTCTGACCTACAAAAGGCTACAACCTTCTCTTTTCTTCCAGGGACCACGCTTCATAAATTTTCATACTGGATACTCTTGAAGCATAACACCATAATATGAAGGCCATGTTTCATCCAATTTTCATACTGGACCCATCAATAACATTGAAGCACAAAATCAATCACCCCTTACTAAATCACCCAACACTGAATCACTGAAACCTTGTCAATAAAAACACAGTCACCAGAACACAGAGCAGATCACAAAACTCCGCAACAATATTTAGAGCCAAATGTATCATCAAAAATCATGCATCACAGTGCATACACTACTTGGAAGAGCCGAACCAGCATGTATACACAACTTCACCAAAGCGAACCAGCGTATATGTCATCAAATACTTACTTATAACTTCGCTGCACTTTCCGACTTCAGACATACCCACATCATTACATATACAAGGATAATATGTGTGTTAGCAACCAGATCTAATCCATCAGATCACATAAAGATAAATCATTATGATCTTGATCCATTATTAGATCTCATCCATCAACACTGAAGCTCAACACAATCAACCAATCTGAATACGCAGAATACATACACCAGTAAACAGTCACCAAAACTCGGAACTTTGCATCAACTACCATAACCACCTGCAACTTCAAATATCATAGTTCATATGGTATACGCTACTTAGATGTATCTAACCTGTGTGTATACGCATTTTTATCAAAGTCAACCAGCGTATACATCTGTAAATATTCATTCACAATTTGCAGCTATTCTAGACTTGAGTTAGATCATAATATTTACAGAACATTACATGCGTCAGTATACAGATCTAGAATAAGCATGATCAAACCATATAGAGATGATTCATTCCAAGCCATAAGATCCCGATCCACCATTAGATCTTTTCCTCCATCAACCGTTGAGATTCCTCCTTGGCTCAGATTAAGTAAAGCATCATGAACCCATAACCTGCATACTGGATCTCGCACTACATCAGATATTTGAGACTTTCTTAGTGCCTTTGCCTAATGATCTTCTCCTCCTTTTATAGTCTTAGGCCTTACTCAATTCCATGGTCCAAAACCACTTAGAACCAATACCTTGGTCTAAATACCTAGGTTCAATACCTCGGACCAAATACCATGGACCAATACCAAAATACTATGGTCCAAATACCATGGACCAAAAACTTAGTTTCTGACATGTACACACTTTTCCTTGCGTGAAAGTGCGTGTATACGCATACGCATCTTCTGCTCAATGAACCTGTGTATATATGTAGCTTGGTTAAGGTAAACCTACGTATAACTCTTTTTCTTTCATTCTATGAGCCTGAACTACGTTTCAATACTGTTAACCTGTAGTACTTTGATATTCATCATCAAGGACATCACCTGTATCATAATGTTAACTTTCTGCACTGTGAACTGTCATTTTCTTTGAACTACCTTGCATCACATTTGTTAACACAACTACCATGTATTAGTGTCACATCTGATATCTCTTGTGAAGATTCATCTAGTTACCATGTATAAGTGAGTTTTTCTGCTACAAGAGGGTTTCCATCAAGTACAACACATTCATCATAATGCCAACAATTTTTTCTAAGATAACATTCCTACTTTTTAAATTGTTACCTAAATATGCGGAGTTTGTGTGGATAGATGAATGTGAAGCATCCTTTAAAGAAATCAAATAACTAGTTTGTAAATCTCTGATATTACGAGGTCCCAACTGGAATCTCCCATTTCAAATCTCTACAAATGCTTCTCAAACAATAGTAGGGGCGGTCATGGGCCAACAAGAGGATAAGAACTGTATGCGATTTATTATGTCAGCAAGAACTTGACTCCTGCTGAACTGAACTATACAGTAACTGAAAAAGAGTTCTTGGTTGTTATTTATGATATTAATAAGTTTCAGCATTATATTACATAGTATCCTAATTTTGTGCACACTGATCATACAACTATCAGGTATCTGATGAATAAACCAATAACACCTAGTCGTATTACAAGATGGTTGTTGTTAATTCAAGAATTTGATATTACCATTGTAGATAAGCTAGGGAAAGATAATGTGGATGCATATTTCCTATCTAGAATGGATACTAGTAATGAAGGTACCCTATAGAGGATAGTTTTCCACATGAACATATTTTTTCAATTTCTACATTTACCTTATAGAGAACAATGAAGGATTATCCATCATAGTGTTTGATATTCATGGATAGAAGGATATCTCTTTTGCATGGGACCCAACCAACAAATCCGGTACTGCGTAAGTGAGGATGACATCTATGGTGTCCTAAAAGCTGCTCATGATGGCCCCTACAGGGGACATTTTGTAGATAAGAGGACATGTCATAAGGTGTTACAAATGGGGTACTATTGGCCCTCTATTTTTTGTGATGCAAGGAAATATGTTCAAGGGTGCGATGGTTTCCAACAGATGGATAAGCTTGGTCAGGAAGATGGTATGCCGATACAGCCTCAACTAGTTCTTGAACCCTTAGAAAAATGGGTTATTGACTTCGTTGGGTCATTCAATCTACCTTCACATCAGAAAGTTCACATTCTGGTTTGCACGGACTATGTGACAAAGTGGGTAGAGGCCAAGGCTGTTGTGAAAGCAACAAAATAGGTTGTCTCATACTTTTTATTTGAAGAAATTTTTGCTCGATATGGAGATCCTGGAGAGATAGTTTCAGATGGAAGGGCGTAGTTTACATGAAATCTGATAGCATGAATTATGAAGAAATATGGGATCAATCATAGGGTAATGTCTCCATATCACCCTTAGGTGAATGGCCAAGTCAAGAGCATAAACAAGGTATTGGAAAATATTCTTACAAAGAATGAAGCAAACCATCATCAAAATTGGGCTGAAAAACTTCCTAAGGCATTATGGGCGTATAGAACAACATGGCAAAACACAACAAGATTTTCACCATATGAGCTTGTCTATGGGAAATCACCTTTCTTTCTAGTGGAATTCGAAATTAAGACACCTAGGCCAACCCTTGAAGTAGGTTTGAATCTTTTAGAAGCCCAGAAACACCGACTGGAACAGTTAAATGAGTTGGATGAAATTCATTTGGTAGATGTCCAGAATACTGCTACAATTCACCAGCAACGAACTAAGTCGCACGATAGATTTATCAAGAAAAATGTGTTTCAAAGGGGAGATTGGGCATCGCTCTATGACTCCCGGTTCAAATATTTTAAAGGAAAACTTTGCTCTGGATGGATGGAACCATATGAAGTTGACATGGTGTTTAATAACGGGACTGTTAGACTTATAAAAATTGATGAGGCACATACTCCTTTGCTTGTAAATGGACATCGCCTCAAACTATACCACCGTCCAACTTCTAAAGACTCCTTTATCAAACATTTCTTTGATAATTCTGGTTTTGAAATTATTAGTGCAGAGAACTCTTCCTCTGCACCTCTGATCTAAAAAAGAAAAAAACAATAATATATATCTATATATCTAATATAATAAAATGTTGTTACTACTCTATCATTCTTTCTACTGCAGGTATCTCACTGGTGTTATTACTCCTCCGGTGTTGTTACTCTGATCACGGAAATTTTACCTAAGTACTTCACTGGTGTTGTTACTCCTCTGGTGCTATTAATTCTCCAGTGTTGTTACTCCTTCGGTGTTGTTACTCCATGGCGATGGAGATTTCATCTAAGTACTCTAGTGCTATTACTCCTCTAGTGTTGTTACTTCCCCAGTGTTGTTACTCCTTCGGTGTTGTTACTCCGTCGTGATTTCGACTAAGTGTTTAAGCGGTGTTGTTACTCCCTCTGATGTTGTTACTGCTCCGTTGTTGTTACTCCGTCAAGGTAATTTGCTAGGTATATCCCCGATCGACTTTATGGATTTGATTAGTAATTCATTTGACATGACTCAATATGACCGCGAAAGGTCATCCCCTTAGTTGGAAGGGGGGGGGGGTATTATAATAAATACAAAGACGCCATAATTAAAATGAAGTAATGACTTTTCATATCACTATTGAACCCTGTGCCAAGTGCATACACTCCACGATCCCCACCATACCTCGCACAGTTATCCATATGCATTGGGACTTGAATAAGTACGATTGTGTTAATGGACGGTCCTTTCCAATGTTGTGAAACAATTACCATAATTATCACTCATTATTACCATAATCTGCCATGGATTTTTCCATATTTTACCATTATCTTCCCTATTTTCACTATCACCACACCCCCATCACCACCACAACCCTATCACTGCAATTTTACCTGCCAACGCTCCTTGTTATTTGTGATGCAAGCATTAAGGGAGATTGTTAGAACTAATGCTTACTTTAGAATTCATTGGGGTTTTTTGGAGATTATTGAGATATTATCTAAACCTCTAGCTCCAATCTAAGAATAAGTTGGATCTCACAAAAATTATATAAATGTGATTGTCTTGAGCATGCATCTTGTTAATTTTAATTATTATTTGTTTTATCTTATATATATATATATATATATATATATATATATATATATAGAGAGAGAGAGAGAGAGAGAGAGAGAGAGAGAACAGATATATATATATATATATATATATATATATATATATATATATATATATATATATATATATATATATATATATATATATATTGCATATATCCAATATGTTGTGTTTAATGTTGTTTTTATTTCAAATATTTATATAATATAAATCCTAGATTTTCCCTAGCCATATTTGGAATCTCAAGTTTCCTAGGCATAGTGATTCCCATTTGTTTATGTTCCTCTCAGCGTCGTTGAAAATTCTTTGACGGATTTGTCACCAGTTCTTTCATATCATCCACAGGTACCTTCTTCCTCGGGTCTTGTCCTACACAGTGGAGTTGAGGTTTTACCTTTTGTTTGGGTTTCATGCCTATGTCTTTTCCCTCCAGCTTCAGAAGTTCTCAATGTTTTTAGGGTTTTCAAACCAACCCTTGGTGTCGGCTTTCAGCCATGTCATTATCTTCTTTCATTCTTTCTCATCTTATTGATCTAGGTGTTGGTCCTATTTTCTCAGCTGCCTTAGCCATATTGTCCGAGAACCAATCTTATTGTGAGGGTTTTCCTTTTTCTTGGGTTTGTTCAAGAGCCCAAAACCCTCTCATCCCTCTAGATCTCCCCTCTTCCAACAATGTTCTAAAAGTCCTAGTTTCTCAAGCCCTAGAGGATGGGTCTCATTTTCTAGGTAAGGAGGCTAGGGCTCTAATTGGGAGACGTTAGTTGGGTTGGAGGAGGGTCCTTCCAAAAAAGAAGGTGGTCCTTCTCTCGGAAAAAGGTAGAAGAGACATTTCTTCAAGCAAACAAATAATCTTCAAATGGCCTCAATATCAAGTCTCGATATGTCTATACAATAGGTAGATTAATTTAGTAGAAAATCTCTGGTAGGAAGGATTGGTGGTCATGAATTTGGCCTCCCTTTTATAAATGTATGGGTGGTATCCTCAATGTGGCCTTTGATAAAACACCTTGTCACCATTTGGGTCCTCACAAAGGGCTGGGTCCATTTGATTTTCTAGGATGAAGCAGATGCTAAGCTGGTCGATGGTAGGGTAGTGAAGCTTGACTTCTCCTCAACCATTTTTAGGTTGTGGAATCCCCATTTCAATGATAGGAATGAGAATATAGACTGAATGTTGGTATGGGTTCGTATTCCCAATTTCCCTACCGATCTATAGCATGATCAATTTTTCCATTTTGTGGGTAATCAGTTAGGATCCTATTTGGAGCATGATGCATCTTATTTAACTTTAGGCGACATTTTGATGGCCCATATTCTGGTTAGTGTGGATATAAGAGGTGGGCTTCCTAGTGCGATGGACCTTAGGTTTAGGATAGATCCAATCTTGCTAGATTATGAGGGAATCCCATTTCAATGCTGGGTTTTCCACCAACATGGTCATAGTATGTAGGAATATGTCCTATCAATAAATAAGAAAGTCCAATGGCCTTTGAGTGTTAAAGTAAGGGATGTTTCAGTCTCGGTTTCATATTTCATGGCTTCATTTACAATGATCTAATGTTCTCTTTCACTCAATTCTACTGCAAGACTTCATACTTATATTCTGGTTTCTAGAGGATCATGCCCCAAGTCCATTCCTCTAGTTCCTTCCCTATGGATGATGAAGGTATTATGTCGAGTCCTTCCTTTTCTCTTAAATTCATGTTATGTCAATGTTGTTTCTTCTATTTCTCTATGTTTTGTTGATGTTTCTATGTCCTCATAGGATCTCTAAACTATTGTACTTGCCCCATGACGCTTAAAGCCTCCCCCCCTCTAGTCCTAGCCATATTTCCTTTTTTAGTTTCCTTAGGTGATTTATCATCCCTTTTATCATCATCCTCCTTTGTCTCTTCCGAAACACTCATCATTGATGACACACTCTACAATTTGCACTCTTGTCTTATGATTCCCTAGAGGGTTTGCATTTCATGGGGTTTGGGGAAACTCTCACGTTTGGCTAGGGAAAGTTGTTGTCGAGGCTGAAAATGGTTCGTTTCTATTATGCAAGAGAAGGCCAAATTTGACCTTGCCACTAGTAAACAACAATCCATTCAAGTTTCGTTTAGAGAAAGCCCAAACTTGGTGGTATGACATACTTCTTTGTACTCATAATTATTTTCCATTCAAAGAAAGAGAGTAGAGCGACCTCATCTTCTAGCTAGGTTTTCTCCCAAAACTGTTTTCCCATGATATAGCTTGTGTCAAATGTGGTTTGTGATCTTTTATTTCATTGTTCTCCGTTTTCTGCATAATTTTTTTTGCATGCATATGGAAGAAATAATAATCTACAAATCTAAAGAGGAATAAACCCTAATAGTGTATATTTTCATATGTTTAAATATAATTTATTAGATATATTTTGAAAAATTTACAATGAAATATAAAAAATGTATAATAAAATATATATGACAATTTAGTGATAATAAATGTTAAGGTAAATTTAACTAGGTGAAAGGTTCAAAGTTGTTAGGCCTTCACTAACATGGTTTTGATGGCCCTGGATGGCCCACAACATTAGAACCCATAGATTATATGTGACTAAACATTTAAAAAGATTAAAGATTCTCCATTATAACGTGCCTGCCATATCCTCACTTAGTAAGTAGCAATGGATGTTGCCTTTAATTCAATAACTGGTGATATCTATGGCGTCTTTTTCTAATGTAAGATAATATAACTTTTATGAATATAGGAAGTTTGCTTCTTACACAGGTCTTATGTCTTTCGCCCTGGTATGCACCTTTGTTTATTTTTCTTTCCAACGAAAGATTACCGCTTTGAGCTTTCGAAGTATAGTGCACGTTGAGAGTTCAAAGTCTTTGCGGGCCTAGAAAGCTCAAACAGCAGGTCATTTTTTAACATTTTGCTATTGACTCGGGGAATGTACAAAGTTCAAAGTCTTTGCGGACCGACAAAGTTCAAACAGCAGGTCGTTTGCTACAATTTTTTCATTTGACTCGGAGGAACGTGCTTGTTCCGTCCGGACTTTCTTACTTATTTCTACACTACACATAGATACACGCGTATACATCGTATTAGCCAGCGTTTTAACGGTTTTTTAAGAATTTAGACTAATTTTAAAACGAGTTGATTTTAATCACACAAAGAAAAACAAGCCAAAAAGAGATAATCCTCGTCCACTCACGGAAAAAACTGAGTCAATCCAAGTACCCCGAAGTTCACGAAGCTGTCCATTCTTGGTCGTTGTCGTGACAGACTTTGCCATATTTTTTCGCAAAGATTTATCAATAACCATCGTCTTCGGGATAAAAATATGCGAATATCTATCGTCTCGTGGGTATCAAAGGATATATTGCAACCCAAAATTCCAATAATGCTTTTCACGGCATCTTCTGTAGGTTTTGGCTTTCAAACATATCTTTTGAAGTGATTAATTTATGGAAGACTGACGAGCCAACGAAATTTTGGGATCTTCTTGACGGGAAGGGGAGGCGATGGATTTAAATGGTTAAATCGATTTCGTTAACACTACCTACGCTTCATTGTCGTTCATTCCCAACACTGATTCTGTGCCTATCACCTAATCTTCTCCCGATGGAATTATATGCTCATCTCCTTCATCCTTCCCTTCCTCGACACCTCTTCTTCATTATACTTACTTTCTGCTGTGTCTCTCTATTCCCCTGCTACTTATGCTTGGACGTGCAATACCAGTATTGCAAAAATACTAGTAGATGCGGGGTTACAGATATATCGTATCCTTTAGGTGTAGGAAACCGTGGATGCGGTCACCCTCACTTTCAGATCGACTGTGTGCAGAACCTAACTCCAGTAATCACAATTCAGGGCCAGAATTACACAATAATAGAGAGCCATTTTAAATCCTGGTTAATTGTGAGGGGCGAGAAGTGCAAATTCTTAGATGATCCCATTGACATACAGATACCACATCCAAGGCGTACAGACACCGCCGTGATATCCTATACGGAGAACAGGACCCTATATGTCTACAAATGTCAACTGGACCACTCAGTAATGGTTAGCGGAAAATGTAATTCTAGCGTCTCTTACAGTTTGTTTGATAATGGGAATTGGATTCGGGGATGTCCTACGGCCCAAGTAACAGTTGATGTGGGATCATTGCAACTGGATTACAAAGATCCAAAGAGAGATGAAAGCTGTCAATCATGTTTCCAAAGTGGAGGGATATGTGGCTACCGTTACAACACTTCCGATTCAACTACACCGTTCGTTTGTTATTGCGAGGATGGACCCCGTGCCGACAACTGCCAGGGCCACGGTATGCTCTATTTCCTAAATTTACGCAAAACTACTTGGAACTGCTAGTTTAGTTAAGATGGTATGAATTATTCATTGACACCTAGGAAAGGGGGTTGTTATAGAGAAAAGGGGTTGAATCCAAAGGAATGAGGATCTGAGTACACCCCTCCAATAAGTTTCCTCCACTCTGCACTCTTTGAACCCAAAGATATGTGTAGATGTGTTTCCCGATATTGTCAAGTACTCATTCTCTTTCCTAAAGCTATGGGTCCTTGCTTTTAACTCATAATAGTTGTCATGGCTGCGTTGCAGGTCTAAAAATCAACTCGGCCATTGTAAAAGGTAACTATGGTTTCTTCCCATTGAAAATCACTTTGAACTTGTATCTTATTTCCACTATTTTCATATATCGGGGTTATTGGACAGATATTATATTCATATCGATCTCTCATTCCACTGCAGGTTGCATTTCTGGAGGAGTTGCGCTGACCGCAATATTAGTGATATTCTTAACGTTTTATGCCCAGAAGAGAAGACATCCTCCTGCTACCTCTACTTCAAAGGTGGAGAAATTCCTGAAGGATTATGCTTATGAAATGCCAACCAGATATTCACTCTTTCAACTTAAGAAGATGACAAACAACTTTGCGGAAAAGTTGGGCGAAGGAGGTTATGGCGTGGTGTATAAAGGAAAGCTTGTGAACGGCATTTTAGTGGCTGTCAAGCTTCTTGATAGGCATAGGCACAGCCAATCCCAATTCATGAATGAAGTAGCAACAATCGGACGGATCCATCACTTCAATTTGGTTCGTCTGTTGGGGTATTGCTTCGAAAGCCCCACAAGCGCACTGGTTTATGAATACATGCTTAATGGATCTCTCGACAAGTTTACATTTGCCGGAAACGAGAATGGGCAAATCTTAAATTGGGAGCAAAGGTATTCAATTGCTTTGGGTGTGGCTCGTGGAATTGCATATTTACACCAAGATTGCCAGAATCGCATCATACACTTCGACATCAAACCTCACAATATATTGCTGGACGCCGACTTAACCCCTAAAGTTGCTGATTTTGGTCTCGCAAAACTTTGTGGGAAGGGAGACGACCATATTTCCATGACGACAGCAAGAGGGACGCCGGGATATGTTGCCCCAGAGGTGTGGTCAAGAGGTATGGATCCTATTACAGATAAATCAGATGTCTATAGCTTTGGAATGCTGTTGCTTGAGATTGTCGGGGGCAGAAAGAATATTGATGTACAGGTAAGCCGGTCCAGTCAGTTATACCTCCCTGGGTGGGCTTTCAAGCTGATTGAGAATGGCGAGTTGGGGATGAGACTGAGAGGAGGAGAAATAGAGGCTGCAGATGAGGAGACGGCGAGGAGACTCACAAAAATTGGATTGTGGTGCATTCAATACCAGTCCAGAGATCGTCCTTGTATGACGAGGGTTCTCCAAATGTTAGAAGGTAATGGAGCAGACGTCCCCAATCCTCCGTTACCCTTCAATTCCTCGGTTACGCCTGAAAATCCTGTAGTGTCCTCCACAGTGAGTTCTTCTTCAATTGAAATTACTCTTCCACGGTGATTTGATACATCGTGTTTGGAAGTGATTTCTTTATATATGTAATATTATGGAACAATGGCACTTGTTTTTTAATGATTTAATGACATTATATTAGAAACAGATATGTATAAAAAATGAATTGCTTTTCAAAATAATTAATGGTATTATATATGAGAGAGATTTATAAATGGAAAGATTGTCAAAAGATTTATAAAAATTATATTCGGCAGATATATGTTTATGTGATAAGTAGGTTTTTTTAAGGCCATTTCCATATTGTTTTTCTTACTGCACTGCATGTTGATTTTTTATATTAAAATATTTTATGTTGTTTACATTGTTAACATTATTATACATTTTAAGTTATCAGTTTTAAAATTTAATTAAATGAAACTAAATATGAGATTACTTATTTTTTTAAATAAGTGAATATTTATTTATTTTATTTTATTTTTTATTATAATAATTGTTATTTTTTTATGGTTTGGTTTGATAATTATTTTTTAAAATATTAAAAAAATTAAATTTTTTTATTTATTTTTCTTACCAATTATAAAATAAAATAAAATGATTTACAGATATATTAAAAGAATTAATAATGGTGAATTAGCCTTCTAAATTTTATAAATAATTTAATAAAATACAATTAAAAATTCATATAATTTATTCTTCAAAAATATTTCTACAAGGTTAGAGTTGAAATTAGCCTTCTAAATTCATAGATAATTTAATATATAACACAATTAAAAGTTCATATAATTTATTTTTCAAAAAATATTTCTACAAGGTTAGAGTTGAAAAAAACATTTGAGAGGAAATTTATAGTTTATGATATTCATAGTGGTTTTTCTTCCCTATAAAAAACTTTATTTTCAAAAGGTTTTAAAATAACATATGATATGGTGGAAGACATATTCAAACAAAGTAAAAACATTAACTTAAAATTGTTTTAGTTCAAGTGGCAATGGCAGTGGAAATGAAGAGTGGCTTGGGATCAAATGTTGTGCTATGCTCGGGTGAATAATGGACATATAAACACGAAACTCAGAGAGTCCTACCAAGCTTACAAAAAAAATAACATATATTTATTTAAATGGTTTATTAACTATATTTTTTTATTAAATTTAAATTTAAAAGCAAAGTAATCTCTCATAGAGTTTATTTTGGCTGCTACCACTACTGCCTAGATCCATTTTAACCCCACATTTATCAAACCTCTAGAGGGATCAAATCTTCTGGAGTTAAGATGGATCTAGGTTGGTTATATAATATTTATATTTGTTTCTGTGTGTCTGTTATTATTTCTCTCTCCCCTTCATTTTGTGTCATTCTATCTCCCTCTCTCCTTCTCTCTCCCCAATTTCTCTCTCCGCCCCACTCCCTATCTCCCAACTCTCCCTCTTTTTCCCACTCTCTCTCCCTACCATCTATATCTATATATCCCTACATCTCTCCTTTATCTCTCTATCTCACCAATCCAAACACACACTCTCTCTCTCTCTCTCTCTCTCTCTCTCTCTCTCTCTTCCTCCCTGTGTCTCTATCTTCTTCCCTCTCTCCTCCCTCCAACTTTGTCACTATCTCTCTCCCTCTATCCTTCTCTCTCTCACCCCTCCATCTCTCTATCTTCCGCTCTCTCTCTTCCCCTTATCTCCCTATCTCTCTCTCTCTCCCTCACTCTCTATGTCCCCACCACTCTCTCTCTCTTTGTCCTTCAACTCTGTCACCATCTCTCCCCCCTCGCCCCCCCCTTTATTTCTTAAATATGATCCCATTGTATTGTATTTAAGAAAGTATCTAAATTAGAAAAAATCAAATTATTGTTAATATTAAACCTATATTTTGGATCAATAGTATAAAAAAAATATAATAATTAAAACCTTCAAAGAATAATGAGTTATTTTGCCTCTATCATTGGTAGTCACTTTGCTTGCTCTCATCCCATGGATCTTTAATTAAGATGGATATATGCTAGTTCTTAATGATATTATTTATATTATAAAAATTTAACATCTCTTTATATAAAAAGTATTCTCATTTTAAAGTTTAGATATATCTCAAAAAAATTATAACCTTTTTGCTTTTAGATTTGTTTAAAAAAATGTTATTAAATTAAATTAAAATAAAATAGTTTGATTGCGAAATAAGTTAGGGTTTTTTGGCATGTGGTATTCATAAGCCACAGTATTGGCCCATGGTATTGTAAGAAACCCTATTTTCAAGATAACAATATCCATGGTAAAGCGGGGGTGAATATCCATGGTTACAAATTTTGTCATATTGTTATAAAATATTTTGATTGTGAAACAAGTTATGGCTTTTGGGCATGTGGTATTGATAAGCCATAGTATTGGCCCATGGCATTGTAACAATGTCTATTTACAAGTTAATAACATCCAATGGGGGTGAATATCTATGGTTAAAAACCTTGTCATATTGTAAGTGTAAAGTTTTTATGTGCTTATCAATTAAATTTAAATATGGTTATGAAATCATTATTTTAATTTATAATGTAAAGTGAATTTTAATTTATAGCTACTAATTATGTGTTAGATTTTTTAATGTGATATGTAATCTTATTAATAAAAACAAAATCAAATACAACAAATTAGATATTATTATTTTTAACGTTTTATTATTAAGTGAGACAACATTTAAATGTTTAGACTCATGGGATACTACACTCTATATTACTTTTAACTTTTTAGTTATTACTTTTAAATTTGTATTATTAATTGAGCCAACATTTAAATGTTTACCCTTATTTCTGATACCGGGTTTATATTACTTTTAACTTCAGAATTCATGCTTTTGTGATCCATCAAAAATGTTTTGTGGATGTGTTTCGAACTATCTAATGTGGTTCCCAAAATCGAATCGTGGATGGAATCACATTAAATATAGAGAGAACAACGTAGATAAAATTGATTTTAACGATTACAATATAACAACTAGTTTTAGTTTTGAATGAAGAAATATTGTTTATTAATAAAAAAAAATTAATATGTTTTAAAACAATTTTTTTCATAAATAAATAATATTTTAATAGTCATAAACTAACCATAAAAATATTTAAAATAAAATAAAATAAAATAAAAATAAACTAATTATTATCTTTTGGTCAAACTTAAAGAATCAAAGGAATAAACCCAATTAATAAAATAAAAAAGAATAAGTAAATCAAGGTCAAGAAAATAATAATAATAATAATAATAATAATAACAACAACTACAACATCTAGGTTCTATATTACTTTTAAATTTTATTCTTCTTTAAGTGAGTCCACTTTTTAAAATGTTGACAAAATTTCTTACATTGCATCTCCACATTTCCCCTATACTAGTTTCAATAATCTCTTAGGTCCATCATGCCACCCCAACACTCTTAATCTTTCATACAATCAATTCCAATAGCTAAAGCTATAATCCCCTAGGTAAACCATGTCGTGCCTGCCACACATAATTTCTCATAGGGTTGATTCTGACCGCTACCATTATAATTTCCTATTCCAATAGCTAACACTATAATCCCCTAGGTGAACCATGCCGCGCCTACCACACATAATCTCTCATAGGGCTGATTCTGACTGCTACCATTATAATTTCCTATGTAAACCACGCTGCCCTAATACTCGGGGTATAGGTAAAGTCAAGGGCATTTGAAACTAAAATGCCTTGGTACATAATACTTAATTTTCACATACATCACTAATTAGGTTGCATTGAAGAGCTTTTATATATATATATATATATAGAGAGAGAGAGAGAGAGATAGATATATATATATATATATATATATATATATAATGCCTTGGTACATAATACTTGGTTTTCACATCCATCACTAATTAAGCTGCATTGAAGAAATTTGATATATATTATTATTGATATGTTTAGAAATGTATAGATTTTAACAACAAAATACATTTTATATATACAAATGAAATGAAATGAATTGTTGTGCTCTCCATTTTAGTATGGAAAATATGTTGTAATGTCCTGTCTTGTTTAACATTTGGTCAAATTACATAAAAAATAAAACGAACTTAATTGATTAGTCAATTTACAATTTGTGGTTTTGACAAACCATGCTTTTTCCCATAGTATTCTTAAGTGCGAGTTTTTCCCATGGTAACCTATGGCCTAATTAAAGGCATAAAATTCCATATAGTTTAGCTTTTCATATGTAAGATGAAGGATGAAATTTACTTCAATGTGTGCTCATCAGAATGTCCATCCTAAAAAATTGTTATTTTTAGAGTTTTATTTTGCATGTAATATATATAAAATGGAAAACAAAATTTTAAAATATATAAGAATATTTTGAAAATTTTCCATTGTTTAAATTTTATTGTAATATAGGATTTACTTCCAAACAAATTTAAATTTTATAAAAAAATTGAAATTAAAATTTTATGAAATTAAAATAGCAAGAGGAGAAATTAAATTAAATTAAATTCTTTTATATTTTTCCAAATAAACTTTTATTCAAATTTATAAATATAGTTTAATTTATAATAATGTGATTAAAATAATAAATAAATTTATATAATAGTGAAAGTGGCAATAAATAAAAATTAGAATAATGACCAATGCCTATTCCAAAATCATCTCCAACAGCATTTCATTTTCTTGAGCTGAATTTACTTTTTATAACTTTTTCCATTGTTTAAATTTATTTGCAATATGGGATTTAATTCTAATAAATTTTTTATTTCATGAAATTAAAATCACAATAGGAGAACTTAAATTAAATCAAATGATTTTATATTTTTTCAAATTAAATTTTATTTAAATTTATAAATATTTGAATTTAAAATAATTTCATTAAAATTAATTAGATAACAAATAAATTTATATTAATAAATAGTTTCATTTTAAAAATAAAACGATCCTAGATCCCTCATAAATTTAGATCTACTAAGCACAGAGAGGAATCAAATATCTTGAGGTACAAGCCTCTTTTATAGTGAAAAAATATTTGATCCCTTGAGCTTGGTAGATTCGTATTTATTATTTTAAAACTTAAAACCTATGTGCGGTGATATCTTTTCATTTTGGGAAGGTCATGGATAGCTTACACTAATGCATACATCAACTATAGTTTTAAAACTTAAAACCTATGTGGAGTGATATCTTTTCATTTTGGGAAGGTTATGGATAGCTTACACTAATGCATACATCAACTATAGATCGAGGTGTATGACCATTCTCATGGTAATTCTACTAAAATGTTGACTCTCTACCCCTTGCCAAAACCATTCTTGATTATGCAACTTGCTCTAACCTCATGACAATGAAGAAGGATAACTTCAAACTCTCCTTATCCTTGACCAAGCCTCATTTTTTAAGGAAAATAATAAAGATACTTTGATTTTCACCTTTATTACTCAACCTCACGTACCTAACCCCTTTCCTTTTGTGCACCTCCTTGAAAGTCACTCTCAAGAGAATTATTAACCTACTAAGTTAATTCAACATAGGGAAAACATGGCACATTTGGATATTGTATCTAAGGAACATTGCCTTCCTATTGAGATTTACCCTAGGAAAACTTTGAACATTAATAGTGGATTAGAACATGCTCAGTAGAAGCATCTTATTGAAATGTTACAAACACATAACATTGCTTTTGCATGCGATTATAATGACATGAAACAAGTCCATCCAAATTTATGTTCTCACGATATCTATAATAAGGAGGATTCCTGACCTATCCAACAACCTAAGCAAAGGATGAATTTTTCTATTAAGGATGTAATTAAGGAAGAAGTTCGAAAATTAGTTAGCATGGGCCTCATCTACCCTATTCTGATAATCAATGGGTTTCACCCCTAGTTATTGTGCCTAAGAATAATGGTAAATGGTGGGCCCTATGCATATTATTGAGAGTTAAACAAGTCTCTTGAAGGAATATTTCCCCTTACCACACATTGATAAGGTCATTAATATCTTGGTAAGGAAGAATTTTTTCTCCTTTCTTGATGGATTTTGTGGCTATAACCAGATCCAGGTTGCCCCTGAAGACAAAGAAAAGATGACATTTACATGCACTCGAGGGGCATATGACTATTAAGTTACATTTTCTTTATAAATTCTCCTACCACATTCTAAAATGTTGTTCTCGACACATTTACTGACTTTATCAATGACTATGCTGAAATCTATATGGATGATTTCACCTTATATGGAAATACCTTTTAGGAGGCTATAAGCAATCTTGAAATTTTTTTAGTGTGGTGTAAGGAAACCAACCTTATCCTCATAAACAAAAAACGCCAAATGATTCTCACTAGGGGCATAGTATTGGGGAATCATGTGCCTTGTGAAGGTACTAAAGTAGTCCCTACAGAAATAGAAGTCATTTGTAATCCCTCAACTCAAACCTATAAAAAATATGTCTATAGTTTCCTAGGATATGTTGGGTACTACTATAGTTTATAGAAAAATTTACTCAGGTAGAATCTCCCTTATTTTGTCTATTAACCAAAGATGTAAAATTCTACTAGACTAGTAAATTCCAATTAGCTTTCAAGAATTTAATGGAGAAACTATCCACAACCCCTATTTTATGGTGACTTGATTTGTCCCTTCCTTTACATATCTCTATTGATTCTTCAGAAAAAAAATATTGGAGCTATGTTAGGTAAAAAGGAAGAACAATGACCTTATGCTATTTACTACAGTAGTAAAAATCTTAACTCAACTGAACATAATTATAACGTGACTGAAAAATAATTTTTTATTGTTTTACATTCCATTAACATATTTGTTCATTATATCTCCATACACCAAGTATTTGTACACATTGATGACTCCCCATACAATTATTTATGAACAAACTTATTACCAATGGTCAATTAACTAGGTGGCTTCGTCCTCTCTAGGAATTCAATATCACCATTCTATATAGACTTGGAAAAGAGAATATGGTAGCTAATTTTATCACTAGATTGAATAATGAGGAAAAACCTATTCTGGTAGAAGATGTCTTTCCTAATGAGCATTTATTTGTACTATCTACTAATACACCTTGGTTTGCAGATATTGTTAATTATTTAGCTGCATGGAATATTCCACAACATTTATCACCAAGAGAATGTCAAAACATTATTAGACACAATGTTATGTATTCATGGGTTCAGGGGTAGTTATTCTACATAGGGCCAAATCTTATGATCTGGCATTGTGTGGAAGAAAATGATATATATGACATCCTTAAGCCATGTCATGATGAGCCATGTGGGGGAGATTTTGCAGAGAATAGGACTACAAATAATATTTTGTGATGGGGATACTATTGTCCAACCCTTTTTATGGATGCTAAGAAGTATGTCTACAATTGAGAAGTTTCAACAGATAGGAAGACTTGTACAACATATGAGCTTCTATTACATTCGTAAGTCATGGTAAATTCTTTTGAAAAATAGGCCCTTGATTTTATAGGACCAATCAACCCACCATCAAGACAAAACATGTATATTTTGGTATGCATAGACAATGTAACTAAGTGGGTTGAATAAAAGGCCCTGTCTAAAACAAAATAATAAGTAGTGGCTAACTTTTTATATGAAGAGATATTTGTCTACTTTGGCATTCTATGAAAAAATGTTACAGACAAAGGAACCTAATTCACTTCTTAAATCATTAATTCCATTACTGAATAGTTTAGGATGAAACACCAAATTTCCACCCCATGCCATCCACATGCAAATGGATAGGTGGAGGTAACTAATAAGGTTTTAGAATCCATATCGACAAAGACAATCGTACAACATAATAAGGACTAGGCCAAAAAGCTTCTAGATGTCCTGATGTCCCATGTCGCACAACTATTTTTGAGTTTAGTTTTTATGATCATTTGATTATTCGACATCGAATCTAGAGAGAGTTGATCTTTTTCTCTTTTGGTGATCTAGCATCTATAGGTGTAGCAGATTCCTTTCTTAAGGAGTAACGAAGTAGTTCTGGAACGTTATTTCCTTGAGATGGTCAAGGAATCTATACTTGACCCTCTAAGGAAAATGGAAATTTTCTGAAGTAATCTTGTGCGAGAAGATTCTTAGAACAAGGCGTTTCAATCCACGGATTCTTAAATAAGTATGAAGTGACATGTAGAAGCCAAACCACTAGGTATCTGAAGCACCGAGTGGTTTACTATCTGAGGCAGGATTCAAATTATTTATGTTGGAGCAGAGCAAGATCCCTGGAATTGTGAGTTGACCAAATGCTCAGACACATACAAAAATTTGCTACACCATGGTCATGACCATGGATCGACATTCCCAGATGCTTAGCTTTGCAGTGCACATAAGAGAAGTTTGTGTATTAATGATATCATTTTTTGCGTCAAATACCACTCTGGCTGCTTATCTTTTTGTTAAGGAGATTTGGGATTCTAGTGTCAGACTTGCAGCAACGGAATCAGAGCCTTGGCCCAGGTTCGATTCCCCAATTTGCATTTGATGGGGGGTGTTATATTTTCACACTCGTCTCATTGGAAATCGATCACATGGACTAACCGCCACTATGATATCCACCTTGGGACCACTTAAAAATGTAATGCTAATGGTTTGGAATTTCACTAAAGCATTTGGGTTTTTGGTGTAATGGAAAACCTAACATGGTATGAGAGCATGTTTTGGATATGATCTTGTTGCTTCCTCATAACTTACATCCAACCGTAAGGTGCTTGAAGGAAATGCTCTTGTTAATTGTGATAAGCATATTGATGACATAACTGCTAATGTCATTCCAGATGAAAATATTGTGGCACCCAAATTTGAGTCTGCAAAAACAAAGATTGAGGCATCTCTAGATCCTCATAAAAGGAAACCATCCAAGCATAAACATTATTGGTCAACTAGTAGTCCAACATTCAGATTGTTATAGAAGAGACGTGAAAGAATGAATTGTGGACCAGTGCTAACCATTAGGATTGTTTGTGGATGGATCGATTGATGGTCATGTTGTCATTTGAAACAATGCTTGAAGATTTCATATCGTGATGTTGCATAAATTGTTCGTTGTTGATTTCCTTTGTTCCCTCAGTTGTGTTTTAGGGGGGGGGATTTGCTGACAATGGAGACTATTGATTCCCACTCCTTCCGCAGTTATGTTTTAGGGGGGGCAAGTTAGATGGTGACAAATATTTTTGTGTTTATCAGTGTGATGCTGATGGTGTTCAAACAACTCCAGGAGTGTTTTTGTACGACGGTTGAGTTGAGTTTGCCATACTTACAAGCCTTATTGTTTGTTTGTTGGTTGATGGTGTTGCTTCTGTTTGAAGCCTTTGAAGGTTTTTTGGGATAAGTTGACAGTGTTTGTCACCCTTGTGCCTCTGCAACAATCCTACCATAGAGATCGACTAACCTCATTGAGGTTTCATGGCTCTCATCTTCACAATTTTGGTACTTTAGCATTTCATACTTTTTCATTGGAGCAGACTTATGGGATCTACATTTTTAGCTCCATGAATTTTTGAGCATTGGCATCTTTCTCTATTTTTTTTTGGGGGGGGGAGTTTTCTCCTTTGGGTTTTTCTCTCTTTCTCCGCTTATGAGAGTTTGTACATGGGTACCTAATCAAGCCTTGTTGTTGGGACTCATTCTTTGCTTTCTTTTTTCTTTAGTTACTCCCTATGTTTCACTTGGGGGGGGCGTCGAAGTTTGTATTTTCATATGCTTCATTTCCCTATGAGCTAAGTATGGTGAGTTATAAGCTCACATAAAGACTTGCATCTGCCCAATTATCGTAGTTATCCTTATTCGGCAAAAGAGCTCATCTAATACTATATAATGGATATCTTCTATATGCTTTTATACAAATTTATGAGTAATTCAATACTCTTACACTATTCCTCTTTGATTTTCTTTTTAAACTAAACTTTAAGAAAACTCCCCTCAAAATCCCAAATTTAAAAAACCTCAAACTTTGTCTTTTATAATAAGAAATAAAAATCTTAACCAATTACTTACATTAAATTAAATAAAACTTGTCATAGACATCGTATATATATTGGTAAACAAAAACATAAGAAATAAAAATCTTAACCAATTACTTACCTTAAATAAAACTTGTTTGTATATTGTATATTTGTCATAAGGTAAACAAAAATATACCCCCACCAATATTATATTCCATGGATATATTCTAACCCACTACTTCGTGTTTGTAGTTTTTTAAATGTAAGTCGACGTACCTAACTTTATGAATCATACGCTTCTTTTTTCCTCCTTTTCTCTCCCAAAGTCGTACCGCTCTGCATACTTCTGTTTCTTTTGAATTCATTTTTCTACCACGCACTCTTCATTCTTTTGCTTTTCTTATCCCTTTTTTTACTTTTTGCTATTGACTCCAAAGTAAACGTGTTTGTTACTTCTGGACTTGGAACTCCAAATAGTGATGTGCATCGTATTAAAGTGATACTTTAAAGCATAGTTACCAAGTTTGTCCGTACCGCCGAAAAAAATACGTTAATTTGCTAGTTTGGTTCGATACAGTGATTAATTCGGAAAATTCCAATTCGGTTCGCTTTCTCCAACATTCACTTTGCCTCGTCCCTTAGCTTCAATGTGTTTCACTCCCAACATGACTCTATTTCGTCCCTTAACTTGAATGTGTTTCGCTCCCAAAAAGAATACGTGATGTGCTTGGTTACACTGAACTGTTGCAGGGCTCCAGAGTGTTTGTCCAACTATGGCTTTTAGGACTAGTAACTCAACCCACCAAGGGCTCTAGAGCGTTTTTCCAACCAAGGCTTCCAAGAATAGTAACTCAACCCACATTGTTACATGGATTCCAAAGTGTTTGTCCAACCAAGCCTCTGGGAACTAATAACTCAAACCACATCCATAAGGAACAAGAGAACCAACCATAAAACAAAAGGAAAGAAACTCATAGTAGCATGGTTATCCAGGAATTGGCAAAGATAGGAAAATCCACTATCAATCCAAGAAATCCTTCATGCCAAAGACAAATCATATCCAAGAAACCACATGCATGTGCCATGCATTCCAAAACTAGCAAGGAAATTATACATGCAACTCGGTACTTGCAAGCAAAATCCACTGTAACTGCTTATCCCGATGTCGTCTTGCGTTTTCCTGCTCTTCCTTTGTCTTCTTGCTCCAAATTCCAAGTATGCCACACTCCTCCAAGAGTGCTCCAAGAAACTCTAAGTGTCCAAGAGTATGAGAGAGAGAGGACAGAGAGAGAGCTTCAAGTTAAAACTGAAAAAGAAAAAAAAAAGAAAAAAAAAAGAAAAAAAAAAAGAAAAAAAAAAAAGAAAAAAAAAAGAGAATAATGGAACCAAGTTCTCTTTGAGCTAGATATGACGGACAGATTTGCAGTGAAAGGTTCACAAGAAGGCCAAGGCACTGATCATGAAGAGGGAAATTCAATAAGTATGATAGCAGGAAAAGAGTGTCTTTGAGATGGCTAACTTTGCAATCTCATGATTTCATGATAGATGAACATTCGCAACCTAAGTCTGACATGAGAGATTTGCATGAAGACGGATGCACTGTGACAGATTCGTGGATTCAGTCATATGTGAAATTTTGAAAGTTTGAAAGATCACACCTAGATACCAAACTTTTTTCACACTAGAATCCACATTGAGTGCAACCATGTAGATAGATAGATTGTGCTTGAGAAACCAGATCTGATGTGGTTCCATGGGCTTACTGGAGTCACAGGTTTCACAAGAATTTTCAGCTTCAGCAAGCTGACTTGAAGATTTGTCTTCATGGAAGAGAAGAGATGATGGAGGATGCTAAGGAAACTTTGTGATTAGATTGTTTTCAAATTTATCATGGACCTCCTCACCATCCTGTGTCAATTGAGGAGATAACTCATTGGATGAAGAAACAAGATAATGTGGAGTATCTTTGATGCATGTGGATGCATTGTGAATGGTAGGACACACAGGCAATTGAGGTTAAGAGGATGTTTCGATATGAATGTTTTCTTTGACCAAAGTGCATTATAGATCTGAGTTAGATTCTTCATGAGAAGACTAAAGATCACATGATGTGCTTGGCCATTCGTCATAGAATATGGAAGCATGGGAGTGATGACTACCCAAGACTGGGGGTTGATCAAAAGAATTAATTGTATAGGATGTTCCACTGAGATTAGCAGATTGAGAATCATTCAAGAATGGAAGCTCATTGTTTTTATGTGCATAATTTTGAATTAGAGAGGGAAGATTGATAGTGTCCTCACCTTTATGCTCCTCTGCATGTGTAATGTGACTTCCTTGCGCCTAATCTCAATTTGAGCCAGCAGCTTGAAATCAAGATAATGCGAACAACTAGCTAGTGAAGTGGATTGATCAAGTGAGTCATGGTACAAGGAGTCATGGCTTGTATATGATGGAGGATGGAAAAGATGCAGATCAGATTCGAGACCTGAGTTATGAATGGTGACGTCCTCTTGCGGAATGGAGGATTGAGTCTTCACTATAGGCTTCCTAAGCCATTCTGGAACTTCCTCCATAGAAGTGGGAGACAAATGAGAAGATGGGTTCGGGACATGCTGCGCAGATTTCTCAGATTTTCAATCACCGTAAGGGGGCACCCACTGTGAAGATTTCTCATCTTTGCAATCACTAGAAGGGGGTACCCACATTAGGACTTGAAAGGGAGGAGGACCAGGAACAAATGGGGTGTTGGGCTCCTCCTCTACAATTTGAGGTGCCTCATGATCTGCATGAGTAGGGGAGGAAGGGAAGTCAGGTGGTTCTCCGTATTGAGAACTATGAACCAAACGTTTAAACTCTTCTATCAATAAATCAAAGTTCACAAGTTGTTTAGTAATTTCATAACAAAGGTGAAGGAAGTGATCAACAAAGTCCTCAACTGATTCGTTAGGCTCCATACTTAAACGAAATATTTTTCATGGAAATATCAGTGGCTATACTCATCGAATGTTTTAATCATCATTTCAGTAAGCTGACCAAATGAATCAATAGAGGCAAAGGGTAATGTGTAACACTAGCATTGAGCACAACCTTCGAATGTGAGGGTGAGTAATACAGTCCAAACATCTTCATACTCTATCTTGTGGCGTAGGAAAAAACTTATAACTTAGCGCACATGCGCATGAAAAGATGGTTCACCCTCACCACTGAAATTTAACTTTGATAGGTCATGGATAACTTCCACGGGATGGTACATTCAAACTTTGTTGAAAGACATCCTAGGATTATGATGTCACGAAGAGCCATTTTTAAATAAGACATTCAAACCAGACTCTACGGGAAAAACCTATTGTCTGGCCCTCCTTCTAGTGCCATTTTGTTGATGGTGCTGGACCTGCCAATAAAGGGGATCTCCCCAACGTGAAGTCCCAACTAGAATTCACACTGTTTGGTGTAGGAGTCCCATTCAGTATGGAGGCCTGGTTTCCATATACTTAGACATCTTCCTTGGCTCGAGCTGTCATCACATGAGAGTGCTACGTTGGTATCTTCAAATAGCAAGGTACGTGTGCCTGGTGAGTGTGTACTATAACTATGTCGAGGTTTTCTTACTACAAAGGGGGAGAATAAAGTGAGACTCTAAATGACAGGTAGTTATACCACCCAGGAAGAGACACACATGAACCAGAAAGGTTTATCCAACACCCAGCAGAATAGTCCACAACAGATGTGGTAGTCGTTAAAACCGAGGTGAAGGGGACAACATGTACACCACCCAATGGAGTAGTCCACACAGACGTGACAGTCATTATAACCAAAAACAAAGATGGTCTTTCGAGTATCCCGCAGAGTAGTCCACGAGGATTTGACAACAGTGATAGCCAATACAAAAAGGTGGTCTATCCAGTATCCTGTGGAGTAGTCCAAAAGGATGAGATAGTGATGATAAGCAATACAACACATCTTCAATAATGTAAGTACTAAAATAACCAAAGTAGTTCAACTATAATAGTACAGGTTAACCAAACATGCATTAAAAATGTTTAAAGAGCAGTCTTACAAACATCTACAAAACCTACGTGAAAATGTGTTGGCCTTAACAGGCTTATGAATTAGGAAAAAGTCCCAAGACACATTTGTACACCTCACATCACTAGTCCCAGTAGTGGGACATTGGAGCCACTCCTTGCTCCTCAAAGAACAGACTATAGACTCTCAAGGCTATGTGGGAGGAGCCAAGGTGAAAATTCCTTGCTCATACAATGGGAGGGACATATATAGTCAGGGTTGATGCTTGACCCTTGTGATTCTTGGACTACCCTCATGATCGTTCAACTTCCAATGAAATTTCAACTGACATGACTCTTCAACTTCTTGTGTGCGTCCATTGGACTTCACTTTACATTACATTGATTACAACAGATATGGCCCATATTGGTGATGTGGCCAAGACAACTCATAAAATTGATGACATAAGCTGGCTCACTATGTTGTTCGTGTCAAGTTGTTGTGTTGTTGAGTGATGGATGTACTCTTGGTGTGCTTTGTCTTCTCCTCCACATGGCATAGTGTTGTGGGGTCTTTGATGGTCTTGGTCTTGCATGATGGTTCAATAAATATGTTCCTTTTTCTTGTTGCTTGATTGCTTGGTACGTTCATTCAGCTGTAAGAAATTTTTCTAGCATTTGTGCTTCTTCTTCATCTCGTTCGTCATCTCGCCATGATCTATCAATGTACCTGTTCCTGCAATTCACTCATGACGAGATGACACCAAATCCAAAACCTCCTAGTTTAGCATGATGCATTGTTCTCGTGTTTAGGGTAACAAGGAGGGAGGACAACTCACTGAGACAGTGTAGAGCCCAGCTCGGGATTGAATGAGGAACTCTGGGAGGATAGACTGCACTGTCGGGAAAAACTGCACAGTGACCACTGGGAGGCAGAACTGCTCAGTGAGGGACATGAGTGGCAGCGACAAGGTGGGATCTTGAGGGGCACTTCACGTAGTTCCCGGAGAGAAGACAAGACAGGGATTCAAGGGACCTGCTAGTTAGTTCTGCGCAGTTTTCAATAGAAAAGCATGATAGGGCTGCAAGCGACTGGCTGAGCTTGACTGCGCAGTTTTGGAGAACAGTGCAGGACAAGAAGTAGAGGGTCTGCTAGACATGACTGTGCAGTTTTGGAAAATAGTGCAGGATAGGCAGTAGAGGGCCTGCTAGACAGGTCTGTGCAGTTTCTGAAGGTAGTGCAGAGCAAGGCAGCAGAGGACCAACTGAACATGTTTGCATAGTTTTGGAGATTAGTGCAAGATAAGTAGTAGGAGGCATGTTGGACATGTTTGCATAGTTTTTGAAGACAGTGTGGAGAAAGACATCAGAGGACCAGCTGGATATATATGCGCAGTTTTGGAGATCAATGCAGGATAGGAAGTAGGAGACTTGTTGGACATGTTTGCACAGTTTCTAAAGGAAGTGTAGAGTAAGACAACATAGGACTAACAGGACATGTCTGTGCAGTTTTAGAGATCACTGCAGACTCAGGTCTTGGTGTAGTTCACGATTCCGATAGACTGAAAGGAGGCTTGATGATTGGGCTTGAGAAATTCCCAGTTGAGTTTGGACATGGAGGTTGTTTCTACGCAAGTCCAGGAGGAAGACAGGCTTCTCACCTTTGAGATTGAGAAGTGCAACTGACTTGGATGACAGACTCAAGTACTGCACAATTCCAAGCAACAAAGCAATTTCATTGAGGGCTGAGACTGCGCAATGCATCTCAGTCATAATTCGGTTGAAGAGGGTTGTCTAATCGGATAGTTTTTCAGGAAAATGGCTGTGTTGAATGCAAGTGAACTTGTGCAGACTTGACATTATGTTCATACACTTAGCATACTTCGGTGATGAGACAACATAGATCACCAATACAACAAAAGAAAACATGCCCTCAGTGAGACTACCTTAGAGCTGAAAGAGACAAGCGCAACACTTGAGATAGACCTTCGGATGACCATGATGACACTTGTACGATAGTGCTTACAACTTTGTGTTTGAATACGATGGATTTTTACATAGAAAATACAACCCAAACACACAAGGACAAACCTTCAAACTCACCAGAACAAGATTGCAAGCATGACAAAGAAATCAATATGCCAAAAGATGACCGCTAGTCAAACAATCAAAAGGGTGAAAAGACTTCACAGGAGTTCATGGGGTGAGCTTGAGTGTTTGCAACCATCAAAGGAAAAACCAAGGAAGGCTTTGAAATTTGGATGTAAGCCAAAATTTTGGAGCGTGTTGCAGTCGCTATAACATGAGCATAATTGCGCAACTACACCATGGTCTTCATTTTTCATTATTTTTTTCATTTTGTTAGAGATTATCACTTTAGAGGGTTTTTCTTAGAAACATCTAAGTTGAATTTCCTTGCCTTGGGAGGAAAATATCATGAAATGATATATAAAAATAAGGGCCACTATTCCCAATGATTGTAACCATTAGAACCCTAAAAAACATTAGCACCCCCCATTTGGATTGTAATCATAGTTTCTCCAATAAATACTCCGACATATTCTACTACATACTATGGAACTTCCCTGAACAATTAGTATGGTGCCTTCATTTGAAATCATTGCTTGAAATTCTAGTATTGGAAATACAAAAAAAAATTGAGAAGGTTTTCTAATTTGCAATTAATGAAGTTATGGTAATACATAAATCAATCAACAATGTTACCTTTTTCTTTTTTATATTTCCTCTATCTTAAGAGTTTCTTGGAGTATTAATGTCGTCCAATGCATGACAAGATATTGTTGGAGTAGTCTCTTCTATCTCTAGATCTTATAACAATTATGATTCTTGTTCTTCTTCATCTCGAAAACCTATGTAGAATAATTTCTTCTCATTTAATTTAAGCCCCTTATTCACTTTTTGTCACAATTGAATAATTGTCACTTTGTTCTTATTTAATCCATTTGATGAAGTGTGAACATTATCAGTTGTGTGAGGTTAAGAGAGGTAGCATGATGTCCTTTATAGTTGTTTGTGACCACTCTTCAGTAGCCATATTTTTACTTTCAATTTTCACTACCATACTAAAATTGTTCTCTAGGTATTTATGTTAGGCTCAAATAAATGCACCTTATGTTGGATGTTTTCCTTTAAAGTTCCCATAAAGAGGTCTAGAAAATGATCCTAAGACTCAACTTTGGAATTGCTTGATGTGCACTATAATTAAAATTGCTGGCTAAAGACTTAGCAATTAACTAAAGAACATATTTCTCTTAATATCCCAATAATATGATATCAATTCTTCCATTAAAATGGACTAGGATAAAATAGAGTTATTTTTATTTTCACAAAACCATTGATACCATATAAAGTTATCTTATTCTAAATAGAAGGATGCAATAGCTACTTTTTTTTAAGGATGACACTTGGTGTAGATCAAAGTAATACTCCATCTGGAATATCCATGTTATATTATATTTACCCATCAAACTTCCTCATATTGATCTTCGGAATGAGAAAATTTCTTGGTGTCAAGTTGAACCTTTGGTGCATGGATCTTTGAGTGATAAATGATCATAATTCTATGATTAAATGTTTGTTTTCTCCAATTGTGATACAATAATTCCCATATTTGATTGGGTTCACACCTAATTACTCTCCTTAAATTTTAAAATTTAACATATTTAAACAACACCCCTTATAATTGTAATCAATGAATGATTTAAAACTGTACTAAATATTTTTATAATATTTATAATAGTCATAGATTAAAATTTTAAAACTTAACATATTTAAACAGCACCCCTTATGATTGTAATTAATGAATGATTTAAAACTGGACTAAATAATTTTATAATATTTTTAATAGTTATAAATTAAAGAATTAGAATTATGAGTGGTGAGACATTTGATATTAGATAATTTATGATACTAATTTATAATATTGTTAAAAAAACTGTAATATCGTATTACAACTTACTGTAAGTTATTTTTTTTTAAATAATTTTCATTATAAAATAAAAATAATAAAATTAAATTAAAGTTACTCTAGTTTATTTTTATTTAATATAGAACAAAAAGAGCAATTCATATCTTCGGATACTCACCTATCTATATTAAAAATAATTTATATAAAAATTAATTTAAATGATGGGTTGATTTAGTTTAATTTAATAGAATTCCTTGAGCTATTTAACACTAGCTCCACTTTATTTTGTCTTCCAAATGTTGATTCCATGTCCATAATCTCATCCTCTCTTGATGGAATTACATCTTCATTACCTTCATCTTTTCCTGCCCTGACACCTATTGTTCTTTATCTTCGTTATCCTTAATCTCCCGATGGAATTATATGCTCATTGTCTTCATCCTCCCCTGCCCCGATGCCTATTCTTCTTTATCTTCGTTATCCTTACTGCCTGCTATGCTATAGATCATAAATATTATAAAACATACTTATAACCATCGAATAACCAATCATATATCAATGAGAGAACAACCATTAAATCCACATAATATCAAGCACATTTACTCATGAAAATACCAAGGAAAAGGGGCTCTTACTAACATATAAAAATCCAACCAAGACAGGGACTTTCACGTACCACCTGACCATAGATTGGGCTAAATCAAATCTCTCTTTCAACCAATCACCCCCGTGCCATATTCCAAGTATGAATGTGGGATCTCATCAAACAAATCAAACCAAACCAAACTAGGTTTTCCAGAGGTAAAACCACCTCAACCCTCAACCAATGATTCCACCTCACGGTTGGACATCATTAACCATCACCAAATTGGTCTCTACCCAAGTTTTCAAGGTGTCACACGGAATGAGTCGTTCTTGCGGATAAGACCGACCTCCCTAGTATCTAATGATATCTAGTGACAAGCAAGCCAATCAAATCCTATCTTTCTCTAAATATGCAATTTATAAACAAAGGCAAACAAGTGTTTTAGGCCTACCTTGGGTCCAATGCAAGTTTGTGGAAGCCTCGCTCCTTTGATCCAAATGAGCTCCCTTGTAGTGAATCTGCAAACAAAAACAAGCACACAAATTAAATAGCACCTGAAAAGCGAATATAATAAAGCATACTTATTATGATGATCAAGGAATTCATAAAACAAATCACATAAGACAATTTGTTGAGAAAAATGAATCCGATTGTATTAATTCAAATCAAAGAAGAAATTTACAACCTGTGCCTTGATGCTGTACAAGATCCTCCCAGGGTCCAACAAGAAGTCTCCTCTACTTTGACAAGTTTCACTCTCTTCCGAATGAAGCCAAAAGGTATGTGATCTCTCCTCTCAAGCTTAAATAGGAAGTCTCAATTCCACCAGCATTTACCCTCAAAAATGTTTAGCTTCTAACCTCCCTAGCAACTAGCCCAATGCCTTAATTTATAGTGCAATGGAGGGAAATTACTAGGTCCACCTTCAAAGGGATAAATCCCTCCTTCAAAGGGATAGCTCCTCTCATCAAGGGATTAGCTCATTCTCTTTTGGGATGCATGAACCACCTAAGAGCGAACCACCACGTCAAAATTCCTTCTAGAATCATCTAGAATTAACCCAAAGTGAGTTTTTTAGAATAAACTTGTGCCTTTTTGACTTTCACAGGGTTCCGCACCCACTCTTTTAGAGACAGAGCGGGCAGGTCCATAGGTAATATGAACAGGGGGTGCGGGACCGCAGGCAACGGTGAGAGAAAGTGCGGAACCAGAGGTTTATTGATTTTTAAGGTCTTTCTCTCATTTTCAAGGCTTGACATGAAGAGTTGAGGTTTGAGACTTGCTTAGGAGGACAGTATGAGTGATGATAGACCCATACTGACTGCAAATAGTCATGGTGACAATATTTTGTGTAACAGATTGCCCCCTAAAGTGTGAAGTCTGTAGTAGATGAGGATTTCATTTATCATCTAGGAAGAGTGAAGTACTTTATCATTTCGAGGATCATCTTGTGGAGAGCCCGGTTGGAACCTGTAAAAACATTCAATGCAAAATATATATATGAGATCATATCATTGCTGAGGTAGGCATTCCCATACTCAGATCAAAACTGACTAAAAAACTAACTACTGCTCTGATATAGGAATGATCTTGTAATACATCACAAGTATAGACACATGTAGACACAGTATGGACGCAACCATCTATTTATGAATAGTCCACAGTATAATGAATACAAAATTCCTCTCAGCCTGGATAATGGAAACTAGATCCAGGGTCTTCATTTCTACTTCCCGAAATAGTACGATTATATCCATGCGAATGAATGTGTCGAAGTCGAACATGGTAGAAACCACTTGATTACCAGTCAATAATGTAAATTGTTAACAAGTGTGAGAGAAACCACCAGTAATGTCAATGGATCTCAAAGTACTCAGTACAATCCATGAGATGTGAATAAATGTGTTGATGTCGAACATGTCACGGAGTCCTTTGATCGAAGTTCAATGATGCAACCTATCGTTGAAGGTGAGAAACCTGCCATTGAGGCATGTAGATCCCTAGGTATTGACGATTTCTAGATCATCTTTCTAGATAATGAGCTGAAGTTGATAGAAAGCGATCCGTCGTAGGGAAGCCCACAACACGAAATCATAGATCAAGTTTGAAGAAATTTAGTTGCAAGGACTGACTCAGGGATGGTCAAGATGGATGACAGATATTTTGCAGATGAATGGCTTATTTGCACTGACTTCTTGAACACATAGTGACACAGCAGGATGGTTTGGTGACAATTGACCCAAAGTTAATACCCAAAAACCGGCTGAAGACTTTCAATATGGTTTGATCAACTGGTAGGCAAAGGATTTCCCAACCCAAGTGAATAAAAGTGTCGTGTTCAAGCGTGGTTACGAAGTATGAAAAACAGGCTCATTTTTCTCTCTTTCCCCCCACCATTTCTGGCAAGTACCTCTTTATTTTTGACAAGCTTGAGGAGGATAACATTTGCTTGATTATAAGCTCATCCTTCGGATGAGTCCAACTTAGTTTAAATTCGAACCCTAAGAAGGAGTGGTCCATTCCTGTTTGTAATTGAACAGGTACTTTACTGTTAAATTTTAACGAGTCTAGTATAGGAGAAACTCGGTGTTTTTCAATTTTAGAGAGTCTGAAAAAACTTAAGAAGACTCCATGGTTGACCGTTTTCGTAAATTTGTGTCTCCCAAGCCCGAAAAAGTATAAAATAATACTTGAGAGAACCGCTTGATCATTACGACCAAGGAGTACTTTTCGTAATTAGTGTCTCTGATCTGAAAAAGTAAAAAAGCGATCAATGACACGTCGTTTTATAACCAATATCGAATTTGAAATGACAAAAAACTGGCAATCTTTTCATGTTTTTACGGTCAGAAAAAGCGCTGTAAGTGGACCGTCTTTTTAGTTCTGTTTTAACGAGTTTAAAGAGAAAAACTCGGCGATATTTTCATGTTTTAGGAGTCAGAAAAGACCTTAAAGGTGACTCTAATGTTTTTTTGTCGAAAATGACCAATTTTGCCTGAAAGATCCATTATCCTGAACAAAAGCTCAAACATTACTCATACCTGTTTAAAATGGATAAAAATGCTGCAACAGTTACCTCTTTAAAGTGAAACATAAACAAATTAAAAACTCATTTATTCAAAAAACTTATAAAAAGGGCTTTTGTAAATTCATTTTTACCGTTTGAGTTCTGGGTGAGAAAATAGAGCTTTTGGTCAGAAACTTCTCATAAAGATTGTGGAAAATCCGTCCATTGGAATCGAACGCCGTCTCCTCCAGGTAATCCACATCATCCTACTCTTTCAATTCATCCATTTCAAAGTTGTTTTTAGGTTTTAATTTCATTTTTTAAGGGATTCTTAGGTTAGAAACCCGCGCGCGGGGGCCCGCAGGCACAGCACAGGTAACCTATGGACCCCGACTTTTTCGTAATGGGAAAAAAGTCAGGGGTCCGCACCTGCCGTGAAGGAAAGGTGTGGACCCACGCACTGTCTCTAACAGAGAGGGTGCAGTCCCCGCAACAAGGCTTTTTAACCCTAAATTTCTCAAAATTCACCCAAAAACTTTGCTTTTAGACATTCTAATTCGCCTTCTTGTTGAATGTAGATTATACATCATGCTTGATTGGTGAGAACGGGAGCATGAGGATGTAGATCTTGCTGTGATAAATCATCAACCTTCGATTGATGCATTGAAGGCATGCGGCTTATACAAATTCTGGGCCATACCTGGCATGAGGGCCCAGGTGGACTTTTTGCAGTGGCTGGTAGACAGGTGGAGCATACAGGACCAGTGCTTCTTCATTGGTGGTCACCAGCTCGAAATGGAGCCAACAGACATTTACTTTTTGACTGGTTTGCCTAAGAGAGGTGAACACTTGACTCTATTCGGGACTAGGCCAGGTGGCCAGTCTGTCGATAGCCTCTGGCTAGAGTTCTGTAACAACCAGACTAGAGACAAAGGGATAGATATCAAAACCATATCCCTTCCTGAACTCAAGGTAATTGCGTTTACTGTTACCAGGCTCTGCGAGAGCACAACACTACATGTAGCCACTGGATCCCAGATGTGGATGGAAGTTGACTGCTTTCGAGGCACCATCTTCAACTGGTGCGATGCTGTGTTGGCTAATATAAAAGGCCAACTGACTAGAGCCAAGAACGGACAACTGAAGACCTTTGGATATGGTGCTTTAATCGTGAGCTTTGGTCTGGAGAGGGTTCCAATGTTGGTCCCACAACACCTTACTGTTGGAGCTGGACTTCCTCGAGAGCCCAAACTGATGCGATGGGTTGCAGTTATGGCCCGTCATCCTTAGGAGGGGATAGAGGTCATTCAATTCACTCCTGAGTATTTCCATTGGTTGGAAAACCAGGTTTTTGCTATTCAGGACTTTCCTTACGCTGGGGTAGATTTTCGTGGTGACCCAGACATGACTCTTCCACTAGGAGAGCAATGGGATGACTTAGGTAAAATCATTTTCAACATTTTCTAATTTAATTTTGTTTTTTGTTTTTATCTCGTCCCAAAATTGATAGTAAAAGTTTCAAATGCAGATGTAGGTCCACAACGACCAACCGCTCTCCGGCCTTACGAGAGGAAATAACCAGTTGCAGCGGCACCAGCCCCATAGGACGAATCAGCAGAGACCTTGGCCGAATTGGAGAGCCATCTAGAGCGTTTGACAGGAGACATTCCGGAGACCAGCATAGATGACATTCCTCTTCGCGCTATGTGATTGGGGTCCCAGGACCTTTCAGGAGGTTCCTTTGTAAGGTGGCCCGTATAGTGGTTTCTTATCGAGATCATCACCAATGATAGAATGATCATCTGTTGTAGACACATATGACATTTTTTGCTTTTTGTACTATCATTTTTGCCGATCATAAGGTGTTTTTCAACCTATGATTGAAGACGATGTATATTTTGACACACACCTATATTATACTATATCACTAGTACCGGCTTATCTTGTAAAACATGTTATGGAATGTTTTTAAATTTACTTGTATGATTATTTCAAATGTCTACTTAACATTCGAGAAGAAATTTCATCTGCTAATGTATTTAAATATCTTGGAATATGCTGATATTCAATATAGTCAAATTCACGTTCTGTTGGGTCCCTATAATACTAGTGATTACCCCATTACTATTGTAGTTATACCCCTTATTTATATTGATGTACCCATGTAGTGCCCATATTGTTACTATTGTGCCACATAGAAGCCCACTATTGTTATTGATGTGCCCTACAATATTATTGTTATGTAGGCTTTGATTGTATTGGGACCACTTAGACTCCTATATATAGAAAGGAGATATTTTCATTTGTATCATCCAAGAATTGTTCATTTATGTAATGTAAAGGAGGTTGCCCCCTCGAAGAGGCTGAATTCTAAGGCGTGGATCTCTCTTTTCTATCTTTTTGTGAGCTGGTTTCATAACATTTGGTATCAGAGCTTTGGGTTCTAGGGTTTCGCTGCTCCAAACAGGTCATCGTGGCATTTTCGCTATAACTTTTTTTCTGTGACGTTTCAGAAGTCGCAAAAAAAAACCCATTTGAGAAGATATCGCGCTGAACCTTGGGTCCGAATTTCAGAGCTTTTCGCGCGATATTTTCGGAGATATGATTTCAGGAAGTTGGTCTTTTTGATGACTCCTGAATTACACTCAAAACAGGTGACCTGGGGAAAATCGTCATAACTTTCTTTCTGAGCATCGGATTGAAGTTTTGTAAGAAGGTACAAAAAGAGGACGGACTGTAGTTTCTTGTGGGTGTTTTTCAGATCCAAAGATCGAAACAGTGACTCGTGGCACATCGTACAACTTCGCTCTACTGAACCAGTCTAAAAGCAAGTCACCGTGGGAGATTTCACATAACTCTTCCTTGGAGAATCCAATTTGGCTCAGACTTGTGGCATTGGAAAGAGGACGTAGAAGGCTACTACAGGTAGCAATTTCAGAATTGGATGATCCGAAATTACAGAGATACATCAGATTCAATATCAAGCTTCTATAAAGTGAAAAAAGGTGTGTATTTTTTATTTTTATTTTTGTGTAAGCTTGGTTTAACGAAATTCAAAGGGCATAGTAAAGCATTATTATCGGTAACTGATGCCCCGAGGAAAGAAAATGCAAACACCTAGTAAGGAACCTGAAAGCTCTAGCATGACTCATGAAGAAGAGGAAGAAATGCTACATGATATATCAAAATTACAAGAACAAGTGCAACAAATGTCACGCTCACAAAAGCTAACAGAAGCTAAGATAAGTGGCGTGGAATCTAAGGTAAATGGTGTGGAATCTAAGGGGTATTGCAGGGAAACCAGGAAAGATAATCAGCTCTAATGGAATGACAAAGCTTCTAAAAAAGGAGCAAAGAGGTGTAATTGCACAATTATGTTCACTAGATGTTTCCACATTGGAATCATCTATTTCTCCAGATCTCCAGAAAGTCCTGGACAATCATTCCAAGGTATTTGATACTCCCAAAGGTCTCCCACCTATGCGTGATCATGATCATGCTATTCATCTGATTCCAGGAAGTGTTCCTCCAAACATCAGGCCGTACAGATATCCATATGTCCAAAAAAGTGAAATTGAACGTATGGTTGCAGAAATGTTAGAGGCTGGTATAATTCAACCGAGTCAAAGTTCTTTCTCAGCTCCAGTAGTATTGGTGCACAAGAAGGATGGATCATGGCGCATGTGTCCAGATTATAGGGAGCTCAACAAGCTCACTATTAAAGATAAGTTCCCCATTCCTGTTATTGATGAATTACTGGATGAATTGCATGGATCAATTTACTTCACCAAGTTGGATCTTCGTTCGGGATATCATCAAATTAGAATGAAGGTCGAAGACATTCCGAAAACAGCATTTAGAACTCATGAGGGTCATTATGAATTTCTGGTCATGCCTTTTGGCCTTACCAATGCACCTTCAACATTTCAAGGTTTGATGAATTCAATTTTCAAACCATTCCTTAGAAAATTTGTGTTAGTATTTTTTGATGATATACTAATCTACAGCAAGTCTTGGAAGGATCATGTTGAACATGTTGACAGGGTGTTACAACTATTGGAGGAGAAACAGTTATATGCAAAAAGATCCAAATGTTTCTTTGGAGTCCAGGAGGTGGAATATTTGGGTCATATTGTATCTCATGAAGGAGTTAAGGTAGACCCTAGCAAAATTAAAGCCATTAAGGAATGGAAAATCCCCACATCCATAAAGCATCTGCGAGGATTTCTTGGGTTGACAGGGTATTATCGCAAGTTTGTTAAGAATTATGGGAGAATAGCTGCACCTCTAACAACATTATTGAAGAAAGATTCATTTTCATGGAATTCGGAAGCAACAAAGGCCTTTGAACATCTTAAAGAGGCAATGTGCCAAGCACCGGTCTTAGCTACGCCGGACTTCACAAAAACCTTTATTGTGGAATGTGATGCTTCAGGAAATGGAATTGGTGCTGTTCTAATGCAAGATGAAAGACCCATTGCTTTTGAAAGTCATCCAATCAAGGGAAAGTTTTTAAGAAAAGCTATTTATGAGAAGGAAATGTTGGCAATACTCCATGCACTTAAGAAATGGCGACCCTACCTAATGGGAAGACACTTCAAGGTAAAAACGGATCATGATAGCCTTAAATACTTTTTAGAACAAAGATTATCCTCTGAAGAGCAACAAAAGTGGGTCACAAAGATGTTGGGTTATGACTTTGAAATCATCTACAAAAAAGGGAAGCAAAATGTGGTGGCAGATGCACTCTCAAGAAAGGATGAGGATGTGGAAGCATTGTTGTGTGCCATTTCTATTATCCAACCAGATTGGATAAATGAAGCAAGGGAGGAATGGAAGAACGACGAAGAAGTGTGGGCACTTATTCAAAAGCTACAACAAGATTCCAGTACTTCTGATACATTTAGCTGGAAAAATGATTCGCTATGGTACAAAGATCGCTTATACCTATGTAAGAATTCCCAGCTAAAACAAAAGATTCTTATGGAATTGCACACTTCTCCCTTAGGAGGGCACTCAGGATTTTTAAAAACTTACCACAGGGTTAAGAAGGAATTTTTTTGGGATGGCCTTAAATCAGATATTCAAAAGTTTGTGGCGGAATGTTTGGTTTGCCAGCAAAATAAAGTTGAAACAATTAAGACACCGGGTCTATTACAACCTTTATTCATTCCAAGCCAACGTTGGGAGGAGGTTTCAATGGATTTTATCACAGGTTTACCCAAGTCTGAGGGAAAGAGTGTCATCATGGTGGTAGTTGACAGACTTACGAAGTATGCACACTTTTGTGCATTATCACATCCATTTAAAGCCAGTACAATTTCTACTGCATTTATGGAAACAGTTCAAAAGCTACATGGAAACCCAAAGATTATTGTAAGTGACAGAGATCCCATTTTCACTGGAAATTTTTGGACAGAATTATTTTCTTGTCTTGGTACTCAGTTAGCTCATAGCTCATCTTATCATCCTCAATCTGATGGGCAAACTGAGATAGTAAACAAATGTTTGGAAGGATACCTTCGTTGCTTTGTATCTGATAAACAGACACAATGGGTCAAATGGTTGCCTCTGGCTGAATGGTGGTATAACACTTCCTTTCATACAGCAACAAAAATGACCCCATTTATGGCACTTTATGGGTATCAACCACCATCCATCACATCATATTTAAGAGAAAATTCTAAGGTTCAGGCAGTGGAACATCACATCGAACATCAACAACAAGTCCTCCAACTCTTAAAGGATAACCTTGTGTTGGCACAGAATAGAATGAAACAACAGGCAGATCAGCATCGCAGTGAAAGAAGTTTTGATGTAGGTGATTGGGTATTCCTACGGCTACAACCATATAAGCAAATGTCCCTCAAGCAAGCTAAGAAGGATAATAAATTATCACCAAAGTATTATGGTCCGTACAAGGTGTTGCAAAAGATTGGTACTATGGCATACAAATTGGAGCTTCCTGCAGCTTCTCGATTGCACCCAGTTTTCCATGTTTCATGCTTAAAGAAGGTTATAGGCGACAAGCTCCCAGTTCAATCAATATTGCCAGAACTTGACGAAGAAGGAAAAATTATATTGGAACCGGAAGCAGTTATAGAAACAAGAACTCGACAGCTACGAAATCGATCAATTTCAGAGTACCTTATCAAGTGGAAGAACTTATCCGCTGAAGATTCCACATGGGAGGACGAGAATTTTATGCAGAAGTATCCTGAACTACTCAAGCGTTGAGGACAACACTTTTTTGAAGGAGAGGGGCATGTTGGGTCCCTATAATACTAGTGATTACCCCATTACTATTGTAGTTATACCCCTTATTTATATTGATGTACCCATGTAGTGCCCATATTGTTACTATTGTGCCACATAGAAGCCCACTATTGTTATTGATGTGCCCTACAATATTATTGTTATGTAGGCTTTGATTGTATTGGGACCACTTAGACTCCTATATATAGAAAGGAGATATTTTCATTTGTATCATCCAAGAATTGTTCATTTATGTAATGTAAAGGAGGTTGCCCCCTCGAAGAGGCTGAATTCTAAGGCGTGGATCTCTCTTTTCTATCTTTTTGTGAGCTGGTTTCATAACACGTTCCAAGAGACGCACTCTAAAAAATAATCTTAATAACACTAGATTTTTAATGGCATATACTCTATTAAGCTGTAATACAATGAGTTCAGAATCTAACCTCACTATCAAAATCCGAATCCCAAATGAAATAGATTCAGATAATAACTCAATCACTGCACTATACTCGGCAATGTTGTTCGTTGTTTGACCGAGGCTTACCCCATGCATAGATACCAACTCGTCAGAGGGCGAATAAATAACCCAAGCTGCGAAAGAAATGTTCCGTGTATTACGACAAGCACCATCAGCGAAACCAATGTATGTTTGGAGAGGCATCAACATCTGCAATATCAAGAGTAAAACCGAGATAAGCAAGAATAATGAAGAAAAACACTCTCTAAGCTAAGCACACTTTTTAAACTAAAACATACCAGCTAGAAAGAAAAATAACCTAACTAAAAAATCTCCACACCCAGATTTTAAGCATAATACCTCTTCAGGTAAAGACCATTTCTGAGTTTACCTAAAGAGACCCCGTCAAAGTCTACCAATTCATAGGCCCCTTTTGCTAGCTTTCGCTTAACAACATAAGGACCATGCCACATAGGGACGAATTTCCTAGCGCCTAATTTATCATTTGCTTGATCGTACAAGAAGACTAGGTCTCCTTCCGAAAAATTTCGAGGGGTAACATTTCGATCATACTGAGCTTTAATACGTTTGGCATGAGTTTCGATTACTAATGCAGTATCACATTGATTCTCATCTAGCTGAGCCAAGTATAACAAACGTTTTTCCTCTTCGGAAGTGGCTGGAAGTAACTCGATGGCCATTTGCAATGACAGGATTTCGCATTCAATGTGTAACACAGCTTCCAAACCATAAACTAGTTGGAAAGGAGTGAACCCTGTTGACGTTTTTACTTAGGTTCGATACGCCCAAAGCGCTGGAAATAGCATCTTATGCCAATTCGACCTATGAATCCCAATGATTCGTTGGATCATGATGACTATAACTTTGTTGATGGCTTCAACCAGACCATTAGCTTGTGGATAATATGGAGTTGAACTATCGTGACGCAAGCCAAGTTGGCCTGTAAGTTCAGTGATCATAATGTTTCGAAAATGATGCCCATGATCAGTGATAATCGCTTGTGGAACACCAAACCTAGCAGTTATATGATTGAACACGAAAATCGTAGCTGTTTTTCCGTTTGCCTCAAATGTAGGCATCGCCTCGTTCCACTTGGTAAAATAATCTACCACAAGGATGATATACGCATGCCCCCCAGCCGAGTGAGGGTTACATGTAATAAAATCAATACCCCATTTTGAAAACGGACCGACGGCAATTATAGGGTGGAGAGGAGCAGGTGGAGCGCGCATCTTTCGATCAAAAATTTGGTAGTTGTGGCATTTTCGTACCACATTAATACAATGTTTAAACAAATACGACCATAAATAGCCAGCGCGCAATATCTTTTTGCCTGTGGCAAACCCAGACATATGACCGCCACACGCTCCAGAGTGATAGTCATTTAGAACCCTTTCAGCTTCCTCATGAGTTAAACAACATCGAAAAATAGAGTCCGCCCCACGATGATAAAGTGTATCTCCAATAATTTTGAATTGTTGGGACTGGAATCGTATTTTTCGACGTTCTGACCTTGAAATTCCTGGCCGAAAGGATTGGGTCTGGAGATAAACGTTGATATCCCCATACCATGGATCTAAAGTGCTGATTAGAAACAAGGATTCGTCCGCAATGGGCTCCTCTGCCACAGTTTCCGTGTCAGCATGCGGGAAGTCACACATTAACTCCGCAAAAACTAAATATTTCTTCGACTTAGACTTTTCAAATTCCAAGTCGAACTCCTGTAGGATCACAATCCATTTGGAGTAATTGCCCCCTAGCAATTGTTTGGTTAAAATATAGATCATAGGGTTGCAATAAAAAATTACTGTAGTTTTACGTAGTAAAATGTAATGACGAAAACGTTAGACAACTTGAACAGCTGCCAATGCCAATTTCTCCACATGTGAGTATTTTAGCTCAGTTGGATTCAAAGTTCGACTAAGGTAATATATCACATGTTCAGTACCGAATTCATCTTCCTGAACTAACACCATTCCGATGGTGGAATGCGAGGTGGCGAGATACAAGAAGTAGTCCTGGTTGTAGTTGGGAGGATGCAATAACGGTGCATGGGTTAACGCGTGTTTTAGTGCAGCAAAAGATTTCTCAGCTATCTCATCCCAAAAGAATGGAGTATTCTATTTCAACAACCGGGTAAAACCCTTTGTGATCTCGGCGTAGTTAGGAATGAATCGACGTAAAAAGTTTGCTTTCCCTTGCAAACTTTGGAGTTGACGAAGACTCGAAGGAGGAGACAATTTGACAATAGCTTCAACCTTTGAGGGATCAACGCGAATGTCGGCTTTAGAAACAACAAACCCTGGTAACCGACCCGTTCTATACAGAAAACACACTTGTGTGGATTCAACCTAATTTGATAATGCCTACACCTCATAAAGATTTCTCGTAAATGGATGAGATGATCAGCTCGATGTAATGAATGAGCAGGAAAATCATCAAGATAGGGTTGCAAAATGTGCTTGATGTCATGAATCGCGTAAGACATAGCTCTTTGAAAAGTTGCCCCGGCGTTCTTGAGCCCAAAAGGTAATTTGCAATAAGAAAATGTCCCCCATGGACAAATGAAAGCCGTTTTTGGTTGATTAGCAGGTAGAATATTGATTTGATTGTATCCAGAGAAACCATCCATGAAGGAGAATATTTCACTGCCGGCATAATCATCAATGATTTGATTGATAGGGAGTTGGGTAATTGTCTTTTGGATAGGCTTGATTAATGTCCCTATAATCGATACATATTCTTATTGTCCCTTGCTTTTTGTTAACAGGAAAAATATTCGATACCCAATCCGTTAACGGAATCGGATAAATGAAACCTACTTTGAGTAATTTTTCAACTTCTGCTTTAATAGCAGTAGCTTTTCGCGGGTGGATCTGACGCAAACGTTGTCGGATGGGTTTAGCATCCGGGTAAGTTTTGATTTCATGAACAAAGAACGCGGGGTCAATTCCTGGCATTTCCTCATATGACCAAGAAAACACGTCACAGAATTCTTGAAATAGGGCCTTATATGTTTGAATTTCATCTTCCATACAAGAGGCACCTATATGAATGTTTTCAACAATTCCAGGCTTAACCGAAATATCAATAGGAATAGTTCGAGAAATGTTTCCCAAATTTAACTCTGAATCAAGATTTTTCATTAGATTCTGAGGTTCCTTGACATATTCAGTCGAAAAAATAGATGAAAAATCATTTTCAAAACGATCACTCTCGGGTAAAAATGAAGATCTATGATGAAGATCTTCCCATGGCAAATCATCGACACATAGGATTTCACGAATTTTCTCATAAGTATCAACAAGTTCGGAAAACGTTGTTGAATCCGAGTTTGATATTGAAAGTGATTCCTCATGGACCACATTCATTAAGTCAATTTTGGTTGAAGATGGGTCGGAAAACGACTGCACGGCCTGATACGTAATTTCATATGGACTCAAAGGCATAACATCACGAAATGAGTCTATCTCAGATTCGGAGGGTACGATCCAAGGATCATCATAAACAATAGTGTCTGACGAAATCATATGAATGGTTGCAGTAGAAGACGATGCGTTGATAGAAGGAAAAGGAAAAGTTCCTAGTAAACCAGAACCTTTAACTAGTCCTACTCCAACATCCTTATATGGGATAGTTGTTTTTTCGACATGTTGAATACTTTCAAAAGAGGCTGGGTCGAATGAAAAGTAAGTCAGCTGGTCTATAGTTACGATCTTTCCATTATGAGGGAACTTTATAAGCCGAAAGACCGATGAAACGATAGCTGTCATAGCGTAAGACCAACTACGACCCAAGAGAAGGTTGTAATCTAGAGAGGCATCAACCACCTCCACATCCAGATTAACAGTTTTGCCTTCAACCCCTATAGGTAAATCCTGTAGAATGCCAAAAGGATGAAACCCACGGCCATCAAAGGGCTTTAGAATCGTCAGGGATTGATTTAGCATAGGAGAACCAAGCGATCTCCAATACTGTATCGACATAATACACGTTGAGGGTCCCTCATCAATCACCGTCCTATAACAAGGTCTGTTTTTGACTAGCACTGGGATCTGGAAATCCATTTGATGAGGTAAGTGTGGTGTACTATTTTCTAGATCGAAAATTATAAGGTTTGAGTCCTGAACGTCAACAACTCCTATAGCTGACATCAGTAATTTACGCTGTGTTGGACATGATTGCAACACTTCCAAAGCCGACATTGCTGAAAGTGAAACAACCAAATCTTCAACAATGTTATAGTTCTGAGCCGCTCTCGCATGTGGATTGAAAGATGACTTTCAAAGTATACCCTTGGCGGGCGATTTGATTACTAAGTCTGGGTTAGGTTTCTCGATCTGTAGTGGATCGGAACCTGGAGTTGAAGTTGATGGGTTCGAATGAGAAGATTCTACTTCTTTACCATCAACAAGACTTTTACTTCCATAATCATGCGATCGAGTTGCAATCCTAACATGGGAAATCATCATTATGGGTTCTTCGGAGGCATTTCAGGAAGAACCTATCATCTTACTGTCTTGACTAGGAAAAGGATCCTTCAAAACAACAGGCGTTTGGGAACCTTTGACAATTTTCGCAACCTCTGCACAATGAGGGCAGTCTCTTGTAAAATTCTCTTCATCACAAATGAGACAAGGATAACGAGGTTTGCGTTTCTCATCAGTTGATTCCTCTTTTTCTGGTTTCTCTTTCGAATTTTTATCTGTTTTATTTTTCTTCTTCCCTTTCTTATTACCACCGGATTTTGATTTGGCTGTAGATGACTCTACAACATGAATATCGGCAGAAATTTCCGCGAAAGAATCTCCTATTGGGGAATCTGGTAAAGTTATGATAGGAGAAGAATTCTTGGAAGATTTCTTCTTACTTTTGGTATTAATCGTACAAATCATACCATCAGAGGCATGAGACCCTGAAGGCGCTGCAGTTATTTGATTTTGTTTAGGAAGATCAGGGATTTTTTCATGTAATGTACCTGACTGCGTATAAACTAGGTCAAGGTACTGAGCTTGAGCAATTACTTGCTCTTCAGTAACGACTCCGGCCTTAGCTACATCCTCAGTGATCTTCGGTAACAAAGATTTTACAAACCATTCAGCTAAGATTTGATCCGGGATAAAAACTTTCACTAAACGCCATCGACGTCTCCATTCATGAATGTGATCTGAAATGTAAGTGGACGTTGACTGCTTTAATGAAGTTAATAATTCTGTGCCATTGTCATATCTGACTGGCAACTGAAAATGAGTTAAAAACGAAGTAGCTAACTGACTAAAGTTATAAAAAGTGGCTCGTTGTAACTCAATGTACCACTTGGCTGCAAGACCAATTAGAGTGCGCTAGAAAAGCCTTAAACGGATTGAATCATCTGAAATGGAATTAGACGCACACCAGAGGTGATAAGTCATCACATGGTTCGACGGGTCCTCTCCTGATTTGCCTTCAAACTTAGGAATATCACTAGGAAACTTATTCGGCATTGGCAACCAAAACGGAAGATAGTTAATGGGATCGTTCATAAGATGCAACAAGTCAGGCAAGTCCAAAGTTGCAATGAATGGTAACTGACGATTAGGGTCCCTGAAACCCTGGGTCATGAGACCAGCCCCAGGAGGAGGATATCCAGGATAACTAGGAATTGGAATTGCATTTGGGATATTATATCCTCTCGGAAAACCAGGATTAACAGGATCGTACTGGGGTTGTTGAGGTTGTTGATATGTATACCCAGGGTACGGTTGATACTGATAGACTAGCTGCTGCACAGCAGGACCAAATTGGTACTGTCCCTGGTACGGTTGATAAGTAAATTGAGGTTGACTTATGACAATCTTACTTGGACCAGGTTGTCCTACAGGCATTTGAACCGAAATCTGAATTATTGATCCAAACTGAGGTAAAGATGTTTGAGGAGTTGATACAGGAACAATAGAAACCGGAGTTGTCGATACTCCAGAAGTAGGTGGGGTAGATTGAATAGATGTTGTAGTAGTTGCAGCAGTCGTTTGAGGCGGAGTACGAGGCGTACTAGGCCCAGACTGAGAAACTACAGAAGGTGCAGAAGTTTGAATAGTAGACTAGACAGGTTGTTGGGGTGAACTAGAAACCAAGGGTTGTCCAGTTTGAGATGAAAACTGTACATTCGGTTGCAAGACTTGTTGAGATTGAGATGGATCCCACACTAAGTTCATTCCGGGGTACAGACTCATAACAGGTTGAGAATATTGAGGACCATAACTGGGTTGAGGGTAGGGTTGATAATTCAAAGGTACATTTTTAGCTCCTTGGACATATGATTGACTGGAAAGTAATTGGAAACCTTGGGTTGGGTACTGACCTTGAGGTTGATAACCTTGAGGCACGACTGATAATGGGGTTGACCTCGAGGTACATATTGATACTGGGGTTGACCTTGAGGTACATATTGAGTCTGGGGTTGACCTTGAGGAACATACTATCCCGTAGGTATGTACTGTCCTTGAGGTTGCCCCCCAGGTGCAAATTGGGTACCTTGAGGTTGCCCCCCAAGCGATAATTGAGGACTTTGAGGCTGCCCCCCAGGCGGTAATTGGCCACCTTGAGGTTGAGGATTAGGAATAGTACCTGACATCATGAGAATATCTTCTACACTCAACGGCTTAGTTCCATTATTTCCAGTTAATAACCCTTGTTCAATAGGTTGAGGAGATGCTCCCGAAAAAGTACCAGTAAGTGACTGATACCTAGAGGGAACAGAAGGACCGCCGTATAAAAAGGTTTCTGGAGATTGAGAAAACATGGATGACTGTCTTGACATATTTAACGGAGGATAGTAACCCCTAGGTGTTGGGTGAAAAGGAATGCGAGGTGGTGAAAAACTTAGTCCCGGGTTTTCCAAAAAATTGGTCAATGAAAGATACCAAGCACTGCTCCTAGGTGGATTGTAAAAGATCGATTCACGCTCCCTAAGTTCTATAACAGGTTGATTTTTAGGGATAGGGATACCTTCTTCTTCTGGAGTAGCAAGTTCTTCAATAGCTATAAGTCTAGAAGGAAGATTTTGGGTAATTATTCTTTCTACCCTGGGTGAACCAGGACCACTAAAAGTTGGAGAGGAAAATCTCGATGTTGGCGTAGCAGAAAATTCAGTTTTAGGTTCGGATATATCAGGTTCCTCACCTAAATCACTAGTAGATGAAAAACTACCAGTAACTTCGGAAACAGAAATAGATTGTGGATTATAATCTGCTACTAGAGCTTAATAATCAGGATGTACCACTAAAGAATATTCTCCTCCTTCAGGTGACCCAAATCTACTGTCTCTAGGAGTTACAAAGGCTCGTAACCCTTCAGGCTGGCTCGGTGAAAACTCAGGAGGTTGGCCCCGAAGTCTATGGGACTTCCTCGGTAATTCAGCCACGATTAAATATTTTAACTACTTCACACGCAAACAAAGAAAAATCTCAATGAAAACCACCTAAAGCTTCTAAAGAACCAAACAATTTTGAATCACACGCCTAAAGAATCTAGGAGATCAAGCCACACACAAACAGTAACTTTCCGTATTGAAAACACTATTTGGTGATGAAATCCAACGTCGCAGAGTTCAATACAGAAATGGCGGTTGGAACAGTTACCCCAACAACCTGCTTAATGAATAGACTGGCACAAGTTTCTCCACTAAACCGTCTCGAGTGAAGAGAACCCCCCAGAAAATCCAAGTGAGTCTAGCCGACGTCTGCTCCAGGTACAGTGGGATATTCCCTCCACTATCACCTTAGGAAAGAATCCTATAGAATAAGGTCACTATGGTTACCAACGGAAACAAATATACCTGGGGGAACAGTCTATGATCCGATATGCACGCAAGGGTAGAGTAGCAAGCTCAATCCCCTTGAAGGCTCCTTGACATAATCCAAGGTTTACCAACAAGTGACCCCAGGCTCCTTGACAATGGTTAATCAGAGGTTTACCATTTTTAATACGTGAATATCTGGCATCGTTCCCAATGAGGAAGGATTGATTCCCACACTGGTTCGGACACGATCTCGTGCTTCTCCTCTAAGAGGAGCTTTCCCAGAGAATAGATGTAACAATTGGATTTTTCTCCTACCACAAGATACAACTACTTGTTTGTTTTACTATCTTGGAGAGTTAATTACTCCCTACTCCAAGATACTAGCCTAAGCTATGTTGGTGTAATAGAGCCCTAGAAATAAAAAGATTATTAGATAGATTTTTACTTTAAGCGTTATTTTTATTGTTTTTCTTTAAGTCAAGAGGTGCAGAGATGAAACTTATGGTGTGAAGACTCGACTCGAAATCACTAAAAAATGCACTTAAGATGATAAGCAATCTTTTCCCTTCAATGAATTTCTAGCTAGGAAAGAGTTTGAGAATGCAAATACTTGTAAACACAAATCTTTTCCTTAACAAACAAATCAAAAGAAGAGCTTTTTGTCTTTTCCAATGCACTCAAAACGAGACAACTAGTTATGTTCACAAAAAATTCCCTTTTCTTTCAAACACTCAAATACTACAAAAATAAACTTTTTCCAAAAGAGATTTTTTTATTTTTTATAAAACACTCAAAACTATGGAAAAATCTAATCTTGAGATCTATAAATTCTAAGAACTATTTGAAGTAAAAGCTTACAAGATTTCTTTTCAAGGATGTTTTACTTAGCTATAAGCAAACTAAGGACAAATTTGTCCGGAATCACAAATTAGTCAAAAACCAACCAATTTTTGTTTTCTTTTCTAAAAATGAAATCCAAAACTTTTAACACAAGTCTTTTCGAAGTTTCGCAAAGAGAAACACAAGATGGATTCCTCAACAAAGGTAGATTTTGCAAATGGTTAGACTCATAAGAAGGCCAGTAAAAACCAAGGTGATCTGAGGCTTCTAAGGCTCCTAAGCTCTGAGCTACTACAAGACCAAAATGAAAACCAAGCCCGGCAACCAAAACTTCTAGGAATTTGACGTAAAACCCTAATACCAATGGAATTAACCTAAGAAAAGTTCCTGACAAGTCACATGCAGGTCTGGGCAGAGGTAAAAAACAACTAAACAAATCCTAAGCTGACTGAAAGAGAAAATCTTAAGTTTTTCAAATTTTTGACAGGGTCCGCAGGCCCGTAGTTCACACAAGTGCGGTACCGCTCTGTGTGAAAAGCAAAAGTGTGGATAGGTCTACACTGTGTTGCAAGCCGAGGGTGCGGTCCTCTCCCAAAAGTATGAAAAACAAAAAATAATCCAAGATCTACTAAATCTACACAATTCCATACACAACAAGCCAAAAACAGAAACAAAAACACAGTTTCTCAAGTCAAAGTAAAGCAAATCAAACAATCAAGTCCCCAGTGGAGTCGCCATTTTGTCACACGGAATGAGTCGTTCTTGCGGACAAGACCGACCTCCCTAGTATCTAATGATATCTAGTGATAAGCAAGCCAATCAAATCCTATCTTTCTCTAAATATGCAATTTATAAACAAAGGCAAACAAGTGTTTTAGGCCTACCTTGGGTCCAATGCAAGTTTGTGGAAACCTCACTCCTTTGATCCAAATGAGCTCCCTTGTAGTGAATCTGCAAACACAAACAAACACACAAATTAAATAGCACCTGAAAAACCAATATAATAAAGCATAGTTATTATGATGATCAAGGAATTCATAAAACAAATCACATAAGGCAATTTGTTGAGAAAAATGAATCTGATTGTATTAATTCAAATCAAAGAAGAACTTTACAACCTGTGCCTTGATGTTGTACAAGCTCCTCCCAGGGTCCAACAAGAAGTCTCCTCTACTTTGAAAAGTTTCACTCTCTTCCCAATGAAGCCAAAAGGTATGTGATCTCTCCTCTCAAGCTTAACTAGGAGTCTCAATTCCACCAGCATTTACCCTCAAAAATGTTCAGCTTCTAACCTCCCTAGCAACTAGCCCAATGCCTTAATTTATAGTGCAATGGAGGGAAGTTACTAGGTCCACCTTCAAAGGGATAAAGCCCTCCTTCAAAGGGATAGCTCCTCTCATCAAGGGATTATCTCCTTCTCTTTTGGGATGCATGAACCACCTAAGAGCGAACCATCCACGTCAAAATTCCTTCTAGAATCATCTAGAATTAACCGAAAGTGAGTTTTTTAGAATAAACTTGCGCCTTTTTGACTTTCACAGGGATCCGCACCCACTCCTTTAGAGATAGAGCGGGAAGGTCCGCAGGTAATATGAACAGGCGGTGCGGGACCGCAGACAACAATGAGAGAAAGTGCAGAACCAGAGGTTTATTGATTTTTAAGGTCTTTCTCTCATTTTCAAAGCTTGACATGAAGAGCTGAGGTTTAAGACTTGCTTAGGAGGACAGCACGAGTGATGATAGACCCATACTGACTGCAAATAGTCATGGTGACAATATTTTGTGTAACACAAGGACTCCTGAGTGTTTGTTCCAAGCAAGGCTTCCAGGACTAGTAACTCAACACACAATTGTTTCAAGGCTCCAGAGTGTTTGTCCAACCAGGGATTTCAAGACTATTAACTCAACCCACTAAGAGCTCCAGAGCGTTTTTCCAACCAAGACTTCCAGGAATAGTAACTCAACCCACGTTGTTACATAAATTCCAGAGTGTTTGTCCAACCAAGCCTCTGGGAACTAATAACTCAACCCAAATCCATAAGGAACAAGAGAACCAACCAGAAAATAAAAGGAAAGAAACCCACAGTAGCATGGTTATCCAGGAATTGGAAAGGATAGGAAAATCCATTACCAATCCAAGCAATCCTTCATGCCAAAGACAAATCATAGCCAAGAAACCACATGCATGTGCCATGCATTCCAAAACTAGCAAGGAAATCATACATACAACTGGGTACTTGCAAGAAAAATTCGTTATAGCTTCTTATCCCGATGTCGTCTTGCGCTTTCCTACTCTTCCTTTGCCTTTTTGCTCCAAATCCCAAGTATGCCACACTCCTCCAAGAGTGATCCAAGAAACTCTAAGTGTCCAAGAGTATGTGAGAGAGAGGAGAGATAAAGCTTCAAGTTTAAAAATAAATAAAAAATAAATAAAATAAAATAAAATTGTCAAGTGATCCTTAGAAACCTTTTTATTGATGAGGCCTCTAATTTCTTCAATTTTCCATTATTTTCATTCATTTTCCTCCTCACATGTAACCTGTGACCTTTCACCTTCCTTTTCTCCTATTTTCCATTATTTTCATAAATAAAATGTCAATTAATGCCAATTTGTCTTTCCAAAGTTTTTTTTCATTGCCTTTGCCAATTTCCATAGCCATTAATTAATCACAAGCGATCCCCATCACTATGTTTTTTCCCACCATTTAGCTTGGTATACATGTCCCATGACCTTGGTTATTATTTTGCCTTCATTAACTTTATTAAATGGATTTTTGACTAGATTTGTTACAGACCCCACCTACTTTATTAAATAAAATAAATTAAAAATATCTCTTCTTAATGTCTTTTCTTGACTTAAAAAGAAAAAGAAGTTTAATATAACAAAAAAAATAGTTATGTGATAGCTTTTCCCTCCAAATATCTAAGGGAGGTATAAAACTAAGCATATGATAAATAAGGGAGGATGGAAAATATTAGTAAAGAGAGATATGCATAAGTTTTGAGAGTTATCATTTTTCCTCTAATTCATTTATTCTAAAGTGTTAGAGCTTACTTGTTTTGGTGACAACAGAAATCCTTTCAGGAGTGACAAGAAGAAAAGTGAGCTCATCAAATTTGTGATTCTTTCTAAAAGGTTGCTATTCATTTCTTGCATCAATAAGTGTTCTGAAAAGGTCTGATAATTTGTCATATCAGTGCTAACCAACATAATTTTTGCAGAAAACTTTGTTGTTCCAATCTTATCGAAAGATTCCATGTTACCCAACATTTCATTTTGCTTTATTATTTGCCATTCTGGATGTCTATATATGAATTTTGTTACATCTTAGACATTTTAAAGTTATTTATGGCCATGATTTTCACAAAAATTGACTAAAATAAGATGATGTACTCTCATTTTATCAATAAAATTAGCATTTTGACAATTGATATATTTTTGGCATATTTTCTCCAATGGTTTTTCCTTATATTTTTAATATTTGAAAACATATTCCTCTGATATTAACAACTAAAGTTATTATTAAATTTATATTAGATTGTATAAACACACCTGTGCAGTCCTATGGCTAATAAGGTATGAATTTTTCAAAAATATGCCTATAAATTAATTCATCAGTTGTTAATTTGTTTTAATTTTAGCTATTTACTTACAACGATGTATATGTCCATTTACATAGTTTCTTTTTTGTTTATTTTTCCATTGTATTCTTTAATTTTCTTATATACATAGTTTCTATTTTGTTTATTTTTCCATTTTATTTTTTAATTTTCTTATATAAATAGTTTTCCTTTGTTGCTTTGTACAAAGTTGTTGTAAATAATTGCAACATAATTTCTGGCATTAAACCCTGGGCCTAGTCCCATTATCTCACCAACCCATTGAGATTCGAGGGTTCTAGTATTGAAGCATAACAACTCTTCTCGTCAACAGATAGGAAATGAAATATATATACATAAAAATATAATAGAGAGCATAATAATATAGTGAAAACCTTACTTCTATGGAAAAATAAAATAGCAAAATATTGTAGAACACAAACCAACTAGAATAGTGGGAGTTTTCTTTGAAGAGAGAGAGAGAGATGATGGCTACATGCATTCACAAAAAGCTATTACAAGATGCCAAAAGAATGATCGTTTAACAAAAAAAGAAACCTAGAGGTCTAATACCCTAACCCTAAAAGATGAAGTGCCAAAAAGTTTATGGGCCTCGAGGTGATTAGTTGTCACATCATCTTCCCTAGGGTGCAACATTTGAATATAATGCTTTTTTGGGATATTTGGTAGCTTATTGGAAAGAACTATCAAAGATACAAATTTTAGCTAGGGATTAGGTATACCATGGTCACCCATAGACACTCAAATGGACAAGAAACGTCATTTATGGTCTCAAAATTTCCTCATAAATTTTGGACTTGGAAACCCATAGAAAAACTACCAAGAAGGGAACCACAGAGTTAGTGGAAGAGATGGTTGGACACTAATATCGACTTGGGTTGTCATGATCATGATAATCATTTTTATGATCATGATGGTGATGATGATGATGATGATGATGGAAATGACAATGACTATAGTGGTGGTGGTAATGATGATGATGACGATGACTACCCTTTATTGATAGGTTATTAGGTAGGATAATGATGATGGTGATGATGATGATAATAATGACAATGACGACAATAACAGTGATGATGATAAGTGTGTTAAGAAAGGTTAGTTGGGTTAGAGAGGCTATTAAGTTAGGTTTATTAAGTTAAGGGTTTAATATGTCATAGTTGTTGGGTCACTTGTTTGAAGAGTTTATTAAAACCCCTAGTTTTTGTTGTTCCTTAAGAAACCAATTTCTCGGCTGTAGGGAAATTGTGCTTAAGACATTAATAAATATTATTTACTGTCACTTATTGTTTGTTGTTTTCTCAAATGAAGGGCCTGGAAAACTTGGTCTTTAACTCTTAATACATGTATGACCAAGACATCTCAGAATGCCATTTGTTGCTAGATATAAATGATGAATGAAGAAAGTTTGAAGGAGAAGTTAAAGATAATATGTTGATCTTTCACAGAAACTACTATTTGTAACTTAGAGGAACTATGATGATGAGAACTGAATCATAGGCAATTGTTGGTCTTTCACCGAAACTATCATCTATAACTTTGAAAGGAAGTAAGGACTTCAAGTATAGGAGCACTATTTTAAGGAAATTTAACTTTATCTACATAAGCAACTAAAGGCCTGCAGCTTCATTACTATACTTGAAAAGAAGAAAACATAGCATGACACATGATAGAGAAGCTTACAAAATTATACGCAACAACTCATGGAAACTTCTGATTCTTTCATTAATCAATGATGATATCAGGAATATAGTGGCATAGTCTTCGATTTCTCCAAAATTCGAACCCTTTCTTAGTAAATTTTCCTCTTTTTTGTACATTGTGGAACAGTTGTTGATTTCTAAAACTACCCAAACTATCTAATTGCTTTTCTAACTATATGAAGTAAAAACTATTACAGAGTTTTACAGAGGGTAAAAGACACCTCAAAGGGCATGAAATAAAAAGAACATAACTGGATTCAGAAGGGGATGATAACTACTGGCATGCTTTGTTGATCCGCTGCCGAGTTCCTCTGTCAATGCCCTAATGATGCTTAATTCATTTTAGCTATAATGAAACACGTTTAGTTTGTATAATCCTGGGCTTACATGGGCATTCTGATTGGCCAAAATGCAAAGAGACATATCAGATTGTCTTCCTCTTCAGCTTTGGCTCTAACCTTGATTTTCCACTCTACACAGCGAAATTAACGCCAACTTCTGATTAATCCGGAACTCAAAAGAGTTAATTCTGCTTTATAAACTTGTCAAATCCGCCCGTACAGTGCTCCGTTGACTTCCGCCGCAAATCATAGTTGGCCCTTTCAAATGGTATATCCCTACAAAACTTAACTTTATGCACCCTGAAGCCTCATATGCATAAATCCTTCATATTTGCGCTATTTCTATTATATACCTTTTATAATCGAAATATGCCATAAAACATGCTTTTTCGCTTTTAATATGGGCTCCACACAATTATCGAGGCATACCTCTCCCATGATAGATCCCCACCGTAGATCATATGATCTACAAAGATTTCAAATGAGACATAAGCCGAGAGAATACTCGCCCGAAATGGGCGGTTTCCTCTCTCCACCCGATTGCTACGTGTTGAATGCTGAGTGGGACAGGGTGAGCTCCAATAAAACAATTTATTGTTTTTGCTCTGCCCGAAAACCTTCCTTATAACTTGAAATCTGCCTTTTAATACGCCTTGCAGACCCGTTGGGGCTTCTAATTATAATATATATATATATATATATATATATATATATATATATATATATATATATATATATATATATATATATATATATATATATATATATATATATATATATATATATATGCTTCGAATCTGGCCTTTCTATTATAACCCTTTATAATAGAAATGTGTATAAAATTACGTAAACAAATATATATGAAGGACTTTTGATATATCAATAAAAACCTTTACAACTCGTGATAAGGAGGACGTGCTATAAAACTTATCGGGTCTTGAATCCCCATCGCTCATCGTAATCGACACTTTCCATATATATATATATATATATATATATATATATATATATATATATATATATATATATATATATATATATATAGATATATATAGATATATATATGTATATATATATATATATATATATAATATGTTATGTGATATGATGGACCCACCGCAATTATAAAACATAATATATATACTTTCGGGTCCGGCCCGCAATCGCAAATCGCAATCGGCATAAGTCATAAATGCTATGTGATGATCGTGGACCCGACGGGCTTATAAAATGCAACATATAATATTTCGGGTCCGGTCCGCCATCGCTCATCGCAATCGGCGGAACCAATGTACATAAACTCTGCGATAAGCGGACCCAACGAACTTTATAAAGCATAATATATATATTTCAGGTCTGGGCCTTTAACTTTAACACTTGTTTCCTTTGTAAATCTGATATATTTATGCTTTGCGATATATATATATATATATATTCAAATGTGTTTTCATATATTTTCGATATGTAATTACCACAAGAAAAATACTTTTACTTTCAGACTTTGCAGAGTAGAGAATATGAAGGGCTTCATTGAGGTTGAACCCCCTTAATGATTTTAGGCCACACATTGTGATAAAAATGGATAATAAGCTTAAACCCAATATAAGCTACAACAATTTCATTAAATAGGAGAAAGTTTATGTTTTGACTCCTTATAAAGTGAATATTATCAATTGTGGATAATATATAAATATTGTACTTAAACTATCATATGCATTAAAAAAGATAGTATGATAAATTGATATAGATTTATATTCCAAAAATCCAAATATTAGGTTGGTTGAAACATTAATATCTTAATATATATGTGAAAATTGTAATTTCCATTCTACTAAAACTAAAAAAATATATGTTTTCTTTGAAAAAAAAACAAAAGAAAACGATTTTACAATAACAAGTTATTATATTTTAAATAAACCAAATTATATTATGTTACTAAATGTCATTGAAAATTAAGGAAATATATATAATACTAAAATCCCAACTCAAAAAATCTCTGAACTTTCTCTTTATAACAAGAGATAAAAAAATTGAACACCAATTATCTTATACTAAATATAAGTTATCTATATATGACATAACCAAATTATATTATGTTATTATTGATCTAGGTGGATATTGGTGGCCACTCGTCAATTCCACTTGGACCCCCACCATTGTTTCTTTTAGTTTTTTAGTTTTCTTGGTTGTAGCACAATTTACTATTTTTAGCAGTTTTTTTGGTCCTGAACTTCCGGAGCCATTTTGAGGCCCTAAACGACTTTTTTTGGGGAAAAATGGGAGAAAAACGTGTCCATATATTGATGTCGTGCATCCCAAAGTTATAGTCCTCGGATAGATATTTCTAACGAGGTATTGTGCATGTCAAACAGAGATTGTATGCCAAAGTTACGACCTCGAGAAGTTGATGTACCAATTTACGCAAAACGGGGCCCATAGTTTGGCGCTTCATCTCCTAGGGTTATGTTTTTGGATGTTTAAGGTTTTACATTGTTTCTTAATGATAAATAGGCCTTCGAGACTCATTGTAAGATAGTTCATAGGCATGTAGCCGCCACATCTCTTCTCAGAGATAAGTTACCATCACCCTAGCTAGTTTATTTCCATTTCTATTTGTAAGCATATTTCAGTATTTTACAGTAATGAAATGAAGTATTATTTGTGCTGCATCTCTATATGTATGGTTATATCTGTAATTTTTTGCGTTCCTGTTTAAATCTAGATCAGTGGTATCAGAGCGGTTTTCTCTTTCTCTGTCTTTCTTTGCATGTCCCCAACGAGGTTGGGATATAAGGAGTTAGGGCATGAAATAGTCGAACCTTTGCAAGGCCAGCCTCGCAAATCCTGAAAACCTCCCATGGCAGATGAAAATAAAGATGAGGGGGCAGGAGATCCTATCAAAATCTTGCTCGAAGATGCCCTCAACCGACAAAGGAACGCAATGATGGACAACTTTGCCCAAATCCTTCTGTAGCTACCTAGGGGCGACACATCTACTTCCAGTAGCTACTCTGGAAGTGCGATACCCTTTAAAGTACAAGTTAACTTTGAAATTCCCATATTTGAGCGTCAGATAGATGTAGACGCCGTAGATAAATGGTTAAATCTTCTAGAAGGGTCTTTTTCAGTTCATGATTTTTCTGGCCAGGAAAAGATTACTTTCGCTCTTCTCAAAGCTGCCTCCCACGTCAAGGACTAGTGGGAAACCTACTCTGAGTAGAAGGATGAAAGTACAGCCTCACTATTTTCAGCCTCACCCACTTAGAATTCATTCCGAGCTGCCATCAAGGAGCAATACTACCCTATCGGAAGCTATGAGGATCAATACATAAAGTGGACCACGCTGCGAAAGGGAAGGGACCAAGACATGCCGGAGTTTACCAATATTTTCCATGCGCTTCGCACAAAGTTGGGTATCAAGGATTCAAAGCAGCATTTGGTACTCAAATACCATGACTGCTTGCACAACTACATCTAGGACAAAATAGAATTCTTGAACATCTCCTCACTCGGCACGGCATACCGATATGTCGTCAAGATGGAGCAAAAATTTAAATAGAATAAGAGAGACTTTGGATCTGTGAATCTGAAGCAAGGGAAAGGTGCCCCCAAACCGCATAACAAAGGATAAAGCCAAGGCGGGGCGGCCCAAGACAACCTGCCAAAGCCACAAGCAAAGAACAATGCCACGAAGCGGAAAAAGGACACAGAAAAGTGGTGTGAGTTCCATAAGAGCTCCACTCACAACACAAGTGAGTGTCGGGCCATGCAGTCACTGGTGGCCGAGCTAAAGGTTTCAAAATCAGATGCATGTTCTGACTCTAAGTTAGAACCCGACAAGGGGAATGACAAACAGAAGCAGATTATCGATGTAAAGCCCAACGCCATCGTTGCCACCACGAAGATCTGGAAGGAAGAACCTGGAGATCCAGAGGATGAGGAGCACCTATTCGACTCCCAGATGTGGGTAAAGGGATCCCCACTACAGTTCATTGTCGACAGCGGGAGCCAAAAGAACCTCATTTCTGCAGAGGTCATGAAGCGGCTGGGCTTACCGACCAGAGTACATCCACAACCGTACACCATCGGGTGGCTTCACCAAGGATGGGATCTTCGTCTGAGCCAGCAGTGTCATCTTCCATACAACATCAAGCCCTTCAGGGATGAGGTATTGTGTGATGTTTCTCCCCTTAATGTTTGTGATGTATTATTATGCCAACCATACTTGTGGAAGTGACATGCTGTGTATGAATCAAAGCCTCGTGCTATTATTGTTACTTTGGGAAATAAGTTGTACAGGATACCGGAGGTAGCACCGCCTACCGCCATCTCTTTGGTTACTACAAAACAATTTAGTAAGCTCATTTCCAAAACCGGGAAATTTGTTTTCCTGATGATACGCCCTCAAGGAAAGAAGAAGACAGTGGCCATGACTTCCAGACAAGGCCCCTCCGCACCACAACTACAGATGGACAAGGTCGTGGAGGAGTACAAGGACATCTTCACCTCCCCCGCAGGGGTTCCTCTGCATTGTCAGGTCAAGCACTCCATCGATCTAACCCTAGGTGCGCCACTTAACCGCTAAAGTTGTTGGATGTCGACTTAACCCCTAAAGTTGTTGATTTTGGTTTGGCAAAACTTTGTGGGAAGGGAGATGACCATATTTCCATGACGACAACAAGAGGGACGTCGAGATATGTTGCCCCAGAGGTGTGGTCAAGAGGTATGGATCTTATTACAGATAAATTAGATGTCTATAGCTTTGGAATGCTGCTGGTTGAGACTGTTGGGGGCAGAAAGAATATTGATGTACAGGTAAGCCAGTCCAGTTAGTTATAGTTCCCTGAGTGGGCTTTCAAGATGATTGAGAGTGGCAAGTTGGGGATGAGACTGAGAGGAGGAGAAATAGAAGCTGTAGATGAGGAGAAGGCGAGGAGACTCACAAAAGTTGGAATGTGGTGCATTCAATACTAGTCCAGAGATCGTCCTTGTATGACGAGGGTTGTCCAAATGTTAGAAGGTAATGGAGAGGACATCCCCAATCCTCCGCTACCCTTCAATTCTTGTGCTACGCCTGAATGTCCTCTATTATTTTCCACGGTGGATTCTTCGTCAATTGAAATTAGATTGTAGATCTCCATCTTCGACCCTGTTTACATGCAAACTAGTTTTTGCATTATTGTGAATCAATCCCCGAACTCTTTACCATTGTTTGTGAAAATGACTGGATGAAACTAAAGACCCAGATAACTTTGTAATTTTAAGAGAATCAAGAAAATACTTTGTAAGATTGGGATTTTTAATAACATTATAATTGGGAGAGATTCCTTTACGAGAAAATTACGACGTTGGAAAAGATTGTTTTATGAGAAAAATGCGACGACGGAATTTTTGCAATAAGATTGGAATTTCCTGAAGAGGTTTCATAAAATCATATTTAGAAAAGATATGTTTATGTGATAAGTAGTTTTTAAAGTTATTTCCATATTATTGCTTATTCTCTGGTAAGATTGCACTTTATTGGCAGTATTAAAGTTTCTCAGTTTGTTTAATATGGTTTGTATTATTATATATTTTAAATTATTATTTTTAAAGTTAACAAAATCCTTTCATATTTTCAAAGATATATATATATATATATATTATATTTTTATTTTTATTTTTAAGAAATATATAAATATTTATTCCAGTCAATTCAACTTTTTTCAACATTTGTTGGGATTTGGAACCATTAACTACTGATATTTTATAAATAACTTATAACTAATATATAATCTGTAAAATATGATTCCAAATTTATATAAATCATAATGTGGTACTCGGAAATTTAATATATGATGCACATTCAATATCCATCTTTAGTTTTCATATAAAAATTTCATTTTTAAAAACTTTGAAATAATATACAATAACATTAAAAATGATTTCAAACATTAATTCAAAAAGGTCTTATGATCTTAAGTTCATGTGGACATAACTATCAAAACCTATACAAATATCATACAACTAATTAAAAGCATAATGAGGAATTAGCACTAGGGTGTAGTCTCCAATTTTTCTCTCTAAAGCTCGAGAAAGTAGGCTATAATATTTGGAAGGGAACATGGTAGATAAGTTAGTGTGATAAGAATCCACAACTATTCTACCAGGTTTGACTCTCCATCATTCTCACCTATAATACTATGCACCCTATGTTGCTCCTAATATGCCCGAAAATCTTTTGAGCGATGGAACACCCAAAGGTAGAAGCTTCACCTATTGAGGTTTTACCCATGCGAGATCTCCATATATATATATATATATATATATATATATATCTCTCTCTCTCTCTCTCTCTCTCTCTCTCTCTCTCTCTATATATATATATATATATATATATATATATATATATATATATATATATATATATATATATAGATTGTTAGAATTAATACTTATTTTAGAGTTGGTTAACATTGATTGGAGATTATTGAGGTGTTCTCTCAACCTTTATATCTATGTTAGAAATAAGTTTGATTTCATAACACATAATGAATGTATTGTATTTGAGTTTGAAAATGTAATAATAAAAGGTGTGATTGTCTTCAACATGCATTTTTTTCAATTTGTTATCAAAGATGATAGCTCTCGGCATAACTCTCTCACTGGAGGGCCCAAGAACATGAGCGTAGACTATTTACTTGTTTTGTGAATGATATTGTGTTGTGAGTTTTATTTCTTTGTGTTTTTTGTTGATGTGTAACAACCTCGAGTTAAAAGTTCAAGTAATAAAGTTAATAAATACAAAATAAGACCAAGGTCATGGGACATGTATTTGAAGCTGAATGTTGGGAAAAATATCATAGCGAGTGTTCATTTGGTTTATTATGGCTAAGGAAATTGGAAAAATAAATGACAAAGGCATTGAAAAGGCAAAGAGGCTTTAATTGGAATTTATGAAAATAATGGAAAATAGGAGAAAATGAAGGTGAAAAGCGAGGAGTAAATTGAACGAAAATAGAGGAGATTGAAGAAAATAGAGGCCTCAATGATAAAAAGGCTTATGTGGATCAATTCACAGTCTTTTGTTAGTTTTAAATTGGAGCTCTCTCTCCATTCTCTCTCTCATACTCTTGCACACTTAGAGCATTCTTAGATCACTCTAGCATTGGAAAAATAAAGGAAAAGAAAGCCAAGGGAAGCAAAGACTGAGTAAGGAATAGTTAGATCAAACGACTACAATAGGATTACTTTACTGGTATCGAGTTACATGTATGTTTTCCTTGCTAGTTTGGACATGCATGGTACATGCATGCGTGTACTTGGTTCTCTTGATGTCATTGGCACGGGTTTCTCTAGGTGTGACAGTGGTTTCAGCTTTTCCTTGCCATTTTCAGATATCCATGGTGTGAAAGGGTTTTATTACTTGGTTGAGCTTTGGATTGCCGGATGGTTTTGGAACTAGGTGAGGTGGTCTCAGGAAAATTCCCAAGGGCCTAGGAATCCCTTGAACGATAATGGTAGGATTGTGACAAAGCTTGAGGGTGGAGACAGGAAAATTCCTCAAGGTATTAGTGAAAAATCCAGAGGCATCCAAGGTTGTTTAGGGCCTAGTGATCCCTTGACCGGTTTTGGCAAGATTGCGATAAAGCCTGGTAGTGTATGTTTTTGTTTGGGCCTAGGAATCCCTTGACCGGTAATGACATAATTGCGGTAAATCCTAGTTGTATAGGTGAGAGTTTTGGGCCTAGGAGTCCATTGACTGGTTTTGGTGGGATTGTGGTAAAACCTAAGGAATCCCTGGTTGTTTTGTTATGAGTCCCACATTCATGCTTTGAATATGGCACAAGGGTGATTGGCTGAAAGAAATATTTGGTTCAGCGCAATCTATAGTTGGGTGGTACGTGGAAGTCCCTGGATTAGCTGGATTTTGCATATTTTAATGAGAGTTATTTTCTTCTTGTATTTTATGAGTAAATATACTTGTTATGATGTGACTTTGATGGTTGTTCTATCATTGTTATTATTCTAGTAATATGCTAGTTATAAGCATGGTTCCATGACACACTTTAGTTATGGATCTCATCATGTTTTGATTAGTAAATGAATGGATATTGAATGCATGACCTAATACATGTTATTGCAGCTATTATGAGAGGGCATTAGACCTTCTTGATGATTTCCAAATAGGTATGAGGCCCCTATGCCTAGATATGCATTTATTGAAATCGTAAGTGTAAACTGGAGAAGAAGTATTGCGGGGGTATGGTATCCAGGCTACTACTCTCGCTCTCGCTCCTGGCTATCGCACCTCGCTATCGGTACACTACTACTATGACGAATAAGAAGAATACGGATCAAAACCAGTCGACGGTTAAGCATCCGGCTGCTAAAATTCTTGTCTTTCTTTTGGATCAATGGCTTTGTCCTTATGCCATTCATCATTCTGGAAAGTTCTATCAAGTTCTGGGCAAAGGTCTGGATCGAAGCCCTAAAAAAGTGGTTCATATCTCGAGGTTGCATGCATAAAAACTACGTAATTTAGACTGCAGTAGCTAGGACACGGGGTTATCCATGTTACTGGAGGCTTATAATTGTTGGCTTGCCTTGTTATGCATGTGACTCATAGCCTAGGTCAGTGAAAAAGTAGTCTAGCTCAGGGTCTAGGTATATGGAGTGGTTATTTAGCTCCTTAGGATCCTGTAGCTCCTAAGGAGGGTTAGTAAAGTTTTGGTTTGTCGATTCCACTTCCTTAATTGTACTTAGGAGGTTGAGTCATATAATAGTAACTCTTTGTCACATGTTTACCTTGGTAGACTGGTGAACTTGGGTAAATGTGGGAGGAGGTGGTTACAAATTGGTATTATTCATGCGACTAGAGGTTTACATTCACTGACCTACCTTGCTATGCATGCGACTAGTAGCCTAGGTCAGTGAAAAAATAGTCTAACTCAGGGTTTGGGCACCTGGACTGGTTTTTTAGCTCATGGGGGTATTGTAGCTCCCTTGGAAGGACAATAAAATTTCAATTTGTCGATTCCACTTCCTTAACTATACTTAGGAGGTTGGGTCATATCATAGTAACTCTTCGTCACATATTTATCCTTGTAGACTGGTGAACTTGGGTAAATGTGGGAGGAGGTGGTTACATATTGGTATCAAACCATTGTTCAATACTTCGACTGGATGGGCAAAATGTGTTTGTCATGTATGCATGTCAGTTGTCTATGTGGATGTTATGCATGCATTGTCATGGTTATGGTTGTCATGCATGAGGTAATGGTATTCAGTTGGTATTGTCATGCATGAAGTTGGTATATTGATATGATTATGATTATACATGTATTTTCCTAATTTGGACTAAATTTGCAGATGAGATGGAATCCCCTGAACTTCACTGAGGTATTTTTATTATGTTTATATTTTGGTTTAGCCGACATGGTATACTTGCAGGAAGAATAATATCAGAGATGACTCCTTTTATAGATTAGATGAGAAACCAAAAGATGAATACTCCCCTCACATAAGAGACACTTTGAGGAGTTTAAAGGCAGAGATCAGAAGTTGTAAGGAGGAAAATGACAAAATTATTCAGTCACAGGAAAGGCTTGCCAAGGCACATGAGAAATAAGTAGAGGTCAATGCAGTTATCCTTCAGAGTTTGTCAGACTTGGAGAGACATGGACAACCACAAATCATTTATGGACAGAGGGAGAGGACTAATGTGGCATATTCTAGTAGGTCTCATGGTTGACACATGTCAAATAGAGATGACACAGGCAGAGATGGAAAGTTCTTGGACACATCAGATAGGAGATTCAGTATACATGGGTTCTACTCTAGTTCCAGTTTAGACAAGTATCATGGTCAGCATCGCTATCATCCTTACAAGAGGAATGGCATTGAATCTTTTTCGGATGAGTTCAAGAAATCCAAGCCACCTACGTTTGATGGAGAGTTGAAGAAACCAGAAGATGCAGAGGCATTGTTACCTGGGATGAAGAAATTATTGCACTACATGACTATACAGAGAACATGAAATCCAAGATAGCTATTTTCAACCTCAAAGGGAAAGAAAAAAAATCTGGTGGTAAGATGTGAAGCATGTCAGAGACATTAGGACAGAGGAGTTGAGTTGGCATGAATTCAAGAGACTCTTAAGGAATAATTATTTGTTAGATAGGTACTACAACAGTAAATCCAAGGAGTTCTATGAGATGAATATGGGATCAATGATAGATGAGGAGTATATGACCAAGTTCTTGGAGTTATTGAGGTATGTAGCATATCTTAAGGATGAGAAGGACAAGGTTCAAATATTTGCTAGTGGATTTCCATTAGCATTTAAGGATCAAATTGAGTATGATGAGCCTCGATCACTTGAAGAAGTAATTGGAAATTTGAAGCATTGTTATGAGCAATTGAAGTGTAAGACGGATTCTAAGAAAGTTTGGAAAGGGAATGAAAAAGCTAAAGGTAAATGGCCACCGAAGCAAACAAGACCTCAGGTTTTCAATTTTGCTGGTTTGGTTGTTTATAGGTTGTTGACAGGTTTGCAAATTTGCAGGTTTGGTTTTTTACAGGTTTGTAGGTTTGGTTATTTACATGTTACAAGTGTAGTTACAGGTTATACGTTAGTGTAGTTAGTTACATGTACTAAGAAGAGAGTTCATCATTGGGTAAGATCTTGTGCATTTGAGTTGAACAATATGCCTACATCAGCGCATCTAAATGTACTACCATTGGGATTGTACATTATGCTTTTGGGTATGGATTATTTGTATCTTCACAGGACTAAGGTGGACTGTTATGAAAAGGCTATTGAGTGCTTGGATGACAATGAAGAACAAATAATATTGCAGGATAAGAAGAAGGCGACATTAGTGAAGATGGTTACAACTATGTAGGAAGAACGAAGTTGCAAGAAGGGATGTGTATTGTTTGTAATGCATATTTCCAGTGATAAAGGTAAGGATGTTGATGATGTAGAAGTCTCAGAGATTTCAGAGTTGTTGCCTCATAGGGAAGTGGAATTTTCTATTGAGTTGGTACCAGGGGCAACACCAGCATCAAAGGCACCTTACAGGATGAGAACTCTAGAGCTAGCGGACCTGAAGTTGCAAGTGAAGGAAATGCTTGATAATGAATACATTGGGCCAAGTGAGTCATCTTGGGGTGCACCAATAGTTTTTGTGAAGAAGAAGGATGACACTCTTAGGTTATGCATTGATTACAGGAAATTCAATAAGGTGATGATCAATAACATGTATCCATTTCCATGGAAATATGACTTGTTCAATCAAATTAAGGGAACAACAGTATTATTGAAGTTTGATTTGAGATCAAGTTATCATTAGGTACACATCAAAGAAGAGGACACGTACAAGACTACTTTCTAGACTAGGCATGGACGTTATGAGTTTATTGTGGTGTTGAAATATGAAAACAAGAATATTCCAATTTAATTTGTCCTTGAATTAAATTATGAATTAAAATCGAATTTAGTCTTAACAGCTACTTGGAAATAATTAATTAATTTATTTTAAATTAATTAGTTGGAGAAATTAAAGTTAGAAGTATTTCTGAAGTCATGCAAGAGTTATCCCTTAAATTAAGGAGATAACATTGAGTTATATTTGAGTTGTAATTAGTTAAATCAGTTTACTGAGTTAAGTCCAGTTAAATTAGTTCCAAACTGTTTGAGGAAATAACAGCGAGTTAACAGTCAGTTGATGCATTAATGCACTCAACTAGTGCTACTCCAGTTAATTGAAGAGTCCCTCATCAGAAACTCATGCATGTCTATTCTGAGAAAGATCCAGTTGAGATTAATGTTCAAGGACAATGTATTATCAGCTGCATGTGTTTTCTCATGGAGAAAACTCATGCATGCAGTCAAGGATTTAACCCTTGAGGATTGCACAGTTTTGAAGGAGATCATCCACTTGGTAAAGGAGAGTCATCCACAAGGAAAATCGCAAGGAAATAGGAGCTTAGAGGGTAGAGAGGAAGGTTGGAGAGAATCCAAGATTACCTGTGAGCATCTGTGAAGATTGTACTAAGATCTGGCTAGCTGTGAGAGCTAAGGCTTTGTATAATTCCTATGTATTTCCACCTTGTATGATAATACAATAGTGTGGGGTTTTTAGCTGAGGCTTTCCCCAAATTATTTTCATGTGTATTGTGCCATTGATTCTTCTTCTTCTGGTTATATTGTTCAGCTTGATCTTTAAGCTTCCGCAAATTGATAGTATAAGTAGGTTATAATATTCTTCTTTGATTTATATTGCATTAGCGGGTTAACCTGTTATCACCCCAAGAAACTCACCTAGGTTTCAACTCAGTGATGCTCAGGAACATTAAAAATTCAACTATTATGGTTGGATAAGATGATGGATAAATGAAGAAATGCTGCACATTTAAGCCAGATGACCACTCCTACTGTGATTTACCCCAGACATGGGTGAAGACCCCTAAACAACAAGGCTTTCAACTACCAACTACTCACAGTTTAAGGTAAAGGTGATGATGGAGAAGACTAATTACACCAGCAGATGCACATGACCCTGTGATGGCCAGCTGCAACCAGTTATAAGATCTGCAAAACTATTTTTTAATATACAGATAGGATGACATCTCCCTGATATTAAAACGACAGCAATCTGCAAGCAATTCTAATGAACTGTTAAATTATAATACAGAGGTGGGATGACAGCCCCTCTGATATCAAACATTCACAGCACATCAAATAAATGCAAGCAGACACAGCCTAGAGCAAGAAAGAGAAGTGGAAAGTGAGCAGGTGACAACAAAAGAAGCTTGTATTAGTTGAAAATCAAGACCAGAAGCTGCAGGTCTCATAGTATTTACAGTCTCCAGAAGTTAAAGGCAACAACAAAGCTCTCATTCATCAAAACACTCATCAAATCCGATTACATTTTTGCTCTGAGTATATATAGTGTTACAATACAAAACATCTCTGTCAAACCATGCGTGGAGGAGCCCCATAAATGGCCACCAACCATATTCATATTCAGAAATGGGCCTCTGATATAAATCTGTCTGAGTTTTAAATAGATTTGACTCTCTCTGGCTCTCTGCGGTCCTCCTTGGGCAAGTGGAATGAGGTATGGGTGAAACCCATAACCATTGAATGCTCTGTCTGGATCTGTGGCGTCCTATCTCCTCCTCGGCCATACTGCTGATTAAATGCTGCTGCTGAATCATTGAACGGCTCTAATATGACTGCTCTGGCTTTTAAACAGAGTAACGCTGCCCAAACTATTCATTCCCGCCCATCACTGCTTCCATGTTGACTTTTTAAAGGTTTCAGGCATGGTTTTATTCACTATCGGGTCCGCCTTTGGCTTGCAATGCACGTTTAAACAGGCCCTCCTTTGTTTTTTTTAACATTTGATAAATACATGCAAAACTGCCACAAAACCACGAAAAATGGCTTTGGCGGACTTGAGATATATATATATATATATATATCTATATATATATATATATATATATATATATATATATATATATATATATATATATATATATATATAATATATATATATATATATATATATATATATATATATATATATATATATATATATTCTGCTTTTAGGACCCTTTCGGATCCGAAAACCCATCGCCACTGCACCCGCCAGGCATACCTTTGTATTTTCTTTATATAAAGAAAATACACAAAATACATTGAAAACGCGACGGGCGCGGACCTGAAAAAATATGAAATGGAGTGTTGTGTGGTCGTCGGGTCCGGCCCATCGGGTCGGAGGCATGCATATGATTAAAGCCCCGCCCCCTTCCATTGCCGATAGCGATATTGTTGTAGACCCACATATTTATCAAAAGGGGTTAATACTGCCGTCGGGTTCGGCCCATCGGCGATCACTCATATATGCAAAGGCAATGCTCCATTGAAACGCCGATAGCGACACGCCAATGCGATATCGGCGATCGCCCATCAACGATACCACATCGCTGCCGCTGCCACTGCCATCCCTCGATCGGCGATATGCCGACGCGATCTGGACCACTAATTGGCCAGATCCGATGGCTGAGATTGATGCGGATTCATAAGCCTGCGCTTTTCGATTTTATATGGTTTTTTGGGTATTTTCTCCTCCCAATAGTGTAATTCTGCCCTCCAAAGGGTTTCCCTCTTGCAATTTTTTCCATCAGTGGAAGGCCTTTATGCACAATTTGAGGATTTCAACAGCAAACATGGATTTTGGGCATGATTATAAGCATATTTGCAGCATTTGAGAGCTTTTTTGAATCTATTTTTAATCCATTTTCATAGCAAAGCTAACACTGGCTCCTTCTGGGGATGAGATCCTCCCTGTGAGGTCTCAAGAACCTGCAGATCAATGCCTTTCCAACAGCAAACAGATTAGCCAAAATTCCTAGTGTTCCATTGGGCATGGAGTCTACTATAGCTATACTAAAAACTGATAAAAGCACACTATTTACAGCTTTTAAGGCCAAAAGACCTTAAATCACATAGTTTTTCAAAAACCGCCCATTAACTGGACCATCAATGATTGGTTCCCCTCCCATACTTTTCAGTATGAAGGTGTTGTTTCCTTGAATCTGTGAAATGATGAAAGGGCCTGTCCAGAGAGCATCAAACTTCCCATGATTGCCTTTCTTTTCTTTAAAAGCATCCCATTTCATGACCAAATCCCCAACCTACAAATTGTTTCTTTTTGTCTTCTTGTCAAAGGCTTCCTTAACCTTTTGTTGATGTGTTGTAGCTTTTTCAATCAGCCATGACTGTTCATGACCAAAGAAAAAACACCTGCAAAGAAATCACCTGCAACAGTTCCCCAAAACCAGCCTTCAACATCTAAAACATTAGTGGTATTCGATTCAATGGAGTATAACATTGTTGATGACATGAAGAAAACTAAAGCAAACATTACTATGTTTGAACTTAGTAAATTAAAGCATCAGCAGAAATTACTTCTTAAAGAATTGAATGTTGTTCCTTCTACACCTCTTCCCAGTGCAAAAGCTGCTAATGATTCAGGCCAACCTCCTCCAGGTATGGTTGAAGCTACCGATTCAGTTCTGATTGGAGATAGATCAAATTATCATACTCCACCCTTCCTTCTAACCTATGAGATCTATAACAGGAACCTGCACAACTATTTAATTGACTCAGGGGCATCGTCTAACATAATGCCAGCTTCAGTTTGTTCTAAACTGAACATTGAACCCCAGAAGTCTGCTATTCATATTGTACAGTTGGACAGAACCAAAGTACAGGTTGTGGGAGAGATTAATTCCATAACTATCAGGTTGTCTGAAGATCCCAGAGTAGTACAAAGGATTGACATCCTAATAGCCGATATACCTGAATTTTACGGTTTAATTTTGAGTAGGGATTGGTCCGAAAAATTGCATGGGTATATTTCCATTGATTGGTCACATATGTGGCTTCCCTATAAGGGAAAGCCAAATCAAATAAGGATTGATCGAGAGAAACATATGACCCATACAGTTACTGAATTTGAGCAAGAAAACCAACCTGTAGCGTTCAACAACAACATTTTGGGGAATTATTCATCAGAGTCATTCTTTGGCAACTTTGTTGCCCAACCATCCCCTTTCTCAGTCAATCATTTTACATCTCAGATTGAGAATTTTTCACAAACAGATAGGTCTAGATGTTTCAACGATACTGAGAAAACTGTAAATACAATTTTTAATACTTCTCTATTTTGGTCATTATATTTCGATGGGTCCAAGTCTAGTGAGGGCTCAGGAGCAGGATGTATTTTGGTTAGCCCACAAGGAGAAAAGACAATGCTTACCTGTAGGCTAGAATTTGAATGCACTAACAATACATCCGAATATGAAGCCTTAGTCAAGGGATTATATAAAGCAATCGGCCTTAAAGTGCAATATCTAAAAGTATTTGGCGATTCTGAAATTATTGTTAAATAGGTGAGGAATGCAATTCATTGTCTTTCAAATCACCTCAAGCATTATCAATCGCTAGTACAAGAGCTTACCTCGCACTTTTCCGCATTCAACATTTCCTCCATTCCCAGGTCTCAAAACTCGGCAGCCAATCTCCTAGCTAATGTAGCTTCCAAGCTCCTACCTTCTGAAGACTACAGCCTAGATAGATTCTCCGTAGAATTTCTTTTTAGGCCTTCAGTTCCTGACAATGTCACTAATTGGAGAGTATTCAACCATGATGAGGATATTTTACAATTCTTAACTTCTGAAAAGTCCTATGATAATCAAATCATTGAGGAAGATGAGCATGACTCCTGAATGAGAGAAACACCTCAGGAAAATGCAATTCCTAAGCCTGTGGTAAAGCTGGAGGATCTTTATGATATTAAAGATAGGTTTAAACCTGTGACTAATGCAAAGCTCCAAAGCTCTACCCTAAGGTTTGAATTGATAAATCTAGGTACTGAGCAAGCCCCTCAAAATATTAATTTAGGATTAGGACTTTCCTTTGAAGAGAAAGAGGCATTCATTAAACTATTAAGGAAAAATAAACAGGTTTTTGCTTGGAAATATGATGATTTGAAGACATATAATACATCTATTATCCAGCATACCATTCCGGTACTTCCCGATCAGAAACCCATTCAGCAGAAGTTAAGAAAAATACATCCAAACTTAGAGAGCCAGATAAAATCGGAACTTAACAAACTCTTGAAAGCCAAGATTATTTTTCCTGTCCGACACTCAAACTGGGTCTCTAATATGGTGCCAGTCAGAAAGAAAAATGGCGACATTCGGATCTGTATTGATTTCAGAAATTTGAACAAAGCGAGCTTGAAAGAAAATTTCCCATTACCTACTATGGAGCAAATACTTCAATCAGTAGTAGGCTCTGAATTGATGTCCTTTCTAGATGGTTTCTCAGGATATAACCAAGTCCTGGTTCATCCTGATGACCAGCTTAAAACTACATTCAAAACAAAATGGGGAACATATGCATATCAGAAAATGCCTTTCGGACTTATAAATGCAGGAGTGACATTCCAAAGAGCTATGGATATAGCTTTTAGAGGGTTGATTAATAGAACAGTAGTCGTCTATCTAGACTATATTACTGTATTCTCTAAGGACAGGTATAATCATTTGCACGATCTAAATCAAATTTTTCAACGTTGCAAAAGATATGGTATTTCCCTTAACCCTAAAAAGTATTTCTTTTCTCTTGATCAAGGGAAGCTCTTGGGTTTTATTGTGTCCAAAGATGGCATTTATATTGATCCTGATCGGATCAAAGAAATCTCTGAAATTCCTTTCCCACACAATAAAAAATCGATGCAGTCATTTTTAGGCCAGATCAATTTTGTTAAAAGATTTGTTCCAGATTTTTCTCAAATTATTTTGCCACTTCAAACAATGATTAAGAAAAATTCAGTCTTTAAGTGGGGATCAGCAGAAAAAGAAGCTTTTGATCTAATCAAGCAATCAATAATCAATGCCCCAGCCTTAAATACTCCAAATTTTTCTAATCATTTTACATTGTATACCATCGCATCCAATTTCTCTTATGCCGCAGTACTTACGCAACTAAATGATCACAATCTGGAAGCACCCATTTCATTTTTTAGCTCAAATCTTCAGGGTGCTGAATTGAATTACTCCGATGTAGAAAAACAAGCCTTTGCTGTATTTAAAGCAGTCAAGCATTATAGACCCTTCCTTTTGAAAACCCACACAAAAGTTATAGTTCCTTTCCCTGCAGTTAGGCAACTATTAATCCAAAAAGAACTGGGTGAAAAAAGGGCAAATTGGGTCACAGCACTTCAAGAGTATGACTTAGAAATTAGGCCAGCAAAGATTGTTAGGGGCCAAGGTTTTTGCAGGATATTGGCAGGAGCATCCAACATTCCAGAATCAAGTGATACAGATCAAACTGAAGAAATCAACCAGATAAGTGTCACTGATTCTGAATCTCAATATGCAGATTTAATCTTTTATTTAAAGAATGGTTATGCACCTCCAAACCTGTCTTACAAAAACAAAAGGGCTATTAGGTTAAAAGCAAAGAATTTTACAATTATTGATGATGTGCTTTTTAGGCAGAATTATGATTCAATCTTATTAAGATGCCTTGAGAAACCTGAAGCACAAAAGGTTTTGCAGGAGTTACATGATGGACCAGCAGGAGGACATTTTGGAGCTGACACAACAGCTCACAAAATTATTCATGCTGGATACTATTGGCCTACTCTGTTTAGAGATGCCCACGAATATGTAAGGAAATGCCTCAATTGTCAAACTTCTAGTGGAAGACAACGTAAATCAGCTTTCCCTCTGCAACCAGTCAACATTGAACAACCATTTGAGCAATGGGGATTGGACATCATAGGGGAAATTACTCCACCATCTTCCAAACAGCATAAGTATATCCTTACTGCTACCGATTATTTCACTAAGTGGGTGGAGGCCATTCCTTTGAAGACAACAAATTCTGAAGCAATCATTGAGTTCATAGATCAATTCATCATTACCAGGTTTGGTGTCCCAAATGCTCTTGTTTTTGATAATGCATCTTATTTCTCAGGCAATGCTATGTTTGATTTCGCTATTAAAAGAGGATTTAAATTAAAGTATTCTGCTAATTACTATCCCCAGGGTAATGGTTTAGCAGAGTCTACTAATAAGAATCTGATCAAAATCATTAAGCGAACTATCGAACAGAATCATAAAAAATGGCATAAATCCTTAATGTTTGCATTATGGGCTAATAGGATAACACAGAAAGCTTCTATAGGATCTTCCCCATTCAACCTTGTGTATGGAAAAGAAGCAGTACTACCCACAAATCTTGTTTTTCCTTCTCTAGCCCTAGTTCAGTTCATTGAGTAAAGTCCTTCCTCTTCTATTCAGCTTAGACATGATCAAATTCTAAAATTAGAAGAGGAAAGAGAAAAATCCAAGGTTATTCATGCCAAACATCAGCAAATCATCAAGGCAGCTTTTGATTCAGTCTCATCCGGTTCAAAATAATTTCAAGTCGGTGATTTAGTTCTGAAATGGGACAAAGCCCATGAGGACAAGGGAAAACACACCAAGTTCCAGAAGATGTGGCTTGGACCATTTCAAATCTGTGAAAAGATAGGCCATTCGACCTTTATGTTGCAAGACTTATCAGGGTTGAGAGATTCTCTCCCTGTTAATGGCCTTATCTTGAAGAAATTCTTTAATTGAGGAGGTAACCCCTTCTCCTTTTAGTTTGATAGATTTTTGTAGTTTGTAGGATTCTGTTTGGAAAATAATGTTGTAAGGTATCTTCTATTGACCTTTGCTGTGTTTGAAAATTTGATCTACAGAAGTAGTGTGATATTTGCTTTTAAAATAATAGAACTCTTAACCAAAAAGGATAATTTCTAGGAAATTAGGTATCATTGTATTCTGAAACCATATTTCAAGTTTTGTGAACTCCTCTCGAAGTTTAGAAGTATTGTAAATCATTTTATGTTTTCAAATTGGTCTCAAAAGGTTATCAATATCAAGATAGAAGCTAATCCAATTTCAGCATCTTCAACTCTTACCCTGTCATCCATTTACTCTTAAGGAGAAGATTGTTCATCCCATTCACTAAATTTTATGATTACTCAGAGTGTAATTCTAAAATATCTGATATTAAAGATAAGAGGTCTTATTACAAGCCTGCTTACCATGTTCATAGGGAAATAGTTTAACCGACATTACCAATACTGCATACCAAAATAGGGTAATGGCTTAAAATTATAAGACAAGGGCTCTCATCACGAGCCAGCTTGTTCAGTTAGATTACTACCAGTGAATGGCATTGTCAATAGCTGGCCACCAAACCAGGACAATGGCTTTTTATCTTATCCATAACAGAAAAAGGAAATGAAATACAAAATATGAAAACATGTTTTGAATTCATTCTGTTAGTCACACTCTTAATTGGATGGAACAATGGACAATAGCATGGTTAAAAGGTATCCCTGTAGAAACTATAAACGTTTGCTGGCAGCAGAGGCTCTACCTATGACAGAAGAGTTCACTATAAAAGCTGATTTGGAAAGGTTTTCTGTTTTATCATTATAAACCAATAGAGGCCTATTTAAAACTTAGAATGTATCTATTTTCTTAAAAAAAGAGAGGAAATTAGCAAAAATAGTTTCATTTTACTTGGAATGCATATATACCTAGTTATATTAGAATTTTCCCCTTTGATTAGAACTCTATTTTGCAAAAGTTTAAGTATTTCTATGCTTTTCAGAGATAACTGGTTCTTCCAGCGAATCTCCAATTGTTGTGCCCTACAACAACCCCCCATTTCATATCATTTATATTTACTAAATTATCATATGAAATGGGTCCCTTTAGAAGTTAATTGGTATCAATATTGCATTTTTTGAAAAAGGTCCGCAAACCAAATGAAGACATTATATAAAACCTTTTGAAAAACCCATTTTTGATCAAATAAAAACAATCTTTTATCATTGCGATAAAGCGATCGCAAGATCGCATATCGCAATGGCATAGAAAACAAAAATAAGTGACATATGGGTTCCTGCCGATGTGATATCGCTATCGGCGATACTCTATACGTAGTCTTAAAGCACCCCAAGCCTTTCATCCCGATGCGATGGGATATCGCAATCGGCAATCGGCAATATCCTATGCACAATAATAAGGCGCCCAGGTCATACCCCCGATGCGATGCGATATCACAATCGGCAATCGGCGAGACACTATCTATGCACATTGTTATCCCCATTCACCCCGATGCGATGCAATTTCGCTCTCGGCGATCGGTGGTATGCTATCCATATGTTTATATAATACCAATTCTCCCGATGCGATGCGATATCGCTATCAGCGATCGGGGTTTCAAAATTGTCAACATAAGGATTTAAGTGTTCCCGACGCCTGATTATGATAGAGCGCGGATTTCAAAAAAGCCGTTAAATGGAGGGATATTACGATCAAATCATATTTAAAGCTTAATCTGCTAAGCAATGATGCACCTGCGCCCAACTGCCAAAACATTCATAGCACGCTTAAATGGGTCATTCGGCCGAATAATGGTATAATGGGCATTTAAGGGGTGGCAGGTTTTAAATGGCCATTTAATGTAATTGTAAGATCTTCCCATGAATTGTATCCGCGGCCATTTTTAGAGTTAATCTCTCAGCACGCTTTGATCAATATATCTTTCCCATATTGGATTTTCATTGGCATATCTCTGTGTTACATTTATTTTCGCCTCTGTGCAGAATTCATCCAAAGGAGAAAGCTCAAGCAAAATGGGGAAGAAATCCAAGAAGACCACAGGCGATTCTGCTACACCAGCTGCAGGACAAGCTGTCGTGGACAAAAAGAAGGGATTGATATCTGATACTACATGTTCGGGTCTCGTCAGAGTTACTTGGCAAGGTACCTACAACCTGATTGAAGCTGAAGAACCAGCAGTGACAACAGTAGAAGCTACTGTGGATTTAACTCGGAAATCTGAGGGTACTCTCAAGGACTTAGCCGACTCCTTCCTTCACAGGATAGCAGCCAGGGAACAAATTCTCCCATACACAGACGTAGTGCGGTGGGCGATTGAAGAAATCCCAATCCTGGATAGAACCTTCAGCACCAGAGACGAGAGAATTTTCGGGTCATTCAGGGTGGATGATCTAAGGCAAATGTATCATTTGCCCGAGCCAGAGAAGATATATAATAAGGCGTTCCTGGAGAAATTCGCAAACGAAAATGAAGTTGAATCCGAACCCATCCGGGATTGGAGACAAAATCCGGCCAAGCACAAACATGAGTCGTCTGGTAAGTACTCAGTTGATTCCTTGGCCTCTCCTTATTGCTATGCTGGAATAATGATGTGTAGATTGTGGGGACTGCACGACTCTGCTAATTTTACCATAGAAATGGTTCCCCTAATGGAAGCAACATGCAACAATGTAATTATGGATTGGGCCACTATCCTCTCAGACAAATTAGCAACAGCTGTGCTTGAGTTTAGAAGCAAGACCCGTATTTTTGAAAGGGTAATTCCCCCATTCTACTACAGTGCCTATATTCTAGATACCCTGTGTTTTAACTCTGAATTCCCCATACTCGGCTGGAGGTGGACTGCACAAGACCCCACACCTATTCATATATATCATCAGAAATTGTGGAAATCTTCTTATAAACATCATCTATACCAAGTCTGTAATGGCTTTATGTTGCCTATTTATTATTCCATTTTCGATAAACCTACTCCCAAGATTTCCTATCAAGCCAGATTTGATTTAACCGCAATAGGTAGATGGTTTGGAGAGGAGAGATTTACCTACATAAGAGTTTTCGGTAGCCAAGCCGACCCCCATGTCCTCCCTTTATACATACCTGATAAACTGCTGGCAAGGGAAAATCGCTTACCAGATTATGGCTGAGAGTGTTACACAGAATCTCAAGAAGGAAAAGAAGAAGGGCTGGCCCTCTTTTCCCTTGAGGTGTGGTGTCTATACTCTGCATGATCTCAAACATGCAGAAAAGGAAGCCACAAAGATTCAATCCTTAACTCTGGCAACTCTCCCAAATAAGCAGTTTGATCCAAATAAAGTTGCCTATAATGCACTATAATAGGCCAAATTGACAAGATTTGACCATAAAGAAGATATGTTTGACGACCTGTTCTCTTCAGCTGAGACACTAAATCAGGTTAAAGCATTCGCCAAAGCGAAATATAATGATGAAGGGTTGACTGAATTTAATAAACTTAGAGAACAGAGGTTGCAAACTCTGCCTCTAGATTTACTAGCGACAACCCCAGCGACATCATCAAGCGAGCCTGGTCGACAACAGTCAAAGGAACCTCTAGTTATAACAAAGGATCATAAGAAAGAACAGGAGGAAAAGTAGAGGAGAGAACAAGAAGAAAGGCAGAGAAAAGAAAAAGAAGAAAAGCAGAAGAGAGCGTAGGAGGAAAAACAGAGAAGAGAGAAAGAGGAAAAGCAAAAGAAAGAGCATGAGGAAAGGCAAAAGAAAGAACAAGAGGAATAGCAGAAGAGAGAGCAGGAAAAAGTGCGGAAGGAGTCCCAAGTCGAAAAGAAAAACAAACCACCATTGATGTCAATATAGATACTCGTATTGACCCTAAATTGCTCCAGGAATGGAAGCAATTTGATTCCATCATCAGTGGGTTGGAATGTTCAAAGGATACAGACACTTCCAAGACAACGGATACGTAGGCCATCACTTCACCTCAGGTTCTAAGTGGAACCATCGGCCCACCCATTTCTAAAGAAGTTGAGGTAATACCAAAGGACCCCTTCGACCAAATCATTTTGCAGGTAGAAGATATTCCTCCCTTGGATGTCTTCTACAACCCAAGGCATAAAGCAGTGGTTAAACGACAAAGGAAAAGAAGAAGGACTGATCAACCTTCCCTTTTCCCAGAGCAAACTGTTACGGGCAATGTGGTTTGGAAGGAGGAATTTGGCCCCTACGACGACCTGACAAAACTGTCACAGTATGCGGGAGCCTATTCGGCAGCGACAATTGATAAGGCATCGGAGGTAAGTCTTCTACTGAAAACCAAGGATCAAGAGATTTTCTCATTACAGGCAGAGCTAGCTGAGACAAAGCAGAAGGCAGAGCAGGCAGAGAAACAATTGTTGACACAACAGCAAGTGAACAGTCAACTAACTCAACAATTGCAGGCAGAAAAGCAAAGGATCGACCAAAGCGCGATCCAGAAACAAAAGGAATTATCAGAGGCATTGGCACAATTAAAGGCAACAAATGAGCAAATGATGAAAACAAAAGATGAGCAAATTTCTCAATTGTCATCACAGCTCGAAAAAATAAAGGGCGTTCCACAAGTGGCTGAATTTAGAGCAGAAGCATTACAAATAAACACTGCATTAATATCCCAAATTAAGCTTCTGTGTCAACAAATCGCCAAGGCAGAGCCACTGTGTGAATTAACGGCATCCATAAATAAGCAGGTAGAGAAGGCCAGAACTGAATTGGATCAAGCCGAAGAAACCATAGCTGCATTTCTTGACTGGCAAGATTCTGATCAAGGACAAGCGGCGAATTTGCCCAGGATCCTAGAAACACATAAAGATATACTCTTTACGGAATGGCAGTCCCAGTTAATGAGAGCAGAGAGGGCAGCTTCAAGATGTAAATCAACTTCCAGCAATCTAGTTGAACTGGTTAATAACACTCTCTATTTATCAAACATGATCTCCCAATGCACACCAGGAAAGTTGACAACAACGAACACATTGGAGCAATCATGTTATCCTGATTTAGAGGAAAAGGGGAGATTAATCGCTGGGATTAACAGTTTAACCTGGGACACATATTGGTTCTTCCTGGTAAAGCCGCATACACAGAGAGCCGCCCTTAAGTGCCTAACAAATGCGATCGGGTATATGATTCCCAATATTCAGGATGCCACCTATGCCGCCCAGCTCAGTTCGCGCCTCAACAAACCTCCTAAAGTAGAGCCAATGCTTGCGATAAGCCAGCTCAGATTTAAAGGCAAGCAGCCTACTTGATGAATCATGCCGCCGATTGCCAGATCGCTGAGGAAAATAGGATCAAGATTTATTGATACCGATTTAGTAGGATTTCAGTTTAGTAGATATTTAGATTAATTTAGTATTTATAGACCCTTTCATTGTTTTCGAAAGGGTCGTAAAGTTTTGTACCAGACTTAAAGACTGAAGTTTGCACTATTGTGCTTCAGTCAATATTCTTTTATGAAACTGGACCAGTTGTTCTTAATTCAACAAGGAAGTTTTTATGCAATTGTGCACTATTGTCTTTGTTGAGAATGTTTCTGCGTTGAAGGAAGAATTACAAGTAGTGATTGATATTGGGAGTGTCAAGCAGCTCATATGGTATTTCTATCTATGTCTGAATTCATTCATTTCATATGAATTGTTATGTGATTATTCTTGCTATTATTGATTATATGCATGCGCTGTAACAACAGATCTATATTCATTCCACTATTGGATGTTTTATGATGTGCCTTTCTTTTTAATCATGTATATGTCAATGATATAAATGATAAGTGTGGTAATATCGCTTTAATCGCTTTGCTTAACTATTTAAGCATAGTAATCATGAATGAAATAATGTCCATGTCTATTAAATGGAGTCATCTATATGCCTGTTTATAGACACGGATCATCAAGCGCTGCACTTTAAAGCTCAATAAGTTCCCGGGATAGATCATAGTTTAAGTATTCTTGTTAATAGTTTTAGTTATTTGCTCACCACTAGTTTAGTTTATAAATCATCCATTCATCCCGTTTATCCACTTTTGGGAAATTGGTCCCATTATCCCCAGTCGGAGCCACTATTCGAAATGGAAAAGGAGTTGTACTAAGGTCCGGACCGGGTGGTTATCCCCAATGTTGTTGTAGCGATTTTCAAGGCCTCAACAGATCCATCCTCTCACCAAACAATCCCACTAGAATCTTCCACATCCAAATGGCATCACATGCAGCTTGACTAGCAGCCATGTATTCAGCCTTTGCTGAGCTAAGTGCAACTGATATCTATTTCCTGCTGTACTAGGAAACTGTAGCTGAACAAAGGTTGAAGATTCCTCCAGAAGTGCTCTTCCAATTTGATGGACTCCCTGCCCAATGCGCAACTGTGAAACCCTGAAGCTTCACTCCCTCTGTCCGTTCGTACCACAATCCAAACTGAGATGTGCCTCTAAGGTATCTCAGCACATGCTTTGATGCCTTCCAAAACAGCTTGGTAGGCTAAACCATAGCTTGACTCAGCTAGTTCACTGCAAAGCATAAGTCGGGTCATGTTTTCACCAGATACATAAGTGAACCCACCAGCGGCCGATAAATAGTAGCATCTACTACCTCACCTGAAGTAGCATCCTCCTTCCTCCAGTTCCCAGCTAGAGGAGTCTGCATGGGTTTGCACTTCTCCATATGGAACCGCCTAAGGATCTCATTGGCATAGTTGCCTTGAGACATAAAAACTTCTCCATCTCTCTGCCACACCTCCATGCCTAGAAAGTAGTGCATAAGACCCATGTCTTTCATTTCGAACTCCCTTGCAAGGTCCTCCTTGCAAGACTGGATCAACTGATCATCACCTGTCAAAATCAGATCATTGACATAAAGAACAATGATCAATGGCTTACCTTCTACCATGATGTGGTAAAGGTTTGCATTTGCTTCACTCTTGGTGAATCCCAACCTGGTGAAATAGTTGTCGATCCTGGTGTACCAAGCACGGGGTGCTTGCTTCAGCCCATAAAGAGCCCTCTTGAGTCTGCACACATGTGACTCACAATCGAAGGTCTTGAAACCTTCTGGATGCTCAATGTACAACTCCTCCTCAATCTTCCCATTGAGGAATGTTGTCTTCATGTCCATCCGATTGATCCTCCAACCCATTTGAGCTAATAGTGCCAACATCGATCTGATAGTTGAGTACCTTGCTACAGGAGCAAATGTCTCATCGTAGTCGATCCCCTCAACCTGTGAGAAACCATGGACAACAAACCTTGCCTTATGTTTCTCAACACTACCATCAGCTGCCTACTTTACCTTGTAAAGCCATCTAGAACTCACCACTGACTTTTCCTGAGGTCTTGAGACAAAATCCCAAACACAGTTTCACATGATGGAGTCGTACTACTCCACCATTGCATCAACCCAGCCTAGTTGCTGCACTGCCTCCACAAATTAAGAAGGCTTGGAATCTACGCACTCCCCAACTATGGCCATGTAACCAATGTACCGCTCGGGCGACATCCTCTGTCTGTGCTGAGAAGATGGCTATCCCACATTCTCCTACACATCCAGCATCAACCTGTCAGCTTCACTTGAGTGTTTCCGCCCATCTCTGGAAGTCACAGCATGAGTGGATGTCTCCACTCCCGGATCCTCTGCATGCGGCTTCTCCGCATCAATCTGAGGCTCCTCCTCCTTAGGAATTGAAAGTTCCTCATCTGCATCCAACTTGAGCTCCCTCTCAAGTGATGCTCGTATGGCTTTTTTCTTGTCGAACTTCACATCCCTGCATACCACTGTCCTCTGATTGGTAGGCAGGTACACTCGATAGTTGTGGGGTGTATCCGTGTACCCCACGAGTATTCCCAACTCAACTGTGGGATCTAGCTTCTTTCGGGCATCTTTTGTCACATGATAGTAAACTGATGATCCAAAGATGCAGAAGTGACTCACATTTGGTCACTTCCCGGAAAAGGTCTCCATAGGTGTCTTCATTTCCAGTATATGGTGTGGGCTTCTGTTCTGCAAGTATACTGCTGTATTTCATGCCTCAACCCACAAAAGCAGTGATAGGCTTTGGTCATGCAACATCGCTCGAGCTACTCCCATAATCGATCTGTTCTTCCTTTCGGCCACCCCATTCTACTGTGGGTTATGGGGTGCCATCAACTCTCGTTTAATTCCTTCTGCAGCACATAATTCCTTAAACTGCTGGGAGACATACTCTCCACCATTATCGCTATGCAAGGCTTTTATTTTTTTCCAGATTCTTTCTCTACCATAGCTTTAAACTCACAAAACCTCAAGAAGGTTTGATCCTTCTTTTGCATAAAGTAGATCCAACATCTATGAGAAAAATCATCAATAAAAATAACATAGTACCTTTGTTTAGTGGCAGAGGTTGTAGAGAATGGTCCACAAACATCTGAGTGAACTCGCTCCAGGATTTATCTAGCTCTACTGTCTCGATCCGAAAAGGAATATTTCGCATCTTACCCAAGGTACAACCTTTGCATGTATTCGTCTGCTCCAGTTCTCCCTTGGGTAATCTGGTAGAAATCTACTCCATGATCTTCAGGGCTCCATGGTGCAAGTGGCCCAATCTTCTATGCCATAGCTCACCAACATCTTGGCTCTGCACCATCTCAGCTTTGGAACTCAATGCAGCATAGTCGTCTACCTCCAGCTTGTAGAGACTCTTAACTCGAATCCCTATTCGCTTGGTTTGTCTAGTGTGGATATGCTTCAGGAATACCTTTCCTTTACTAAAGACTACATCATAGCCTTTATCTTCTAGCATAGCAACAAACATAAGATTCTTCTTCAGACCTGGTACATACTTTACATCAGTCAGGGTGAGGGGAGCTCCATGCTCCCTCTGAAACACAACCGTACCTTCACCTAAAACATGGTACTTTCCATCATCACCCATCTCGATCCGCATATGGAGATCCTTCTCCTCCAAGGTATTGAAAAGATTCTTGTCACCTGACATGTGGAAGGAAGCTCCACTGTCCAAGTACCAAACACATCCTACCATGGATGAAACCATGCATGCAATAAGAGAGAAATCCAGCTCAAACTGTGAGGCCAGTGCCTCACCATCAGATCCCTTCAAGGAACCCTTCTTGGATTTCTTCTGTGGACAATTCGTAGCATAATGGCCCACTTCATGACAATTAAAGCATCACACTTTCAATTTTTCAAACTTCTTCCCACCATGGGAAGAACTGGATTTGGAATGGGACACCTTCCCCTTTCCCCTTCCTCACCTCACTCGCTAATGCTATATTTTCCTCATCATCTTGCTTCGATGAGGATCCATCTTTGGTGCTTCTTCTTATCTCCTTTTGCCTCAGATCCGACCAAATTCATTCCCAATTTGGTAGTTTTTCTCTTCCATTAACTGAGTCTTGGTAGCTATGCCAGCTCTTAGGAAGACCGAGGAGCATAAGACTCACCATGTCATCATCGATTGTCGTGATACCTATGCTTCCAGGCTCATCCCTGCAGGTGGTGAGCTTGTTCAGATACGTAGAGATTGTGTCGCCCTTTCACACTTGATTTTCCGAAGCTTTTCTTTCAGCGCCAACTTCCTTTGATCGATGCTGTTCTGATATAGATCTTTCAATGTTTTTCACATCGAAAATGGTGTTTCCTTCCCATGGAGACTTGAGACTATGTGGTCTCAAACTCCCTCCAGAAGGATTCTCCTTGCTCTAGCCATACATTTCTTCCATTCCGTCGATTCAGTAGCATTAGCTACTACAGGCTTGGGGACTTCTTGATCTATGAATTCCTTTAGACCGTTATCCTCTAATACTACTTCCATGCAATCCTTCCAGGCTATATAATTCGAACTGCCACCAAGAGAATATTCGAGTCTTAAACCGTTGAACGCCATTGGTGAAAATGAGATGTGATAAGAACTTGATTTCTATATTTAGGAACCCCAAACTTCGAACTTCGAACTTCTTGTATACAGTTCTCTCCTTTGATCACCTTTGCTCTGATACCATGTAGAATTTCCCACTGTAGATCAACAGATTATGCAATATACTAAAGCAAAATACAATATCTACTTCTACAACAAACTTTGCGGAAGCTTAATCGAATATGAGCAAGATCAATAGAACAAATATAACAGAGAATGAGAAAGTAATCACACATGAACACAAAATAATACTCTGGGGAAAGCCTCAGCCTAAAACCCCGATCTCTGTAATATCATACAAGTGGAAATATGTTCATATTACAAAAAGAATCAACTCACAAGTTATCCTGCTCTCTCTGCAACAGAACAATACAACTCATATATTGAATAGACACAGCATATGTCTTCCTCTAGCCCTCCAAGCCTCCTATTTCCTTGAGCAGTTTTCCTTGGGGTCCAGTGATGCCACTTGTGTGAATTGGCCTCATCACACACTCACTAAACTGAAGAAGTAACTATGCAATCTCTAAGGAATGAATTCCCTCTACATGCAAGAGATATCCTCCCAAGAATATTCTTGCAACTAATAGTACATTGTCCCATCACCTATCTCAATTGGGTCTCTGATTGAACTGACATGCATGAGTTATTTATGAGAGAATATTCAGTTATCTGAAGTGCAACAGTTACATGCATGCATGCATTCAATGACTGAACTCACAATTAGTTCAACAAACTATTTGAACTAATCTAAATGGACTTAACTCAGATAACTGAGCTAACTAATTGCAAATCAAAGTAGAACTCATCCTGATCTCCTTTAATCAAGGATAACTTCCTCAATCAATGGAGAAACTGTTGCATGTCTTCACATAGACTTCATGTTTGATTTCCTACAACTAATTAACTCAAGATGAATTAATTAATTATTTTACAAACAACTGCTAAGATCAAATTCGAATTTTACTTCTCTATTTTAGTTTAGGGACTAACTAAAATAGGAAGGTATCTTGAAATTCTATTTATAGCAGTGCTATTTTTAGCACTTCTATTTTTAGCATTTCTTGTTCTTATTTTCAACAAATAGATATGGGATCATATTTTTTCCTAAAATCCTTCAAAACATATTTGATTTTATTCTCAAATTGATTTGTTGAGATCTCATGGCTAAAATTTATGCAATGAAATTATGAGTTTCTAGTTGCTTCAAAAATCTATAAAACACTATCATCTATTTGATAAAGGAGAGATTTTCAATGTATTAAGCTTAGGTCTAAAGTTGTAATTATTCTTGAAAGTATCATTGTGAAAACTTTGTTTACATGCTGCAAATAATACAAACTCTATCCATGGAGTTCATGTAATTGTTAGTTGGCAATTCTCTTCTCTTGATCTGAATTTTCAACACCTCACTGTCCTTAGGAGGCTCCCCTGGAGATCTGTGAGAATAATGTAGATTTTTTCCATTTCTTTATGCTCTACGCTGAAATATAAACTCTATTTCATTTTAATGTTTTGTTGGTTTAAATTTAGTTCATTTCATTCAGTTTACTTGTTTGCTTCTATTTATCCTACAGGACAAGAGCTTGTTAAAATACCAAAAAAAAAATTATTTCACTTTAAATTTCCTTTTCTAGATTAGTCTCAGATTTATGTTTAATAGATTATGATTTTCTCTAGTGCAAGTTCATTCATCATAAGATTTGTTATTCCTACTTTCTAGATCTATTTCCACAATAATGATAATAAAGGTTTATTTTTCAAATCTCATAGATTAGTGTTGCCCTTAATTCATAGACTAAAACTTCTTTTTGAATTTTATAGATTAGGATTGCCTTTGAACTTAATAGATTAGTTTTTATTTCAAGCATAATAGACTAATCTATTAATAGTCTAGCATTTGCTTTTATGATTAATAACATAGAATTTCAAGAGATTTCATAGTTTAGAATCGATTTGATTTGAATATACTTACAATTCAATTCTCAATTTGATGGTTTTATTAGATAAAGTCTTTGAGAAAAAAAAATATAATCTAATTTCTTTTTGAAGTTTCCAATTCATTTCATTTATGCATAAATATTGAAATCGAATCTCCTATTACATACAGTGTAGTGTTCTCCAAAAGATCACGTACTCGGATTAACATACAAATGAAAGCAATTTAATAGTAAATTAAATTACCCAACATTTCTTTTATTGAAATTTCAACCTTGTACCTTGTTCAATTCTTATTGAGTAGATACATTATTGTTGTTCAAATAGTTACACTATTGACACATTAATAAATGATTTCATTAATTTCTTCAATATGCATTCTTCTCAAATTTCATTTATATCCTTTACCTTTGACTAATATATTGATGTAAAAATATATTTCTTAGGTGAAATTTCAATTAGATAACATATTAAAGGTATGGTGTCAATGTTAACAAAAAAATGTTACAAATAAAACTCCTTATTAAGCCCTACATATTGAATATTATTACATTTTTATTGTTACATTAATAAGTCAACTAGAAGCTTTCATTATTCCCCTTAATTACAATTGTATCTTTTGTCACACACACACACACACACACACACACACACACACATGAGACCTAGTCTGTGTATCGCTTGCTATGATCTTATGCATTGAATTCATTGTAAAAGAAAGTTTTGTCCCTTTAAGTGAATTGCATTCATTAGCTTATCATCATTTTTATGTGCATGGTTCATAACATATCGTATAGAAGCAATGATTTTAGGGTTTTTCTCCATCAATCAAGTTATCATGGTATTTTCATTATAATTTTTTCCTAGGATGTTTCAAACTGGAAAGGTTTCGGAGACATTGATAAGAAATATCATTTTATGGGTAGTCAAAGTTTAAAGTTCTATTTCACTGTAATTTTAGAGATATATCACATGGAAGATAGGGATTGTGTCTAATCCTCAAATTTGTTTTCAATGAGCCATCTTGGAATTTTATCTCTAAACTTCTTTCGGGAAGTTTAAGATAGTCAAATTTTGTGGTGACTAAGGAGAAATTTTGTGATATAGGCTATCAAAATTTGAAATTTTGTTTCACTAATGAAAGTTGGCACAGAGCTGAGGAATCCACCAATAGGGTCAAATGGAAACCAAAGAACTATAAAAATCCCAATGTGTGATAATGCAAGCTGATGTAGAATAGAAGGGAAAACACTCAGTCAAAGACCCATGAAATTGATCGACGCTGAGCACAAGGTAACCTATCAATAATTCAAATAGGGACATGGTGCAGCTCTAGATTTGCCATCAGAGCAATTTGTCATAGTTGATAAGAGAAAGACCCACCAACAAGAAGTCAATGGAGACCTTCTCAAAGTGGCATAAGAAAAGGACCAATATAGCTGATGTGATAACGAACATGACACTGAGAATTAGGGATGTCCAACTGAAAAATAGGTCAAGAGACACCGCAAAGAGGTCGACTCAAGTTTACTTCCCTTGAACAAAAGTACAACTCAACTATGACTACATGGAAGCAAATGATAACTTTGTATAATTTTGTCATGCAGGAGGCATAAGCAAACTCTCCATATGATTGGAAGAGATAACCAATCAAAGGAGTACTAACTCAATGACAAGGTTAAGGCTCTCCTAAGTCAAACTAAAGCCCATCCCAATGGAGGAAAGACTTAATTTTGAGTGTTTTGTTCAAAGACGACACAATAGACTTAGCTACCATCAAATATGGAAATAATGTCCCATTCCCTCTAATCCTAATTGGATCCCTAAACACTCTTCAAGTTCCTTGAACTCTGTAAAACTCATACCAAAGTTTCAAAGTATTATGGATGTCGAAGCTTATCAGAAATCACCTCTGAACAATGGAAATTTGTGGTCAGCATGGAACAACGAGGACTCTCAGTTGAAGTGCACAGACCGTTGGCCCATGGTGACCGTGCACTAGCACAAATTGACAAACGAGAGGTCATTTACAGGTGATTTCAGATCAAGTGGTATCAGAGCACTAGGTTGTTAAGGTTAGACAAGCTTGTGCTGGATTTTGTTGTTGAATGCTAACTAGATAAAAGCTTAAATTAGGAGAAGGAGAGTTGGTTGAAACTAATATGGAAATTGGAAGAGTCTATCCTCAGAAGAAAATGTCAGAAGAAAGTCCCTTGGGACCAAACCCCCAATTTATAGATAGTTTCTTGGCCATGAGGTCCATCGTGGAGGAAATGTATAGGGACTTTAGGAAACATAAAGATGAAGATCCATCAGGCTCCAAACAAGATAAAGGAGAATAAGAGTCTCTCCTCCATGACCACACAAATGGAAAAGGGAAAGAAGAAAACTTTTTCACACCTCCTAATAGCACTGAACATAAAAAGAAGACATCTTTGATTAAATTAGATGTTAAATTTGATTTACCAATATATGATGGAGAGTTGAATGCAGAGAACCTGGATAATTGGATCAAACAGATTGATGTTTATTGCAGAGTGCAGAGTATCGACTTAGACAAGAGTAAGATTCAGTTGGCCAACCTACGCCTCAGAGGCACTATCTTGGTATGGTGGGAAGGCAGGACATAAGCTGACATGAAGAAACATGGTAAGATTCTTTTCGTCTGGAGTGAATTTGTTTTTGCAATCAAAAAGCAGTTCTATCCACTAGCTTACATGCAGGAAGCCATGATGAACTGGCAAACTCTTCGCCAATTGAAAGGGAAAAGTGTACAAGGTTACACCCAAGAATTTAGGAAAAGAGCTTTGATTCTAGGAATTTCATTAGACTCACCTGAGACTCTGCTGAAGTAAATAGGTGGTCTACATAGTTACATGAGGCACACTATCCTCATGTTTAATCCCACTAGTATAGATGAGGTATATGTTCAAGCTACGCATCTAGAAGCTAGAGGGAAGAATGGGAACCCAGAAGTTGGGGGATCATCCAAGCCCATTGCAAGCAAGAATAGGGAGAAAATAAAATAGAAATGGAAAGAGAGGAAGGCCAACACTGCACAGAAAAGAAAGTCTTCATGCACTCACTGTAAGAAGGATGGGCATGATGATGAGCATTTTTGGATTCTGCATCAGGAGCTGAGACCTAAGAAGTTTGAGGGAAAGAAGAAGAAAACTGATGCAGCTATTCAGAAATATTTGGGGTCAGACTTGGGAGATGAAACAACAATTGCAGCCACAGGTATAAAAGGTAAAAATTCTGAAGCATCTACTAGTAATTTTGCACAATCCACTAATAATGAAGAAAATGAGAGAAAATGACATGATCTTTTCCATATTCGAGTTATTTCCAAGCATCAAAAGATTGATACTTTGTTTGATAGTGGCTCACAAGTAAATTTAATTTCTGAAGCAATTGTAAAGAAGTTGGGATTACCGATTACACCTCACAAGAAACCATACCCATTAGGTTGGTTAAGTGATAAAGCACAACTACAAGTGACTAGACAATGTAAACTTAAGTTTTTTTTTGGGTCAACATTTGTAGATGAGGTTGAGTTAGATGTAGTTCATTTGGATACATGTGGAATTGTTTTAGGAAGTCCCTAATTGTATGATAGAAAAGCTATTTTCTATAGAGCTGAGAACATGTATCTCCTCGTTGAATATGGAATCAAATATATTGTAAGAGCTCATAAGCTCAAGAGTAATTATACTCTCATAAACTTAGGGCAGATGAAACGAATTGTAAATTCATGCAAACAATTTTTACTGATGGTTGTAAAGGAAAAGAAACCTGATAAAACAAATGTATTTGAAGGATGTGATGCTAAAAAACAAGCTGATTTATAAAAAGTTGTTTCACAATATGATATCTTGTTTCAAGAACCTAAAGGTCTGCCACCCAAAAAGGAAATAGTGCATGATATTAATTTGCAGCAAGCTACTCCATTGCCTAACATCGAAATGTACAGGTTGCCCGCTTTAGAGAATGCGGAAATCAAGAAGCAGGTGCAGGAGTTGCTCGAGAAGGGGTTCATCAAACCTAGCACATCACCATGCGGGTCTCCAATCATTTTGGTGAAAAAGAAAGATGGTTCGTGGAGAATGTGCATTGATTACCGAGCACTGAATAAGATAACAATAAAAAATCGTTATCCCCTTCCTCGCATAGATGATCTATTAGATCAATTAAAGGAAGTTGTTTATTTTTCCAAGTTAGACTTGCATAGTGGATATCATCAGGTTAGAGTTGCAGAACAAGATGCATGGAAGACTGCTTTCAAAACAAAGCGGGGATTGTATGAGTAGCTGGTTATGCCTTTTGGATTAACTAATGCTCCTGTTACTTTCATGAGAATAATGAATGATGTACTCAGACCTTTTCTTGATGATTTTGTTATTGTATATTTGGATGACATTCTTATATTTAGAAAAATGTAGGAAGATAGATCCCTCTATGGTGGCAATCATTGTAAACTGGCCTAAGCCCAAATCTTCTACAGAAGTTAGAAGCTTCTTAGGAGCAGCACAATATTGGAGAAAGTTCATTTCTAACTTTTTCTTAATTGCAACTCCCTTACATGCTTTAACAGGATTGAACAAGGTGTTTCAGTGGGGAGGCAAACAGCAGAAAGCCTTCGACACCTTGAAAGAAACAATTAGTACAACACCAATACTAGCACTGCCCGATATTCAAAGACCATTTGAGATCCAAACGAATGCCGATGACTATACCATGGGAGCAGTATTGATACAACATGGTAAACCCATATGTTATCATTTTGAGACATTTAATTCTGCAGTAGTTAACTATCCCACATATGATAAAGAATTTTATGCATTAGTACAGAGTGTGAAAAAGTGGAAACATTACTAAATGGGCAAAGAGAAATTTATACATACTGATCATCAACCACTTCAATATCTACACTCCCAAACTAAGTTGCAACAATCAAGACACTATAGATGGATGGGTTTTCTACAGCAGTTTCATTTATTCATCAGATATAAAAAGGGCATCACAATAAAGTTGCAGATATGTTATCTATACCAATTATAAATGCATATACTGTACTTAAGAATAACTCAGTATTGCATGAGAGATACATGGAACAATATGCTCAAGACATAGATTTTAAAGATGTATATGCAACTTTAAGTCAAGGCAAACGAATAAAAGAATTTGATTATCACATTAAGGACCAACTCTTGTATCATTGTGGGAAGCTATGCATTCTAAAAACTTAGAGAGTGAAGATAATTCGAGAAGCACACACTTCTCTAATATCAAGTCACTTTGGGGTAAGTAAAATGGTTGCACAGCTGCAAAGATTTTGTTATTGGCCAAAAATGAATGAGACAGTTTCTAGATATGTAAGAGGGTGTACCATGTGTGCTAAAAACAAACCCAACAATAGAAAACTAGGCTTGTACACTCCACTACCAGTTCCTTCTCATCCTTGGGAAAGTATTTCCATGGACTTTGTTGGAGGACTGCCTAAATCTAGGAAAGGTCATGACTATTTATATGTTGTTGTGGATAGGTTCAGCAAAATGTGTGTTTTGATACCTTGTAACAAACATATTACAGCTGAACAAATTGCAAAATTGTTCTTTCAGCATGTATGGGTTCATTTTGGATTACCCACTTCCATTATATCTGATTGAGACACCCGATTTGTTGGGAAGTTTTGGTCGATTTTGTGGGAACTGATGGACACCAAATTGAAGAAAAGGACAACCTTTCATCCACAAACAGATGGCCAGACATAAGTAGTCAACAGGACAGTGATCCAGTTGCTCAGAGGCTATTGCAACAAGCATCCCAAACTTTGGGATGAACATTTGTGTTATGTGCAGCATGCTTACAACCGAGCAAAACACTCTTCTACACAGAGATATCCTTTTGAGACCTGTTTTGGTTTCACACCAAGGTCTCCCTTGGATTTTGTCTTTGGTAAAGACATAGTAGTTGAGGGACACAGTGATGTGGACAAGGCAACCAAGTTCATTGAACAAATCCAAGAAATTCACTAGGCAGTACAGGAACAACTAGGAAAGAGCCAAGCCAAATACAAGGCAAGGCATGAAAAACATTAGATGGAGCATAGTTTCCAAGTTGGTGATCAAGTCTGGCTATATATCAACAAAAACAGAATGCAAGGTGAAGGTAAAAGGCTAAAGCCAATAAGGTATGGACCTTTCAAGATACTTGAGAAGATTGGTGAGAATGCTTTTCTCCTTGATTTACCAGGTTACATGCACATCTACTCAATCGTTAATGCAGACAGCTTGAGACTATTTGAACCTTCATTAATTGAAGATCTCAAAGAGCAGAGTCAATTGCCTTCTATTGATGATTTGTTACCTGAATATCTCAATGAATTGCAGGAAGATACAGTTCTGGACAGAAAGGTAAGGACGACGCGTAGGGGAGATGTTGAGTAACTCAGGATCGGACTCTAGGGTTCAAAGCCAGGCAGTGCAAAGTGGATAGAGATGGGACAAGTGAGAGAGCTATACCCTCACTTAGTCGATGCTTGAAAACCAACTTTTGGTGGTCCAAAAGCTTTTTCAATGGGAAGGCCGTGATCCAAATTGGATCCTTAAACACTCATCAAGTTCCCTAAACTCTGTAAAACTCATACCGAAGTTTCAAAGTATTATGGATGTCTAAGGTTATCAGAAATCACCTCTGAATAATGGTAATTTGTGGTTAGCACGAAACAACGAGGACCCTCGGTTGAAGCGCGCAGACCATTGGCCCATTGTGACTACGCACTGGCACAAATTGAAAAACAAGAGGTCAAATCCAAAAATAGAGGCAGCTTTTAATACGTGATTAGTGCTAAAGCACTAATTGCGTATCACAGGGCGTCCCCCTCAGTGAAGGAAAGCCCCAAGAACTCGGTCATGAGGAGAAGCATAAAACCATATGGAAATTTCCGATTCCATTAGAAGGCGGGTCCTGCGCTAAAACCGATAGGATATCGGGAGGGCTTCAAGCGATAAGCAGGTTCGACCGAGTCCTGCCCGATACCATACACTGGGTGACATGTGTTCAACGGATGATAGAGAAAACTGCTCACATCGCGTGGGTAAAGGTCATGCTACTTAATTGCGCGATATGGACGAAGACCGTAGGATCTAGAGGCTCCAGATCAACAATGGAGAAATGATCCGATGGATGACCAAATTCGACGGGGAAATAGGATGAGTCATATAAGATTTGAGGTCCGGCATGACCGATGAGTTGGTAGAGGAATCAGTTTCACGGGAAATCTTGGAACAATAGAATTAGTGACCGTTCAAAGAGAACTGACACTTAGTTCATGAGAAAACAAGTGGCCACCTCTTTGTGAAGCGTTAAACAGTGATGATGATGCAGAGCAGGGGAATTCAAGTGGACAAAGGAAGGAGATCTAGAGAGCCGGGAAGCAGGAATGAATAGTCAGGGAGCAGATTGGCTTTAAGACATGAACAAACAAGCAGGAAAAAGGAGGCAGAGAAAGAGAAGCAGAAAGCCAAAAGGCAAGAAAGAAGTAAACTGCAGAGAACAGAGAAGCCGAGCTGACCTGTAGAGCAAAGGTAGCATCGAGTAGACAGAGATAGAGAGAGTCCGAGAGTCTGTGATCTCCAGAGAAGGCTTGAGAGGTTCAAACAACTCTTCTGTGTATACCTGTCAGGTATTGAGTACCAAATTGGACTCATACCACTAAGACCAATTGAGGTCGAGATTCAGTAAGGGGAGTCTGTATACTCTAGAGACTTGGGGAATCCAAGTACAATCCTATTGATCATCATCTGTTAAGTGAGACTCAAATTGAGCTCCTTATTATAAATACTCTGATTTAAGACACAATAGAAAGGTCACCATTGAAGGCTGGACCGAGAGACGTAGCCCAGGAGGATTGGGTGAACTCCTTATTAAATTTGTTGTGTTTATGTGTTTGCTTACTGTATTCTCTTACTGTTTCAATGTCTATGTATTTCGCAATCTTATCGATCCGTTGCATAAAATAACATAGGCACACCCTAGCACTTGAGTCTATAATACCTTCATTATTTCTCTGAGGTCATTTACGGGTGATTTCAGATCACCCGCTCGTTTTTGGGATACATAATTTTTTGTGTTTTTCTTTTATATGAAGCCTAAAAAATAATAAAGAATGCTATAGTATTGTGGAAAGAACGAGTGTCGAAAGAGTAGATGCTCTAGTTCCTAGGAGGGAAACATTCCTATGCGTAATGCAATGTGGCGTAAACTAGTCAATGACACTCAAAGGAATGTTCTTTCCACGGGTAAAAGGGTGCATCAAGTTGTAGAGGCTAAGTGATTGCAAGGCTGATTTTGCAAAGACATGGTAAAAAAGTGGCTTAAACAAGAGTCCAAGTGAAAACAGCTCAAGGCCAAAAGGTGCAAATAGTCAATATGCAATATAGTAGTACAACTCAACACAAAGGAGCCTCTATGGTATAAGGCCAAAAAATAGTGCAGAAGAAGGAGAATGGGTCTTCAACGCACAAGTAATGGCAGGACTAAAGAGGACTCTCGAGCCTACTCAATTTAACAACATGGGTAACAAATGTCAGTGAGGATGTAACTAAGATGCCCATGTAAAGGTTGGCTCTACCATCGCGTCATGATTTTAAAGTCAGTGAGTGAAAATGGTTTATGAATCAAGATATAATGGGGTGGATCCTATGGAAAAAATATCGCAATATGGAGGCTAGGATGCACAATGCAACGGAGAGTGGTATTACCTAACCTATATGCGAGTAAGAAAATGATATCTGCCATGACGGGTCTGTGATCATGGGACCGAAGCAATTTCTCTAAGAAGTATCCAACATTTCTTTTAAAAATAACCCATTCCCGACACTCCAAGCCAGAAGGTCAAAAAGTCCAGAAGATAAAAATCAACTTTTGAAAAAATAATTTTCGTTTTTCAATCTATATAAGGACTTTTGGACTCACATTTTTGTCATTTGTGTTTTGAGAAAGGAGCTATCGAGAAAAACTCAAACAAACTTCCTCTATCAAATTCAGCCGTTCAAATCACTCCAAAACTTCCAGGTAACCCTTTAGTCACACTTTTAATCATTTTTGATACTTTTTAGATGTTTTTTCATAATTTTGATCGTAGGAAAATATGTTTAAAATTTAAAATCTGCATATATGCAGGTTGAATATAGATAACCAATGTATACGAGGGCCCTACATGCGACTGTGTTAAAAGGGAACCCATGTGTGCGCGAGTAAAAAAATTTAGACATGAATTTAATGATTTAAAACATCTTTTTGGGCAGGATGAGAATTACTTGGTGTGAAAGGGAGCACAGTGCCATTGATAACTAAATGATGGAAGATCAAAATGCCTTATATTCTTTAGGAGTTTGTGGTTTGTTAAAATTCTTTAAAATTCCAAACATGAAGGCAAATATGCAATTGCTTGATTTTTTGATTCATTATTGGAGTGCATAGGATGATGCATTAATGATTAATCAGATGCCCCTAAGGATTGAGATAGAAGATATATACTTCATTACTGATCATTCTCAAAGGGGAGAGATAGTGCATTCTACTGGAAAGATGAGAGGTAGTCTCAGTGTAGAAGACTATGTCCACATATATTGTCTTGTTCATCCTGAAAAGGTTGGAAGTCAAATTCCAACCAAGCACATACAAATTTTATCCTTGTAAATCATACTATTTACCATCGCCAGGGTAAATGGTTATGTTGCCTTACATCAGGCCTCATGTGTATCCATGAGCCTAGCAATTGAATGTCTCACTACCGTGTTTGATTGGTGCACACCTTTGTTGACCAACATGAAGAACCAACTCACCTCCATACAGAAGGGTCAAACAAAGAATTTTGGATATGGCACTATCTTATGCTCATTCTTCTTTGAGAAAGTACATGGGCTTCATCCCAAGGTATTATCGACCATCAGTAGCCCGAGGGATCCACGGATGGGAAGATGGGCTGACTTGATGAAACGCCTAGCGGGTGGTGAGGTCCCTAGGACGACTTTTGATGATGAGTTTTTCCTTTGGTGCAATCAATAGGTCATTGCAATTGTTCACTACCCCTATGCCAGAATGGATTTCCGGGGAGATTCAGATCTAGTATTGCCACTAGATGCAGCATGGTGTGCCATAGGTATAAATGTTTTTTTTTTTTTTTTTTTTAATTTTTAAGATTTTTTGGATTTTCAATATAAATGAATTAAAAATCCTTTTGATGAGACAAGACACTTAAAAAATATATTGATCATGTTTCAGATGTGGGACCAGTGAGACCTGACAGATTTCCTTGACATAAGCATTGTGGAAGAGATGCCGAAGCGGCGGCAGCTGAGACTGAGAGAGTTCTCCATGCAGTTCAGAGGAACTTGGTGAGATTGACTCACCAAGTACCCATGATAGCCATAGAGGACTTACCAGAGGAGATGCAACATCGCGTGGTAGGAGTACCACAGGACTGGGTGCGACTATTTTGGCGTGTGGCCAATGCCGTTTTTTATTTTCTAGCTGCTCATCCTGAGCCAGATAAATAGATGATCAGATATTTTTATGATTAGACATGATGATGGGCATAAGCCCAAATTTTGTAGGGCATTTTGTCCTGAATTTTTGTATATTATTTTGGACATAAATGATGAGCCCCAAATTTGGTAACTTGTTGGGCTCATTTGGCCTAATTATCCTTGTTCAATCCTTCATTTTTCATAGCTTATGCATTATTTTTCAGTATGTTTATGTCATTTGTACGAATAAGGGTAGTCACTCTTCCTAGGTGGCTAACACGTGCTCATTTCAGGTTTTTTGACACATGTTGGAGCAAAAACGAGCAATCATGGGCTCGTGAGGATTCGTAGGGGGGTTGTCTATGGCATTAAATAGCCCTTCCTCGGGATCTTCACCCCCAACTCCGAGCTCCAAAGGCCACCAAAACCAGATCTAGAAGGCAGCCAAGCAGATTTTGGAAGGGGCTGTCTACTCACAGTTTGGACAGCCAAGTCCCATAGATTAGGAGGTCAGGTAGGGCCCTCATGGTGTATAAATGTTAAGGCCTCAGCCTTTGTAAGGGACTTTTGAAAACATTGCATATTTTGCACTACAGTGCTGTTAGCTTTACTTTGTTCTCTTGTAGCCATTTTGGCATAACTCTTGACTTATGACTATTTTTTGATAATGAGAAGCAGTCTGATTTTATATCAACTCTGAGTTTTCTATAGGAGCCATAGCTCTCAGGGTTGGGCCCAACCTGAGAGCCTAGGGCTTCCTTTTTGTACTTTTACCTTTCCCTTATGCATCGTTGTTTTCCTTTTCTGCATTTGAAACGCATTTCTGTTGGGCAGATTTAGTTGTGTTGGTTAAATAGGTCACTATTTATGAATAGAATTGATTCAGATGTTTAAAATAGATTGGTAGGATAATAATATGAAAAAGCTCCAAGAAAAGGGTCAACAACACTCTCAGTTTCATCTCATCCTTATTGGATCTGGGGCTGGAATTGAAGAAACAGTGCTGCCCCAACAAAAACACTAGTTTGCTTGACCATCCAATCCTTAGTGTACCGTTTTCATTTACAGAAGTTAGTTATGGGTTCAGATCTCTGAAATGTTTCTTTGCATGATTGATGTACATGTTTTTCTTTCCAAATAAAGCTGCTGTTCATTTGTTTTATTGACAATTAGATAAGATTAGCTAGAACTTTGATTATTTGTAAGACGTTGTTGATTTGGTTAAATGTACACCATGCAGGGCATCTCTACCACTCTCTCATCCGCCTACGCTTCATCAGAGCCAGCTGTTCCATCTCCTAGCTAGGTTCCTCGTCTCACACTTGTCCTTTTGCCCATGTAACCCTACCTTCTTGCTCCATCATTGTCTTAGCCTTCTTTAAGCCAAGTCAGCCTTGTACACCCTCTCACCACTCCATCCACTAGTCCCTGGGTCACTCCAGGCCCCTATCCTACCTCCCTATCCATTCATGCATCTTCCCTCACTCACCCATCCTCTAAAATCCACTTTTTAAACATCTTGTAGAAATTTCTGAACATCCTGTAGAAATCTCTGAACATCCTGTAGAACCCCTGCAGACTTCCTGTAGAAGCTCACAAATGAGGTTTCTTGATAGACAAACTTTGTGAAACTCTCCGGAAGGGTGTTAGGGGCTCCTTAGACCCTCTCTGAACCTTCCCAACCTTTTCCAAGCATTTCTCCTCCCTGATCCACCCCTGCACAGTAAAAAGCCAGTTAAAAGCACATGCATGATAATTCTAATAACTTATTCAAAAATACAAAAAGATGTTTTCTTTAGGTAGAGGTAGTCTAGATACATGTATTTTACCTTCATAGAAGTAATGGCATCCCTTCCAGTAGTTTGCATTCTCTCCTTTGCATCAGTAGGACTAGCTGGTAGAATTAGGGTTTGCTAGGGTTTGCATTACTTTTTGGCTTTCAGCAAGTAGATTAGCTTCCTTTGAGTTAGCATTCATCCATCAGTTAAAAAGATTCTTCTAAGAGCTCATAGAAGTTGGCTTAAGCCCCTAGCGGACTTGTGCCAACTGACCAAGTGACAGCTGCGGCAAGAGCTAGTACTTGTGCATACAACATCGTCGCTTCCAAGTTTGTTATGAACTACCGGGTTGATAAAAGTAAAGAAGGGAGTCCCAAGAGTTGCAGCATTATTGCTGCAATACTGGAGCCCACCATCTTTTTGGCGCCGTTGCTGGGGAAGCGTCAGAGTATTGGTGATTGTTGATTTTCTTCTATTTTCTCCTACAACCTTCTGCTAAGTAGTTTATTTCATTTCATTTTCGCAAAAGTAGAGTAGATATTTCCTGCTTTCATAGATTAGCATTTCAATTCCGCAATTTCAATTCTGCAAGCGTAGATTAGCGTTTCAATTCAGCAAGCATAGACTAGCATTTAATTCCTGCAATTTCATTTGAGCAAAATAGATTAGTCCTTTTGTGCTTTCATTTCAATTTCGCATTTTCATTTCAGCAAGATAGTTAGTTGCAGCTCAATCTATTTTAGTTTTGCAGGTACTAGAAGAAAAAAACAAAAGCAATCAAAAGTCTTTCCATTTCATGCCTCGTAGGAACAGAGATAAAACCGGCAAATTCTTACCCAACACCCCCACCACATCACTGAGTCAACCTTCTCTCTTCTCTTGTGACAGTGAGCCAGAAGAACCTATAGGTGAACTCCCTGAGATATACGAAGATATTATAACAGAAGAAGAGTTAGAGAACACTCCATCTGAAGCCATGGCTGAAAACTGAAATGGTAGAATAGAAGATGAGAGAATAGAAGGTGCCTTTCCCATCCGAGAGACCAATGGAGACATGAAAATTAAAAACATAAGCCCCTCCGCTTTACCTCACTTCCATGGATTGACTACTGAATACCCTGATACCTTCCTGTTTGAGTTTGCTGTCCTTTGTCAAACTTATGACTATGCTGAGGATGAGCAAAAGTTGAAACTCTTTCCCTCTACCCTCAAGGACGCAACATTATGCTGGTTCATGGGGTTACCTGGAAACAGTATCACCACTTGGGCTCAGATGCAACAAGCTTTCAATACCAAATACCGGGACTACTGTAGATCCAAGGAAACTAAGGGAGAAATCTTTCGGATGACCATGGTAAGCAATGAATCTTTAGAAGACTACCAGGAAAGGTTCCAACTCAGTTATAAACGGGTTAGGTGCACACTTGACCCGGAATCTCTGAAGCTGGTTCTGCTCCGAGGAGTCCCTGAAGACCTTCTGGACACCCTTAACATGCTGGCTGGAGGAGACATCTACCAACTACCTTATGAGGACATAAAGACCGTGTTTAGAAACCATTCTAGGGCGGCCCAGAAGAGAGGTAGGGGGAATCATCTTTCAACTAGTACCACCTTCTCCAAGCATGAGTTTGCTAACCAGATGGAAGACCTCAAGAGTGAGATGAGACAGACTATTTCCATGCAACTTGATACCTTCCGAATTCAGCAAAAGAAAGAGGAAGCTGAGAGGGCTTTGGCCATTTTTTGTCCTAGATGCACGAGGAAGCATCCCAAAGAATGAGTGCCCATTGTGCTCAGTAGAGGTATGTTTCGTTTGTGAGGAAGACCACCCCACCAACCAATGCCCGACCTTGCCTGGATTTAAAGCCATGTATCTAGGGGCTGAGGTGGCTACTGAACCTCTCTACTTCCTCAACCAGAGGAGGCCACATGGACCCAAAACTTACCAGCAGGGGATCCAAGGGACATCCCAAGCTTATTATAACCCCAACCAATCTGCTCATATACCTTCTTGGGGCCCCCCTGCTCATCCTTCCTGGTCCACACCTCCTCCGTGGTCTTATCCATCTCCACATACTCAACCTCCTTCTCATTCGTTTCACTCACATGACGAGCCACAACCTCAGTGGAATGCACCTCAACTGGGGTGGAGGCCCTAGTACAACACTCCTCTCGCCATTTTGCCTCCACCATCGGCTCAACCACAACCATTACCTCCTGCTCCTCCAAGACAACTCCAGATGCCTGCTCAACCAAACCCGAACCCCAACAACAGATAGGCCCAACAGGTATATACTGGGGAGACAACATGCCTTACCTATGTTGTGGAGATCCAGGAGATCAACTTGCGATCTCGGAAGGTCCTTCCAGAGCGCCAACCTCCTCCCCTAGAGGAGGAGGAAGAGAAACAGGAAAGTGAACCCCAAGACATTCCACCCTTTCCTGAGTGACTCACAGTAACCACACAACCCAACCCAGAAGAGAATGAACTTTTGGGAGAACTCAAGCAGTTGTGTGTGAAAATACCACTTCTCCGGGCCATAAAAGATGTACCGATATACAACAAATTGATTAAGGAGAAGTGTTTCAGGCACCCAGGCAGGCGAAAGAGATATGCCTCAACCATCAATGTCATAGGACAACTGTCTGATCTCATGTTGGGGCAAGTAATTTGTCCAAGGTATTTGGACCCTGGGAGTCCTGTAGTTTATGTCCACATCAATGGCACCATCATACCCCACACCTTGATTGATCTAGGGGCCGCCATTAATGTGATGACTAGGGACACCATGCTTAAGCTCAACCTTCAGAGTTCCTTAAGGAAGACCTCGACAGTGCTACAATTGGCAGACCGCTCCACCGTGACTCCCGAAGGGATTGTGGAAGATGTCTTGGTCTCTATTAACTCCTGGGAGTACCCTGCGAACTTTTTGGTCCTTCAGCCAAAGGCAAAACTCACGGGATATCCCCTCAATTTGGGAAGGCCTTGGCTGGCTACTGTGGATGCTTACATCAACTGTCGAGAAAGAAGCATGACCATAAAAAATGGGCCTATGTCCAAACAGTTGGTCCTATACCTTCCTGCCCAACCTCTGCTAGAACATGACTTACCCCTATGGTTGGAAGAAGGAGAAGAGAATGAGGTCTACTCTGCACCATTATGCACAGTAGAGGCCAACAGGGGAGGTCCTCAAACCGAGGATGATTTGATTGAGAACTTCATCCAAAATCCTCCCCCTGGTGCACTATCCTTGGAAGAGTTGGTGGAAGATACCCAAGCCAATGCTTTAATGGACCTATGTGCGACTGATCCAACCACTCCCAGAGTTAAGAATGTGGAGTTTGGCCCTGAAATAACTTTAAAGATCAGCTCCTCTCTCTCTCCCTCTCAGAAAAAGGAGCTATGTAGCCTCTTGACCCACCATTTGGAGTCTTTTGCCTGGAGCTACAAGTAAATGAAAGGAATCCATCCCTCGGTCTGTACCCATCATATTTACATTAAGGAGGACTGCAAGCCAGTCAGGCAACCTTAGAGGAGAATGAATCAGCCCTTAAGGAAATTGTTAAAGAAGAGGTGCAAAAATTGTTGGATGCAGGATTCATCTACCCCATATCGGAAAACGAATGGGTTTCCCCTCTGGTGTTGGTACCCAAGCAAAATGGGAAGTAGAGAATCTATGTGGACTATAGAGAACTGAACAAAGACACTAAGAAAGACCACTTCCCTTTTTTAGGTTCCCATTTTGTCTATTCTTGATTGTATATTTTGCCATTGTATTACCCTCTTCAACCCTTAAGTGAAAGCCTTTGCTAGTGTTTTGGCTCGAGCACTCCAAAAGGTACAAAATAACTTTCCTCATTACTACATGTTTAATTATTTAACACGTAATCATGCCATCTTTATAATTATTCCGTGAAGTTGATTAAAGTGTTGACTAATTGCTGAAACTGCCTAACTGGCAGGATCACATTTTGCCGTTGCTAAAATAGCGGAAACATCGCAAACTGTGAAGCTGAAACAGCAAGAACAACATGAACCTCGATGTTGAAACAACATGAACAACACGCACACTTTGAGGAATAGTTGGGATTTGCGTAACAAATCTGCATCAACAAAAGAGTCTGACCGATTACTATATTGGTCATAGTGATCATGATCCTCGTGGCTGTAACAATATTTTGTTATCAAGGACTGACTTTCTTATTTTTGGTACAAAAGGGTTGAAACCGAATGTATGAAAATCTGTTGTAATAGATGTCTCCTCTATAAAGAGGAGACATCTACATTAGAGAAAGAGACAGAAAGGAGGGTAACAACTTGTAACATAGAACTTGTAGTGAAGGGATGAGACTAAATCTCTTTCTGTAATATGGTTTATTGGCAGATGAATACAATTTTGTTCTGAGTATTCTATTTTAATTCCTGTTTTCTGGGGAATCTTGTGAGAAGGACAGGGCCCACATTCATCACAAGATTCACCCATCTTCTTTCTCTTATGCGGTGTGTGTGTGTGATTTCTATTTATATTACAGTTACTGCTTCTAATGATATTTACTTTTGTTGAAACTCTGTTTTCCTTTTAGCTGATTGATGTTGCATATGAATGCCTCACCGGTGATTAGGATTCACAGAGTATATGTGTGAACTCGACAACAGAGGCAGGTGCTGAAAGTCCTTACTCTGAGGATAGGGTCCTGATCCTTTGTTGCAGGACAACCATCACTTCCTTTTGCAGACTTGTTTCTTTTAAGTTATTTGTTCTTACTTCATTTTCTACAATAGGCTGTAACTATTGTAACTGCTGTAACACAGAGTAGGGATTTCATAAGATAGTAGACTGTTTATACTACAACTTTTAATACCATTAAGATTGAGTACATACAGTACGTAGTCACCTTTGGAATAATCAGACTTTCCCGGGTTGATAATTAATGTGGCACTCGACTGTTTTATTATTAAATAATTAAAGTGACCAACATTTTGCCGCCGTTGTCAGGGAAGGCGACTGAAGATTTTAAGGGTATTAACAATTTTTTATTTTATTTTATTTTTATTTTTATTTTTATTTTTATGCAGGATGCATGAGAGGATGCAAGAAGGTTAACCATTCAGGCGGCAAAGGCAAAGGAGGAGGAAGAAAAACTTTTATTGACGATATTATTTCAAAAGCTGAGACATCCCAGAGGTTAAGCTCTCGGAGGCCACAGACCCAACACTCTTCCCAGACAGATTTTCAGACAGAGGAAGTAGTGGGGCCAGAGAGGGTTATAGAATCATCAGAATATACTGAGGAACCGGTGGAAGAAGACGAACAACCAGTAGAAGAACTAATAGAGGAAGTTAAGGTGGAGGAACCAGTGCAGGACATTGAAATCCCAACAGAAAATTCTGAAGACCGGGCAAGCGCATCAGGAAAACAGCCAATGGAGGATAACAATGAAGGAATTTTTGGTGGAGGTCGCAGAATAGAGGGAAGGGGAGAAAATTCTCTCTCCACCCTGGAATTCCCTATTGGAGATCTCCCCAGAGGAGCAACTGCTATGAAGAATATCCCACTTTCGGCATTACCCAATTTCCATGGGTTATCCACAAAAGATCTTGATGAATTTCTTTTTGAATTTGATATACTGTGTAGAAGCTATGACTGTTAATTCTGCTCATAAATTAAAATTGTTTCCAGCCACATTAAAAGGGAACGCATTAAGATGGTTCATGAGCTTGGGAGCTCATGTGATTACAACATGGGACCCGATGAAGGAGAAATTTTTGGCTAAATACCAAGGTTATTGTTGAACAAGAGAAAGGAAGGAGGAATTATTCAAGATGACTCAGAAGGAGGACGAAAGTCTGGAAGACTTCGTGGAAAGGCTACAATATAACTTACAGCGATCTGATCATCCTGATATGAGTAAAGATATTCTCATGTCAATATTGCTAAGAGGGGTATGAGATGATTGTTTAGATATGTTGAGTATGCTTGGAAAAGGAGACATATCTAAGGAATCCTATGATGAGATTATCAATCTCTGTAAAAGATGTTCGAGAGGAGCAGCAAGCAGACCAAAGAGCAAAGACAGTACATACTCAAGAGTCCAGAAATCAGCAAGTGGAGGAGCAACACGGGTCGAAATAGGTAACTTACTTGAAGAATTTAAAACTGAAATGCTAAGCTCTTTTGCTTCACAAATTGATACCTTGCAGGTTAAAAAGAATTAGGTAGAAGCAGAAGCTGCTTTGGCTATCTTCTGCTCTAAATGCAGGGAAAAACACCCACTAAGGGAATGCCCCCTGGACAAGGTACCAATCTGCACTATCTATGAAAAGGACCATGAGACTAAAAAATGCCCTTCTTTGCCGGGAATAAAGTCAACACTACAGCCAACTGAAGAAGAATCTGAAGCAGTGTATCTCCTCACATAGAGAAGACAATGGCAACCATGAGGACCAGGTAAGAATTCTAACATGTCGTTTAATCATTGAAATAATCATCCCCCTTTTCAAACAAATTACCCACCCTTCAACCAAATGCAATACCCACACCTTAATCAAATGAATTTTCCACCCATGCAGCAACCAAACCCTCCTTTTGTTGATCCTACGATGTGGAATCCCTGGGCTTTACAACAAACCTATTTTAATCAATGGAACCCAAATTGGACAGCTCCACAGATCCCATTTCCAAACCAATTACCTCAGTATCAACAATCTCTCTCCTTACCATCAAATGCCCCACCTAATATTCAGACAATAAGACCTCAGATGCCTGTACAACCTAACCCCAACCTGAATAATAATAAAGCTCTGCAAGTAATTTATGTTCAAAACCAACTGGTTTCCCCTATGCAATGCAATGACATTCATTTACACTCTGGAAGAATACTTGAACCCATTATTGATGACATCACTTCCGATTCTAATAAAGAAGAAATCGGAAAAGAAAAGTCATCTAATGCTGAAACAGTTGGATCATCCTCTAATAACAATGCTGAAATAGTTGAAACATCCTCTAAATAGACTGCTGAAGCAGCAGAGCCACCATTCCCTGAACGTTTGGCTCTTACCAAAACACTTGAGCCACCTGCTTTTAATCTGTTAGGAGAGCTGCAGAATTTATATGTTAAAATTCCACTCTTACAAGCACTAAGAGATGTACCGGTTCATGCTAGAACTGTTAGAGATATTTGTATTAAGAAACTTGGGAGAAAAGCTAAAGACCCCCTCACAGTTCATGTGATGGGTGATCTAGCTACTCTAATGTCAGAAAAAAAAACCCCCCTATGAAATATGGTGACCCTGGTCACCCTACAGTTACAGTTTAGGTTGGTAAAACCTTTGTTTCTAGAGTTCTGGTAGATCTGGGTGCTGCAATAAACATCATGACACTTGAAACAACACAGTTACTGCAGTTAAAAGTTTTTATTAGGGAAACCCCAACCATTCTAGAGCTGGCTGACCGCTCCACAATCAAACCTGAAGGATTCATTGAAGACCTGATAATTTCAGTCAAATCTTGGAACTACCCAGCTGATTTTGTGGTGTTATAGACCAAAAATAAGTTGGGGGGTCATCCATTGATTTTAGGGAGACCTTGGATGGCTACAGCAGATGCCTTCATTAGCTGTAGGTCAGGTTCAATGACAATTTCTAATGGATGTGAAACCAAACAACTTACTCTATACCCTCATGCCACACCTATGATTAACAATGATAATTCAGTGTGGTTAGATTATGGGGATGATGAGAGTCAACCCATTTTGACTGTCAGACAAGCCCTAAATTTTAAAGATTCAACCGAAGATGAATTAATTAGTAGCTTTATTTTTTAACCTTCTTCGGTTAACTCTGAAATACATGATCACTTGACTTCAATCTTGGAATCTGAATCACAGCAGAATCTTAAAACTGAAGACTTATCTCAGACATCAGCTGACACCCCCTCCAAAAGTATAGCAGTCAAAATCGAGCCTGGCAAAACATTAAATATAAATCCTAACTTAACAGATGCTGAAACACAATAGTTAATGAAGTTACTCCACGAGAATTAAAAAGCATTCGCATGGGATTACACATATATGAAGGGAATTTCTTCTGAATTATGTACTCACCGAATTTATATTAAATAAGGATCCCACCCAGTCTGCCAACCCCAATGACAAATGAATCCCAATTTAAGGGAAATTGTAAAAGAAGAACTTCAAAAACTGTTGAATGCGGGATTTATATATCCTATATCTGATAGTGAGTTGGTTTCACCATTAGTAATAGTACCTAAGAAAAATGGGAAATGGAGAGTGTGTGTGGATTATAGAGTTCTGAATAAGGCTACTCAGAAAGATCATTTTCCCTTACCATTTATTGACCAAGTACTAGATAATTTGGCAGGTAAGAGATTCTTTTCCTTTTTGGATTAGTGGTTATAATCAGATCAAGATTGCACCCCAAGATCAAGACAAGACCACTTTTACTAGTCCATGGGGGACTTTTGCCTATAAAATTCTTCCATTTGGACTATGTAATGCCCCAACGACATTTCAAAGAGCGGTGATAGGAATTTTTTCTGATATGCTTAATGATTCCTTAGAAATATTTATGGATGACTTTACTCCTTATGGTGTGACTTTTGAAGATGCTTTACAAAATCTTGAAAAAGTACTTAAACGGTGTATAGAAGCACATCTTTCCTTAAGTACTGAAAAATGTCAGATGATGATGAATCAAGGTATTGTTTTGGGACACTTCATTTCATTCCTAGGAATTCAAGTTGATCCAGCTAAGGTACAAGTAATTTAGACTTTGCCTATCCCGAAAACACAAACTGATGTAAGAAGTTTTTTAGGACATGCTGGATATTATAGAAAATTTATCAAGGATTTTTCTAAAATAGCTTCTCCCTTGTTTGTGTTACTTATGAAAAATGCTGAATTTAAGTGGACTGATGGTTGTCAAAAAGCATTTAATGAACTTAAACATCAATTGTCTACAGCTCCCATTTTAAGAGGACCTAATTGGGAACTCCCCTTTCATATATCCTTTGATGCTTGAGATTCTGCAATTGGAGCTGTCTTGGGTCAAGAAGAAAACAATCTTCCCTATGCTATCTATTTTATTAGTAAAAATATGACCCCTGCTGAACTTAATTATACAGTCACCGAGAAATAATTCTTAGCAATTATTTATGCTATTAATAAGTTTCGACATTATATTACTGGTTACACTACTTTTGTGCATACTGATCACTCGGCCATTAAATATTTAATGAACAAATCAGTTACAAATGCTCGAGTTACCATATGGTTATTATTATTACAAGAATTTGATATCACAATTGTAGATCGACCAGGTAAAGAAAATGTAGTTGTTGATTTTCCTTCTCGGTTAAAAACTGATGAAAATATTCCAGTAGATGATTCTTTTCCTGATGAATATTTATTTGCAGTATCTGCTCACTCACCTTGGTATGCAGACATTGCCAATTACTTAGTTACAGGAAAACTACCATCACACCTATCGCACAGAGAAAAAATCGTTCTGCAAAGTTCTAGGTACAGCTGGATAAGTGGGTGTCTCTTTCACACAGGACTCGACCAGGAAATTCGAAGATGCATCAGAGAAGATGAAGTTTATGATATATTGAAGGCTTGCCATGATGGCCCTTATGGAGGGCATTTTGTAGATAAAAGAACAACACACAAAGTTCTCAGAATGGGTTACTATTGGCCCTCACTTTTCAAGGATGCAAAGAAATATGTTAGGGCCTGTGATAGCTGTCAGAGAATGGGCCAGCCTATTCACAGGGATGAAATGCCACTTAACCCCCAGGTAATACTTGAACCTTTTGAAAGATGGGCACTAGATTTTATAGGTCCTATCAATCCTCCATCCAATCAAAGAGCTTATATACTGGTTTGCACAGATTATATGACTAAGTGAGTAGAAGCTAAGGTACTCATCAAAGCTAATGAAGAATCAATGTTAACTTTTCTATTTGAAGAAATCTTTGTTAGGTTTGGTTTGCCTAGAGAGCTAGTCACAGATGGAGGACCTTTGTTTTAATTCTCATGGCTTCAAAGATACACTTCAGAAATATCACATTAAGCATAAGATGACTACACCTTATCACCCCCAAGCAAATGGGCAAGTGGAAAGTATAAATAAAGTCATAGAAGCTATTTTAACAAAGACAGTCAAGGAGAATAGAAGGGACTAGTTTCAAAGGTTGCCTGAAGCATTATGGGCTTACAGAACTACTTGGAGGAACACTATGGGTTTTTCACCTTATGAATTAGTCTATGGTAAAAATGTTGTTTCTCCTGTGGAATTTGAAATCAAAACCTTAAGGACTGCTTTAGCTGTTAACCTTGATTTGACTGATGCACAGACAACTAGGTTGCAGCAGCTTCAAGAATTGGATGAAAAGAGGTTGGATGCCATCCATCAAACAAGCATGATACAACAGCAAAGAACCAGGTGGCATGACAAAACTATTAAGCACAAGCAGTTCCAAAAAGGTAATTGGGCCTTACTGTATGACTCCCGTTTTGAAAATTTTCAGGGGAAATTAAGAACAAGGTGGCTAGGACCTTATGAAGTAGATGTTGTTTTTCCAAATGGAACAGTCTGACTCCTAAAGATTGATGATAGTAGAACACCACTATTAGTGAATGGGTATCGAATCCGTTTGTATCAACGACCTGTTTCTAAAGAGGATTTCAAAGCTACTTGCATGACAGACATACACTATACCTTTTTGGGGGAACCAACTATCCATCAATGCACTTAATTTCCTGTTTATGTATTTATTTCTAGATTAGATTTCTTAACTAATAATCCCTGTCAAGGGTCACCATGTTACAATTAATTATTTTGCAGATCTTAGCTTTGGATGGTGGCTGAAAAAGAAAGATTCCAATATAGGAAGAATTAATCTACAGATTGGAAAAGCATCGCCATGACATTCCAGATCATAAAACATTTCCCGCTACTGATACATCATTTCCCATTGTTGATACACCATTTTCCGTTGCTGATACACCATTTCCCGCTGCTGATACATCATTTCCCGTTGCTGATACACCATTTTCCGTTGCTGATACACCATTTCCCGATGCTGATACACCATTTTCCGTTGCTGATACACTATTTTTCGTTACTGATAATCCATTTCCCGATGCTGATACACCATTTTTCATTGCTGAAACACTACTTTCCAGTGTCGAAACACCAAATCCCACTGCTTAAACACCAATCTTTTCTATTTTTCCTAAATATCCCCATTTCTACTCCCGAGAATGAACTATTATTTCAAAAAGAAATATATCATTCTTTATTCAGAGGAATCGGCCATTTATCCTGTTAATAATACCCCTTCACTACTGCTTCTCGTGAATAATAAAAACCTCGTGGACAAAAACCCTCACACCTTACAAACCCTTTCTTTTATAATGATCATTAACCTATTAAGGACGAGGTAACACTTTTCGGCGCAACAACCAAAGGTAATTGTAAAGGTATGCATGTTATGTGTGAATATTAAATTGTAGATAATGAGGAGATAGTTGACATGACCGCTAAAAGCGTCGTACTGCCAACCATATCATTCAGCCGCAGTTGGGGGGGATTACCGAAATATCGTAATCATTACAGGACATGCCTATCACCGCCATCCCTATTCCTCTCGGTTGTGTCTAATCCACCTCGCTTATGCCTGACCACGTCATAATTTCATTTTGCAACGTTCTGCTCTGTTTCGACTTCGGAAACTCGGCTCTGCACTTTGTATTCTACCTAAAATAGTAACCATGGGTGGAGATGCTGTTAGACATGAACTGGGCTCGACGGCATTACTGGAACTTTACCTAGATTCATACCAAATCTTCCTTCAGGCAGGATGGGTGGATTATTTTAGAAGACTTCCGGAATTTGATTTGCAGCAAGTTCTCGAATTTGCATGCAACTTGAGGGAGGGGTATTCTACTGTCCAAGGGGTTAGAATCCCAGTAACAGAAGAAGACATAGAACAAGTTTTGGGGTTTCCAACCAATGACATTCACTGGTTCAGTAGGAGGCATCTTATCCTCAATGCGTAGCAAGATTTCCTGCTACCTGGGGAGCAGGTGGAAGCAAAAGGCAGGGGTGTTGCGCTTCGGTCATTACCACCGCCTTGGCCAAAAGTTTCAGAATTCGTCAAGCACTACTTCACTTGCGATGGCCGCTACCAGGTAGTCTACCAACATGACTTTGTCTTATTAAATCATTTCCGGCATGGTTGTCTAGCAAATATGCCTTATTATCTCCTTAGATGTCTGAAAAATATGGCACATTACAATGTGAACGCTAGGCATCAACTCCTCTGTCTCACACACCATTGTTTGGTCCAACTCCTGATAAATAGAGGCTTCGCCCTGCATAACCTGCCTCCCCCCATTAACCCTCCCCAGCAAGCTGAGGAAAATCCTCAGCAAAATGAAGAAAATTCCGAGCAAGAAGCTGAAACTCAGCAACCAGCAGCAGGAACACCCCAATTAAGCACTGAAAATCTGTGGCACTCCTCACCCCTTGATGAAGCCAAACCGTCCGCTCCCATAGTTCACATCCCTACCGATGATTCAGAAGAGGATACCCTCATCGCTTTCCTAAAAAGGAAAAAGCAATAGAAAACTGCAACCCCGTCAAAAAGAAGAACCAGGGCCTCAGTAAAGGCAACCACTATTTCTGATGATTCCCTGAGTAAAAGTCCTTGCAAGAGGAAAACTATTGTCTCTCCTGGTTCCCTACCTCGGCAATTAATAAGGTTGTTTGCAGCAACCGAGGCCGTTCCTCCTATTATTTTAAAACCCCGTATTTCCCATAGCCTTGAACCTTCACCTCCTTCACCCTCAAATGCTGAAATTCAAAGTGTTCACGATTTTGTAACATCATTTTTCTCAACAGAGGCAGCTGATCCACAAGAACCAGCTACCGACAAATTCAAACCAGACATCCAAGTTGATATAGGACATGTGGCTGTTACACAAGAACCAGCCATAGACCCAATAGGTGAAACACAAGAACCACCTATTGGGGAGCAAAAAGAAGACGACCTGCATGTGGCTGTTACACAAGAACCAACCATAGACCCAATAGGTGAAACACAAGAACCACCTATTGGGGAGAAAAAAGAAGACGACCTGCATGTGGCTGTTACGCAAGAACCAGCCACAGACCCAATAGGTGAAACACAAGAACCATCTGTTGGGGAGCAAGAAGAAGATGCCCTAGGTGAAACTGATACACAAATAGACCCAATAGGTGAAACACAAGAACCACCTGTTGAGGATGCACATGATGAAGAAAATACTGAACAACAATTTTCTTCTCCTTTGGAATCTGTAACTGTAGAAGCCCCAGTCACTCTAGCCTCCCTACAAGAAGAAAATGAGTTCTTAAAATTAGAAATTAAGGCTTATAAAAAAGAATTAGCAATGGCTAGGGAAGCCTATAAAGAAGAACTCAACCTGTACATGTTAGCTCAAGTAGCATCTCAAGCTGAAAAGAGTGTAGAGAAAGAGCAATACAGTGAATACATGTGCAGTGAATGTGGGGATATCTATACTCAGGCAAGATATAAAATAATTGCAGTCCCATTGACTGGAGCTAGCCCTGTTATATTTAAAAAGGAACACCCTGCTGTTCCACAAGAACCAGCAGGGTCTTCAAGGATTTCAGAGGAAGAAATAGAACCACCCCAGCCTACCCAAGTTATTGATGAGCAGAAATCTGAAGAAGAAGCAGAACCACTCCGGCCTACCCAAATTATTGATGAGCAGAAATTAGAAGAGGAGGTAGAACCACCCTGGCCTACCCAAGTTATTGATGAGCAGAAATCAGAGGAAGAAATGGAACCACCCCGGCCTACCCAAGTTATTGATGAGCAGGAACCAGAATCAAAATCTTTTACAATTGTGCATATACAAACTGAACCTCCCTGTGTTAGCGATGCTCATGCACAGACTTCTACTTTTCAAGAATTAAGCAACACATGGGGAGCAGAATACAAGCTTTCCCAAGGAAAGGCATTTCAATAGCAGAAGTAATTATGGTTTAACTATGCCTATAGGAATTCGGAAGCAATGGAATAGTCTCATGCACAGCACAAAGAAAATAAGCAATTAAAAGCCAGACTGTCCCTTATCCTAGATTTGGTCCAGCGCTTACTGGCTGCAAGAAAACCTTCTTTTAATTAATCTATATTCTTGAGAGAACGCTTGGCATTCCTCCAATTGAAAGCAATAAAGGATGGCAGACCACACCAGGTCTCTACACCACAACAATTCATTGAAAATTTTGCAGAAGCACCAAACAATGATCAGAATTTGCTGTGCGAACTCTATCTTCATAACGAGGTTATGCCTGAAGATAGAAAGATTAATTTACTTCCTATTTGTGGTGATATTCAAATAAGAGCTTTTATTTCCTTTTTGGCCAACCAATTCACTTGGCAGAATGCTTTCATGTCTTCACAACACAATGAGGAGAACTGTCTTCTCTGGATTCGTCCAGAACCACAGAATGCAACCATCTTCCTCATGGAACATCAACGGAATCTATGAGAGACAGGCATGACCGATCACATTAGGAATCTACAAGCAGCAGTCTTGGAAGACTACCAGCATTATGTCAAAGCTAAAGGACCTCTGGCCATAAAAGCAAATGAATTTTTCTGGGAACAATGTCCCAAAGAAAGAAGGGAATACCATCCCTACAATCCCCTCAATCTGCAGGTAGCAATTTGAAGGATACCTACTTATGTAAAATGCATGAGACAATGTGCTGAACGGTGGATTGGTTACCATTTTCATTTCCCTCTCTTATGGCTTCCTGGAGAACAATACAAGGATCAATTTACATTGACTAAAAAGGAAGAATTGGCAGCATGGAAAAGCATTCAGAATGCTCAAGGGTTTAGAGACATGGCTGACAGCACTTTCTACACTTACTGTATAAGCAATCTACACTGTTCAGCCTAGTATTCTGATTCCGATTCATATTAGGCGTTGCATGCGGACATGCAACATTTTCAGTTGGGGGGGATGTTAGGTTCTCATTTTGTCTATTCTTGACTGTATATTTTGCCATTGTATTACCCTCTTCAACCCTTAAGTGAAAGCCTTTGCTAGTGTTTTGGCTTGATCACTCCAAAAGGTACAGAATAACTTTCCTCATTACTACATGTTTAATTATTTAACACGTAATCATGCTAACTTTATAATTATTCCCTGAAGTTGATTAAAGTGTTGACTAATTGCTGAAACTGCCTAACTGGTAGGATCACATTTTGCCGTTGCTGAAACAGTGGAAACAACGCAAATTGTGAAGCTGAAACAGCAAGAACAGCATGAACCTCGATGCTGAAACAGCAAGAACATCATGAACCTCGATGCTGAAACAGCACGAACAGCACACACACTTTGAGGAACAGTTGGGATTTGCGTAACAAATCTGCATCGGCAAAAGAGTCTGACCGATTACTATATTGGTCGTAATGATCATGATCCTCATGGCTGTAACAATATTTTGTTATCAAGAACTAACTTTCTTATTTTTGGTACAAAAGGGTTGAAACCGAATGTATGAAAATCTGTTGTAATAGATGTCTCCTCTATAAAGAGGAGACATCTACATTAGAGAAAGAGATAGAAAGGAGGGTAACAACTTGTAACACAGAACTTGTAGTGAAGGGATGAGACTGAATCTCTTTCTGTAATATGGTTTATTGGAAGATGAATACAATTTTGTTATGAGTATTTTATTTTAATTCCTGTGTTCTGGGGAATCATGTGAGAAGGACAGGGCCCACCTTCATCACAAGATTCACCCATCTTCTTTCTGTTGTGTGGTGTGTGTGTGTGATTTCTATTTATATTACAGTTACTGCTTCTAATGATATTTTCTTTTGCTGAAACTCTGTTTTCCTTTTAGCTGATTGATGTTGCATATGAATGCCTCACTGGTGATTAGGATTCACAGAGTGTATGTGTGAACTGGACAACAGAGGCAGGTGTTGAAAGTCCTTACTCTGAGGATAGGGTCCTGATCCTTTGTTGCAGGACAGCCATCACTTCCTTTTGCAGACTTTTTTCTTTTAAGTTATTTGTTCTTACTTCATTTTATGCAATAGGCTGTAACTACTGTAACTGCTATAACACAAAGTGGGGATTTCATAAGATAGTAGATTGTTTATACTATAGCTTTTAATACCATTAAGATTGAGTACATACAGTGCGTAGTCACCTTTGGAATAATCAGACTTTCCCGGGTTGATAATTAATGTGGCACTCGACTGTTTTATTATTAAACAATTAAAGTGACCAACACCCTCTACCTTTCATAGATCAAGTGTTGGATGGACTGGCAGGAAACTTTTTCTCATTCTTAGATGGGTTCAACGGGTATAATCAGATCCAAATCAGCCCGGAGGACCAAGATAAGACCACCTTCACTTGTCCATGGGGTACCTTTGCCTACCGAGTCCTCCCCTTTGGGCTATGCAATTCCCCTGCCACTTTCCAGAGAGATGTATTGAGCATCTTTGCCGAGTTGGTTCATGATTCGGTGGAAATCTATATGGATGACTTTACTCCTTATGGGTCTAGCTTCCAAGAAGCCTTGTCTAACCTGGGAAAAGTTTTAAGCAAGTGCATTGAGATGAACCTGTCCCTCAGCCCTGAAATATGTGAATTTCTGATGACTGAAGGGATTGTGTTAGGTCATACCATTTCTCGCCAAGGATTACAGGTGGATCCTAATAAAATTGCTATCATAAAAAAAGGTTCCACCTCCTCAGAAGGTAAGAGATGTTCGGAGTTTCTTAGGCTTAGCGGGATATTATAGAAGATTCATTAAAGACTTCAGTAAGCTAGCCTCGCCATTGTTTGGCCTCTTAGCAAAAGATGTTGAGTTTAAATGGACAGACGACTGTCAGAGGGCTCTGAATGAATTAAAGGATAAGTTGGTGTCTGCCCCAATTTTGAGAGGCCCAAACTGGGCCATACATTTCCACATCCACACTGATGCCTCGAACAAAGACATAGGGGCAGCCTTAGGACAAGTTGAAGAAAAAATTCCATATGCCATATACTTTGTTAGCAAAAACTTATCCAAGGCAGAAATGAATTATACTGTAACTGAGAAAGAGTTTCTGGCCATGGTCCATTCCCTGAACAAGTTCCAAAACTACATCACTGGCTATCAAACATTTGTACATACTAACCATGCTACAATTAGATATTTAATGAATAAGCCTGATGTGAATGCTCGTATTATTAGATGGTTACTTTTGTTGCAGCAGTTTGATTTGACTATCGTTGACAAACCAGGTAAAGAAAATGTTGTTGCTGACTTCTTGTCTAGATTGGATTTGCCTGCAGGTGAAGAAGGAACAGTGGATGACCAGATGCCAGATGAACATCTGTTTGCTATCTTAGTACTCTCTCCGTGGTTTGCTGATATAGAAAACTATCTGGTCTCAGCACAGTTCCCTCCGCATCTATCCTCAAAGGAGAAGAGCAGAATCGTGAGGAAGAGTGCCTCATTCACTTGGATCGGGGGCAACCTGTTCAAACTTGGCCCCGATCAGATCTTAAGGCATTGTGTAAGGGAGGAGGAAGTCTTTGACATCCTCCTAACCTGTCACGATGGGCCTTGTGGAGGAAATTTTGCAGCCAAGAGGACTGCCTTCAAAATTCTACAGGTAGGCTACTATTGGCCCACTCTTCATCAAGATGTCAGAAGATATATCAGCCAATGTGACTGATGCCAAAGCATGGGGAAACCGACTCTAAGGGACGAAATGCCTCTCCAACCTCAAGTGACTCTTGAGCCATTTTAGAAGTGGGGTATGGATTTTATGGGTCCTATCAACCCTCATTCAAGGCAAAGGTCTTACATCATTGTTTGCATAGACTATCTAACAAAGTGGGCGGAAACCAAGGCAATCAAAGCAGCAACAGAAGAAAAGGTGGCTGAGTTTTTAAGAGAAAACATCTTCTACAAATTTGGCTACCCAAGAAAGTTAGTCACCGATCAAGGAAGCCAGTTCACCTCCAACTGTATTGAAGACATGCTCGCTCATCACAAGATCAAGCATAGGACTTCCACCCCATATCATCCTCAAGCAAATGGGTAGGTGGAAGTCACCAATAGATCATTAGAAGGGATTTTGACTAAGGTGGTGAGCAGCAGCAGAAAGGATTGGGCAGATTTCCTGGTTGAGGCCACTTGGGCCTACAACACCACTTGGAAGACCACAACCAGTTTCACCCCTTATGAGTTGGTCTATGGGAAGAGAGCGTTGCTGTCAATCGAGTTTGAGTACAACACATTGAGGATGGCAGCTCAGCTGGACCTAGATCTCAGCCATGCTCAACAAGAAAGGTTATTGTAGCTGAATGGGTTAGATGAACACCAAATGCAGGCCCTCCTCCACTCAGAAGTGGTTCAACTTTAGAGGAAGATATGGCATGATCGGCACCTCAATGACAAACAATTCCAGCCGGGAGATTGGGCGCTGCTGTATGATTCCAGACATAAGGATTTCAAGGGGAAGCTGAGGAGAAGATGGCTAGGACCATATGCAGTGGAGAAGTGTAATGACAATGGTTCTGTCCTTATCCGGACCATTGATGAAGAAGCCATCCCCATGCTCATCAATGGGCATCAACTAAAGATCTATAGGAAACCTCTTTCGAGGCAAGAGTTCATCAAAACTGTGGAAAAATCAGTGCTGGTCATAGAGAAGGGTTCTGCCTCTGTTTTGGGCACACCCTGAGCATCATTATATATATATATATATATATATATATATATATATATATATATATATATATATATATATATATATATATATATATCTATCTATATCTATATATATATATATATATATATATATATATATATATATATATATATATATATATATATATATATATATATATATATATATATAGATATATATCTATATCTATATCTATATCTATATATATATCTATATATATATATCTATATATATATATATATATATATATATATATATATATAATGCAATAAAAAAAAGATCCTTTGGTGAAAACCTTTCTGAGGCGCCTAAGGCAGATGGTAGGGGTGAAAACCTCATTGAGGCACCCCTGCTGTCTCTTTGAAAAAAGAATTGGAATAAAAAGATCCTTGGGTGAAAACCTCTCTAAGGTGCCCAACGCAGATAGTAGGGGTGAAAACCTCATTGAGGCGCCCTGCTGTCTCTTAAAAAAAAAAAAAAAACAAACAAAAAGAAAGAAAAAGAAAAATGAAGGAAGAAACAGAGAAAAAAACAAGTTTAATCTCTGGAAATTGTTGCAGGTTGCAGGAACACAATGCAAAAAGGAGGCCTCTAAACTCAAGGACAAGGGTCCCTACCAAGCTACTAGGAAACCTCACATACACTCCCTCCATGAACACTCATTTTTTCCAAGGTTTGGACACAATCTGGTCATGGTTTAGCCTTCTACAGGAAGCTACAGGACTTTCTACAGGAAGTTCTGTATTTCTACAGGAAACATCCTGTAGAGCCTTTGGGCGGGCAAGGATCGATTTAGGAGAAGGATTGGAAGATTGAAGTCCATTGAGGATGCATGCAACCACTCTTTTATTCCATCCTCTACTTGTTTCACCTCCTTTCACCACCATTTCTGCCATCTGGTCGAATATCCCTGCACAGTCATACTAGAACCTTGTTTTCTCAGATAAAAAAAATAAAAAAATAAAGTGGGAAATAAAGCATGCAGAGGCTCGCACACTTTACCTGTCAAGGCGACCTCAGGACCCTGTACCTGCAAACACGACTCATTTATTTCAGCATGCACCCCAGGAGGAGAAACACCTACAGGATGTCCTATAGGAATCCTGTAGTAGCTGATCCGGCTGGAGCACATACCATGGAGACACCAGCAACTCATGAAGTCGATGCATGCAGCATTCACCACCAGGAAATCGGGTCTCAAGGTCTCGTCGCTAGCAGCAGCCAATGAAGAGGAGCTCCAACACCCGTGCACGAAGCAACAATAGGCAGATCTAGCATTCCTCGTCCCGAAACCTGAAAAAACCACGTCCATGGCTGCACAGGTAAGTGCCTAACCTTATTTCATCAAATTACATAAGCTATACTCTAAATGTGCACGACTGTGAGAATGGACGGATTGAACGAGTCTGGTAGCCATTCAATTGGCCACCACAACCAGTCAGATGGCCTCGTAGGATCCGAATGGGCTTGGTTTTGCCGAAAAGACGGGAAATTGACACGTGGGAAGTGTCCAGTCGAGGAGAAGTGACAGTATGATAGGAATGGCGACGGTGAACGTAGAGGGAAGAATTCGGTGGTCAGGGACATGCCGAGGAATGATGGTTGTGACGTCGGCCAACGGATCGACCGAGACAGCTCACCCCCACGCCATGAATTCCGCAGCAATTCAAAATCGGCCGGTTGAATAACTTATGATACACTGCAGTCATTTACACTCACAACCGTTTTGCAGCCGAGTACGCATCCTCCTCCTCTGCAAGTTGTTAGCCCGAGTTCTCGATCTATTCCAACGTCCTGTTGCTGCTCAAACTAAACCAGAACCACCGTAACGTCCTCCAGAATCTGTGCACAATTTCTACAGGAAGCTGCGCTAAAGGGAGCCTGGCATTACGAAGAATCTTGGACTGTTCACGACGAGGGTGGCAATTCTCAGTGAGGTAGGCCTGAACATAACTTTCCCATGCAAATAATTCAACAGGTGGTGAATTCGACGTTTTGAGGGGGTAGGGAAAATGTGAATGAAAGTCTGTCTATGAATTCAAAAGCCATTTTCTTATCGCTGCATGAAATTGTCTTCATAGTCTGTATGCGATATTTTCTCCAGGGTCTTGAATTAAATTCCCTCCTGTAGAAAAATTGAGACACTGTCAAGGCTCACCGGTGAAAGATTGTGAACTTTATATGACTATGTGCATAACGGAGATGTAGCTCTACGCTCTGTGTAGAGAAATCCCAAAGTCCTCCTTCTGTACATGAGCAGGCAAGTTCAGAACAACAAAAACAAAGTTTTTACTATGCCGGGAGGGTTCATTCGAAAAGAACCTTCGGACTCCAAGAAATTACGGGAAACCCCTGAGGTGGTGGACTTGTTTTCCCGTGCACACTGGATGTCATTCTGTGACAAGCTTCAAGGTCATGACGATGAAATTACGGAAGAATTCCTAAGGTCCTTGAAGCCGAAGTCAAAGACATTGGCCGTTGTCAACTTCAGAGGATTGACCCTCAGACTCACCCCACATCTCATTAGCAGAGTAACTGATCTACTGATAGGGGTACCTTGGGATAAGGAGGAGAGAAAATTGGGTTAGAAAGCTAAAAAAGAGTTCTTCTTGCCAGAGGAACAATTTTCAGAGGACAAGAATGGAGTTCAAAGGACTAGCCTACAACCGTTCTAGAGTGAAGTCGGCCTCCAAATTATGAAGTATATTACGCGTGAGGGGTGATTTAGCATCGTGTATGGCTATCATTTCCGGTTTCTCTACAGAACTCAGGCACCAAATGGACCTACCCTCAGAACAAAAATTGATCATTCCTTACTTCCTCCTGCAATCCATGATTGAGTGTACCACCAAAATGAGAGAGGGGACACCAAACCAGCTAGCCCATCATGGGCTTATCAAGCTCCTCGTGGAAGATGCACTCCACACTTACACTATCCCTCTCTCCTAGGAAATTTTTCGGAATATGTCTAAGGATGATGACATCCGAATTTTGGCCGAGGAGCTCACTTCCTCTAGCAGCAAGGAGAAGGAGCACACTCAGGCAGAGAAGAAAGCTAAAGGACAAGAAACCCTAGGCAAAACACCAAAGAAAGAACAGAAAGGAACACAAGAAAAAGGCCAAGCTGCCAAAACAGGGGGTGGTAAAATTACACCAACACCCAGGGAGAAAAGATTACAGAGCAGGGTAGAAAGGACTGAGAAAGTCCAAGCCATTGAGGGCACCTCTAAGGCAGCCTCAACCAAGCTAAAGGAAAAAGCACCCTCAGCCAAGCAGGCTAAAACGGTTCCATCTGCTTCTACAAGAAACCAGAAGGCTATTTCTACAGGAAGTATAAAAACAGCTTCTACAGGAAGCCAGAAACTAGCCACTACAGGACTTTCTACAGGAAATCTGGAAAAAGGACAGCAGAAGGAGAAATCAGCCAAAATTCTAGCTAGGGAGGCAGCAGCTGTGCTGGCTACCCTAGGTACCTCTCCCAAGCCAAAGGAAAAACGAAAGAGGGAGACTCCTCTGTATTTTAAAGCAAGAAGGAGTGTGAGAATTAAGACTGGCAGACCCCAGCCTCCATCAAAAAAGTTAATCACAATTGTGGATACCCCTACCACACTAAGGGATAGGTCCCCCTCCAAGGCATCCATTACTTATGAGCGGGGGAGCCCGAAAACATCCTCATGGAGGGAAAGGATGGAGAAAGTGAACTCGGAAGCCTTTCTACAGGAAGCAGAGGTTGTTCTACAGGAAACTTTGGCTAGGCTGAAAGAAACTGAGCAGATGGAGGAAAGACCAGCCAAGTCACGACAGGAGGAGGAGAAGACCAATATCATCATGGAACCAAGCCCCCAGCCCAGCCTGGGCTCTTACTATAACTTTTTGGAGGCCGGTAAATGTTGGCATTATGACTAAAGTGTTGTCCTTGATGGCAACCCATTCAGGTCACAGGTCACTGTTCTTCGAGTCAGCAGCAGAAGTTGATGATCAGCTATAAAATATTGAAGGAAATAAGGAGGACGCAGGTATACCTTACAGAAAGTGCGTACCCGCAGGTACACCATGCAGAAGTCGCGTCCAGAGACGCAGGCCAGCCGTTCAGGAGGTGCATCCACCCAGTGCACACATTTTAAGGCAAAGAAAAGCACACGTGGGGGTTTCTTGTGTTTTACTCTTGGTATCTAGCCGACGGTATTGTGTCATTGTGGTGTCGGCTCGTGGTATTGTTCCATGATTTGAGGAGGAGCTTGCCTATATAAAGCAAAGGAGATCATTTGGTTTATGCATGTCTTTGGTTGAATATCTTATTGGGTGAGATCTGGTCTAGATCTAAAAGGCGAATCTACTGAAGGACTGAGATCCCTTTGGCGTAAGATCAGATCTGTAGATCTGACTGTTTGGGTTACACTTAAGGTCTTGAAATCATTCATACCTGAAGGGACGCAGGTACAGTGAAAGGAAAGCACGCCGGGATGCAGTGCAGAATCTGGAGATCTGCGTGGGGACGCAGGGCAGACGAAGTTCAGGTGCGTCTGGGACGCAGTTCAGTGACTGGAGATCTGCGTGGGGACGCAGAGCGATCAAGGTTCAGGTGCGTCTCTGAAGCAAAAGGACGCGGCGCGATTGTGTTTTTGGGTGCGTCCCTGTAGCAGAAAGACACGACGCGATAGTGTTTCTGGATGTGTCCCTGAAGCAACAGAACGCAGAGCAGCTAAAGGAACAGTGCGTGGGCACGCAGTGCAGCAGAAGGATATCTGCGTGTGGACGCAGGGGAGCAGAAGGTTAACTGCGTCTGGTCGCAGGCCACAGAAGGAAAAACTGCGTCTCTGTCTTAAGATATTCTGTTGATTGAATTTCTCTGTTGATAAGGTGTTCTGGGTTACTTCTGTTATTGCTGATCTGATATCTGTAGTGGACTATAACTGTTATGTACTTGTTGATCATCTGATGCTTTATGAAAAGAAGTAGGGGGTTGTAGCTCCCTTCCAGGAGTAGACTGGAAAATGAGAGAGAGAGAGAGTTGTAGCTCTCTGCAGGTTGCAGCCTGCGTACTGGTAAAGGACTGCACCAGTACAAAATCATTGTAAAAGAAGTTTCTAATTTGAAAGAAGATAGAGACATATTGCAGCAGGTGGTTTTCACCCACATTGGGTTTCCACCTTACATCTTGTGTTCTTTGGTGTGACTATCTATTTTTCTTTGTTCATGCTCATTATTTTATGGTACTGACATGCAAAAATAATTCAAAGATCAAATAAGGAAGACTTATTAAATTGCTAGATAATACTGATTCACCCCCCCTCTCAGTATTATTTCCAACAATTGGTATCAGAGCAGGTCCTTCAGAGAAGCTTGATCGCTTGAAGGTAGATCGTTCATCATGAGCAACTACGAGAGAGAAGCATCAATCAGGCCACCGGTTTTTGATGGGACAAACTTCAATTATTGGAAGGTAAGAGTTACTGCATATCTTCAATCTCTTGGTACAGAAGTTTGGGACATTGTAGAAACAAGCTATGCTTTTCCTTCAGCTACTCCTACAGATCCAGCTGAGAAAAAGAAGTATGAAACAAATTCAAAAGCAGTCAATACTCTATTAGGAAGTATATCCCAAATGGAATTCATGAAGGTAATGCACTTCAAATCAGCAAAAGAGATATGGGACAAAATGGTCACGAGCTATGAAGGAGATGAACAGGTAAAGCGAGCTAAACTTCAAACTCTCAGGATTCAGTATGAGACTCTCAAGATGTATAATGATGAAAGTGTGGCTAATTATTTTCTTCGGGTAGATGAGATTGTTAATTGTATGAAAAATTTGGGTGAAGAAATAAAAGAGGCTATAGTAGTTGAAAAGATTCTAAGATCATTATCCCCCAAGTTTGAATCTAAAGTATCTGCAATAGAAGAAAAGGAAAATCTCCGGATTCTCACTATGTCTCAACTACATGGAATTCTAACTGCTTATGAAATGAGAAAGGGAGGTCCATTAGATAGAAGGGAAGATTCTTTCAAGACATCAGGCAAAGAAGATTACTATGAAGCAAGCCATGTTCCAGAAGAAGAGGAAGAAGAATCAAATTTTGTCAGAAATCTTCAAAGGGGTTCTGGAAGGTTCAGAGGTAAGCTACCTTTCAAATGCTTTGCTTGTGGAAGAGTAGGTCATTATGCTGCAAAATGTCCTTATAAGGATAAAGGAAAGGAACCTGCTAGATGGAACAAGAAACAAAGTGCAAATAAGAAAAGCTACTACACCCATGAAGATAGTGATGGTCTATCAAACAGTGATGAAGATGAACGAGGTAATGAATATAAGTTATTAATGGCATTTTAAGATGATGATTATATGGATGCTATAGATGTGGATAACCTTTATGATGAAATCACTAGACTCAAGAGATGTATAGAAGAAAAGAATGTGATCATTGATACTCTACAATTTCAAATTGATGAAAAGGAAAAACATCTTGAAAAACTAGAAGGAGAAATTGTTGGTCTTAGAAAAGAGATTGAGAAAACAAAAGCTATTAATCTTAAGTTTGTCAAAGGATCTGAAACTTTGGATAAGATTATCAATGTGCAGCGGTCTCCTCTAAACAAGACAGGTCTGGGCTACAATGGAGAAACCTCTCAAGCCTCCACCTCAAAGAGTTATCTTGATGTAGCAAGAAGAAATGAGCAAAAGAACAATGAAGATCATCAGGTAAAGCAGGGACGAATTACAAACAGAAACTATCAAGGGCAATCCATCTTAAGGGTGAACCAGCCACAGGTAAAATCTTCTCAATTTGGTCCAAGAATAGATGAAAATAGAAATTACAATCAGTTGGCTGGTAGATTCGATAACCGCAGAAGTTTCTTCAATGGACAATGCTTTTCTTGTCATAACTTTGGTCACAAAGCAGCTCAATGTGTTGCATATAAAACAATCATGACTAGGGAAGCTCAAAAACAAAGAAGTATGATAGGGATTACAAAAAGGACCTATAACAACTTTTCGGTTCTTGAAAATGAAGTCGAATGTTCTATTTGCAATAACTTTGGTCATGAAGAATCTGAATGCAGGAGCAGGTTTCAGCAGAAAAAGGAGCAAGCCTCAAGCACCAAAACATGGAGAATAAAGGAACCTCAAACAGAAAGATGTGGAATAGCATTTTATGCAGAGGGACAGGAAAATCTATGGTACATTGACAGTGGATGTTCGAAGCATATGACAGGTGATAAAGAAAAACTTGAATCTTATTCTGCTCTAGAAAAGGGAAAGAAAGTCTCTTTTGGAAATGATACTCCTGCAACTATAAAAGGAAAAGGCATTGCTCAGTTAAAAGAAAAGGTCAAAGCTGGAAATGTTTTGTATGTTGATGGATTGAAGCATAATCTTCTAAGTGTCAGTCAGATGTGTGATCAAAGAACCGAGGTTATTTTCAGATCGAATGGATGTCTTGTTCGTGATCTTGATACAGGTGTAACAGTACTCAAAGGCAAAAGAACTCCAAATAATCTGTACATATTTGAAGAAGGACAACAACAATGCTATCTGAGCAAGGATGAAGAGCACTGGTTATGGCATCGAAGGTTGGGACATCTAAGCTTCTCACAAATAAGGAAAGCATGCAAATATCAGGCAGTTCGCGATCTTCCAGATATCAAAATTCCTGACAACACCATATGCAGATCATGTCAGTTTGGAAAACAAACCAGAACTAACTTTCCAGAGAAAGAAGGATCAGCTAGCATGCCTCTTGAGCTAGTACATACAGATACATGTGGTCCATTTAGGAAAATAACACCTAGAGGAGAGGAATACTTGATATTATTTATTGACGATTTCTCCAGGTTTGTCTGGTTGGGACTTATGAAGCACAAAGATGAAGCATTCGAAAAATTAAAATCCTTCAAAGCCTTGGTTGAAAATGAATCAGGTCACAAAATTAAGTGCCTCAGATCCGACAGAGGTGGGGAATTTACTTCAAATGAATTTTTCGATTTCTGTGATGAACATGGGATAAGGAGAGAATTCTCTACAGCTAGAACTCCTCAGCAAAATGGAGTTGTTGAAAGAATGAACAGAACAATCCAACAAATGGCTCGTGCTATGCTTGATGAATCAGGAACTCCCGCAACTTTCTGGGGTGAAGCTGCACATGCTGCGGTTGTTATTCTCAACAAAACAAATGTCCGGGTGAACAACACTCAAACTCCTCATGAGCTTTGGAGTGGCAGGACTCCTTCGGTAAAGCACTTCAAAATTTTTGGGAGCAAATGCTATATCAAGAATACTGATGAGCAGCTTGGCAAACTTGAACCTAGGGCAGATGAAGGCATTCTTCTTGGTTACTCTCCATATAGTAAAGCATACAAGTGCTACAATAAAATACTTGGCAGAATTGTTGACAACATTGATGTAGTGGTTGATGAGAAGGGATACATTCCTAGGCAAGTCCATCATGAAGACAACGAAGAAGATGAAGACTACCCTCAAAGACAGAATGATGAAGAAGAAGAACCTCAAGAAGAACCTCAAGAAGAGCCAGAGGAGCAAACAAGAATAGAAGAAAAGACTCCATCCAGATATGTTCAGAAGAATCATCCAGAATCTCAGATTATGGGGCAGAAAGAAGCAGGTGTACAAACAAGAAGAACAGTTGCAGAAGCCTCAAGCTATTTGGCATTACTCTCCTCTACTGAACCACAAAATGTGAAAGAAGCATGCAAAGATGAATGTTGGGTGAAAGCAATGGATGAAGAACTTGAGCAAATCGAAAAGAACAACACTTGGGAGCTGGTTCCTAGACCAAAGGATAAGAATGTTATTGGAACAAAATGGGTCTTCAAAAATAAATTGAATGAAAATGGAGAAGTAATTAGAAACAAAGCCAGACTTGTTTGTAAAGGGTATGCGCAGCAAGAAGGAATAGACTTTGAAGAAACTTTTGCTCCTGTTGCAAGACTTGAGGCCATCCGAATGTTCCTTGCTCTCTCAAGTTTTCAAAACTTCAAAGTATTTCAAATGGACGTGAAATCAGCCTTTCTGAATGGAGACTTGGAAGAAGAAGTGTACATTGAACAACCAGATGGGTTCATTCTTGGAAATGATCCAAATCTTGTATGCAGATTGAAAAAGGCTCTCTATGGTCTCAAACAAGCTCCAAGGGCTTGGTACTACCGGTTGGACAAATATCTTCATCAACAAGGTTTTTCAAAAGGTTCAGCAGATAGCAATCTGTATATAAAAGTTGAAAATGACAAATTGCTAATACTTGTTGTGTATGTAGATGACATTATTTTTGGCAGCAACGAAGAAGCTATGAGTCAAAGCTTTGCCTCGGTCATGCAGAAAGAATTTGAAATGTCCTTGCTAGGAGAACTGACATATTTCCTTGGTTTGCAAATCCAACAAAAGGAAGAAGGAACATTTTTATCTCAAACCAAGTATCTCAAACAGATTTTGAAGAAATATGGCATGGAAGATGCAAAACCAGTATGTACACCCATGATCACAGGATGTAGTCTTAGTGCAAATGATGGATCTGCAGCAGTACATCAACCAACCTACAGATCTATGATTGGAAGTTTACTATATTTGATAGGTACCCGACCGGACATCATGCATGCAGTTGGAATAGTTGGAAGATTTCAGGCAAATCCGAAGGAGACTCATCTTCAGGCAGTGAAGAGAATTTTCAAATATCTTCAAGGGACTCAAAATTATGGCTTATGGTATCCTAGAGATACAGATCTTACTCTTCATGCTTATGCAGATGCAGATTGGGCCGGAAGCGTGGATGACAGGAAAAGCACAAGTGGTGGTGCGTTCTTTATGGGTTCCAGACTGGTATCTTGGTTCAGCAAGAAACTGAGTTCGATTGCCTTGTCTACAGCTGAAGCGGAATATGTTGCTGCTGCATCTTGTTGCACCCAACTTCTTTGGATGATGCAGACTTTGCAGGATTTTCAAATCACTTGTACACCACCTATCCCCATCTTATGTGATAACACAAGTGCAATCAGCATCTCAAAGAATCCGGTTATGCATTCAAAAACCAAGCACATACCAATCAAGTATCATTTTCTCCGGGAACAAGTGCTTGAACAGAAGGTCAAGTTGGAGTATGTTCCTTCTAAGGAACAAGTTGCTGATATTCTCACCAAACCATTTCCCAGGGACACCTTTGAGTACCTCAGGCAAAAGCTGGGGGTTGTTGATGCATCATCTTGTTCTTGAATCTTTTCTGATTGATGGTACAGGTTCAGGGGGAGCATATAATGCATTGTTGGCATTATTGAGGATGGTCAGAAGGAGGTCTTGGAAATAGCTGCAATATGTCTCTATCTCTTTCATGGTGGTTTATGGTTCTTTGTTGCAGATCTGGTTCATATTCAGGGGGAGCATACCCCTTTTGCCCTTGATGTCAAAGGGGGAGAATGAAGCTGAAGTTTGTGAGGTTGCCATCAAGTCCAAAGGGGGAGATTGTTGGCATTATGACTAAAGTGTTGTCCTTGATGGCAACCCATTCAGGTGACAGGTCACTGTTCTTCGAGTCAGCAGCAGAAGTTGATGATCAGCTATCAAATATTGAAGGAAATAAGGAGGAAGCAGGTATACCTTACAGAAAGTGTGTACCCGCAGGTACACCATGTAGAAGCCGCGTCCAGAGACGCAGGCCAGCCGTTCAGGAGGTGCGTCCACCCAGTGCACACATTTTAAGGCAGAGAAAAGCACACGTGGGGGTTTCTTGTGTTTTACTCTTGGTATCTAGCCGACGGTATTGTGTTATTGTGGTGTCGGCTCGTGGTATTGTTCCATGATTTGAGGAGGAGCTTGCCTATATAAAGCAAAGGAGATCATTTGGTTTATGCATGTCTTTGGTTGAATATCTTATTGGGTGAGATCTGGTCTAGATCTAAAAGGCGAATCTACTGAAGGACTGAGATCCCTTTGGCGCAAGATCAGATCTGTAGATCTGACTGTTTGGGTTACACTTAAGGTCTTGAAATCATTCATACCCGAAGGGACACAGGTACAGTGAAAGGAAAGCGCGCCGGGACGCAGTGCAGAATCTGGAGATCTGCGTGGGGACGCAGGGAAGACGAAGTTCAGGTGCGTCTGGGACGTAGTTGAGTGACTGGAGATCTGCGTGGGGACGCAGAGCGATCAAGGTTCAGGTGCGTCTCTGAAGCAAAAGGACGTGGCGCGATTGTGTTTTTGCGTGCGTCCCTGTAGCAGAAAGACGCGGTGCGATAGTGTTTCTGGATGCGTCCCTGAAGCAACAGAACGCAGAGCAGCTAAAGGAACAGTGCGTGGGCACGTAGCGCAGCAGAAGGATATCTGCGTGTGGACGCAGGGGAGCAGAAGGTTAACTGCGTCTGGTCGCAGGCCACAGAAGGAAAAACTGCGTCTCTGTCTTAAGATATTCTGTTGATTGAATTTCTCTGTTGATAAGGTGTTCTGGGTTACTTCTGTTATTGCTGATCTGATATCTGTAGTGGACTGTAACTGTTATGTACTTGTTGATCATCTGATGCTTTATGAAAAGAAGTAGGGGGTTGTAGCTCCCTTCCAGGAGTAGACTGGAAAACGAGAGAGAGAGAGAGTTGTAGCTCTCTGCAGGTTGCAGCCTGCGTACTGGTAAAGGACTGCACCAGTACAAAATCATTGTAAAAGAAGTTTCTAATTTGAAAGAAGATAGAGACATATTGCAGCAGGTGGTTTTCACCCACATTGGGTTTCCACCTTACATCTTGTGTTCTTTGGTGTGACTATCTATTTTTCTTTGTTCATGCTCATTATTTTATGGTACTGACATGCAAAAATAATTCAAAGATCAAATAAGGAAGACTTATTAAATTGCTAGATAATACTGATTCACCCCCCCTCTCAGTATTATTTCCAACAGTAAAATTATTCCTCAAAAATTCACAGTGCCACTGTTTCTAGCACTAGAGGAAGAAAGAGTACGAACCCACACTTGGATGAAGATCGCTAAATCCAAGGGGGTAGCAGATATAGGGCCGCTAGAGGAAAGGCTCAAGGAAACACAAAGGGAGTTGGCAAGAGTATGGCATGTGGAAAGCTCCCAACAGGCCAAGTTAAGAGAAGAGAATGAGCTACTTAAACAGTAGCTATAGCTACAAGAACAGAGGAAAGAAGAGGACACAACAGCCAAGGATACCATAGAAAAGCCTCAGGGAAAAGAAGGAATGCAAGCTGAACTTGGGGCACTAAACCAGCAACTACAAGAAAGGGAATTGCAAGCAAGCCTAGAGATACAATCTCTAAAATAGCAGATGCAAGAAAAGGAGGCACAACTGGTCTGCATGGCCAGTTGGGCAATGGAAGCTCTGCAATGTAGGCAGCCGGCCAAATCCTATGGCCTATACCTCAGGGATCAGTGGCTGTAATTCCAAGTCAACACATAGGCACAGGGGTATCTCCCAAATCCAAAACCCCCAGCAGTTCATGGATTTATGTAACAACAGTTCATTAGAAGACAAGGCCAAGCTATCAAAGTTCTACCTTCATAATTTGGCTCTTCCAAATATAACCTCATGGGACCCCAACACATCAGTAGGGAACATGCAGCTGATGGCAATGACCTCATGGCTAAACCACGAAGAAAAGAGAGCGGCAGAGGTCAGAAGTGTCATGAACCAAGAATTACAAGAACGAATGTTGATTAGAGCAGAGCCAAGGGACCCCACAGCATTGATATCCACCCACCAGCACCTAGCAACCAACTCTCAGGATCTGTTAGAGTACATGGATCGGTAGGCTCAGGCCATAGCACATTTTGAGGATATGAAGCGACTATTGGGGAACAATTGTGTTCATGCTTGCACCCGTAGGTGGAACACATTGTCCCATAGCCTCAAAATTAGGGAATATCACACTCCAACTAGAATGAGGGAGGCCTTGGCACGAGTCCCTCTCTTCAAGAAGTCTATGTAGAACCTCCAGGCCAGCTGGATAGGCCTCAAGCTAAGTCCACCTTTGCTTTTGGGATTGTTAGAAGGAGGCACAGAAGAAGAAGAGCATAAGCAGTGGGAAGAGGTGGAAAGGAAGGCCGGATTCCATGACAGTGAGGAGGATACTACTTCAAAAGCCTGGGATGTGATGGTGGTGATTAAAGCAATGAAAGACGAGGAGCTGGACTAGTTGCTCAGAGGATGAGCAACCCTTTTAGCAGGGGGGTGATGATGAGCCCCAAATTTGGTAATTTGTTGGGCTCCTTTGGCCTAATTATCCTTGTTCATTCCTTGTTCAATCCTTCATTTTTCATAGCTTATGCATTATTTTTCAGTATGTTTATGTCATTTGTACGAATAAGGGTAGTCACTCTTCCTAGGTGGCTAACACGTGCTCATTTCAGGTTTTTTGACACATGTTGGAGCAAAACCGAGCAATCATGGGCTAGAAGACAACCAAGCTTGAGGTGAGGATTCGTAGGGGGGTTGTCTATGGCATTAAATAGCCCTTCCTCGGGATCTTCACCCCCAACTCCGAGCTCCAAAGGCCACCAAAACCAGATCTAGAAGGCAACCAAGCAGATTTTGGAAGGGGCTGTCTACTCACAGTTTGGACAGCCAAGTCCCATAGATTTAGGAGACCAGCTAGGGCTCTTGTGGTGTATAAATGTTAAGGCCTCAGCCTTCGTAAGGGACTTTTGAAACCATTGCATATTTTGCACTGCAGTGCTGTTAGCTTTACTTTGTTCTCTTGTAGCCATTTTGGCATAACTCTTGACTTATGACTATTTTTTGATAATGAGAAGCAGTCCGATTTTATATCAACTCTAAGTTTTCTATAGGAGCCATAGCTCTCAGGGTTGGGCCCAACCTGAGAGCCTAGGGCTTCCTTTTTGTACTGTTACCTTTCCCTTATGCATCGTTGTTTTCCTTTTCTGCATTCGAAACATATTTCTGTTGGGAAGATTTAGTTGTGTTGGTTAAATAGGTCACTGTTTATGAATAGAATTGCTTCAAATGTTCAAAATAGATTGGTAGGATAATAACATGAAAAAGATACAAGAAAAGGGTAAACAACACTCTTAGTTTCACCTCATCCTTATTGGATCCAGGGCTGGAATTGAAGAAACAGTGTTGCCCCAACAAAAACACTAGTTTGCTTGACCATGCAATCTCTAGTGTACTGTTTTCATTTGCAGAAGTTAGTTATGGGTTCAGATCTCTGAAATGTTTCTTTGCATGACTGATGTACATGGTTTTGTTTCCAAATAAAGCTGTTGTTCAGACGTTTTATGGACAGTTAGATTAGATTAGCTAGGACTTTGATTATTTGTAAGACGTTGTTGATTCGGTTAAATGTACATCGTGCAAGGCATCTCTACCACTCTCTCATCTGCCTAAGCTTCATCAGAGCCAATTGTTCCATATCCTAGTTAGGTTCCTCGTCTCACACCTGTCCTTTTGCCCACGTAACCCTACCTTCTTGCTCCATCATTGTCTTAGCGTTCTTTAAGCCAAGTCAGCCTTCTACACCCTCTCACCACTCCATCCACCAGTCCCTGGGTCACTCCAGGTCCCTATCCTACCTCCCTATCCATTCATGCATCTTCCCTCACTTACCCATCCTCTAAAATACACTTTTTAAACATCCTGTAGAAATTTCTGAAAATCCTATAGAAATCTCAGAACATCTTGTAGAACTCCTGCAGACTTCCTGTAGAAGCTCACAAATGAGGTTTCTTTATAGCCAAACTTTGTGAAACTCTCTGGAAGGGTGTTAGGGACTCCTTAGACCCTCTCTGAACCTTCCCAACCTTTTCCAAGCATTTCACCTCCTTGATCCACCCCTGCACAGTAAAAAGCCAGTTAAAAGCACATGCATGATAATTCTAATAACTTATTCAAAAATACCAAAAGATGTTTTCTTCAGGTAGAGGTAGTCTAGACACATGTATTTTACCTTCATAGAAGTAATGGAATCCATTCCAGTAGTTTTCATTCTCTCCTTTGCATCAGTAGGACTAGCTGGTAGAATTAGGGTTTGTTAGGGTTTGCGTTACTTTTTGGCTTTTAGCAAGTAGATTAGCTTCCTTTGAGTTAGCTTTCATCCATCAGTTAAAAAGCTTCTTCTAAGAACTCATAGAAGTTGGCTTAAGCCCCTAGCAGACTTGTGCCAGCTGACCAAGTGACAACTGCGGCAAGAGCTAGTACTTGTGCATACAACATCTTCGCTTCCAAGTTTGTTATGAACTACCGGGTTGATAAAAGTAAAGAAGGGAGTCCCAGGAGTTGCAACATTATTGCTGCAATACTGGAGCCCACCAAAAAACACTCTATCTATATACACATGATTTTATGATGATCATATATACAAATGATATTTCAATTATTTTTTATGTTTTTTAATTTGATGAATGATTTATATGCCAATTGAATGTTTGATTAGCAATAGAATATGCTAAGGAATTTTCTAATTGTGGAATGTGAATGAATGTGATATAACCAAATGATCATTGCAACAATCGCACTCTCAAAAATTGGCGATACAAATAGGGATCTCGTACTCGATAAATGTTATTCAGCTAAGATACCACTAGTTGTGAATCTAAATAAAAAATTAACGAATCAATATCAAGAGGTATTGCTTTGGATAGAAAATTAATAAGAGCAGTATATTCGATAATATTATTCAAAGCAGGACCGATACATACTCCTCTCGAAACCATCACCTGGCCTGATGGATAATAAATCACCAATGTTGCAGAAGCAAGGTTCCAGGTATGCCTATTCGTAGCATCGATGAACCCTAAATATATTGAATCGTCCATCAATACCTGCCAAAGAAGATAAAAAAATATCGACATCACTAAAATCGATAGATAGATATGTTCAAACATACAATATATATAAACAAGTAATTGCTCAACTGAAGCCTATGCAAAGTACTTCTTAACGTAGAGCCCATTTTTGGGTTCTGCCAACTTGTTTCCTTCAAAGTCAATCAATTTATATGCTCCATTTTTTAAAACTTCCTTGACAATAAAGGGACTGTACCACATAGACTTAAACTTGCCTACCCCTAAGGCATATTTGTCTTGATATTAGATCAGGACAAGGTCACCTTCAGAAAAATTTCTAGGATAGATAGTTTTAGCGTATTGAGTTTTTATGCTCTTTTTATGGGCTTTGTTTATTGCGGCAACATCTCGACGCTGCTCATCAAGATGCTCCAAATGAACAAGGCGCTCTTTGAGACTAGAAGTCTCTGGAAGAAGTTCAACAACTAGTTTAGGAGAAGGAATTTCACATTCAACAGGAAAGATAGATTCCAACCCGTAAACCAGTTAAAAGGCAGTAAAGCCAGTGGCAGTCTTAATTGACGTTAGGTATGCCTAAAGTTCCGGATACAACATGATGGGCCAATTGGATCTAGCTTTGTTAATCATCCTTCGTAGGATGATTTTCAGGTATTTGTTCACGGATTCAACGTACCCATTGGCCTGAGGATAATACAGAGATGAATGCTCCTACCAGAAACCCAACATGAGAGCCAATTCAGACATCAGTTGATTTTTGAAATGATTGCCATGATCAGTGACAATATATTTAGGTATACCAAACTGAGAAATAACTTGATTGAAGAGAAACAAGGCCATTGTTTCACTACCATTCTTAAAAATAGGCATGGCCTTAACCCAATTCATAAATTAGTATACAGACACAATGATATACTTGTGATTTCCTGCCGAAGGTGGATTACAACTAGTAAAATCAATGCCCCACTTCGTGAAAGGACCGACTGTGATAACAGGGAAAAGCGAAGCTGGATGTGCATCAATTTTCTAAGTATAGACCTAATAAGGGTGGCATCTTTTGACTGCCTCAATACAATCTTTGAAGATCGAAGGCAAAAAGCAGCATGCTCGCAAACAATTTTGGGTTGTTGCAAGCCTAGATAGATGACCGTTATAAGCTCCACTGTGGCAATCATTAAGAAATGACTCAGCTTCCTCCAAGGTTAGACAACACCTAAGGATTGAATCAATCTCGTGATGATACAATGTGTCACCTATAATAACATAATTCTTAGCGAGGTGATGCAACTTTCTATGCTTGTCCTTGGAAAAATCTAGCGGAAACTTCAAAGTTTGTAGATATATAATGATATCCCCATACCAAGGATCTTGTGAGGAATTAAGAAATAAATATTCATGAGCAAAAATTTCCTCATGTATAATTTCTTCCTCACAAGGCAACTTTGATATCAACTCTGTAAATACTAAAGATTTCTTAGATTTAGCTGACATGAATTAGAGATCGAATTCTTGTAAAATGAAGATCCATCTATTATATTTTCCCTCGATCACTCACCTACTGAGAAAAAAATGAAATGGATTGACGGCTGCTAAGACAATTTTTTTCGAAGCATAATGTAATGCCAAAGCCGCTGGACAGCATGGATGACTGCCAAAGCTAATTTCTCAATGGGAGAATAGTGCAGTTTAAGACCTACTAAACCTCGGCTTAGATAGTAGAATATATGCTCACATAAGGCATCATCTTCCTAAACCAGAACCATACCTATGGTTGATTCTACTCTAGCGAGATACAAGAGGAAATCTCTACCATAATCAGGTGGAATCAACAATGGGGCAGATGTTAATGATTTTTTCAAAGCATCAAAACGTGCCACAAAATCATCCCATACAAACGAGACCCCTTTATTAAGCAAATGAATAAATCCTTTTGTGATCTTGGCATAATTGGTTATAAATCTCCTCAAGAAATTTGCTTTTCCTTAGAGACTTTGAAGTTGACGTATGGAAGACGGGGAAGGAAACTGAAGTATTGCCCCAACCTTGAAGGGATCTACATGAATCTCCTCCATTGACACGATGAATCCTAACAACTAACTGGATGTGACTACAAAAATGCACTTATTCAGATTCAACTGGATTTTATAAAAACGACACCGCTCAAAGATCAACCGAGGATGATTAGGATGATCAATTCTAAATCATCCAAATATGCTTCAGTAACGGGCTTGATTTTGTGAAAAGCATAAGACATGGCTCGCTGAAAAGTGGCTCCAACATTTTTGAGGCCAAAAGGAATCTTTTTGTATGCAAACATATCCCAGGGAAAAATAAAGGTTGTCTTGTGATAATCTTCTAGATGGATAGTAATTTAACTATAACCAAAAAATCTATCCATGAACAAAAAAATAGCATTACTTGCGCATTCATCAATAATTTGATTAATAAAGGGTGTGGGGTAATTGTCTTTCGAACAAGCCTTATTTAGGTCCCTAAATTCAATGCATACTCGAATCGTTCCTTGCTTTTTGTCAATGGGGACTGGGTTAGAGACCCACTCAGTTAAAGGAATGGGGTATATGAAACCCGCCTTTAGCCGCTTCTCGACTTTAGCTTTGATAGCTGCTGCTTTTCTAGGATTAACCGGTTGAAGTTTTTGATGAATAGGTTTAGCATTTTCATATGTCTTGATCTCATGCTGGACTATAGATGGATATATTCTAGGAATTTCCTCATAAGACCAAGCAAACACATCACGAAACTCTTTGAATAGATTGGTATAAGTTTAAATTTCTTCAGGGGAGCAGTCAACTCCAATGAAGACATTTTCAATTATGTTAGGATTCCTATAGATGTTCACTGTCACAGTTCATGAGGTAACAGACATGTTAACTTTTGCAGAAAACTGTGTTGGGGCCAAAGGATTTAAAACTGTATGAACATCACTAGTAGAAGGATTGGACAAAATTGACTCAATTTATTGCAAATGAGGGAGGAAATATGAATGATGATGTAGGTCATCCCATGGTCTATCAACACCCATCATTGCTTCTATAATTTCTTCCTCAGATGGTAAGATAATGTCTAAGAAATCCTGAGCTGAAGCTGAATCAAGGGTCTAGGCCAGAGCCACATCTCAATCTAACTCTTCTGGTGAGAAAGGAGTAGGATGGGAGTCTACAGAGTTAACAATAGACTCATGAAACTTCTACTACAGACATAGGACATGCCATTCCACCTACCTGACCTCCATCTAATGTGGTGGTAGATCAAGGTAAAGGCCAAGGATCTGAAAAATAATGAGTTCGAAAGAACTCTCTTTGAGAAGGTCCCTTGGAGGATGAAATAGCATTGATTCTAGCTGTAGGAGTAGGAATATCAAAGGTACCCATTAAGGAAGAGTACATTCCAACTCCTAAATTCTCTATAGGTTTCCTGGGATTGTCCACTAACGAAATAGTAGACTCAGAAGATGTGTGGGAGTCACTTGGAGAATAATCCATCTGATCAACTTTTACGATCCTCCCTTCATGAGGGAAAAAAAAGGATGCGAAATAATGATGATACTATGGCATCCATCTCATAAATCCAATTCCTTCCTAAAAGGAGGTTTTAATCCAGATTCGCATCGACTATTTCTACCTCAATATTTACCCCCTTTTCCGCAATACAAATGGGAAAGGCTGGAATAATCCTGTGTGCCCTATGAGAATGTCCATCAAATTCCGTCATTAGAGTAGGTGAAGGAACAACTTGAGGCGATCCAATGGACTTCCAACATGACATGGAAATCACACATGTGGAAGCTCCCTCATTTATAACAGTTCGAAAGATGTTGGTATTTCGATATGTGGACTTTATCTGGAAATCCAGATGATGTGGGAGTCTCTTTTTGAAATTTGACATATTGAAGCAAGCACAAGAGAATTTTTTGGATCATCTCCTCCGATTGCCATGAGTAATGCACTCCTCTGAGTAGGGCATGACTAGAGTACCTCTAATGCTAACATAGCACAAGGAATTTGAGCCAGATATTCTATAATGGAGCAGTTTTGGTCTACCCTAGCATTAAGGTTAATGGTCAAGTGCTTCGTAGAACCTTTCGACATCCAAGGTATAGAATCAATAGAGGGCCTCTCAATATGGATCAGCTCTGAAGAATCGGAAGCAGACTTAGCCTTAGATGATTCCGATTCACCGTAATCACACGATTGTGTAGTGACATTGATATGTGAACTCATCATGTAGACATTTGATAAATGATCCCCTTCCTGATTGCCCCCTGTGGGGGTACCAGTATTAGAGTTCGCACCAACAAGTAATTGTTGCCCTTGGGGAAAAAGGTTAGTCAGGACAACTTGGGAGCTAGAGGACCCTTGCTGCACTAATAAGCACTGAGCGTCTTAGATCTTAGGGCAAAGATGAGTCAAATGACCCCCATTGTATAACTTGCATGGAAAATTTACTTTTTTCTTGGACTCTTTCCTACTGCCTCCGGAATCATTGTCGGGTTTGTTTGCATTGCCCTTCCCATCTTGGCTCTTTTTCCTACCTCATCCTTTATTCTTCCCATCAGATTGTTGGTTTCCTTTGGGGCTAGAAGTTTGGATGGTGTTTATACACATCTGTTGGGAAGTTGTAGATACAGACAATGTTGCCTACATAGAAGGAGCAATTTATTCAGCAAGTTAGCTGTGTTGGCATCAATCGATCCGACTAACCCATTGACATGGGAACCTGGCTTCAGTTTGGCTATATCCACCTTGGATCTAGGAGCATCAAGTAGAATTTTTTTAAGAACCCCAGACTGAGAATATACCAGTTCCAACTACTGGGCTCTGAAAATAGCTTGCTCTTTGGTGAAAACACCGGAGAGAGACATGTCCTTAGAGATATCAGGTTGTAACAATTTAAGAAACCACTCAAGAAGGAATTATTGTGGAATATCGGCTTTAATGAGACTCTTCCTTCTCCTCCATTCCTGGATATGATCCAAAATGTGAGTTGCCTGATCCTATTGGAAATTAGCCAGAAGCTCAGTTCCAACATCATATCAGACAAACAATTGAAAATGGTTCAAAAAGATAGTAGCCAAATTGGTGAAAGAAGTGAAAGTGCCCCCTAGAAGTTCTATGTACCACTTAGCTGCATTCCCAGTGAGGGTATGTCGAAATAATCTCAACCTTATTGAGTCATCTATCAGGGAGTTTGACAAACACCATAAATGGAAAGTGGTTACGTGGTCACCTATGTTAGTCCTTACAATCTCCTAGGCTGAAAAGGAAATCGACAAGGGTAACCTCAAAACCACTTTAGCTCAGTAGCTAGCCCTACTAAGCATGAGAGGGATCTCTCTAAGTCTCTTATCAGTGAGTGACTTTAAAGAAAATGCATTTTAGACTATATATGAGTTTTTTTGTTTTTTTATGAAAATTTGGTTTTTTAAGGATTTGCTGAACTTAGGGTGTGGAGCCACAAGTAGGTCTAGGTTGTGGGAATGCAAGAGCAAACATAAGAAGGAGATAGATATTAGAAGCCATGGTGTAATTTGGGTATTTTTCAGTGTAGTACATAGGATATAGTGTGGAAGAAACTAATGAGCATAAATAAACATGATTTCATTAGCTTACAAAGAAAAAACACATAACCATGGAAACTAGATAACAGAGCTTGAAAAAACAAGAATTCTGAATATTATATCACAAGGCATTCATAGAAAGAAGAGATATAATGTAGATAAATATGTTTAGACCATGAGAAAACAAAAAAAATGAAGCAAAATCACCATGAACTCACTGGGCTAGAGTTCCATGAAAATAGTTGCAACATGTATCTGTATTAGTTGAAAGATTATTACAATGCAAGCTTCCTTCACGAAAAGCTAAACCTCCTTCTCCTGAGGTGAAATGATACTTATAGACTCTCCTAGACCACTTTCCCACCTTCAGGAGTCGAATTCCTTGGTGGAAGAACTGACTCCAAGATTCTCTCAACCAATAGGTGAGAGTGAGAAGGTGCAATTCAAACACTTCATGAAGAGTTTGTTTAGGAGTTTTCTTCTTTTATAAGGTCTAATAAACATAAAAAAAAACCTATGATGTACATTTATTCATGTCTACATCACCTAGCCTCGTAACTAGTGCCATTACATAGAGAATCTTGACTTTGACCAAGTCAGACTAGAAACTAGAAATTTTACACAGTGAAAATTTTCAAATAAAAACACAGAAAGTGCAGAAGCGCAATGCCAACTTTGAGCTAATTTTTAGGTGCCTTCCAGGGGTCAAAATGAAAATATGAGAGAATGGTAAACTATCCATTCAAGTCTAGTTTCCCAAACAATTTGAATTTCTGAATTTGGAGCACGGGAAGACCTTCAAAACTCCATTCTCCCAAGGTCACTCCAGAAGCGCAACGCCTGTCAAAAAATGGTCCAGAATGCTAGTTTTTTGCCACTTTTTTGCATTTTTATCCAAAACTAAGCCACCTCTGCAAAGTTTGGGAAAATGGGTTTTTATAGGATGTCAAGACCTTTCCAAAAAAGTAGACCTTTCCTCAAATGGAGGTCTGAGGAAAAAGCGCTTCTGGAGCAGCTAAATTTCTGAACTTAGACCAAAATTTGCCAAAAAACCAAAAATGCTCAGAATTTGCTCAAAATTGGAGGGAAGGTGTAAAAATAAGTTTTTTATAGGTTCATGGATGCTTCAGCAAGCATCTCCAAGTTTCCCCCATCCTTTTGATATTTTTTGGCCTCCTTGAGCTTGTTTTCAAGTTGTTTTACTTTGACATTCGCGATCATGTTTTGAGCTTGATAGTGATGCGCCATGTGTATGAGCATTTGATTGTCTCTATTTTCCTTCTCCAGGAGCTTCTTCAAGTGTTAATTCACCCTATTAAGCCAATATTCTTTATCTTGATCAACTTCTAGGGCAATCCTTTCCTCTAGGTCAAGGTCTTCATTGAGCAAAATTTGTTCTTGTTCCTCTTTCAAAGTTTTCTTGAGGCCTCTTGTTCTTTGTATTTTCATTTTTCCTCTCACCTCTGATGCTTCAAGCTCACTTGATTTCATTATCTCCTTACCTTTGCTGACTTGCTGCATTAGCTCAGCTTTTTCCTTTTCTAGGATCAACTCTTTTGCTTTGAGTTGATTGTTTTCCTGTTTGAGGAATGATATAACATACTTTTCCCTTTCCAGATTTATTGCCAGCTCCTTAATTTAGTAGTCCTCATCCCTGATATTCTATCTCATGATTGAAGTCTAATCTTCCACCTCTAAATCAATAAGCTAAAACTTGTGCTCAACTGTCTCCTTATCCTTTGCTGTCGATTCTTGCTTTATCGATGAAGAAGGCTTGGCCCCTTTCTATTTGTGAGAAGAAAACACAAGACTCTACCCTTTCTTATACACTTTGGTCACCTCCGAATTAGGTAGTTGAATCCTCTCTACTGTTTTGCTAGATTACCCCATCTCTGTTTGTTGTTTTGGTGCACTTAGGGACTGAGATGTTGCATTTTCCTCATGCCATTTTAAAGCTGCTTCTACAAAGTGTTGTTGAGAAAAGTATCCAATACGGAATGACCCTATCCCACTCTAAGGGTGATAGTACCTTAGCAACAATCGAAGCAAAGCTATCTAAGATTTCTTCTTTATGAAAGTAAAATAGGGGAGAAAGAGATCCACTAACCGATGTCTTTCGCTAATGGTTGATCCAATCCTCTCTCCTTGATGCTTGCTCCCAGCTCCTTGCTCTTTCACTGGCCTAGCTACACCAAGATCCTGCAAAATGGCAAGAGAGGGAAACTACAAGAAGCATACATTCATAATTGATTCAAGGATTAGAATAAATCAAATACACAAGCATAACAATACATCATTGAGACACATGCATATAGAAGAACCTCAAATGCTTTATTAATGGAAGAAGTAAAGTTCAGGAAGTGATACAACCATAAGAGGCCCAATCTAGCATCACCTTCCCAGCAGAAAGAAATCTCCTCTTCACCTTCTTCAAAGCAAATCACCCAATAGTTCTAAACTCAAACCAACAGCACTTCCTTACATTCACAAGATTCCAGCCTCCCTAGACCTCATGAGAGAGATCTATATATAGGAGTTTTGGAGAAAGGATGAGTCAGCTTGAGGCTGGCATGAAGCTGACTAGTGTCCTCTCTCACTTCAGTTATTCTTCAGTTCTTGAGTCCACTTGGAGGTTCTTGCTTCCACTTGGAGATCTAGACCCTCTTACTCATCACCAGTCGAATTCCTTGATCCAAGTGTCATTTTGGAAGCTTCCTGGGCATTGACACCTTGAGGAATGACTGTGCCACATGTCCCAAGTCGCCCAGCACAGGTAGCCTTCTTTGCAGTTGACATTCAGCGCAAGTAGACAGTGGAGCAGTTGACATTCAGTGCAGATGCTCAGTGGAGCAGTTGACATGATCCAGAATTGCCTTGTTTTTGAGTGTTTTCAGGTGGAGAACTTTTATTCAGTGCTGTGGTTTGCTGACCTTGTTTCTCTAGGGGTAGGAACAACATGTTTAGGGACTTTGGATCCCTTAGATTATGGACATTTCATGCTTCATGCTGTAAGGCACAAAAATGTCTATAACAGTTGCCCCCTAAAGTATGAGGTCGTTTATCGGGTGAAATGCTTTATCAGGAGGATCCGAAGTTCATTCAATCGATGAGAGGTGACCTGTAATAAAATACAATACAATACATTATGATTCATTCTGCTTTCATGATCTAGCTGAGGCGGGCATTCCCATGCTCAGCTTTATAAATTCATTTTGGTACATGGAACAGGCGATCGTCTGATGGTAGACTGATAATTTTGGCGAAAATTATCATCCCTTGAGTAGAATGATCATCTACTGCAATGATGTACATGTCAAATGTCTTTATATTTCCTGAATATATATCGCAGCCCGGATGGATGAAACTAGATCCGGGGTCTTCAAACTCGTTCGATCTTCACTCTAAGTACAAGTCGATCCATGTGAGAATTGCGCTGAAGTCGAACATGGAAAGACATCGCTTGATTACCGGTCAATGATGTAAACCGTTAACAAGCGCGAGAGGAATCACCGATAATGATAATGATCCTCAAGGTACTGCATTACAATTCACGTGGTGTGAATAAAGGACTTGGCATCGAACACAACGCAAAGTCTTCTGGTCGAAGGTCATTGATGTATACCTGTCGCCGGAAGTGAGAAACTTGCCATTGAGGCATGCAAGCTTCAAAGTACTGAGGGGGTTGTTCCTAGATCAACTTCTTGGATAATGAGATGAAGTCGACAAGAAGCGATCCGTCAAAGGAGGGCCTTAATGAATCCCACATCAGTGACACGGAACGGAGCTAATGATTTTAATGGAGGTGAAAACAATCTGTGAAATATGATTCAGGGTGGCGGTCATGAAAGGATGAAAGATGATGTATGGTAGTGGATGGGACACGGTTGACTCTTTCTGAACAACATCTCTTGAACATATAATGACACTGATGCGATGGATTGGTGTTATAGCTCCAAATCTCACTCTTATGGTTTGTGATGCTGCACTTATGGCCTAGGGCAACCCCTCCTTCCAGACCTGGTCCAAAAATTTAAAAAACAGTGTTTTATTCCCTATACGCGACTTTGCCCTGTGTTAAACACGTGTACACGCGAGTCTGTCTTACCCAACCCGCATGTATCTATTAAAACACTTAAAAAATTATAATTTCCTCTTTTTCGGGCGGTGATCGCGGGTTTACCTGCTGGATCACCTATTAGTGCCCGTGGCCCAACTGTTCCCAACCAACTCCTAACTAAAAAACTACTTTGGAGAGGGTATAAAAAGACATCAAAGGGAAGGCCAAAGGGAGAGAGAAAGGAGAGCAAGATTATTATGCTGAGATTTTTCCCTTAGACCAGGTCTGAAGTCCTTGGTGCATTCTGCACTTCCCCCATTTTGCATAGGAAACCCTTGTTTCCATGTGTATTAGTGATCATTCATCCTTGACATCATCATTGAGTAAGACTTGGAAGGAGCTCTTGTTGGAGGCTGGAGGCTGGAACGAATCCGGGAGGAAGCTTGCTTGGAGCCTGCTGAAGGTGTTCAGGTGATATCTTTCCGATATATGTACTTTATTTGCCTTTATATATAAAGAAACACGTCTTTGTTCCCGAATAATCTTTCTTTATGCTTATGATATTCTTGTGTTGAATTCTTATGAAAGTGGTTACTTAAAGACTTTTTATAACTAACTTTATAGCATAAAGATGATTTATATATAAACTTCTATACATGTACTGTTGTGTTCTTTGATTTGTTTGTCTTGCAGGTCAAAGAAAGAAGAAGGGAACTCCAAGAAGGGTTTGCACCCTAACGGTCTTCTCGAACGTAGGACCTTAGGTATGTACCCTAAACATTAGGATTTGCTTAAAAGTAAAAAAGATGGCTGTGTGTGTGTGTTTCTTTGTATAAGCAATTTTCAGTCTGGTAGAGTCTTAGCCCAAAGGACCCTAGGGGTACTTTCCCTTCAACCAGAATTGGCGACTCCACTGGGGACAACACTCTTGTTGTTCCTAGTTTGGGTAGTCCTCAAGCCAATCAAGGCTCAGTCCCTCTGTTTGTTGGTTCTGACTGTCTGATATTTTCTTGAACTCCAAGCTTTTCCAGTTTTTCAGTTTGTGTTTTTTTATTTTTCTTGAAAGACTTCAGATACGCACTTTTTCTGGATTACAGAAGCGTATATACGCAAGTTGCACTAAGTAAAACCGCGTATACGCAGGTTTCCTTAGTCACAGTCGCGTATACACGCATTCTGCAAATAATTGCAGGCGCGTATATCACATAATTTTCAAGATTTATAATTTTTCTTTTGCTGAATGTTTGTCTGGTGGTTTGGGTCAGTTTAAAACAGTCAATTCCCAGTGACAGTTCTCTGTTTAACAGGGGGCATCTTGTTTCGAACTCTCTCTAGTTATAAGGAGTGCTTGTCTTGTTTTTCGTTGATTGCAAGCGTCATTGATTTTTGACACACAAGATTTCTGTTTAAGAATCTTGATTGCTCTGTTTCGGCAGAGTGGGAAGATTGTCTTCAAATCTTTGTGTCCATTTTGTTTTCATGACATTTGTGTTTGCTTAACGAAATCATTTTTATGACCATTTACTCCTTTGTTTCGGGAAATTTGTTTGTTACCAGTTTCTTGAAACTTGTCTTTTGATATTTTGGACTTTCATTGCTGCTTTTGATTGTCAAAAGCGTTTTCGAACACATTTTATTTTTGTTGAGTTTTCATCATTTGAAAGGTGTCAATTCACAAAAGTGTTTGGTGGCTTGTTTATCAATCATTAGTGTCAGTATTTTTGAGAGTTTTCCTTTGAAAAAGACTTTTTGGTTTGATTGAAAGAAAATCTTTTGAAAGTTTTTGAGTTTCGCTTTCTTAAACTTGCTTCTCATTTGATTTCCTTTTTTGCGAAGTGAAAGTGCTTTGTTTTTATCTTAAAACTTGTTTTTATTGTTTGGACGAAATGATTAGTAACAAATCATCTTCTATCTAAGCATTTCAGTGGCAAGACAAAATTTGGTAAAGCAGCAACTTTCCTTCTTTGTTTTTAGAGTAGTCTTTGAATCGTGCATCCACATTTAGTTCTTGCATTAGGGTAAGATTTGCATCTCTTTTTAGGCATATTTAGTTTTGTTAGTTTTTGTGAGTGTGGAGTCTGAAAAGAAAAAGGAAATTTTTTTTGTTTATATTACAAGTGCCTTCTGAACCTCATAGAAATTGCTATTCATCGAAAACAAAAGTGCATGTGCATGTAGCTAAGTTTTATTAATTTCTTTTGCGTCCATAAAACACCACAAGTTTCACCTCCATTACCTTTGACTTAAAGAACAGCCTAATAAAATCAAGCGCTTAATTAAAATCCACTAGAACTTTTTGTTTTAGTTATTACACCAACAAGTTTAGGATTTTAGGGCCTTGGATTAGGCGAGTGGAGAGTTAACTCTCCAAGGCCACACAAAACGTCAAACATAAGAGTCTGATTAAAGAGAGTAAATCCAATAGCGTTAGGAAGACCAGGAAAGCTCCGGATCTGGGAGTTAAGCACGAGGGTCTGTGAAGACAGGGAAGAGAGATACCCCCTCTCCTACTTGTCCGAACTTACCTCACGACTGTTCCGCCTGGCTTCTGCGACGAGTTGGTACCCATAGTTGCCTCTCCTAGGGATCTGCATAGGTGGCTGCGGAGGGGAATCCCGTGGCACCTGAGGTCGACGTTGTATCACTCTCGACAGTACTTCCGGAGGGCACCCTTGCGAAGCTTGGGGGCTTGCACCGGCGCAGACTGTTGTTAGGAGGTCAGCGTAACTTCCTCTGATACCTTCGCTGATAGGACTGGGCCCTCATCATCCCAGACTATCCTCGGAAGGCCCTTTGATTCACTTTCTCGTATTTTGGTGTCCGGTCTCAATCACCCGGAGCGGAAATACTTGAAAGTTGTTTGACTGGCTGTATCTTTAGGAACTTTATACTGTGTGCTCTGTGCTCCTAGTCGGCTTAGCTTTTAATTTTTTGAGTCTTTAGTTAGATCTTAACAAAAAATTCAAAGTGGCTGACCGGTCTCCAAGACGGTCTCGAAGACTTCGTGGTCTCTCGCCACCTAGTTTAGAGCCTTCTCCTAGAAGGCGCAGAGGGAATACTACCGGTGGGGTCCGTCCCACGCCGGTTGACGCATCGGGGATTGATCCTCCTCTCGGGGATATTAGCGGCCAAGCAAGGCCTGGTACTTTTGAACAAGAGAGGGACACTCCAGTCTTTTCTCAAGTTCGCTTTCAAGCGGAGAATAACGTAGAGGTAGAAGAACTTTCAGAATCATTAGTGATTCCAAATTCTCCACTACCATCTAGTTATCCAGACGTATTGCAATACGTTGGGCCTCCATTATATAGACCAGCGAGTCCAGGTTACGCTACGCGCTTACCATTTATGATCACTACTGGAAGCATGGCTTCCACGAGTGCTGCGACTATGCAAACCCCAACATCGGTGCAAGGGGGAGGAACCATTTCCATCCCCTCCGCTTCCTTGTTCGGATCGTTTGCTAGCACATCTTTGGTTGGGTCTACCTCCATTCCGTCCACGAGTGGAAATGCCCAAACCAATGCTTTTAGTACTGGTTCCTTCCTTTTTGGCACCCAATCACAGGGTATTCCGTCAGTTCCGTTCAGTGCCGCTACGTCCATGATGGGCGGATCGGCTTCATTTCAGGGTTTTCCTTTTGGAAGTGGTCATATCCCACATTCCAACCCAACGGTAGGATCCATGCCTTTTTCTTCAATAGGACAAAGCAGCAATCCTTTCCAAGGTTGGAATAACCCTGGGGTTAGTAACGCAGGAACTGCGAATCCATTCATTGGCCAACAAGGAAGTAGGCCGTATTCCACGGTTAGCATGTTTCAAAGTATTCCTCCCCTCGCTTCGGCTTGGAACCCATATCAGGGGTTATCGACTCCTTACAATTCTTTAGGAGGAAACTTTGCAGGCTATGGAGCTTATACGGCAGGAGTTGGTCAAACTCCGAATTTTGCTGGACCACAAGGCTTGCCTTTTGGTTCAGCTGGTTCTACTGGTCACTTGGGGCAGCCTGGTGCCTCTCAAATCCCAGGACAATCTTTTCAGAACTTTGGGAGTTCTGCCCAGTCTGGGTGGAATCCCCTAGGTCCTCCTAGGCTTCCATTTCTGGCAACGTTAAACTTGCCAGATCTCACTAAGCTAACGAACGACCCTATCAGATACAATCCGGCCTGGCCTCCGGTCCCAACCAAACTCCCTTCGGACATACCAAAATTCGAAGGGAAGAGTGGTGAAGATCCGGGCGATCATGTAACCACATTCCATTTGTGGTGCTCATCTAACTCCCTCATCGAAGATTCGGTTAGGTTGAGACTCTTTCAGCGCACCTTGACTGGTAATGCGGCTAAATGGTACATAGAGTTGCCAGGGGGCAGCTTTACATCGTTCGCTGACTTAGCCAATATCTTCTTGAATCACTTCCAGTTGCCTGTCCGCTATGATGCCGGAACTGAACTTCTGGCTACCTTTCGTCAGGATAAGGCAACCCACATTTCTGATCACATACAGGAATGGAGACGGAGAAAAAGGCTCATTAAAGCCGAAATCCCTCCGGAGTACCGTCTAGAGTGGTTTTTGAAGTCTTTGCAACCTGAGATCTCCAAGGATGTCTCCATGTCTGGGGTCTATTCTGAGGAGCAAGCCATTTTCAGGGCCCAGCAGTTAGAACTGATTTACTCTCAGTCTGGGATCCTCCAAAAGTACTTGCCAGATGCTCCTGGATCTAAGGTTGATTTAGCTAAGCCAAAGCCAGGTCCGCACGCGGATGGTATCGTGGGGTCTGTAGACTCGACTACAGTGAACTTGTTGAATCAATTGCAGCAGTTGTCATTACAAACTGCTCCTAACAACCAAGTCACAATGTCTAATCCTCCTGCTTCCCAAAATTCTTCCATTAACGCCGTCCAATCCGATAACCCCAAAGGAAATCAAAATTCCAATGGGAAAAAGAAAGGACGTGGTAAAAAGAAGAACTCGGATGGGAAGCCCGATGCAAATAAATCCGGCAACAACGCTGGTGGTGGTAAGGGTGAGTCGAGAAAGAAAGTTAAGTTTCCTTGCAAGTTATGCAGTGGGGACCATCTAACTCATCTTTGCCCTAGAATCGAAGACGCTCAGCGCTTGTTAGGACAGCAAGGGACTTCTAGTTCGCAAGCTGTGTTGACTAACCCGTTTCCCCAAGGGCAGCAACTTCTTGCTGGCGCAAATTCGAATCCTGGGACCTCCTCAGGGGGCAACCAGGAAGGGGAAAAAGCATCAAATGTTTTTATGATGGGTTCAAACGTTAACGTGACTACTCGGTCACGTGATTATGGTGAAGCCGAAACATCTAAGGATAAAACGGTTCCCGGAAGTAATGACCTTCATATTGAGCGACCTCCTGTTGAGACTGTACCTAGGATACCGAAAGGTTCCGCCAAACGCGCGACAATTAACCCCAATGCTAGAGCTGCTCAAAATTACTCCATTGTGGAGGATTTGGCTCAAAGCCCATGTGCTATGTCCGCTTTGGAAGTTCTCCAGTCGTGTCCGTCTCAGAGAAGTGCTTTACTCTCCGCCATTGGAGCAGTCGATCCAGCTAACTCTCTAGTGCTCTCTTTTGACATGTCAAATGTCAAAAAGAGACTCCCTCATCATATGGCTTTTCAGGTAAAGTCAACATACCGGAAAATCAATATTTTTCGCACCGTTATAGATGAAGGAGCTTCCACATGCGTCATGTCCATGTCATGTTGGAAGGCTATTGGTTCACCTTCGGCTGTTCCTTCACCAACCGTCTTAACTGCATTTGATGGCCATTCTCACAAGCCGCATGGGATTATCCCGGCCTTTCCTATATGTGTTGGAGGGAAGGTCGTTAATATCGAAGTTGAAGTCGTAGATGCTAACCTAGACTATAATCTCCTATTAGGAAGGAACTGGGTGTACGAGATGGAAGCCGTTGTTTCGACTCTGTTTCGTGTCATTTGCTTTCCTCATGAGGGGAAAATCGTTAAGGTTGATCAATTGGACTATGCTCCAATCGATCCTCAAGCAACCTCCGACTCTACTGTTCCTTTGGTGGATAACCCTCGCCCGCCGACTGAGAATTTAGGAGTAGGGATGTATTCCTCATTGATGGGTACGTTTGATCTTCCCTCTCCTTTTGCAAGAATCAATGCTATTTCATCATCCAAGGAATCTTCTCGAGAGGAGTTCTTCCGAACTCATCATTTTTCCGACCCTTGGACCTTGCCTTCACCTACGACCACATTAGTTGAAGGGCAAGTTAATGGAATGGCGTTTCCTATATCTGCAGCTGAGCTTAGATATCAGGCTATCGTAGACTCTGCAGATAACCATTCTACTCCTTTTTCCGAAGAGGAGTTAGATGGTCATGTGGCCCCCGCTTGGAGCTTTGATTCTAACTCTGCCTTGGACTGCTTAGATTCGGTTCTACCTTCTGAAGAAGCAATCCTCGAAATTATGATGGGTATAGATCGACCTTGGGAAGACTTACACCATCGCTCATATTTTCTTCCTCCATTGCAGGAAGTAGAATCTAGATTCTCCGAGCTCGTTGGTAGTGATGTTTGTACGGTGTCGAACCCTTTGGCTCCAACACACGTGCGTGCCGAAGGTAATATGTCGGTAATCTCAAAAACGATACCTATAAACATCTCTAAGGATCCTAACATCATCGAGAATATCTTCATCGGAAGTGAGTGTTCCCCTGAAGAAATTCAAATTTACACCGACCTATTCAAGGAATATCGTGATGTATTTGCTTGGTCTTATGAGGAAATGCCCGGCATTGATCCTTCTATAGTCCAACATGAGATCAAGACGTACGAAAACGCAAAACCGATTCGTCAAAGGCTTCGGCCGGTTAACCCTAGGAAAGCAGCGGCTATCAAAGCTGAGGTTGAGAAGCTGCTAAGGGCGGGTTTTATATACCCTGTTCCTCTTACGGATTGGGTTTCGAATCCAGTCCCTGTGGACAAAAAGCAAGGAACAATCCGCGTATGCATCGATTTTAGGGACTTAAACAAGGCTTGTCCAAAAGACAATTACCCCACGCCATTTATTGATCAAATTATTGACGAGTGTGCGGGTAATGAGATTTTCTCCTTTATGGATGGTTTCTCAGGTTATAATCAAATCTCTATTCGTCCTGAGGATCAGCATAAGACTGCCTTCATATGTCCCTGGGGTACCTTTGCATATCGAAAGATGCCCTTCGGTCTTAAAAATGCTGGAGCCACCTTTCAGCGGGCCATGTCTTACGCTTTCCACGACATCAAACATATCATCGAGGCATACTTAGATGATCTCGCTGCTCGTTCTCGAAAGAGAACTGATCATCCTAGTCATCTTCGATTAGTCTTTGAGCGATGTCGTTTTTACAAAATCCGGTTGAATCCTAATAAGTGCGTTTTCGCGGTTACATCAGGTCGGTTGTTAGGGTTTATAGTTTCCAATGAAGGGATTCGGGTTGATCCCTTCAAGGTTGAGGCAATAGTTCAGTTGCCTCCCCCGTCTTCAATTCGTCAACTTCAAAGTCTTCAAGGGAAGGCCAATTTCTTAAGAAGGTTTATAGCAAACTATGCCGAGATCACTAAAGGGTTCATGCGTTTGCTACGGAAAGGAGTTCCATTCCTGTGGGACGACTTTGCGCAGCGGTCGTTTGATGCTTTGAAAAAGGCATTAGTCTCTGCCCCGCTTTTGAGTCCACCGGATTATGGTAGAGACTTCCTTTTATATCTCGCTGCAGCAGAATCTACCATTGGTATGGTTCTAGTTCAGGAAGACGATGCTCTTGTCGAGCACGTGATTTATTATTTGAGCCGAGGCTTGATAGGCCCTGAACTCCGCTATTCTCCAGTTGAGAAGTTGGCCTTGGCAGCAGTCCATGCTGTCCAGAGGCTCCGTCATTACATTTTGCTACGCAAAACTTTTGTCTTAGCGGCGGTCAATCCATTCCAATTTGTCCTCAGTAGGCGAGTGATTGGGGGCAAATATAATAGATGGATAGTCATTTTACAAGAATTCGACCTCGAGTTCTTGTCCGCCAAGTCTAAGAAATCTATGGTCTTCGCGGAGCTAATTTCTGAGCTTCCTTGTGGAGAGGATGTTGTTTATGAGGAAAGTTTACCCGACGAACATATATTCCTCATCTCTTCACAAGACCCTTGGTATGGAGATATCATTGTTTATCTCCAGACTTCGAAGTTTCCCTCTACTTCCTCCAAGGATGAACGTCGCAAGTTACGTCACCTGGCTAAAAACTATGTTATCATTGGTGACACTTTATACCGTCGAGGGGTTGATTCAATTCTTCGACGTTGTTTAACCTTAGAGGAAGCAGAGTCTGTTCTTAATGATTGCCACAGTGGAGCTTGTGGTGGTCATCTATCCGGGCTTGCTACAGCCCAGCGCATCTTACGTGCCGGCTACTTTTGGCCTTCACTCTTTAAGGACTGTGTGGAAGCGGTAAAACGCTGTCACCCGTGTCAAATTTTTACTCGCAAGATGCGCGCGCATCCAGCTCCCCTTTTTCCCGTTGTCACCGTCGGTCCCTTTACTAAGTGGGGTATTGATTTTACGACTTGTAATCCGCCTTCAGCGGCAAATCACAAGTACATTATCGTGGCTGTAGACTACTTCACGAAGTGGGCTGAAGCCATGCCTACTTATAAGAACGACAGTGACACGGCAGCTTTGTTTCTTTTCAATCAAGTTATCTCAAGATTCGGTATCCCAAGAGAGATTGTCACTGACCATGGCAGTCATTTCCAAAATCAGCTAATGTCCGAATTGGCTTTTAAATTAGGTTTCCGTCAAGAGCATTCGTCTCCTTACTATCCTCAGGCCAATGGACAGGTCGAGGCGGTCAATAAAACTCTTAAGACGATACTCCAACGGACAATCGATAAAAATCGGTCCAATTGGCACATTATGTTGTATCCGGCTCTTTGGGCATACCGAACCTCCGTTAAAACGGCTACTGGTTTTACTCCTTTTCAGTTAGTTTACGGGATGGAATCTATCTTTCCGGTCGAATGTGAAATTCCATCTCTGAAATTGGCTGTCGAGCTTCTTCCTGAGACTTCGAGTCTCGAGGAGCGCCTAGTTCACCTGGAACATCTCGATGAGCAGCGTCGAGATGCCGCCACGACGAATGAGGCCCATAAGAAAAGGGTCAAAACTCAGTATGATAAGTCTGTCCGACCTCGTGTCTTTTCTGAAGGTGACCTTGTCTTGGTCTATGACCAAGATAAGGACGCCTTGGGGGCAGGCAAATTCAAGCCTATGTGGTACGGTCCTTTCATTATCAAACGAGTCTTAGAAAAAGGATCGTATGAGTTAATTGATTTCGAAGGAAACAAGCTGGCGGAGCCCCGAAATGGGCTCTATTTAAAGAAGTATTTTGCTTAGTTTTACCAGGCAATGGCTTCTTTGTATTTTATGTATATTTGTACATATCTTATCGAGCGTTTTCTGATATCAGCACTTTTGGTCTGCTTTGGCAGGTGTTGATGGATGATTTGGTTTATTTTGGATTCGCCGATGGTGCTAGTCGGCACACTCGGAATCTTGCTTCCGCAGCTTGGGTACTTTATTACCCAACTGGTCAGTTGATGACATCGAGAGGCGTGTGTATCGGTCCTGCTTCAAACAATATGGCCGAGTATACAGCTGTTATCAATTTATTATCCGAGGCAATCTCTTATGGGATCGACTCGTTGGTAGTGTATCTTGATTCTCAATTGATAGTGTCTCAGTTAAATAACATTTATCGGGTTAGAGATCCATCATTATATCGCCAATATTTAAGGGTGAGGTTGTTGCAAAGATCATTTATTTACATTAATTATTTGCACATTCCAAGATCTCAAAATTGGTTAGCTGATTCTATCGCTAATCAAGCATTAGACTGGCATATCAATCATTCATCATCATAAAATCATGCATCAAAAAGTCAAACTGTATATATATATATCGCAAAGCGTCTCGAGTGTACATATGTGTGTCCAAAATATACAAAATTGGGACTCAAATGCCCATAATCATGTCAGGCATATCTAATGCCTCGGCTCTGGATGAGCAGCTAAATAACTAACTATAGCATTGGCCACGCGCCGAAAGACGCGAACCCAGTCACGTGGCATCCCAACCACATGACGCTGCATATCTGGAGGAAGGTCCTCTATCTCGGCCATCGGTACTTGGTAGCTCAATCTCGCCAAGTGTCGCTGGACGTTGTTGAGGGTCCTTTCCGCATTCGCAGCCTCCTCTTCGGCTCCTCGGCCACGCCGTCCATGCCGTGGGAATCCATCTGGTCGCACGGGCCCAATGTCTGGAACATGATCATCATATCAGTCATTTGAATCTCATCAAAAAATAATATATTTTTCAAAGTTCATCATTATACTTGAAAAATCCTAAAAATCATAAAATCATAAAAATAAAAAAAAATCTTACCGATCTCGCCCCATGCTGCATCTGGTGGCAACACTAGGTCAGGATCTCCTCGGAAATCCAGTCCAGCATAGGGGTAGTCGTCTATGGCGATGATCTGTTGCTCCCACCAAGCAAAAAAGTCGTCGTCGAATGCATTCCTGGGCACTTCCCCACCCCCCAGACGTTTCATCAAGTCAGCCCACCGGCCCATGCGTGGATCACGTGGACTACTGATGGGAACTGCTACCCTGGGGCGGAGTGCGGGAACCTTCTCGAAGAAAAAAGTGCATAAAATGGTTCCGTACCCAAAGTTCTTGGTCTGTCCCCTCCTGATAGAAGCAAGCTGCTCCTTCATGTTGGCAAGTAGAGGAGTACACCAGTCAAACACCGTGGTGAGACAGTCCACTGCTACGCTCATGTTTACCCGTGATGCCTGATGTAGCGAAGATGATCCGTTCACTCGAGCTATGGTGAACAAGATTATCCGCAGTGACAAACTCGCCACGTGTGGGATCGAGATCTGACTCCCGACCTTCCGATGACCTGGGCAGTAAAGTTGTACATAGTCGTCTACGCTGAGACTATTCCGGGTCCTGCCCCGGGAGTGTACTACCTCTCCCCTTCGGGAAAGGCCCGTGATGAAATATATATCTTCCACTTCTATCCTGAGTGGCATCTGATCAATCATAAAAGCTTCTTCCTCGACATCCCAATAATCAATAAGTCTCTCGAGCAGACGCACATTTGCTTTCATATTCGGCAACTTGAAGAATTTTAACAATCCGCATCCCCGTAAGGCATCTAATGCCTCATCATTGTCCATAACTTCATTATCTACAGCTGAGTGCTCTCTTTCACGCCATGTGAGAGTCATCCTGGAAGAAAAAATCATTTTCATCCATTAGTTTTATGTATAAAAATTTTTCGCTGCGCACACGCGGTTTACCCTATACACAGTCGCGTGTAGGGCCGTCGTATACGCGATTTATATACATCCAACCCGCGTGTACGCCGCAGAGCGATTTTTTGCAAAAATCTAACGGTGAAACATTAATTAAACTTCCTAAAAACTATCACAATTGATTGCAAGACAAGTTTAGTGCTTACCTGGAAGTTTTCGGCAAGTTTGAACGGTTGAATAAGTCACGGGGAAAGTTTGCTCCTTTTGCTCCACAATTTGCTCTCCAAGTCAAACGGTGAAAATGGTAAGTCCAAAATTTCTTTTTATAAGTTTTGAAAATGCAAAATTTTTTCAAAATTTTATTTTGTTTGGTTTCATGTCACTTTTAACTTGGGAGCTTGGAATGTCGAGATTGAGTTGTTTTTCAGGACATTTTGGACATTTTTCGACGGTTCGAGACGGTTCCATGACTGCTGACCCGTCATGGCAGGTATCGTGTTCTCACTGGCATATAGGTTAGGGACACCATTTTTCCGTTGCATTATGCATACTAGCCTCCATTTGACCGATACATCTGCCGTAGGGTCGACCCCATCATGTTATGGTTCGCAAGCCATTTTCACTCGCCGATTCTTTAAATCATGACATGATGGTAGAGCCATCCTTTTACATGGGCATCCTAGTTAGCACCTCACTGACATTTGTTGCCCATGCTGCTTCGTTTTGAGTAGGCTCGGGAGTCCTCTGTAGTCCCGCCATGACTTATGCGTTGAAGACTCATTCTTCTTTGCTTCTTCGCTTCGTTCTGGCCTTATACCCTAGAGGCTCCTATGTGTGTTGAGTTGTACTTCTGCATTGCATGTTGACCATTTGCACCTTTTGGCCTATAGCCGGCTTCACTTGGACTCGTGTTTAAGCCCACTTTTGACCATGACGTCTGCAAAATCAACCTTGCATACCCTTGACCTCTGCAGCTTGACATACCCAGATCCGTGGAAGGGACATACCTCTGAGTGTCACTGACCAGTTTTTCACCTCCCTGCATTGAGCATAGGAACGTTCCTTTCCCAGGAACTAGATCATCTGTTTCACCGACACTCGTTCTTTCCACTGTACCATAGCATTCTTTTATTCTTTTTCCGGCTTATCAGAAAAAGACAAAAAAATTAAATATTCCAAAAAGAGCGGGAACAGGGACATTATTTCCATTTATTGTTGGCAGCTAGAGTCAGTCGTGTCGCCCTTGAACAAAGCACTCAAAACAAAGTCTCCTCCGCATGGGTGGGATTTAGTTTGACTTAGGTAAGCCATAACCTTGTTATCGAGTCAGTTCTCCCCCGATTGGTTATCTCTTCCAATCATATGGAGGGTTCGTTCGTGCCTCCTGCATGACGAACTTATACAGATTCATTATATGCTGCCACATAGTCACATTGAGTCGTGCTTTTGTTCAAGGGAAGTTAGCCTGAGTCGGCCTTTCTGCGGTGTCTCTTGACTCATTTTTCAGTCGGCCATCCCTGGTTGTCAGTGTCATGTCTATCATCACATCAGTTATATTGGTCCTTCACTCGTGCCGGTTTGAGAAGGTCCCCATTGACTTCTTGCTGGCGGGTCTTGTCCTTATCGACGACGACACATTGCTCTGAGGGCAGACCTAGAGACCGCACCCTGGCCCTATTTTCATTATTGATAGGTCACCTTGTGCTCAGCATCGATCAGTATCATGGGTCTTTGACTGAGTGGTTTCCCTTGTGTTCGACATCAGCATACATTATCACACATTGGGATTCGTGCAGTACCTTGGTTTCCATTTGACCCTATTGGTGGATACCTCGCCTCTGTGTCAGCTTTCATTATTGGTTGGTTCAGAGGGTTTCTGCCGTGCGCTAGCCACATCTTGTGTACGCCGGAAACGTACTTCGGTTGGGTTACTACATCTTTTTCGTCCGATTCCTTCCACATTATTGGCCTACGGGTTACACTCGCGCTAGATTGATGGAGGATGCCTTAATGCCTTCCTTCTAGCGGATCTTTCCCTATCGACTCCGACTCATTGCTCTGGGGCAAAGATCTAGAGTCCATTTGGCAGTACCTTGGGGTTTGCAGTCATTAGTGGCAGATTCCTCGCTATCGACAGTGGGAAACCATCATTGTCTCCTGATTGATAGATTCTTACAGGTGTTCGACTTCAGCTCATCTATTCACACTTGTTAGATTGTACTGGGTACCTTGACGCTCATTATCATTATCGGTGAGTAGTCTCGCGTTTGTTAACGGTATACATCAATGACCGGTAATCAAACGATTTCTCACATGGTCGACTTCAGATCATTTATTCCCATGGTGTAGAAATGTACCACGGCGGTCGGTGAAGACCTCAGGTTGTATCAGCATTCATTGGTTCACTTGACAGTTGCTCCTGTTGCTGCTAGTTGATACCACTCCACCTTATATGTTGCAGTCAGTCATGGCGACATTTTATATGCTGGCACCTGAGTTTGCAGTGTAGTACCATCCTATTCCATCATGTTCAGTTGGTACCTTATGGGATCAGTCTTTGATTTCAGTGATCCGTTGCATCTTTCAGCATCATTGACAGTTTTATATGTGATATTCAGACATGTACTTACTCATTATGATCAGATGATCCATTATGTATTTTTACAGTCATTTATACTTGTATACTTAGTGGATCCGCTTGTACTTGATATGCGGACATGCTTTACTTTTCCTGAGCATGGGTATGCCCGCCTCAGACAGTGTTTCTTTCTGATCTCCTTTCGGTGGCTTGGCAGGCTGAATTCTGGTGAAGTCCTCCTCGGTTTTTCGGCAGAGTTCCTTTCCTTGTACTTACTTAATATATTTCGGCCATCATGTTCCCCTTCTGACCTCATACATTAGGGGGCATCTGTTATAGCTCCAAATCTCACTCTTATGGTTTGTGATGCTGCACTTATGGCCTAGGGCAACCCCTCCTTCCAGACCTGGTCCAAAAATTTAAAAAACAGTGTTTTATTCCCTATACGCGACTTTGCCCTGTGTTAAACGCGTGTACACGCGGATCTATCTTACCCAACCCGCGTGTATCTATTAAAACACTTAAAAAATATAATTTCCTCTTTTTCGGGCGGTGATCGCGGGTTTACCTGCTGGATCACCTGTTAGTGCCCGTGGCCCAACTGTTCCCAACCAACTCCTAACTAAAAAACTACTTTGGAGAGGGTATAAAAAGACATCAAAGGGAAGGCCAAGGGGAGAGAGAAAGGAGAGCAAGATTATTATGCTGAGATTTTTCCCTTAGACCAGGTCTGAAGTCCTTGGTGCATTCTGCACTTCCCCCATTTTGCATAGGAAACCCTTGTTTCCATGTGTATTAGTGATCATTCATCCTTGACATCATCATTGAGTAAGACTTGGAAGGAGCTCTTGTTGGAGGCTGGAGGCTGGAACGAATCCGGGAGGAAGCTTGCTTGGAGCCTGCTGAAGGTGTTCAAGTGATATCTTTCCGATATATGTACTTTATTTGCCTTTATATATAAAGAAACACGTCTTTGTTCCCGAATAATCTTTCTTTATGCTTATGAGATTCTTGTGTTGAATTCTTATGAAAGTGGTTACTTAAAGACTTTTTATAACTAATTTTATAGCATAAAGATGATTTATATATAAACTTCTATACATGTACTGTTGTGTTCTTTGATTTGTTTGTCTTGCAGGTCAAAGAAAGAAGAAGGGAACTCCAAGAAGGGTTTGCACCCTAACGGTCTTCTCGAACGTAGGACCTTAGGTATGTACCCTAAACATTAGGATTTGCTTAAAAGTAAAAAAGATGGCTGTGTGTGTGTGTTTCTTTGTATAAGCAATTTTCAGTCTGGTAGAGTCTTAGCCCAAAGGACCCTAGGGGTACTTTCCCTTCAACCAATTGGTAGCATTACCCCAAATGTGGATGGTTTGGCGAGACCATGGTGATGAGACCGGTGAATGAAACAACCCAACCCAATGTGGTACGGAGGAAAAGTGTCATGTTCAAGAGCGACTTTCTACCATTAAAGCTTTGAGGTTCTCCCAATTTTTCCCCAGTCATTTCCGACCAGTACCTCTTTATTTTTGTCAAGCTTGAGGAGGATAACATATGCTTGTTCTATAACCTGCCCTTCGGGCAAGCCCATCGCTATGTTTTAATGAGCCTAGCGATAGGGAAACTCGTTCTCGTCTAAAGACAAGTTTGTCGCTATTTAATCATTTTAACGAGTCTAACGACAAGGAAAACTCGGTCCTTTTCACTTTTAGAGAGTCTGAAATGGTACCTAAAGTTAACTCCAAAATTCCTTTTTCGTCATCTAATCCCTTAAGTCCGAAAAAGTATAAAACAATACAGAAGGGATGAATGTTCGATAGTTTTATCAAGCCGAACCAGACAAGCGCTCGATCTTTTTGTGCAATAATCCCTCAGGTCCAAAAAGATTAAAATCTAGAGGAGGGATAGCTCTTCCGGTCCTTTAACGAGCTGGAAGGCCAAAACTCGGCAATCTTTTCATATTTTACGAGTCAGATGAAAAGAGCTTAAAGAAGACTCGTCTTTTGAGGAACGAGTGATAAACAGGGATAGCAACTGATTCCAGGTACAGGTTGGAATTTTCCAATCACGGCAGTGTCACAAGGATGGCTAGGGCAAAAGTACCCATTAAGGCAGGGTCTTTTAGGAGACCTACTCCGATATTTTGGAGCGAATGATTCCTTCCATGGATCATTGGAATGCTTCCCGTAACTTGCGAACTGTTGGGGAGAAAAGTTTGTTGGTCAACGATTGTAATTCCTCCTTGGAAGGGAAATGCAATCTTCCTAAAATAGGTCGACACAACAGCTGCCATGGCATATATCCATGGTCTTCCTAGTAGGATGTTGTAATCAAGATTCCCATCGATGACTTCAACATCTATTTCTACCGTTTTTCCCTCTAGTTCAACTTTCAAGTTATTTAGTATACCATATGGGGTATATGTCCTTCCGTCGAATGCTTTTAACGTTGTCGCAGACCTCGACAAGGTTGGAGATCCTAAAGTTTTCCAGCAACTCATCGACATAATGCATGTAGATGCCCCCTCATCAATAATTGTTCGATGAACAGTTTTGTTGAGGGCTTTCACTTGAATAAGGAAAGCTAGTTGAGCTAGTAACTGAGGGTCATATCCTTTATGATCAAAGGCCACAAGATTGGAATCCATTGGGTTAATTCCACCTATTGCTGATAATAAAGCTTGCTCTTGGGAGAAGCAATTTTGCGGTACCTCAAGTGTCAACATAACGGATGGCGATTGGGCCAGGTCCTCTATCTGTGCTATTTTCGCACAAGGATTAAATGTCGATTTGTGTACTGCTCCCTTTTGCAACTTTATCATTGGCTCAGGGACGATGGGTGGCACAACTTCGGTCAAAGTTGTTGTCGAACTACTTGGTTGTTCATTAGCCTTGTTGTTCGACAGCTTTGGATTCCTGTAATCCTTATTCCTCGTCAAAGCATCATTTTGCTGCTTTGATACAGACAACATAAGCACTTGGGATCGGGAAGCATTTTGATTAGCAACCAGTTCGGTTCTTGGGCTTGGAAACGGATCAGTCAACACCGCTGAGGTTTTCGAACTCTTAAAGAATCTTTTAAGCTCAGCTTTGTATGGACAATCTGCTGTCCAATGATCCTCATCGCATATATGACACCCCATAGGGGGTTTCCTTTTCCTCCCTTTCATTTTCTTCTTGCCCCCTGGTTGCTTCAGTCGTTTGTCCTTGTCGTCCGACACGGCACTTACTTCCGAGGCAAGAAGTCCCTCATTTGCATTTTGACCGGAAATCATACGGGCTTTTTTAGATATAGCCTTTGTCGATTTCATGTCTGTTGCGCCAATCACGCCATCACCGACATGAGAGTCACTATTTGATTTAGGAGGAGGAGGAATTGAAAATTCTGGTCTAGGGGTGTCAGGTATTTTATCATAGAGCGTGCCGGACTAAGTATATACTAAGTCTAGATATTGTGCACGAGCAATAACTTGCTCCTCCGTTACGACTCCCCCCTTGGCCACATCTTCCGTTATGGCAGGAAGTAACGACTTTATAAACCATTCAGCTAACAGCTGATATGGAACGTAAGTCTTTACCATCCTGCGACGACGACGCCACTCATGTATATGATCGGATATATGTGTGGCCGTCGTCTGCTTGAAGTTGGTTAAGATTTCCGTTCCAGTTTCATACCTTATCGGTAATTGAAAATGGGTTAAGAAAGTCGTGGCTAAGGAACTGAAATTGTCGAAAGAGGCTCTAGGTAATTCAATATACCATTTAGCCACTGGACCCGTCAATGTCCTCTGAAAAAGGCGAAGCCTTATCGAGTCATCGTTCAGGGTGTTCGACGAACACCACAGATGAAAAGTCATGACGTGACTCGATGGGTCTTCACCTGGATTTCCATTGAATTTAGGAATGTCCGATGGAAGTTTATGCGGAATCGCTGGCCACAAAGGGGCATAAGCAATTGGATCATTCGTCAGCCGGTTTAGATCTGGTAATTCTAGAGTTGCTACAAAGGGCAACTGTTGATTCAGGTTAGACGGAGCATACCCAGGATAAGATGGAATCGCCTGAGCAGTGGGTCTTTGCATACCAGCATAATGTATTTGATGCCGGCAACTTTGACAAGTTTGATGGGCATAACCGTTATTATACGGTTGCCCATTATTTACAAAGACTTGTTGCTCGGGTCCTTGATATGATTGCTGGAATTGCGGTTGTTGAGTTTGAACCAGCTCCGGTTGTTGGACCATTTGCTGTTGTCCAATACTGGATGATTGACCAAGATGAGGAGTCATAGTACTTCTTTGAGCCTGAGTCGCTCCAGATAAGGAGGCACTAACCGGAGGTTGTGATTGAGTTGTCGAGACAAGAGGCTGTTGTATGGCAACTTGAGAAACTTGGGGTTGACATACAACAGGTAGCGCTTGTACTTGCGACGCAATCAACATACCAGGTATAGTGGCAACATTCGACACAGGGTGGACTGGTTGCATTGAATATGCAACCCTTGGTTGCTGTGGCAGTATTGGTACCCATCCGCTGGATGTAATTCCAGTTTGACCTGAACTTTGTTGTAAACTCCCATATGGTTGTTCTCCGGGGGGGAACAATGAAAAGGCATACTGCCCTCCATATGGTGGCAATCCAGTGCTTAAAGGGTAGATTGGCCTTTGAAGACACATTGGATCAAGCTGTTGAGTTTCAACATAAGAAATACCAGATGATAATCCGGATGAAGAAATAGGAACTAACCATGTCGTCGAAACAGTCTCTGATTGGACTCGAGCTTGTTGTTGACAATTTGCCGGGATAGATGGGATACCAGCGAACATCGTTGGAGTAGCAGCAGGAGGCTCTGCTGCTACTGTGTCGGACGACACCGTCCTAGATGTCGACGGTTGTTCAGACATATCTAGTCTATCCAAATTATTTCTTAGCGATTCTACAAGAACTTACGATGCCAAAAGACTAACTTCGAAGATCAACGAGGGAATGGTGATGATTATCCCGTTTAAAATAAATTTTAACGACGCTTAGACACAACTTGCTTTTTCACTTTTAAAGAGTCGAGAAAAAGCTAAAGATGACTCTAGTCTCCTTCGATGTTTTAACGAGCCCGAAGTGACAAATGCTCGGATGGACTTTTTCAGTTATAGAGTTTGAAAAAGGCCAAAAGAAACTACTCTGGAGTTCTAGGCAGAGGGTGTGCCAAACCTTTCGCAAAACCACAGAATACGTTTTACGGTACGGGTGGTCGATCTTCGTGAATGCTGTGTTCACTGCATTGCGATCAGTAGGGCGGTCGACACGGCTTCCTATGGATAAAGGCTTTGTTCCTATAGGGGTCTCCCAATATATACGCGACGGTACGTGGGAGCACAAGTCCGTATTGATACTTATCGCTTCACCATGGAGGAATCACCCAACCACTCAACGCTAAGATATCACGTTTAACGACACTGGAACACGTCTCTAGCTTAGACCTCTATGTGTTTGCGTTATGTTTCAATGCGTTGTTATGTAAATTCAATTTATTTTAAGTTGATCTTGTTTAGCAGTTTGCCTTTATGGATCACCATGAGATGTATGGTACAACTCCTAAATGCAGTCTAAGATGATAAGCAAGCTTTTCAATCTTTCAACTTTGAAAATCTTAACTACTGAGGGAAAAGAAAGACATCATCTTTTCACACAGATCATAGAGCACACACTAATGCACTTTTTCCTAAATCAACATATAAGCTGTCAAAATGCACATGCACAATGCAGGTATTTCTTTTCTCTTTCTTAATGTTGATGTACTACAAGAAGAAAGTTGGTGTATAACTTTGAATTCAATTTCAAGTGAAAGCAAACAAGCTTTTGTCCAAAACCAAAAGACACCTTAAGATTTACTTGTTTCAACACTAGAAATACATAAATTCAAACCATATGACGAAAGCAAAAGCTCAATCAGCTATGAACAACAAACAAACTAACTCTTAAGATCAAAACGACACTTATCACAGGTCTAGATCTAAGAGGCCACAGCAAGACTAGTTCACTTTCGTTATGCGAAACTGCAAATGATATAAGAAATACATAAAGAACAAATACAATTTCTTTATACAACCGAGGCGGAATAGTGGCAAGGAAAGGTGGTTTCACATAGGTACATTGACTGATAACAGGCTGCAAAAACAAGGATGAAAACAGGGCAATAGAAAGCAGAGAACCCCAGTTGCACAAGGCAAAACTGGTTCAGCGCAGGTAGTACACTGTCAGTTTGACATTCAGCGCAGGTAGCCCCTTCGGAACCTGCGATGAAATGCATACTGCCTTCACAGTGCCTGCAATGAAGAGAAAAACTCTCGTTTCTCTTGGTTTCCGGGTTACAGATTGCTCAAAAATCAACAGTTTTTGGCCAAATCAAAGCTATCAATCAAGTAAACACTAAAGGATGATTAGGAGGATGAAAAGCTATCACTAAGAGCTGTTCAGAGTCCTTGTGGATCAGCTCTTCAAATCATAAACATGCCCAGAAACTGAGCTAGAGTAGCTGCCCTCTACTTTGCATTTGAAAGATCCAAATGCAGTTCGATTCGGTACTCCCTGTGTTTAGGAAATGAATAGCAAAAACACAAACAACCAACAAGATACGATCCCCAGTGGAGTCGCCAATTTGTTGTTGAGAAAAGTATCCAATACGGAATGACCCTATCCTACTCTAAGGGTGATAGTACCTCAGCAACAATCGAAGCAAAGCTATCTAAGATTTTTTCTTTATGAAAGTAAAATAGGGGAGAAAGAGATCCACTAACCGATGTCTTTCGCTAATGGTTGATCCAATCTTCTCTCCTTGCTGCTTGCTCCCAGCTCCTTGCTCTTTCACTGGCCCAGCTACACCAAGATCCTGCAAAATGACAAGAGAGGGAAACTACAAGAAGCATACATTCATAATTGATTCAAGGATTAGAATAAATCAAATACACAAGCATAACAATACATCATTGAGACACATGCACATAGAAGAACCTCAAATGCTTTATTAATGGAAGAAGTAAAGTTCAGGAAGTGATACAACCATAAGAGGCCCAATCCAGCATCACCTTCCCAGCAGAAAGAAATCTCCTCTTCACCTCCTTCAAAGCAAATCACCCAATAGTTCTAAACTCAAACCAACAACACTTCCTTACATTCACAAGATTCCAGCCTCCCTAGACCTCATGAGAGAGATCTATATATAGGAGTTTTGGAGAAAGGATGAGTCAACTTGAGGCTGGCATGAAGCTGACTAGTGTCCTCTCTCACTTCAGTTATTCTTCAGTTCTTGAGTCCACTTGGAGGTTCTTGCTTCCACTTGGAGATCTAGACCCTCTTACTCATCACCAGTCGAATTCCTTGATCCAAGTGTCATTTTGGAAGCTTCCTGGGCATTGACACCTTGAGGAATGACTGTGCCACATGTCCCAACTCGCCCAACGCAGGTAGCCTTCTTTGCAGTTGACATTCAGCGCAGGTATATAGTGGAGCAGTTGACATTCAGCGCAGATGCTCAGTGGAGCAGTTGACATGATCCAGAATTGCCTTGTTTTTGAGTGTTTTCAGGTGGAGAACTTTTATTCAGTGCTGTGGTTTGCTGACCTTGTTCCTCTAGGGGTAGGAACAACATGTTTAGGGACTTTGGATCCCTTAGATTATGGACATTTCATGCTTCATGCTGTAAGGCACAAAAATTTCTATAACACAAAGGCTTCCCAATCCATACCTTTCTCTAGCAGCTGGTGAAGGACAATGGTTTTGATGAGACTGTGATGGAACAAGCTTGGGGAGTGATCTTTGTCCTTTAATTGTACCTTTTCATACATTTTTGAAATTCTCCTGAACAGGTAATTACACATGTTGAGTGGCTTTTGAGATGTGAAGTGCACCAAGAGGTGAATATGATAGGCATACAACTTGGAGAACCTACCTTCATAGGTAAAGAACCTCATGATAGTTTTCATTAAAGGGGCATATTTCTCCAGTAAATATCTGAAAGGCATGAGATGAGTATGTGTATCTCTGTATGGCATCTTTAAGAAGGGCTTGTAGTTTCTAAGATCTAGACTCATTCCCTTAAACCAATATTGTCCATTTTTTGGTAAACCAGTTGCTAGTGAGATGGAGGCCACTGAGAAACTAAACTCAATACCAACAATGACAACAATATATCCTTTCAGTTGTGTTGCTACCCAATATTTAAGTTGCTCATAAAACCCTGCCTCACTTACCCTTTTGCAAAATTCCAAGCAGTGAACATCCTCAAAGTACTGTTTGATGAAAGGATAGGAGTTGATTTTGTTGCAATCTGATGGTTCATATCTGAGAATCCTCCCTCCTTTGTGTTGTCTCTTTCTTTCTGGAGAAGATTTAACCTCCATGATGACACAAAGTCGTAGCAGCAGGAAGTGAAAATAGATGTGAGGTGTGAATGGAAATGAAGTGATATGTGGGAGATTTTGACAAAATGATGGGAGGGGTTTTATGAAAGATGAGATGAATTTGAAGACTAATGGAAATGAGTGAATAAAATAGTGAAAAAAATGTTGTTTCTTGCAAGTGAGACCAAGAAGGTTTATGACGAAATTTGCCTAAAAGAACTCTAGGAAAGAGCTAGGGTTTTACTTTTTCAATGTTTAAACTTTGTTTGGAGGTGGATGAACTGGTCAAAATGACTCATCAAACATGTGTGCAGGTGTAGGATATCAATTTACATGTTTTGGAGATAAAAAAATTATGATGACCATTTTTACCATAACATTTCCCATGAAAAATTTTCTATAAACCCTAGCTTGAAAATTTATTGACATGGAATGAAATTGGGAAAGCAAAAGATAGAGGATGATGGTGTACTTACTTGTTCCTTAGTTTAGAAGATAGTTAAACCAAGCTTGCAAGTGAAAATTTGAAGTTTGGGAGAATTTTGGTGAGTTTCGAGGCACTCTGACCTGCTTGCAGCACAGTGTTCTTATGGGCAACGCCAAAGCGCAATGCAATTCACAGAAGCATAGTGCCTGCCTCCTAAGTGTAGTGCAGTGTATCTATGCGCAACGCCTCCAAATTTTGGCTATTTTCTCTTAGGGAAACAAGTTTTTTGCTTTTTTGGGCAAGTGAGCTCAATGATAAGGAGTGAATAGGATATGAATGAAAGAGTTATGAGGCTTTTTGAGTTTATATAGGGAAAATTTCCTCACTTTTTCAAAATGGAAAAGAAACCTACCCTCCTTTAGGAACTGATTTCACTTTATGAAGACAGATTTTACCTTTACCACTGCAAATGTGTTTTTTCTTTCCTGAGTGCTGGAGCTTCCTCTTTTAAAACCTTTGATATCATGAGAATATGAAGAGTGTATGAAAATCATGATCAATTCTTCAACAGTTGCTTTGTCATGTTTGACTTATTACTGGTTTTTTTATAGAAATGATGGACCTTGGAGACCCTTGTCACCTAATGGATGGCCTAAGACCTAATGGAATGATGATGATGACTAACCCATTTTCATTATGAAACCTTCATAAAGTTTGATAAGCGACCAGCATGAGTGAAATTTCAAACGATGACTTCATCTTTGGACTGACCATACAATGACCAAATTTGCTGTGTAAGCCTAGTAATAGAAAAATTTGATGGTGAAAGCCTAAAAAAGAACATGGTAAAAGAATTTTTGATCCAGGTGACAGGCTAACAAGACTGACACTAACATTGGCTCCAACTAGGGATGGTAGCTCCTTGGAGGTGTCAAGAACACCGTAGATCAAGTAGCCTTATCCATTGGGTCAATGGAGTCAACATGCATAAAAACTGATTTTTTGACTTGAGACTCACTGACCTTTTGACATGACAAAAGAACTGAATAAAAAAATGAAAACAGTACTGGCTCAAAGAGCCTTAGGGCCTTCACTTCGGGCTTCAAATTTTGATGACAACTATCTAAAATGCTAGAAGTAAAATACACACCGGTATGTACAATGATGATGACCTTTCAGGATTTTAGACATAGTAGTGCTTGAGAAGCCTACCATTGGTCGCCCCTCCTAAATAATCTTTTCCATCCATTTCTTCCAACAAGAAAGCATTCTTTCCTCTGAAAGCAGAAATTTTGTATGGTCCCTTCCATAAGTTCTCAAACTTACCATGTTTTCCTTTGTCTTCATTTTTAGCATCCCATCGAAGGACTACATCTCCCAAATTGAAATTGTCTTCCTTGGTTTTGCGGTCATAAATATTTTTGATCTTCTCTTGGAGTTTGGATGTGTTCTGAAAGACTTCTTCTCTTATCTATTGTAAATGAATCATCTGGTTTATTCTCCTTTGTATGTCATTAGTTTCACTATCCAATTCCTATAGGATTTTCATTACTGGGATATCAAGAGATGAGGGAAATACTGTGTCAACTCCATATACTAGCTGGAAAGGAGACATACCTATTGAATTTTTGGTGCTGACCCTGTCCGCCCACAAGACATTGATGAGTTTTTTATGCCAATTCTTCTTGTTTACCTCCAGGACCTTTTTGATGATGTTAACCAAAGATTTGTTGGAATATTCAGCTAGGTCGTTCCCCTGTGGATGATAAGAAGTAGAATGTCCTAGCACAATATGATATTTGGCATAGAAATCCACCATTCCTTTTTATTTAAAAGTAGCAACATTGTCTGTTATTATTTTCTGTGGGCAGCTAAATCTAGACAAAATATTAGACTCTAGAAATTGAATGATGACAGAATCAGTAGCTTTCCTGGTTGGGATAGCTTCAATCCACTTTGTAAAGTAGTCGGTGGTTGCTAATATCCATTTGTGTTGTGTTGAAGATGAAGGATGGATTTCTCCAATGAAATCAAGACCCCACTACTGGAAAGGAGCTGAAATCAAAATTGGTTGTAGTGGTAATGGCAGAAGTTTCCTCTTTCCTTGAAAAAATTGACATTCATGGCAACACGACTATTTTGTACGTATCAGAAAAGAGGGTGGGCCAATAGAAACTAGCTATTAAGATCTTGTTTGCTGTAGTTTTCCAAAAATGATGACCGCCACAATCTCCTTTATGAAAATCCTTCATTATATCTTTAGCTTCATTTTCTATCAAACAATTCAGTAGCACACCTCCAGGATCTTTCCAAAATAAAACACCATCCAGAATACAATATTTTGAAGCTTTGAGTTTCAATGATATAACTTTACCTTTGGGGAATTCTGGAGGAGGATTCAAGTGTTGCAAGACATCGACAATGTTAGAGTACCAAGGTGAGGACATGAACATATGAGGCACTTGTAGGAAAGGGTCATTCTCTTCTGGTTCTTCTGATAGTGTAGCCATTAAATTAATTGCCAGTGCATGTAGATTTGATTCGGCCATAAGTTTGGCTAACCCTTGCCCTTTGATGAGCTTTGTAGGTTTTATCTCCAAGTCATATTCCATCATTGTTGCAATCCACTTTCCTCCTCTGCCTTCAGGATCTGTTTGCGCAAGAATTTCTTTTACCGCTGTAGTAGGGACATAAGAAATGGTATGTGAATGTAGAATATAAACTAAAAAATCCTTGAGGGATTTTACCAATGCCAATGCCTGTTTCTCAATGATATTATATCTTAATGCTGCATCTCTTATAGTGCGACTGAAAAATTCTATAGGCTGCTCACTTTTCTGATCTTTTTTCTGCATTAGGACTGCTGCTAATGTGTGCTCAGAAGCAAAAGAAAAAATGATGAAATCTAAGGTATAATCTAGGCTAATAAAAATAGGAGCAGTAGATAATGCAAACTTTACCTCATGAAATGATTTCTTAGCCTCCAAAGACCACTTTACCTCGCTGTCCTTTTTCAACATATTTGTCATTTCTTTCAAGTGCTCAGATAGATTAGGAATAAATCTCCTCAAAAAATTACTTTTCCCATTGAACGACTGAATCTCTTTCTTGTTCCTAGGGAAGTCTAATTGTTGAATAGCCTCCACTCTGTCAGGATCAATGTGGATGCCATCTTTAGAGATGATGTGTCCTAGTAGCTTACCTTCTTCCATGGTGAACAAGCTCTTTTTTGGGTTAAGTGAGATGCTAAATTTTCTGCATTTATGAAAAACAATTCTTAAGTGATGCAAGTGATCTTCATCAGATTTTGAAAGTATTGTTAGATCATCTAGATAGATAACTAGAAATACATCTTTTTCATTTTCAAATGTTATTTCCATAGACCGTTGAAAGGTAGCTCCTGCATTCTTCAGCCCAAAAGGCATCTTGTCATACATGAATGTACCCCATGGCGTTGTGAAGGTTGTCTTGAGCTGATCGTCTTTGTGTACTAGAATTTGATTGTACCTATAGTATCCATCAAGCAGTGACATCCTAGAGGATTTGACCACCTTCTGAAGTATGTGATCCATCTTAGGCAGGGGATAGTTGTCTTTCAGAGACACCTTATTGAGATTTTTGAAATCAATACATAGACGAATTTCCCCGGTCTTATTCCTCATAGGTACTAGATTAGACATCCATTCAAAAAACCGAATGGGAACTATTATTTCAGACTTATAAAGTCTATTTACCTCTTTTTCAATTGATGGCAGCAACTTGGGATTGATTCTTATCAATTTATGGCGAAATGGATTTTGATCGGGCTATATAGGGATGATGTGCTAAATGATACTCTTATCATAAATTTTCAGATCTGAGTAATCCCAAGCAAATGCATCAGAAAATTCCTTCATTAAATACATGTACTTACCCTTTGTTTCGGGAGATAAAGACTTTGATAGTTTGACCAATTTAGAATTTTCAACTATGCCAATGTTTACATCTTCTACTCCCCTTTCTATAGGAACCATGGTGGGCCTCCTGGCGATATCATCCATGTCAAATAACTCTTCCAAAGGCACCAAGCCTCTTGGAATGTTGTTGTCCTTGAGTTGTAATACTTCAGTGTTAGTTGAATGAATGTGGGGATCGTCAAAGTTGTATGCATCATCATTGTGGGACTTCTGAAATTCTCCTTCCAACTATAGAAAACTTTTTATCTGCTTATCATCACCAAACACTTGCCAAAACCTCATGTTATCTGGGACAACTAGGCGATGCTTAACATGAATGGAGTACTTGTGATTAGGATGAATAGGAATCTTCACCATACTGGCTGAAGTGGCGAGTGAATCAACTATGACATTCTGAGTTCTAGGGATAAGAGATAATGTATATTCTGAAAAAGTTTTGAGAATATCAAGTACAGCATTGCGATAAGCTCTCATTCTTGGGTGTTTGGCCTAGTATTCCCCTTTGACTTGCTTGATCACTAATTCGGATTCGCCATAAACATAAATCTTTTTTGCTCCCAAATTTTTCAGAACTTTGAGGCTAGAAATCAATGCCTCATACTCCGCCTCATTGTTTGAACATTCAAAAGCCAACATGTAAGAGCTCATTCTCACATTTTGAGGGATTTTTTTGACTAATGTAATGGACCATGTATCCAAACACCAATTCCTGCTCCTTCTATTCCTGATGCACCATCAAACTCCATGGTCCAAAGACCATTCTCTTCGTATGGAAAAATAATTTCTGAATACTGAATTTCTTGATTTCTAGGATTTTGAAAGGCTAGCTCAGAAATTTTTGTTTTCTACACTATTATTTGAATCTCCTCAATAGGATTTGTAGGCTGTCTACGTTCCTCACTGACCTCTTTACCTTCTTCTGTAATAGTTTCATGTATGTTGCCCATTAGGTTGGGAACTTCTAAAATTTCCACTAACTGACTTTCATCATCAACATAATTCATATCACTAAACAGAATGAAAGAGTCAATATCAGTATGAATAGCATGTATAGGATGATTGACTGGCTTTTCCTTACTGCTGATCATAAATTTCATCTTATTTTCTCTATAAAGTTTCCGGAGCTATCCAAAAATAGGGATGGTGGCGTATGAAAAGTCAAGCTACAGAGTTCCCTTTAATTTTTCTCCCCAAGATCTTGAAAGCAACATGCCAAACCTAGGAGGAATATCAGCAACTACAACATCCATAAGTACATTTTTGGTCGGAATTTGATCTAAGGACACTACCAAGTCTTTAATGAGGCCAAGGCATTTCACTCTTCTAGAATCAAAAGAATAAAGATCATGGTAAGGTCGGGTGATGTTCAGTCTTAGTTTGTCCATGATGGCTTTAGGCATCCGATTATGAGAGGCACCAGAATCTAGCATAGCATTATGAAGGATAAAGTCATGAATTTTAAGACTTAGATAAAAAGGAGGAATTTCACTATCTTCAAGAGCTCCTTCTAAGTCTAGAGCAAAAAGGATTGCTGGCTCATCATCAACTACATTAACTGTATCAGACATCTGATCAACCCTAAGCATTTTTGCAATCTGAAATTTATATTTGTCATTCCTTACCAATTCGGTGAGGGGAATGGATATCTTCACTTTAGAAATTTCATTTTCCAAACTAAAAAGATTAGATTGCCTTTCTACCTCTTTTCAAGTGATGTCCTTCCTTTCTGTTTGGCCTTTAGATTGAGGTTCCTTCCTTTGGCTTTCAGTTTGCAATTCTTTTTCCTTCCTCACATTTCTAGGGGAGGCTTCATTGGTTCTATCCTGATTCAGTGTGACAATATCTTTGTCTTTATTCTGGCCTGCAGGAGTGGTATCTTTGCTTGGTGTGTCCTTTTGTAAATTTTTTCTTTTCTGAGTTAGAGTAATAGGTACAGTTCTATTCCCTAAATTGTACTGCTTTTGGAGATAACTGAGGGCATTCTGATATCCCCTTTGGTACTCTTCAGTCATATCGACCCACAGATCTTCACTTGCGAGCACAAATTGCTGATCATTTGGTATGAAAGAGTCTTCGGAAAACTGATGTTCCTCTGTTAGGAAAGTAGGCAGTTCATCTTCTTGAAATAAGTGATTTGCTTCTACAATTTCTTCTTCATCTTCTTCTTGACCTTTAGTGTAGTTTTGCTGAAATGAAGCTTTTACTTGACTTTGAGGATCTTGATTTCACTGCTCTTTCTGTCGATTTCTGAACTGTTGTTGTTGTTGTCTGCGAAAATTAGGATTCCTCATTGATGGTTTAGCTTGTTGATCAGTTATGGATATTCTATCCATCATCCTCTCCATCATCATCTCCATAGTTTTTATCAAATTGTCAAGCTTTGCATCAGAAGATGATGCAGGCTCTTCTCTAAAAACAACTTTCTTCTCCACCCTCTTTGGCTTTGATTTTGACTTCTTAATGAGCAAATTGGCTTCAACACTGATTGCATTCTATTGCATCTCTTCAAGAGTAGTTGGGTCTCTTTCTCTGAGCTGGTAGGCCATGTCTGGATCGAAAGCATCAGGATAATGAAGAAGAGCCAAACTAGGAGGAGGTTTCATATCATTAGGTATAGAATTGTACATTGTATTAAATCTTGATGTGAATTCTTGAACTGTTTCATTGGGGTTTCTTTTCATTGAATTATACTCAGCCAATATCTGTAATGGATTTTTCTTGTCTTGCCAACAAGCTAGAAATAATTCAATCAATATTTGAGAACTGTTAATGGAATTTGCAGCCATACGAAACCATTTCTTAACATCTCTTGAGAAACTCTGAGCGATAATCCTCATTTTGGCATTCTCCTCATCAATTTCTTCTAAATCAATGAAGTCTATTAACTTGTCAACATGTTGTTGAGCTATAATTTTTGCACTTCCGTCAAACAAAGGAAGTCTTTGACCATAGTTCTAAGGCAAAGCAATAAGTTGAGCAGGCAGTAAAAGAGGCTCAAATCTTTCCATGCCTACTGGAGAAAATGAAGGTGTTACAATGGATTATGTAAGTAAGGGTGGTGATGCTAATGAGGATGTTGGAACTACTAAAATGGGTTGTAGAGGCAAGGATGGAATGAACGGGGGAGGTAGGAAAGATGATGAAACTAAGGCTTTAGGAGATGTGGTAGATGAGCTTGGAGGTGAAAAAGGGGATGAAGCTGTGGCTAGGTATTCAAGTTGGTATTAAACTAAAGATTTTTCAGTAGTGATCTGGAGTTGGTCAGCAAGGCTTTGAAGCTTATCAAAGTTTAACCACAGTTCATGATCAGTCTTAGCAGACAAATATTCTGAAGAAAAAGAGTGAGTTTCAACCTTTAAAGGTTCTAATATTATATCAGAGATACAGGAGTCAAACTTGGACCTTGTAAGTGATAATTCTATCTGCTCTTCAAATGGAATTTGCTCAAAGGTGAATAGAATTTTAAGCAGCGAAGTTGTTCTATTAATTTTACGAATGACACTTTTAGTGATAGGTAGTCAAAGTTTTCTAAGCAATCTTTCAGGGTCTTCAACAATGAAGGGTGAATTTGGTTCAGGATTTGACCTGGTATGCCTTTTGGAAGCCATAATGTATACACCCTAAACTGATGATATTTATGAATTCAACCTATCTTCGGATACAGGAAACTGAGAGGTATAGAACCAGTTCTTTGAAAGCTCTTAGATTTTTCCCAGGAATAATTTAATGGTCATTCCTCGGCAACGGCACCAAAAATGTTAGTCCTTACAATCTCCTAGGCTGAAAAGGAAATCGACAAGGGTAACCTCAAAACCACGTTAGCTTAGTAGCTAGCCCTACTGAGCATGAGAGGGATCTCTCTAAGTCTCTTATCAGTGGTTGAATTTAAAGCAAATGGATTTTAGACTAGATATGAGTATTTTTTTGTTTGTTTGTGAAAATTTGGTTTTTTAAGGATTTGCTGAACTTAGGGTTTGGAGCCACAAGTAGGTCTAGGCTGTGGGAATTGAGGAGCAAACATAAGAAGGAGCTAAATATCAGAAGCCATGGTGTAATTTTCGTATTTTTTAGTGCAGTATAGTGTGGAAGAAACTAATGAGCATAAATATACATGCTTTGATTAGCTTAGGAAGACAACACACATAATTATGAAAACCAGATAACAGAGCTTGAAAAAACAAAAATTCTGAATATTTTATCACAAGGCATTCATAGAAAGAAGAGATATGATGTAGATAAAGATGTTTAGGCCATGAGAAAACAAAAAGAATGAAGCACAAGCACCATGAACTCACTAGGCTAGAGTTCCTTGAAAATAACTGCAACCTGTATCTGTATTAGCTAAAAGATTATTACAATGCAAGCCTCCTTCATAAAAAGTTAAAAATTCTTCTCTTGATGTGAAATGATACATATAGACTCTCCTAGACCACTTTCCCAACTTCAGGAGTCGAATTCCTTGGTGGAAGAACTGACTCCAAGATTCACTCAACCAACAGGTGAGAGTGAGAAGGTGCAATTCAACCACTTCATGAAGAGTTTGTTTAGGAGTTTTCTTCTTTTATGAGGCCTAATAAACATAAAAAAAAACCTATGATGTAAATTTATTCATGTATATCACCTAGCCTCATAACTAGTTCCATTACATAGAGAATCTTGACTTTGACCAAGTTAGACTAGAAACTAGAAATTTTACACAGTGAAAAGTTTCAAATAAAAACACAGAAAGTGAAAAAGCGCAGCGTCAACTTTCAGCTGATTTTCATGCGCTTTCCAGGGGTCAAAATGAAAATCTGAGAGAATGGTCAACTAGCCCTTCAAGTCTAGTTTCTTTAACAGTTTTAATTTCTGAATTTGGAGCACATGAATACCTTCAAAAATCCATTCTCCAAAGGTCACTCCAGAAGCGTAGCGCGCGTCAAAAAATGGTCCAGAATGCTAGTTTTTTGCCATTTTTTTGTACTTTTCTCCAAACTAAGCTACCTCTGCAAAATTTGGGCAAATGGGTTTTTAGAGGATGTCAAGACCTTTCAAAAAATTTATACCTTTCCTTAAATGGAGGTCTGAGGAAAAAGTGCAGCACCTTGAACAATGAAATTTCTGAACTTAGACCAAAATTTGCCAAAAAACCCAAATTGCTCAGAATTTTCTCAAAATTGGAGGGAAGGTGTAAAAATAAGTTTGTTATAAGTTCATGGATGCTTCAGAAAGAATATCCAAGTTTCCCCCATCCTTTTGATCTTTTTTGGCCTCCTTGAGCTTGTTTTCATGTTGTTTTACTTTGACATTGGCGATCATGTTTTGAGCTTGATAGTGATGTGCCATGTGTCTGAGCATTTGATTGTCTCTATTTTTCTTCTCTAGGAGCTTCTCCAAGTGTTCATTCACCCTGTTACGCCAATATTCTTTATCTTGATGAACCTCTAAGGCAATCCTTTCCTCTAGGTTAAGGTCTTCATTGAGTAAAATTTGTTCTTGTTTCTCCTACAGAGCTTTCTTGAGGCCTATTGTTCTTTTTCTTTTCCTTTTTCCTCTCACCTATGATGCTTCAGGCTCACTTGATGTTGTTATCTCCTTACCTTTTCCGACTTGCTACATTAGCTTAGCTTTTTCCTTTTCTAGGATCAACTCTTTTTCTTTGAGTTGACTGTTTTCCTGTTCGAGGAATGATATAACATACTTTTCCCTTTCCAGATTTATTACCAGCTCCTTGATTTGGTAGTCCTTGTTCCTGAGAGTCTGTCTCATGATTGAAGTCTGATCTTCCACCTCTAAATCAATAATCTCGAAATCATGCTCAACTGTCTCCTTATCCTTTGTTGCCGATTCCTTCTTTATCGATGAAGAAGGCTTGGCTCCTTTCTCTTTGTGAGAAGAAAACACAAGCCTCTGCCCTTTCTTATACACTTTGGTCACTTCCAACTTAGGTAGTTGAATCTTCTCTGTTGTTTTTCTAGATGACCCCATCTCTGTTTGTTGTTTTGGTGCACTTGGGGACTGAGATGATGCATTTTCCTCATGCCATTTTAAAGCTGCTTCTACAAAGGCTTCCCAATCCATACCTTTCTCTGCTAGCTAGTGAAGGAAAATGGTTTTGATGAGGCTGTGATGGAACAAGCTTAGGGAGTGCTCTTTGTCCTTTAATTGTATCTTTTCAGACATTTTTGAAATGCTCCTGAACAAGTAATTACACATGTTGAGTGGCTTTTGAGATGTGAAGTGCATCAAGAGCCGAATATGATAGGCATACAACCTAGAGAACCTACCTTCACAAGCAAAGAACCTCATGTTATTTTTCATTAAAGGGGAATATTTCTCCAGTAAATATCAAAAAGGCATGAGGTGAGTATGTGTATCTTTGTATGGCGTCTTTAAGAAGGGCTTGTAGTTTTCAAGATCTAGACTCATTCCCTTAAACCAATATTCACCATTGTCTGGTAAACCAGTTGCTAGTGAGATCGAGGCCACTGAGAAAATAAACTCAATACCAGCAATGACAGCGGTATCTCCTTTTAGTTGTGTTGCTACCCAATCTATTAGTTTCTCATAAAACCCTACCTCACTTATCCTTTTGCAAAATTCCAAGTAGTGAACATCCTCAAAGCACTGTTTGATGAAATGATAGGAGTTGATTGTGTTGCAATCTAATGGTTCAGATCTAAGAATCATCCCTCCTTTGTGTTATCTCTTTCTTTCTGGAGAAGATTTAGCCTCCATGATGATCCAGGTGGATATTGGTGGCCACCTGCCAAGTCCACCTGGACCCCCACCATGGTCTTTCTCAGCATTTTCAGTTTCCTTAATTGTAGCACAACTTACTATTTTTAACAGTTTTTCGGGTCCTGAACTTCCGGAGCCGTTTTGAGGCCCTAAACGACGTTTTTTGGGGAATGGACCGATGATGCCCGTTCCAACAATGATAGTGCTCGGATAGATCTTTCTAATGAGCTATTGTACGCGTCTAATGGAGATCATATGCCAACGTTACGACCCTGGGAAGTTGATGTACCAACTTACCCCCAAACGGGGCCCACAGTTTGACGTTTCATCTCCTAGGGTTAGGTTTTGGAATGTTAAGGGTTTTCCATTGTTTCTCAACAATAAATAGGCCTTCGAGCCTCATTATAACACAGTTCAGAGGCATGTAGCCATCACATCACTTCTCAGAGATAAGCTACCATCGCCCTAGCTGGTTTATTTGTAAGCATATTTCAGTATTTTCCATTAATGAAATGAAGTATTATTTCCGCTGCATCTTTGTGTATATGGTTATCTCTGTAATTTGTTGCGTTCCTGTTTAAATCCGGATCAGTTGTATCAGAGCGGTCTGCTTTTTCTCTGTTTTTCTTTGCATGTCCCCAACAAGGTCGGGATATAAGGAGTTAGGGCTTGAACTGGTTGAACCTTTGCAAGACCAGCCTCGCAAATCCCGACGGCCTCCCATGGCGGACGAGAAGAAAGACGAGGGGGCAGGAGATCCCATCAAAATCTTGCTCGAAGAAGCCCTCGAGCGACAACGGAACGCGATGATGGACAGCTTTGCCCAGATCCTTCAACGGCTACCCAGAAGCAACGCATCGGCTTCCAGCAGCTACTCTGGAAACGCCACACCCTTTAAGGTACAAGTTAATTTTGAAATCCCCATATTCGAGGGTCAGATAGACGCAGATGCCGTAGATAAATGGTTAAATCTGCTAGAGGGTTATTTTTCTGTTCATGAATTTTCGAGTCGGGAAAAGATTGTTTTTGCTCTCCTCAAAGCAGCCCCCCACGTCAAGGACTGGTGGGAAACCTACTGCGAGCAGAAGGATGAAAGTACTGGCTCACTATTTTCAGCCGCACCCACCTGGGATTCGTTCCGGGATGCCATCAAGGAGCAGTACTACCCTGTCGGAGCTATGAGGATGAATACATAAAGTGGACCACGCTGCGGCAGGGAAGGGACCAAGACGTGCCGGAGTTCACCAATCTTTTCCATACCCTTCGCACAAAGTTGGGTATCAAGGATTCGGAGCAACATTTGATACTCAAATACCGTGGCTGCCTGCACAAGTACATCCAGGAAGAAATACAATTCCTAAACATCCCCTCGCTCGGCGCAGCATACCGGTATGCCGTCAAGGTCGAGCAGAAGTTTAAACAAAAGAAGCGAGACTTTGGATCTGCGAATCCAAAGCAGGGGAAAGGTGCCCCTAAACCACAGAACAAAGGACAAAGCCAAGGCGGGACAGCCCAAGACAACCAGCCGAAGCTGCAAGCAAAGAACAGCGCCGCGAAGCCGAGAAAGGACACTGGAAAATGGTGCGAGTTCCATAAGAGCTCCACTCACAACACAAGTGAGTGTCGGGCCAAGCAGTCACTGGTGGCTGAGCTAAAGGTTTCAGAATCAGATGCATGTTCCGACTCTGAGTCAGAACCCGATAAGGGGTATGAAAAAGGGAAGCAGATCATTGATGCGGACCCACGCCACTGTTGCTACCGCAAAGATCCAGAAAAATGAACCCGAAGATCCAGAGGAGGAGGAGCGTCTCTTCCACTCCCAGATGTGGGTAAAGGGCTCCCCGATACAGTTCATTGTTGATAGCGGGAGTCAAAAGAACCTCATTTCGGCAGAGGTCGTGAAGCGGTTGGGCTTACCGACCACAGCACATCCACAACCATACACCATTGGGTGGCTTCACCAAGGACGAGATCTTCGCGTGAGCCAGCAGTGTCGCCTTCCATACAACATCAAGCCCTTCACGGATGAGGTATTGTGTGACATTGCTCCCCTTGAAGTTTGTGATGTATTACTAGGACAACCATACTTGTGGAAGCGACATGCTGTGTATGAATCAAGGCCCCGTGCTGTTATTATTACATTGGGAAATAAGTTGTTCAGGATACCAGAGGTAGCACCACCTGCCGCCATCTCTTTGATTACTGCAAAACAATGCAGTAAGATCATTTCCAAAACCAGGAAATTTGTTTTCCTGATGATACGCCCTCAAGGAAAGAAGAAGACAGTGGCCGCGGCCTCCAAACGGGGTCCCTCTGCACGACAACTACAGATGGACAAGATTGTGGAGGAGTACGAGGACATCTTCACCTCCCCGGCAGGGGTTCCTCTGCACTGTCAAGTCAAGCACTCCATCGATCTGACCCCAGGTGCGCCGCTACCCAATGGACCAATTTATCGGCGCTCCGTTCTGGAGAACGATGAAATCAAGAGGCAGATTCAGGAGCTCCTGCAGAAAGGTCACATCCGTCCGAGTTCATCGCCCTGTGGGAGCCCGATCGTGTTGGTACAGAAGAAGGATGGGACGTGGAGACTCTGTATTGACTATCGGGCGCTGAACAAGATCACTGTCCGTAATAGGTACCCGATCCCGCGGATTGATGACCTCCTAGACCAACTAAAGGGGGCGAAATATTTCAGCAAGATCGATCTGAAGTCAGGATATCACCAGGTACCAATCGAACCCTCCGATGTGTGGAAGACTGCCTTCAAATCCAAGGAGGGCCTCTTCGAATGGTTGGTCATGCCTTTCGGATTGACGAATGCTCCTGCAACCTTTATGAGGCTAATGGATGACATCTTGCGGCCATTCACCAACTCCTTTGTAGTAGTATACTTGGATGACATTCTGATCTTCAGCCAGAGTTGGGAAGAGCACCTCCACCACATCCGACAGGTTCTCCAAACACTGCGGCAACACAAGCTATGTGCCAATTTGGAGAAATGCACTTTTGGCATGACCCAGGTTCAGTATCTGGGATACATCATTGATGAACAGGGGGTGCATGTCGATCCAGCCAAGATCCAAGTCATTCGGGATTGGCCCTCTCCAACCACTCTAACAGAGCTCCGCAGCTTTCTAGGTCTTGCCAACTTCTACCGCAGGTTTGTGTTGGGGTTTTCTCATATTTCTTGGCCCTTGAGTCAAGTCACCAAGGGCGGGGCGAAAGCAAAATTCTTTTGGTCTGAATCTCAACAGAAGGCATTCAGGGAGTTGAAGGATCGCCTCTGCACGGCACCAGTGCTCGCGTTACCAGATTTACAACAACCATTTGAGGTCGAGACAGATGCCTCTGACTATGCTATTGGGGCAGTCCTTACTCAACATGGACATCCAGTGGCATATCACAGTGAAACACTTTCAGACACAGTCCGGAAGTACCCCACTTATGATAAAGAGATGTATTCCATTGTACAGGCCTGCCGACAATGGAAGCATTACATTTTGGGGAAGGAAACGGTCATCCACACAGACCACCGACCTCTGCAGTTCATACAGACCCAAGGGAAATTGCAGAATGATCGCCATCAGAAGTGGTCTACATACCTGCAACAGTTTCACTTGAATATCAAGTATAAAAAGGGCAGCACCAATAATGTTGCAGATTGCCTCAGTCGACCACCGATCATGGCGCTAACCACCGTGCTCAACTCTTGTGGGCACGAGACTTCTGATTGGCCACTTCTCTACAAAAGCGACCCAGAATTCGGCCACACATACCAGACACTCTTGGAGGGTCGGCAGGTTGCAGATTTTCACCTCCAGGATGCCCTATTATGCCACCTCGGTCACCTTTGTGTTCCTTCAAGCGAGCGTGCCAAGATGATTTGGGAAGCACACTACAGTCGGGCTGCTGGGCATTTCGGGGTCGAGAAAACAGTGGCAGTACTGCAAAATTATTTCTATTGGCCGAATCTTCGACAGGATGTTGGGAAGTACATCCGATCATGTACTGCCTGTGCCATTGCCAAACCGACCATTAAGAAGCACGGCCTCTATACCCCGTTGCCTACCCCTAGTCGACCTTGGGAATCCATCTCCATGGATTACATGTCAGGCCTTCCTTCCACTAAGCATGGAAATGACTGTGTTTTTGTGGTCGTCGACAGGTTCTCGAAGATGGCCATTATGGTGGCCTGCAAGAAGAATATCACAGCAGAAGCCACTGCTAAACTCTTCTTTGAACGAGTGTGGGTGCACTTTGGGATCCCACAGTCTATCATCTCAGATCGGGACAGTCGGTTTCTCAGCACATTTTGGTCCAGTCTCTGGTCAATGCTGGACACCAAACTCACGAAGTCCACAGCCTTCCATCCTCAAACTGATGGCCAGACAGAGGTTGTCAATAGGATGATTGTGCACATTCTGCGCATGTATAACTCAAAGCATCCACGCACATGGGACGAGAGCCTCCCCTATGTTCAGCACAGCTACAACCGAGCTCTTCACAGCTCCACTGGCCATAGCCCTTTTCAGGTGGGTTTGGGATTCCAGCCACTATGCCCCATTGATGTGGCCATGCCACTTGCAGCTACTCACATGAATTCAGCTCATGTCCAGTCCGAAACAGATAAGGCCACCAGCTTCATTGAGCGCATCCAACATATTCGCCAGCAGGTCCATGACATTCTTGAGAAATCAAATGCCAAGTACAAGCAGCGACATGATCAACATCGGGTGCCACACAAGTTTCAGGTGGGCGACAAAGTCTGGTTGCATTTGCAAAAGGAACGCCTTACTGGAGCCTATCGGAAATTGAGACCACTCCGATATGGTCCTTACACCATTACTAAGGCTATGGGAGACAATGCATTTGAGCTCAGCATTCCCCCATTCCTTGGCCTGCACCCAGTGTTCAATGTGGACCGCCTTCGGCCATACTTTCCACCATTGCTAGACACATCCGACATTGCAGAACAGCTCAAACCCACAGAATTAAATCCAGATTGCATGGAACAAGCTGCAACTGATCGGATCATGGACACACAGATCAAGAACACTCGCCAACAGAATATCCAACTGTATCGAGTTGTCAAAGCAGGCCAACTCCTTCAGCAGGGCAAGTGGCTCACCAGGGAACAAGTTCAGCAGAAGTTTCCTCATCTCATGGAGGAGCTCAACGCAATGGGGACCATTGCTTCCTAATGGGGGAGGAATGATCCAGGTGGATATTGGTGGCCACCTGCCAAGTCCACCTGGACCCCCACCATTGTCTTTCTCAGCATTTTCAGTTTCCTTAATTGTAGCACAACTTACTATTTTTAGCAGTTTTTCGGGTCCTGAACTTCCGGAGCCGTTTTGAGGCCCTAAACGACGTTTTTTGGGGAATCCAAGGGCAACATCGGTCCATGGAATGGACCGATGTTTCCCGTTCCAACAATGATAGTGCTCGGATAGATCTTTCTAATGAGCTATTGTACGCGTCAAACGGAGATCATATGCCAAAGTTACGACCCCGGGAAGTTGATGTACCAACTTACCCCAAACGGGGCCCACAGTTTGGCGTTTCATCTCCTAGGGTTAGGTTTTGGAATGTTAAGGGTTTTCCATTGTTTCTCAACAATAAATAGGCCTTCGAGCCTCATTGTAACACAGTTCAGAGGCATGTAGCCATCACATCTCTTCTCAGAGATAAGCTACCATCGCCCTAGCTGGTTTATTTGTAAGCATATTTCAGTATTTTCCATTAATGAAATGAAGTATTATTTCCGCTGCATCTTTGTGTATATGGTTATCTCTGTAATTTGTTGCGTTCCTGTTTAAATCCGGATCAGTGGTATCAGAGCGGTCTGCTTTTTCTCTGTTTTTCTTTGCATGTCCCCAACAAGGTCGGGATATAAGGAGTTAGGGCTTGAACTGGTTGAACCTTTGCAAGACCAGCCTCGCAAATCCCGACGGCCTCCCATGGCGGACGAGAAGAAAGACGAGGGGGCAGGAGATCCCATCAAAATCTTGCTCGAAGAAGCCCTCGAGCGACAACGGAACGCGATGATGGACAGCTTTGCCCAGATCCTTCAGCGGCTACCCAAAAGCAACGCATCGGCTTCCAGCAGCTACTCTGGAAACGCCACACCCTTTAAGGTACAAGTTAATTTTGAAATCCCCATATTCGAGGGTCAGATAGACGCAGATGCCGTAGATAAATGGTTAAATCTGCTAGAGGGTTATTTTTCTGTTCATGAATTTTCGAGTCGGGAAAAGATTGTTTTTTCTCTCCTCAAAGCAGCCCCCCACGTCAAGGACTGGTGGGAAACCTACTGCGAGCAGAAGGATGAAAGTACTGGCTCACTATTTTCAGCCGCACCCACCTGGGATTCGTTCCGGGATGCCATCAAGGAGCAGTACTACCCTGTCGGGAGCTATGAGGATGAATACATAAAGTGGACCACGCTGCGGCAGGGAAGGGACCAAGACGTGCCGGAGTTCACCAATCTTTTCCATACCCTTCGCACAAAGTTGGGTATCAAGGATTCAGAGCAACATTTGATACTCAAATACCGTGGCTGCCTGCACAAGTACATCCAGGAAGAAATACAATTCCTAAACATCCCCTCGCTCGGCGCAGCATACCGGTATGCCGTCAAGGTCGAGCAGAAGTTTAAACAAAAGAAGCGAGACTTTGGATCTGCGAATCCAAAGCAGGGGAAAGGTGCCCCTAAACCACAGAACAAAGGACAAAGCCAAGGCGGGACAGCCCAAGACAACCAGCTGAAGCTGCAAGCAAAGAACAGCGCCGCGAAGCCGAGAAAGGACACTGGAAAATGGTGCGAGTTCCATAAGAGCTCCACTCACAACACAAGTGAGTGTCGGGCCAAGCAGTCACTGGTGGCTGAGCTAAAGGTTTCAGAATCAGATGCATGTTCCGACTCTGAGTCAGAACCCGATAAGGGGTATGAAAAAGGGAAGCAGATCATTGATGCGGATCCCAGCGCCACTGTTGCTACCGCAAAGATCCAGAAAAATGAACCCGAAGATCCAGAGGAGGAGGAGCGTCTCTTCCACTCCCAGATGTGGGTAAAGGGCTCCCCGATACAGTTCATTGTTGATAGCGGGAGTCAAAAGAACCTCATTTCGGCAGAGGTCGTGAAGCGGTTGGGCTTACCGACCACAGCACATCCACAACCATACACCATTGGGTGGCTTCACCAAGGACGAGATCTTCGCGTGAGCCAGCAGTGTCGCCTTCCATACAACATCAAGCCCTTCACGGATGAGGTATTGTGTGACATTGCTCCCCTTGAAGTTTGTGATGTATTACTAGGACAACCATACTTGTGGAAGCGACATGCTGTGTATGAATCAAGGCCCCGTGCTGTTATTATTACATTGGGAAATAAGTTGTTCAGGATACCAGAGGTAGCACCACCTGCCGCCCTCTCTTTGATTACTGCAAAACAATGCAGTAAGATCATTTCCAAAACCAGGAAATTTGTTTTCCTGATGATACGCCCTCAAGGAAAGAAGAAGACAGTGGCCGCGGCCTCCAAACGGGGCCCCTCTGCACGACAACTACAGATGGACAAGATTGTGGAGGAGTACGAGGACATCTTCACCTCCCCGGCAGGGGTTCCTCTGCACTGTCAAGTCAAGCACTCCATCGATCTGACCCCAGGTGCGCCGCTACCCAATGGACCAATTTATCGGCGCTCCGTTCTGGAGAACGATGAAATCAAGAGGCAGATTCAGGAGCTCCTACAGAAAGGTCACATCCGTCCGAGTTCATCGCCCTGTGGGAGCCCGATCGTGTTGGTACAGAAGAAGGATGGGACGTGGAGACTCTGTATTGACTATCGGGCGCTGAACAAGATCACTGTCCGTAATAGGTACCCGATCCCGCGGATTGATGACCTCCTAGACCAACTAAAGGGGGCGAAATATTTCAGCAAGATCGATCTGAAGTCAGGATATCACCAGGTACCAATTGAACCCTCCGATGTGTGGAAGACTGCCTTCAAATCCAAGGAGGGCCTCTTCGAATGGTTGGTCATGCCTTTCGGATTGACGAATGCTCCTGCAACCTTTATGAGGCTAATGGATGACATCTTGCGGCCATTCACCAACTCCTTTGTAGTAGTATACTTGGATGACATTCTGATCTTCAGCCAGAGTTGGGAAGAGCACCTCCACCACATCCGACAGGTTCTCCAAACACTGCGGCAACACAAGCTATGTGCCAATTTGGAGAAATGCACTTTTGGCATGACCCAGGTTCAGTATCTGGGATACATCATTGATGAAAAGGGGGTGCATGTCGATCCAGCCAAGATCCAAGTCATTCGGGATTGGCCCTCTCCAACCACTCTAACAGAGCTCCGCAGCTTTCTAGGTCTTGCCAACTTCTACCGCAGGTTTGTGTTGGGGTTTTCTCATATTTCTTGGCCCTTGAGTCAAGTCACCAATGGCGGGGCGAAAGCAAAATTCTTTTGGTCTGAATCTCAACAGAAGGCATTCAGGGAGTTGAAGGATCGCCTCTGCACGGCACCAGTGCTCGCGTTACCAGATTTACAACAACCATTTGAGGTCGAGACAGATGCCTCTGACTATGCTATTGGGGCAGTCCTTACTCAACATGGACATCCAGTGGCATATCACAGTGAAACACTTTCAGACACAGTCCGGAAGTACCCCACTTATGATAAAGAGATGTATTCCATTGTACAGGCCTGCCGACAATGGAAGCATTACATTTTGGGGAAGGAAACGGTCATCCACACAGACCACCGACCTCTGCAGTTCATACAGACCCAAGGGAAATTGCAGAATGATCGCCATCAGAAGTGGTCTACATACCTGCAACAGTTTCACTTGAATATCAAGTATAAAAAGGGCAGCACCAATAATGTTGCAGATTGCCTCAGTCGACCACCGATCATGGCGCTAACCACCGTGCTCAACTCTTGTGGGCACGAGACTTCTGATTGGCCACTTCTCTACAAAAGCGACCCAGAATTCGGCCACACATACCAGACACTCTTGGAGGGTCGGCAGGTTGCAGATTTTCACCTCCAGGATGCCCTATTATGCCACCTCGGTCACCTTTGTGTTCCTTCAAGCGAGCGTGCCAAGATGATTTGGGAAGCACACTACAGTCGGGCTGCTGGGCATTTCGGGGTCGAGAAAACAGTGGCAGTACTGCAAAATTATTTCTATTGGCCGAATCTTCGACAGGATGTTGGGAAGTACATCCGATCATGTACTGCCTGTGCCATTGCCAAACCGGCCATTAAGAAGCACGGCCTCTATACCCCGTCGCCTACCCTAGTCGACCTTGGGAATCCATCTCCATGGATTACATGTCAGGCCTTCCTTCCACTAAGCATGGAAATGACTGTGTTTTTGTGGTCGTCGACAGGTTCTTGAAGATGGCCATTATGGTGGCCTGCAAGAAGAATATCACAACAGAAGCCACTGCTAAACTCTTCTTTGAACGAGTGTGGGTGCACTTTGGGATCCCACAGTCTATCATCTCAGATCGGGACAGTCGGTTTCTCAGCAGATTTTGGTCCAGTCTCTGGTCAATGTTGGACACCAAACTCACGAAGTCCACAGCCTTCCATCCTCAATATGATGGCCAGACAGAGGTTGTCAATAGGATGATTGTGCACATTCTGCGCATGTATAACTCAAAGCATCCATGCACATGGGACGAGAGCCTCCCCTATGTTTAGCACAGCTACAATCGAGCTCTTCACAGCTCGACTGGCCATAGCCCTTTTCGGGTGGGTTTGGGATTCCAGCCACTATGCCCCATTGATGTGGCCATGCCACTTGCAACTACTCACATGAATTCACCTCATGTCCAGTCCGAAACAGATAAGGCCACCAGCTTCATTGAGCGCATCCAACATATTCGCCAGCAGGTCCATGACATTCTTGAGAAATCAAATGCCAAGTACAAGTAGCGACATGATCAACATCGGGTGCCACACAAGTTTCAGGTGGGCGACAAAGTCTGGTTGCATTTGCAAAAGGAATGCCTTACTGGAGCCTATTGGAAATTGAGACCACTCCGATATGGTCTTTACACCATTACTAAGGCTATGGGAGACAATGCATTTGAGCTCAGCATTCCCCCATTCCTTGGCCTGCACCCAGTGTTTAATGTGGACCGCCTTCGGCCATACTTTCCACCATTGCTAGATACATCTGACATTGCAGAACAGCTCAAACCCACAGAATTAAATCCAGATTGCATGGAACAAGCTGCAACTGATCAGATCATGGACACACAGATCAAGAACACTCGTCAACAGAATATCCAACTGTATCGAGTTTTCAAAGCAGGCCAACTCCTTCAGCAGGGCAAGTGGCTCACCAGGGAACAAGTTCAGCAGAAGTTTCCTCATCTCATGGAGGAGCTCAACACAATGGGGACCATTGCTTCCTAAGGGGGGAGGAATGATCTAGGTGGATATTGGTGGCCACCTGCCAAGTCCACCTGGACCCCCACCATGGTCTTTCTCAGCATTTTCAGTTTCCTTAATTGTAGCACAACTTACTATTTTTAGCAGTTTTTCGGGTCTTGAACTTCCGGAGCCGTTTCAACAATGATAGTGCTCGGATAGATATTTCTAATGAGCTATTGTACGCGTCAAACGGAGATCATATGCCAAAGTTATGACCCCGAGAAGTTGATGTACCAACTTACCCCCAAACGGGGCCCACAGTTTGGCGTTTCATCTCCTAGGGTTAGGTTTTGGAATGTTAAGGGTTTTCCATTGTTTCTCAACAATAAATAGGCCTTCGAGCTTTATTATAACACAGTTCAGAGGCATGTAGCCATCACATCTCTTCTCAGAGATAAGCTACCATCGCCCTAGCTGGTTTATTTGTAAGCATATTTCAGTATTTTCCATTAATGAAATGAAGTATTATTTCCGCTGCATCTTTGTGTATATGGTTATCTCTGTAATTTGTTGCGTTCCTGTTTAAATCCGGATCACATGATGACACAAAGTCCTAGCAGCAGGAAGTGAAAATAGATGTGAGGTGTGAATGGAAATGAAGTGATATGTGGGAGATTTTGACAAAATGATGGGAGGGGTTTTATGAAAGATGGGATGACTTTGAAGACTAATGGAAATGAGTGAAGAAAATAGTGAAAAAGATGTTGTTTCTTGCAAGTGAGGCCAAGAAGGTTTATGATGAAATTTTCCCAAAAGAACTCTAGGAATGAGCTAGGGTTTTGCCTTTTCAATGTTTAAAGTTTGTTTAGAGGTGGATGAACTGGTCAAAATGACTCATCAATCATGTGGGCATGTGTAGGATATCAATTTACATGTTTTGGAGATCAAAAATTATGATGACCATTTTTACCATAGCATTTCCCATGAAAAATTTGCTATAAACCCTAGCTTGAAAATTTATTGACATGGAATGAAATTGGGAAAGCAAAAGATAGAGGATGATGGTGTACTTACTTGTTCCTTAGCTTAGAAGACAGTTAAACCAAGCTTGCAAGCGAAAATTTGAAGTTTGGGAGAATTTTGGTGAGTTTCGGGGCACTCTGTCCTGCACGCAGCACAGTGTTCCTACGTGCAGCACCAAAGCATAGTGCAGTTCACAGAAGCACGATGCCTGCCTCCTACGTGCAGTGCAGTGTATCTATGCACATTGCCTCCAAATTTTGGCTATTTTCTCTTAGGGAAACAAGTTTTTTGCTTTCTTGGGTGAGTGAGGTCGATGATAAGGAGTGAATAGGATATGAATGAAAGAGTTATGAGGCTTTTTGAGTTTATATAGGGAAAAATTCCTCACTTTTTCAAAAAGGAAAAGAAACCTACCCTCCTTTAGGAATTTATTTCACTTTATGAAGGTAGATATTACCTTTACCACTGCAAATGTTCTTTTTCTTTCCTGAGTGCTGGAGCTTCCTCTTCTGAAACTTTTGATATCATGAGAATAAGAAGAGTGTGTGAAAATCATGATCAATTCTTTAATAGTTGATTTTTCATGTTTGACTTATTGCTGGTTTTTTATAGAAATGATGGAACTTGGAGACCCTTGTGACCTAATGGATGGCCTAAGGCCTAATGGAATGATGATGATGACTGACCCATTTTCATTGTGAAACCTTCATAAAGTGTGATAAGCGACCAGCATGAGTGAAATTTCAAACGATGACTTCATCTTTGGACTGACCATACAATGACCAAATTTTTGTGTAAACGTAGTAATAGAAAAAATTTGATGGTGAAAGCCTAAAAAAAAAAGATGGTAAAAGAATTTTTGATCTAGCTGACAGGCTAACAAGGATGACACTAACATCCTCGATCTTCACCAGTCTTCCCTTCAAATTTAGGTATATCTGGGGGAAGTTTGGTTGGGACTAGAGGCCAAACCAGGTTATACCTAATCAGATCATTAGTTAATATAGAAAGATCTAACAAGTTTAACGTTGCCAAAAAATGTAGTCGCGAGGACCCTGAGGATTCCACCCAGTGTGGGCGGAACTCCTAACGTTCTAAAAAGAATGGCCTGAATTTTTAAAGGCACGAGGTTACCTAAAGTAATATGTAGACCCAACTGAACCATAAGGAGCTCCTTGTGGTCCAGAATAAACCAGAGTTTTACCAATTCCTGCCGAAAAACTTCTGTAACTAGTAAATTTTTCCCCTAGAGAAGTGTTACAAGGAGAAGAGAGCCCTTGGTAAGGGTTCCATTAATTAGCATAGGGAGAAACGTTTTAGAAAGAGGTGATAGAAGAATACGACATATTCCCTTGTTGGCTAAAATAAGATTGATTCCTGGCTCCTAACCCGCTAACTGCAGGGTTTGTCCAACTTTGAAATGGATTATAACTTTGACCCGTAGAGGAAAAAGGTATTGATCCCAAAGATGTCTTGGAGTGTGGTATATGACCACCGCTAAATGGGAAACCCTGAAAAGAAGTTGATCAACTTGCCATGGATGTAGGGACAACTGATGGAATACTTAACGAAACTGAAGGAATCATGCTGGTCAGCATTCCAAAAGGGAAAAATCTAATGCGAGAGGGAACAGCTTGAAAACTTCCACTCAAAGATGGAAAGGAAGTACAACCAAATATAATAGTGCTAGGAGTAATGGAAGGTATAGAAATTGTTCCTCCTCCTTGTACGGATACCAGAGTTTTCATACTCATAGCACTTGTCATGGATGTCATGCTTCCAACAGTGATCATCGAAGGAAAATATTGATATAAACCTGGACTTGAAGGCCTATTGTTCAGAGTCCTTATGTATAATAAAACTTCTAGATGATCAAGAGGAAGAGGAGAATTAGGAGTCAAAATAGACTCAAGGAGCTCCTTGATTTCAATAACGTCTTCCGACTAGAACAACACTCAAGAAAGAACTGGAGTGTTTCTCTCCAACTCTCTACTTGGACCAGCTCTATCCTGTGAATTAATAACTCCAACCGGAGGATCAATGTTCGATGCGCCTGCTGCCATTGATTGAAAACCACTGGTAGAATTTCTCCTACACCTCCGAGGAGAAGTCTCAGGATTCGTAGGTGAAATCCCACAGAGACTCCTAAACTGACGATCTAGTCGATCAACCACTTTGAATTATTTTTAAGAAATCTACTTAAAGACTCAAAAAATTTGTAAATCTAGGCCAACAAGGAGAAAATAGCACTTTCTAAAAGCCCCTAAAGATACAGAAAATTAAACTACTTTCAAGTATTTCCGCACTAGGTGATTAGGATCAGACACCAAAATACAAGAAAGCCAAAATCAAGGACTTCTGAAAATAGTTTGGGGAAATTACACCCTAGGCCTACTAGTGAAGGTATCAGAAGCAGTTACACTGACCTCCGGACAACATCCTTTGCTATTGCAAGCACCCAAGATTCATAAGGTTACCCTTCAGAAGTACTACTGAATGTGATGCAACGTCAGCATCAGGTGCCACGAGATTCCCCTCCGCAGCCACCTATGCGATCCCTAGGAAGGGAAACTATGGATACCAACTTGTATCAAAATTCGAGAGGAATAGTTGTGAGGCAGGATCCAACAAGTAGGAGAGGGGGTATCTCTCTTCCTTGTCTTCACTCTCCCTCATGCTTAACTCCCAGTCACGGAGCTTTCCCAGTCTTTCCAACGATATTGAATTTCGCTCTTTATTCAACTTCTAAGTTTTATAATTTGAGTGGCCTTGGAGAGTTAACTCTCCACTAACCTATTCCAAGGCCCTAATGAACCTAAACTTGTTGGTGTTTGTTAATGACAAAAATAAATGTTCTAGTTCATTTTATTAGATCACTTAATTTTATATAGTTGTTCTTTAAGTCAGGGGGATTTACGAGAGTGTAACTGATGATGTTCTATGACACAAAAGAAACCAATAGAAAAATAACTATATGTATGCAGTTATTTTCTTTGATGAAGAGTGATTTCTGCTTGGGTTATACAAAAACCTATATGTAAGAAAAATATTTCTTTTTCTTTTCTGAAACAATTCACGCACACCCAAAATATAAAAAGATTAAGAAATCTTAAGATGTAAACTAACCTAATGCAAGTTAAAATGACGATTCAAGATCATAAACAACAATCGTAAGAAAATTTGGTTCTTTATAGATTCAACTAAGTCAAACTTGGTAATGAAGAGGGAAAAATTAAAAACAAATCTCTCTCCAAAGAAAGCAGAACAAATTGCAAAAGAAACCAATTGCTTCACAACAACAAAACAAAAGAAACCGTAAAAAAAAACTTGGAAAAAGAAAAGAACAGAAATGTTTTTTTTTTTTTTTGTTTTTTTTTTTTTTTTCTATTAAGGAAACAAAAGCAACTTTTTGAGGTCTCAAAAGCACTACCAAAATTTGAAATATCAAGAAATAATCACAAGGAGTCTCTAAATATTTCAAGTTATAAAACTCATTAATAAATGAAACTTGAAACAAGAGTGACTACAAACTTGCACAAAATAATCCTAAACAGCAACAAAATACTTCAACAAACTAAAAAAATGTCTAGAATGAAAAACTTTCAAAATTTCCAAAAAGGACTCTAAAAAAGCACAAAAAGCAACTAGGCCAATAAAATAAGGAAAAGAAAAACAAGGCAACTTGAAATCCAGGCTGCAAACAAAATTTAAATCAATTTCTTGTTCTAAAAAACCAGAACATCCAAGAACTTCAAACAGAAGTCTTGAACCTAAGACACAAATCACAAACTTGCTTAAGAATCAATCCTCGGATAACTAGGTTTTTGAGTGAGAAGGAGATTTTGAAAAAGAAAGCTTGTAGGAAAACTGAGTTCTCTAGATAGTAGATGACCATACAACAAGATAAATCACCAGGCATTAGACCTAATTGGGCAAAGAGATTTGAAAAAACAATTCAAAAAATTGTATATGCGACTGTGTACAGACACAAAAGCATGCACACGTGTTTCTAATACAAGAAACTCGTGTATACACGAGTCTGGTTAAGGAAACCTACGTGTATACACGACTGTCATCAAAGAAAACACGGTATACAAAGCTCAATTAGGAAAAACAAAAATCAAGCTCTAATAAAAAAGATCAAACTTGATGGATGGGACACTATTGAATCAAACAACACTATAAAAGCAAGCAATGAAGGGAACCCTAATTGAGAATAAACAACCCAAACCAGGAATAACGAGAATGTTATCCCCAACGGAGTTGCCAATTTTTTTTCCAGGTGAGATCACCCTAGGGTCTTGGGTTGGAACCCCAACAAAGCGGATGGCAAACAACAAAAATAAATGCTCAAGCAATCAACCTAAATGTTTATTCTACTAAACTATGTAAGAGTTTCCTTACTCGGGGGTCCTATGTTTGAGTATATCCCGCAGGGTGAAAACCCTCAACTTCTCTTGATGTCTTTGAAACCTGAAAATTATTCAAATGAAACATATACAACAGTAGAAACATAAAGCATGTTCATCATATTAACTTTAGATCATATAAATGGATGAACAATTACACATCAATATAAGGTTCATAAACGAATTACAACATAAATCAATGCATAAACACGTTTAATATCGAGAACTGAACAACATTTCTTTACTGAAGTAAGCTACAAGTAAGGTGGAAAAATACGACTTGAGTCCTTCTCCAGCTCCAAGCATAATCGTCCTCCAGAACTGTCCTTTCCCGACCTTAGCAATCTTTCTCCATCACCAATACAAGGATATCTCAAGAAAGATGAAGGATATCTCCAACAAGGAAACAAGGGTTTCCTGAAACTTTTGGGAGTGCAAGAGGCACAGAGATTTCGTCAAACTTGATTAGGGATAATCTCACTATAGTATCAATATCTCATATCTTCTCCCTTAAGGCCTTCCCATGGAGGCTTATTTACACTTCTCCAAATTAATTTTTTCAGTTGGGAAACAGTTGGCCCACATGAAATAGGAGGTGAGTAATAGGTAAAACCATGAACTTCGCTCCAAATTAAGGAAATTTATTTCTTTTAAGTGTTTTAACATATGTACACATGTTGGGTATATGCTAGCCCATGTGTACATGCTTTTATCACAGGGAAAAGTAGCGTATAGGTAATAAAACAATGTTTTTTAAATTTTGGACCAAGTATGGATGGAAGGGTTGCCCTAGGCCATAATTAGAGCATCAGATCTACCAAGAGTTGTAAATGGGGCTATAACACTTGGCTAACAATCACCTTCACTATGCTAGCGAACAATTTGACATACAAATTGAATTGTCCACCTTATGAGGGTTTCTCCTTAATTATTTTTAACGAAGTTACCTTCATCAAGTGCAGCATTCATTTTCATTTTTGTTGGTTGTGTGACCTAATATAAATGCATGTAATTTCATAACAAAAAAAAAAAAATCTATTTTTTTATATTCATAGAAATCAAATGACATACAAATTGAAGGGACCACCTTATGAGGGTTTCTCCTCAGTTATTTTTAACAAAGTTACCTTCATCATGTGCAACGTTCATTTTCATTTTTGTTGGTTGCGTGACGTAAAATAAATGCTTGTATTTTCATTAAAAAAACTATTTTTTGTATTTTCTATATTCATAAAAATCGAATGCTCAGTTTGTAAATATAAATTTTTTAATAATATATATATATATATGTATGTATATATATATATATATATATATATATATATATATATATATATATATATATATATATATATATATATATATATATATATATATAGATATATATCTATATATATATAATTAAGTTAAGAAGTAGTTTTTAAATGTTAAGTTTATATCTACATATATATTTGTATTTAGGGAAATAGGAAATTAAGTTGGGTTGGTACTTTTCAATTGAGCTACATTGGGAACTTATTGATATTTTATTATTATTAAAATATAAATCAAAATAATGAAAAGGTTTTGTTTTTTTTAATATTTTTGTCTATAATTATTTTGATAATACACACACACACACACACACTACCCAACTAAAATCTATTCTAAAGTCTTTATTGCTCAAGTCATTTAGAGCTTTAAAAGAGAAAAAACCATCTCTCTAACTCCTTCATAAACAGTGGTTAACCCATCCCTCAAATTGTCAAATACTTTCACTTATTGGAAATCAAGAACATTTCCTTCCACTGTGTCACTCCTAGCACTAATTTCCCTTATGTATATCCATGGTATACTCATTATCATATTTAGAATATTTATAAAATTAATATTACAATTTTTTTCAAACCTTGCGAAATATTTAAGTATCTAACTTTTGGAAAAATCCTACATTGAAAAAACTGGAAAGCCAATCAAAATAAATTTCAAAGATTGTATCACTACATCAACTACAAAACACTCAATTTGTTCATAAGCTATCTACAATTTGAGCTTTTTAGCATGTAACTTTGTTGCCATGATTGTGCCTAAGATTTTCCTAAAGGTTGAATATTATGTTTGTAATATATTATTTTCTATGATGACATTTTATTTTCTTTGTTTATATAGGTCATCTGGCCACATAGTGGCTACTATCATCCAACTGAAGAAAACTTGTTCGGGATTCTTGCTTTTCTAGGGGGAAATGACACTGGCATTGTTGATGTTGAGGTATACGTCATATAAATATTTTATAGTCTAATTTTATTTATATTTCAATGTTCGTCGTCTCTCATGTGTTATATTTTACAATGTATCTTCTTTCATTTTTAGAAGAGAAACTTAGTATTGATGGTATGAAGCAGGAATTGAAGAAAGAGGAGAACAATAACACTAGAGCGACAAATGCAGAAAGAGAGAGAAGAGAATCGGTCTAGTGATGCCCTTAAAACCGATATCATGCATGCTGATAGTGAAGTATTTAGAGTTGGTGACTTTGCCTGCAATGCCTTGACAACACAATGATAATGGTTTGGAGCAACAAACCAATATTTCATGTGTAAATTGTAGCCCAACCAATATTAAGCTGGAAACTCATATTGTAATACTTGTTATTTCAAATAATATAATTTATGTGGTTGCAATTATTTATAGTTGTACTTGATATTATTTAGTATTGTAATTAGCATATGTAACTTTGTGTTTTCATATTAGGTGAAAATGCACATTTTATGACATTTTATGATTTAGTTGCAAAATCATACTAATTAATTTATGTTTATTAGTAATGAACACATAAAATCAGAGTAAAACTAAAAGTACTAAATTAGTAGTTTATATTGATTAATGATGAACACAAATAAAATGAGTATACAACAATTAAATTAGTTGTTTTAATGATTATTAATGAAAATAATTGAAATGAATATAAACTTCTAAATGAATCGTTTATATAAAGAATATGAAACTACCAAAAAATGATAAATGAATACTATAAATGATAAATTTGTGATTATAAATGACGACTAAATTTTGCATATATACAACTATTAGTAGTTAATTTGCAGTATCTTATAACATGACCAAAATTTAGTCATATTTCTTTGGTCATTAATTGGTTTTCTCGGGTGATCATGTAGTAGTATATTTTGTTATGTATCTAGTCATTAATTGTGGAAATTAATGACTAAATTTATGACCAAATTTATGACAAATATACTACTAGACAAGAAAATGTAGACAATCAATTAATGACTAAGCTAAATATGACTAAAAGTTGATCAGGTTTTAAGATACTGTAAATTAGTCACTATTGGTCACCGACTGAAAAATGGTCGTTTATATGCAAAGTTAGTCAAATTTTTAATACCAAATTAGTCATTTTGTACTAGTGCGTTGGAAGAAAAATTGAATTTATTCTTCTTAATTTATGTTGGAAAGGTTTGGCTTTTGGTTTTAGAGGGATCTTATGCTCAATAGGATTTGTGTCATAAGTTTTAAGCTCTTGATAGGACTAGGAAAAGAGATGTTTATAATTCTTTAGAAGATTGATACACTTGTCTTTTAGCTCCTTACGTAATGATGCTGGAATTTTCACATTCTTATTTTCTTCATGAGTTCCAATGTTACAATATTCTACATCTCTTGTTGTGTATTAAATAGTGAAGTGTTTAGAACATCATTATTGTGAAAAATATTTTCAAGAGTAATTAGATCCTTGGGAATGTAGTTATTTGGCAATTGGAGGATATTATGATTAGCTATCTTATTATTCAACTATGAAGCTTCATTTTCATGAGTTGACTTATGAACAATAATTTGTTCTTCCTCAATTTGTAAGGTTGAAAATTCATCAATTTCCTGCAGGAAAATATTCAACTGTTCATCATCTTCAAACACTTGCTAGTGTTTATCATTTTCAGGGATTGAAGGCCTATATTTTACCTAAATTTGATATTGTATCTGCATTGGATCAGGAGTTTTAAAGGAGTTGGTAGAAACTGCTAAAGAGTCTTCATAAATGTTCTCATCTCTTGGGATTATTGTAATGTTGAAGTCTAGAAAATAGTTCTCTATAGAATCACATACCTCATTTCAGTAATATATAAGCCTAGGATGTTCTACTTGGCATAGATTTCTTACTTTTCTACAATCAATTCTAACTCACTAAAAGCACTTATGTTTTTGAACTTTTATAATTTTAGCTAACTCAAGGCCTAAATGTAAGGCTTCATATTCTACTACATTATTAGTAACATCAAAATCTAACTTAAAGGATTAGGTTATGTTTTCTTTATATGGAGAAATTAATACAATTCCTACTCGAGCCCCATCTTTAGAAAAATTTCCATCAAAGTATAGCTTACACACATCATTTTTTATACATTTAGGTTTATTCATGATCTGCTCAATGCTAAGTTGGGAATTTTCGAGATTATTAGATGATAATGTGAAACATCCAAAATCTTGACCAAAAACATGAATCAGATGATTTATTGTTTGATTAACGTTACAAACAGTATTAATGAATCTTACCTCTCTGTATAACCTAAGATGTTCACCCCCATATATAAGAATAGTAGCATAAGACATATCCATATGCAGGTTTCCCCCTAATTTGGCACAACATGATTTAGATAACAACATTCCAAATTTGGAGGGGTGATGGATATCTGTGACTACAATGTCTAGCACTACACACTTTATAGGGATTTGTGCTAAAGTTACAACTAGGTCTTTTATCAGTCTGAGAGAAGGAACTTTCTTGGAGTCAAAGGTGTACAAATCATGGTAACGTCTGGTAATTTTCAATTACAATTGATCCATGATTACTTTGGGTGTTAAATTGTGAGAAGCACTAGAGTCTAACATATAGCTATATATAAGAAAATCATGAACTTTGAGAGTAACATAAAAGGGAGGAACATTCTCATCAATCATGTCATAACTAGGACCAAAAAACAGTGAATTTTCTTCATCCTGTAAACTGGTCATGCCCCCCTCAGCGTCTATACTTGAGGACTGGATCCACTTTGATACTTGGCTTTTGTATCTTGGGTTTTTGGAGAGTTTAGACAGTGGAACAGGGATTTTGACTCTCTCTAAATCTTTTTCTACATTAAAATTAGTTGGAAAAGTATTTTCAAATGTATTATGTTCATTGGGTTGAGTTAATGGTTGAATCACAATTGTTTGGATTTCAACAATTTTTATTGGAGGCTCATTTATTGTGACATTCTTAGCTGGCCGACCAAGGCTTGGTCTAGGCCTTAAATCATATCTTATGTTTGATTCTGCTATTAGAAACTCTGATAAGGCTTGATATTTAGAAACCTAAGAAGTTTCGTGGTTTTGAATTAAAGCCTAATCATTGGAAACTGGAATAATAGCATTCTTATGTGATAAATCATTGAAATAATTTAAATCATTGGTAAATAATGGTTCAACTTCTTTGAGTTCTTGATCATCAATCATGAATGGTGGTTGAATTTGTTAATCAGTGTTGGGTCTTTTGTACTGAGCCTAAGGTCTATTTTATGTTTGTTGAAAAAATCTAGGTTGTGTTTCAATCTTTGAAATCCTATTTGACATATTTCTAAGGAAGTGATTCCATTGATTTTGTTATCCTCACTCTTACTTTTAGCGGAAGAAGTTCCTTCCTCCCTAACTTTCATTTTCCTTTCAAATTTTTCATCCTTTGCTTTGAGTTTGGCTGAGGCTGATCTATTAGCCTGAACATCAATAGCATTAGTCTGCATATCTGCTAGGGTTACAAATGTTATTTATCTAAGCATAATTGCAAAATCATTTTCAAATCCTTTAGAGAACCTAACTTTGGTAGCAACTACTGGTGGTTTACAGTCTGGTAGCATTTTATTGTAAATTTTATTAAATCATTTTATAAAATCAACGATAGGTTAACCAACGTCTCGTTTTTGGTCATCAAACTCAGTCAGATAGTAAATTGGATTCTTTTTTACTCCCCATTGTTTTTTAAATATGGTAATTAATTCATTTCAAGAGGGGGTAGAGTTAGCTCGCAATCATCTAAACCAAATCCTAACATTGCCTTAAAGAGATTGAACAAACAATCTCATGTAAACATCTTCATTTTCTATATTCATATTATCAGAAAAGTCTAAGAAAGATTCCAGATGATCCTTAGGAGACAAACTAGTTTCCCCCTTGAATCTAGGTATGTGCTTTAGATATCCATCTGTAAAATTATTTAGCTAATTAGGAAGGAATAATGTTGTATAACGGGCCTGAATAATAGTTCTCAAACTAGCCATTTGATTAGATGGAGATGAATTTTGAGAAGATGAAGATGGTGAAGGGGATGAGGATGAGATTTTAGGAGTTGTAGGGGGTGAAGATGAGTTGGAAGAATTTCTGAAAGCTTTTATTTTTCTGGGTGTTTGAATGACTAATTTTTGCTCTTCTAGACCGAGATTTCCTTCACTATCAAACAAAGGATTTGTGTAAACAGAAAAGTTTTCCTCAAAACTAATAGAAGTAGATGGGTAAGTGTGAATTACTGAACTAATAAAATCACTAGGCTTTAATTCTAGTAAATCTGGACCTAGATCTATTTCTGATTTAGGGGATATAGAAAGGTTTTCAAGAATCTGGTAGGATTATAATTGATAAACTAGAAGAGCTGGCTGCAAAACAAGTCCTTTAGATAGCAAGTCTAACACTTTTGGTGGTAGATCTAATAGTTCAGGAGGGATTGCAACCGCTTTAAAGGGATCAGTTTTAGAAACAACTTCAGATGGATGTATTACAGAAGTAAAAATAGATCCTTCTAGTATTTGTTTTGTAGAGACAATTCTTACCAGTCTCTCACGATCTGATAGTGGAGAATAAAGTTCTGGATCTGAGAGATACCTAGTGTATCTACGTGAAGCCAGTTTATTTTTGTGGAATCTCCAGGTGAATGATTTTAACCTTCTAACCTTTTATTCACCATTAAAAGGTAAGCTTAATCATTTTCCCAGGGAAAAATAATTCAATATTTTTCTATCCCCAGCAACGATGCCAGTCTGATGTAGTAACTCTGAACGTAATTCTAGGTCAAGAATTATGCCAAAGAATCTATAATGTTTTGTTGGTTTTTAAATTTTTTGGATGACCAAAGCTCTAAACTATTTAAACAGGTGCAATTTCTTAATTTCTTATGATTTATTAGAAGGGTTGATTCTTCACCTCTAATAGTAATTTAGCTTTGATAAGATATGTAAGGTTGAAAGTTTAGAAACTTAGATATGATTTGTTAAATATCAAACATATTATTTAACTAGTCATATATAGTGGATGCCTGTAAAATACTTTTACAACCAAACAATATGTGTTTGAAACTTAAGGGAAAATGACAATTTAGCGATGTAGAGGATTTAAATCAAATAGATAGTTTAAGTAATGAATCTTTGAAAAGGATTATAACTTCATGTGGGGTTTTAGATAAGTTTAAACTTAATATTATCATACCCAAAACTCCCATAAAATTCAAGCATATGCATATTAAAACATAGACAAATTATAATGACAAAGAAGAACTTATAAGGACACAAGTTGTTTTGAAATGAATCCAGAATCCTTTTATTATTTCAAAAATAACTTCAAAGGATACAATTCTTCTCAAAAGTCTATCACAATGGTTCAACCATTTCTAAATCTATATTCTAAGTATATATAAAAACTTTTACATCTCAGGTCGAAATTCAAATAAAAGACATTTACAAAATAATATTTGTTTAAAGATATAAATATTTTCAAATATAGAGGGGAAAATAGGAAAATCTGTTGAAAATTTACTGTGATGTTGAAGTTATGTAAGAGCCTGGTGATAACTATTCCTACTTTTCTAGAAATGGTGTTCCTCTAGTTATACTTCACTTGATGAATTCTAGCAACCGGCACCACCTTTCTTCAATTGGGATAGAAAAGCTAACCATATTTCTGAATCTTTCATCCACCTCGGCATAAGTGTCTGTTGAAGCCTTAGATTTCTGCTACTCCAATATGGTGGATATCCACCCAGTCCGAACCTTAAGACAACGCGCTTTCCTTTTAAAGTGGTAGCTCCAACTGAGGATGATGGGACTAGTTTCCCAGTGTGGGTTTTAAAATGAGAGTGGTTGGTTTTATTACAATAGAATAATCATAACTAAATGACCTATTCTATCATGTCAATCTCTAACTAAATTAATCTAATATAAACTCGGGTATTTCTGTGTGATATGAGATCTAAAAAGATATTTGTTTGACATGTGATAATAAAGATCAATCACGCATAAAACAGAGATGATAACATATAAAGATAATTTCTTTGCTAAAATAGTTAGTCAAAGAAATGTATAACCTATATTGCATATATCTGATGATTTATATATGAAAATGAACAATTTCAGCTAGGCATCATACAATAGTGCAATTAACTCTTAACAGAAAGAACATATCTCATATACAATTCATGAAAATAAAGTGTTATCACTAATTAAAGAGAAACATAACTAATAATACAAGATAGAAGTACCATATATGTGAATTTCTGCTCATTTGACTAATGACATAGATCAACTCCTTTCTTCAGATCAAATTATCTTCGAAGTATACAATAGTGCATCAACAAAGGGAAGTAGTCTGTTATTTAAAAGAAACGATCATGTTCCACAATTTCACCAAAGCATTCACAAACTTACAAAAGTGCATTCTTTGCAAATGTTTTTGATAAAATTATGGACACTTCTCTAAATGCATGAGAAGGGTATAAATAGTATTCTAACTAATGTTCAAAAATAGATTATACAAAAATTTGAGGAGGTTTCAAACAACCTTCCTTCTCACTGGTTAACTAACTCTAAAAATAAAAGTGACTTGATAAGCAGAGGATGTGATAATGATTTTTTGTCTGCCAGTTTGTCTTTTAAATCGCATATATCATTCATTGGTTTGACTTGAGGAGGTGCCCCAAACTATGTTCTGACCTGTCCTACAAAAATAACATCTGTGAGAGGTGGCAACATCTGCAGAGTTGAATGGAGTGAGAAGTTAAGGGTCATGATTTGGCTCTGTGGCTTGACAAGCTATTGCCAATGTGCCTCCCAATCAGTCTTTGTTATCTTTGCAATTGCTTCCCTTTGGATTTCTGCTCTTTCCTTCTAGCTTTTATGCAAGTCATTTAAATCGAGCAGTTCTTTAGGGTTACATTCCTTCACCGGGTTGGTGGCATACAAAGTGTGGTTTGCCGCCTTTACTATGTTCTTCAACACCTTCACTGCTCTTTCCACTGCTAATTCAGCTTTTTGGGTCCTCGCATCCCAATCCATGAATAGAATGTCCTTATGTGTCTCTTCAATCTCAGGCATATTAGCCCTTCTTTCATCTTCTGTTTCTTTCCACTTGATGAATTCCGAGATTCTTCTATTTAGATCAGTAAATTTAGTTCTTTGGTCAATCGCCTTATCCGTTAGCTAGTCACTAATGATCAGATAAGGAGAAATATGTGCCATCTTTTGGAAAAATGGTTCTTGTTGTTTTAATAGGAGAGAATCTAGCTCTAGCACCTCTTTGATGAATTCCTCGACAGTAGGATCATCCTTATATTTTTCCATGGCTCACTGCAAGTCTTGGAGTGGCATGTTTTTCACTGATATGTCTGCTTCATGGCTTACCTTCAACACCTCCATGTTTTGTTGCAATTGGGCTAGCTTCTTAGTGGCTTGCCTGTTCACACTTTCCCTCTCTATTTCAAGTTTTTGCTCGAGTTGTGCAATCTTCTCTTCCTTTTCCTTCAAAAACATAGATATCTCGGTAGCTTTATCCATGGTGGCAGTTGCATATTCCCTTATAAACTCTAACGGTCTAGTCAAGTTTTCGGCTGTATTGGAAGGAATGTCATTGCAGACTATGTCCATCGGTTCATTTCCAAGTGGGATTTCGAGTGTTGCTACCCTCCTTCTTTTCGTTGGTCTTCTTACTATAGCCTTGTGCAACGGGCTATAGAACACATCTAGAGGAGGGATTTCAGTCACCTTTAAGACAATTTCTGATGTGGACAAAGCGGGAATGATTTCAGTCTACTGAGATGTTGTCGCTTGCTCATCCATCGGTTCAGACTATCTATTTTTTTGAATATGTAGAGGAGTTTGATACTTCATGGTTTCCTAGGTATTTGTCATCTTGGGAGTGTTTTGTATTTTTTTATTTAATTGATCCCACTGCTGTTCCAAACTGATTTTTTTGATCTCAGAACCGATATCTCTAGGTGGGTTGCTCATACCCTACTTTTCAGCTGACCTCCTACTGGATTCGGCTGTATTCTCGATGTCTTGGTCCCTCCTTGTATCCAGTGTCTTCCTTGTAACCACTAGATACTCTATGCGAGAATTAGGTCCCTCGTTGTTGACAGTCACATTGGGTGTAGGTTTGTCCTCGATTTTTAACAAATGCAGTGGAATTATTTTGAGCCTTTTGTTTCTGAACTGCTGAAAGGTTTCAAAATCTTCAGGACTTAGATTTGCCCTTGCCCAATCGAACACTTGTTCAAAGGATTCAGGTGACTATAAAAGTTCTTCAAAATTATTAGCCTCATGATTATAAGCCTTGATCTTTACTATAGTAGTAATGTTATGTGCTATTTTTTCTGGATCGAATTTCCTTTTCGGCAAAGTATGGAGCCCGAGGCTTTCTAGGCTTACTGTCTCTTTGGTTGCATGGTTAAAATTTGCTAATGAAAAGGAACCGCACTGAATAGGAAAACATGGTCATAATGACTTCTTGCTTTCTTTTAGGACTTTGGTCAAGCCTTTTCCCATAGTCTGGTGGGCTATTTCTCTTGCTAATAATTTATTATAGACATACAAAGGGAGGACATGCGGGTCCGCTGTATTGCCAAAAACCCTGATATATGTAAACCATTCTTCAAAAAAATACTTTCCCACTGCTAGAAGGTCTGTAGCAGCTTATTTGGAAAATCTGGGGACTTTCTTATTAAAAATTAATTGATGTAATGGTAAAATGGAAATGAGGTATGTAATGGGATTCCCAAATGATTTTATGGCTGAGATGGATAGGCTAGGGATCCTGCGAGGTCCATTTCCAACCCATGATTGGAAATTTAGTGCAGAAACAAATGGCATCCATGATGTAGGCACTGAAATAGAATGGAGGAAGGTTTTCTATGGAGGAGGATCTCTTCTGACAATACTCGGTGACGACAATGGCTAGCTATTTAGATAGGATAGTGGTCCAATTCATAATGTGGGAATTGACACAAGCATCAATCAAAGGAATCCATTCTATGGAAAACTTAGCATTATTAGGTAATCTGTATAGCGTACATAACATAGCAGCTGCATAGTTGTAGGGGTTAGCCAAAGAGGCTATAGGATACATACCCGTTTTATCGAATTTGAACTTGTTCTCCTGTACCCTCCAACCCTAGATCATCTTGAAAGGTTCTTTGTTTTTCTTTGAAAATTTGGCGAGGTATGATTTTTCATATATGTCTTGAGGGTCAGGTATATGATACATTTTCTTCAGGTCTTTAGCCTTGAATGACCCCATGAGTTCCATTCTCGAGTTTCTGAATTGCCTATCTTCAATAGCGAGGTTTTCCACCACCCACCTAACCATATCAGTATATGGGAGTATTGTCGCTCTTGTTCCTATTTTGTGAAGGAAAGAATAGGAAACATCTTTAAATTGGACTCCCGAAGGTTTTATTGAGTCGGTTGTTGCCTTTACGATAGTAACTTTGGGTCGCTCATCCTCAAGCCTTTTGTATATGACCTCCCATGCTGTTGCTCCCCCATCAGCACTGCAGACCATATTAGAGAATATAGGAGACATTTATGATAGCTAAGACTCTGTGATGCTCTACTTTCTCTATTTTTGCATCACCTTCCACAGTGACATGTCTTTTGAAGCTTGCATGTAATGGAAGAAATATATCAGTGCAGATGATATAGGGAAATTAAGGCTAAAAGCTCTCTGAAATGACGTTGAACTGTGGGAGGATTTCAAATGAGATATTCGGCATTAACTAGCCATAACTCGAAACATAATTACTTCTCCTTGCGTTGCTAAACATTAATTTGTAGGTTTCAACCCTGTACAGAAATTACCTACATACAAATTCTAAAAACACAGAAAATAAACAATGCGAGAGCATAACACATAAAACACATATACACAGAGAGTTTCCCATGGATCCCAAAACCAGGACTACCAGATTGATTTTTCATTATGTTCCTTTCAATGTTACAATACATATATACATGTCGAAACTTCTAGTACCATGGAATGAAAACCATCTCGCCCAAAACCATGTGTTAAAACCATGCACAAAATAATAGGTAGGTTCGCCCCACCTAATATAGGGTCCAAACTTTTTTTTCCTCGAGGCGCTTCACCAAATCCCGTAGAGGGGGGCTACCCACCCCCGTCGAACCCCCTAGAGAGGAGGGGCTACCGCCTCCCCGCTACACAATCGGCGCAACGAAGGGGGGGCTCTGCCCCCCCTCTAACCCCCCGGTTAACTACATGGGCTAGTCATGGAAAGAATATAACACAACCCACTTGTTGTTTTCTTTCCATAGGGGACCACAGGAGAGCCTAGTCATTTATCCAGCCCTGCAATGCCCATTGTTTCTCTACACCAAGAGACGTTCTCAGAGCTCACTGATTTTGTCAATGCATTTGTAGTATTCTTCAAAGTGTCCACCTTTACCAGGAACACCTTTTTGTCTTCTATCATATCCCTCACAAAGTGACACTGAACATCAATGCACTTTGTCTTTGAATGAAGGCAAGGTTCTTTGCCAAGAAAATTTCACTTTGGTTGTCATAGTCTATCCACTTGGTGTTTTCTTTCCATAGGGGGCCACAGGAGAGATTAGTCATTTATCTAGCCCTGCAATGCCCATTATTTCTCTACACCAAGAGACATTCTCAGAGCTCACAGATTTTGTCAATGCATCTGCAATATTATTCAAAGTTTCCACCTTTACCAGCAACACCTTTTTGTCTTCTATAATATCCCTCCCAAAGTGACACTGAACATCAATGTGCTTTGTCTTTGAATGATAATCAGGGTTCTTTGCCAAGAAAATTTCAATTTGGTTGTCATATTCTATCCTTATAGCTTCCTGTACAAACCCCATACTTGAACACAATCTCTACAACCAGACTGCTTCCTTGCTTGCATGAGTGGCTTCCATGTATTCTACCTCTGTAGTTGATAGTGCCACTATAGATTGTTTATTACTCATCCAACTAACTGCGCTTCCAAATAGGTTAAACACATACCCACTTTTAGATCTTCTCTGATCTAGATTTCCAGCATAGTTTGCATCAACAAAGCCATGAATATCCAACACTTTGCCCAATCCTGGTCTTCCTTGGTAGCACAAACCATAATCTCTAGTGCCATGCAAATACCTGAAAACCCGCTTCACTTTTGTCTAGTTATCCTTCCCTGGTTTTGACATAAACCTGCTCAATACTCCCACTGCATGTGAATTGTCTAGTCTAGTACATACCATTGCATACATCAGGCTACCGATTGTACTTGCATATGGAGCACGGGACATGTCCTCTTCCTCTTCTTGTGTCTTGGGACACTGTTCAGCAGGTAACTTCACATCTACAAGAATAGGAACCTTCACCAATTTATTATCCTGCATATTAAACCTCTGCAATATTGTCTCGACATATTTCCTCTGGTTTAACCAGAGCTTCCTCTTTGCCCGATCTCTTTTACTTTCCATGCCCAAAATATAGTTTGCAGCACCAAGATATTTCATTTCAAATTTGGAGGACAATTGGGTCTTCAAATCCTAGATAATTTCTTTGTCATTTCCAACCAGCAACATATCATCCATGTACAACATTAGATAAATAACATGGTCACCAATTAATTTAAAATACATAGAGTGATCTTCTTTGCTTCTGGTGAAGCCAAGTCCCCGTATAAATGTATCAAATTTCTGATACAACATCCTTGGTGATTGTTTTAGCCCATACAGAGACTTCTTTAACTTGCATACGAGTTCTTTCTTACCCTTCACCGCAAAGCCTTCGGGTTGTTTCGTGTAGATCTCCTCTTCCAGATCCCCATGGAGAAATGTTGTCTTCACATCCATCTATTCTACCTGTTGGAAATACTGAGAGGTGGGGTGAATCAGTATTCTTTTTCAATTGTTTATTTTACCAATTAAATTATTTATATATAGAACACAAAATGAACAATAGGAATAAATTATTTTATTAATATAATCTTTACAATAAATCAGGTACAATATATGTAAGGCTCCAATCTGTTTCCAAACACCAACTTGGTCTTTTGTGAGGCTCCAACCTCTAGGGCACCAACCCTATCTTCTCAAGGCACCAACCTTGTGTTTAGGAGCACCAACTCCAAGGACACCAATCCTTCCAATTCTAAGGCACCAACCCCAAGGGCTCCAACCCTATCTTGTCAAGCCACCAACCTTGGATTTAGGAGCTGCACCAACTCCAAGGAATCCTTCCAATTTTGAGGCACTAACCCCAAGGGCTCCGACCCTATCTTTTCAAGGAACCAACCTTGGATTTAGGAGCACCAACTCCAAGGACACCAATCCTTCCAATTTTGATGCACCAACCCCAAGGGCTTCGACCCTATAGTTTCTCATTGTCAAGAAATGTCTTGATTATATTACACTATTCTCAAAATGTTCTTCACTGTGTTCTGTCAATCTACAAATTCACTGCTACATCAATGACAACTTGTCTTCATATGAAGGAGTCTTCACAATTCTTGATATTGCCCAAACAGAGTCTGCAAAGTCACCTCATGATGTTTTCAAATAGCCATCATGATCGACAATAGTCTTCACACAACTTCAATGTGTCTACAATGAACTACACTAAGCTTTGCACAAAAACAACTCTATGTTTCAAGCCTCTTTTCTCATTTTCACGGTAAATGCTTCAGGAGTCACTGCTTCAGGAGTCACTTCTTCAGGAGTGACTTCTTTAGAGGAGTGACTATCTCAGTTTTATATTGTGCGTTCAATTAATAACAACCTTGTTCATACCAAAATAATCTTCTTAGATCCATAGAGCGTCTTTTTGAATTGTTATCTGAATCACTGTCAAACACAAGTCCGAGCTTTTCAATAAATAACCTAGTCAACAAAATGTTTGACCTTCGGCTTCCTTCTTCTTCCGCTAGACTTTTCGACTTCCCTCTTCACTCGCTCAACCTTCAACTTCCACTTTCATTCGCTCAACCTTTGGCTTTCTTTCTATTGTTCCTTCAGCTTCCTCTGTCTCTTCAAGTTCACGAGTTGTGAACTTATTTATCCTCTATTTTTTATGCTCGAGATAGATACTCAGAACTGAAGCATTTTAACTTGTTTTTATATCAGTTTCACCAATTACCAAAGGACACATCTATTGGAGGGAGGTTGACTTGTGTATTAAAATTATACATAGGAGAGTCTTTTATCCATAGACTTGATTATTCATAGAAACCATATAAGAGCTGCTATACTCACATGGAGGTCCCACATCCCATGTCATCACATTTAATCCCACAATCGCAATTTCATGAGAATCAGAGTCATTCCTTTAATCCTACAATCGCAACTTCATAAAAATCAGAGGTTTGACAAGTGTGCACATGCTCTGTCTTCTGATGGAGTGGATTCGATACTCAATGAACTATTTTTAATGAATCCATGAGGTCCACAACTCTATCGCAATCAGAGGTTTTAACATCCCTTTGAAACATGTGATATTGCTTATGTGATATTACATTTAGTCATGTTAAATGGTGTAGTTGGGTCTGTAATACATATATCGCAATCGAGGGTTTTATCGTGGCATCCCTTTAAGACTTGTGATATGAAAGTTCTGATGCAATGAATGCGATATTATACTAACGGAGTAGTCGAGTCCATAATATATATCACAATCAGGGGTTTTAACATAACATCCCTTTAAGTCTTACAATAGGAATGTTATGATACGACCAATGTGACATTTATTTAGGGCGTGTTATAATGGAGTGATCGGGTCCGCAACTTATATCACAATCTATGGTTTGCGAGACTTTGACTGGAACACGGATTAAAACGACCTTAACCCTCGCAGTTGACTGTGATCTAAGAGTTGAATATGAGATCTATGGCTAGGATTAAGTGCAGGACATTAGCCACGATCACGGAAATCCGTACTTTGCTACCCTCGCAGTCATTAATCACTGTCAATCTAATAGATCTGTTGATTTGACAATCCAGATCTATTCCTTTTCCATTCTTCTTCCCCAAACACTTGGGCTTGATCTCTTGTGACTTCTCTTCACTCTTCCGCTCTTCTGATAGTAGTTGCTCCTATGGCTTATCTTCCTGTGACCTCCGATAACTCTGTTTATGCTCCTCCACTGTTTTCTTCCTATCAGTTCTTCTTAGGCATATATTACATGTGATACTTCTGATATGGCTCCTTCAATGTTTTCTTCTTTACTCCTCTAATGTCGTTGTTGCTCTTTGTTCTTCCAATAACACTTACCCTTGGGCATATGCGATAACTTGCTTCCTTGATGGCTTCTGATGAACTCTTCTGCTTATTCTTTGGCTTCACGATGACTTCTCCTCTTTACTCTTTCTCTTTCTCTTCTGATGGATTCGGATATCTTTTCCTCCTCAGTTCCACTGTTTCTATTATGTCTATATTCAATCCTTGGATCCTTCATGAGCAGTATTATGATCAAAGGGCATCAATGGGAAACCACACATGTCACAAGAATTTTCCATCACAAACACTGCCACATTAACATCAATGACAACCTAGATTAACAATATCCCCCTTTGTCATTGATGGCAATATTCTTATTCTCTCCCCCTTTGACATCAATGGCAAAGGAGTGCACAAGGACTCCCCCTGTCGAATTTCTCCCCCTGTCAAACTGATTATGTTCTTTATGAATAGTATATTTTTATGGGTATGTTACTCCCCCTATCGTGGTGCTCTTCTTTTTACTCAAGATAGAAGGATTGATGCCTTATCATCAACTAGCACATTATCCCTTCTTCATGTCTAAAAACAAATACTTTATCATGGCTTCAACAATTCTTAAAGATACTCCACTTCAATGCTTCAAATCAGATTCCAAATAGCCACACACCAAATTTTCAAGTCCAAGTTTCTATGCTTCTATCCATATTCTGTTGTCTCCACGGTTAGAATTAAGAGGCCCTCATAGTCCGAATCAGGAGAAAATGCCATTGAAATTGTCTTTCTTGCTATCTCTCTTAAAATCTGAGTTCCTTTGTATCTCTATGCTTCTCCTTAAGTCACTTCAATCCAACATTTCAACATCATTGGCATTTGGATGAAATGGTGAGAGGTTGTGCCTCACTGTTGCTATTTTTCTAAGTGACCATCATAAACATGAGTTATATTTGACTGCACAACATTCTCCTTTCTACAGTGCTTTTGATGAGCCCTTTTTTTGGTGTTCTTGCAAGTTATCTCCACTAGCAGATTTTGATATCCAATCTGTGACTGTCTTTTAAATTTTTTCTACTGATTGACAACTACTCTTGCTTCAAGCTCCATTCCTAGATGTATCTGTTTGTTTGAAGGTTGCCACTTTTTGTGTCCATAATTTACCTGCTCTTACATCATATCCCTAAGTCAAGAAATTCAACTTCTGTAATAATAGCAACATCGCTCTTTGCCCCATTTCTTTAACATTAGATGGCCTTCTCTGCTTCTCCAATTTCTACTTAGTAATCAAGTAGAAAAACATCTTCAACAACTAGTCCATTGGATAGATAAGAGATCATGTTCTTCAATGGAGTGTTCTTGAGAAATGATCTATCAAAGAATGATTGTTAGTATAGCTCATCAAGGATTTCATATGGACCCTTTTATGGATAGCTTTTGCAATAATGATCAAGAATCACAAGCTCCCCCTAACTGTATACATGGTCTCATTTTGGTAGAATCCCATCATCAAACACTTGGAATATCAAGGATATCTTCATTAAGTCAGCAACATGTGTTGTTGGCTGGAGAGTTCAGGAGATTTCGAATTGTATTTTCTTTCTTCTCCATATTTGTGTGACTTTCTTCTCTGGCATGGTTCTAGCTTGTGTAGGAGCCCAAGTAAAGTTACAATCACGTGCCATATGACCAATGTTATGACACTTGAAGCATTCTATGTTGTTCATGAATAAGAATTCATGATTTCTTCCTGCAAAATTATTCCTCGGAGATTTTTGGGGACCATAATATCTATCTTTATGATATGCCCTACAATATTTTGCCATGTGTCCAAAGTTTGTACAAGCATAACAATAACCAAGAAATAAAGTTTGGTACCTGGGATATGGAGATTTCCTTGATGTAATTCTAAATTATTTCTACCTTGAGATCCTTTGATGATAACCATTGCTTCTTGCATCCTTGACATCATCTACATTTCTTCTTAGAATAGGACTTCCTTCATTGTTTCTTTGACTCTTATCCTTACCTTTCCTAAAACTGGGAGCGTCAAATTTTCTTCCTGACTTCCTCACATCTTTGTTGTTTGAAGTATTATCATTCTTGCTTGAGGATTCACCTTCATAGGCAAGACCTGATTTATCAAATGGAGATCTTTGATGATTGAGCATGTCATCCAAGGCTTGAGAGCTCTTCAAGAATTTGTCCATTCCTTCAACCTTTTTCCTGAGGGAGACAATCTCTTCTTCTAATATTTCGCAATCATTATTATTCTTAACAAGTTGCTTCTAAAACTCTTCCTTGATACGTATTGCTTCATTTGCTTCTATTTTAAGGGAGATGATATCTGACTTCATTTTGAAGATTTCTTCATTTTCCTTTGCTAGACTGCTCTCCATTTCTTCCTTGATCCTTGTAGCATTACATGTTTTGGCATTGAGAAGGTTGACGTTAGGTTTTAATTTGAAGATTTCTCCATCCTTTGCTTTTAGTTGACATATCATGGTGTTTCTCTCCTTTTCTGCTTCATCAACCTATCCTTATATGATTGCCAATGCTTCCATTGTCTTCTCAGCTCCTTGTGATTATTTCCTTGCTTCTTCTAGTTGTGATCTAAGGGAGTAGACCTCTTCCATGTATTGACCAATCTATGCTTCAAGTTTGTCCAAGCTCTAGTGCCTTTGTTCAAGGTGGATTGACAAGTTATCTTCCCGTTTCTTTGCTTTATCCAATTTATTTGTCATGGATATGTCTTCTTCATGCTGCTTTCTTTTGCTTTGATGAAATTCTTTCTTAAGCTTGGCAAACTCTTCATCCCTTTATTGTACTTGAAGCTTGACAAGGTCAACTTTCTTCCTTGTTTGGTCTTGGTCACCAACTAGTGTTTTCTTATTAAGTTCCTCATTTTCCTCTTTCAAATTGATAATCTCTTCCATGGCAGCCATAACGTTTAGTGAGGAGATCTTCTACAAAATCTTTTTCATTCTCTTCATCTTCTAGGTCTTCTTTAGCCTTGATGTCATCATTCTCATTTTCAGCTTCTATGATGGGTTCCGGATTTCCTTCTTGGTTTCCATCATCTTCTTGACTAGTGGCTATGGGAAATGCTCCTTTTGAGTGAAGGTCATGAATTTTGTCCCATATACCCTTCACTAACGAACATTTTCCTAAATTTTTCTTTATAGAATCTGGTAGCACATTCAAAATTGCCTTCATTGCTTTTGCATTGTACTCCTTGGATTCTCCATCCATCATGCTATCAACGATCACCAATTTCCAAACTTCAATGCTTTGAGTATTTAAGAAATTCCTCATTCTTGCCTCCCATATATCAAAGTTTCCATTGAACAATGGAGCCATCACAAATTGATTGTCTTCAATTTTGGTGGTTGAGGGAGACACATCTTTAGGAGGATTGGAGATTTTCTTCCTTGGCTTTGCCATTTGTGTTCTAATGATCAACCTTCAAGATATTAGGCTTTGAGTGAAGGTACTGGCTCTGATACCAATTGTTGGAAATACTAAGGGGGGGGTGAATCAATATTCCTTTTCAATTGTTATTTTTACCAGTTAAATCACTCATATTTAGAACACAAAATGAACAATATGAATAAATGCTTTTATTAATATAATATTTACAATAAATAAGGTACAATATATATAAGGCTCCAATATGTTGCCAAGTACCAACTTGGTCTTTTGTGAGGATCCAACCTCTAGGGAACCAACCTTGTGTTTAGGAGAACTAACTCCAAGGACACTAATCCTTCCAATTCTGAGGTACCAACCCCAAGGGATCTGCCCCTATCTTGTCAAGGCACCAACCTTGGATTTACGAGAACCAACTCCAAGGACACTAATCCTTATAATTCTAAGGCACTAACCCCAAGGGATCCAATTGTATCTTGTCAAGGCACTAACCTTGGATTTAGGAGCACCAACTCCAAGGACACTAATCCTTCCAATTCTAAGGCACCAAGTGCAAGGGCTCCGACCCTATAGTTTTGATTTGTCAATAAATGTTTTGATTGTATTACACTGCTCTCAAAATCTTCTTCAATGTGTTCTGTCAATCTACAACTTCACTACTACATCAATGACAACCTATCTTCATATGAAGGAGTCTTCACAATTCTTAATATTGCCCAAACAGATTCTACAAAGTTACCTCATGATGATTTCAAATAGCCATCATGATCTACAATAGTCTTCACACAACTTCAATGTGTCTACAATGAACTACACTAAGCTCTACACAAAAACAAATCTCTATTTCAAGCCTCTGTTCTCACTGTCATGGTAAGTGCTTCAAGAGTGACTGCCTCAGGAGTAACTACTTCAGGAGTGACTTCTTTAGAGGAGTGATTGTCGCGGTTTCATATTGTGCATTCAATTAAAAACAACCCTGTTCATACTCAGATAATCTTCTTAGATCCATAGAGCATATTTTTGAATTGTTATCTGAAGCACTGTCAAAAACAGGTCCGAGCTTTTCAGTAAATAACCCAATCAATAGAATGTTCGACCTTCATCTTCCTTCTTGTTCCACTAGACCTTTCGGCTTCCTTCTTCGCTCGCTCGACCTTCGACTTCCACTTTTGTTCACTCGACCTTTGGCTTTCTTTCTACTGTTCCTTCGGCTTCCTCTGTCTCTTCAAGTTCATGAGTTGTGAACTTCTTGATGCTCTATTTTTATGCCTGACATAGATAGTCAGAACTAAAGCATTTTAACTCATTTGTATACGCGTTTCACCAATGACCAAAGGACACGTCTATTGGAGGGAGTCCAACTCGTATATTAAAATCATATATCAGAGAGTATTTTATCCATAGACTTGATTATTCACAGAAACCATATGAGAGCTGCTATACCCACATGGAGGTCCCACATGCCACGTCATCACCTTTAATCCCGCAATCACAATTTCATGAGAATCAGAGTCATTCCTTTAATCCTGCAATCGTAGCTTCATAAAAATCAGAGGTTTTACAAGTGTACACATGCTCTGTCTTCTGATGGAGTGGATCTGATATTCAATGAATTGTTTTTAATGAATCCATCAGGTCCACAACTCTATCGCAATCAGAGGTTTTAACATCCCTTTGAAACTTGCGATACTGCAGATGCGATATTACATTTAGTTATGTTAAATGGTGCAGTCAGGTCTGTAATACATTTATCGTAATCGAGAGTTTTATCGTGACATCCATTTAAGACGTGTGATATGAAAATTCTGATGCGGTGGATGCGATATTATATTAATTCATGTTGTAATGGTACAGTCGGGTCCATAATATATATTGCATGTTGGCATTATGGCACATGTGTGGCACTATGGTACAGGTGTTGTCCTTGATGGCAACTCACTTTGGTGACAGATCTCAGTTCAGGCTCTCAGGATGAAGGAAATCTTGTATACGCAGGTTCACCTTGTCGAAGACGCGTATACACACGGGTTAGATGTTCAAAAGTCGCGTATGCGTATACACGCACTTTCACGCACATAAAAGCGCGTACATTGTGGGAAACTAATTTTTTGGTCCGTGGTTGTTAGTCCTTGGAATTTGAACCTATGGTTTTGGACCATGGAATCTCATCAAAAGTGTTGACCCCAGGTATTGGGCCCTTGGTATTGCTTATTATGGTTTTGGACCGTGGTATTGTGGAAGGCCTAAAACTATAAAAGAGGAAGGAGATCATGTGGCAAAACACCATCTGATTTATTGAATATCTGATATTGTTCTAGATCTGGAATACTGGTGATTGGGTTATGGTGCAGATCTAGATCTGAATGAAGGAGGAACCTGAGCGCAAGAAGGATAAGGACTATTGATGGATCAAAATCTCAAGGCTTGAACATTGGTACCTCTGTATGATTTTGATCTGTTATATGTGGCGCTCTCTTGATATATTGATCTGATAATCTGGGTTAACTAATGACTGAATGCTTTAAAAGAATAAATTATCCTTTATAGATCTGTACGCAGGTTCAGTTAAGTGCAAGTGCGTATACACGCTTTTTCTGTGAAGGAAAGAAGCGTATACGCAGGTTGGTTGTGGTACAGAAGCGTATACACGCAGATTGATGAATAGCGAAGTAGCGTACATATCTTGATTTATATTCTTGCTGCTTCTGTTTATTGCTGCAGTGTTCTGGGTTCAGAATTGGTGTTTGATTACAGTTACTGTGTTCTGGGTACAGTGGTCAGAGAAGTGTTTATTTGATTCAGTTTTTGATTGGTGAAAAGGAGTTTGGTTGATGCAAAAATACTTGATGTTTGATTGATGCTATCTGTGGATCCAGTCTGAAAATTAATGAAACGAGGTCCTTGAAAGCAAAGAGAAGGTTGCAGCCTTCTGCAGGTAGAATCCTGCGTACTAGTATCTCAAGCTAGTACAAGAACTAAGGGGGTTGGAGCTCCCTTCTAGGAAAGATGGAGAACGAGAGAGAGGTGTAGCTCTCTGCAGGTTGCAGCCTACGTACTGGTAAAGACTGCACCAGTACAAAGCATTGTAAAGAGAAGTTTCTAATTAAAAAGAAGATAGAAACGAATTTCAGCAGGGGTTTTTCAGCAGGGTGTTCTTATGTGTGATTGTCTTCTGCTCTATTTCACTGTTTATGGTACTTTTTATTTACTTCTGATTCACATATTAATAACTGACATCTAAAAGATAAATATAATTATAAGTCTGCTCTATATACGCGGGTTTCTTTATCGATAGTTGCGTATATACATGGTTTTTATTAACTGAAGTAACGTATATTATCTGGAGTTGAAAAAGGAAATATTTGACTTGATAATACTGATTCACCCCCCTCTCAGTATTATTTCCAACAATTGGTATCAGAGTAGGTCCTTCATAAGAAGCTTGATCGCTTGAAGGAAGATCGTTCATCATGAGCAACTACGAGAGGGAAGCATCAATTAGGCCACCAATTTTTGATGGGACAAACTTCGTTTATTGGAAGGTAAGAGTTACTGCCTATCTTCAATCTCTTGGTACAGAAGTCTGGGATATCATAGATACAGGGTATACTTTTCCATCAGCAACTCCTACAGATCCGGCTGAGAAGAAGAAATATGAAACAAATGCAAAAGCAGTCAATACTCTATTAGGATGCCTATCTCAATCAGAATTTGTCAAGGTAATGTAGTTTAAATCCGCAAAAGAGATATGGGACAAGATTGTTCTGAGCTATGAAGGAGATGATTACGTAAAACGATCAAAACTTCAAACCCTCAGGATTCAGTATGAAAATCTCAGGATGTATAATGATGAAAGTGTGGCTAACTATTTTACTATTTTCTTCGTGTAGATGATATTGTTAATTGTATGAAAAATTTGGGCGAAGAAATAAAATAGGCTGTTGTGGTTGAAAGAGTTCTAAGATCTTTGTCCCCTAGGTTTGAATCTAAAGTTTCTGCAATAGAAGAAAAAGAGAATCTACAAAGCCTTAAAATGTCACAGCTGCACGGAATTCTAACTGCTTATGAAATGAGGAAAGGAGGTCCATCAGACAGGAGAGAAGTTGCCTTCGAGGCTTCAGGCAAAGGCGAGTACTATGAGTCAGGACACGTGTCAGAAGAAGAAGAAGAATCAAATTTTGTCCGAAATCTTCAACGGGGTACTGGACGGTTCCGAGGTAAGTTACCTTTCAAATGCTTTTCTTTTGGAAGAGTCGGTCACTATGCTGCTAAATGTCCTCACAAGGATAAGATTGACAAAGGGAAGGAACCTGTTAGATGGAACAAGAAACAAAATGCAAATAAGAAAAGCTATTACATTCATGAAGATAGTGATGGACTTTCAAATAGTGACGAAGATGAACGAGGTAATGAGTATAAACTTTTAATGGCTTTTGAAGATGATGACTACATGGATGCTATAGATGTAGAAGGTTTTTATGAAGAGATGTCTAATCTCAAAATTTGCTTAGAAGAGAAAAATACGATTATTGATTCTCTGCAATGTCAACTGGCTGAAAGGGAAAAACATCTTGAAAAATTGGAATGTGAAATTGTTGGTCTTAGAAAGGAGATTGAGAAAACAAAAGCTATTAATCTTAAATTTGTTAAAGGATCTGAAACTCTGGATGAGATTATCAATGTGCAACGTTCTCCACTAATCAAGACAGGTCTGGGATATAATGGAGAAACATCTCAAGCATCCACCTCCAAAAGTTATCTTGATGCAGCAAGGAGGAGCGAGAAAAGGCCAAATAGAAATCATCAGGTAAATCAGGGACAATTTACCTCAAGAACGAACAAAGACTCTCAAGAAAATCGGGGGCAAGCTATCTTAAGGACAAATAGAAGCTACAATCAGCCATAGGTAAAATCTTCCCAATTTTCCTCAAGAATGGATGTCAGTAGAAACTACAATCGGTTGGATGATAGATTTGATAATCGCAGGAGTTTCTTCAATGGCCAATGCTTCTCTTGCCATAACTTTGGTCACAGAGCAGCCCAATGTGTTGCCTATAAGACAGTCATGACTAGAGAAGCTCAAAAACAAAGGAATATGACTGGGATCACGAAAAGGACTTATAACAACTTTTCAGCCCTTGAAAATGAAGTTGAATGTTCTATTTGTAATAACTTTGGTCATGAAGATTCTGAATGCAGGAGTAGGTTTTGGAAGACAACTCAGAAGGAACAAACCTCAAGTGCCAGAACATGGAGAATGAAGGAACCACAACCAGAAAGATGTGGGATAGACTTTTATGTAGAAGGACAGGAAAATATATGGTATATCGACAGCGGATGTTCGAAGCATATGACATGTGATAAAGAAAAACTTGAATCATATACTGCTTTAGAAAAGGGTAAGAAAGTTTCTTTTGGAAATGATACCCCTGCAGCCATAAAAGGAAAAGGCACTGTTCATTTGAAAGAAAAGGTCAAAGCTGGAAATGTTTTGTATGTTGATGGCTTGAAGCATAATCTACTGAGTGTTAGTCAGATGTGCGATTAAGGAACCGAGGTAATATTTCGATCAAATGGATGTAGTGTTCATGATATTGATACAGGAAAAACAGTGATCAAAGACAGAAGAACTCTAAATAATCTATACATATTTGAAGAAGGACAACAACAATGCTATTTTAGCAAGGATGATGAACACTGGTTATGGCACTGGAGGTTGGGGCATCTAAGCTTTTCAAAAATAAGGAAAGCATGCAAATACCAGGAAGTTCGTGGTCTTCCCGATATCAAAATTCCAGACAACACCATATACAAATCATGTCGGTTTGGTAAGCAAACCAGAACTAAATTTCCTGAGAAGGAAGGATCAGCTAGCAGGCCTCTTGAGCTAGTCCATACAGATGTATGTGGTCCATTTAGGACAAGGTCACCTTGAGGAGAAGAATACCTTATATTATTCATTGACGACTTCTCTAGGTTTGTTTGGTTAGGACTTATGAAGCGCAAAGACGAAGCATTCGAAAAATTCAAATCCTTCAAAGCCTTGGATGAAAATGAATCAGATTACAAAATTAAGTGCCTCAGGTCCGAAAGAGGTGGGGAGTTTACCTCAAATGAATTTTTCGATTTATGTGAAGAACATGGAATAAGAAGGGAATTCTCTACAACTAGGACTCCTCAGCGAAATGGAGTGGTGGAAAGGATGAACAGAACAGTCCAACAAATGGCTCATGCTATGCTTGATGAGTCTGGAACTTCCGCAACCTTCTGGGGTGAAGCTGCATATGATGCGGTTGTTGTTCTCAACAAAACAAATGTCCGAGTGAACAACACTCAAACTCCTCATGAGCTCTGGTATGGTGAAACTCCTTCTGTAAAGCATTTAAAAAGCTTTGGGAGCAAATGATATATTAAGAATACTGATGAGCAGCTTGGAAAACTTGAACCTAGAGCAAATGAAGGCATTCTCCCTGGTTATTCTCCCCACAACAAAGCATATAAGTGTTACAATAAAAGACTTGGAATAATTGTTGACAACATTGATGTAGTGGTTGATGAAAAAGGATACATCCCTAGGCAAGTAAATCATGAAAATATCGATGAGGATGAAGACTACTCTCCAAATCAGACAGATGATGAAGAAGAACCTCAAGAGGCACCAGAGGGACAGACAAGGATAGAAGAGAAGACTCCATCCAGGTACGTTCAGAAGAATCATCCAGAATCTCAGATTTTGGGGTAGAAAGAAGCAGGTGTACAAACTAGAAGAACAATTGCAGAAGCCTCAAGCTATTTGGCATTGCTCTCCTCCACTGAACCACAAAATGTAAAAGAGGCATGCAAAGATGAATGTTGGGTCAAGGCTATGGATGAAGAACTTGAGCAGATCGAAAAGAATGACACTTGGGAGTTGGTTCCTACACCAAAAGATAAGAATGTCATAGGGACAAAATGGATCTTCAAAAATAAGTTAAATGAAAATGGGGAAGTAATTAGAAACAAGGCCATACTTGTGTGTAAAGGGTATGCTCAACAAGAAGGAATAGACTTCAAAGAAACTTTTGCTCCCGTTGCTAGACTTGAGGCCATCCGAATGTTCCTTACTCTCTCAAGCTTTCAGAAGTTCAAAATTTTTCAAATGGACGTGAAATCAACCTTTCTGAATGGGGACTTAGAAGAAGAAGTGTACATTGAGCAACCAGATGGTTTCATCCTTGGGAATGATCCAAATCTTGTATGCAAACTAAAAAAGGCTCTATATGGTCTTAAACAAGCTCCAAGGGCTTGGTACCACCGTTTGGACAAATATCTTCATCAACAAGGTTTTTCAAAAGGATCAGCAGATAGCAATCTTTATATAAAAATTGAAAATGATAAATTGTTAATACTTGTTGTGTATGTAGATGATATTATCTTTGGCAGCAATGAAGAGGCTATGAGTCAAAGCTTTTCCTTGGTGATGCAGAAAGAATTCGAAATGTCCTTGCTTGGAGAACTAACATATTTTCTTGGATTGCAAATCCAACAAAATAAAGGCGGTATCTTTTTATCTCAAACCAAGTATCTCAAGCAGATCTTGAAGAAATATGGCATGGAAGATGAAAAACTAGTATGTACCCTCATGGTTACAGGATGTAGTCTCAGTGCAAATGATGAATCAGCAGCAGTGCATCAACCAACCTATAGATCTATGATTGGAAGTCTACTTTATTTGACAGGTACCCGACCAGACATCATGCTTGCAGTGGGAATAGTTGGAAGATTTCAAGCAAATCCAAAGGAAACTCATCTTTAGGCAGTCAAGATAATCTTCAAGTACCTTCAAGGAACTCAAAACTATGGCTTATGGTATCCTAGAGATACAGATCTCACACTTCATGCTTACACAGATGCAGATTGGGCCGGAAGCATGGATGACAGGAAGAGCACAAGTGGTGGTGCATTCTTTATGGGTTCCAGATTAGTATCTTGGTTCAGCAAGAAACATAGTTCGATTGCTTTATCTACAGCTGAAGCAGAATATGTGGCTGCTGCATCTTGTTGCACTCAAATTATTTGGATGATGCAAACCTTGCAGGATTTTCAAATCACCTGTACTCCACCTGTCTCTATCTTATGTTATAATACGAGTGCAATAAGAATTTCAAAGAATCCTGTCATGCATTCAAAGACCAAGCACATACCTATCAAATATCACTTTCTTCAGGAACAAGTGCTTGAGCAAAAAGTCAAGTTGGAGTATGTTCCTTCTAAGGAACAAGTTGCTGATATACTCACCAAACCATTACCCAGGGAAACGTTTGAATATCTCATATAGAAGCTGGGAGTAGTCGATGCTTCATCCTGCTGTTGAAGCTTGTTTGTTTCAAAGAAAAATTGGTGTACGCGAGTTGGATGAGGGGTATCCTCGTACATACGCCGATTTATGCAGGTGCAGTCGCGTATATGGAGTTTCTGAAGGAAATCAACAGGGACAGACTCTGGTTGCAGAGAGTCTGAGATGGGTCTGTCAAAGTTGATATGGCACAGGTTCAGGGGGAGTAGATAATCTTCTAATAATGCATTGTTGGCATTACCTTATAAGCTCTTGGTTCAAGTACTCAAGCTATTTGGTTCAAGTGGATCAACTACAGAAAGGAGAACATGGTTGCTGATATTGTCAGATGCTGTTGATAGTAGTTATTGGTGATTTGCATAGTCTTGATATTTCATCTCTATGTCATGTATATATTCTCTTTATCAAGGTCATGTAACGGCCTATTTTGGTTTCCCCGCTATGCCTAGGATGATTGATGCAATGTAATTGGTTATCATATGTAAATTTCTGATGTATCCCCACTTGGTTGGGTGATGGATGTATGTATCGAGTCCTTTGGTGATAGGAAGGTCATTTATGATATGTAAGTCATGATTTTTTTCAAGAAAATCTTTTTGCAGATCTTGCCTACAATCAGGGGGAGCATGTTCAGCACAGAAGAGCAGAAATATTAGCATGTACTCAAAGGGAGCACAGCCCTTTTCCCTTGATGACAAAGGGGGAGAATGAGGATCTTGGGTTGCCATCAAGTCCAAAGTGGGAGATTGTTGGCATTATGGCACAGGTGTGGCGCTATGGTATAGGCGTTATCCTTGATGGCAACTCACTTTGGTGACAGATCTCAGTTCAGGCTCTCAGGATGAAGGAAATCTTGTATACGCAGGTTCACCTTGCCGAAGATGCATATACATGCGGTTTAGACATTCAAAAGTCGCGTATGTGTATACACGCACTTTCATGCACATAAAAGCGCGTACATGGTGGGAAACTAATTTTTTGGTCCGTGGTTGTTAGTCCTTGGAATTTGAACCTATGGTTTTGGACCATGGCATCTCGTCAGAAGTGCTAACCCCAGGTATTGGGCCCTTGGTATTGCTTATTATGGTTTTGGACCATGGTATTATGGAAGGCCTAAAACTATAAAACAGGAAGGAGATTATGTGGCAAGACACCATCTAATTTATTGAATATCTGATATTGTTCTAGATCTGGAATACTGGTGATTGGGTTATGGTGTGGATCTAGATATGAATGAAGGAGGAACCTGAGCGCAAGAAGGATAAGGACTATTGATGGATCAAAATCTCAAGGCTTGAACATTGGTATCTCTGTATGATTTTGATCTGTTATATGTGGCACTCTCTTGATCTATTAACCTGATAATCTGGGTTAACTAATGACTGAATGCTTTAAAAGAATAAATTATTCTTTATAGATCTGTACGCAGGTTCAGTTAAGTGCAGGTGCGTATACACGCTTTTTCTGTGAAGGAAAGAAGCGTATACGCAGGTTGGTTGTGGTACAGAAGCGTATACACGCGGATTGATGAATAGCAAAGTAGCGTACATATCTCGATTTATATTCTTGCTACTTTTGTTTATTGCTGCAATGTTCTAGGTTCAGAATTAGTGTTTGATTACAATTACTGTGTTCTAGGTACAACGGTCAGAGAAGTGTTTATTTGATTCAGTTTTTGATTGGTGAAAAGGAGTTTGGTTGATGCAGAAATACTTGATGTTTGATTGATGCTATCTGTGGATCTAGTTTGAAAATTAATGAAACGAGGTCCCTGAAAGCAAAGAGAAGGTTGCAGCCTTCTGCAGGTAGAAGCCTGCGTATTAGTATCTCAAGCTAGTACAAGAACTAAGGGGGTTGGAGCTCCCTTCCAGGAAAGCTGGAGAACAAGAGAGAGTTGTAGCTCTTTGCAGGTTGCAGCCTGCGTACTGGTAAAGACTTCACCAGTACAAAACATTGTAAAGAGGAGTTTCTAATTAAAAAGAAGATAGAAACGAATTGCAACAGGGGGTTTTCACCCACATTGGGTTTCCTCCTTATATCTTGTGTTCTTATGTGTGACTGTCTTCTGCTCTATTTCACTGTTTATGGTACTGTTTATTTACTTCTGATTCACAGATTAATAACTAACATCTAAAAGATAAATCTAATTATAAGTCTGCTCTATATACACGGGTTTCTTTATCTGTAGTTGCGTATATACGCGGTTTTTATTAACTGAAGTAGCGTATATTATCTGGAGTTGAAAAAGGAAATATTTGACTTGATAATACTGATTCACCCCCCTCTCAGTATTATTTCCAACATTTCAATCGAGGGTTTTAATGTAACCTCCCTTCACGTCTTGCGATATGAAAGTTCTGATACGTGGATGCGATATTTCTTTAGGGCGTGTTATAATGGAGCGATTGGGTCTACAGCTTATATCACAATCTATGGTTTGCGGGACTTTGACTGGCACATGGATTAAAATGGCCTTAACCGCCATAGTTGACTATGATCTAGGAGTTGAATATGAGATCGGCGACTAGGATTGAGTGCAGGACTTCAGCCACGATCAAGGAAATCTGTACTTTCCTACCCCCGCAGTTTCTAATCACCATCGATATAACAGATCTGTCGATCTGACAATCCAAATCTATTCCTCCACCATTCTTCTTCTACAAGCACTTTGGTTTGATCTCCTGTGACTTTTCTTCACTCTTCTGCTCTTCCAGTATCTCTTGCTCCTATGGCTTATCTTCCTATGACCTTTGATAACTCTGTTTATGTTCCTCCGTTGTTTTCTTCCTATCGGTTCTTCTTGGGCATATATTACATGCGATACTTCCGATATGGCTCCTTGTTATAGACATATTTGGGCACTTCAACCCCAAACTTATATGTCAATAAACTAGGGCTCTTCAACCCCTAAAGTGTTGTTTCATACCCTAAAGGATCATGGTCAACTAATTACATCATTCCCCAAAAGTTCCACCTGAAAAACGATCCAAAACTAGCCAAAACTGGACCATACTGACTACTCCATTGTCAGGGTGCAATGCATACTGAAGAGGCCTTCTGTGGGGTGCAATGAGCGAGAATGGATAAATGTTCGAGAGAGTTTGCTAAGTGGATGCTCATGGAATCTTCTAGAAACTTCTCCTATGACACTTGCCTCTCTGAATTCGCCTAGGGATGAGTAAGAGATTCAAGAAATCTCCAAGTGGAACCAAGAACAACAAGTGGAATGACACTAATCAAAAACCCAGAGATGACTCACACACTTGCATACATCTATAAATGGATCCCTCATCTCAGAGATCTAGAGGCTAGAATTTTGTAATTTGTAACGAAGTGCTGATAGTTTGTATATGAGGAAGAGCATTGTATTGTTGGTTGATCTTTCTTTTCATGAGGTGAAAAGGGCTTTGATGTTGGGAGGATGATGCCGGATCAGACAGCTAGGTTGTAATTCTCCCTTCATATTTAATAAAGTTCTTTGAGTTTTCCTCCATACAATAATCTATTTGTGAATGCCATTGTATGTTCATTGTATTTCTGATTATGCATTGTTTATGATATAATAGATCAAGATGCTTTGATGGTGTCTTTTACTTTTTTTCTACAGGTATTCTCCAAGCAGGATAAGTAGGATAGGATTTGCAAGCTCTGTTGAGGGGGAGAGAGATCAAGCAAAGAGTTAAGTGGAAGATCCAAGTTGGTTCCTTTGCCTCTCTCTTATCTACCATACATAGAGGAAATCACAAATTGCTTTAAACTGTTTGTTTCTAGGATAGTTGCCAATCATAGAGGGCTAGTCGATCGAAAAGACATTAGTTTTCCCAGAAACAAAATGGCAACTCCGCTGGGGAGCGAATAGATGTTTGTTTGCTTTTGTTGTTTGTTTTATAAACTATAGTGGAGCCTAAAGTTAGCCAGATAGCCTTCGAATTGCTCTTGCTCTGCAATTGCATAGTAGATGAATGTTGCTTCAGTCAATCTCTGGTTTAGTTTATGAATTGAACATTTGACTTACAATCATTCTAGATGCCCTTTTGGTAGCTCAGTAACCTCTCAAGATCATACCTCTGTACTTTTCTCTTTATTGTCCATCATAGCTCAGCTTAACTCACTGAAATTAGCTGCAAATTTGAGCCAAACCCCATCTTAGTTGTGCTCCCTAGCCCATCGCACTGTCTGTCACTGTCAACCAGTATGCATTGCACCTCCCAAACCTGAAAAGTGTGATGCATCCCTGTTTCTATGAAGCCTGGGTTCGATGACTGACTGCGCCTATTTCCCTTCTTGAAATTTGTGGTTTTTGTCCTTGTTTTCAGCTCTGTTTAGTTATTTTGCTGCTTATGAACAGTACCTCATTACTGAAGCCTGCTTGTGTTACATAGATCAGCCTCCATTGATTAGCATTATTAAATGTTTTTATGTATTTGTCCATCATTTACAATCCTTTGTTGAAAAATTGCTTAAATCGATCTGTCATTTTGGTACAAAAAGTGTTGTAACTGTCGTTTTCTGTCAAAAAGAGAAGTGTCGTGAAGTCTTCCTTCCCTGGATAGTCGATTGAACTTTTCTTCAAGTATTTGATTTGATTTGTTGATATTTGAAGTGTTGAAAGAATTTTCTATTCGAAATCAAAAAGTGTCGTTTAGTCTTCCTTTCTATTTTGAAAATAAATTGTCAGAATGTCACTTTGAGTAAAATTATTTCAGATCTTTTCTCTACTTAGTTTTCCTTTTTGGAAATTTTCACATTAAGGGGAGTGAAAAACAAATACATGCATTTGCATTTGCATTTAGACTGTGTGCGAAAAATTATTTAGGAAAGTGCATTTAGTGTGTGCTCTTTGCTCTTTGTTTGAAAGAATCGATATCTTCTTTCTTTAGTAGCTAGGATTTTCATTGCTCTTTTATCATTGTAGATTGAATTTTAGGAATTTTTAAATCTACATCACGTGGTGAACCTTTGAAAGGAAAACTTTTGAACAAGATCAACTCTAAAATAAATTTCATTGAACCTAAAAACACTTTGGAACCTAACACAACACATTCTAGAGATCTAGGCTAGAGATGTGTTCCGGCGTCGTAGAAACTAGTAACTATGGTTTTCATCGAAGTTTGGGTGATTCCTCCTCTTTGATACGATAAATGCTAGCACGGACTTGTGCTCCCCGTACCGTCGAGTATATATTGGGAGACCACAATAGGCTTATATCCTTTATCCATAGGAAGTCGTGTCTGTTGCCCTATCGATCGCAATGCACTGAACACAGCATTCAGGAAGATTGGCTGTCGTTCATAAGTCCTTGGTAATTTCTCTTTAATTTATCACCAAGGTGTATATTGAAATTTTGCAATTGGTTTGGTAATCCCTCTATCCAAATTTCCGGAGTAGTCACTTTCGTTCCTTTTCGACTCCTTAAAAGAAAAGGTCCATCTGAGCACTTGTCACTTCAGGCTCATTAAAATTCGATGGGGACTAGAGTCATCTTTAGATTTTTCTCGACTCTCAAAAATTGAAAAGGCAAAGTTGTGTCAAAGCATCATTAAAATTTATTAATTTGGAATAACATCCCTATTCCTTCATTGATCTTAGGTTGAGATAATGGAATCCACCAATCAAGGAATCCCTTTCTAGGGAAATCGTAGCCCATTTTCTTGGGGAAATATTGGTGCTCTGTATATGGCCACATTGTCCCTTCTGAGAATTACAATTGGCCTGCCAGTATGGCTATTCTCAACCTATGTCATTCAAAATACCGTAATTCCTCAGCAATCGAATCAGCAACCAATTTATACTGAAGTTAACCCTTCACCTTCTTCTTCATTTGTTTCTCCCTCCCCTTCTTCCTCTTTGCTTGGTGAAAATAGTGATGCTAGTAACCAAGTGGCTGAGAAGAACAAGAAAGGGAAGGAGAAGAAGAAGAAGAAGCCAATTCAGTAAGGGAGAAACCATGCAACTTCTGGTAGAAATCCATTCACTAAACTTTCCAAACCCAGAGATCCATGCATAATTTGTAGAGGAGTCCATTTTCATCGAGAATTTCCATGCATTCCTTGGATCTTGAGAGAATGGTCCCCCCGTTCACACCAACCGGTGTCATCAACCTCTGGTGATCATGTTGACAGCACACCATCAACTAGTAATAGTGGACAGAAAGGAAAGGTCAACATTCCATGTAAGTTATGTGAAGGGGACCATACCCTTCCCTGTTGTCCTTTTCTGGATGAAGCCAAAGGAGTCTTGCATAACCATCCTGATTCACTGAAGCGACTTCCATCTGAATACGGGAAGTTGTCCCCAAGTACTTTACTAGTTGAAAATCCAACTGACATAACTCAATCATCGGTCGAAACACCTATTTTTGAAAGTGAATCTTTTGAGTCTATACCAGACCAAATTCAATAGGTCGAAATGGAAATCAACCTAGTTTTACCTTCAGAATATCATATCCTTCCCAAAGAGAGTGAGAACGATACCATTCAAATTCTTTTTGTGACTTTAGAGTCCGATGAACTTGGGGGTAATCTACCTGTTCCTTCACAACAGGAAGGGAATCCCCCAGTTCCCACTACTTAAGGGGTTAATTCAACTGTTTATTTGGTACCCCCTCCAAGCAGTTTAGTCACTTCCTTCGATTAGAATCGACTAGCAAGATCCTGCCTTCCTTCTAATGTACCATTCTGAATCATAGTACAAGTTTACAAAATGATCGTGTCTGGCACTATCGTAGTTGAAGGGGCATCAGTGAGTATCCTTTCCTAAACTTCTTGGGAAGTGCATGGTTTGCCATCGCTTATGCCTGTTACACATAATTTATCAGGCTTTGAAAAAGGAACCAGCTGACCATTAGGGATCCTTCCTAAGTTACCAATTACTTTGGGAAAGAAAACGGTTCATTTGAACGTGATGGTAGTCCAAGGGCCGTTAGATTACAATCTACTCCTTGGACATGACTATGTTTATAACATGGAGGCTATTGTTTCAACACTCTTTCGAGTGATGTGTTTCCCACATGAAGACAAATATTGTCACTATTGACCAGCTTTCATTTCCTGGCTCAAACATAGCTCCAAGTCGATCATCATCCCTAAATGGTCCTTGTACATTAGTAGTGTCTCTCGAACCTTCATTCCATCCACCTAATTACCACGAGTAGTCTGGTGAATGTAACGAAGATTAGTGGGCATGCACCCTTGTCTATTTTGTGACAAACCCAACTGAAAAGATAAGTTTCCTTGTAGGTTATGTGATTGGAAGTGTCATCCCACACCATTCACCTTTGTCCACTATGTGGATGAAGCCATGGAAGTGTTTTGTTACTGTGTTTTCCAAGGAAGTGTTTTGTCTAACCGCTGACAAAAACCATCCTGCTTAACCACAATGATTTCCATATGGTTACTAAGAGACTTTCCTTTTCATCATGTTGGGGGCATGCAATTTTTTTTTCAATTTCATTTTCTAGCCTTTTAGCTTTTTAGCTTTTTAACTTCTTAGGTTAGATGATTGGTCCAACACACCATTCACCTTTGTTTTCTCTGTGGATGAAGCAAAGGAAATGTTTTGTCTAACCGCTGATGAAACTATCCTACCTAACCTCAGTAGTTCCTTATCTTTTTAGTTTTTCTAGATTTTTAGTTTTGTCGTTTCTAGCTTACATAAAAATAAAAAGTAAAAAAAAAAAAAAACCAAGCATATGTTGTTGCATGGTTCAAGCTCGTTAAAAAATAATCCTACCACCCGAGCATATGTGATCGCATGGTTCAAGCTCGTTAAAAAATAAACCTACCACTGAGCATAGTTCTCCCACACGTAAAGATCGTTAAAAAATGAACCCGCCTTCGGTAAATAACCCTTGTGATTGCCATGCTATCAGCCTTTTGAGCCTTGGTTGTGTTCTTGCCATCACCTCCATCCTTTTGGTTGATCATACACTTCCACTTGATTATTTTCCTTTTTCAAGGAAAAGCTGTGACGAGTGGTCCTATTAGCCAACCTCTTCACATCACCATGTTTTGAGAAGTTCCAAGCTCACCAGGAACTAGTTTTCTACCCTAAACACCTCTCGTTCCTAAAAAATAAGTCTCCTTTAAACTCTTTTCAGACTCATTAAATATGAAAATATTGTTGAGCTATTGGCCTTTCCAGCTCATTAAAGTAATGGGAAGTGCCATCCCTCCTGTATATTTTAATCTTTTTCGGACTTGAGGGATTATCTCACGAAAAAGTTCGAGCGCTTGTCTTTTCAGCTCGCTAAAGTGATCGAAAAGTCATCCCTTTTGTATTATTTTATCCTTTTTTAGACTTAAGGGTTTATGCTACGAAAAATAACTGCTGGAGTTTTCTTTTCATCCCTTTTCAAACTCTCTAAACATTAAAAGTACCGAGTTATCCTTGTCATTAAACTCATTAAAACAATAGCGACAAACTTGTCCACCTAGACAAGAACGGGTTTCACTGTCGCTAGGCTCGCTAAAACATAGCGACGGGTTTGCTCGAAGGGAAAATTATAGAACAAGCATATGTTATCCTCCTCAAGCTTGACAAAAATAAAGAGGTACTAGTCAGCAATTACTGGGGAAAAAGGAAGAAAACATGAAGAATTTTATGGTAGCGGGTCGCTCTTGAACATGACACTTTCACTCCATCACCATGATTGAGTCAAGTTGGGTTATTCCGTTCACCGGTCATTTCACCATTGGTCCACCACACCATCCCTCTCTTGGGCTTAACGCTACCAATCCATCTTAGTGTCGCCGATATGTTCAAGAGAAGTCATCAAGTTGAGAATTTTCCATCCAATTAATGCCTCATCCAGTACAATACCTTCACCCTACATTTTTCATGACCGTCATTCCTGAACCTTGCGTCATCAAACCGTTTTCACCTCCAGAAAATCATTTGCATCATTTCAAGTCATAGATGTGGGATACATTAAGGCCCTCCTATGATGGGTCACTTCTTGTCGACATCAGCTCATTATCCATGAAGCTGACTTAGAAACAACCCTTTCAGTACTTTGAAGCTTGCATGCCTCAATGGCAAGCTTCTCACTTCCGGCGACAGGTTGACATCAATGGCCTTAAACCGAAGATTTTGCATGGTGTTCGACATCAGATCATATATTCACACCACGTGAATTGTACTGTAGTAACTTGAGGGCCATTATCATTATCAATGATTCCTGTCGCGTCTGTTAACAGCTTACATTATTGGCTGGTAAGCAGGCGATGTCTTTCCATGTTCGACTTCAGGACATCTTTTCACATGGATCAACTTGTACATCGGGCAAAGATTGAATTAGTTTGAAGACCTCAGATCTAGTTTCATCCATCCGAGCTGCGATATATTCCATAATATAAAGATAGCAAATGCACATAGAAGTTTCACAGATGGTCATCCAAGTCAGGGATGATGACTCTACATATAAAGAATCACCAGTCTGCAACTGTAGGCGATTATCTGTTCTATGTACATGAAAATGAATTTATAAAGTTGAGCATGGGAATGCCTGCCTCAGCTAGATCATGCAAAAATTATATTATGATGATGTAATGTATCGTATCTTATACAGGTCACCTTGCAGTTCGAAAACCTCAGATCCTTATGATAAAGCAAATCACCCGACATCAAAGATTTATGACTTCATGCTTTAGGGGGCAACTGTTATAGACATATTTGGGCACTTCAACCCAGAACTTATATGTCAATAAACTAGGGATCTTCAACCCCTAAAAGTGTTTTTTCATACCCTAAAGGATCATGGTAAACTGATTACATCATTCCCCAAAAGTTCCACTTGAAAAACCATCCAAACTAGCCAAAACTGGACCATACTAACTGCTCCACTGTCAGGGTGTGATGCATATTGACTCCTACACTAGCCAGGTGTGATGCATACTGAAGAGGCCTTCTGTGGGGTGCGATGAGTGAGAATGGACAAATGTCTGAGACAGTTTGCTAAGTGGATGCTCGTGGAATCTTCTAGAAACTTCTCCTATGACACTTGCCTCTCTGAGTTTGCCGAGGGATGAGTAAGACATCCAAGAAATCTCCAAGTGGAACCAAGAACAACAAGTGGAATGACACTAATCAAAAACCCAGAGATGACTCACACCCTTGCATACATCTATAAATGGATCCCTCATCTGAGAGATCTAGAGGCTAGAATTTTGTAATTTGTAAGGAAGTGCTGATAGTTTGTATCTGAGGAAGAGCATTGTATTGTTGGTTGATCCTGATTTTCATGAGTTGAAAAGGGCTTTGATGCTAGGAGGACGATGCTCAATTAGACAGCTGGGTTGTAATTCTCCCTTCATATTTAATAAAGTTCTTTGAGTTTTCCTCCATACAATCGTGTAATTGTGAATGTTGTTATTTGTGAATGCCATTTTATGTTCATTGTATTTCTGATTCTGCATTGTTTAAGATATAGTAGATCAAGATGCTTTGATGGTGTTCTATTACTTTGTTTCTACAAGTATTCACTAAGCGGGATAAGTAAGAGAGGAGTTGCAAGCTCTGTCGAGGGGGAGAGAGATCAAACAAGGAGTTAAGCGGAAGATCCAGGTTGGTTCCTTTGCCTCTCTCTTATCTATCATACATAGAGGAAATCGTAAATTGCTTTAAACTATTTGTTTGTAGGATAGCTACTAATCCTAGAGGGCTAGTTGATCAAAAAGACACTAGTTTTCCCAGACACTCCTCTGATGTTTTCTTCTTTACTCCTCTTATATCACTATTTCTCTTTGTTCTTTCGATAACAGTTACCCTTGGGCATATGCAATAACCTGCTTCCTCGATGGCTTCTAACGAACTCTTCCTCTTATTCGTTGGCTTCACAATGGCTTCTCCTCTTTACTCTTTCTCTTTCTCTTCCGAAGGCTTTTGATATCTTTTCCTCCTCAGTTCCACTATTTCTATTATGTTTGTATTCAATCCTTGGATCCTCCATGAGCCGTATTATGATCAATGGGCATAAATGGGAAATCACACATTTCAAAAGAATTTTCCATCACAAACACTACCATATTGACATCAATGAAAACCTAGATTAACACTACCTCAAAATCAAAAGTAGCAGCAATAGATAAAAGTAATCTAATAGAAGCTACCTTGGGAACAGGAGAAAAAATATCACCAAAATCAATTCTCGGCACCTGGGAATAACCTTTTGCTACCAACTAAGCTTTGTATTTCTCCACCTTTCCTTATACATTTGTCTTATTCCTTAACACCCTTTTGCTGCCAATGGGTTTCCTTCCAGCCGACAACTCCACCAGATCACAAGCCTCATTTTTGTGCAAAGATGTCATTTCATCAACCATGACCTCTTTCCAGAGTTTTGCACCCTCTGAATCTACTGCTTCCTTCATAGTTTTGGGATCATGTTTAGTAATAGATAAAGCAAAACTTGAATAGAAAGTAGATGGACTATACCTTTCTTGCTTCCTTCCTTCTCGAACTGATCTTCTCACAACTGGAGTTTATGGCTCTTCATCTTCTGATTCCTCTTCTGTTGTAGAGTCTGATTCTTCCTCCTTTAGCTCAAACTATATCTTCTCAGGTTCCTTTGATGGGACTTCATGTTTAATAAAAATTTTCACCTCTCTAAACACCACATCTCAGTTGTACACAACCTTCCTTGTTACTCAATTCCAAAGCTTATAACCCTTTAAACTATCCTTATACCCAATAAATATGCACTTTTCAGATTTACTATCCAACTTTGTTCTTTTCTCCTTTGGAACATGTACATATGCATCACATCCAAATACCTTCAGATGTGAAAGAGAAGGTTTCTGACCAGTCCATACCTCTTATGGAGTCTTATCCTCCAACGCTGATGAAGGTGATCTGTTGACCAGGTAACATGCTGTCTCCACCGCCTCTGCCTAGAATTCATGTCCTAACCCATCTAGTCATGGAAAGAATATAACACAAACCAACATAATTACCATGTCTAACTGTTCATTAACACATTTACTTCCCACACTTGGTGCTTTATTCGCGCATCACAACTTTTAAAAGATATAATATAGTGTTTCATGTTTATAATGCGAAATGTGATTTCGAATATCGCAATATCACATTTCACAAATCGTTAAAGGATGACACAATGGCATGGCTAATTTATTTGTGACTTCTGCAAAGTGTGATTATGAATTCTCAAGGCGTTTCAATTAGAATATTGCAGTGGGAGGTTTGATCGCATATCACAATTCAGGATTTACTTGAATGTATTTACATGAAAAAATGTGAAATGCAATTTGCAATAAGGATCCTAAACTTGGGTTTTTTTCTAAGAATTTTCAAGGAAATTTCTTAGAGTTAGGATTTATTTTTCAAAGAGTAAAAATTTAGAAGGGTCCCCATATATATGTCTAATATTAGTTATTACTATATATAAATGGGGGGTTTGTTACATAGCACAACAATTGGCGATTCACTTGGGAGAGTTAGTTATCTCTGATGGTTTTCTGAAATTTCTAGAACTTTCAAAATTAGAAGAGTTATAGGAATAATAATTACAAGAGTTATAAACTAAACAACATTTCTCTAAAATCATAATCACTTACTAAACCTATTTATTCAACTACTTTTCTCTTGTAGTGATAAAAATATAAATGTTTGCATCAGTCAGTATTAAGATTTAAAGAGATATAACATGTGTCTTCCATATATATTAGTTTTTATTGTTTACTCATTTATCCCAGATAGCGCCTCTGCTACCAGTAGGAGTTTATAGCCTCGATAGGGTTATCTTTTAACCAACAATGATTCATTGTCCCATCTGAAGAAATTTTCAAAATTCAAAATGAAATTCACTTGCTTTCAATCTCATTTGGATCTTGTCCTTTTTATTTTTCATATAATCTTTCTTTTTAGGTTCCTTAAAAGATAATGCCTAGGCTTGGTAACCTAATAATGACAATGTCATTCACTGGTTGTAAATAAAATAAATAAGCTGGCTCTTGATAAGACCCCTTGTCCTTTGATTGGTTAGATCATTGGATATTACCCTGTTTTGGTATGCAGTTTTGGTAATATCAGTTTAATTATTCCACTATGATCATGGTAAGCAAGCTTGTAATGAGACTTATTATCTTCTAAGATTTGTATATTTTAGAATTACACTTAGAAAAAGGAAAATTTTATCAGATGCAGTGAATGATTGGCCCTTTTTAAGAGTTTTGGATGATAATGATAGAGTTTTGAGATACTTATCTGTAGAAAGTCCTTACTAGGTTAAAGATTCTTTTCTTGACTGATAACAAAACATCTATACTTTAAAAAGATAAGAGATTGTTCATAAAATAAATGCTTTAGAAAGGTCAAGTTTTTCCAAAGAAATCAGGTTTATTTTGATACTCAAATGTCCTAATTATTTCTTTAACTTTTCCTACTTATAGAAGCAAAAAATTGAAATTTTATCAAGGATTTTATTTTGAGAAGCCAAAAGTAAATACTACTTAACCTTTATTTTTCTAAGAATCTTAAAGGCAATATGGTACAAAATTAGAAGAGGTTATCTTCTAGGAAAAGTATTTTTTTCAGAATTTTCCCATTAACGAGAAGGGAATCCATCCTACCTGACAAGTCTTGTAAAATAAATGTTGATTAACCAATTTTCTCAATGATTTGGAAAGGGCCAAGCCATAGTATTTGGAATTTGGTATGTTTACCCTTTTCCTCGTGTACTTTGTCCCATTTCAAATCCAGATCACCAACTTCAAAAGTATTATGACTGGAATAGGTTGTATCAAAAGAGGCTTTGACTAATTGCTGATGATGGAAGTGGGTTGCTTTAGCCTTCTCTATTTCTTCTTCAAGCTTAAGAATTTGGAATTGTCTTGCTTGAAGAGAAGAGGAAGGGTTTTCATCACTAAATTGCACTAGGGAGATAGATGGGATTGCTATGTTTGTTGGGAGAAAAACTTCTTTTCCATAAACTAAAGCAAAAGGAGAAGAACCGATGGATGCCTTCTGTGTAATTCTGTCTGCCCAAAGAGAAAATGTCAATGCTTTGTGCCAATTCCTATGATTTTGGTCTATAGACCTCTTGATGATTTTGATAAGGCTTTTGCTTGTTCATTTTGCTAATCCATTACCTTGTGGATAATAGTTGGCTGAATACTTTAATTTGAAACCTCGCTTTAAAGAAAATTCTACCATTGTATTTCCAGAGAAATAAGATGCATTGTCAAACATTAAAGTTGTGGGTAAGCCAAACCTGGTAATTATGTACTGATCAATGAAATCTGTAATATTTTTTGTATTAGCTATCTTTAGTGGGATAGATTCTACCCATTTTTTGAAATAATCAATAGCTGTAAGGATGTATTTGTGCTGCTTGGAAGAGTTAGGAACAATCTCACCAATTATATCTAATCCCCATTGTTCAAATGGTTGTTGGATATTGACTGGTTGCAAAGGGAACACTGGTTTCTTTTCTCTTCCGGCTGCAGTTTGACAAGTTTTGCATTTTCTTGCATATTCATGTGCATCCTTGAATATTGTTGGCCAATAATAACTTGCATGCAGGATTTTGTGAGCTGTGGTGTTTCCTCCGAAATGACCTCCAGCTGGTCCATCATGTAATTCTTGCATGACCTTTTCAACTTTAGGTTTTTCTAGGCATCTTAATAATATCGAATCATAGTTTTTTCTAAACAATACATCATCAATTAATTCATACTTATTTTATTTTAACCTTAAAGCACACTTTGTTTTATAATTGAGATGCATAGGAGAATATCCATTCTTTAAATAAAACTTCAAATCACCATACTGTGATTGTGCATTATTGAGGCTTACCTCTGATATTTGCACTTCATTACCTTGGTCTTCTTTTACTGATAAGTGGGAAGCTCTATTTAGCATCCTGCAAAATCCTTGGCCCCTAACAATTTTAGCTAGCCAAATTTCTACATCATACTCTTGAAGCATAGTAACCCAATTGGCTATTTTCTCTCCTACTTCAATTTGAATCAATAATTTCCTTACTATAGGGTAAGGTACTACTATCTTTGTATGGGTTTTGATAAGAAAAGGTCTGAAATGTTTCAATGTTTTAAAAACAACAAAATCTTGTTTCTCAATAGTTTAATAGCTTAATTCAACACCTTGCAAGTTGGAACTGAAAAAAGAGATGGGTGCCTCTATATTTTGATCATTCTGTTGTGTTAAAACTGCTACATATTATGTATCAGAGGAAAAAGTGTATAACACAAAATGTTTGAGAAATTTAGGAGTTGTTAAAGAAGAAGAATTCATAATGGATTTTTTGATCAACTCAAATGATTCTCTTTTATCTTTACCCCATTTGAAAACTATGTTCTTTCTTATCATTGCTTGAAGGGGTCGGACAATCTGTGAAAAATCTAGAACAAATCATTTTACAAAATTAATTTGGCCTAGGAATGATTGCATGGTCTTTTTATTATGTGGGAGAGGAATCTTTTCAATTTCTTGGACTCTATCACGATCAATATAAATCCCTTTCTTGGACACTATAAATCCAAGGAGTTTTCCTCCTGGTAAAGAAAAATATGATTTTTTTGGATTTAATGAAATGCCATATTTCTTGCATCTTTCAAAAATGTGTTTTAGGTCATTTAAATGATTGTTTTTATCCTTAGAATAGACTGTAATATCATCTAGGTAAATAACAATTGATTTATTAATCAGACCTTTGAAAGCAATATCCATAGCATGTTGAAATGCACCACCTACATTAGTGAGTCCGAAAGGCATCTTTTGATAAGCATATGTCACCCACTTGGTCTTGAATGTTGTCTTCAATCTATCATCTGGTTGTACAAAAATTTGATTGTATCCTGAAAATCCGTCTAGAAAAGCAATTAATTCAGAACATGCAATTGATTACAATATTTTCTCCATGGTAGGCAAAGGAAAGTTATCCTTTTCACAAGCTCTATTCAGGTTTCTAAAATCAATACAAATCCTAATATCACCATTCTTTTTCCTCACAGGGACCATATTTGATACCCTCTTTGAGTGTCTAACAAGGAAGATTATTTTGTCTTTTAGAAGCTTGTTCAATTCGGATTTGATTTGACTTTCAAGGTTTGGGTGAATTTTCCTAAGTTTCTGTTGAACCGGCTTTTCATTCGAAGTCATTGGTATGGTATGTTGAATTACAGAGGTATCATAGGTCTTGACATCTGCGTAATCCCAGGCAAAGACACCTTTATATGTTTTCAACAACTTAATGAATGATATTCTTTCTTCAGATGACAAACCAAGACCTAGGTTGACATTTTGAGGTTTTTCAGTTGAACCTAGGTTTACTACAAATCTTAGAGAAGAAACCTAAGTTTTGGAGTTAATTTCTTAAATCTGTCATTTAAATCATAGAGATCTTCCATATTAACTACAAACTATGGGATCTGGTTTTGATGTTGTTTATGGTTGATTTGCAAGTCATGCTCATGTTCATCTATGATTTGTTCCTCATAAGATGCTTCTGATGTAAGGAAATTGATTATATTAGCATCATTATTAAACACTCTCCAATTTGTTACATTATCAGGAACGAATGGCCTAAAATCTAATTCTATTGAAAATCTATCTGGACTAAATTCTTCCAAAGGTATAAGCTTCGATGCCACATTAGCAAGTAAATCAGCACTTGCATTTTGCAATCTGGGGAATGAAGAAATGTTAAAAGCAGTGAAATGAGAAGTAATATTCTCGGCTAGAGATTGATAATGTTTAAGGTACCCAGACACACAATGAATTGTGTTTCTTACCTATTTAATGACTATTTTAGAATCTCCATATACTTGCAAATACTTGACGTTAAGGCCAATGGATTTATACAACCCTTGAATCAATGCTTCATATTCCACAATATTGTCAATTCATTGAAATTCAAGTTTGTAGGCTAACATGGTTTTCTCTCCTTGCGGGTTGATTAAAATACATACAACAACTACACCATCTTCAGATTTGGAACCATTAAAATAGAGAGTCCAAAACAATGAATTATCTAAAATTTTATCAACTACATGTACACACTTGGAAGCATCTGTTTGTAAAAAAATTTCTATTTGGGACATTACAACATTATCTGGAAAAGGATATATTTGGGCATTAAAAGACCCCAAAAATGACTTGGTTGAGTAATTTCCAATGATATTATTGGTGAAAGAAACAACTTCATTGCTTCCCTCGAGATTAGTGACTATGTATTTCATGAACTTCTCTCGGTCTACTCTGATTTGGTTTGGTTTACCATTGTGTGGCAACCACATGTGAGACTAATTAGTTGCGAAGTATCCGTGTAACTTTTCGGACCAATCCCTACTTAGAATTGAACCATACAATTAAGGGATATCAGCCACTAGAATATTGATTATCTGCAAAACTTTTGGATTAGAGGAAAGCCTAATTGAAACATGTTATTTCTCTAAGAACCTCTACTTTCATCCTGCCCAATTGAACTATGTGTACTACATATTTTTGAGGCGTAATGTTCAATTTAGTACACACGGTCCTTGGCATAATATTTGAAGAGGCTTCTAAATCAACAAGGCAATTACGGACATTTCTGTTGAAAATATCATAAGGAAGGAGGAATGGAGGTGTATGAGAAATAGACCTATCGCCTATTAGAACTATATCTGTGGGATTTACTTTACTTTAAGATGAGGGAGGTTTTCCTATATCGTAGGCAGCTTGAGTAACTACAGCAGATGGTAGAGGGGATACAGGAACTGCTTTTAACTCTCTTAATAGAATTTTCTGCTGTTGTTTGATTTTAGTCAACTCATGTAATGAAATATTTGCTCTAGTCTTTTTCATATCTTTGACTATGTTATATTCCACTATATCTAATATTACCAACGTTTTGGAAGCATTTGGAGGATTTAGCGGAATAGGATCAGTTTGACTAGTCTTAGACTTCTTACTTACTGTTTTCTCCTTTACAGGAGTAGCAGTTTTTTGTTTTTGATTTGTTATAGACATATCAAGAGAGTTTTTACTTCTTGGAGTTACTGGCATAGCTTGTGCTTCCTCTTAAGTTGGTAGAATGAAATCCCACATTCCATTTAATTCAACTTCTTCTTCCATTTCAGCTTCCTCTTGGGTTAGTGAGTCTTCTTCTGCTTCTCGATATGATTCGGCATTTGAAATAATATTCGATGGTTTTGATGGAGAAGAAGGGTTTCTTTTAAATGAGCGAAAAATTTTCTTGGGAGAAGAAGACTCTGTGACCTACTTCTTGATTTCAACCATTTCATTGGGCATGGTCTTTAACATTTTCTAAAGGCCTTCAAGATCAAAAGGATCCTTTGGAGCTTTATTTTTTGAATCATCTTTTAATGTTACCTTTTTTAACTTTCATTCATCTACCTATGACCTCTTTTCTAAAGAAATAATTCTTCTTTCTATAGATAGAGCTTCCTTCATGTTTTCTACAAGGGTAGCCTTATTGGCCCTATCTACAAAAATCGTGATATTAGAAGGAAGGGAGGATATATACCATTCTATTTTTACGTCGACTATAGGTTTTGAGGCAGCTAGGATTTTTTCCAGTAACTTGTTAAATATGGAGTTGAAATCTTTGATCCTTTCATTTGAATTTGCTTTTAAGTTAGAAAGATCATTGATTAAGGATGCTATGGTCCTATCATCACCAAATTTTGCAAGAAATACTTCTTGAAATGTGTCCCAGTCCCTTATTGAGCTTGCTAGAAGGGAAAAATACCAAGATCCAACAAATCCTTGGAAGGTATAAGGAAACAGTCTGATTACAACATCTTCATGTACAACTCTGTTAAGATCCATGACTATCATATTGTTATAAATATTTTCTTCAGTATGAATACCATCATCAGAATTTTACTTAGGTAACCATTTTTATGGGTTTGCTAGGAGAGCATTTGGATTAGCAACTAGAAAAGCACCAAGATTTGTCCAAGGTTGAGCGGGTTGATTAGCCATAATTTGAGTCGGAGACTGCGAAGATAGGAAGGTTGGTCTAGAAGTAGGTATATATGGAGAAGAACTTACTACTGGGTTAGTAATACTAGTAGCAATACTAGTTAGAGAACTGGATTGTTGAGAAGAAGTGGATTGAGTAGAAGTGAATGGAGAAGTGAATGGATGGAACGGTGATGTGATCTTGCTGGTATCCATTTCAGATCTTGACGTAATAACTTTCCTACATCATGGAGCTATGGGATACTCAAAAGGGGTTACTCCAAGCCTTTCACTTTGCAATCTAGTTGTTGGCTTATATGGGCCTGACCCAGGTTCAGAAGAATTATTTAGCTAAGAAAATCCCACAGCTACTGGCCCTTTCGGCAACAGTTCGTGGAGCGCGGACTGAGCTCTCACCCAAGGTAGCAAGGGAGGGTGCTGGAACCAGGTTTCCCCACCCTTGGGGTGTCTATATGTGATCTGGAGGGTTCGCGCAACCTCTCGTAGCGTCGCACTGGGCTGTTTCGCGCAGATCTAAACCCAGAACACTTCCTTGCTAGTTATTAGTGTGCTGTTTACAGATCTACTTTATATGATGAAGTATTGCTTAGAAATGTATTTAAGCAAACATTTATTAGCTTTACTCAGTTCTCATACTTATATTAAATATAGATTCAGATGTATTCATAATGTTAGCATATAAAAAGTAATATCAATCATTCAAAAAGCTAGATTCGCGATAGTTCAGATTAACATAGAATTATATCAAAACAACTTATCTTTATTTCCTTTCTTTAATACATCCAAATCTTCCCTATGCACTCAGCTACAGGGGTCCAGGCACACAGCTGCGGACTCTTCCAGGCCTCTGCACACACAGCTACAAAGCCTCTACCCACTACCCACACTCTCGACTCGGACTTACAGACGCTTACCAATTGCTCTTCTCAAAAACCCATTACATCAAGATCATCACCAAAACTTAGCTACCTCTACCCATAGAGCCTCGCTCTATTTATACCTTTCCATGGACCGTGATCCATGGGTGGGCTGACTCAACTTACATTTCTTTACATTATTTTCGGGCGGACTACCCTTTTACTTTGACCTATTACACATCACGCTCTGCGCTTCTCACAGAATCTTTACCCAAAATTGTGGGCTTCGTGCCCCATGACCGCTACGTAGGGCCTCCGCTACCCAATAGTCCCCCAACATAATCATCGTGACTCATCCTGGGTCACTCATTGGTGCGGCGAGACATGCTGCCGTGGCTTCACAGTTCACCTGCCTAGGAGTGACACTCATTACTTTATTGCTTCTTCGTTGTCTCCTGTGACACTTTGTTCGTCTCCTGCTACGTTGTTGCGACCCATCCTTGCGAACGATAATGTTTATTCTTATCTGCTCAGTCAAAACAGAACACCCTGTGCTAGGATTTTAGCTCTAGTGGGCGAGCCCCATCTGGGACCTCCTTGTATCGTTGCAACCAATTTCGACCTTTGTATCTTCTCGTCGTACTGTTTGATGCAGCTTATGTTGCAATTTGTCAAGCCCTGTGCTGATGTCCGTGAGATCCCAATCCTCAATGTCTTTCAAAGGCGACTTAGGAACTTTGTGTTTATCCATGGTATTTGTTCATCCATCCTTTCTCCTCTCTGTTGTGCTTGGATGATCTGCCCCTGAGTGAGGTGATGGCTTCCAGACCAATTCTGCTTCGTGTCTTCCTGTTTCCGGTACATCCCCTACTGTGGGTGTTGTCTTCTATGGAACACCCACAACTTTCAACACCATACGCATCAGAGAGCCCTGCTACTTCATTAGCCATATCACTACCTTCAAGTTTACTCCTTGTGCAGAGAGAATAAACAGCTCCATGTCGATACTTCTCATGTCATCTCTTGAAGTGTAAGTCACCCGGTGGATGCCCCTTGGGAATTTATAAGCAATTCAAATTTCAAATTCATTGATTCCCGCTTGATCTAGCGACCTTGTGCAAAATCTGTGGCAGTGTGTTTCATATCTGACTCGTACTTCCTCTCTTAATTGCCCGCCACCTGCTCCCTTTTGCCATAATGCAGACATCTTGTCATGAATAGTGATAGGAATAGTCATATTTCTTCATATCAATGCATCGGTGCACTTTTTATCATGCAACTGTGAGCCAAAACAGCATGCAGCCCAGTCCGCGCACTTCTTTCCCCCAGATTTCTTTATCGTCCCACACTCTCTTTCAACTCGCTAGAGTGGTGAGACTGTCCCTCGAATGGTTAGTTAGGTAGCTTGGCCACCCATGTAGAGCTTCAGGCGACTGCCATTCACTCAGCCCTGAAAGAGGTCTCCATTGAGTTTGGCAAGTTGAACCACACCCCCATTGGTAACTTCTTTGATGATATAGGGCCCTAACCAATGCATTCGGAGTTTTCCAGGGAATTTCTCTAACTTACTGTCATATAGCAACACTAGATCATTCTCCTTGAAGGTGTGTACCTTAATATGGTGATCATGCCATGCTTTCTCGCGCTGCTTTTTTACTTGCTAATGGAATCCAGCCAAAAACTATTCTTCTTCCATTTCAGCTAGCTATGCGAGCCTTTCCTCCAAAGCCACACGATCTACCATACCTGTGACTGCCGTGATCCGCAGACTAGGCACAATGTATTCCATAGGCATGACGGCCTCCTTGCCATAGACCAACCGAAATGGTGTCTGGCCCATCAACTTCTTGCACGTGGTTCGGTATGCCCATAGCATAGTAGGGATGTGCAAGTCCCAGTCATTTCACTGCGCATTACAGACCTTGGTCAATGCGGTCTCCAAGATTTTGTTGAATGCCTCAACTGTCCCATTCGCTTGCAGGTGATATGGTGTACTTTGCTGGTGATATATTCGGAATTCCTCAGTGAGTGCGTTGATTATTTCATTCAAGAAATGCGTACCCCAATCGCTCATGAGAATTTTGAGACATCCAAACCTTGTCAGTATGTTTTCGAATAGAAATTTCGCATCTGTTGCAGCTGTACAATCCTTGACCAGTTATGCTTCTGCCCATCTGGTCAAATATTCTGTAGCGGTGATGATATAGCGAGCGCCTGTCTTTCCTCACAGCTCGATAGGTCCTACGAAGTTGATTGCCCACTTTTTGAATGGTTGTAGTGTCATTTGTGGCTGGAGTGTCATTTCATCTCTCTGCGATGGTTTCCCCGTCTGCTGGCATACGTCGCAGGCTTGGCAGTATGCTTTCGAATCCTGGTGCAGAGTGGGCCACCATAATCCTGCGCGAAGAATCTTTTGGGCTGTGGTGTGACCTACATAATGTCTGCTAGAAACCCCCCCATGTGCTTTGGCCAGGATCTGACCTCGCTCGAATTCTGGGACATACCTACACAATATTTCATAGTTCCCCATTTTGTAGAGGCAGCTTGCAATCACGATGAAGTTTGCTGCGCGTATTACCAATTCCTTCTTTTGCTAAACAGAATATCCTGGTGGCATGGTTCCTATAGTTAAGAAATGGAATATATCCTCAAAGTGACCATCCGCTACGTGCACCGCATATAGTTGTGCATCCGAGCGTCCATCCTCTAGATTTGTGGGTTCTTCGCTGGTCTCAATTTGGGACATGTGATCTAGTCCTGCGTTTAGACGTCCCGGCTTTATGATGACCTCAAAGTCATATTCCTGGAATAACAGTAACCATCTACAAATACACCCCCCCCAACACAAGCTTGTTCACTAGGTAATTTAATGCCGAGTGATCGATATACATCTTGAAGTGGCCTCCAAGCAGATAGTGGTGGAATTTTTGAAGCATGTATACCATTGCTAATCCCTTGCGCTTAGTAGTGGAGTAATTATTCTCAGCTTTCGAAAACCGACGACTTGCGAATGCAATTGGGTGATCAATCTCCTCCACTCCTGGTTGCATTAGTACCACCCCTAGTGCGATACATGATGCATCGACATGCACATGAAACTTAGTGTCCCATTTCGAAAATACCAATATAGGAGCTGATGCCATCTTTTCCTTGAGCGCTCTAGACTTTTGTTGCATTCCTCGTTCCAAAAATATGAAGCATCCTTCTTCAGAAATTGTTCCATTGGCACTGTAATTTGGACGTAGCTTTTGATGAACTTGCGATAGTAGCCTGTGTGTCCTAGTGTGGCGTGCAGTTGCTTTACACTTCGTGGTGCTTGCAGATTGAGGATGATTATGATATTTGTTGGATCCACCATCAGGCCTTGCTTACAAACCACATGGCCTAGTAGGTTCCCGAATGGGACAAGGAAAGTACACTTCTTTAAGTTAAGCACAATCTGGTGCCGACGACAAGTATCCAATATCAACCATAAGCTCACTACATGTTTTTAATCAGTCCAAACACGGTCCAATCATCAAGATAGACTTCTAAGAACTTGTGTATAAATTCTTTGAATGCTGCTACCACTATTCATGAAAATATCGTCGGCACATTATTCAGTCCAAAAGGCATCACTGTGTACTGAAAGCAACCCCATTCAGTGGTGAACTTCATTTTTCTCCTGTCCTCTGGCGCAATTTTGATGTGGTGGTATCCTGAGAACCCATCCGTGAAGGAGTAGGCTTCCTACCCCCCCACATTTTCCAGTACCTCATCTGTAAACGGAGCTGGGAATGGATCATTGACGCAAGCATCATTGAGCTTCCGAAGATCCACGCAGATACAAATCTCACCCTTTCTTTTCTTCTCCTGCACAACCATCATACTTACCAAATCGGACTCCTCGACTGGTTCAATGATTCCGACTACCAGAATCTTGTCCAGTTCTTCATAGAATTTTGCTTTATATTTTGGGTTCAATTGGTAGGGTCACTGCTTAACCAGTTTCGCATCGGGCTTCAATGTTATCTTCATCACTCCTAAGTCTCCTAGGATCCCTTTTTTTGTGATCTTTGTTGGGAATAAATCTTGATATTCGCGAAGCAATTCAACAACCTTCTCCACTGTGGCGTCGTCCCAATAGTCCCCAAGCATTGCATACTTCGGCTCGTCTTCTGTTGCAATATTGAACTGCCTCGTTTTCAATGGAACTATGATATTTGGATCTTCGATTGCGGGTCCGCACACTTCACGGCTCCCTTCTAATTCCGGAATATTAACATTTCGCGGATCGTCTTCATCATCTTCTACTTGGACATTATAGCATTCGAGAGCCTGACCAAGGAAGAAACATGGTAAGATTCTTTCTGTCTGGAGTGAATTTGTTTCTGCGATTAAAAAGTAGTTCTATCCACTAGCTTACATGTAGCAAACCATGATGAGATAGAAAACTCTTTGCCAATTGAAAGGGCAAAGTGTACAAGGTTACACCCAAGAATTTAGGAAAAGAGCTTTGATTCTAGGAATTTCATTAGACTCCCCTGAGACTCTATTGAAGTACATAGGTGGTCTACATAGCTACATGAGGCACACTATCCTCATGTTTAATCCCACTAGTATAGATGAGGTATCTGTTCAAGCTATGCATCTAGAAGCTAGAGGAAAGAATGGGAACCCAGAAGTTGGAGGATCATCCAAGGCCATTGCAAGCAAGAATAAGGTGAAAAGAAAACAGAAATGGAAAGAGAGGAAGGCGAACACTGCACAGAAAAGCAAGTCTTCATGCACTCACTGTAAGAAGGATGGGCATGATGATGATCTGTTGGATTCTACATTTGGAGTTGAGACCTAATAAGTTTGAGGGAAAGAAGAAGAACACTGTTGCAACTATTTAGAAATATCTGGGATCAGACTCAGGAGATGAAACCAAAATTGCAGCAACAGGTATAAAAGGTAAAAATTATGAAGAATCTACTAGTAATTCTGCACAATATATTAATGATGAAGAAAATGAGAGAAAAAGACATGAGCTTTTCCAAGCATCAAAATATTGATACTTTGTTTGATAGTGGCTCACAAGTAAATTTAATTTCTGAAGCAATTGTAAAGAAGTTGGGATTAGTAACGACACCTCATAAGAAACCATACCCATTAGGTTTTTTAAGTGATAAAGCACAACTACAAGTGACTAGACAATGTAAACTTAAGTTTTCTTTTGGGTCAACATTTGTAGATGAGGTTGAGTTAGATATAGTTCCTCTGGATATATGTGGAATTGTTTTAGGAAGTCCTTGTATAATAGAAAAGCTATTTTCTATAGAGGTGAGAACAAGCATATACTCGTCAAAGATGGAATCGAATACCTTGTAAGAGCTCATAAGCTCAAGAATAACTATACTCTCATAAACTGAGGGCAGATGAAACAAATTGTAAATTCATGCAAACAATTTTTACTGATGGTTGTAAAGGAAAAGAAACCTGATAAAACCAATGGATTTGAGGGCTATGATGCTAAGTAGGAAGCTAATTTAGAAAAATTTGTTTCAGAATATGATATCTTATTTCAAGAACCTAAAGGTCTGCCACCCAAAAAGGAAATAGTGCATGATATTAATTTGCAGCAAGATGCTCCATTGCCTAACATCGGAATGTACAGGTTGTCCGCTTTAGAGAATGCAGAAATCAAGAAGCAGGTGCAGTAGTTGCTCGACAAGGGGTTCACTAGACCTAGCACATCACCATATGGGTCTCCAATTGTCTTGGTGAGAAAGAAAGATGGCTCGTGGAGAATCTGCATTGATTACCGAGCACTGAATAAGATAACAATAAAAAATCGTTATCCCCTTCCTCGCATAGATGATCTATTAGATCAATTGAAAGAAGTTGTTTATTTTTCCAAGTTAGACTTGCATAGTGGATATCATCAGGTCAGAGTTGCAGAACAAGATGCATGGAAGACTGCTTTCAAAACAAAGCATGGATTGTATGAGTGGCTGGTTATGCCTTTTGGCTTCACTAATGCTTCTGCTACTTTCATGAGAATAATCAATGATGTACTCAAACCTATCCTTGATGATTTTTTTATTGTATATCTAGATTACATTATTATATTTAGCAAAATGTGGGAAGAACATTTAAAGCATGTTAAGCAGACACTAGATGTTTTGAAAAGAGAAAAACTTTATGTTAAACTCTCAAAATGTGAATTTGGCAAAACATTTTTGAATTATTTGGGACATATAGTAGACGGTGGTGAATTGAAGATAGATCCCTCTAAGGTTCCAGTCATTGTAAACTGGCCTAAACCCAAATCTGCTACAGAAGTTAGGAGGTTCTTAGGAGCAACACAATATTGGAGAAAGTTCATTTCTAACTTTTCCTTAATTGCAACTCCCTTACATGCTTTAACAGGATTGAACAAGGTGTTTTAGTGGGGAGGCAAATAGCAGAAAGCCTTTGACACCTTGAAAGAAAAGATTAGTACAACACTAGTACTAGCAGTGCCTGATCTTTGAAGACCATTTGAGATCCAAACAGATGCCAGTGACTATGCCATGGGAGCAGTGTTGATATAGCATGGTAAACCCATATGTTATCATTCTAAGACATTTAATTCTCCAGTAGTTAACTATCCCACATATGATAAAGAATTGTATGCATTAGTATAGAGTGTGAAAAAGTGGAAACATTACTTAATGGGAAAAGAGACAGTTATACATACTGATCATCAACCACTTCAATATCTACACTCCCAAAATAAGTTGTAGCAATCAAGACACTACAGATGGATGGGTTTTATACAACATTTTCATTTAGTGATCAGATATAAAAAGGGCATACACAATAAAGTTGCAGATATGTTATCTAGACCAATTATAAATGCATCTACTATACTTAAGCATAACTCAGTATTGCATGAGAGCTACATTGAACAATATGCTCAAGATATAGATTTTAAAGATGTATATGCAACTTTAAGTCAAGGAAAATGAATAGAAGAATTGGATTATCACCTTAAGGACCAAATCTTGAATCATCATGGGAAGCTATGCATTCCACAAACTGAAAGAGCAAAGATAATTCGAGAAGCACACACTTCTCTAATATTAGGTCACTTTGGTGTAAGTAAAACGGTTGCACAGCTGCAAAGATTTTTTTATTGGCCTAAAATGAATGAGATAGTTTCTAGATATGTAAGAGGGTGTGCCATGTGTGCTAAAAGAAAGCCCAACAATAGAAAACTAGGCTTGTACACTCCACTTCCAGTTCCTTCTCATCCTTGGGAAAGTATTTCCATGGACTTTGTGGGAGGACTGCCTAAATCTAGGAAAGGTCATGACTATTTATATGTTGTTGTGGATAGGTTTAGCAAAATGTGTATTTTGATACCTTGTAACTAACAGATTACAGCTGAACAAACTTCAAAGTAGTTCTTTTAGCATGTATGGGTTCATTTCGGATTACCCACTTCCATTATATCTGATCAAGACACTTGATTTGTTGGGAAGTTTTGGTCGAGTTTGTGGGAACTGATGGACACCAAGCTGAAGAAAAGCACAACCTTTCATCCACAGACAAATGGCCAGATAGAAGTAGTCAACAGGACAGTGATCCAGTTGCTCAGAGGCTATTGCAGCGAGCATCCCAAACTTTGGGATGAACATTTGTGTTGTGTGCAGCATGCTTACAACCGAGCAAAACATTATTCTACACATAGATCTCCTTTTGAGACCTGCTTTGGTTTCACACCAAGGTCTTCCTTGGGTTTTGTCTTTGGTAAAGACATAGTAGTTGATGGACAAAGTGATGTGGATAAGGAAACCAAGTTCATTGAACAAATCCAAGAGATTCACCAGGTAGTATAGGAACAGCTGGAAAAGAGCCAAGCCAAATATAAGGCAAGGCATGACAAGCATCGGATGGAGCATAGTTTCCAAGTTGGTGATCAAGTCTCGCTGTATATCAACAAAGACAGAATGCAAGGTGAAGGTAAAAAGCTAAAACCAATAAGGTATGTGCCTTTCAAGATACTTGAGAAAATTGGTGAGAACGCTTTTTGTCTTGATTTACTAGCTTACATGCACATCTACTCAGTCGTTAATGCAGACAACTTGAGACTATTTGAACCTTCATTAATTGAAGATCCCAAAGAGTAGAGTCAATTGCCTTCTATTGATGATCTGTTACCTGAATATCTCAATGAATTGCAGGAAGACACAGTTCTGGACAGGAAGGTGAGGATGACGCGTAGGGAAGATGTTGAGTACCTCAGGATTGGACTCAAGGGTTCAAATACAAGCAGTGCAAAATGGATAGAGATTGGACAAGTGAGGCAGCTATACCCTCACTTAGTCGATGCTTGAAAACCAACTTTTGGTGGTCCAAAAGAGTTTTCAATGGGAAGGTCGTGATCTGAATTGGATACTTAAACATCTCCATGACCGTTTCAAATTATTTCAAGCTTCAAAATCTTATGAATGATGAGCTTATCAGAAATGACCTCTAGACAATAGAAATTTGTGGCCAACACGGAACAACGAGGACCCTCGATCAAAGCACACTGACTGTTTGCCCATGGAGACCGCGAATGGACGCAAAGCCTAATCACGTATCGCAGGGAAAAACCCTCAGCGAAGGAAAGCCTCGAGTGCTTGGTCACAGGGAAAAGCATACAATCGCACGGAAATTGCCGATTCCGTCAAAAGGCGGGTCTCGTGCCCAAAACTGACAGGATATCGCATGCACTTCGAGTGGTGAGCGGGTTTGGCCGAGTTTAGCACGATGCCACACACCGAGTGACACATGTCCAGCAGATGAGAGAGAAAACTGCTTACATTGCATGAGTAACAGTCAAGCAACTTACCCGCGCGATATAGACAGAGACGGTAGGATCTGGAGGCTCTAGATCAATGACGGAGAATCAAGCCGATGGAAGACCAGATTTGACGGGGAAATATTGTGAGGTACATGAAATTTTAGGTCCAACATGACCGATGAGTTGGGAGAGGAAAAATTTCGTGGGCAATCTTGGAGCAATGGAAATAACGACTATTCAAAGAGAACTGACACTCAGTTCATGAGGAAACAAGTGGCCACCTCCCTGAGAAGCATTACACAGTAATGGTGATGCAGAGCAGGGGAATTCCAGCGGACAGAGGCGGGCGATCCAGAGAGCTAGGAAGTAGAAACGAATAGTCAGGAAGCAGATTAGATTTAAGCCACAAACAGACAAAGAGCAGAAGAGAAGGGGGGAACAGAAGTATAGAGAAATAAATGAATTGTAGAGAATGGAGAAGACGAGCTAATATGCAGAGAAAAGGCAGCATCGAGCAGAAAAAACAAAGAGAGTCCGAGAGTCTGTGAACTCCAAAGAAGGCTTGAGAGGTTCAAGCAACTCCGCTGTGTGTACCTGTCAGGTATTGAGTATCAAATTGGACTCATACCACTGAGACCAGTTGAGGTCGAGATTTAGTAAGGGGATTTTATGTACTCTAGATACTTGGGGGATCCAAGTACAATCCTACTGATCATTCTCTGTTAAGTGAGACTCAAATTGAGCTCCTTATTGTAGAATCTCTGCTTTAAGACACAATATAAAAGGCCACCACTAAAGGTTGGACTAGGAGACGTAGCCCAGGAGGATTGGGTGAACTCTTTATTAAATTTGTTGTGTTTTGTATTTACTTACTATGTTTCTCTCACTGTTTCAAGTGCCTATTTATTTCACAATCTTATCGATCTGTTGCTTAAAATAACATAGGCACACCCCAGCACATGAGTCTGTAATAGCTTCATTAATTAACTGAGATCATTCACGAGTGATTTCAGATCAATTCCTTCTTTAATTCAGTCTGGATGTCTGTTGTCCCTGTCGTTGGATGATCGCTTGAGTACTTTATGTACCATGTCAGTGCTCGGTCCTGTAGCGCGCTGACTAAGGTAGCCTTTCTGATATTATCATCCATAATTTGTTGCGCCTTCCATACTAATGTTAATACAAACCAGAATTATTCCGGGTCTTCGCCTCCTGCTCCTTTGAATACCGGTAACTGGATCACGCTCATCATTGTTACCCTTGAACTAATATCGTCCCTGATTTCTTTGAGTTCCTGCATTTCACACTGAACACCCTTTAGGCATATCCCAGTCCTGACAATGGAACAATTTGTTGGCTGGTATGGGCCTGACCCAGGTTCAGAAGAATTATTTAGCCAAGCAAATCCCGTCGCTACCGGCCCTTTCGGCAACAGTCTGCGAAGTGTGGACTAAGGTCTCACCCAAGGTCGCAGGGGAGGGTGTTGGAACTAGGTTTCCACACCCTTGGGGTGTCTAGATGTGACCTAGAGGGTTCGCGCAACCTCTCGCAGCGTTGCACTGGCCTGTTTCGCAGATCTAAACACGAAACACATTGTTGCTAGTTATCATTACACTATTTACATATCTACTTTATGTGATGAAGTATTACTTAGAAAGGTATTTAAGGAAACATTTATTAGCTTTACTCAGTTCGCATACTTAGATTAACCATAGATTCAAATGTATTCAGAATGTAAGTAAATAAACAATAATATCAATCATTAAAAAATCTAGATCTGCGATACTTCAGATTAACACGAATTATATCAAAACAACTAATCTTTATTTCCTTTCTTCAATACATCCGGATCTACCCTGTGCACTCAGCTGCAAGGGTCTGCACACACAGCTGCGGACTCTTCCAGGCCTCTATGCACAAAGCTGTAGAGCCTCTATCCACTACCCACACTCTCAACTCGGACTTATAGACGCTTACCGGTTGCTCTTATCAAAAACCCATTACATCAAGATCATCACCAAACCTTAGCTACCTCTACCCATAGAGCCTCGCTCTATTTATACCTTTCCATGGACCGTGATCCACGGGCGGGCCGACCCAACTTACATTTCTTTACACTATTTCCGGGTGGACTACACTTTGACTTTGACCTATTACACATCGCACTCTGTGCTTCTCGGGGAATCTTTACCCAAAATCACAGGCTTCGTGCCCCATCACCTGTTATAGACATTTTTGTGCCTTACAGCTATAAGCATGAAATGTCCATAAACCAAGGGATCCTAGGTCCCTAAAAGTGTTGTTCCGACCCCTAAAGGAACAAGGTCAACAAATTACAGCTTCTCCCAGAAGTTCTCCACCAGGAACTGCTCAGAATCAGTCAAATCAGGATCATTTCAGCTGCTCCACTAAATAGCTGAATTTCATAGCACCCAAATACACTAGCTAGGTGCGTTGCAACGCACCTAAATGCACTACCAGGGTGCGTTGAGCGGGAAATGACAAATGGCAGTGCCATTCCGCGAGGTGCAAAGACAATGGAAGCTTCCAGAATCTTCTCCAATGACACTTGCCTCACTGAGTTCGACCAAGGATGAGTAAGAGGCTCTCAATCTCCAAGTGGAAGAAAGAACTGACAGAGAGAAGCCACTAGTCAAATCATAAGCTGACTCATCCTCCTTGCATACATCTATATATGGATTCCTCATCCCAGAGATCCAGAGGCTGGAATTTTGTACATTGCAAAGAATTGCTGTTGGTTTTGAGATAGATATCAAAGTATTGGGTGATTTATGCTTTGTTGGAGGTGAAGAGGGGTTTCTTTGCTGGGAGGTTGATGCTGGATCAGGAATCATCGGTTGTAACTCCTCCTGGATCTTCTTGTTATATCAATAAAACTATTTGAGTTTCTCCTACATGCTTGTGTATCATTGATGTTTGTTACATTTGTATGTTTAGCTTAAATCTGATCCTAAGCTTTTTATGAATATAAACCTATGTCTTTGTATAGTTTCCTTCTTCTGTGATCTTGCAGGTACTTGGTGAAGCTAGGTAAGTAAGGGAGCAGGTAGCTGGAAGCTGTCAAAGAGGAGAGAGATTGGATCAAAGGACTAGCGCAAGACACAGGTTGGTTCATCCTATTCCTCTTCGTTTATAGTTCATAAAGAAGAATACAAAAGTAGTTTTCTCTGTTTGTTTCTAAGGTCACTGTCACACCTTAGTGGGATAGGGTCGTTCTGAATAGACACTTTTCCCGTTAACAAAATGGCGACTCCACTGGGGACGATTGTCTAATTAGTTTGTTTGTGTTTCTCTTGTTGTTTGTTTCATAAACTTAGAAGTAGCAATCGAACTGCATTTGCCATTAACAAATGCAAAGTAGACATCTGCTACTTCAATCCATTCACTGGATCTGTTTATGATTTGAAAAGTTGATTCACAAATGATCTGGTTGCCCTTTGCGATAGCTCTTACACCTCCTTTAAATCTACCCTCTGATTGTGCATTACTGATTGCTTTTACTCGGCCAAAAACCATAGATTAAACTACAAACCGTGACCCAGAACCCGGATAGAATTCTCGTTTCTACCCCAGCGCAGGCTCTGTGAAGAGGTTCTGCATTTCAATGCACTTCCCGAGAGGGATACCTGCGCTGAAATACAGTTTCTCTGTGTAACAGGTGCGCTGATCAGCCTAGCCTTGTGCAGCTGAGGTTCTTTGCTTCATTCTTTCCAGTTTTGTCTCTGATTTTTGCAGCCTGTGATCAGTGTATGTGTCTATTTAAAAACCCCTTTTCCTTGCCGTAATTCCACCTCCTTTGTACAAAAAGACTGTAGATGTTTTTGTGTGTTTGTTGCGTCATTTACAGTTTTCCATTGCAAAAGTAGAATAGTCATACTGTCGTCCTTTGATTTAGATCTGTCGCAAGTGTCGATTTTGATCATAGGAGAAAGTTTATTTGCTGTTGACAGTCAATTATGCTTTTACTTTTGCCTTTGGTTTGAATTTGTGACTTTCTAGTGTCGAAACGAGTATTTATTTCAAAATCATAAAGTGTCGTAATCATCTCTACCTTTTGATTTCGAAAAGAAGCTTGTTTGTGTTTGTCACTTGAAAGCAAATTCAGATTTGTACATCAACTTTCTTTTTAGGCATCAATATTAAGAAAGTGAAAAACAAATACATGCACATGTGCATTTGCATATTGACAGTCTGTTTGGCTTGATTTAGGAAAGTGCATTTACAGTGTGCTCTTTGCTCTTTGTGAAAAGATTGTGTCTTTCTTTACCCCTTGTACCTGGATCTTCATTGCTGAAAAGAGATAAAAGATTGCTTATCATCTTTAGATTGCATTTTAGGAATTACATCTACATCTCGTGGTGAACCCAAAAGGCAAACTTCATAAGAAAGATCAACTTAAAATAAATTCAATGAATCTAACAACGCTTTGGAACTTAACGCACAACATTTAGAGGTCTAGGCTAGAGACGTATTCCTGCGTCGTAAAACCTGGTAACTGTTGTCCTCACTGATGGTTGGGTGATTCCTCCACTTTGAGACGATAAGTGCCAGTATGGACTTGTGCTCCCACGTACCGTCGAGTATATATTGGGAGACCCCTATAGGCTTAAATCCTTTATCCATAGGAAGCCGTGTCGGCCGCCCTACTGATCGCAATGCACCGAACACAGCATTCGGGAAGATTGACTACCGTACCGTAAAAAGTATTCTGCAGTTTTGCTATTGGTTTGGTACTCCCTCTACCTAGATCTCCAGAGCAGTCCCTTTCGTTCCTTTTCAGACTCCTTAACGGAAAAGGTCAATCTAAGCACTTGTCACTTCAGGCTCATTAAAAATCGAAGGAGACTAGAGTCATCTTTTGTTTTTTCTCGACTCTTAAAAACTGAAAAAACAAGTTGTGTCAAAGCGTCTAAAAATTTATTTTAAACGGAATATTCATTACCCCTTTTCCTATGTTGAACTTAGGTTGAGAAAATGGAGTCTACCAACCAAGGAATTCCCCTTGGTGGAAATCCTAGTCCCTTCTCCTCTTGGGGAGATGTTGGTGCACCCCATATGGCCACATTGTCGCTTCCAGGACTGAAAATTGGCTTGCCGGTATGGCTCTTCTCAACCAATGTCGTTCAGAACACCATTATTCCTGAACAATCAAATCAGTAATTAGACGAGTCCAGAGTTTCCCACCAGCCTTCTACTTCCTCTAATTCTTCCTCTCCTCCTTCCTCTTCGCTTGATGGAACTAGTAAAGCTAAAAGCCATGTTCCTAAGGAGAAGAAGGAAAAAAAGAAGAAAGAGAAGAAGAAGAAGGAGCCAAAGGCAAATGGGGAAAACGAGTGTCGTCTAACGAAAATCCACACACTGCACCGACCAGGCCTAAATCGCCATGTGTCATTTGCAAAGGAGACCACTTTCACAGAGATTGTCCTTGCATCCCCCGGATACTAAGGGACTGGTCTCCTCATTTGCACAATCCGGTGTCATCAACCTCTGTTGATCACATTGAAAGCACACCGTCAACTAGTGAAAGTGAAGCCCCAGGACAAAAAGGGAAAGCTAAATTTCCTTGTAAACTGTGCGAAGGCAGTCATGCCGTCCACCATTGTCCCTTCTTAGACGAAGCTAAAAGAGTTTTGGATGATCGTCCGGTTTCACCGTTACGACCTCCTCCTGGATATAAAAAACTCTTGCCGTGTCCATCGCTAGTTGAGAATCCAGCTGGCCCGCTCAAGTGGTCGGCTGAAACACCTATCATTGAAGATAAACCAACTGAATCCATACCAGACGAAAGTCAAAAGGTCAAGGCGGAAGTTGACCCGGTCTTGCCTTCAGAGGCTTTATCTTCAGATGATACAGTCACTGAAGAGAACAAAGATGACACCGTCCAAATTCTCTTCGTCAACACAAACTCCGACGAACATGGGGGCAATCTACCCATTCCTTTACCACAGGAAGGAAGTTCGTCAGAGCCATACCCGGCCGTCTACTCGGTCCCACCTCCAAGCAACCTAGTTGTCTCCTTCGACTGGAATCAACTAGGCAGACCCCGTTTACCAGCAAGCATACCATTCTGAATTATCATTCAAATATATAGAATGGTCATGGCTGGTACCATCGTAGATGAGGGGGCTTCTGTGAGTATCCTTTCCTCTACTGCTTGGAAAGCACTTGGTTCACCATCGCTTTTGCCTGAGATGAGAAATATGACAAGCTTTGATAAAGGAACCAGTCGACCTTTAGGGATCCTTCCCGATGTGCCCATAACATTGAGAGGAAAGACAGTTCGCATGAACGTAATGGTAGTTCAAGGACCCTTGGATTATAACCTGCTCATTGGACGAGACTATATTTATTGCATGGGAGCCATCGTCTCCTCACTCTTTAGAGTAATGTGTTTTCCGCACGAAGGAAGAGTGGTCAAGCTCGTGGACCAGCTTTCATTTCCCGGATCACGAATAGCAAATAGTCATATACCATCCCTAAATGGTCTCTTCACGCAAGAAATGTCTCAATCCCTAGTCCGTCCTCCCGATAAGCGTGAGTAATTCGAAGGGATATGACTGAAACCCAGGGGGCATGCATCCTGGTCTGCTTCGGCAGGAAAACTTCGGGTATAGGGTAGGTTTCCGCGGGAGCATATGACTAGTCTGTACCCCGTCCGTCAGTGGAAGAGGAGTTATTCTAGAATAAGATTCTCTTGTCAAAGTTATGTGAGTTGGCGGGCTTCGTCGCTCACCTTTGTTTATCTCGGTAGACATCACCGAAGAAATGTTTCATTCGCAACGCGAATAAGACAATCTTTGGTAACCTGTAAGAGGTAGGCCTCTCCTGATAGAACAAATGTTTTGTCTGCAAATTGAGGGGTAACCTTGAAACCATATTTTATACCTGGGGGCATGCAAACCATTTAGAGTGCAAGCGTGGGGCGGCTATTTATTTTTTAAATTTTTAGGACCTCTAACCCTTTAAACTCGTAGGATTAGTCGTCACCTAACTTGCATAAAGAAAGGATGTGGGGCAAAAATCTAAAAATTGCCATTTTTATATGAGACATTCCTATCATATGACTGGATTAATCGAGCAGTTTTAGCACATAGTTCAAGCTCGTTAAAAAATAAACATAAGACAAGAGCAAATGTTTCCACCCGCGTTTAAGCTCGTTAAAAAATGAACTATTCCCCGGTAAATAACCACCGTGAATGTAGTACTTCAGCCATTAAAGCCTTGGTCGTGTTTGCACCGTCACCTCCACTTTTCAGTTGGCCGATCATTCACCTCCATTTGATTGTTTACCCATTTTGAGGAACAGCTGCGAAGAGTGATTTCACTAAGCCATCCTTGTGACACTGTCGTGATTGGAAAATTCCAACCCTTACCTGGAATCAGCTGCTACCCATTTTATCACTCGTTCCTCAAAAGACGAGTCTTCTTTAAGCTCTTTTCAACTGACTCATAAAATATGAAAAGATTGCCGAGTTTTGGCCTTCCAGCTCGTTAAAGCGACGGGAAGTGCTATCCCTCCTCTAGATTTTAATCTTTTTGGACCTGAGGGATTATTGCACAAAAAGATCGAGCGCTTGTTTTGTTCAGCTCGTTAAAACTATCGAAAATTCATCCCTTCTATATTGTTTTATACTTTTTCGGACTTAAGGGATTAGATGACGAAAAAGGAATTTTGGAGTTACCTTTACGTACCTTTTCAGACTCTCTAAAAATGAAAAGGACCGAGTTATCTTTGTCGTTAAACTCGTTAAAAAGATTAATAGCGACAAACTTGTCTTTAGACGAGAACGAGTTTCACTATCGCTAGGCTCGTTAAAACATAGCGATGGGTTTGCCCGAAGGGAAAATTATAGAACAAGCATATGTTATCCTCCTCAAGCTTGACAAAAATAAAGAGGTACTGGTCAGCAATGACTAGGGAAAAATTGGGAAGAAAACTCAAAGAATCTTTATTGGTAGCAAGTCGCTCTTGAACATGACACTTCCGCTCCGTGTCCGAGTCGGGTTGGGTTGTTTCATTCACCGGTCACATCACCGTGGTCACGCCATACCATCCACATTTGGGGTTAATGCTACCAATCCATCACATAAGTGTCGCCGACATGTTCAAGAGAAGTCATCCAGAGAATTCACCTGTGTCCCATCCACTACCATACATTATACTTCATTTTTTCATGACCGCCATCCTGAACCGTATATCATCAGATTGTTTCACCTCCATCAAAATCATTTGCTCCGTTCTGTGTCATTATTGTGGGATTCATTAAGGCCCTCCTTTGATGGATCGCTTCTTGTCGACATCAGCTCATTATCCAAGAAGTTGATCTAGGAACACCCCATTCAGTACTTTGAAGTTTGCATGCCTCAATGGCAAGTTTCTCACTTCCGGCGACAGGTATACATCAATGACCTTCGACCGAAAGATTCTGCATGGTGTTCGATGCCAAATCGTTTATTCACACCACGTGAATTGTACTGCAGTACCTTTAGGGTCATCATCATTATCGGTGATTCCTCTCATGCTTGTTAACAGTTTACATCATTGACTGGTAACCAAGCGACGTCTTTCCATGTTCGACTTCAAAACATTTCTCACATGGATTGACTTGTACTTCGAGTGAAGATCGGACGAGATTGAAGACCCCGGATCTAGTTTCATCCATCCGGGCTGCGATATATATTCAGGAAAATAAAGACATTGAAATGTACAGCATTGCAGCACAGATAATCATCCTACCAAAAGGATGATGGCTCTATCAGAATCATCAGTCTACCATTAGACGATTGTCTATCCTATGTACATGAAAATGAATTTATAAAGCTGAGCATGGGAATGCCCGCCTCAGCTAGATCATGAAAACAGTATGAAGATAATGTATTGTATTGTATCTTATTACAGGTCTCCTCCCAGCATTGAAAGAACTTCGGATCCTCCTAATAAAGCATTTCACCCGATAAACGGCCTCATACTTTACGGGGCAACTATTATAGACATTTTTGTGCCTTACAGCTATAAGCATGAAATGTCCATAAACCAAGGGATCCTAAGTCCCTAAAAGTGTTGTTCCGACCCCTAAAGGAACAAGGTCAACAAATTACAGCTTCTCCCAGAAGTTCTCCACCAGGAACTACTCAGAATCAGTCAAATCAGGATCATTTCAGCTGCTCCACTGGCTAGCTGCGTTGCATAGCACCCAAATACACTAGCTAGGTGCGTTGCAACGCACCTAAATGCACTACTAGGGTGAGTTGAGCGGGAAATGACAAATGGCAGTGCCATTCCGCGAGGTGGAAAGACAATGGAAGCTTCCAGAATCTTCTCCAATGACACTTGCCTCACTGAGTTCGACCAAGGATGAGTAAGAGGCTCTCAGTCTCCAAGTGGAAGCAAGAACTGACAGAGAGAAGCCACTAGTCAAATCATAAGCTGACTCATCCTCCTTGCATACATCTATATATGGATCCCTCATCCCAGAGATCCAGAGGCTGGAATTTTGTACATTGCAAAGCATTGCTATTGGTTTTGAGATAGATATCAGAGTATTGGGTGATTTATGCTTTGTTGGAGGTGAAGAGGGGTTTCTTTGCTGGGAGGTTGATGTTGGATCAGGAATCATCGGTTGTAACTCCTCCTGGATCTTCTTGTTATATCAATAAAACTATTTGAGTTTCTCCTACATGCTTTTGTATCATTGATGTTTGTTACATTTGTATGTTTAGCTTAAATCTGATCCTAAGCTTTTTATGAATATAAACCCATGTCTTTGTATAGTTTCCTTCTTCTGTGATCTTGCAGGTACTTGGTGAAGCTGGGCAAGTAAGGGAGCAGGTAGCTGGAAGCTGTCAAAGAGGAGAGAGATTGGATAAAAGGACTAGCGCAAGACACAGGTTGGTTCATCCTATTCCTCTTCGTTTATAGTTCATAAAGAAGAATACAAAAGTAGTTTTCTCTGTTTGTTTCTAAGGTCACTGTCACACCTTAGTGGGATAGGGTCATTCTGAATAGACACTTTTCCCATTAACATGACAGCTGTGCAGGGCTTCTGCTACCCAACACTAGTTAATACACCAGTTTCTCGTAACAAGGAAGTAACACTTTCTTCAGAAGCTTTGGGTCTGTTTCAGGTGAAAGCACCCTAGGGATTTGAGTTAGAACCCCAACAGAGCAGAACAAAACTACGACAAGAAATACTGAAACAGCTCATGCAAGATACTTATATTATCAAACTATGTAAGAGTGGTTGTACGCAGATTTCCTTCTTTCGAGTAGGTCCCGCAGGGCTCAAACCCTCTACAACTCTCGATGTTCTTCAAACCTGAAAATCATTCAATTCGAATATACATAGTAGTATAGAAGTAAATCATATTCACGAAATTGACTTTATATCATATAAACAAATGATTGATCATACATCGAAACGACATTCATATATGAATTAAAACATAATTTGATGCATAGACATAGTTAATTTCAGAAACAAGACGTCATTTCTTTTATTGCAGTAAGATATAAATAACATGGAGGGAATCCACCTGAGTCTTTCTCTGGCTCCAAGCAGAACCGTCCTTCGGATTCATCCTATCCCAGCCTTCAACAATCTTCTTCCATCACCAACACCATGATATCTCAAGAAAAATGAAGGATATCTATAATCAAGGAAACAAGGGTTTCCTGAAGCTTGGGGAAGTGCATGAAGCACAGGGATTCATCATACTCAGTCAGGGATAATATCAGTATAATAAATCCATCTCTTCTCCTCCTTAAGGCCTTCCCATAGAGGTCTATTTATACCTCTCCCAATTAGTTTTCTAGTTGGGCCACGGGCAACAAGAGGTAATCAATAGATAAAACCCATGAACTCCACCAAAAATTAAGGAAATTTAACTTTTTAAGTGTTTTAATACATATACGCAGGTTGGGTATCGACTAACCCACGTGTACATGCTTTTAGCTCAAGGCAAAGTAGTGTACAAGGAATAAAACATTGTTTTTTATATATTTGGACCAAGTCTGGAAGGAGGGGTTTTCCTAGGCCATAAATGAAGCATCATATATACCAAGAGTGGTAAATGGTGCTATAACAAATGCCCCCTAATATATGAGGTCAGAAGGGGTACATGGTAGCTAAAATGTATTAAGTGTATGGAAAGAATCATGCCGAGACTGAGAAGGACTTCACCAAAATTCAGCCTGCCAAGCCATCAAAATGGATTAGAAAGAAACTGCTGTCTGAGGTGGGCATACCCATGCTCAAAGAAAGTAAAGCATGTCTGCATATAAAGTACAAGCGGATCCAATATGTATACTAGTATAAAGGAACTGAAAGTACATAATGGATTATCTGATCGTGATCAAAAAAGTAAATGTCTGAATATCACATACAAGAAGACGATCAATGACGCTGAAGGATGAAGTTGATCACTGATGTCAAAAAATGATCCCAATAGTACCAAATGAACATGATGGAATAAAATGATACTACATCGCAACTTGGATGCCAGCATATAAGAAGTCACTGTTAAAAACTACAACATATAAGGTGGATGGTGTCAACTAGCAGCAACAGGAGAAATTGACAATTGAACCAAAACATGTTGATGCAACCTGAGGTCTTCACCGACCATCACGGTACATTTCTACACAATGGGAATGAATGATCTGAGGTCGACCACGTGAGAAATCGTTTGATTACCGGTCATTGATGTATACCGTTAACAAATGCGAGACTACTCACCGATAATGATAATGAGAGTCAAGGTACCTAGTACAATCTAACAAGTGCAAATGAATGAGCTGAAGTCGAACACTTGAAAGAATCTATCAATCAAGAGACAATGATGGTTTCCCACTGTCGATAGTGAAGGAATTTGCCACTGATGACTGCAAACCCCAAGGTACTGCCAAATGGACTCTAGATCTTTTTCCCATAGCAAATGAGCTGTAGTCAATAGGAAAAGATCTGCTAGAAGGAAGGCATTAAGGCATCCTTCATCAATCTAGCGTGAGTGTAACCCGTATGTCAATAATGTGGAAGGAATCAAATGAAAAAAATGTAGTAACCCAACTAAAACACGTTTCCGGCGTACACAAGATGTAGCTAGCGCATGATAGAAACCCTATAAACCAACCAATAATGAAAGCTGATACAGAGGCAAGGAATCCACCAATAGGGTCAAATGGAAACCAAGGCACTGCATGAATCCCTTTGTGTGATAATGAAAGCTGATGTCGAACACAAGGGAAACCGCTCAGTCAAAGACCCATGATGCTGATCGATGCTGATCACAAGATGACCTATCAATAATGAAAATAGGGCCAAGGTGCAGTGCTAGATCTGCCCACAGAGCAATTTTTCGTAGTCAATAAGGACAAGACCCGCTAGCAAGAAGTCAACAGATACCTTCTCAAACCGGCACGAGCAAAGGACCAATATAACTGATGTGATGAAAAACATGACACTGACAACCATGGATGGCCGACCAAAAAATAAGTCAAGAGACACCACAGAGAGGCCGACTCAGGTTTACTTCCCTTGAACAAAAGCATGACTCATTGATGACTATATGGCAGCATATGATAACTCTGTATAAGTTTGTCATGCATGAGGCATAAGAAAACTCTCCATATGATTAGAAGAGGTAACCAATCGGAGGAGTACTAACTCAATAACAAGGTTAAGGCGCTCCTAATTCAAACTAAATCCCACCCCAATGGAGGAGAGACTTTCTTTTGAGTGCTTTGTTCAAGGGTAACACGACTAACCCTAGGTGCCCACAAAATATGGAAATGTTGTCCCGTTCCCGCTCTTTTTGGAACATATAATTTTTTTTGTCTTTTCCTTTAAGCTAGAAAAGGAATAAAAGAATGCTATACTACAGTGGAAAGAATGAGTGTCAGAGAAATAGATGATCCAGTTCCTGTGAGGGGAATATTCCTATGCTTAATGAAGGGAGGCGAAACTGGTCAACGACACTCAAAGGGATGCTCTTTCCACGAGTAAAAGGATGCATCAAGTTGCAGAAGCTAAGTGATTTCATGGTTGACTTTACAGAAGACATGGTCAAATAAGTGGCTTAAACACGAGTCCAAGTGAAGCCGGCTCAAGGCCAAAAGGTGAAAATAGTCAAAATGCAACGTAGTAGGAAAACTCAACACAAAGGAGCCTCTAGGGTATAAGACCAGAAATTAGCTTGGAAGAAAGAAGAATGTGTCTTCAACGCATCAGTCATGGCGGGACTAAAGAGGACTCTCGAGCCTACTCAGTATAGTAGCATGGGAAACCAATGTCAGCGAGGATCTAACTAATATTCCCATGTAAAGGATGGCTCTAACATCGCATCATGATTTAAAAAAATTGGCGAGTGAAAATGTTTTGCTAACCAAGATATGATGGGGTCGACCCTATGGCTAATGTATCACTGAATGGAGGCTAGTATGAAAGATGAAATAGAAAATGGTTTTCCCTAACCTAAATGCTAGTGAGATAATGATACCTACCATGACGGGTCAATGGTCATTGGACTGAAACAACATCTCGAAGAAGTCTCCAAAATTTCCTGTAAAAACAACCCATTCTCAACAATCCAAGCCCATAGATTAAAAAATCCAGGAGACAAAATTCAATTTTTGAAAAAATATTTCGCAATTTCAAAGTTATATAATTACTTTTGGACTCACAATTTTTTTCATTTCTATTTGGAGCAAAGAGTTGTGGAGCAAAACTAAGCAAGCTTTCCTCTGAATAATTGGACCATTCGAATCACCCCAAAGTCTCTAGGTAATCCTCAAATCCTACTTGTAATGCTTTATGATAGTTTTTAAAAGTTTTTTCAAAGTTTTGACTGCGGGAAACTATGACCAAAAATTCAACTCTGCGTACACGTGGGTTGGATGTGAGTAACCTGCATATACGACGGCCCTACACATGACTATGTGTAGAGGGAACCTGCGTGTACACGAGTTAAAGATTTAACATATAAGTTAATGGTTGAAACTTCAATTTTTTATAGTATGACTATCACTTAGAGGGAAAGAGAGCATATCACCATAGATAATGAGGTAATCAATGGTCAAAATACATTGGATGCTCTGAGAGGTTGTGGCTACTCAAATTCTTCAAAATGCCAAATATGAAATCCAATACGCGCTTGCTAGAACTTTTTATCCACTACTGGAGTGCAGAGGACGCCACTTTCATGATCGACTAGATGCCTCTACGGATTGAGGTCGAAGATATCTATTTCATTACCCGTCTCTCCCGAAGAGGGGAGGTCGTGCACTCAACAGGCAGGATGAGAGTAGTCTTTCGGTGGAAGACTATGTCCATATATATTGTCTTGGACATCCAGATAAGATTGGGAGTCAAATTCCAATCAAACATGTGGAAAGTCTATCCTTGAGGATTTTGATATTTACCATTGCACGGGTAAATGGGTCAGCTTTCCTACATCAGGCGTCAGGAGTATCTATGAGTCTGGTAGTGGAATGTCTTACCAAAGTATTTGACTGGTGTACACCTCTTCAGACTAACATGAAGAGTCAATTGGCCTCTATACAGAAGGGTCAAATGAAGAATTTTGGATATGGAACCATTTTGTGTTCATTCTTCTCTGAGAAGGTACTTGGGCTACGTCCCAAAGTATCAGTGTCCATCAGTAGCCCTAGAGATCCATGAATGGGTAGATGGGCAGACCTGATGAAGTTCCTTGGGGCAGTGACGTGCCCAGGACAACCTTTGATGATGAGTTTTTCACTTGGTGGGATCAACAGGTCATCACGGTCGATGACTACCCATATGCCGGCATGGGTTTCCAAGGAGATCTAGACTTAGTGTTACCACCAAATGCGGCATGGGGAGACACAAGTAACAATTTTTAAGTTTTGTGAGTTTAAAAAAAAAAAAATTGGACTTTTTAATATGAATTGAACTTAAAAAAAATATTTTTGATGAGACAAAATACTGACAAAATATAATGACCATGTTTCAGATGTCGGTCCAGTGAGACTTGATGGATTTTCGAGGCACAGGCATCACGGAAGAGGGGCCAAAGCGATGACAGTCAAGACAGAGAGAGTCCTTTATGTTGTTCAGAGAAACTTGGTGAGACTAACTCACCAAGTACCTATGATAGTTGTAGAGGATCTGCCTGAGGAGATGCAGCGCCATGTGGTAGGGGTACCATGGGATTGGGTCTGGATACTTCAGCGTGTAGCCAACGCTATGGTTAACCTTTTAACTGCTCATCCTGAGCCAGCTTGATAGATAGGTCTATGTATGACTGGACATGATTATGGGCATAATCCCAAATTTTGATGGCAACCTGTCTCAATTTTGTATATTATTTTTGAACACTCCATCTATATACATGTGATTTTATGATATATATACAGATTCAATTTTAATTTTTTTGATGTTATTTAATTTGATGAATGATTAATGTGCTAATCTAATGCTTGATTAGCAATAGAGTCTGCTAATGAATTCTTAGATCGTGGAATGTGAACATATGTGATATAAATAAATGATCGTTGCAACAATCTCACTCTCAAAAAATTGGCAATATAAATAACGATCGCGAACTGGATAAGTGTTATTTAATTGCGACACCACCAGTTGTGAGTCTAGTTAAACCACCAACGAATCGATCCCATAAGATATTGCTTCGGATAGTAAATTAAGAATGGCAGTATATTCAAAAAATTTGTTTGAAGCAGGGCTAATACATACTCCCCTCGACACCATCAACTGGCCAGATGGATAATAAATCACCCAAGCCATGGAAGTAAGATTCCAAGTGTGCCTACTTGCACCATCAGTGAATCCAAAATATATCGAATCGTCCATCAATACATGCCAAAGAAGATAAAAAGAATATCGATATCACAAAATGCTAGACAGATATGTACAAAGATACAATATATATAAACAAGAAATTATTCAGCTGAAACCTAAGCAAAAGACTTCTTAAGGTAAAGCCCATTTTTGGGCTTCACCAGCTTGTTCCCTTCAAAGTCAATTAACTCATAAGCCCATTTTTTCAAAACACGCTTGACTATAAAGGGATCATACCACATAGATTTTAACTTTCCTGCCCCCAAGGTGTCTTTGTCTTGGTCATAGACTAAGACAAGGCCACTTTCAGAAAAAAACTGAGAACATACAACTTTATCATATTGAGTTTTAATCCTCTTTTTATTGGCTTTGTTTATTATGGCTGCATCTTGATGCTGCTCATCAAGATGTTCCAAATGAATGAGGCATTCTTCGAGACTAGATGTCTCTGGAAGAAGTTCTATAGCTGGCTTAAGGGACAGAATTTCACATTCAATAGGGAAGATAGATTCCAACCCGTAAACTATTTGAAAAGGAGTAAAACCAGTGGCAGTCTTAACTGAGGTTCGGTATGCCCAAAGTGTCGGATACAACATGGTGTTCTAATCGGATCGAGTTTTATCAATTGTATTTTGTAGGATGGTTTTAAGGGACTTATTCATGGCTTCAACTTGCCCATTGGCCTAAGGATAATATGGATATGAATGCTCCTGCTCGAAGCCAAACTTAAGATCCAATTCGGTTGTTAGTTGATTTTGGAAGTGACTGCCATGGTCAGTGACAATCTCTCTTGGGATACCAAATTGTGAAATAACCTGGTTGAAGAGAAACAAGGTTGTTGTCTCACTATCATTTTTGAAAGTAGGCATGGCCTCAACCCACTTCATAAAGTAGTCTATGGCCATAATGATGTACTTGTGATTCCCTGCCAAAGGCGGATTACAAGTAGTAAAATCAATGCCCCACTTCGTAAATGGACCGACAGTGATAACATGACAAAGTGGAGCTGGAAGCGCACACATTTTCCAAGTATAAACTTGACAAGGATGGCAATGTTTGACTGCTTCAATACAGTGTTTGAAAATTGAAGGCCAAAAGTAGCCTGCTCGCAAAATTTTCTGGGTTGTTGCAAGCCTTGATAGATGACCACCACAAGCTCCACTGTGGCAATCATTAAGTACTGACTCAGCTTCTCCCAAAGTTCCTAAGGATTGAGTCAACCCCTCTGTGATATAATGTATCACCAATAATAACATAGTTTTTGGCAAGGTGACATAACTTTCAATGCTCATCTTTGGAGAAAGTAGGTGGAAAATTTGAAGTCTACAGATATATAATGATATCTCCGTACCAGTGATCCTGTGAAGAAATGAGGAATAAATGTTCGTCAGGAAAATTTTCCTCGTAAACAATAGCTTCCTCACGAGGTAGCTCCAAAATAAATTCCACAAAAACTAATGACTTCTTAGATTTAGCTGACAAGAATTCGACATCGAACTTTTGCAAAATAAAAATCCATCGATTATACTTTCCCCCAATCACTTTCCTACTAAGGACAAACTAAAAAGGATTAACAACCACTAAGACGAACATTTTGCGAAGAGGAATGTAATGACGAAGCCACTGAATAGCATAGACAACTGTGAAGGCCAATTTCTTGATGGGAGAATAGTGTAGCTTAGGTCCTACTAATCCTCGACTCAAGTAGTAGATTACATGCTCACTGAGAGCATCATCCTCCTAAACCAGAACCATACCAATGGTTGATTCTGTCACAATGAGATACAAAAGGAAATCTCTGCCATAATCTGGTGGACTCAATAATGGAGCAGAAGTTAATGCTTTTTTCAAAGCATCAAAAGATCATTGCGCGAAATCGTCCCATAAAAATGGAACTCCTTCCTTAAGCAAATGCATACATCCTTTGGTAATCTCGGTGTAATTTGCTATAAATCTCCTCAAGAAATTTGCCTTTCCTTGGAGACTTTGAAGTTGATGAATGGAAGATGGGGGAGGCAACTGAATTATTGCCTCAACCTTGAAAGGATTAAGTCAAATCCCTTCAGTCGATGCAATGAATCCTAACAGCCGACTGGATGTGACCGCAAAAACACACTTATTCGGATTCAATCGTATTTTATAAAAATGGCATCTCTTAAAGACTAACCAAAGGTGCCTGGGATGATCAATTCTCTTGCGAGAACGAGAAGCTAAGTCATCAAAGTATGCTTCGATAACATGTTTGATTTTGTGGAAAGCATAGGACATGGCCCGCTGAAAAGTAGCTCCAGTATTTTTAAGGCCAAAAGGCATCTTCTTGTATGCAAACGTGCCCCAAGGACAAATAAAGGTTGTCTTTTGCTGATCCTCTGGATGGATAGTAATTTGATTGTAACCAGAGAATCCATCCATGAATGAAAAATTTTCATTACCTGCACATTCATCAACAATTTGATCAATAAAAGGCATGGGGTAATTGTCCTTTGGAAAAGCTTTATTTAAATCCCTAAAGTTGATACATACTCGGATCGTTCCTTGCTTCTTATCTACTGGGACTGGGTTGGAAACCCACTCAGTTAGAGGAACGGGGTATATGAAACCCACCTTAAGTAGCTTTTCAACTTCAGCTTTAATAGCTGCCACTTTCTGAGGATTGGCCGGTCGAAGTTTTTGACAAATAGGTTTGGTGTTTTCATATGTCTTCATCTCATGCTGGATTATAGATGGATCAATTCAAAGAATTTCCTCATAAGATGAAGCGAACACATCTCGAAATTATTTAAAGATATCGGTGTAGATTTGAATTTCTTCAAGGGAACATTCAGCTCCGATGAAGACATTTTCTATTACGTTAGGATTCCTAGAGATGTTCACAGGTACAGTTCATGAGATAACTGGCATGTTACCTTCGGTAGAAAATAGTGCTGGAGCCAAAGGGTTTGAAACTATATAAACATCGCTAGTAGACAGATTGGACAAACTAGATTCAACTTCATGTAATGGAGGGAGAAAATATGAACAATGATGCAAATCATCCCATGGTTGATCCAAACCCATCATTGCCTCCAAAATTTCTTCTTCAGATGGTAAGACTGTATCCAAGCAATCCAAAGCTTAAGTAGAATCGAGGGTCCAAGGCGGAGCCACATCGCCATCTAACTACTCTAGTGAAAAAGGAGTGGGACGGTTGTCTGCATAGTTAATGATAGATAGATAAGCGAGTTACGATGCATACATGGGAAATTCCATTCCACCAACCTGACCTGCATCTAATGTGGTGGTAGATGAAGGTAAGGGCCAAGGGTTCGAAAAATAATGAGTTCGAAAGAACTCTTTCCGAGAAGGTCCCCTAGAGGATGAAATCGCATTACTTCTAGCTGTAGGAGCATGGAGGTCAAATATACCCATTAACGTAGAGTACATCCCAACTCCTAAATTCTCAATAATTTGACGGGGATTGTCGACCAATGGAACGGTAGAACCCAAAGTTGCATGAGAGTCACCTGGAGAATAATTTAACTGATCGACTCTAACAATCCTCCCCTCACAAGGACAACAGAGGATACAGAATAATGATGAAACTATGGCATCCATCTCGTAAATCCAATTCTTACCTAAGAGGAGGTTATAATCCAGGTTCACATCAATGATTTCTACCTCAATATTCACTACCTTTCCCCCAACACAGATAGGAAAGGTTGGGATAATCTCGTGCTGCCTATGAGAATGTCCATCAAATGCCGTAAAAAGAGTCAGTGAAGGAACAACTGAAGGTGATCCAGTGGCCTTCCAACATGACATAGACATCACACATGTGGAAGCTCCCTCATCTATAACAGTCTGAAAAATATTCGTATTTTGGTATGTGGAATTTATTTAGAAAGCCATATGGTGAGGAAGTCTCTTTTTGACATTCAACATATCAAAAGTGAGCACTAAATAATTCTTTGGGTCTACTGCGCCAATTGATGAAATCAAAGCACTTCTCTAAGTAGGGAATGACTGGAGTACCTCCAATGCTGACATAGCACAAAGGCTTTGAGCAAAATCTTCTACAATCGAGTAGTTCTAGGCTTCCCTAGCATTAGGTTTAATAGTCGAGCGCTTTGAGGAGCCTTTCGGTATCCGAGGGATAGACTCAACAGAGGGCCACTCAATATGAAGTGGTTCTGTGGCTTCAGGAATAGATTTAGCCTTAGATGTTTCTGATTCACCATAATCACGTGCTTGTGTAGCGACATCAATATGAGAGCTCATCATATAAACATTTGACGAATTTTCCCCTTCCTGGTTGCCCTCGGTGGAGGTACCAACATTAGAATTCGCGCCAACAAGTAATTGCTTCCCTTGGGGAAAAGGGTTAGTCAGAACAACTTGGGAGCTAGAGGACCCTTGCTATACTAATAAGCATTGATCGTCTTGCATCTTAGGACAGAGGTGAGTCAGATGATCTCCATTGCATAACTTGTATGGAAATTTTACCTTTTTCTTATACTCTTTCCTACTCTCTCTGGCATCATTGCCAGGTTTGTTTGTATTACCTTTTCCTTCCTGGTTCTTCTTCTTACCTTGTCCCTTCCTCTTCCCATTAGATTATTGATTTCCTTTGGGGTTAGTGGTTTGGATGACGTTTATAGAGGTAGGTTGGGAAGGTGTAGATACAGACGGTGCTACCTAGGTAGAAGAAGTAGTTTATAGAGACAATTGTTGTAATTGATTAAATAAGTTCACCGCATTAACATCAATCGATCCTACTATACCATCAGCATGGGGACTTGGTTTCAGTTTGGCTAAATCGACCTTAGATCTAGGAGCATCAGGTAGAATTTTCTGAAGAACCCCAAACTGAGAATATATCAGTTCCAATTGTTGGGCTCTGGAAATGGCTTGCTCTTTCGTATAAACACCAGAGAGAGACACATCCTTTGAGATCTTAGGTTGTAATGATTTGAGAAACCATTCGAGAAGGAACTCTGGCGGGATTTCAGCTTTGATAAGCCTTTTCCTCCTCCTCCATTCCTGGATGTGATCTGAAATGTGAGTTGCGGTGTCTTGCTGAAAGTTAGCCAGAAGTTCAGTTCCGGCTTCATATCGGACAGGCAACTGAAAATGGTTCAAAAAGACATTAGCCAAATCACAAAAATAAGTATAGGTGTCCCCTGGCAACTCTATGTTAGTAAATTATATATTACGGAGCAATGGAACACATAAAATATTGCAGAAATATAAACACAGAAAAAAAATGCATAAAACAAGAGAGACATAGATATACGTGGTTCACCCAGTTTGGGATATGTCCACAGAGAAACAACCAGTCCTTCCTTTTATATTATCCAGCAAACTAAAGAGATACAACCTACAACAGATCCACTGTAACACCCTCTTCACTCTCAATCTCCTCTCTCTTTCTCACTCAGAATACAGATCTACATAGACGTAATACAATTCCCTCATATATAGTGAGGGGTTTCCTTCTAGGGCAAAAGACCCTAAATTAAACTTAACTTCTACCATCAGATCTCCGCCTAATGAATGGCCGAGATTGACTAGAAATTACTATAGTTTTACAAGGAAATTTTACATCTATTCTTAGCTTCGGGGGTGCTACCCCCGAAACCCCCCGCCAGGGGGGGCTTCCTAAAGGTCACAGCCTCCCCCTTGGACCCCCCTGCAGTGAATATTTTACAGGCGGTGTTGTTGCCCCCATTTCGAACTGGAGTCCAATGTGGCAATACCTTTGAATATAGAAGATAATCAAGCTCCACACCCGACAATCTCCCACTTGGAGACTGATTATAGAAACTTTACCGCTGCTTCATTTGCTGGACAATGACTCCTCTTTGGACCTGGTTGTTTCTCATCTTGTTCATCATACTTGAAGACCAATTGAAACTGAGCATATTCTCAGTTTCTCCCTGGTTACAACTTTTGTTAGCATATCTGTAGGATTCTAGCTAGTGTGTATCTTTTCCAGCTTCAACTCTCCATCTTCCAACACTGATCGTATGAAATGGTACTTGAGATGTATGTGTTTAGTCCTAGAATGAAATGTTGAGTTCTTTGCAATATGAATGGCACTTTGGCTATCACTGTATAACGTGCCCATATCATGCTCCTTACCCAATTCACCCATAAACCTTTGTAACCAAATCATTTCTTTACTAGCCTCTGTAGGAACAACATACTCTGCTTTTGTTGTTGAAAGTGCAACAACACTTTGGATTTTTGAAACCCGAGTGACAGTTATTCCACCTACAGTAAACACATATCCTATAGTGCTCCTCCTGTTATCTCTTTCACCTGCCATAACTGCATCAACATATCCCTGTAGAGAAATGTTTGAACCACCAAAGCATAATGCTTGATTTGTGGTACCTTTCAAATATCTGAGAATCCATTTCACTACTATCCAATGTTCCTTTCCTGGATTGTTCATGTACCTGCTTACAACTCCCACTGCATGTGCAATATCAAGCCTTGTGCAGACCATTTGTTGTAGGGAAAAGTATCCGACTCAGATGACCCTATCCCACTCTAAGGGTGATAGTACCTCAGCAACAACTGTAAAGAAAACTACTTAAGGTTTACTTCTTTATGAAAGCAAGAGAGAATGAAGAAATGCACTAACCGTTGCCTTGCGCTTAATGTCGAATCCAAACTCTTCTCTTTGCTGCTTGCTCCCAGCTCCTTGCTCTTTTGCTGGCCCAGCTACAATGAGATCCTGCAAAATAACAAAGAAGGAAACTACAAGAAGCATGCAATCATAACTGATTCAAGGATTAGCATAAATCAAATATACAATTATCACAATACATCATTGAAACAAGTGCATATAGAAGAACCTCAATAGCTTTTATTAATGGAAGAAGTAAAGTTCTGAGAGTGTTACAACCATTGAAGGCCCCAATCCAGCAACACCTCCCAGCAGAAAGAATTTATCCTATTCACCTCCTTCAAGCAATCACCCAATAGTTCTATAGTGAAACCAACAGCATATCATTACTTTGCACAAAATTCCAGCCTCCTGAGCTCATAGGAGAGAGCTCAATATATAGATGAATTGAGAAAGGATGAGTCAGCTTGCAACTGATGTGTAGCTGCCTTGTGTCCTCTCTCTCTTCAGTTGATCTTCAGTTCTTGAGTCCACTTGGAGAACCTTGCTTCCACTTGGAGAAACAGAGCCTCTGACTCATCACAAGGCGAAATCCCTGATCCAAGTGTCATTTTTGGAAGATTCCAGAGCAATGACTCAGTGTGCCACTTGTCCCATCTCGCTCAGCGCGGGTGGCCTTTGTTCTACTTGCTTTGCAACGCAGGTACACCATGGAGGAGTTGAGTTTCAGCGCAGAAGCCTAGTGGAGCACCTGCTTTGATTTCAGGATTGCTTGTTTTTGAGTGTTTTCAAGTGGAGAACTGATCTGAGAGCTGTTGGTTTGCTGACCTTGTTCCTCTAGGGGTAGGAACATCATGTTTAGGGACTTTGGATCCCTTGGATTATTGACAATTCATGCCTGATGCTGCAAGGCACAAAATTGTCTATAACAGATGCCCCCTAAAGTATGAGGTCGTTTATCGGGTGAAATGCTTTATTAGGAGGATCCGAAGTTCATTCAATCTGCTGAGAAGTGTCCTGTAATAAGATACAATACAATACATTATTTTTCATACTTTTTCATGATCTAGCTGAGGCGGGCATTCCCATGCTCAGCTTTATAAATTCATTTTGGTACATAGAACAGACGATCGTCTGATGGTAGACTGATAATTTTCTGCTGAAATTATCATCCTTTGAGAAGGATGATCATCTGCTGCAATGATGTACACATAAAATGTCTTTATATCCCGAATATATATCGCAGCCCGGATGGATGAAACTAGATCCGGGGTCTTCAATCTCTTCCGATCTTCACTCGATTTACAAGTCGATCCATGTGAGAATTTCTTGAAGTCGAACATGGAAAGACATCGCTTGATTACCGGTCAATGATGTAAACCGTTAACAAGCGCGAGAGGAATCACCGATAAGGATGATGACCCTCAAGGTACAGCAGCACAATTCACATGGTGGGAATAAAGGACTTGGCGTCGACCACCATGCAAAATCTTCTGGTCGAAGGTCATTGATGTATACCTGTCGCCGGAAGTGAGAAACTTGCCATTGAGGCATGCAAGCTTCAAAGTACTGAATGGGTTGTTCCTAGATCAACTCCTTGGATAATGAGCTGATGTCGACAAGGAGCAATCCGTCAAAGGAGGGCCTTAATGAATCCCACATCAGTGACACGGAACGGAGCTAGTGATTGTGATGAGGTGAAAACAAACTGTGATGTATGATTCAGGGTGGCGGTCATGAAATGGATGAAGGACAATGTATGGCAGTGGATGGGACACGGTTGACTCTTTGCAGAACAACATCTCTTGAACATATAACGACACTGATGTGATGGATTGGTAGCATTACCCCAAATGTGGATGGTGTGGCGAGGACCATGGTGATGAGACCGGTGAATGAAACAACCCAACCCGATGTGATACGGAGGACAAAGTGTCATGTTCAAGAGCGACTTGCTACCATTAAAGCTGTGAGGTTCTCCCAATTTTTCCCCAGTCATTGCTGACCAGTACCTCTTTATTTTTGTCAAGCTTGAGGAGGATAACATATGCTTGTTCTATAACCTGCCCTTCGGGCAAGCCCATCGCTATGTTTTAACAAGCCAAGCGATAGGGAAACTCGTTCTCGTCTAAAGACAAGTTTGTCGCTATTTAATGAATTTAACGAGTCTAACGACAAGGATAACTCGGTCCTTTTCATTTTTAGAGAGTCTGAAAAGGTACATAAAGTCAACTCCAGAATTCCTTTTTTGTCCTCTAATCCCTTAAGTCCGAAAAAGTATAAAACAATACAGAAGGGATGAATTTTCGATTGCTTTAACGAGCCGAACAAAACAAGCGCTCGATCTTTTTGTGCAATAATCCCTCAGGTCCAAAAAGATTAAAATCTAGAGGAGGGATAGCTCTTCCGGTCGTTTAACGAGCTGGAAGGCCAAAACTCGGCAAACTTTTCATATTTAACGAGTCAGGAGAAAAGAGCTCAAAGAAGACTCGTCTTTTGAGGAACGAGTGATAAACAGGGATAGCAGCAGATTCCAGGTACAGGTTGGAATTTTCCAATCACGGCAGTGTCACAAGGATGGCTAAGTGAAATCACTCTTCGCAGCTGTTCCTCAAAAAGGGTAAACAAACATATGGAGATGAACGATTGGCCAAATGAACGGATGGAGGTGAGACTGCAAGAACACGACCAAGGGCTTTAATATGGCTGTCAAAGGTTACATTTACCACGGTTATTTACCGGTTCATTTTTTCTGGGTGAGCTTGAACTCTAGGGGAAGATTGCTCACAACTTATGTTTATTTTTTAATGAGCATGAACTATGTGCTAAAACTGCTCGGATCTTGCGTTTATTTTTTAACGAGCATGAACTGTGTGCTAAAACTGCTCGAATATACCAGTCATAATACAAGAAACGCCTCAGGTGAGATAGCTATTTTTTAAGGAGCTTTATCTCACGAAGCTATGCTCCTATTTGGCAAGTTTTGACTTTTGCCCCACATCTTTTCTTTATGCAAGCTGGAAACGGCTAATCCTACGAGTTTAACGGGTTAGACCTACAGGTTTAAAGGGAGGACCTAAAAATTTAAAAAATAAATAGTCGTCCCGTGCTTGCACTCCAAAAGGTTCGCATGCCCCCTGGTCGAGGTGGGGTTACATTGCATGAAATCGATGCCCCATTTGGCGAAAGGCCCAACTGCAACCATTGGTTGCAGGGGTGCGGGCGGTCTTCTGGTTTTGCTATCAAAGATTTGGCAGGAATGGCAACTTCGGACTGCGATTATGTAATCTTTGAACATTGTTGGCCAAAAATATCCTGCTCTTAATATCTTTTGGGCTGTAGCGAAACCTGATTGATGCCCCCCACACGCGCCTGAATGACACTCATTCAGGGCTTTTTCGGCTTCTTCATGGGTGAGACACCTCCTCAGAACGGTATCGATACCACGACGGTAAAGAGTATCACCGACGATCATGTAGTATTTTGCTTGGTATCGTATACATTTCTGTTCGGAGTGTGAGGTGTCTGGCCGAAACTTTTGGGTTTGGAGATAGATAATTATATCTCCATACCATTCATCGCTTGCAGATATCAGAAACAAAGTCTCGTCCACGATTGATTCCTTGGAAGTTTCATCGTTGGACGACGATGGGAGATCGCATAATAATTCTGCGAATACCAGAGCTTTCTTTGACTTGGATTTCACAAATTCCATATCAAACTCTTGAAGGATCGCTATCCATTTGGAATACTTGCCCCCCAGCAACTGTCGCGACAGTATATAAGTCATGGGGTTGCAATCTGACAGAATGGTAGTTTTCCTAAAGAGGATATAATGTCGAAATCTCTGTACCGCTTGAACAGCAGCAAGTGCTAGCTTTTCAACGTAAGAATATTTACTTTCCGTATCATTTAAGTTTTTACTTAAATAATATACAGGATGTTCAACTCCATCGACTTCTTGAACTAAAACCATCGCAATGGTTGTATCCGCTGCAGCTAGATACAGGTTAAAATCCCTAAGATAATCCGGGGCGTACATTAATGATGCTTTTACTAGAGACTCTTTCAAAGCGTCAAAGGAAGCTTGCGCAACCTGGTCCCAGTCAAAGGGTACATCTTTTTTCAAAAGACGTGTGTAACCTTTAGCAAGTTCTGCGTAATTTGGAATGAACCTCCTCATAAAGTTTGCTTTCCCTTGGAGTTTCTGAATCTGAAGCAAATTCGAAGGTGGAGGCAAATTGATGATTGCCTGAACCTTACAGGGGTCGAGACGAATCCCATCTTTAGAGACTACAAAACCAAGTAAACGACTAGAACCGATGCAAAACACACATTTGTGTGGATTGAGTCTTATCTTGTAGTGTCGGCAACGTAGAAATATCGCTCTTAGATGCTGCGGATGATCAGTCCGCTTTCGCGAATGAGCCAGAAGATCGTCGAGATATGGTTGAACAATGCTCTTGATGTCGTGGAAGGCATAATTCATAGCCCTCTGAAAAGTCGCCCCTGTGTTCTTCAAACCAAAGGGTAATTTTCGATAAGCGAATGTGCCCCACGGACATATAAATGCAGTCTTAGACTGGTCCTGTGGGCGGATATTAATTTGATTATATCCGGAGAATCCGTCCATAAAGGAAAAGATTTCACATCCAGCGCATTCATCAATTATCTGGTCAATGAAGGGTGTAGGGTAGTTGTCCTTTGGACAAGCTTGGTTTACATCCCTATAATCGACGCACACTCGTATTGTTCCTTGTTTTTTCATAACAGGAACAATATTCGATACCCAATCGGTTAGAGGAACCGGGTAGATGAATCCAGCATGGAGAAGTTTCTCAACTTCTGCTTTAATGGCAGCGGCTTTCTCAAGGTGCACCTGTCGAAGCCGTTGTTTTACTGGTTTGACATCAGGATACATTTTAATTTCATGTTCAACGATACTTGAGTCGATGCCTGGCATTTCATCATATGACCAAGCAAAGACATCTCTAAATTCGTGAAAGAGAGCGTTATATATTTCCAGTTCTGAAGGGGAACAACCTTTCCCAACATGAATATTCTCTACAATACCTGTTTTGGTCGAGATATTTATGGCTATAGTCTCTTCAATATTGGATACGTTTCGCTCAGAATCCACCGTGTTTACAGTATTTGCTAGGAATTCAAAGACTGAAGGGTGGTAAAGATCTTTCTGAGTATCTTCTTCGTATTCCGGAAGAAGGGAACGATGGTGGTGATCATTCCATGGTGCCCCCTCAATCATCATTGATTGCAAGATTCCTTCGTCAGTCCCATGTACTTTTGACCAAGGATCTAAGGGGGTACCATATTCTCTAGATCTATCTACCCAAATGCTCGAAGAGCGCTGATTGGGATTCGCCTCCCAGGCATGAAACATTGATTGCTACAATATTTCAATGGGGCTTGGTGGCAAAACCATTGAATGATCCATAGCGACTTTGCCTTCTGTGTCTTTCAAGGTGGATACCATATTGCATGTTGCTACAAATGGTACATTTCCTATGCAACTAGGAGGTGGTAGCGTGAAAGTTCCCATCATAGTGGGATCTTTCAACAGACCTACTCCAATATCTTGAATCGACCAGTCGCTGCCATGGATCATGGGAACGCTTCCTGTAACTTGTGAACCATTAGGGAGGAAGTTTTGTTGATCGACGACCGTAATCCCTCCTTCAAAGGGGAATGCGATCTTCCTAAAATAAGTCGACACAACAGCTTGCATGGCATAAATCCATGGCCTTCCCAGTAGGATGTTATAGTCAAGATTGCCATCAATGACTTCAACATCTATTTCTACTGTTTTGCCCCCTAGTTCAACTTTCAGGTTACTAAGGATACCGTAAGGGGTATATATCCTTCTGTCGAATGCTTTTAATGTTGTCGATGATCGCGACAAGGTTGGAGATCCTAAAGTTTTCCAGCAACTCATCGACATAATACATGTCGATGCCCCTTCATCAATAATCGTTCTATGAACTGTTTTGTTGAGGGCTTTCACTTGGACGAGGAAAGCTAGTTGAGCTGGTAACTGAGGATCATACCCTTTGTGATCAAAGGATACCAGATTGGAATCTTTAGGATCCACCCCACCAATTGCTGATAACAATGCCTGCCTTTGGGATGGGCAATGTTGTAGTACCTCAAGAGTCGACATAGCAGATGGCGATTGTGCCAAATCTTCCACTATGTTATAATGCTGTGCCGCTCTGGCACGAGGATTAAATGTCGACTTGTGTACTACTCCCTTTGGCGGTTTTATCGTTAATTCGTGCGTGATGGGGGGTACAACTTCTGCCGAAGTTGTCGTCGAACTGCTAGGTTGATCTTTACCTTTATCGTTCGACACCTGTGGATTCCCGTAATCTTTGTTCCTTGTCGAAATCAAAGCATCATTTTGCTGTTTCAAAATCGACAACATAAGTACTTGAGACGGGGAAGCGTTTCCACTATCAACCAGATTTTGACCTGGGTTAGGGAATGGATCACTTGACATAGCTGAGGTATGCGGACTCTTAAAGAACCTCTTTAGCTCAGCTTTGAATGGGCAATTCTTAGTGTTATGATCCTTGTCATCGCATATTTGACATGGATTCGGTTTCCTATTCCCAGGAGGGTTCGAAGAATTTTTCTTAGGGGATGACTCACCTTGTTTATTCTTCTTCCCTTTGTTTTGCTTCTTCTTGCTTCCTGGTTGATTGGTTTCTTTGCCTTTATCTGTCGATACAACATTTACTTCCGAAGCAAGAATTTCCTCATGCGCATTTTGATTCGAATCCTTACGGGCCTTCTTTTGATTGGTCCTTTTCGGATTCGTGTTTGCCGTGCCAATCACGCCATCGCCAGCATGAGAATCACTATTTGATTTAGGAGGAGGAGGAATTGAAAACTCTGGTCTAGGGGCGTCTGGTATTTTGTCATAGAGCGTGCCGGACTGAGTATATACTAAGTCCAGATATTGTGCACGAGCAATAACCTGCTCTTCTGTCACGACCCCCCCCTTTGCCACATCTTCCGTTATGGCCGGAAGTAACGACTTTATAAACCACTCAGCTAAAAGCTGATCAGGAACGTATGTTTTAACCATTCTTCATCGACGTCGCCACTCATGTATATGATCTGATATATGAGTTGCGGTTGTCTGTTTGAAGTTAGTCAATATCTCTGTTCTCGTTTCATATCTTATCGGTAATTGAAAGTGGGTTAAAAATGTTGTGGCAAGGGAGCTAAAATTGTCGAACGAAGCTCTTGGCAATTCTATATACCATTTCGCTGCTGGACCTGTCAATGTCCTCTGAAAGAGGCGAAGCATTATCGAATCATCATTTAAAGTGTTCGACGAACACCATAGATGAAATGTCATCACATGATTCGATGGGTCTTCACCTAGATTTCCATTGAATTTAGGAATGTCGGATGGGAGTTTGTGCGGGATCACTGGCCACCATGGGGCGTAAGCAATTGGATCATTGGTTAACCGATGTAAATCAGGGAACTCTAAAGTCACCACGAATGGTAACTGTTGATTCAAGTTAGAGGAAGCGTATCCAGGGTATGATGGAATCGCCTGAACAGTTGGTCTTTGCATACCAGCATAATGGAGTTGATGTTGGTATGACTGATACGGTTGATGGACTTGACCACTTTGGATATATGGTTGTCCAGTATTCGCAAAGATTTGCTGTTCAGAACCTTGGTACACTTGTTGGAATTGTGGCTGTTGGTATTGCACTATCCACGGTTGCGATACCATGGGTTGTTGTGCTATACTAACCATTGGACAAAGATGTGGGGTGATTGTACCCGATTGTACTTGTGTCGCCCCACCAGTAGGCGATTGTGGTTGGGTCGCAGGGTCAAGGGGCTGTTGCATGAGAACCTGAGAAATCTGAGGTTGACATACAACAGGCATCGTTTGAACTTGCGACACGGTTACAATAGCCGGTGTAGTTGGGATGTTCGTCACAGGTACACACCGTTGCATAGAATATACAACTCTTGGTGGCTGGGATAGCATAGGTACCCAACTACTCGTTGCAATTCCACCATAACTTGAATAAGGTTGAGAACTCCCGTATGGGTACCCTCCCGGAGGGGGTAATGAAAGGGCATACTGCCCCCCATACGGTGGTAATCCAGAACTCAAGGCAATTGATTGTCCTGGAGGACTGGATGGCCTAAATTGATTCCCAAAAGGGTCAATTTGTTGAGTCTCACCATAAGAGTTACCAGACATTACTCCGGAACAAACAGGAACAGACCATACTGCCGAGATAGTCCCTTGGTGGACTCCTTCTAGCGACTGAGAGCTAGTTGGGACAGATGGTATGCCGGCGAACATTGTTGGATTTGCAGCAGCTAATTCTGCCGTCGCCGTGTCATTTGACACAGTCCTAGATGTCGACGGTTGTTCAGACATTTTGAGTCTATCCAATTGATTGCCTAGTGATTCTACAGGAACTTCCACTGGTGATGGACAAACTTCTGTTGTAGCAGGAAATAGAGTGAACCCTACTCCAAAATGAGTTGGAGTGGATACTTGCGGTTCCTCTATAATTTCCTCTATCGCAATCAGACCAGGTGGAAGAGGAAGACCGTCAGGTCCGTAATAGATTTCCGGTGCCGAAGAAGGGGTTGTATCAACAGCGACAGATGTTTGAGGAACAAAACTCTCTGGACCAGTTACAGATGGAACTGGTTCAGTTATACAAGTATTTGCCCCCAGACTAGGATCAGTATTACTGTCCTTCTGCGGCGGTCGAACTTCTTCTATAGAGGCAGGGTTTCCGGAAATTTTTGGAGTAACCAGAATCTCAGATGTTGTTGGAACACTTGTTCTAACTTTTAAAGGAGATTTTGAACTGGTTCGACGAGCTCGCTTTGTCCGGACTGTTTTCGATTCCGGAGACAAAGACGGTTGACTCGCGAGCCTCCGAGAACGACGGATATTCAATTGACTTTCTTCCACGATTGCGGATTACTCGATCAACTAAAATATAAAGGGGAAAATTTGTGTTTCCGATTTGAATGAATTTTATTAGACGCTTTTAAACATAACTTTGCTTTTTCATGTTTTAAGAGTCGAGAAAAAGCTAAAGATGACTCTAGTCTCCTTCGATGTATTAACGAGCCCGAAGTGACAAATGCTCGGTTGGACTTTTTCAGTTATAGAGTTTGAAAAAGGCCAAAAGAAACTGCTCTGGAGATCTAGGCAGAGGGTGTGCCAAACCTTTCGCGAAACCACAGAATACGTTTTACGGTACGGGTGGTCGATCTTCGTGAATGCTGTGTTCACTGCATCGCGATCAGTAGGGCGGCCGACACGGCTTCCTAAGGATAAAGGATAAATGCCTATAGGGGTCTCCCAATATATACGCGACGGTACGTGGGAGCACAAGTCCGTATTAGTGCTATCGTCCCTCAGGAGGAATCACCCACCTTCGTAGAGATCGACAGTCACTACGTTTAACGACGCCAGAACACGTCTCTAGCTTAGACCTCTATGTGTTTGCGTTATGTTTCAATGCGTTGTTAGGTTTATTCAGTATATTTTAAGTTGATCTCTTTAAAGTTTGCCTTTCAAAGTTCACCACGAGATGTATATGAAAAATTCCTAAATGCAGCCTAAGATGAGAAGCAAGCTTTTTCAAATCTTTTTGACTGATGAAAATCTTAACTACTGAGGGAGAAGAAAGGCAAATCTTTTCACACAGTTCATACAGCACAAACTAATGCACTTTCTCCTAAATCATCATGCAAACTTTTCAAATGCAAAATGCACAATGCAAGTATTTCTTTTCCCTTTCTTAATGTTGATGCACTACAGAAAGAAAGCTGTTATATAATTTTGATTTCAATTTCAAGCGAAAAACAAACAAGTTCGTCCAAAATCAAAAGACACCTTAAGATTTACTTGTTTAATCACTGGAAATACATGAAATCAAACCATAATGACGAAAGTAAAAAGACTAATCAGCTATGGACAGCAAACAAGCTAACTCTTTAGACCAGCAAAATGCCTAACACAGGTTCAGATCTAAGAGGCCAAAGCAAGACTAGTTCACTTTCGTTATGGGAAATTGTAAATGATGTAAGAAATACAAAAGAACAAGTACAATTTCGTTATATAACAGAGGCGGAATGATGGCAAGTAAGGTTGGTTTCAGAACAGGTACAAGACTGGTAACTGGCTGCAAAATCTATAGTGAAAACAGGCAAGAAAAAGGGAGGAAACCCCAAATGCACAAGGCAAAATTGGGCCAACGCAGGTGCTGCACAGCCAGTCTGGCTCTCAGCGCAGGTAGCCCCTTCGGGACCTGCGTTGCAAAGCAGGTAGCCTGTGTACTACCTGCTTTGGAAAACGAAAGTTGCGTTTTCTCAGTTTCCGGGTCACAATTTTCTCAAAAATTCACAGTTTTTGCTCAAATCAGAAGCTATCAGTCAAGCACACACTAAGGGATGACAAGGAAGATGAAAAGCTATCACTAAGAGCTTGCAAGGATCCTTGTAGATCAGCTCTTCAAATCATGAACATGCTCAGAAATGAGCTAGAGTAGCTGCCATCTACTTCGCTTTTGATATAGTCAAAAGCTTTTCGATTTGGTACTCTTTTGTTCAGGAAATGAATAGCAAAATACTACAAACAATCAAACAGATACGATCCCCAGCGGAGTCGCCAGTTTGTTGTAGGGAAAAGTATCCGACTCGGATGACCCTATCCCACTCTAAGGGTGATAGTACCTCAGCAACAACTGTAAAGAAAACTACTTAAGGTTTACTTCTTTATGAAAGCAAGAGAGAATGAAGAAATGCACTAACCGTTGCCTTGTGCTTAATGTCGAATCCAAACTCTTCTCTTTGCTGCTTGCTCCCAGCTCCTTGCTCTTTTGCTGGCCCAGCTACAATGAGATCCTGCAAAATAACAAAGAAGGAAACTACAAGAAGCATGCAATCATAACTGATTCAAGGATTAGCATAAATCAAATATACAATTATCACAATACATCATTGAAACAAGTGCATATAGAAGAACCTCAATAGCTTTTATTAATGGAAGAAGTAAAGTTCTGAGAGTGTTACAACCATTGAAGGCCCCAATCCAGCAACACCTCCCAGCAGAAAGAATTTCTCCTCTTCACCTCCTTCAAGCAATCACCCAATAGTTCTATAGTGAAACCAACATCATATCATTACTTTGCACAAAATTCCAGCCTCCTGAGCTCATAGGAGAGAGCTCAATATATAGATGAATTGAGAAAGGATGAGTCAGCTTGCAACTGATGTGTAGCTGCCTTGTGTCCTCTCTCTCTTCAGTTGATCTTCAGTTCTTGAGTCCACTTGGAGAGCCTTGCTTCCACTTGGAGAAACAGAGCCTCTGACTCATCACAAGGCGAAATCCCTGATCCAAGTGTCATTTTTGGAAGATTCCAGAGCAATGACTCAGTGTGTCACTTTTCCCATCTTGCTCAGCGCAGGTGGCCTTTGTTCTACCTGCTTTGCAACGCAGGTACACCATGGAGGAGTTGAGTTTCAGCGCAGAAGCCTAGTGGAGCACCTGCTTTGATTTCAGGATTGCTTGTTTTTGAGTGTTTTCAGGTGGAGAACTGATCTGAGAGCTGTTGGTTTGCTGACCTTGTTCCTCTAGGGGTAGGAACATCATGTTTAGGGACTTTGGATCCCTTGGATTATTGACAATTCATGCCTGATGTTGCAAGGCACAAAATTGTCTATAACACCATTACATACATTAAGCTTCCAACTGCTGATGCATGTGGAACTTTAGACATATAATCCATGTCTTCTTGGGTCTTTGGGCACATTTCCTTACTAAGTTTAAAATGGCTAGCAAAAGGTGTACTAACTGGTTTTGCATTGTGCATATTAAATCTTTTCAACACCTTTTGTATGTACTCATTCTAAGACAATGTTAGTTTGCAATTTTTTCTGTCTCCAGTGATTCTCATATCAAGGATTTGTTTTGCAGCTCCCAAATCCTTCATTACAAATGAATTTGCCAATTTTCTTTTGAGCACATTTATTTCCTGCACGTTAGACCCTGCAACAAGCATGTCATCTACATACAATAATAATATAATATAGCTTCCATCATTTTTCTTTTTCAGATAAACACAATGATCAGAGTGACATCTAGTATAACCTTGTTCAGACATAAACTTGTCAAATTTTAGATATCAATGCCTTGGAGCCTGTTTTAAGCCATAAAAAGTCTTCTTCAACTTGCACACTAGTTTCTCCTTCCCTTTTACCTCATATCCTTATGGTTGCTGCATATATATCTCTTCCTCCAAGTCCCCATGGAGAAAGGCTGTCTTTACATCTAACTTCTCAAGATGCAAATCTTCAGCTACAAATCTTCAGTGGGTCTTTGCATACCAGCATAATGTATCTAATGCTGGTAACTTTGATAAGGTTGATGGAAATAACCAGTATAGAATGGTTGTTGATAGCCATTTTGAAAATGCAGTTGTCCATTACCTAAAGAGTCTTGTTGCTCAGGTCCTCGGTAAGCTTACTAGAATTGGGGTTATTGATATTGTACCAACCATGGTTGTTGAACCATTTGCTGTTGCCCAATACTAGATGATTGACCAAGATGTAGAGTGATAACACCCGTTTGAGCCTGAGTCGTTCCAGTTAAGGAAGCACTAATCTGAGATTGTGATTGAGCAGTAGAGACAAGAGGCTGTTGTACTACAACCTGAGAAATTTGAGGTTGACATACAACAGGTTGTGCTTGTACTTGCAACATAGTCACAATAGCAGGTGTAGTGGTAATATTCGACATAGGTTGGGTTGGTTGCATTAAATATAAAACCCTTGGTTGTTGAGGTAGTATTAGTATCCAACCACCAGATGTAATTCCAGTTTGACCTGAATTTTGTTGTGAGCTCTCATACGGTTTTTCTCCAGGAGGGAACAATGAAACAGCACACTGCCCCCCGTATGGTGGCAATCCAATGCTCAAAGGATATATGGTTATTTGAAGACTAGGCTACCCAAATTGAAACCAGTATGTAGGATCAATTTTCTGAGCTTCAACATAAGAAATGCCAGATAGGATTCCAGAGGAACCAATGGGAATAGACCATGTCGTCAAAACAGTCCCTGAGTGGACTCCATCTAGTGATTGATAACTAGTTGTGACAGATGGTATACCAACAAACATCGTAGGAGTGGTAGCAGGAAGTTCTACTACGGCTGTATCGGATGACACAATCCTAGATGTTGATGGTTGTTCAGACATATTTAGTCTACCAAAAGATTTCCTAGCGATTCGACAGGAACTTGAGATGAAGGATGATTAAAAGAACTAACTTCAGGAATAGAAGGATATAAGTGGATCCCAGCTCCAAAATGCAATGGAGTATTGGATGGAAGATCCTCTAGTACTTATTCTATAGAAATCAATCCAGGTGGAAGAGGTAGACCGTCAGGTCTGTAAAATATTTCCGGAGCCGAAGAAGGTATAGCTTCTGTAGTGACAGATACTGGAGGGGTGACACCTTCTGAATTCTAGAGCTCAACTTCTGGATGTTCAGGTAAGTGAACTTCAATTTCTGGATTAGCTCTAGCTGGAGTTGTTTCAGGTATAGAAGTGTCTACCGTTACACTAGGATCAGTTCTAATGTCCTTTTGTAACTGTGGAACTTCTTCTGTAAAGGTAGATGTACCTGAAATGATCAGAGTAACTGTAGTCTCTGATGATGTTGAAACACAAGTTTCAAATAAACTAGGAGAGGTGGACTCAGTTAAATGAGACCGTATTTCCCGGAATGGTTTCGTTTCCGGAGTCAAAGACGGCTGAATCACTAGCCTCCACGAACAACGAGGTCTTGATTGACTTTCTTCCATGATTGCGGATTACTTGATCAACTCAAAATTAAAAAGGGGAAAATGTTATTTCGAATTAAATAAATTTTATGACGCTTTGACACAACTTTGTTTTTTCAATTTTTAAGAGTCAAGAAAAAGCTAAAGATGACTCTAGTCACCTTTGATTTTTAGTGAGCCTGAATTGAAAAGTGCTCAGATGGACCTTTTCTTTTAAGGAGTCGAAGAGGAATGAAAGTGACTACTCTGGAAATCTAGACAGAGGGATTACCAAACCAATCACAAAACTGAAAAATAAACCTTGGTGGTAAATTAAAGAGAAATTACCAAGGACTTATGTACGGCAGTCAATCTTCCTGAATGTTGTGTTCAGTGCATTGTGATCGATAGGGCGGCAGACACGGCTTCCTATGGATAAAGGATATCAGCCTATTATGGTCTCCCAATTTATACTCGACGGTACGGGGAGCACAAGTCCGTACTGACACTTGTTGTATCAAAGAGGAGGAATCACCCAACCTTCGATGAAAACGATAGTTACCAGGTTTTACGATGCTAGAATACATCTTTAGCCTAGACCTCTAAATGTGTTGCGTTAAGTTCCAAATCATTTTTATGTTCATTGAGGTTTATTTTAGAGTTGATCTTTTAGAAGTTTGTCTTTCAGGGTTCATCGCGTGATGTAGATGTAAAATTCCTAAATATGCAATCTAAAATGATAAACAGTCATTTGTTTTCTTTTAGCAATGAAAATCCTAGCTACTAAGGAAAGAAGGTTATGATTCTTTCGACAGAGAGCAGAGAGCACACACTAAATGCACTTTTCCTAAATCATTTTCTGCATGCAGTCTAAATGCAAATGCACATGCATGCATTGGTTTTTCCATTTCCTTAATGTGAGAATGCCAAAAAGGAAAACTAGGTACAGATCTGAACTATTTTCTTCAAAGTGACACTTCAAAAATTTCTTTTAAAAATGAAAGGAAGACTAAAATTACCCTTTCAATTTCAAATGGAAAACCATTTTCCACACTTCAAATATTGACCATTCAAATCAAATACAATGGCAAAAGTACAATCGACTATCTAGAAGAGGAAGACTTTACGACACTCTTCTTTTTGACTCAAAACGATAATTGTGACACTTCTTTACATCAAAAACAATGATTCAATTAAGCTACTTTTGACAAAGGAGGACTGTAAATGATGAAAAATACATAAAAACATTCACAAATCCTGATCAATGGAGGCTGAATAATGTAAAGGAACAAGGCTTCAATAATGATATATTGATCATAAGCAGCAAAACTACTGAATAGAGCTAAAAACAAGGAGTAAAAAACCAAATTCCAGAGAGAGAAACAGTATCATTCAGTCATTGCACCTGTCCTTAAGGGAAACAAGGATGCACGTCACCTACAACACACGAGAGGTTCGATGCATACAGGCTACCAGTTACAGACAGTGCGATGGACCAGGGAACAAAACTGAGTTTAGTTTTTACTCAAAATTTGAAACTAAGTTCAGTGATTTAGGCTGAGCTATGATATATAGTAAAGACAAAGTACAGGGGTATGATCTTATGAGGTTATTGAGCTACCACAAGGGTGCTTACGATGTTTGCAAGTCAGATGTTCAGTTCATAAACCAACCTAGAGATTGACTGAAGCAGCATTGATCTACTTTGCACTTGCATAGCAAGAGCAGTTTGAAGGCTAGCTGGTTTAACTTTAGGCTCCGTCTGTAGTTTATAAAGAAAACAACAATAACAAACAAATAAACTATTCATTCCCCAGCGAAATCACCATTTTGTTTCTAGGAAAACTAGTGTCTTTTCGATTTGCTAGTCCCACTAAGATGGGTAGCTATCTTAGAAACAAACAATTCAAAGCACTTTGAGATTTCCTTTATGTATGATAGATAAGAGAGAAGCAAAGAGGACCAACCTGTATCTTCCACTTGGCTCCTTGCTTGTTTCCTCTCTCCCTTGATAGAGTTCGCCACTCCTCTCCTACTTGTCCCACTTTAGAGAATACCTGTAGAGGCAAAGCAACAAAACACCATCAAAGCATCTTGATCTATGATATCATAAACAATGCAGAATAAAAAATACATTGACCATACAATTGCATCTACAAATAACAAGATTCACAAATACACGATTATATGGAGGAAAACTCAAAGAACTTTATTGATAATAGAAATAGAAGAGAGGATTACAACCCAGCTGTCTGATCCAACATCATCCTTCCAGCATCAAAGCCCTCTTCACCTCATGAAAAGCAAGATCACCCAACAATACAATGTTTCTTCTCAAAGAGAAACCAACAACACTTCCTTACAAATTACAAAATTCCAACCTCTAGATCTCTTAGATGAGGGATCCATTTATAGATATTTGTAGAGGGGTGAGTCAGCTCTGGGTTTTTGATTAGTGTCATTTCACTGATAGTTCTTGGTTCCACTTGGAGATTTCATTGATCTCTTACTCATCCTTGGGCGAATTCAGAGAGGCAAGTGTCATATGAGAAGTTTCTAGAAGATTCTCTAGGATTCCACTTGGCAAACTGTCTCTGCCATTTGTCTACTCTTGCTCATTGCACCCCACAGAAGGCTCTTTTAGTATGCACCGCACCTGGCTAGTGTAGCAGCCAGTATGCATCACACCTTGACCATGGAGCAGTCTGTATGGTCCATTTTTGGCCAGTTCTGAGTGGTTTTTCAGGTGGAACTTCTGGGAAATGATGTAATCAGTTGACCATGATTCTTTAGGGTGTGAAACAACACTTTTAGGGGTTTAAGAGCCCTTGGTTTATCAACATATGTGATTGGGGTTGTAGTTCCCAAATATGTCTATAACAACATTTTCCTAGAGTATTCCAATTCAAAAATCCTACCAAGTACAAAATCTGGCAACCTATAAGGAGGCAATTCTAATCCATAAACTTTAATTTCAATGTAGTTTTGGTATAAATACCAATCTCCAACTTTTGCTTGCTTTAACAAGTGTAAAAAATTATTTATCTCTGGTGAAATCCTTGGGATTACATCACTGCTTAGTAAACATAGTGAGGTATATAAAAATTTATCAACATAATTAGTATAAGAATACTCCTCTGAGTTATTTCTAACTAGAGAAGTCCAGTGAATGACTAACCAACGGTTACCTTCGCTATCTGTCTTCTATAAAGGGAATTTAAATTTTTCTGACTGATAAAATAACATAAGGTAAACTAGGACTGGCTGATACTTAAAGACACCTTCTACTTTGAAATTGACAAACTGGTCATGGATTGAGTTAGCCAAAAACTGACTGTAATTGAAAAGGAGGGAGGGTTGTTTTCCAACTGAAAAAGTAGATAAAAATCTTAACAATATCTCATCTACCCACTGATCATTATGGTACCCAAGCAGTCGAGTTACCATAGAAATCACCTACTTGGACATTTCAAGGAAAATTGAAGCTGGATATGGGTGATTGGTCCTAGGTAATTCAACATTTTCGGGAAGAAAATACTCAAAAATCTGGGTTCTCTCAGGGAATGTCAATTTTTTATATAATTCCATTAAAATATCAGTAGAAAAATGATCATGGGAGGCATGATATTCAATTTGTAGGGCCTTGCAGATGCTTTCAGGGGAAATAGAGAAAATGACTTCATTGTTCTCGAAAATGGTTATCCTTTGACTTGGAAAATATCCAAGGTGGCACCAGATAGAGAACTCAGGAAAGAAGTGAGCCTGGGGGGAAACAATTTGTGGAAGAAAGGATTCCCAGACACTTAATTCATCACTTTTATCCAGGTCTTCTTCTTTTCCCAATTATGTAGCTCGTAGAGGTCAAATTCAGACAAGGTTTCTGTAATTTTGTATAGGGTGTCTATTAAGGGGGATTTATCAAAATTTGGTACTGGGGGGATGAGGGAATTTGATTCTGTAGCGTTCCCTTTTCCCATGCATTTCGACATTTTGGAAAATGAAAAACAAGGAACAAAAGGAAAATACTAGATCAAATAAAGTTGGATCGAATAAATCTTGGAGGAGAGGGTTACCCTTAAGATTGTTGACTGTGCGCAAGGAATTGGCTATTGAAAGTTGGCAGATTTTACAAATTTCATTCTTCGTCTTGTGAGATCAATGACAAGAAAAACAAAATGAAGTATCGTCCCAAAATATCTTTAATAATAGTTAAATCGGTTTGATAACGACAAGTTTAAAGACTATGTAGCAAGGAGGATTTATCGGTAAAACAAGTAGGGCACGGGAATTTAATAACATAATGTTCAATTAGCAATTGGTGGCAATTTTGAACATTGAACAGGTAATGACATGGATGGGGAGTGACGTGGCGAGACAAGTGGCAGAATTGGAGTTGCGAGGGGTAACGATTGTATGGCGAGAGGTGAGCAACGAATGGACAAGCCGTTAGCGGGAGAGCGGAGGTGGTATTTTGTGGGGAGTAGGGGCTAAGTGGAATAGGGAGGGGACCCCCGAAATGGCCCAGCGACTGTCACGTCATGGTTGGTAGTTTCAGGAGAAACTAATTTTTGGGCTCCCCCCCCATGTTAACTATCGGAGGGGGGGGGGGGGTAAAATGTCTTGTCCACCGTAGATCTACGCAGAGTAAATCGACATTGTTAGTTACAGTGCGACCTTTATTCAGAAAACGACAAATGTCTTTATCGCATTATGCCATATAAAATACATATAAAACAATAATGTCATAAAGCATAAATACTCAGGTTTTAAACCTTATAAAAATTTACATTTTTTGGAGTTAAAGTGGCATTTAAATTTGCTCACTAGTTTTATTTTTCTAGGGATTCATTTATTTTTCATATTTTTGTCATTTTTGTCATATCCATTTTCTATCCATTTTTATTTTTCATTATATATATATATATATATATATAAATGTAAAAGACAAAAGAATGTTACAATGGTAGCAACATTATCAATATAACATAATAGGAAAACACATAAATGGAATCTGATATACCTTAGAAACCCCAAAGGGAAAAACCAACAAACACTTATTTTATTAAATATTTTATGAGGGAGTTCACCCCTCACTCAATAGAAGTGAGGGAGTCTATCCCTTATCCATTGTTAAAAATTTACAAAAGAACATAATTTTAAATTCAAACATAATTAACTAGAGGTCAATACATTCAACATGATATCATGTTTCTCAAACACTTTAACCCACATTTCTCGAGCATAGTATCTTCATGGCATGGTTTTTTCTTGTAGTGAGTTACCCCTTGTAAACTATGTTTGGACAATCCTCCACTCTACATGAATCAATAGTCAGTCATAATCACCTCATTTATTGCCATAGTGTTAGTTATAATCCACCGTTTGGTTGTTGCAAAAGGGGTAGACTAGAAACTATCGATCCATTCTTTGCATAGGTCATGATTCTTTCCTGAAATTGCTATGTCAACAACTCTAACACCATGATTAAGTAAAATATCTATTTCTGAAAACCCAAATAATCAGTCTTTACTAGTTATCACTAATAATCTTCTATGTGTTATACATCTTTTCAAGTTTCACTTTCTTTCACATGCATAATAACATTAAAAATCATCTTTATTCTTTTAATTTTACATGCATCTCCAAGCGCAAGACCACCTCCTTACACATGCATAAATAACAATAAAATTAAACTTTAATATTTTAAATCTACATGTATCATCAAGAACAAAACCATTCTTGTTTGTACTATTGTAATACCATTGGTTAATAATACAAATTACAACTAAAATTTTATTTTTTTATTCTAATACATTATACAAATGCACATACTTACAAAGGCACGTATCTATTTTTTCATATTTCCAATGCATACAAAAACCACACCTACTTATCTTGCATTAAATAAATGCATAAGCTTATAAAGCATGTGCTCTTATTCATATTTCACATACTTTAAATATATTTATATAATTATAAAAGGATGTCTTTTTATTCACATCACACATGCATTAAATAAAATGCATAAAAAATATCAAGCATCCCTATTCATATGCATTAATTACATGCATATAATTATAATATCATCCCTATTCATCCTTATTCCAATTGCAAAACCACCTTTAACTATATAATACCAACTTGAAATCTACATGTGAGTCTGTGCATGCAATTATAAAGCCATGGGTTTTTATCCATATCTCAAATGCAAAGAATGTCTATATTAGCTTCCATGTGAATAAAGAATGCGTGTGCAATTAAAAAGCCTTATATATTCAAGAAAACACCGTAGTTAACTTATTTTTCTATGCACAAAAACGTAGTTAACTTACCTCGAATTTTTTCAGCACAAGAACCATGCAATCCTTTCAAAGAGATTAACATAGTTAACTTATCTTTTTCTCATGCACAAGAACAATGCAATATTTTCAAAGAGATTAACACAATAAATTTAACTTTCTAGCCACAAAACCGTGCAATCTTTTAAAGAAATTAAACATAGATAACCTATTTCTTTGTGGACAAGAATTCATGAGATTTTTTTTTTCCAAAAAATATTTAAAAAAAAATTAGCATAATTAACTACACCTCTCTGCGTACAAGAACCATGAAAACTTTACAGGAAGTTAATATATAGTTAACTAATCATTATTCACAAGAATGCATGAAATATTTTCAATATAGTTTATCTCTCTGTAAGAACCATAAAACCCTTTCCAATAAATTAATATATTTAACTAGCCATTGTTCCCGATATGAGAGCAAAATAATTTCGAATGACACAAAACCTAATTGCAAAAGGGAACCTTCACAATGATCCTAAATCAAATTTTCCATCTGATAATATGCATATAAGTAATAAGATACTTAAAATTAATACATTACAACCTACTTCTACGCATCATTTTCAAGATAAGATGACTTTCTAAAGTCAAATGCGATGGTAAAAAGTAGAATATCAACTTAATGGTTACAAACCCTCCATTCGTATGGAAACTTTTTGAGTTCAACCAATTTCAAAGAAGATCATAACAACGACTTCAAAAGAGAAAGCCCGAATGCATTATAAGATTACTTTGTAGAGTCAAATGTGACGGAAAAAGTAGAATATCAACTTATTGGTTACAAATCCTCCATTCGTATGGTAAATTTATGAATCTCATTAATTTCAAAGATCATAACAACCACTCCAAAAGAGAAAGCACGAATACATTTCTAAGCACTTGCTCCTTGCGTTTTTGAGAAGCTAGTGTGGCAGCTCTGGGGTTTTGAGTGTGTCTCCTCTGCACCTTCCTCGTTTCCATTTCTAGTATTTTCTGCACCGAAGATGGTATATCAACTTCCATATCTTTTGTTAATTCTAGGGCTAGAACTACACTATAATTTTTAAGATTTCCGTCACTCTGTTCATTGCATGTATTTGTCTTTGCCAAAATGTCGAGTTACCATTGGTCATCTTTATCCACAATCAAAATGTAATCATTCCTTTTTCCATCAAACAACCATCCTTGTATAAATATTTGAGCTTAAAATGAATGATGGGCGTTGCAAATTATCCTACAACTAATTCCTAGTGCCAATCTGAGCACATCAAGAATATTTTTTTTAGTATTATTAAAATTCTATGTTGCCAGGAAACGTGGGTGCGGGGACGGGGACGGGGACGGGGACGCATTTTTGGAAACAGGGTGCGTGGGTTCGTTGGGTAATATAATAATATTAAATTTTAATAATTAAATTTTATAAATTTATAATTTATAATTAATAATATATATGAAATTTGAATTTTTATATTTTTTCAACTTTAAACAAGAAAACTTTAATGATAATCATTTAAACATGCACATCATTGAACATTCAACATTGACATTGAAATTTCAAAATTTATCACCAAAAAATTGTTCTTTTGAATCTTTTCCGTGTAACCATGACATTGTGACAGTGATGTGAGAGAGCTCAAGGCTACTACTAAAACTGAAAATTCAAAATACATACTAGGATAAATGCTAGACTCAGCTATTTTGGTGAAACTTGGGACAGATTTTGTCACACACAGGTTTTCAAATAACTATGCAGCTTAGGTTCATTTGCAAGGATGCCTATCAATGAATCAGGCTGTGGTTGTACAGACCCTTCCTCCTACACAGCCAAGGAGTGTTAGCATTTCTGCCTCCTGCTCTAATTTCAAGACAACTTCTCTCCTTATTGAAATTGCTCATTCTGGCTGGAGCTTGAGCTTGTAACTTTGCTTTGAATGTTTAGTCTCTCCCATATAAAAACACAATTTTTTCATAGGAGATTCTTCTCAACCTGATAGTGGTCTAGAATTTTCTTGATGTCTAATCATCCACCTGCCCCATATATGGTGTGCTCTGTGGTAAAGCAATCCCAAAAATAGTGGCAGCCTTACCCTTCCACAAAACATGTTTATCAGTCTTTGTTTCTCAATAAAATGCACAACAACCATCTGATGGCTTGAGGGATAGTTTGTCTTTGAGTGTGAAGCTCTGCCTGAATATTAATTATCTCAACATAAAACCTCTTCGCAGTTTTTAGAGATTACTTGGTGTACAAGTCTGTAGAGACCATATATGATTTAGGCATATTTTCCTAGTTTTAATCTTAACATGATGTTATCAGAATGCTGGGAGAAATTGGAAGATTTTGATACTTAATTTAGCCATTGTCCAAAATAGCCCTTCGCCATTTAACAGCATCAGCTGATTACAGCTTATGGCTGGTCTCAATCCTACTTTCTATTTGATCGAAATGTCTGAACCTATATGTGTGCATTTACAGTTTATAATTTGATGGTTATTTGGATCGGGAATGAATGTTTCATTCCAAATTGATTTACGAGAATTCTTAAAAAACAAGACTTGTAAAAAACTTAAAAAACTGGGTGCGGGTACCCGTGCAACACAGGTTTTGATGGTAAGGACCGTGGAAGAATGTTTCATTCCAAATTGATTTACAAGAATTGATTTAGGGTTTTTTGGGTTTTGTTATAAGTTTTACCTTTGTTATAAGTTATTTTTTAAATTTCAACAAAAAAAAATTATTTGAAAATTAATTTTTTAATATAGTTTTTTATGAAGAACCCAAAGAACCCAACCCGAAGAACCCAAGAACCCAAGCACCTGAAGAACCCAAGAACCCGTTAAAGGAAAAGAACCCAATTTTTTTTTTGAAGAACACGGTTCTTCTGGGTTCGTCTGGGAAGAACCCGTACCCGAATCCGGTACTTGGGTGCGGGAACCCGGGACGGGTTCGAGAACCCCACCCCCGGGTGCGGGTACCCATGCAACATAGTTAAAATTATTATGTTTGGTTAAATTCATTGGATATTACGTTCTCCTTCCCTTAAAAATAACATTGTCCTTGGTGTTCATGTATTTTTCCTTTTGTCATCAGTGTATTGTTTCCTAGTCTTTATATCTCACTAGGACTTGTCTTTTCAATTAAATTGCTTTTATCTCCCGCAATCTAATTTTTAGATCATCTTTCAGACATGATGTCTATCGCCAATCATGATAGTTTTTAAATTAGAATGACTAAAAAGGGACATCCCCTTCAAAACAAAAGATTTTATTTTCAAAAAACACCAATAAGTAAAATATTAATGTTTTATTAATAATCGTAAATATGTACAGCAATGAAATATTCAAATTTTTACATGGAATTTTTTAGCCATTGCTCAATTTTGGAGAAAAAAAATGTTTTTATGAAACTTATTATTACTTGCCAATACTTTTGGAAGCCATGGCTACTTCATGCAATAACTTAATTACACATGGTTTATCAGTTACAAAAAGCACTCTAAGAGTGGTTTATCAACCCAATAATAAGCACTTTGGGTGGTGTATCATCGTCCATGGCAGGCACCCTATAGCGTATGACCAAGAAATCCAGTTAGTATCTCTCAATCATAATCACATTATTTTAATCAACATATTTTCATATATCAATCATTTATCATAATCATTTATTTTTAATAACCAAAGTTTTAATGGTTGGAGGATAGCATAATGGGCCTCAAAATATACCTATTGATGGGACCCATCACTCTCCAAGTAATTTGATATGATTTTTTTATAACCTTCACAAGATCCACAAGAAAAGAGAATATAGATGTTGTAACATCTAGTGAGCATAATTGCACAACTACACCATGGTCTTCATTTTTTACTAAATTTTTTCATGTTGTTAGAGATTATCACTTTAAATGGTTTTACTTAGATACATCTAAGCTCAATTTTCTTACCTTGTGAGGAAAATATCATGAAATGATATAGAAAATTAAGGGTTGTTATTCCCATTGATTGCAACCAATGGGACCCTAATAAAACATTTTTACTGTCTATTTGGATTCTAATCAAAGACTATCCAATAAATACTCCAACATATTTCACTTCATATGATAGCACTTCCTTGAACAATTTATGGTATCACCATTTGAAATCATTTCTTGAAATTCTAATCTTGGAAATACAAAAAAAATTAAGGTTTTCAAATTTGTAATTAATAAAGTTATAGTAATAAGTAAATAAATCAACAATGTTACCTTTTTATTTTTGATATTTCCTCAATCTTGAGAGTTTCTTGGAGTATGAGTGCCATCCAATGCATGACAAGATATTGTTGGAGTAGTCTCTTCTATCTCTAGATCTTATAAAAATTATGATTCTTGTTATTCTTCATCTCGAAAATCTATGTAGAATATTTTATTCTCATTGCATTTATGTCCCTTATTTACTTGTTGTCACAATTGAATCATTGTCACGTTGTTATTCTTTAATCCATTTGATGAGGTGTCAATCTTGTCTTGAATGAGGTTAAGAGAGGTAGCGTGATGTTATTTCTATTGTTTGTGACCACTCTTTAGTAGCCATATTTTTAATTTCAATTTTCACTACCATACTAAAATCATGCTCTAGGTATTTTGGTTCAAATAAATGAACCTTATGTTGGATGTTTTCCTTTAAAGTTCCCAGAAAGAGGTCTAGCAAATAATCATATAGAACTTTTTTTATCCTAAGACTCAACTTCAAAATTGTTGAATGTGCATTATAATTGAAATTTTTGGCTAAAGATTTAGCGATTAACTAAAGAACATATTTATCTTGATATACCCATAGTATGCCATCAATTCCACCATTAAAATGGACCAGGATAAAATAGAGTCAATTTTATTTTCACAAAACCATTGATACCATACAAAGTTATATTATTCTAAATACAAGGACATGATAGCTACTTTTTTAAGGATGACACTTGGTGTAGATAAAAGTATTGCTCTATCTAAAATATCCATGTTATATGATCTTTACTAATCAAAATTCCTCATATTGATCTTTGGAATGAAATAATTTCTTGCTGCCAAGTTGAACCTTTGGTGCTATGGATTTTGAGTGATAAATAATCATAATTATATCATTAAATGTTTCTTTTCTCTAATTTTGATACAATAATACCCATATGTGATTAGGTTTCAACCTAATTACTCTCCTTATTTTCATGATTTCATTGGATCTCCATATCATATTTTGAAGCCTCTCCAAGAGAAGAGTTTCTATGGATTTCCTTGTTTTATGTATTTCTTAATTTATCCATTATTTATTTTTCATTTCGTCTTTAAAGAATTCTTGCAAATGTAATAAATCCATTTGCTTCAAAATATTATCTTCCTATTCATTAATTTAGTTCTTTAATTTGGTTAGCCTATTTTATAAGCCTTAACTTTCTTCAAATATCATGTTTCAGCTTTTATGACAAGTACAAATAGTATTTATTATAAAACCTTTTTCCATATGAGAAAATAATGATGATACTTTTTATCACAAATTTTCAATCACTTAGAAACATACCTTTCAATACAAATTTATACCATTTGTAAGTTACATACCTTTCAAAACCTAATTTCGGAGATTATTTGGATGGCTAAACTTAGTCCTAAAATATCTAATATTTGATCGCTTCTAACTTTGAAATTTATTCAGGTAGTAATTTGGTATGATAATAAACTCCTAAAATTTTCATATTATGAAACTTTACTAAATGAAAGTTAGAGCAAGAATATCAATTTATCATATTTAAGACTAATTTCAAGACGAGTAAAAACACCCAAATTAAACAAGATGTATCTCATAAAGTATAATGAGCCAAAATATTTTTAAAAACATGTGCTATGTTATCTTAAATTTTAATGTCTAAAATTTCACCAATAATGTTATAGTGAAAATTCCAAAATGTCTATTTTAAAGTCAATTTCAAGATTAACTACAAACCATATATTCCATATACTATATATTTTGAATTATAGTGAAACAAAATTTAAAATTTCGACCATATATATAACAAAATTTCTCCTTAGTCACCACAAAAGTTCACTATCTTAAATGAAAAGAGTTTATAGTTAAAATTCCAAGATAACTCGTTTAGAACAAATTTGAGGATTAGATACAATCTGTATGTTCCATGAGTGAAATAAAAGTTTAAACTTTGACTACCCATAAATTGATATTTCTCTTCAATGTCTCTAAAACCTTTCCAAATTGAAACATCTTAAAAAAAGTTATAATGAAAATGCCATAATACCTTGCTCAATAAAACAAAACCTTAAAGTCATAGCTTCAATACCAAATATTATGAATTTAAATAAATATATATTATTTTAAATTATATAAGTATTCAATTTCTTTATATATAAAAACTGAAAATATTATATTATATAAAATGTAATAAATAATATAATAAAATTAAAAATTAAAAATAATTATTCTTTAAAAATATCTATTAAATCAATGTTTCTATGTTTTTATTTTATTCGTTTTGGTTGTTATGTTCACATAATCACTTTTAAGACTGTTTTAATGTGCCTTCGAGGTTATCTATAAAATGTCAAATGCAAATGGTCTCAAATTCACCGTGGATAATTCCTTTAATAAATCTCTAAATCGAAGTTATTTGTTTTTAATAATTTTCAATCAAAACAAACTTAGTAAATTAAGTTAAATTAAAATAAAAATAATAAAAAAATTAATAAAAAAGTAGAGGAAAATAGAGTAAATATTCACATATTTTGAAAAAGAAACTGTACATAATCTCAGATAACATTTTAAAATTATAGGATATTTGAATATGAATAATCAACTATATTCATGTAAATAGGGAAAACAATATGGAAATGGCTTTAAAAAAAGCCTACTTATCACCGAAACATATCTCTGCACAATATAATTTATATAACTGTTTTAAAAATCTTCTAATTTTATAAATCTCTTCCGCCAGTAATACTATTATTTTTTTTTGAAAATTTTCGAGTTTACAAAGTAATTCAGTTTTATACACCTCTTTCTAATATCGTGTCATTAAGAATGCCAATCTTTCAAAATATTTTATAAATTCTCTTTTATATATATAAAAGGAAATCAGTCCGCATCCGATGTATTAAATCTCATGGCAAAGTTCCAAAATCCAATCTTACACATCATCTAACTTTATTCATGCAAAGCTTTGTTTATAGCAAAAATGAATGCAGACATTTCAATAACATATACCCAGTAACATATTCAGAAAACAATTCATCGCCTGGGGCTGTCATGTCTTCAGCTTTCTCCGTAGCAGTCACCGAGTCATTGTTACAAAGTATGGTACGGAGTCCGCTCATCGATTCACAACAATGCGAGGACAGGTAACTTCTAGGAGGTAACTTCAAGTGAAGAAGAATTCAGCGTGGAGGAGAGTATAGGATTTTCAGGCGTAGCCGGGCAATTGAAGGGTAACGGAGGATTGGGGACGTCCTCTCCATTACCTTCTAACTTTTGGACAAGCCTTGTCATACAAGGACGATCTTTGGACTTGTATTGAATGCACCACAATCCAACTTTCGTGAATCTAGTAGCCTCCTCCTCATCTGCAGCTTCTCTTTCTCCTCCTCTTAGCCTCATCCCCAACTCGCCACTCTCAATTAGCGTGAAAGTCCACTCAGGGCAGTATAACTGACTGGACCGGCTGACCTGTACATCAATATTCTTTCTGCCCCCAACAATCTCTAGCAACAGCCAACAATCTCTAGCAACAGCATTCCAAAGCTATAAACATCTGATTTATCTGTAATAGGATCCATACCTCTCGACCACACCTCTGGGGCAATATATCCCGGCGTCCCTCTTGCTGTTGTCATGGAAATACGGTCGTCTCCCTTCCCACAAAGTCTTGCCAGACCAAAATCAACAACTTTAGGGGTGAAGTCGGCATTCAGCAATATATTTTGAGGTTTGATGTCGAAGTGTATGATGCGTTTTTCGCAATCTTGATGTAAATATGCAATTCCACGAGCCACACCCAAAGCAATTGAATACAATTGCTCCCACCTTAAAATTTCCCCATTCTCTCTTTTGGCAAATATAAACTTCTCTAGAGATCCATTGACCATGTATTCATAGACCAGTGCGCTTGTACGGCTTTCGAAGCAATATCCCAACAGCCGAACCAAATTGATGTGATGGACCCGTCCAATTGTGGCCACTTCATTCATGAATTGGGATTGGCTGTGGCTATTCCTATCAAGAAGTTTGACAGCCACCAAAATGCCATTACCAAGCTTCCCCTTATACACCATAACCTCCTTTGCCCAACTTTTCCGCAAAGTTGTTTGTCATCTTCTTAAGTTGAAAGAGTGAATATCTGGTTGGCATTTCATAAGCATATTCCTTTAGGAATTTCTCCACCTTTGAAGTAGAGCTAGCAAGAGGATGTCTTCTCTTCTTGGAATAAAACGTTAAGAATATCACTAATATTGTGGTCAGTGCAACTCTTCCAAAAATGCAACCTGCGGCGGAATGACAGATCAATTAGAATATGATCTTTCTAGTGGAAATAAGAAACAAGTTCACAAGAAACAAGTTCACAGTGATTTTCTTTTCGAAGAAACTGTTGAAATGGTACTTTCAACTATCGTGCAGGTCAAAACCGTCAGTTCCTTCCCCGCACCACTTTTGCTGAAAGATGGTTTTTCCTCCGAGGGCACCGATCACAATCAACGATGGACACATGTCTGAGTTGTCCTTGCCAAAACTACCATTCTTCGGCGTGTAAAGTTCATTTGGTTTGGCTGTGCGATATTGCCGTCAATCGTTCGATCAATGTGGGCCAAATCGACGGTTATGGTACCAGCTTGAAAGCCCGTATGGTTTGACCGCGTGATTTTCCTTACAGCCGTCCAAATTGATATCAAATGATGTACAGGCCTGCACCATAAAACTAATTATTACGTGACGTGAAGTAAAATTTTTCTTTGACCGCCAAGTTTATCAGTAAAGCAATTAATGAAAAATTTATTATGGTCGTACAATATAGGTAAGGTTTTTAATTTTATTTTTTTTACGGGACAAGTAAAAAAAGGTAAAGGTCATATGTTTTTTTTGTTGTTCAAGATATGCAGTGTAATGAAAAGAGAAAAAAACGCGCGCGTGAATGATTTTTTTTTACACAGCAGTGTAAAATTTGCAAGCAGAGTCAAAGTTTTTTTTGGGTAAATGCACAGCAGTGCAAGGATAGTGTGCTCATCAATTTCTTTTGATCCCGAAACTGATTAAGTGTGTGTGTTAAGAAACAGAGTATTGCTCTCTGTTGCAGAGACAGAGTGAAGAACTTAAGGCCTCTGAAGTAGGCATGTTGTAATCCCTCTGATAGAGGAAGAATCTTTTTTTGTAACAATCAGTGTTATTAATGAATGATAAGTTTTTTTTGGTGCGTAAAAACTTTGTTCCACTGTGTTAAAAATAGAGCATTTTTCTAAGTTCTTTTGTTTCTGGAATTATCAGAAATTCCCAACATGGTATCAGAGCCTGTCCAGGCTCTTTGAAGGTGTCAAAGAAGCTGAAGGAATGATTTCTTGTTGCAGCAGCGTCTCCAACAGAGTGAAGACTCAGTCAAGAAAAAATCCAAGGTATTTCTCAAGTTAGTTTTTGTGTTACTGCTTAGAACACTCAGTTATTTTAAATACACAGTCAAGTATTTTGAAGCATAGTTAAGAGTGCAAGAATGGCTGGAGCTAGCACTAGCATGGGTATCTGTAACACTCAGCTCCCACAATTTAATGGGAAAAACTATGACTATTGGGAAATAACTATGAGAGCTTTGCTTGTTTCCCAAGACTTATGAGAATTTGTTGAGGATGGTTTTGAAGAACTAGCAGATGAAAATGAATTTAATGATTTAACTCAGGCAGAGAAAGAGCTGTTGAAGAGCTATAAGAAGAAAGATTCTAAAACCTTCTATCTTTTGTATGAAGCAGTGCATGAGAGTGTGTTTCCAAGGATAGCAGCAGCTAAGAGATCCAAAGAAGCATGAAAAACTCTCAAGATAGCCTATCAAGGCATGGAGAAAGTGAAGACAGCAAAACTATAGTTGCTGAGGAGAGATTTTGAGAATCTCTGCATGAAGGAGTCAGATAATATTGACTCATTCTTCACACATGTGATTGGTCTGGTCACACAGATAAGGTCTCATTGAGAGATTCTTGAAGAAAGGAGGATCGTGGAGAAACTATTGAGGATTCTACCCTCAAGGTTCGATGTGATTGTCACCACCATAGAAGAGACAAAGGATGTTACTAACTTCTCAGTTGATGAACTACATGGATCACTAATAACACATGAACAGAGATTGAGTAGAAATGAGAACTCATCTCTAGAGCATGCCTTTAAGACTCAGATGTTCTTTGGAAGAGGAAGAGGTCAAGGTAGAGGAAACAAGAGAGGAAGAGGCAGAAGCCAAAATAGAGGTGGAAGAAACAGTCCAGCAAATGCTCAAGGAAGAGGCAGCAATCCAAATCAAAACCAAGGCCAAGGTAGCAGCCAACAAAGTGGACAACATCATGCTTGAGGACAAAGGTATGATAAATCCAATGTCCAATGTCATTATTGTAAAAAATATGGGCATTATGCAAATGAATGTAGGAAGAAGCGGCATGATATGAGTAATAGAACTAGTGCAAATTTCACTAGAGAAAATATCAGCCAAAATAATTTGTTTTTAGCCTGTAATATGGCTGAAGAAAAGAGTGAATATGTATGGTTCTTAGACTTCGGTTGCAACAACCATATGACAGGAAATATGGCCCTGTTTTCTATGTTAGATCAGAGTGTGAAGTCACAAGTCACACTAGGGACTGATAGTAAAGTTTCTGTTATGGGAAAACGAGAAGTAAAATTCTTAACAAAGAAAGGTGAAAAGAAAACCATAGCAAATGTTTATTATGTTCCTGGAATGAAATGTAATCTCATAAGTATTGGACAGCGTGTTCAAAAGGGGTACAATATTTTCTTTGTGAATGATGTATGCACCATCATGGATAAGACACCTAGAAAACAATATATTGCTAAAGTGAAGATGACAAGGAACAGGATCTTCCCTCTGAGAATGAAAGCAGATTTAAAAAATGGAGAAGAAATAACAGCAATGACATAAGAGGCTTTCCAAAGCGAACCAAAGGATGAAAATTGGTTGTGGAACTTGAGATTTGGACATCTCAACTTTGGAGGTCTTAACTTGTTGAATAGAAAAGGAATGGTAAGAGAATTACCATTGATAGAGAAACCAGACAGCCTTTGTGAAGGTTGTATCTTGGGAAAACAACACAGAGAAAGTTTTCCATCTGGGAAAAGCATAAGGGCAAAAGCACCCTTAGAGATTGTCCACTCAGATTTATGTGGACCAATGCAAACTCCATCACTTGCAGGCAGCCACTATATACTAACATTTATTGATGATTTTACTAGAAAAACTTGGGTTTATTTCCCGAAGAACAAAAGTGAAGTGTTTGAAAGATTTTGCAATTTCAAGGCACTTGTAGAAAACCAAAGTGGGCTGCATATCAAAGTTCTAAGAACTGATAGAGGAGGTAAGTATATCTCCAAAGAATTTCTACGTTTTTGTAGAGAAAATGGAATTCATAAGCAGTTTACCACTAGGTACACTCCGCAACAAAATGGAGTTGCCGAAAGAAAGAATAGGGCAATCATGGATATGGCGAGGAGTATGTTAAAGGAAAAGCATTTGCCAAATGATTATTGGGCTGAAGTTGTACACTGTGCAGCGTACATTTTGAATATATGACCTACAAAAGCAGTCATGAACAGAGTACCGGAAGAAGCATGGAGTGGGACAAAGCAAGGAGTCATCCACATGAAAGTTTTTGGATGTGTGGCTTATGCACACATTCCAGATCAATTAAGGAAGAAGTTGGATAGCAAAGGGGAGAAATGTATTTTCATTGGATACAGTGAGGAATCCAAAGCTTATAGGTTGTATAACCCATCCACCAAGAAGCTTATTGTGAGTAGAGATGTTCAGTTCATTGAGGAGGAAGCTTGGGATGGAAGCATAGAGAAAACATTGGATGTTAAAAACTCTTTGTCTCATGATGAAGATAATGAGGATATGGCTGAAACACATCCCCAAATAGCAGCACCAACACAAGGGCAGCAAGAGACACCCTTGAGGAGAAATGAAAGTGCTTTTCCAAGCACATCACAAGGAGGAAATTCAAATGCTTATTCAAGCACTTGTACACCAAATGAAAGAGGTAAAAAGTTCAGAAATTTAAGTGACATTTATGAATAAGAGACAACAAATGAAGGTATGAACTCTTCATTTGCTTTATATTGTCATGTTGATGACCCTGTTCATTTCGAAGAAGTAATTAAGGATAGGAAATGGATAGAAGCTATGATGAGGAGATCAATGCCATAGAAAGAAACAAGACATGGGATTTAGTTGAACTATCAAAAGGAAAAGAAGTCATTGGAGTTAAATGGGTCTATAAGACCAAGAGTAATGCTAAAGGAAAAATAGAAAGACACAAGGCAAGACTTGTTGTCAAAGGATATAAGCAGCAGTATGGGAGAGACTATGAGGAAATTTTCGCACCGGTTGCTAGAATGGAAACTGTGAGAGCAGTGCTATCCATAGCAACACAAAACAAGTGGAAAGTTTACCAAATGGACGTGAAGTAAGCATTCATAAATGGAGTGTTAATGGAAGAGGTTTACAATGAACAACCTCTAGGCTATGAAAAGAAAGGCCAAGAGCACAAAGTATGTAGATTGAAGAAAGCTCTTTATGGGCTGAAGCAAGCACCAAGAGCGTGGTACAATAGGATAGATTCCTATCTACTGGAAAATGGATTTGAAAAGTGTGAGGGGGAACCCACCCTCTACATCAAATAAAAGGATGGTAAAATACTAATTGTTGTGTTATATGTTGATGATGTTATTTTCACAGGTAATGATGTTTATCTTATTGAAAACTTCAAGACAGTTATGAAAGAAGAATTTGAAATAACTGACATGGGTTTGCTGAGATACTTCTTAGGAATACAAGTAGAACAAAATGGAAATGGGATTTTTATTTCACAAGCAAAATATGTTAATGAAGTGTTGGAAAGATTTAATATGCAGGAGAGCAAAGCAGCAATCACTCTCATAGTGGTAGGATTAAAACTCAGCAAAGAGGAAAACAACAAGGATTTTGATCCTAGTTTGTACAAGAGCATAGTTGGCAGCCTCATGTATTTGACTGCAACTAGGCCGGATATAATGCATGCTGTTAGTTTAATTTCCAGATTCATGGAGAAGCCAAAAGAAGCACATTCGCAGGCAGCAAAAAGGATTCTGAGGTATGTTAAAGGTACTAAAAGGTTTGGCATTTTATATACTACTTCAGAATGTTCAGATTTAATTGGATACACTGATAGTGATTGGGCTGGAAGTGTAGATGATCAGAAAAGCACATCCGATTATGTTTTTCACATGGGTTCAGGAGCTATTTCATGGGCTTCTAAAAAACAACCTATTGTAACATTGTCTACAGCAGAAGCAGAATATGTGGCTGCTACAACAACAGTGTGTCAAGCAATTTGGATGAGAAGGATGTTAAGGAGCTTATGCCAAGAGCAAGCAAAAGGAAATATGATTTTTTGTGACAATAGCTCAGCTATTGCATTATCCAAGAATTTGGTGTTTCATAAGAGAACGAAACACATTGACACAAAGTTTCATTACATCAAGGAATTGGTAAACAATGGAGAAATTGTTTTATAACACTACAGAACTCAGGAGTAGGTTGCAGATATTCTGACCAAACCATTGGGGCAGAAAATTTTTGAGTTTTTGAGGAAATGTTTGTGTATGACTAATAACCCAGCAGTTGAAATTAAAGGGGAGTGTTGAAATGGTACTTTCCACTGCCATGCAGGTCAAAACCGCCAGTTCCTTCCCTGCACTGCTTTTGCTGAAAGATGGTTTTTCCTCCGAGGGCAGCGATCACAATCAACGATGGAACATGTCTGAGCTGTCCTTTCCAAAACTACCATTGCCCGACGCGTAAAGTTCATTTGGTTTGGCTATGCGATATTGCCGTAAACCGTCCAATCAATGTGGGCTAGATTGACAGTCATGGTAGCAGCTTGAAAGCCCATATGGTTTGACCGCATGATTTTCCTTATAGCTGTCCAAATTGATATCAAGTGATGTACAGGCCTGCACCATAAAACTAGTTATTACGTGACGTGAAGTAAAATTTTCTTTGACTGCCAGGTTTATCAGTAAAGCAATTAATGAAAAATTTATTATGGTCGTAGAATATAAGTAAGGTTTTTAATTTTATTTTTTTACAGGAGTAGTTCCTCTTACTAGACAAGTAAAAAAAAAGTAAAGGTCATATGTTTTCTTTGTTGTTCAAGATATGCAATGTAATGAAAAGAGAAAAAAGCGCAGCGCATGAATGAATTTTTTTTTACACAACAGTGTAAAATTTGCTAACAGAGTCAAAGTTTTTTTTGGGTAAATGCACAACAGTGCAAGGATAGTGTGCTCCTCAATTTTTTTTTAATCCTGAAACCGATTAAGTGTGTGTTAAGAAACAAAGTATTGCTCTCTGTTGCAGAGACAGAGTGAAGGACATAAGGCCTTGAAGCAGGCATGTTGTAATCAGAGAGGAAGAATATTTTTTTTGGAACAGTTAGTATTGTTAAAGAATGATATGTTTTTTTGGTGTGTAAAAACTCTGCTCCTGTGTGTTAAAAACAGAGCATTTTTCTCTGTTCTTTTGTTTCTGGAATTATCAGAAATTCCCAACAGAAACCATAGTCACCTATTATAATGGCCAACTTGATTTTTCAACCTGCAACGCAACCGTGACAACTAAGTTAAAAGCAACGATCCATAGCTTCTGCAAAGACAATGAATACTTGATAATATCGACAACACATCTACAATATCTTTGGGTTTAAGAGTGTAGAATGGTTTGTATTTAAGAGTGTAGAATGGAGGGGTGTATTCTGATCCTTATTCCATTCGATTGAGAAGTTATTCCATTTAATTAAGCGGTGTCAATGACTTAACAACTTCACTAAAGCAGCATTCAGCAGCAGTTACACGTAGTTTTGCGAAAATTTAAAAATAGAGCATACCTTAGCCCTGGCAATTGTCTGTACGGGTTCCATTCTTGCAATAACACACGAACGGTGCAATTAAATACCAAGTGTTATAACGGTAACCCCATATCCCCTGATTTTCTTCACATGATTTACAACTTTCATCTCTCTTTGTATCGTTGTAAAGCGGTTGCATGAGTCCCACACTAACTGTTACTTGTGTCTTAGAACATCCCGGAGTCCAATTCCCATTTTCGTATAAACTGTAAGAGAAACTAGAATTACATTTCCCGCAAACCAATATTGAGTGGTCCAATTGACCCTGTTTGTTATGACCCTGTTTGTTATAATTGTACACGTTTAGTGTACTGTTCTCTTTAGCAATTCTCAAAGGGATGCTTGTACGCCATGGAGGCGGTCTCTGAATGTCAATGGGATCATCTAAGAATTTGCACTTCTCACCCCTCGCAATACTGAAAAACTTGGTATGGTAGATAAACTCTAGTATTGTATAATGTTGGTCGTCAATTGAGATCACTGGAGATAAGTTCTGCACACAATCGATCTGTAAGCTAGGTAGGCCGCAACCACGATTCCCTACACCAAAAGGATACGGTATATTCATACTCCCACATTTATTAGTATTTTGGCAATACTGGTAAGTTATGTTGACTTACATTTAATAAACAAACGTCGTGGATATCACAAGTAATTATCTTTTAAGGTAAGGCAACACACACTAATTTCTCTTCTTTTTGAAGGTAAAGCAACATGGACTAAGGAGTAGGTGAGGATATAGATATTGTATTGCAGATATATCACTTAAAGTGTTTTCCAGCGTGGATAATTGATGTTAAGGTTTTTAATTTTTATAATAAAGAGAGTTTAATTCAAAGATCAGGTGTCTTCTAATGTTAGGATATTTCTAAAGGTAGTGTCGTTTTTTTATTTCAATATATATATATGTGTGTGGGGTGATAAGTAAGAAAGAGTGTTGGAATATTTGAATTTCTTTTAGGTGTAGAAAGTTTTAAAAATATTTTAGTTATATCTAAAGTAAAATATAGGTTTTTTTTATTCTAGAAAGTTTTAGAAGAACTTAATTATCTAGAGTGTCTATTATTAACAAATAATGCTCTACAAATATCTTCTATAGATATTTTTGAGAGTTTCTCTGGAATAAAACGTGTTTACATATATTGTATTTGTAATGAAACGTAAAGAAATAAATTTTGGTATTGAAGTTTATGAGCCATAGGGCATTCATGTGATTTTGTGTGTTTCTTTTTATGATAGATGGTTGCAGATGTAGTTAATTTGATGTTCATTACACCAAATTACTCAAGAAGCTAATTTATTTTAATATTAAATATAAAATTCCACTCTTATTACATTAAACAAAAGGGATAAAAACATTGCAAAATAAACAAGAGAGTAATGAGAGAGAGTATGAAATGAGGGTTTGTACACCCATAAAGTGAATGCATGTAAATTAAAATCTAGGGTGAAATATAGGCATACACCTGTGGAATTTGATGTCCTGTAAGACGTATTTTGGGTTTCAAGACGTATTTGATGGCAAGTTAAAAATTTAACCCGTCAGATATGATATCTCTTTTGACGTCTGATTTCAAATTTAAACGATCAAAATTATAATACCAATACCATTTGAGGGATTTTCCATTTAGCATAAGTTTAAATACAAGTAGTTGGTTGGACTCTCAATCTCTCCGGCGTGCCCGTATTATTAAATCCACAACTCCCCCATAAAGCATAATTGCATTGAATATTTATACCTGGGAATTTAGGTTTCCAACAACTGTTCTGCACTCTCAAGCTCTATAACTGGGATTACTCATAAAATTTTTGGTAAAATATTTTTATTTTTGGAAAATGAATGCAATTGACTTTTATCTATACGTTCCACGTCAATTTGTTGTATAATGCAATGTCCTATAACACCCTTAATTATTTCTAGTTAGAATTTGTGTGTTTATAACTAAATTGGTTAAGGGTTCAAACTTTGTACAATCCTAATAACCAAAATGTTGTGTCAACTAAAAACTGTTTGAAATAATATTTTAAGAAGACACCATATGATTATAAGTTTTTAAAATGATTATTATATAATAATATGATTGATTGCATATATCAAATTCCAAATTTGATATGTTATTTATTTGTGTGAACTTGTCATGTGCATTTTGAAACTTCACATATTCAAATTTAAATGGATTGAGATAGCATTCATACTAATAGTATTGAATCCACACAAAACTTTAAATTTATTGACATAAGCATATCTATGCACTTCACACTTCCTCAAGAGTTGAGAGGCCATCCTGATCCCACTGGCATGCCCAACCAGGGTTTAAAATGTCTATAGTTTACATCGTTTCTATCAGTGCAGTAAAGCACTGAAGTATTTTGAGGTGTTTTTGACTTGTTAAAGAAATGCTAGGACTTACTCCCAATGTGATTGTTGAGGTTGTACGTTTGATTGAGGCGGCTAGTTTTATGAGTTTTATGAATGTACATGGTTTGAGGTTAATAAAAATTTAGTTGTTTCAGCGAGTGGTATGCACTTGAGGTTGGAGGCTTTTCTTATTTAAAAAAAAATCAAAATGCTATTGTGTATTTTTTAAAATAATTTAATTGTATTTTTTGGTGGACTTTTAAAAATAATTTAATTGTTTTTTTAGGTTTAATGTTGATTTAATTAGTTATAATATATTTTGGGTTGTTTTATAAATTAATTGTTTTAATGATTAAATGAAATTGAAGTTCAATTTAATATAATTATAACACATAACTCTTAAATAAGAAGTAAGGATTAGTTGTTTTGCTTATATTTTCAAAAGTCTGAAGAATTTATAATGCTTTGTATGAATAAGAATAAAATTAAATTATGGATAGAATAATAATAAATTATGGATATCTCATTATTATAAATCTTTTAGTCAAAAGCATTAAGTATGAGTCTTAGTAGTTTTTTTCTTTATCAATTCTCTCTCTCTCTCTCTCACTCACACACACACACACATATATTAAATTAAAATCATATAAAATTTAAAGATATAAAAATTAATGGAATTAAGGTCTAATTATTTTTCATTATATAAATAAAAAGTTATCATATGAATAACAAAATCTATATCCTTAAATCCACTTTGCAAATTGAAATAATTTTTAATGTCAAATATTTTATAACATAAAATAAAATTGATAATGAAATAACTTATTCACTAAATTTGAAAATAAGAGACTATATGATTAAAAAGAGAGAATTATTACTATGGAATAAAATTGCAACAATTAACATGTTTATGCTAACTTAGGAAAAACAAGGCACTTTTACAGGAAGATTAATGAAAATTGAGATGCAAAAGTAGTTGAAAGAGAGTTTCGAGATAAGGGAGGTTGACATTCACAAATTTGCATAGAACGTAAAATGAAAGACATGAAAAATACAAAAAATTCAACAAATTTCTATTTGACAGGCATAGAGGATTTGGAATTCTAGGGCTGTATGCATAGTTGTTTAGAGTGGAGCTCATAGTGAGCCACTTTTCCTACATATAACTAAGAAATAGCATACTATTGGAGAAACTAGTTGACTCAATCAACTAGCCCAGTAGAGTTTCCTCACCAAAGAATATATTATAAATTGATCATCTCCTAAATGAAATTGACCAAACAACTCAATTTGGTCAAATCAGTTGAAATAGTTAAATTGTTATAATTTTTTATCCATCAATATCTTTTACTTGGATCTATGTAAGTTGGTTGGTTGTTAAGGATGTTATGAATAGTTAATTCAAAAATAAATAATACACATTAATTAATTAATTATTTTAATTATTATTAAATTATAAAGGGTTCTGGTCTTGACCACTCACTGCCTATTATTACAGTGCATTTAATTGTGTCTTCTACAATTAAATTTTCGGTGATTTGGTTTCTATTCCCTATAGTGGTATCAAAGCGTGCTGATCATGGAAAATTTTAGGGGCTAATGTTCGCCCAGTGGGCTAATTTTCCATGATTTTTCCACAAAAAAGATTCACCAATTTCCAATTTTATAAAAGACTATTCGCCCAAATTTTAGAATATAAAATTATTTTACCTTAAAAATCGCCAACATTATATAGAGACTATATATAAAATAATTATAAATTTGAATAATTTTACAAATATATCAATAAACATTTATAATTTGCATATTAGGGATTAGTGAGATTCGCCAATGTTTTAAACTTCAAGAAAATTTTCCATCCTTAAAATTTTCCTTGGTGCTGATTCTCGAAACGCACCTACACTATGTCATTCCACTGCATCATTGTCACACTGCCATTCTACCTTCCACCGTCACTCTTCTTCTTTCAAACCCTCATGTCCAACGATGTATTGCTTCCATTCTGACCATTGTTCCCTCTTGTTAACTTCCGCTGCAACCATGCTCCTCCACTACCGAGACCTTCCTTCGCCGCTCATTCCTTTCCACTACAAATTGTCTATTATCTTTCGAATTGACCCATGTTTTCTCCATGCCAATCATTCGTTATCTCCCAACCAGATTCTGACTAGGCGTGTCGTAATCCCTGCAACGATAAAACTGGTCTCTCTACCGCGGTCCCTCCCGACACCACCTTGTCTGCCACCTATCAACTCATCATTGTCCATGGTCTGCCTTCACTCCATTTCTCCAACCAGTTCTCGTCACCTCCATCCCCTTTTTGGTTACCTTCTCCGATTGTGCTGACAAGCCATCTTTCAACCAGTCCAATTGAAACATCATATTGTTGGGTGGTGATTAACATTAACCATGTTTATTAATTATATAATTCTAGTAATTCTAATAAATTTATTATTAAAATTATATAATTAGTTAATTAAAATTTAAAATAATAATAATAATACTATTATTATTGTTTAATTAAAAAATATTATTTAAATAAAAAAATTGGTTCCGCTAGGGAAAAAAAAATAAAACTAAAATGGGGATTAATAATGATGACATTAATTAAAAAAAAATCACGTCGCCTTGACAACTTTGAAAAGAAGAAATAAGAATTTGGAGAGAGTCAAAATACGCTAATTGCGACTTGAAGGAATGAAAAACAATATTAAAAAAGTAAATAACAATGAGAAAATGTTGCTAAGTGGTGAGCTCCAGTATTGTAGCAATAATGCTACAACTCCTGGGGCTTCCTGTCTCTTAATTTTATCAACCCGGTAGTTCGTACAAACTTGGAAGCGACGGTGCTGTATGCACAAGTACTAGCTCTTGTCGCAGCTGTCACTTGGTCAGCTGGCATAAGTCCGCTAGGGCTCAAGCCAACTTCTATAGGCTCACAGAAGAAACTTTATCAATGATGGATGAAAGCTAACTCAAAGGAGACTAGTCTAATTCCAGAAGGAAACTGAAAACAAATCAAAACATGGAAACCCTAGGAAACCCTAAAATAACTAGTCTAACCTCTATGATGCAAAGAATGTGAAGGAAACTTCTACCAATGATGCCATTACTTCTAATAAGTGAAAATGCATGAATCTAATCTACTTGCATCTTAAAAGACATGTTTTTGTATTTTTTCTTTAAGTGGATGAAGTGATTGTGATTTTGTGCTTATTAGGGTTTGGTTGTGCAGATGTGATGCGGAAGGAAGGAAAGCTTGGGAAAGGTTGGGGAGGCTAGGAGAGGTCCCCAGAGATCCTTAGCATCAGTCCACAGAGGTTCCTCACGTTCAGAGGCTCAGCAATCGAGTGAGTGGCCTCCTACAGGATGTCTGCAGGGGATTCTACAGGAAACGCAGGGGTTTCTACAGGAAGGTCTGCAATTCTTCTACAGGATGTTCTGAAATGGGATGTTTGAGGATGGATGGTTGATGGAAGATGTATGGATGGTTATGGAGGTAGGATGGGGGTCTGAAGTGACCCAGGAACTGATGGATGGAGTGGTGAGGTGATGTGGAAAGCTGACTTGGCTTGAAGGTGGTTGAGACAACAATGGGGAAGAAGGTAAGGTTACTTGGCAAAAGAGAAGATGGGAGATGAGGGAACAGACTTGGTGATGGAGGAGCTGATCTGAACGAGGCTCAAATGAACGAGGAGGTGATGAAGATGCCCTGCATAGTGGTTGCTTGATCAAACCAACTACATCTTGCATGCAATCGAAATATCATGTGATCTATCTAACAAGTTAGTGAAATCGGTGGACAGCAACCTTATTCATGAAAAGAATCACGTACAACCTGTGAACAAAACATTATCAAAGAGATATAAACGCATGAATCACTCCTACCAATCTATCTTAAACATAAGAAACTACTTTAACCATCAAAAGCAACCTAAGTAACACAGCATGAATTAAATCTAAAGAGCAGATTTTTTCTCAAGAACGCAGCAAACACATAAATATAAACAAGGGAGGTACTGGGCGCTTGAGATGGGCCCAACCCCAAGAACTACAGCCTCCCAAGAAAGATTTAGAGCTGGTGCAAAGCTGGATCCATCTTTATTAATCAAGAAATGAAAAGTACATCAAAACTGTCCACAAGGAGAACTTGAACATGAGCTGAAAGCAAAGCTAATCTATTGCATAAAAATCGAACTACAAACTAGCTAACTAATGGCTAAAACAAAATGACTAACTAGCTACAAAATGACTACCCACTAGCTAACCAAAATGAGGCCCCAAGCCTTCTTATTTATACAATTTGAGGACCCAACAGTCCTCCTAAAAGTTAGGGACTTGGCTGCCCAAGACTTGGAGTTAACAGCAGTCCAACTTGACTTGCTTGGCTGCCCTTGAGCTGATTGATTCGGTGGCCCTTGAACTCCGAGCTGATGGTGGAGAACTCGAGGTAAGGGCCCATAAATGAGGGGGACACCTTCCTACAAATCCTCTAGCTTGTTCTCCCACGAATTTGGCTGCCAAGTGCTCATTAAGACCTTCAATTTTGTCTCCAAGTTGACCAACAAGGCTACACAAAGCACCCATTAGACTTGTTGGCATAATGACTAACCAAATTCACTCTATTAACATAAAAATAATCAAAAACATGCAATAAACAAATGAGAATGGTGGACTAAGCCAAATTAGGAGGTTGAATGAGCCCAAATAATTGTACATTTTTGGGGCTCATCATCAACCCCCCTACTGAAAGTGTTGCTCATCCTCTGAGCAACCAATCTCTCTCCTTGTCTTTGATGGCCTTGATGGCCTCCTTGTCATGCCAAGCTTCTGAAGTGATGTCCTCTTCTCTGTCATGAAACCATGCTTCTTTGCTTCTTCCCACTACTTGCTCCTTTTCCTAAAGAATTCTTAGCTTGGGTATGATTGTGCAAGTGTATTCAATCTGATGGCGGAAATGGTGGTGAAAGGAGATGAAACCAGTGGAGGATGGAAGAAAAGAGTGGTTGCATGCCTCCTCAATAGACTTCAAGCTTCAAATCCCTCTCCATAATTGATTCTGGCCTGTCAAAAGGCTTCTACAGGATGTTTTTGGTAAAAATACAGAACTTCCTGTAGAAGGTTGAACCGTGACTAAATTGTGCCCGAACTTTGAAAGAAATGAGTGTTCATGGAGGGGATGGATGTGCTTAGGGTGGCCAACACAGGTGCTGCCTCCTTAGCTAAAATCCCGGCCGATTTCTCCTTTTGCTGCCCTTTTTCCAAGCTTCCTGTAGAAACTGTTCGCTGGCTTCCTGTAGAAACAGTCCTGTAGTGGCTTTTTCTGTCTTCCTGTAGAAACAGTTCGTTGTTTTGGCCTGCTTGGCTGAGGGTGCCTTCTCCTCGACCTGTGTTGTGGTTGCCTTGGGTGTGTCCCTACTTGTTTTGACATTTTTAGTCCTCTCTGCCCGTGTTTGAAACCATTTCTCCCTTGGTGTTTGCGTTTTTACTCCACCCACAGCTTTGGCCTCAGCAGCTTGTCGTTTTTCTTGCTTTTCCTCTAGCTTTTCTTGTTCTTTTACCTGTGGCTTTTCCTTTGGTGGTCTGTCTGGTTATATTGCTGCTGTTGCCCCAAGACTTGACGGTTAAACTGAAATATGGCTCTCACAAACGGAGTGCAGAGCTAATTTTCATACTAACCATATAGCAGTCACAAAAGAAAAACATGTATATGTGCACAGGTGAGCCTTACAGCGGTTTCAATTTTTCTACATGAGAGATTTTAATTCAAGACCCTGGAGAAAATCTCACATGCAGACCATGAAGACAATTCCAAGCAGCGATAATAAAAACAACTTTTGAATTCATAGACAGACTCCCATTCACATTTTCTTACCCCCTCAACACATCGAATTCACCACCTTTTGAATTATTTGCATGGGAAAGTTATGTTCAGGCCTACCTCACTGAGAATTTCCACCTTTACCAAGAACACTTGAACCAGGCCTATGTGATTTCAACTCTGTCAAATGCTGGTTAGACATATTTCCATTACCCTTAGAGACTCCATTCTTTTTATCGCCAGTCACATTAGATTGGCCTGCAGTTGAATCACGTACTTCAGACTGATGTTTGTGGTCATCATATGCTTCACCATCTGTCTCAGTACTGTCTTGAACAATTGCTTTCTCTTCTGCTTGTTTTCTTTTTGCAGGGCAGTTTTCTGTGTTTCCTGTAGAAGACTTCCTATAGAAGACTTCCTGTAGAAACGCCTGTAGGGTGTCTCTGCGTCTTTGAATGATCTTGGCATGCGGGAGGATTTTTAACAAGCTGAAAAACTTGGCGAAGGACGTCAGTTTAACAAAATTCAGAGGCAGAGGATTCGGCTGAAGAGGTGTGCAAGTGTAAGTGAATCAGCAGTTAACGCGAGTCTTCAGCCGAGCCGTCATTAATTGCTGCGTGATTTGCATGAGAGAGTGAAGTGGCCAAGTGTACGTGGCCACATGAAACGACAGTGCTGTGAAGCTGCATGTCCTCTCCCCGTTAATCAACTGCACTAGAGTTAAACTTTCTGCTTTTTTCTTTAAATTTTTTTTAATTTTTACGTGAGTCCATTGTCCACGTGCACTGCGTGGCTGCCGGCGGAGTTCTGAAGCAGACAATCAGTTGAGCCTTGCTACATTCGTGGCTTAATCCCTCATCCCATTCGTTTATGCAGTTCCCAATTAAATCTATGCAATAGAAGAATGAGATTAGTCACATACCTCGAAGTTGAATGGTTGTCGTGAGCTGCTGTGGCCTGTCATTGCTGCATGCACTTGATTTTATGGTTGCATGATGGCTTGGTTGCTAATTCATGGCTGGTTTCCTTGTGCAGGTGTCCTCTGGCCAGATGCATGCAACAAGAGTTCATTTCCACGTTCAGATCTACACCCTCAAACTGCTGCCATTGAATTTTCACAGGACCAGAACTTATTTTTGCCATTTCTCCCAAACGGTAGATCGGTTTGATCTGAAACTCGGTGAGCATGTTCCTACCATCATTATGCATCTCCCATAGCAAATTTGTGATCAATGGATGCACGGATTTCGAGAAAATTGGAAAATGGATGAATATTTCAGAGCTCGATTTCTCGGAAACCGTGCATCAGAATCAGCTGAAACTGCTTGGGTAGGCTACTATCACCCATGTGCATCTCTCCATGAAACAGGTTTTAAAACGGATGCACGGATATGGAGAAAATGTGAAAATGGCTGATGGTGATGGAGGCTGATTTCTTGGAAACCGTGCACCGGAATTGCATGAAACTGCTCAGGCATGTTGTCATCGACCTTGTACAATCCCCCATAAAATGGTTTGTCAAATGGATGCATGGTTCTCAAGTTATGGCAAAAACAAATTCTGCTCTATGTGTTTTTGGCTTCAAGGCATTTTGCATGTGTTTGCATGGTATGACAAAATGAATTTTGGCTGTGATGCAGGTATGGAGATGATGGAGGAGGAGTTGGAAGATTGCATGAGGGCTTCTGAACCCTTGAGGGAGCTACCATGCTTGCCAAACCACTTTTTGAAATGCATGCCTAGTTTCCCACAATTTCTACAGGAAGTTCCTGTAGAAGCACAATGAGAAGCACAAGGAGGTGGAAAAATGATGGAGAAAGGCAAGGAATGGACACACAAGTGCTTGTAGGCCTAATCAACAGATTCCCACCATTAGATTCACTTTTGAAATTGGATTTGGCTCGTCCAAAGGTTCTACAGGATGTTTCCTGTAGAAATACAGAGCTTCCTGTAGAAGACACAGTTTTGAGGAAAGAAGCATAATGACATGAAAAAAATGATGGAAAAGGGGTGAGGAATGGAAACATGGATGTGGGTAGGCCTCATGGACATATTCCAAGCCTTCAGGTCCTCCTCGGAGATCAATTTGGCTTTTTTGTAAGCTTCCTGTAGAAGATACGAAACTTCCTGTAGAAGGCACAAAAACTCCTTTGTCTTTGTTTTGAGTGATCCACCTGACCTACAATGTCCTTCTTGCAACCTGCAATTAGCCAATGGAAATTAGTTTTATTTGTTTTTTTTCTTTTTCTCTTTTTTTTTTTGAAAAACAACTAGGGCGCCTCATGGAGGTTTTCACCCTAATTGCCTGCCCTGGGCGCCTCCAAGGAAGGTTTTCACCCAGGGATCTTATTCCCTTTTATTTTCTTTTCTTTCCAACCCATTGACCGCCTCATGGAGGTTTTCAATCAATGAGCCAATCTAAGGCGCCTCCGAGGGGGTTTTCACCTTAGATTTTTATTTTTCTCTTATTTTCATTTTTTTCTTTTTCTTTTTTCTCTTTTTTTTTTTTTTTTTCTCTACCCTACCCTACTTGAAAAACAAAATCATTCTCAAGTATAAGAATACTTCCAATGGAGCCATGTGCACATCGAGATTAGAGAAAAAACGATGTGAAGGCTCGAAATGCATGCTTTGATAGGTATCCAGATCTCAGAGACCAAATGATCTGGCGTTGAAGGGATCAAACAAAACTGAGGAAGAAAGTACTGCTGCAACTTAGTGACCTCCCGAAACCATATCTCAATATAGCTTTGATATCCTTGGTTCTTTGGCTGATCTGGATCATTCTTCATGTCACCTTCTAACATGACTTTCTCATCTTCCTCTTTTTGCTGATCTTTCTCTTGAATACATGGAAGATCTGATGGTAACCATGAAGGAACTCTCTCGATCTCTGATTCTGATCTCTTCTCTTCATTAAGTGCAGCCCATGGTTCTTTGATCTCCTCTTTGGAATCTTCTTTTGCTTTTGGTCCTTCAATGTTTTCAATAGATTCTCTCTTTTGCAACACTCTTCCTGAGCTTTGGTGAACATCATTGAGCTCAAAAGGAGTCATTTGCACATGTTGTGCCTCAGATTTGCAATGGGGTTGAGCTGCTCCATTGTGTGGTTTTGGAAATGGTACGGGTAGTTGAGTGGAGGTGTGAAATTGAGATGGAGATGGATGGCATTGTGGTTGGGTAGGCATTTGGGGTTGCCTTGGTGGAGGAGGAGGCGATGGTTGTGGATGAGCAGGTGGTGGAGGAAAATGAGCGGGATGAGAGTTGTACTGGGGCCTCCACTCCTGATAAGGTGCATTCCACTGAGGCTGTGGCTGAGCATAAGGGTGAAATGAATGAGCAACTGGTTGGGCATAATATGGATCTGTGAAGGAACAAGGAGAATATGACCAAGGAGGAGGTGTAGACCAGGAAGGATGAGTAGGGGGACCCCAAGAAGGCATGAGAGTGGCTTGATAGGGGTCATAATAGGTCTCAGGTGTCCCTTGCAGTTCTTGTTGGTAAGATCTAGGTCCATATGGCCTCCTTTGGTTCATATAGTAGAGTGATTCAGTGGCTCCTTTGGCTCTTTGATATGCAGCTTTGATTCTGGGCAAGGAAGGGCACTGATCTGTAGGATGGTATTCTTCACATACAAAACACACTTCTAGGGAGTGCATTGGACATTCGTTCCTAGGATGCTTTTTAAGGCACCTAGGACAAAAAATGACCAAAGCCCTCTTGGCTTCTTCTTGCTTCTTTTGGATCCGCAAGGTATCCAGTTGCATGGCAAGAAACTGCCTCATATCACTCTTGAAATCTTCGATCTGATTTGCAAATTCATCTTTGTACAAGGGACTGCTCCCAACATTTATGCTTGTAGCCATTTGCTTCAGAGGAATGTTTTCTTCTTCTTCTCCCCTAGAGGTTCTTTAAATATGCCTTGATGTCCACCCAGGGGTTCTTTCATCACAGCCATCGAAGAAGAACGTTGGCTGTGTGAAGCAGTGGGGGTGTTGTGCAATCATTTTTCTAACTTATCTCTACTCCTACAAAGCATGAAATGAAATCTTTTTGGTTGTTTTTTTCTTTTTCTACTTCTACTTACAAAACTGAAATAGATTAAACTACAACTAACTATCTTGCGAAAATGAAAATGCGGAATTGAAATGAAAGTAGGAAAGGACTAATCTATTTTGCTCAAATGAAATTGCAGGAATGAAATGCTAGTCTACGCTTGCGGAATTGAAATGCTAATCTACGCTTGCAGAAAAGAAATGCTAATCTACGCTTGCAGAAATGAAATTGCGGAATTGAAATGCTAATCTATGAAAGCAAGAAATGCTAATCTACTTTTGCATAAATGAAATTGCATAATGGAAATGAAATAAACTACTTAGCAGAAGGTTGTAGTGGAAAATAGAAGAATAGCAACAATCACCAATACTCTGCCGCTTCCCCGGCAACGGCGCCAAAAAGATGGTGAGCTCCAGTATTGTAGCAATAATGCTACAACTCCTGGGGCTTCATGTCTCTTAATTTTATCAACCCGGTAGTTCGTACAAACTTGGAAGCGACGGTGCTGTATGCACAAGTACTAGCTCTTGTCGCAGCTGTCACTTGGTCAGCTGGCACAAGTCCGCTAGGGCTCAAGCCAACTTCTATAGGCTCACAGAAGAAACTTTATCAATGATGGATGAAAGCTAACTCAAAGGAGACTAGTCTAATTGCAGAAGGAAACTGAAAACAAATCAAAACATGGAAACCCTAGGAAACCCTAATTTAACTAGTCTAACCTCTATGATGCAAAGAATGTGAAGGAAACTTCTACCAATGATGCCATTACTTCTAATAAGTGAAAATGCATGAATCTAATCTACTTTCATCTTAAAAGACATGTTTTTGTATTTTTTCTTTAAGTGGATGAAGTGATTGTGATTTTGTGCTTATTAGGGTTTGGTTGTGCAGATGTGATGCGGAAGGAAGGAAAGCTTGGGAAAGGTTGGGGAGGCTAGGAGAGGTCCCCAGAGATCCTTAGCATCAGTCCACAGAGGTTCCTCACGTTCAGAGGCTCATCAACCGAGTGAGTGGCCTCCTACAGGATGTCTGCAGGGGATTCTACAGGAAACGCAGGGGTTTCTACAGGAAGGTCTGCAATTCTTCTACAAGATGTTCTGAAATGGGATGTTTGAGGATGGATGGTTGATGGAAGATGCATGGATGGTTATGGAGGTAGGATGGGGGTCTGAAGTGACCCAGGAACTGATGGATGGAGTGGTGAGGTGATGTGGAAAGCTGACTTGGCTTGAAGGTGGTTGAGACAACAATGGGGAAGAAGGTAAGGTTACTTGGCAAAAGAGAAGATGGGAGATGAGGGAACAGACTTGGTGATGGAGGAGCTGATCTGAACGAGGCTCAAATGAACGAGGAGGTGATGAAGATGCCCTGCATAGTGGTTGCTTGATCAAACCAACTACATCTTGCATGCAATCGAAATATCATGTGATCTATCTAACAAGTTAGTGAAATCAGTGGACAGCAACCTTATTCATGAAAAGAATCACGTACAACCTGTGAACAAAACATTATCAAAGAGATATAAACGCATGAATAACTCCTACCAATCTATCTTAAACATAAGAAACTACTTTAACCATCAAAAGCAACCTAAGTAACACAACATGAATTAAATCTAAAGAGTAGATTTTTTCTCAAGAACGCAGCAAACACATAAATATAAACAAGGGAGGTACCGGGCGCTTGAGATGGGCCCAACCCCAAGAACTACAGCCTCCCATGAAAGATTTAGAGCTGGTGCAAAGCTGGATCCATCTTTATTAATCAAGAAATGAAAAGTACATCAAAACTGTCCACAAGGAGAACTTGAACATGAGCTGAAAGCAGAGCTAATCTATTGCATAAAAATCGAACTACAAACTAGCTAACTAATGGCTAAAACAAAATGACTAACTAGCTACAAAATGACTACCCACTAGCTAACCAAAATGAGGCCCCAAGCCTTCTTATTTATACAATTTGAGGACCCAACAGTCCTCCTAAAAGTTAGGGACTTGGCTGCCCAAGACTTGGAGTTAACAGCAGTCCAACTTGACTTGCTTGGCTGCCCTTGAGCTGATTGATTCGGTGGCCCTTGAACTCCGAGCTGATGGTGGAGAATTCGAGGTAAGGGCCCATAAATGAGGGGGACACCTTTCTACAAATCCTCTAACTTGTTCTCCCACGAATTTGGCTGCCAAGTGCTCATTAAGACCTTCAATTTTGTCTCCAAGTTGACCAACAAGGCTACACAAAGCACCCATTAGACTTGTTGGCATAATGACTAACCAAATTCACTCTATTAACATAAAAATAATCAAAAACATGCAATAAACAAATGAGAATGGTGGACTAAGCCAAATTAGGAGGTTGAATGAGCCCAAATAATTGTACATTTTTGGGGCTCATCACTAAGTATATAGGCCCAATTAATGAGAGAATTTAACCCAATTTTTAATCTTTTAATTACTCAAGAACCAACACAAAGACCTAATGCTATAGAAGGCAAAGACATTCCAAATCATGAATTTCCACAAACGCAAGAAACTCTTCAAATTCCACAAATTCACTTCCAAGGAAGTAAGTACTATACAAATTTTCCAGAAAATGACTGTCAACTTATTAAAACATAATTACTTAAATATGATGGTAAATATAATAAATACGTTATTGTGTGGGCTTATAAAATTGAAGCCATTTTTTAGTCAAACCCACCAATAGGTGAGCAAGAGAAGATCATGAACACATCCAACAACTTGGAAGATGAAGCATATGATTGGCTCCTATGATGGCCCAACAAATGTGAAGCTCGTTCATTCCTTTGGAAAAGAATTGTGGATACCCTGCTAAAAAGGTTTCATGACGAAGAAGAAGATGATTTTTATGAAAAATCCATTCATCTCAAGCAAAAAGGGTCTGTAAGCAAATACACCCACGAATGGGAAGTATTATTTGTAAGACAAAGAGGATTTTCTGATGAAGAACTGCTAAAAATGTATAAATGTGGACTTAAGGAATATATCCGAGTAGAATTGAAGTTGTACAAGCCCAAAACCATTGAAGAAGCAAGACATGTAGCAATAATTATTGAGCAAATATATAAATTTCATAAAACACCATATGCGAGTAATGAAAAGTCAAATAATTAATCAAAAGGGAACCCAAGCAAGTCTTCTTCAAAAAAGACTAGAAAGTACATTCCACCCCCATTGCAAGAAGGAGGAAACCAACAATCAAGTTTTGTGAAGCCAAGAGATGGAAAATGTCTGAAGAGTGGAGATAAATATTCACCAGGACACAAGTGCAACACACAAAAACTCTAATATCACGACGTAGAACAAGAAGAGGAATCTTCAGATAGTGACTCAGATGAAAAAACTAACAAAGAAAATGAGACTCCTAGTCTAGGTTCCAAAAAAGAATACATGTCAATAATCTCCCTAGACGCAATCACGGGAATAACACAACCACAAACCCTAAAGTTGAAGGGTCATATTAAGAAGGAAAATGTCATTGTACTAATAGACATAAGAAGCACCCACAATTTTTTAGATGTTAATGTAGCAAAGAGGCTAAATATATTTGCATATCCTGTAATAGATATAAAGGTTATGGTGGCAGATGGTAAAAAAATAGTTAGAGCAGTGAAATGCCACAAGGTTAAATTTCAACTAAGTGATTACAAAATGGAGTCTAGCTTTTACATAGTTCGCTTGGGAGGTGTAGATGTTATCTTGGGAATACAATGGTTACAAACTCTAGGAACATATTTTACAAGTCATTAGAAGCAGTTTTTAAAGTTTAAATGGTATGGAAGGAAATACAAATTGTTTGGTTTCCAAACTCCTCAAACTCAAATCATTTCTACACAAAAAAAGAAGAAGCTTATTCGAAAAGGGGCTCTAGTATTGATCGTACAATGTCAAAAATTAAAATTGTTGTCTACATAGGGAACTCAGCCACAACTTGAGGTTACAACCTTGATCCAAAAATTTAACAACGTATTCCAAGAGTTTCGTATGACATTACCTCCAAAAAGGAAGATAGAACATATCATTGAAGTCAAACCAAATACAACACCCATGAATGTCAAGCCATATTGTTATCCTCATTATCACAAAACATAGAAAGGTGAATCCAAGACCTGCTAAGGTGTGGAGTCATTACAAAAAGAAAAAGTCCCTATGCAGCCCGATAATATTAGTCTAAAAAGAAGACAGATCCTTCAATTTGTGTATAAATTATAGAGGATTAAATAAAGTAACCATTAAAAGCAAGTTCCTCATTCTATTTATAGATGAACTGCTAAACAGAATTCATGGCATAGAATACTTCTCAAAATTAGACTTGAGATCAATTTATTATCAAATACGGGTAAGGTTAGAGGATATTGAAAACGCTGCATGTAGGGAACATGAAGTAAATTATGATTTTAAGGTGATTCCATTTGGATTGACAAATGATCCAACCACATTTAAAGCAACCATGAACGAACTCTTTCGTCCATAATTTCGAAAATTTGTATTAGTCTTTTTTGATGATATCCTAATCTATAGAAATAACTGGAAGCAGAACCTCAAACATTTAGAAGAATTACTATCTATATTAGAGAAGAATCAACTCTATGCCAAATTTTCAAAGTTCACCTTTGGCAAAAAGGAATTTGAGTACCTCAAGTACATCATATCCAAGGAAGGAGTCAGAGTAGATCCCAACAAGATTAAAGCAATGAAAGAGTGGCCCATGCTAAAGAATGTATCAAAACTTAGAGGTTTCCTTCGATTGACTAGATATTACACAAGGTTCATAAAAAATATGCACGTGTGACTTCCCCATTAAAAAATATACTAAAGAAAAACTCATTTCAATGGGAAAGTAAGGCAGATGAATCCTTTGAATCCTTAATAGAGATAATGTCATATACCCTAATACTAGCAACCCCAAATTTCACTAAGCCCATTGTGGTAGAATGTGATGCTTTGGGATTTGGGATTGGAGCAGTACTAATGCAGGATAGTCGTCCCATAGCTTACGAAAGTCGAAATCTTAATAAAAGGGAAATTTTGAAGTATACCTACCAAAAAGTGATTTTGGCCATTATTCACGCATTAAGAAAGTGGTGTCAATAATTATTAGGAAGCATGTTTTCAATCCACATAATCCATAACAATATCCAATTCTTGTTACAACAAAAGACCTTATCAATAGAACAACAGAAGTGGATAGAGAAATTGGCCACATTTGACATGGAAAGTTTACATAAAAAGGGAAAAGATAATATTGTTTCCAAGCTCTCTCAAGTAAATATGAAGACACCACAACATGCTCTGCATTGGTAGTAGTCCATGATTAGTTGGACAAGATTTAGACTGAATATGCCAAAGATCAAGACTCTTGTTTGATAATTGAAAACATCAATCAAAATCCTAATTTTGAAAGGAAAAATGACATACTATGGTATAAGGGTAGGATTTACCAAAGTCCTTCATCCAAATTTAAAGTAAAGGCTCTAAAAGAATCACACAATTCCCTTGTATATGAGCATGTTGGGTTCTTTAAGACATACTAAAATGCACGCCAATCATTCTATTGGAAGGGAATGAGTAAGGAAATTCATAAATACGTCGCCGAATGTGACATATATTAAATAATTAAAAGTGAAAAAGTCTCAACTCCTGGATCATTACACCCTACATGTTCCAAGTTAGAAATGGTAATAAATCTCAATGGATTTCATCAACGATTTACCAATGTATTAGTTGTGGTTGATAGACTCAAAAAAATATGCACACTTTATGGCAGTCAAGAAAACAAACTCAACCAAGAAAATTGTTGAGGTCTTTTGCTAAAACATCTACAAGCTACATGGTCTTCCTAAAGTCATCGTTAGTGATAGAGATGTAATATTTATGGGAAATATCTAGAAGGAATTTTGCAACCAAGCTCAAATAACCCTTAACATGAGTTCATCCTACCGTCTGTAAATAGATGGTTAAACAAAGATAGTAAATAAGTGTTTAAAAATATATCTATGATGCTTCATATCTGAAAAGAAAATAAAAAGGTCACAATGGTTCATTTATCCAAATAGTGGTACAATACCACCTATCATACCTCAACCAAAATGACCCCATTCTAGGCCATGTATCATTATGAACCCCCTAAATGGAAATTATTTTCCATAAATGACATTAAGGTTCAAGCAATGAAGAACCATGTGGAAGAAAGTCAAAATATTATCCAGATATTAAAGGAAAAGCTAGCAACTACCAAAAATCGAATGAAGTAACAACCTGACCAACACCAATCAGAACGAGAATTTGACGAAGGAGACTAGGTCTTTGTAAGATTACAACCTTACAAGCAGTTATCCTTGAAACAACAAGGAAATAACAAGTTATCTTCGAAGTTCTATGGGCCTTTCCAGATAGTCAGGAAAAATCAATGATGTAGTTTATGGATTAAAACTATGAGATGATTGTCAAATCCACAACATATTCCATGTTTTGTGTCTAAAAAAGGTACTAGGTCAAAACCAATCATCTCAAACTAAGATACCTAGGTTCAATGACCAATGAATGATTTGCTTAGAACCTGAAGGTATCCTTTCAACAAGAGAGAAGCTACTACGTTCCAAAACTATTAGAGAATACCTTATCAAGTGGAAATTTTTTTATAGAAGAAGACTCCTCATGGGAAACTGAGAAGTTTCAACAACAACGTTGCCCTTTCTTTAAGGAAAAAGAATTTTTTATGGGTGGGGAATGTTATGAAAAATTACGTCATAAATAAATAATGAATAATGAATAATAATTAAATAAATAAACAAATCATTAGTCAAGTATTTTAATTATGATTAAGTTATGAAAGGTTATGGTCAAAATTTTTGACCGATCGACCTCACGACCATTCACTGCCTATTTAGGCATACCACCCAAGGGTTTCTAAATCCTCATCTGGTTATATATATATATGATTACAGTGCATTAATATATATATATATATATATATATTAATGCACTGTAATCATATATATATATATATATATATATATATATATATATATATATATTATGTCTTCTACAAATAATGTTTTAGTGATCTGGTTATCATTCCCTATGGAGGATATACTAATACAAGTGTACTTTTGATTGTTTTCCCCTACTTGTGTGTCTCTTTTCTCTTCTATGTGATGCATATGATTCTTTATGTTTACTTCGATGTTCTATTGTACTAGTGACAAATGCATACTTTATTACAATATGCATGCATAAATGTTAACACTAGAGGAGATACATGATTGGTGGGAGAGAAAATTTAATACCCTCTTGAAAAATTATGCAAGAAGAAATCAAATAGCTATTGCAGAAGCTAGAGCATATATTTCACAGAAGCACATGGGAATTTCATCGAATCAGTCCCTTTTGAAATAAAGAAATATATCAACCACTAACTTAATGTGACAAATAGAACCTGATGGTTGATTAACTTTAAAGTTAATTAATGGAGAGAGAAAAAATATGTACAAGTGGATGGATAAGATATTAGAGGACTTATGTGAGGAGAAAGAAATAGAAGAATGTACTTCTACTGAAAAAATTAAATGAAGGTTCTTTGAAGTTTTTTTCCGCAGCATACCTACTCTATTACATAAATTTCTCCTCAATAAGGGAATTAGTCATATAGTTGGATATAGATCACCCTTGTAAATGATAATAAATTCTGATAGAACTAAAGGATAGGCTGACTGGAAAAAATTCCTCAATGCCTAATGTAAAAATACAAAAGTAGAGTGGGATTTCTTCTTGATCAAATGAAAATGTTTGTCGAAATCACCCTAGTCCACTAGGAGTAAGTCAGCTTAGCAATGGGGGGATAGATGTTCATGAGAAATAAATAGGAAATTACAGAAAATAGAAGTGAGTGAATTATAATTCAAAATGAGAGGAAAATGATTAGTTGTAAGAACACAAGAATATATGCTCAACAAGGAAACATGATGAAGGATCCAATCATGTATGCAACAATATAAACAACCAAATAATATTAGACAAATAGAGAGGGACAAATGATAGAAAAAACAACAAAAACTGAGGGACACAAAATTTACACGGAGATTAAGAAATAAAGAAAATTGAGAGTGAGAGACTGAAGATGCACGAGACTCTTTCGAAGGTAGTAGAGAGGACCCATAAGTTAGAGGCATAGCATCGACTTCTCTGATGACAAATAATAGTCTATAATTAAGCCCTAGTAGGCATGTAGACAATATGGGATTTGATGACTCTAGACCAACGATTCCATGATCCCCTTGTAATTATTTCAAGTCTCGTTACTAGATAATTCCTCTAGCAAAGACTCCATATTATTTTAGAGCCTTCTATAGTTTGGTATAGACAAGAAAAACACGAGAACTTGAGAGATCATCTCCAAATTTAAATACCTAAAGTCAACCAAACCTGGATAGATAATGAACAAAATGAAGACATACTTCTCCATATAATAAATCTCGCAAATGTAACCCACCCCCTTACCGCAATCAATATCTGTTGAAGAAGAACATAATAGAAGTTAAGTCGATGAACCAACCCAACCTAATATAAGTTGGCTCATTGAATACATAGATAAAGGGTGCCAAAACAACTAAAACTTTGTAAATTTTACAATCATTGAAGTTGAAGATAAAGAAAGTACCCCTGTTGTCATTTGATCACCAAGTGTTGAGGCAGATATATTAAATGAATTTTTTTAGCCAACTGAACTATTGGGAAAACAACCCATTTTATCAAACCAACTCAAGTCCAAAAGAAAATAGTAAAGAATCCATCACCTCAAATAGATATGGGATTAAGCCACCTTAAATAGATGAAGATCCTAAAAATCATTGCTTCACCTGTGAGAAATCATTAACAACTAAAGATATCATATATGAGGAAAAAAAATGACACAATTTACAACAACTCTTTGGAAAAGAGCTCTGGCATGGTTTATAAATTTTACATAGAACCAAGTTAAGAGTAAAAATGACATCAAAAACAAATTCTTATCTTTCTTTGCATAAAATTTAAAATAAATTAAAGAAATAATAGATGAAATATTAAGAAAATATGATAACAAAGTTAAGGATTTTTTAAGTCAAATCCCATAAAATGATGATGAAGCTCTGCTAGTTCAATGATTTATTTTTGGGATAGTACAAAAGATTCAAGGGCCACCATGAGTGCACGAAGTCACATCATGATATAGGTGGATATTGGTGGCCACCCACCTATTCCACCTAGACCTTCATTCGGTTTCCACAATTTCCTTGTTTATAGTAGCATTTACTATTTTTAGTAGTTTTTTAGGTCCTGGACTTCTGGAGCAATTATGACCCCATAAACGATGTTTTTTTGAGGTCTGCAACAAGGGCTAGACATTTCCAAAAAGGTATCATATGCACCAAACAGATATAATATGACCAAGATAGGACCCTGGGAAGTTGGCTGCCCAACTAACCCCAACGGGGCCCACAAACTCTTGGTGTTCCATCTCCTTGGGTTATGGTTTTGGTTGTTTAGGGTTTTCCCTTGTTGTTCAATAATAAAAATTCCCTTGTACCTTATTGTAAAAAAGTTTAGAGGAATGTAGCCACCACATCTCTTCTTGGAGATAAGCTACCATCACTTGAGCTAGTTTATTTTCATTTCTGTACGCAAGCATATTTTAGTTATTTGATACTTATGAAATGAAGTTTTATTTCTGCTACATCTCTGTGTTTATGTGTATATCTATATTTTTTTGCATTCCTGCATAAGTCTATGTCAGTGATATCATAGTAATGTTCTCTTTCTTTGTTTTACTTTGCATATCCCCAACGAGGTCAGGGTATAAGGAGTTAGGGCTCAAATTGGTTGAAACTTTGTAAGACCAACCTCACAAACCATAACAACCTCCTATGGTGGAAGAAAATAAAGACAAGGGGGTAGGATATCCTTTCAAAATATTGCTAGAGGAAACCCTTGAGCGACAGAAGAACATGACGATGGATAATGTTTCTCAAATCCTTCGGCGACCACCCACAGGTGACACATATTCATCCAGCAACCACTCTGGAGGTGCCACTCCTTTTAAGGTACAAGTTAACTTTGACATTCCCATATTTTAAGGCCAGATAGATGTAGACACCATAGATATATGGTTAACTCTATTGGAAGGATATTTTTCAGTTCATGACTTTTCCAATCAGGAAAATATTATTTTTTCACTCCTCAAAGTTGCCCCACATGTCAAGGACTGGTGGGAAACCTACTATGAACAAAAGGATGAGAAGGAATCCTCATTATTTTCAGTCACAGTGACTTGGAATTCTTTTATAGACACCATCAAGCAACAATATTACCTTGTCGGGAGCTATGAAGATAAATCCATATAGTCAACCATGCTGCAGCAGGGAAGGGACCAAAATGTGTGAGAGAAAATGTTTTCCATATCTTTCACACGATGCTAGGTATCAAAGATTATAAGAGGAATTTCATACTCAAGTACCATGGTTGTCGACACAAGTACATGCAGGACTATCTGGAGTTCCTGGACATCTCCTTGCTTAGTGCCGCCTATTGATATTTTGTCAAGATCGAGCATAAATTTTAAAAGAAGAAGCGAGACTTTGGATATGCAAATCCAAAGTAAGGGAAAGGCACACCCAAACCACCGAAAAAGGGACAAAGACAAGGCAGGATGCCCCATGACAACTCGCTGAAGTCACAAGTAAAGATCAACACCACAAAGACAAAGAACGACACTAGGAAATGGTGTGAGTTCTATAATAGCCCCACTCACAACACGAGTGAGTTTTGAGCCAAGGATTCAATGGTGGCCAAGCTGAAGGCTTCTGAATTAGATGCATTTCCCAACTCTCAATCAAAAACTAACAAGGTGAATAAAAAATGGAATCAAGTTATTAATGTAGTGCCTAGTTCCACCATTGTGACCACCAAGATCCAAAAGGATGAGCCTAAAGATTTAGAGGAGGGGGAGCGACTCTTCCACTCATAGATGTGGGTGAAGGGTTCTTTGATGCAGTTCATTATCGATAGTAGGAGCCAAAATAACCTCATTTTAGCAGAGATCGTGAAGTGGTTGGGCCTACTGACCACACCACACTTGCAACCATACACCATCAGGTGGCTTCATTAAGGGAAATTTCTTCACATCATCCAATAGTGCCACCTTCCCTATAGGATCAAGCCCTTCACAGATGAGGTACTGTGCGAAGTTTCTCCTCTTGAAGTTTCTGATGTATTATTAAGCCAACCATACTTGTGGAACCGACATGTTATGGATGAGTCTAGGCCTCAGAGTGTTATTGTTACTTTGGGAAATAAGTTGTATAGGATATTTTACGTAGCATCACTTACCACCATTTCTTTAATCACTTTAAATAAATTTAGTAAGATGATTTCCTAGACTGGGAATTTTTTTTCCTTATGATTCACCCTTAGGGAAAGAAGAAGATTATGGCCACAACCTCCAGATAGGGCTCCTCCACATGACAACAACATATGGACAAGGTTGTCGAGGAGTATAGGGAAATCTTCACCTCACCCATAGGGGTACCTCTACACTGTCAGGTCAAGAACTCCATCGATATGACCCCAAGCATGTCGCTACCCAGTGGAATGATCTAGCGATGCTCTGTTATGGATAAAAACGAAATCAAGAGGCAGATTCAGGAGTTGTTACAGAAAAGGAACGTCATGCCAAGCTCATCACCTTGTGGGAGCCTGATTTTGTTAGTACAGAAGAAGAACATGACCTGGAGACTCAGTATTGACTATCGGGCATTGAACACGATCACTTTCTGGAATAGGTATCTAATCCCACAGATGGATGACTAATCTAGATCTTGGGGGGAGGCCCCCAAGATCTAAAAGATTGAAATGGATCTTGTGGGGGAGGCCCCTAAGATCTGAAGAATTGAATTTTCCAGAATAAAAGGAGTAGAATGCCCAATGAACAAAACCACAAAGAATTTTTTTATTAAAATGGGGAATAACTGTAAAAGCTACATTGTGCTGGACAAACTGTTCTTTTACAAAATGTGACTTGTTACTTATAGTATTTTTTAGTTACAATACCACGGGTCAGTTCCATGGGTGAATGAATACCATGGATGGATGTAACAATACCATGGGTCAATTCCATGGGTGAATGAATACCATGGGTTGATGTCACAATACCATGGGTCAACTCCATGGGTGAATGAATACCACGAGTGCATGTCACAATACCATGGGCAAATACCATGGGTGGATGTCACTTACAATACCATGGGTGGATGCCACTTACAATACCATGGGTAAATTCCATGGGTGGATGAATACCATGGGTCAATTCCATTTTCCATTCGAATCAATGACCTTCTAGATCATCTCAAGAGAGACAAATGTTTTAGCAAGATTGACTTGAATTCTGGTTATCACTAGGTATCAATGGAACCCTATGATTTGTGGAAGACTCCCTTTAAATCAAAGGAGGGCCTTTTCAAATGGATGGTCATTCCTTTCGGGTTGACGAATTCCCCCGCAACCTTCATGTGGATGATGGATGACAACTTTTGACCCTTCACCAACTCATTTGTGGTGGTGTATTTGGATGACATTCTGATCTTCAAAAATATTTGAGAAGAGCACCTCCACCATATTTTATAGGTCCTCCAAACCCTGCGACAACGCAAGTTGTTTGCCAATCTAGAGAAATGCACTTTTGGTATGACCCAGGTTAAATATCTAGGGTACATTATTGGATGAGCAGGGTGTAAATGTGGACCCAACCAAGATTCAAGTCATTCAGGATTTTCTAGGCCCAACAACTCTAATAGAGCTCCACATCTTTCTGGGTCTTGCCAACTTCTATCACAGTTTTGTGTTGGGGTTTTCTTATATCACTTGGCCTTTGAGTCAAGTCACCAAGGTAGAAGTGAAAGCAAAGTTGTTTTGGTATGAATCCCAATAGAAGGTGTTTACTGAGTTGAAGTATAGCCTCTTCTCTACACCAATGTTCACATCACCAAACCTACAACAACAATTTGAGATTGATACAGATGCCTTTGACTATGTTATTGGTGCAGTTCTTACTCAACAATGGCATATCACATTGAGACACTTTTAGATACAGTCTAAAAGTATCCCATCTATATAAAAAAAATGTATTCCATTGTACAAGTATGCCGACAATGGAAGCATTACATTATGGGGAATGAAATTGTCATCGACACATGCCACTGGCCCTTGCAGTTCATATAGACATAGGGGAAGTTGGAGAATGATCACCATCAGAAATGGTCCACATACCTACAAAAGTTACATTTAAACATTAATTACAAGAACAAAAGAACCAACAATGTTGCATAAGGCCTCAGTAGAACGTCGGTCATGGCACTGACCTCTCTGCTCAACTCTTGTGGGAACGAGACTATAGGGTGGTTGCATCCTTACAAGAGCGATCTAGAATTCAGTAACACATACCATACACTCTTGAAAATCAAGCAAGCTCCAAATTTTATTCTCTAAGATGTATTGTTATGCCACCTGGGATAGATTTGCGTTCCTTCAAGCGAGTGTGCCAAGATGATTTGGGAGGCATACTGCAGTAGAGTCGCTGGATATTTCAGGGTAGCAAAAATAGTGGTAGTGTTACAAAAGTATTTTTATTGACCAAACCTTCGACATGATGTTGGGAGGTACATTAGATCCTTACTACCTATACCATTGTTGAACTGACCATCAAGAAGCAAGGCCTATATACTCCTCTACCTACTCCTAGTCAACCTTAAGAATCCATCTCCATGGATTACATGTCGGGCCTTCCTTCTACTAAGCATGGAAATGACTGTGTTTATGTGGCCATCGATAGATTCTCTAAGATGGCAATTCTGGTGACCTACAAGAAGAGTATCACAATAGAAACCACTGCTAATATTCTCTTTGAACGAGTGTGGGTACACTTTGGGATCCCACAGTCCATTATCTTAAATTGGGACAATAGGTTCCTAAGTATATTTTAATCAAGTCTTTGGTCAATGTTGGATACGAAGTTCACTAATTCCACGACTTTCCACCCCCAAACTGATGACCAAATAGAGGTTGTAAATAGGATGAGCGTACACATTTTGTGCACGTACAACTGAAAGCATCCATGCATAAGGGATGAAGGTATCCCTTATGTCTAGCATAGCTACAAAAGAGCTCTTCATATCACAAATAGACACAACCCCTTTCAGGTGGGATTAGGATTCCAACCACTATGTCCCATTGATGTGGCCATACCATTTGTGGCTACTTAGGAAGATTCAACTCATCTCCAGTCTAAAGCTAAGAGGACCAACAACTTCATTGAGTACATTTAGCACATCTAACAGTAGGTCCATGACATATTGGACAAATCTAATGCTAAGTACAAGCAGTGAGATGATCAACATTGGGTGCCACACAAGTTCTAAGTGGGTGACCAAGTTTGGCTACATCTACAAAAGGAATTCCTCGTTGGGCCCCATTGCAATTTTCAACTACTCTAATATGGGCCATGTAGCATCACCAAGGCTATAGGGACAATGCCTTCTAGCTCAACATTCCACTATTCCTTTTCTTGAACCTAGTATTCATTGTGGACCTCCTTCGGCCATACTTTCCACCATTGTTGGACACATTCAACATTGCAGAACAAATCACACCAAATAAGTTAAACCTAGACTACATAGAACAAGACAAAACTAATTAGGTCATGGATACACAAATCAAGAACACTTCCAACAGAGGATCCAACTATATCGAATTGTCAAAGCGAGCCAACTGCTTCACCAGGGACAAGGTTCAACAAAAATTTCCTCACCTCATGACAACTTTGTAGGAAATGGGGACCATTTCTTCCTAAGGAGGGAGGACTGGTCTAGGTGGATATTGGTTGCCACCAGCCTATTCCACCTAGACCTCCAATTGGTTTCATCAATTTCTTGGTGTTGGACATGGACTAACTTGGTCTATGTTTTGGGTAAAAGACCCCGCGAAAGAAGGAGCGGACCACGTAGAGCTGGCGAAGGTATATTCATCACGTAGACTTTTAGGGCTTTTGGTATGGGATAGAACCCTTATTTTGTAATGGGTATCAGGTAGTAGTCCTTTTTTTATGGATCCATGGTATGTGGACCATGGTTTTTGTATAGATCAATTCTATAAAAGGATATGTAATAATTTGTAAATGGGAAGTAAGTAATGAAATATCATAAGTGAATTGAATCTTTGTATTCACATCTATAATCTATAGTTTTGTAGAATGCTCCACTGCTGAGTGCGTAGAGACCTTGAAGAGTCTGCAACTGAGTGCATAGACCACCTGCACTTAGGTTTGCAAGTCAAAGAAGTGAATGTAACTGAAGATTTGTTTAATAAAGAATAAGTTTTGGCGAAGCATTGTATCTCGGTATATGTTAATTGTCTATTGTTATGTATCTGATTATGTATTATTTTCATTGAATTATGCGAAGTCCTGTAAGATATACTATTATGTGTTATAATTTATGCATTTATGTAAACTAATCATCTACGCGAACATCTTATGCATGCAAATTTATAAGATTGATATATAGTAGAAGTAAATACATGGCGCCACTTCGCAGATATCCCTTCAGTTGTGGAAACTTGGTTCTGCAACCTTCCATAACTACTTCAGGTGAGAATGCGACTTGCTTGCATGTTGTTGCTGAAAGGGCCAGTAGTTGAGATTTTCGTTGGTGTTCAACACACTCTGAACATGGGTCAAGCCCCCTCAAACCCAAAAATGGTCCTGTTTCCAAGATAGGGATCTACTTAATGGGATATGATTTGGCGTTCGTCAAAGAAATAACTCCAAGAGTGGGTCAAACAGAAAGAAAGAGAATTTGAAGAAAAAGGGAACAGAAACTCACATTTATCTACTGAAGCTTGGTTGTAGAGATATATCTTTGAATATCATTAAAAGATTTTCTTTGGTTCGCTCCACATTGAATTGCTTGAGTGGATATCTAACTTAGCTGAGCATAAGAATTGTTTCAAAGGCAACGAACCTAAGAAGTTGAACCTTGATCTGATACAGTGGCTCAAGAGAATCGATAATAGTATCTTAAGGGTTGTTGATTTCTGGATCGATAGCATTTTGGGAGGATTTGTCATTGAGTTCACGATCAACCAAATCGTGTCCTATAGAAAAGTTGAACGAATATTCTTCAAAGGACCACAAGGGAAGTTTTTAAATTCTCCGAAGCTATGGATTAAAATGTTATTGTGTGAAAAAAGGATTCTGTGGATGCAATCAGATTAATGTTTGGGAAAAGAAGAAATAAGTCGGAACCAGGAGCTATGCAAAGTGGAAAATGATATAGAATAGATCCGAAGAATTTTATTGAAGCTAACTATAGACCTTTGTTGGGATATGATAATGAAGAAGAAATAAGTAACCCTACAACCTCGTGATATTCCCCCACCCATCCTAAAGGTGCGTCGAAGTTAGGGGCTGAAAAGAATCAGGGCGTCTTTGGGATTCCCCATCCATCCACTCCCCTCACACCCCATCTCCCATACTTCCCCTACACCTCCACCTCCACCTCCCTCTCCACCTAGCCCCCCGAGAAGAAGAATGGCTGATGACATTAAGCTACCTATCTTTAGAGGACTGGGAACAGAGGACCCTAACCAATTTTGGTTCATAGCTGATGTAGTATGGATGACAAGACATATTAATAATGATGATGTAAAGAAGGTGTAGCTCATCATGTCGCTAAGGGAGAGGTCACTGACATGGTATATGAAATACTTTGCGAGTAAGCCAAATGCTACATTTGATGAAATTAAGAAGGCCTTGGTAGCAGAGTTCAAGAAGCCAAAATCAGAATCGTAGTGTATCACAAAGCTGAAAGAGATCAAGCAAGCACCGACTGAATATGTGTGGGAATTGGATCAATGATTCAAGGTTTTGATGGTTCAAGTGAGCTTTGAGATACCCCCACAAAAACATAAGGAATGGTTCATAGTGGCCTATTTCCACATATTAGGTTACCATTGACACAACAGAAGATCGAGACATAATATGAAGCATTGGAGATTGCGATGAAGTTGGAAACCTCGCTAGTGAAAGATACTCATGTAGCAGTACAACAAATACAGAATCAACTAGCTATGTTGACCTTGGAATTGTAGGATCTGAATAAAGGTAAAGAACTCAAACTAGAAAGATTAGAAGTGTGGTGTACGAAGTGCAAAGCAGAAGGCCATTATAAGGATCTGTTAGCGTTCGAATTTGCCTCAGGCTGAGGAAGGCAAAACTCGAGGCCACATCAAAACCACGCTCAGCCACGTTGCTAGCCCTACGAGGACAGGAGAGGGCTCTCTCTGGTCAATCTCGGCAAAAGGTAATAAAAAAGGCTCGAGATGACTGAATTGATGACTAATTTTAGGCTAGGTATGAAGTATAAGGATTATGGAATTTATTTTTTGATTTTTGTTGAATTCAAGGGAAAGGCAATTTTGGGTGCGGGGATGAGGCACAGTTTTTGCAAAGGTCTACTTGGGGCAAGATAGGCGATTGTTTTGATGCCTTTAAAGTGAGTGAATGAACAGTCTTGAAAGGTGAGGAGCTAAGGAGAGCAAGGAAGTCTCAAGGATTCTCCTTAAACTGAAGAAAACATGGAAAATTAAACAAACTTAAAGGCAGAGCATAGCAAATTTATGGATTCTACCTTAACACTTCATTTGTTTAATTGCAGAAGATTAAATAAGGAAAGTGGTACACATACACAACTTACAAGTACTGAGAGAAACACACCATCAACACATAAGGCCACATGAATCCCAAATAGTGCTGCAAAACCCTGGTCTATCCTTTGCCAAAATTGCAGAGAAAATATGTACAATAGTGTATCAAGTTATTCCCAAGAGTCCAACCCTGAAAATGACTAAGAAAATACATAATATAGGCAAGCTAACACATTCACTTGCCTCTAGCGGTTGAGCTCATCATCCTAGGAGCTGTTTCAACCAATTCTAAACAAAGCACTACAATCTAGGCAGTCAAAACAACTTGCCTCTATAAGCTAGGAAACCAATTCATTGATTAATTTTTTGCTATTTTATGAATGAATCATCTAGAATAGGTAAATAAGTGTCAAGTCAACATAAAGTTCCATTAATTACATCAAGGAGGGTGAAAAATCCCATCACAAGTCAAAACTGGTCAAGACTGGCCGAATTCCTGAGTTGGAAGGTGAAAATTGTACAAAAGTCCTGATGCGTAGTGCGCCTAAGGCCTACGCATAGTGCGCCTTTCCACCTACTTTTGGGGCACTTCCCGGCATCCAAAATGAGCTTAGGCTGGCTTGTTGGAAAGCCCTGGATGTCTACTTTCCAACCCAAGTGGAATTTTCCAATTTGATGTCCATTTGCTCCTCCAAAAGTGCATTCTCCCAAGGCTGCTACATGTGTGTCCAAAAAGGGGTAGTGAGGTCATTTTTTTGCATGTTTTTTGACCTTTTGGGGACCCAAACCTTGATGAAATGCCTTGGCAGTGGTTGAGCAGGTGTATTTCATCATGACAAATCCAAAAATGCAAACCTTTCATGATTTGGACCTCCCAATTTTAAGGGTAGCGCGCGGCGCGCTACGCGTTGAGCCCAAAAACCTGTTTTTACACAAAAATTTCAAAATTGACAAAATTTTCCCCAAACTTGTTGAAATTTGGGCTGGGGGTCCCCAATCAAGTACTATGCTCAATCAAAGAGGCTTCGGCCAAAATCCGAAGACGATCAAGCTCCTTTTGCCGTTTTTGCTTCTTGACCATTTTCCTCAATTTTGCCTTAAGACTCCTAATTCACGCCTTGCAAACCAGGTTCCAGACCTTGTAATGCATAACCATGTGTTTCAATAATGCATGATCTCTATCGGCCCTTTTCAGCCGTTCCTCCAAGTAGATGTTGACCCTCTCGAGATTAGCCTCTCGATCCTCATTTACCTGTTGCTCTAGAGAGGTGAACTCAATTTGCCTATGTTGGGTAGCTTGGCGATTCTCACGGATGTTCTGTAGCTCTATGATCCTGTGCTGGTCCTCAAGATGTTTATTCCGCTGCTCTAGATACCTGATATATTGGGTCTTCTTTGATTTTGAAGCTGTCTCATCATGAATAGTAACAAACCCGGATGGCTCACCAGAAGGTCCCTCCTCATGCTTGGGCTTCTTGCCCTTATCCTGTACCTGCAGTGCTGCTGTCGAAAACGAGGCCCCTTCCACACGAGGTGGAGATAACACTCGCTGTGCCGATGAAGTCAACGAGACCCCTTCCACCCCGGGTGGAGATAGTACTCGTCGTGTAGATGCAAATAATGTCCTGTGACCTCGTTGATATGTCACATATGGAGGAGCACTTATATGCTCAGTCTCGGGAATGTCTGGCTGGTGTGAAGGTCCTCCCTCATCATGAACTATCTCAGGAGGTGGCTGTAATGGTGCAAAATAATCATGGGAAATGAAATCTTCCCAAGTTATGCTCTGATGTGCCAACTAATGCATCACTACAATTTTGATCAATGCATAATGATAGATGCTCTTGTGCTGATGTGCTGGGCTCTTCCTTTGTACAAAAGGCACCATCCTCTCTATGTTGCAACACATAAAAAATGGAATGTTCATCATACGTACCCTGGTAAAGTGCATCAACAAACGAACATGGTACGCATAGAGACGTGAGAATCTGCCCTCGCAACTGAAATATCAAATGATAAGTTTCATCAATGGTGCATAATCATCCCTTAGGAATCTGAAAGGAAAAACTGCAGTCAAGTGTCTTACATATCCGGGCTTAATATATGGCTCATAGTGGAATCTGTCTAACTACTGGCGTTTACTCCATTTCTCCCCTACATTTGGTATCCCAGTGGCCTGAGCAATAATCTCGGGTGACAAGGTGAAATTCACTCCGGCAAGGTTTACATGACCATCCTGCAAATGTAGAACAAATAAACGGACTAGTTCCCGATGATGCTGGATTTGTGAGATCCGCTCACAGTATTCAAAACATGATTGATACCGAAAATAGTCCATTGCAAGTGGACAAGCTTGCAATTGAGCCAAAGAAGTAGGCTCCTCCCTGACATGCCGACCACCTTTGCCACCTTTGTGATACCTCCTTGGCACACTTACCTCTGGTGTAGAATCACTATCATAATCCTGCTCATAATCTGACTCGGTCTCTGACATGTTCTTTAAAAACAAGGTGGCTCGAATATATATATATGCTGATATACAACTGTGTGCAAAATTGACTGTAGGCTTTTTCTTTTTCTCAAAATGTTGTGACCAAGGGGACACAAATATACAAGGGAACTGTTAGGAAAGGGGAAACATTAGGGAAATGGGGACAATGGAAATAAAACAAGGAATTTAGGGAAGGGAAGGGACATGAAAATTTTCAAATTTTAGGGTTTAGGATGAGGTAGGGTAGGAAAAATATGTTTGTAGTAGAAGGGAGGGGTTAGGATTGGAGGGAGAATAATATAGGGTTTTATGAGGAATTATTGGGGAAAATATTGGTGAATATAGGGGGTGGGAAACACAAGAAATGGGAAAACCTTGGCAACATTTATGTTTGAAAACCCTACAGCAATCTTGGCATTTGAATCCTCACAACAAACTAATGGAAAATGAGGGTTTATACACTTGGTTTTTCATGGAAAATATAGCATAACTTCTTTACATAAATCTTTCAAAACCAAGAACGAGCCGTGGATAAAAGCCTGCCTGTGATTTGATGCATGAGAAGAGGTGTTTAAATGTGTTTCAGGCAAAGTTCTGGGCATAGACTCTAACGCGTAGCGCGCCTCACCCAACGCGCTGCGTGCTCCTGATGCACCTCACCCGTGCAAAATAACACTGCAAATTGTGGCCTGATGCATAGCGCGCCCATGGTATGTAGCGCGCCCAACCTGATGCATAGCGCGCCCTGGAAACGGCCCGATTTGCCCTCAAACTCACAAAATCACCTTATAAGAATACTCTTTGCTCTTGGAATGTGGAATGGGTGCAAATGAGGAGAAATATCTTCATATGGACTCCTTGTTGATTTTTGCTTAACCCAAAACCCATTTTCGTATGTTTGGTTGTTGACACTTTTTGAAAATTAATAGGCTTTGACCTTTTTGGTTTCCCCTTTAAAATTGGTTGAAATAGTGATTTTCTCTGATAATTTTTTGCAGGGATAGCTCTGATATGCTCTGGCAAAGGAGACCAAGGCTGCACTTGAACGATTGAAGAACTAAAAATTTTTACAATTTTTACAAAAATGAGATGGCGACTTATCTTCAAAACGGAGTTTTGAAGAGAAGTCCTAATTCAGCTGTACAATGATGAAAATTATTGAAGTGATGATCTATCAAAGACATCCCTCTGGCCTGCTGGTCTTCCAAGACTTTTCAAGACAAAATTGACTCAACCCTAGACCTAAGACCTCAAAATTTAAAACATGGTTGTAAATGACCTTTGAAGACTTATTTTAATAAACAGGGCTGAACCAACAGTGCCAAGCACGAGGGGAATGAGTGACACAACCCACTCCATCAGAGTTATGGCATGCCTAACGAAATACAATTGATCAAAACTGATGGGACACCTAATCATGAAATGCAAAAGAGCTTTGATCTCTGATGGAGGGATAACTAGACCGATTCTAACAGGATCAATGCCCAGTATTCAAAGATTATATTGTAAGTGGAGTGCCTAATCCAATAAATCTGGGTCTGTGGTGCAAAATCTGTAGGACACGAGGTCACCATCTCTCTAAAGATTACTATCTATTTTTTAGGACTTTTATTCGTCGTTCTAAAGCTCCTAATATTAAATCATCAACTAGGGATCGTAATCACTAGGTTACACTGCATATTGGTTCAGATTCAAGATCTAATTACAGAGTAGGTGATTTCCTCTTATAATCAATGTTTAAGTATAGAAACCTATTTACTCAAACTCCTCTATCTACTTAAAGCATTCAACCATGAATCAAGCATGTTGCTCTAACAAAGCTTCAAAGAAATCGTACTTGTTTTAAAAGACTCAATGCTCAACAAACTCACTCACTAAATATTGAAGAACTCATTCATTAAATCCTATAGAATCCATTCCTATTTTAACTCTATTCAGTCACTCGTTTAAACAAGAATATTACAACTAAGACATGCTTGCTACAAATTACTTCTATAATGCAAAACTCAAACAAATCATTTCAAACACTATTTCTCTTAACAATAAAATCACTCTAACTTATGAAATGCTAATATTGAATTCAAATTATGTTTAATGGGAAACACTCATTCTACTGTTCTAATGTTGATCAAGACAAAACATGAATCATTAGATCAAAATCTCATGAAGATTAAATCTAAACTAAGCTAATGAACTCGAAATCTAAATTAAACTAGTGAATGCGAAATCAAAATTAAGCTAGTGAATGTGAAATTGAAATTAAGCTCTGGAGTTCTCTAATTTAACTCAATCAAAGAAATACATTCAAATGCAAAGACTACCTATCTCAAACCAACTAAAATGATACTCAAAGCAATCTAGACAAATGATATTTAAGGAAACTGAACCCTTCTATTGAATGATTTATCAAATCAACTACCCTAACCAAACTGGAAGGAAATCTAAGTGACAATTTAAACAAACTAGAACCTTTGTTCCTAATTGAGACTACAGTTGCACTACTTATTCGCAATCAAAATCGAAAGAAACCTAACTACTGTTCAAAAGGGAAATCCGAATACTATCTATGATACAAATTTTAAGAAACATAACTATTGTTCGTGAATTAAACAAAGTCAAAATGATTGCATACACACCAAAGTCGAAGGCTTAAATTATAGCAAAACTTCTACAAGATCACACAGAATTCATAAGTCTGAGACTATTGGAAAAATTAAAGAAACTAAATTGTTACACAAATCTTATAGATCTAAAACTACTAAATAGAGCTCGAGGATCTAAACTATTCTTCTCATAAAACTCAAAGAAATTTTATAACCTTGCGTGCAATTCCAATGTAAACAATCATGTATTCATTATACCACAAAATCAATTGAGAAGCATAAAGCTGAAGTATCCATGTACACTGTTGAATTCGAAGGATTACAAAGTATAAGGTTCATAATACTATTCAAAACCACGGATAAAGAATCCTAGTCCACTCACCCAAAAAAATGAGAAAATCAATTATCCTACATTAATTAGAGTGTATGTTGGTAAAAATCTCCTAGTATCTACCATCTCGTGGATATCACATAATATTTTAGAATACAAAATCCCAATACTGCTCTTCACGGCATTTATGTACATTTCTTCTTTCAAACTTATCTCTTGAAGATTAATTTATGGAAGACTAACCAGCCAACAAAATTTAGGATCATCTTGATGGGAAGGGGAGGTTTATGTTAAAAACAAATTTAATTGATGGTATATTATTCGATGATCATTTTATGATGATTAATTGGGACATATTAAAGCTTTTAAAAAATGATTAAATCTATTTATTCAGTTTAATAAAATTCTTGAGTTAGCATTATCTACGCTTCCCAACACTTATTTTCCTTTGGAATTAATGGAGAAACGTAAAACTATTCTAGAATATATTATTAGATGTTTGTTGAGATTATGGTGTCTCAATTAAGATGTAAAGTTTATTTAGGATGCAGATCCTATTTATAAAGAAGCTGTTCCAACTCCTCGACAAACTTTCAACCTTATATTTGTACAAGCTTTATTGCTATGTTGAGTGCACGCACTCTCCTGGTTGAGTAGGTCTCACCTAGAATTGCACATTTCTTTCATGTCTAGTTCATCCTTAATTTTTAGTTGGTATTAGAGCATCAAGGGAGGTTTCTGGTCTTGGAATTGTTGGATTTGTTCTGCTTGTTCAATAAATTGAGAGAGGTGTAGCCGTCCCTGTTATGGACATTCAACAGGTGGTCAAAACAACAAGACAAAAGAGAGAAGAACAATGACTGAAAGCAAGGTCTGAAAAGAGTCTGAATGATGTCTTTGTTTGTGGGCATGTGTACACCTAAAAGCTTATGTTGAGCAAAGTTGGATATTTTTCAAAAAATCCAACTCCAAATACTTGTGTTACAGTGTGTGGGGTCTCGAAATAGGATGCATGTACTGATGCATGTACACATAGTGTGCGTGGTTAGAATGCAAGAGAATCCGTGAAGGCGAACTGGTGCATTGAGCTTTGGAGCTGACTAGGATTTTGGAGATACCTGGATCTATGGAGTCGAGATCATAGCATGAATGGTTTTGATCTGAGCATAAGAGTTGAAGAACCAATCTGTATATAGATCTGCCTGTAGCATTAATTTGGAGAGGTGATTTGCACTAACCTACATATGGAATTGACGAGTGTTTCAAAGTCGACCATGGTGCATTATTGAAAGACCGAGACCTGTTGAAGATTCTGATCGTGAGAGCATGGATCTATTTGCTGTAAGATGTGTGCTCTATGCTCTGAAGAAGAGCCGAAGGTGAGTGATTGGTGTGGCTGCTGATTGGTGATTGTTTTAGCATAGCTGGATCAATTTTGAAGAATGTAGTTGAAGTAATGGAAGGGATTTGTTGATTCAAATAGTTGTGAAGTAACAAAGGGTCGTAAGAAGGTTGTGTGATTGATCCTATTGAGTAAGGCTACTTGGCATTTTCCAGATCGCTTATTCATTGTTGAGCCAGTGTCTTGGCCAGTAAAGAGTTTGTTGCATTAATTTTGGTTGACTACAAACTATGAGAAGTTGTTGTGAGGAGCGGTTCAATTAGGTAGGGCTCATCTGCCTACTAAGGGTGGATGGTGTGTGTAAGAGAGGTGCGATGGTCTGTGGATAGGGAAGTTGGCCAAGCCTCCTAGTAGGAATTAGCATGACATTTAGTGATATCTAGTTGCAATATCTAGCTATTGTTTGGTGTTTGCTCAATTCTTGGGTAGATATGATGAGATCTACAGTCATTGGTGTTGTCGAATGAATTTGAGTTGGAGTGCGGTGATAGATCAGAGTTGGAGGTTGGTGCTATAAGGAAAGAGCTCGAATAGAGTTACTTTGTTAGTGACCAAGGTGGGAGTGATTTGCATCATATCAATGCATGTGGACTTGTGACGCATGGGATCTTCTTCTGTGAAGCCACGAAATCCCTGATGTGAAGGCCTGATATTGATCCTTTATTAGTTGTATAAGGGATCCGAACTATTACTCAATATTTGGACATGGATATAAAAATCATAGGTATGGTGAGTTGCAGCTTGGAGGCACTGATCAGGAGATAAGGAGAAGCAAGCTTGTTCAATCTATGTTGTTGCAACTGACTTGTCAGCTTCTGAAGAGTTTCTAAATCTTGTGAAGAATGCACTACTTGCAGAATTAGAAGCTTTGTAGTGTGGTTGTCGTACTCTTCTTCCTACATGATCGGGCACTTTCATAGGAGGAGGCAGTGGTGCAGTGGCTTTACGAGGGTCATTTTCAACGTTATGGTGATTGTCTTGTACATATGAATGGTTTCAATTCTGAGATGAGCTAGAAGGGTGTTGTGTCGATCCTCTCGTAGATTTGGATGAGGGATATTGTTTTTTTACCTTTAGATTTTTGAATCTCTAGATGCATTTTGAGTCTTTGTATGTTAATGTTGAAGACCTACTTGTGATGAGATGCCATATGTGACTAGTGGATTTGGATACTTCACAAGTCAAAACCAAATGACAAGATTCTTTTTTTAATTTTTAATTATTTTTCTGGAAATGTGTTGTGATCTAATGTCATGAAAATCGTCTCATGGATATGAAGGATTTCATTTCTGACCCACCTGGAGAAAAAGAAACTCTGTAGTGTTGTATGAACTAATTGCATAGAGCAGGAGTTGTTGTCAATGCTGCTTGTGAAGTTGTTCTGAGTAGCAACAGAGGAGATCAAGTTGAGCATCTGAGAATCACTACAGGAGAATCAGGAGGAGTTGTGTTGGTGCGGCAAGCCCAAGGATGACTGGTGTAAAGTAATTGACTTTGTGTTGCGTTTGAACTGAAGGCAACAGATTTGTATGTGGAGTGAGCCAGTGTTGCATCATGGAGCATGCGAGAGTGTTTGGAATAATGCTTAATCTTGTTATGTAAACTACTGACAAATTAGTCACCAAATTTTGTGTTCTTTATGCAAAATTAAGGCATCAGATTATTAGGGTGGTCAGTGCTCAAAATTAAATTTAAGAAGATTGGTAGTGTCAGTATATTTGTTTCAATGTTGATTGATAATCATATTAGTAATAATTTTACTATATAACAATGTAGTTAATAATTTAATTTAATATGAAATTTATAGCAGGTTTGAGCTCACATAGTGACTGTGTTTTATTTGTTAATTGTTTTTTATGTGTTTTTCTTCATAATTATGTTGGCTTATCAGTTGGCTTAAAAAACCCATTTCATATTCTACAAGTGGTATCAAAGTTGGTAAAATTGTTTTGGGTTAGAGTTTTATTGTTGTAATTTCACCAAAGATAATCATGTCGAATTCTAACCAAATGCCAGTTCTAGAATTTGATGGGAACGATTATGAGGTGCATTAAGATGCTAACCTTTTTAATTGGAAAAGACTTGTGGGAGATTGTTGAATCAGGTTATGAGGAGCCAACTAATTGAAATGTCCTTATAGCCAATGAAAGAACAACGAGAAAGGAAGCAAGGAAGAAGAATGCTCAAGTTTTGTTTCATATTCAGATAGCTCTTGATAAGAGCTTATTTCCAATAATGCTGGGAGAAAAAACTGCCAAAGATGCCTAGGAGTCTCTACAAGAATCTTACTAAGGTAGTGATCAAGTTAAGGTGGTCAAGCTTCAGACATTGAAGTGAGAGTTCGAGAATTTGAAGATGAAGGAAGCTGAAAGTGTTAGTGACTATTGTGTGAGAGTCAAGATGTGGTCAATAAAATGGCCACACTTGGAGAAATTGTAAGTAATGAAGTTTTAATTAAAAAGGTATTGAGATTTTTAACACATAGATGGAACCGTGTTGCCATAATCATGGAAGAAAGTAAGGATTTGACAAAACTATAGCTTGATCAATTGGTTGGATCCTTGATGTCCCATGAAGAAAGATTGAAGGACACTTTTGAAGGTGTAGAGAAAGCTTTTTCCTCTAAATTACAAATTAAAAAGAATGAAGATGCAAGCAGCAGTAGTGCCAAAAACAATCAAGGTCAAGGTAAATGGCAAAGCCAAAATTATTCAAGAGGTAGAGGAATAAGTGGCTCAAGTGGAAGAGGTAGAGTTAGATTTGATAAGAGAAATGTTCAATGTTACAATTGTAATAGGGATGGCCACTTTTAAAGAGAATGTAGATAGAAAGAAGGTAAAAATGCTAACTATGATAAAGAAAGAGGTGAGTATCCTCCAAATCACTTATTTGTATCTTATGCTAAAGGTGAAAATACTAGTAAAGATGTTTGGTACCTAGATTCTGGATGCTCTAACCATATGATAGGGAATGAGAAGTTGCTTTCAGCAAAGGATGGAAGTTTCAAATCCAAGATCTAGCTTGGTGATGATAAGTCATTCGAGGTTGCTACCAAAGGAGCTATGGAGGTCCAAACAAAATAAGGTATAAAGAGTATTCATGACATTTATTATACTCCACAATTGAAGCATAATTTGTTAAGTGTTGGGCAGCTATGTGAGAAAAATTATAAAGTAGTTTTTGAAAGTAATACATGTATTATCTATGATAAGAATATGGGAAATAGGGTGATCATTGTTGTGCCTATAACAAGAAATAGGATGTTTCCCTTGAGGTTTGATGAACATAACAACAATCTTGCAAATATGGCTTATGAGGATTCAACTTGGTTATGGCATCTAAGGTATGGACATTTAAACTTTCACAATTTGAAGTTTCTAACCTCACATGCATTAGTTTCTAGTTTGCCCAAGGTAGAAGAGCATAAGGAGGTTTGTGAAGGATGTGCTAAAGGAAAGCATGCAAGGGAAAGATTTCCAAAGGGAACTGCATGGAGGGCTCATCACCTACTTCAGCTTGTTCATTTAGACATATGTGGTCCTATGCAGACTAAGAGTTTGGGTAAGTCATCATATTTCATCACTTTTGCTGATGATTACTCACGAAATTATTGGTTATATTTTTTGAAGGCCAAAAGTGAAGCCCTAGATACATCCAAGAAGTTCAAAACCTTTGTAGAAAATAAGAAAGGGTGCAAGATCAAATGTTTGTGGACTGACTGTGGAAGAGAATTATGCTCAAATCTTTCCAGAGTTATTGTGATATGAATGGCATCAGGAGGCAACATACTACGACATACACACCCCAACAGAATGGCATAGCTAAATGGAAGAATCGTATTGTGGTTGAAATGGAAAGATGCATGTTACAAACTATGGGAATGAGCAATTTTTATTGGGAAGATGAAGTTGTTACAATAGTGTGCATCCTCAACCATAGCCCCACCAGTGCACTCAAAAAGATGACTCCTTATGAAGCTTGGTATGGAAAAAGGCCTAATGTTAATCATTTCAAAGTTTTTGGTTGTTTGGCTTATGTGCATGTACTTGATCAGAATAGAAAAAAGTTAGATGCAAAGAGTGAGTTATGTATTTTTATTGGGTATAGTGAGATAAGCAAGGCTTATAAATTGTATAATCCTATAACTAACAAGATTATTATCTCAAGAGATGTAATTTTTGATGAAGCGGGAGTTTATGGTCATCAAAAAGGCCATGTTGAGAAGACAAAATATGTTTTGAATGATGATATAATTGTTAATGTTGATCATGAGTAGCCAACTAATGTTTCTGTAACTAATGGGTTAACTCCACCAAGAAGCCCTCCATCAATTTCTTCAATATCAAGTTCAAGTCCAACTTCTTCTCCAAATTCTACAAGGAAGGTAAGAAGATTGAGTGATATTTATCAGAGGAGTGAAAATCAGCACATGAAGAAAGCCCAATAGGTGAGATAATCAAATTTTCTTTATTAGCCAAGGCTGATTTTGAACCATCATGTTTTGAAGATGCATGTACTAATGAGGTTTGCATGCAAGCCATGCAAGAAGAGATGGATTCCATTCAAAGGAATGACACTTGGAAGTTGACAGAGCTTCCACATGATAAGAAAACAATTGGCACCAAATATGTCTATAAGACTAAATTTAATAGTGATGGGAGTGTTGAAAGACACAAAGCAATATTAGTTGCTAAAGGATTCACACAGAAGTATGGAATTGATTATGAAGAGACATTTGCACCAGTAGCAAGACATGAGACCATTAGAATGTTGATTTTGTTATGAGCTCAGAAAATGTGGAGCATACATCGTATGAATGTGAAAAGTGCCTTCTTGAATGGGTACGTAGAAGAGGAAGTATATGTGGAGAAGCCACAAGGTTTTGAAGTCAAAGGAAAGGAGAATAATGTCTATAAGTTGAAGAAGGCTTTGTATGGTCTCAAGCAAGCACCGAGAGCGTGGTATGCTAGGATTGATGGATACTTTTAAGAAAATGGCTTCTAGAGAAGTAAGAGTGATCCTACTCTTTACTACAAACAAGAAGGTATTGATATTCTAATCGTAAGTTTGTATGTTGATGATCTATTGTATATGGGTAGTAGTTCTAAGATGAATGATAAATTCAAAGTGGCTATGATGAATGAATTTGAGATGAAAGATCTAGGCATCATGAAATATTTTCTAGGAATGGAGGTTTATCAAAGTAGGGATGAGATTTTCATTTGTTAGACAAAGTATGCACAAGATATGCTAAATAAATTTTATATGCTTGATTGTAATCCATCCCCTACTCCAAGTGCTCATGGAGATGTGTTATGTAGAGATGATGGTGCTGATTTAGTTCATGAGAAAACTTACAAAAGTATTGTGGGGAGGTTGATATTTCTAACCCATAGAAGGCCTGATATTACATATTCAGTTTCAGTTGTTTCAAGGTATATGACAAATCCATCTGAAATACATATGAAGGTGACCAAGAGGATTTTAAGGTATGTGAAAGGCACTCTAAAGTTTGGTATTCATTACTACTCTTTTGAAAATTTCAATCTTGTTGGATTTAGTGATTTAGATTGGGGAGGTGTTGGGTAGCGGATCCCCTGCATAACAGTTTTGGGGCTTAAAGCCCACAATTTAGGGTAACGATATTGTAAAAGTTCCGCGAAGTGCACAGAGCACAAACTATAATGGGTTGAGTCAAAGGGTTGTTTGCCAAAAAATAATGTAAATTAATAGAAAGCGAGACATAAATAGAGAAAAGTTCTAATGTTTTTGGTACTTCTGGTTAAGATCTAAAATGTATGGCTTTGTAAAAGCAAGAGTGCTCTGAGTCTGTAAGTCTGAGTTGCGGGTTATAGTAGTTAGAGTAAGCTCTGCAACTATGTGTGCAGAGACCTAGTAGAGTCTGTAGCTGTGTGCGCGGACCCCTGTAGCTGAGTGCGCAGGGTAGAACGGGTTGTATTGAATTGAAGATAAATAAAGATAAGTGTTTCTGAATCATTGTGCATCTGGTCACAGATCTATATGTTTATACCTATGTTCTGATTTTATACATATTTGTAAGATTTATGGTTGCGCATGTTGGTTATAACTGATGAATGCTTGATTAAAGACATTAAGAATTAGATCTGATCTAGAATAACCATAATAATAATAAAGATCTAAGAAGGGCCTCATTGTCGAGCTACGCGAAGGCTTGACATCTATGAGTAGCGCGAGTGCGCGGGTTGGTTCGCGACCCCTCCAGACCTCATCAAGACATCCCTAGGGTGTAGAAACCTACTTCCAACACCCTCCCATACTACCTCGGGCGAGACTTCAGTCTGCGCTCCACAGGTTGTTGCCAAAAGGGCTGGTAGTGAGAGATTTGTTTGGCTAAACACTTCCGAACCTGGGTCAGGCCCCAACAAGCCAAAAAATTGTTCTGTTGCCGGGACTGAGATCTGCTTAAGGGATCCCTGATGTCAGAACACTAGAACCCTATGAAGAAAGAGATTGAAGATTGGTTGCATCAGAAGCTTCACGATTTCATGGTACAGGAAAACAAAACTCCGCAGATATCTGAGAAGAGGTGGCTGGATCGCTACATATACATGTAAATCCATGAGATCTTCTTCGCGTCCTTCTCGATAGACCTATATGAGTGGATCGCGAGGTTAGCTAATAGTCAGGGAAGGTGCAGATTTGAACGGCCCATCGTGTGGACTCCAGAGTTGGTGCGCAGGCTAGAGGCATCTGAAGATAAAATCGCATGGGTAGTAGATCATTGGCTAGATCAGATAATAGGAGGGTTCATCACTGAGTTCGCGATAGACACAACTATGAGCTACAGTGAAGCGGAGCGGCATTTTCTTAAGGGACCACAAGGTAGGTACATCAAATCCCTGAATACCTGGATTAAGATGTTGTTATGTGAAAAACAGTTGATTCGAATCTGTTCATGAGCGGAATGATGTAGAGTGGGAGGGCCTACAAGGGTATCAAAGGGTTGGGAAACAATCCGTTAATTTTGCCTCTGTGAAAGGATGAAGAAGAGCACACTTGGGCTTCTCCAAGAAGTGTGATCAGTTTGATAAGGCAATACATTCCAAAACTATCGTCTCTGTTAACACCACCACTCGCGTCACCTCCTTCACCCCCTTCTTCACCCACACCACCTCCGCCAACCTAGAATTTTAACATGACGAGCACAATTAAGTTGCCTGTATTCAGAGGAGTAGGAAGCGAAAATCCAGATTAGTTTTGGTTCGTAGTAAGAGCAGTATAGGAAGCACATGGAGTTATGGATGATAACATTAAAAAGGCCACCTTGGCAAATGTACTGCAGGATCACGCGCTGACTTGATATATCAAGCACTCGAATGATCATCCGAATGCTGGGATAATAGAAATCTAGATTGCATTAAACAAATAATTTAGTTGGCCGAAATAAGAGACGCAGTCGTTCATCAGATTCAAGGAGATCACGATGCTTCCAAGCGAAACCCCCTGGGATCTGGATTAGAGATTGAAAAGCACGATCCGTTAAGCTAACATGATGCTGATGGATGCGTAGCACCGTGCGTGGTTTGTGGTGTCTTTGACACCACATTTGAGGATGGTGTTATTAGAGTAGAAGATTTCAACCTAGGCAGAAGCATTGGAAATAGCAATGAGATTGCATGAAACTCTGATACGGGATCCTAGGTTGGGAGTCCAACAGATCCACATGCAACTACAAAACCTATACTTGGAGATGGGAAGTTTGAAACAAGATAGGGCGCTCTGGCCAGAAGTGTGAGAAGAAGTGTGGTGCATAAAATGTAGAAGCCAGGGCCACGATAAGGATCATTGTCCGGTATTCGCGAACTATTTGGCAGGGGGGGGCTAATGCCATTGAGACCAGAGGTGTAGGCAGGACCAAGTGTGGCGCCCTCGCTCTGGTGCACAATCTGTCAAGTGGGAGGAAAGCACACGATCGACAACTGTCACCTATTACAGAAGTTTACACAAACCCCCTAGTAGCTATTTTGTATTTTTTGTAGATCAGTGGGCCACGATGAATGAGACTGTCGAAGCTATGAATTGTTGATAGATCGAACACCTGCCTACAGGATGCAGACTGAGGTGTGAGGTCAAGATCCAGCCGCAGCAATAGTGTCGTGGGTTCTAGGGGTGAGGACGAGGAGTAGGAGGAATGGGGCCTGGACGAGGTCGTGGACAGTTAATCTGCTACAATTGTGGAGGACCTGGGCACTACGCACGTGACTCTACCAACCCAAGTAGGATATCATGTTCATATTGTGAGCAGTTCGATCATGAAATGATAGATTGTCCCACACTGATAGCATAGATATGTGAGGAAAGGGTATCACAACGTACGCCAATGCAGAACATCCAAATGATGAGGTCTGAACTACGCAAAGAAGACCCCAACGTGAACATAATGCTCAGAAGTGGCACAATCATAGAGGAAGGTAAAGGGAAACCACTTGAAGAAAATACACGGGTTCCCAAGGCTCCTACAAAGCAACCTGAGTTCAACTTGGAACATGCAAAGGAGACATTTATGGAAGCTAAGAAGAGCTTCGCGGAGGTCTCTACTTCAGGTGGTAAGGATCAACCCGAGCTGAAAATGGATCCCTCTGTGCTAAATACCTTTTTAGAGACATGCATAAAGCTGCTACACGATAATAAGGAAGTTAAGGGATTACAAGAGCTGATAACTAGGTGCACAAGGTTCTGTGAACTGCACGTGGTCCGCAAACTCGGAATGCATGCTTTGCGCACCAAGCAGGAAATGCGATTGACGGCGCAGGTTGGCGACTTTGAGACGGATCAGGTCATCCTGGACTTGGGTTCAAATGCGAATGTGCTACCTAGATAGACATGGCAACGCATGGGCAGGCCCGCATTACAGTGGTCTCCTATTCAATTATGGATGGTGAACCAACAAAAGATCTTTCCCATGGGGAGATTGCAAGGAGTAACAGTGGATATAGAAGGCGCAAACACACAAACAGACTTTGAGGTAATAGAAATTGTGGATGACAACAACCCTTACCTCGCATTGCTAGGAATAGACTAGGCCATAGATATGAATGGAGTCATCAACTTAAAGAAGCGGAAGATGATATTTGACAAAAATTCCCTACGCGTCGTTATTCTGCTATATCCAACCAAACGAGCACGCTACACTGAACCCGTACGCAACGATGGAAGTGATGATGACTTGGATTATATCTACAAAATAACTGCGCGAGATCAGGATTGGGTAAATCCGACTGCGGAGGGGCGAATATTGTGGGAGCGTGCATATTCCTGCACCTCAGATTCAGATGAAGAAGGTGAATGCTGGCATAATCAGTTGAACAAAGTAACAATGTTAAACTGCAATATGATGACTTGGTCGCTGTGTTGTGTAACAGCCCAGGATTGAGACCTACTGATGTATGATGGTTTGATAGCGGTGGATGAATTCTTGAATGAGTTTGAGAGCACTGTACTAGAGCACTAGAGGTTCGATGTATTAAAGTAGCCGCTGTGCGTGACACCTGCACACTCGTGGGGAACACATGAAGGAACCTTTGAAAACTGGCACGACTGCAGAAGGATGATGCAGATAAGGTTTGGGAAGTTGGAACTACGAATAACCGAGAAATACGATGGACGTGATGACCCGCGCATGCACCTCACAAAATGGACCAAGGCCTATGGAGAAGAACCCCAGCCGGAGTGGGTACACTTATTTTATCATACCCTAGATGTCATCCCAAGGAACTGGTATATTGAGACAGAACTTTAACATGGTATAGGCGAATGGGATATTTTGTGTGAAGGATTTTAATTAACGTTCTTATTTGAGGACCAATGGATGGATACTGTTGATAATGTGCTACAAGTTATGAAAGTTTCCATTTTGAAGATACCACAGGAACCAAAAGAAATAGTGCAACCAGTATGGTCACATCAGTTAAGGCAGGCCTTAGAATGTTACAATGTGCAAGTAGAGGATGATGATGATGACCCCAGAAACATCAATATTCCGAAAATAGAGGGGAGCCACAAGGTTTGCGGACTATTGATCGAGGACCCTGACATCACCATGCCACTAAAAACGAAACAAGTGAACATTGGTACAGATGAAGAGCCGAAGTATGCAATGCTTGAGGAATATTGGGATGACGCCACGGTGAATAAGGTCGTCGAGTTACTTTGTGAATATCAAGACTTACTCCCGACCAAAATAACTGAGTTAAAAGGGATCCTCGGTGGCCTAGTGATAATGAAGATAACTCTTAAACCAGATGTGAAGCCAGTTAAGCAACGTCCTTACAGTTTGAATCTGAAGTATAAGGAAAAGGTCTGCGAAGAATTGGAGAAAATGCTTACAATGGGAATTATTGAACCTGTGGAAGAATCTGACTGGGTGATTCCTATGATAGTGCAGGGGAAAAAATAAAAGGGAGAAATTTGAATCTGCGTGGACATCTGAAAACTCAATTACGCTTGTGTTCATGACCCATTCCCGACACTGTTTACAGATGAAGTTCTGGAGAATGTTGGTGGACATGAAGCGTACTCATTTACGGATGGGTTCTTAGGGTACCATCAGATCAAGATCACATTGGAAGATAGAAGCAAGACTACCTTCACCACCGAATGGGGATGTTTTCAGTACATTGTTATGCCCTTTGGGTTAAAGAATGCCCCAACAATATTTTTACGCGTAGTAGTGGTTGCATTCAAGGAATTCATCCATAAGTTTTTGGAAGTTTATTTTGACGATTGGACTGTATTTGGGCTAGTGAAGAAACATATCAAAAGCTTACGATTGATGTTGGATACTTGCCGACGGCACTAGATTGCACTGAATCTTAAAAAGTGCACTTTCCTTGTCCCCTTTGGAAATTTTCTTGGCCACGTAGTCTGCAGACAAGGCCTGATGGTGGATCCTACAAAGATTGCTGCCATACTCAATCTTGAGGCGCGGTGAAGTGTCAAACAACTACGCGCCACATTGGGACGTACTAGGTACTACTGCAAGTTCATTAAGAGCTATGGACAAATCACGACACCAATGGAATAGTTGTTAAAAAAGGACACTACATATTGTTGGAATGAGGAGTGTAAGAAGAGTTTGGAGGCTGTCAAGGAAAAAATGGCATCCGCTCCTATTTTGGTCTTTCCAAAATGGGACATCGAATTTCATGTACATGTTAATGCACCGTGTATCGCACTAGGCGTTTTACTTACTCAGGAAGGTGCAGAAGGCGTCGATCACCCAATTGCGTTCGCAAGCCAGCGTCTGTCCAAAGCTGAAAAGAACTATTCTACTACTGAGCGTGAGGGACTGGCGATGGTATACGCACTCCAGAAATACCGCCACTATCCGTTGGGTGGGCACTTTAAGATGTATATTGATCATTCCACGTTGAAATACTTAGTGAATAAGCTTGTGCTGGGGGGGCGTATTTGTAGATGTTTGTTATTGTTCCAAGAATATGACTTTGAGGTCATCGTGAAGCCGGGACGCCTAAACGTAGGTCCAGATCACCTCTCGCGAATTGAGAATGGTGAGGAGCCAACAAATTTGGCTGAAGGACTTCCCCATGCATAGCTCTATGCAGTGCGTGTCGCGGACAACCACTTCGAGGATATAATCCACTTCTTAACCACGAGGACCACACCGTAGGGATATTCAGTTTAGCAGAGGAAATAACTGGTGATACGTGTGGCAGATTTTACTATTATCACAGGGCACCTTTACAAAATGGGAAATGATGAAATATTATGAAGATATGTACTTTAATTTGAGCAACAACAGATCCTTGCAGAAGCACATGGGTGGGGGCTGCAGGAGGACATTATGCGGGATGCGCAATAGCTCAAAAGATTCTTTGCATTGGACTATGGTGGCCAACCTTACATCAAGACACAAAAGGGTACTATTGATCCTGTGACGTATGTCAAAAAACTGGGAAACCATCATGGAGGGATGAGATGCCACTCAATCCACAGATGATGTTGCAACCGTTCGAGAAATGGGCGATCGACTTTGTGGGGCCTATCACACCTCAAGGAAAGACGGATGCACGCTATATCATCACCGTGACAGAATACTTGACTCGATGGGTGGAAGCGCAGCCGGTTAAGGACTGCACGATCACTACAGCTGTGAAATTTTTGTTCGATCATGTGTTGACATGGTTTGGATGCTTGGAAATCCTAATGAGTGATCACATAATACACTTCCTAAATGAAACTATCAATGCACTCACTAAGGAATTCCAGATATATCATCATCAAAGTATGCCATATCATCTGCAAGAGAATGGGACAGTTGAAGGTTTCAACAAGATTTTGGAGACTACGTTGACCAAAGTATGTAATGCGTAGTGAAATGATTGGGATTTTCACATATCTACTGTGCTATGGGCATACCGAACCACCTGCAAGAAATTGACGGGTCAGACATCTTTCCGGTTAGTCTATGGCACAGAAGCCATCATGCCAATGGAATACATTATACCCAGTTTGTGAATAGCAGTGATGACAGGCATGGCAGACCGCGGGGCCTTGGAAGAGAGGCTCGCGCAACTGGAAGAACTTGGGGAGGAACGATTTCTGGTGGGATTCCATCAGCAGGTACAAAAGCAACAGGAAAAAGCTTGGCATGATCACCATATCAAGTTGTGCACATTCAAAGAAAACGATCTAGTATTACTATTGATCCGAATTGGATCCATGAACAATAATCAAAGCACCATGACTGTATCAAATTAGGACAAAACTTTGAATTCAAGAGCACAAAGCGATCAAGAAGACCTCTGAACAGTGGCAGTTGGTAGCCAGTGAGGAACGACGAGGACCTTGGTCAAAGTGTGTTGACCGAGGCCCATGGAGACCGCGCAAGAGGTGAAACTAGCCATTGGGAAGCCCGGATCGGGAAACAGAGGGCATTTCTAATGTGCTATCATCGCTGGGCAAAACCCCTCAAGAAGGAAAACCCTGAAGCGCTTGGTAGCATGGAAGCTGGGAAAACCGTGGGGGGAAATGCTAAAGGCTAAAGACGGGACCCGCACTCTGAAAATTGGCGGTATGTATCAGAGGCACCCTTGAGCGGTAAGTGGAGTTGGAGAAAAACAAGCGATTCCACTTGAATCCCAACTCATGGCAGGTGAAGGAGAGAGAAAACTGCCACTCATCGTGTGCTAATGGTCGAGCAAGTCAACCGTGCGAAATGGGCGAATGGCGTCGGATCTGGGGGCTCTAGATCTAACGGCTGATATTGCGCCCGATGGAGAAACCAGAATTAATAGGAGATTGAGCCGCAATGTATAAGGATTTGAGGTCCGATTTGACTGCTGAGATGGAAGACGAGTCATTCCCCAATGTAACCAAAGAACCGAACCAACGAGGAAAATCTGGCGCAGTTCACAAGAGGACAAGTGGCCAGTCCCTGTGAGTCATTGATGATGACGCAAAGACAAGGAATTCCAAGTGAACAGCAGCAGGCGATTCGAAGGAGGTGAAAGGGGAATCGAGTAGTCATGAGAGCGACTGGCTTTAAAGCCATGAACACATAGAACAAAACACAAGGAGAAAGGATAACAAAGACAGAGATAAAGTGAGAGCAAAGAAGAGATAGTGAAGCAAAGAGCAGAAAGACAGAGAGTCGAGCTGACCTGTAGCATAAGGTAGCATCGAGCCATCCCTGAGAGGATCTGTTGGGGAACTGAGCACCACATTGCGCTCCTCCCATTGAAGACCAGAAATGTCAAGAGCTGGTAAGGAAAAGAGTTTGTGCACTCTAGTGGCTTGGGGAATCTAGGAACCACCCTGCCAGGCAATTCTATTTCAGGAGACTCAGATTGAGCCCCTCATTGTAATTATTTGCTTTAAAGACAAAATAAAAGGAGGCCACCACTGAGAGCTAGACCAGAGACGTAGCCCTGGAGGATAGGGTGAACTCCTTTTTAATTGTTATGTTCTTGTATTTTCTTACTGTGTTTCTTTGTTGTTTTCCATATTTCCATTGTCTCTGTATTTTGCAATTTGATCGATCCGTTGCATAAAATGACATAGACACACACTAGCACATGAGTCTGTAATACCTTCGTTCAATAATTAATTAACTGAGATCACTCAAGAGTGATTTTTAGTTCAATTGGTATCATAGCCCTAGGCTGTTAAGGTTAGACAAGATTATGTTGGTTTAGTTGTTGAATGTTAACTAGATCAAAGCTCAAATTAGGAGAAGGAGAGTTGGTCGAAACTAATCCTAAAATTGGGAGAGTCTATTCCTAGAAGACAATGTCAGAAGAAGGCTCTGTAGGGCCAGACCCTCAATTCATAGATAGTTTCCTAGCCATAAAGTCCATGGTAGAAGAAATGTGTATAGGGACTTTAGAAAACACAAGGATGAAGATTCATCAGGCTCTAAACAAGACAAAGGAGAATATGAGTCTCACTTCCATGACCACTCCAAAGGGAAAGAAGAAAGATTTCTCACACCTCCTAATAGCCCTGTACATAACAAGAAAGCATCTTTGATTAAGCTAGATGTTAAATTTGATTTGCCTATATATGATGGAGAGTTGAATGCAGAAAAGCTGGACAATTGGATTAGACAAATGAATGCTTATTGCAGAGTGCAGAGTATTGATTCAGACAAGAGCAAGATTCAGCTGGAAAGCCTACTCCTTGGAGTTACTACCTTGGTTTGGTGGGAAGGCAGAACCCAAGCTAATATGAAAAGACATGGTAAGACTATCTCTGTCTCGAGTGAATTTGTTTCTACAATAAAAAAGCAGTTCTATCCATTGGCCTACATGCAACAAGCCATGGTGAGTTGGAAAACTCTTCGACAGTTGAAAGGTAAAAGTGTGCAAGGGTACACTCAAGAATTTAGAAAGAGAGCATTGATTCTAGGAATCTCACTGGACTCAGCAGAGACTCTGTTGAAGTACATTGGTGGTCTACACAGCTACATGAGGTATACCATCCTCATGTTTAATCCCACTAGTATAGATGAGGTATTTGTACAAGCTACTCATCTAGAAGCTAGAGGAAAGAGGGGAAGTCCAGAAGTTGGGGGACCATCCCAACCCACTGCAAGTAAGAATAAGGAGAAAAGAAAGCAAAAGTGGAAAGAAAGGAAGGCTAACACTACACAGAAAAGCAAGGCCTCATGCACTCACTGTAAAAAGGATGGGCATGATGATGAGCATTGTTGGATTCTGCATCCAGAGCTAAGACCTGAAAAGTTCAAAGGCAAGAAGAAAAATAATGCTGCAACTATTTAGAAGGATTTGGGGTCAGACTCAGGAGACGAAACAACTATTGCAACCACAGGTATAAAAGGTAAGAATTCTGAAGCATCTACTAGTAATTATGCTCAATCAATTATTAATGAAGAAAATGAGACAAAAATACATGAGATTTTCCATATTCGAGTTATTTCCAAACATCAAAAGATTAATACTTTGTTTGATAGTGGCTCACGAGTAAATTTAATTTCTGAAGAAATTGTAAAGAAGTTGGGATTAGTAACTACACCTCACAAGAAACCATACCCATTAGGATGGTTGAATGATAAAGCATAACTACAAGTGACTAGACAGTGTAAACTCAAGTTTTCTTTTGGGTCAGCATTTGTAGATGAGGTTGAGTTAGGCATAATTCCTTTGGATATATGTGGAATTGTTTTAGGAAGTCCTTACTTGTATGACATAAAATCTATTTTCTATAGAGCTGAGACCAAGTATCTACTTGTTAAAGATGGAATCAAATGCTTTGTAAGAGCTCATAAGTTCAAGAATAATTATACTCTCATAAACTTAGGGCAGATGAAACGAATGATAAATTCATGTAAACAATTCTTACTAATGGTTGTAAAGGAAAAGAAATCTGATAAAACCAATTTATTTGAGGGCTGTAATGCTGAACAACAAGCTAATTTAGAAAAGGTTGTTTCAGAGTATGATATCTTGTTCAAGAACCTAAAGGTCTGCCACCAAAAAATGAAATAGTACATGATATTATTTTGCAGCAAGATGCTCCATTACCTAACATTGGAATGTACAGGTTGTCTACTTTAGAGAATGCTGAAATCAAGAAGCAAGTGCAGGATTTGCTCGAGAAAGGGTTCATCAGACCTAGCACATCACCATGTGGGTCACCAATCGTTTTGGTGAGAAAGAAAGATGGCTCATGGAGAATGTGCATTGATTATGGAGCACTGAATAAGATAAAAATAAAAAAATCGTTATCCCCTTCCTCGCATAGATGATCTTTTAGATCAATTGAAAGAAGCTGTTTATTTTTCCAAGCTAGACTTGCATAGTGGATACCATCAGGTGAGAGTTGCAGAACAAGATGCATGGAAGACTGCTTTCAAGACAAAGCAGGGATTATATGAGTGGCTGGTTATGCCTTTTGGCTTAACTAATGCTCCTGCTACTTTCATGAGATTAATGAATGATGTACTCAGACCTTTTCTTGATGATTTTGTTATTGTGTATCTAGATGACATTCTGATTTTTAGTAAAACATGGGAAGAACACTTAAAGCATGTTAAGCAGACATTAGATGTTTTGAAAAGAGAAAAACTTCATGTTAAACTCTCAAAATGTGAATTTGGCAAAACATCTCTGAATTATTTGGGTCATATAGTAGGGGGTGGTGAATTGAAGATAGATCCCTCTAAGGTGGCAGTCATTATGAACTAGCCTAAACCCAAGTTTGCTACGGAAGTGAGAAACTTCTTAGGAGAAACACAATATTGGAGGAAGTTCATTTCTAACTTTTCCTCAATTGTAGGTCCCTTACATGCTTTGACAGGATTGAACAATGTGTTTTAGTGGGGAGGCAAACATCAGAAATCCTTCTGTTAGAGTCGGTCTTGTCAGTCCCCCATCAGAGATCAAAACTCTTTCTGCATTTCATTTTTAGGTGTCTCGCTCCATTCACTCAGCTGCATTTTGCTATAGGCATACCATAATTTGACGGAAGGGTTTAGTCTTTCATTTCCCTCATGTTTTGTACCTGCTGGCTTAGGTCTTTCATCAATAGTTTAAAGTCACTTATAGTCATGTTTCAGTCTCTTGATCAGTAAAGGTCATTTTAGTCACTAGGTTTAGGGTTTCACAAAGTGTGTCATCAAGTCAGAATAATGCCAGAAGGCCAGAGGGAGGTTCAACAAGTTTCATCTCCAGATTTTCACTCAAATGATTTTTCTGAGCAATAAAAGATGAATTTGGTAAAACTGAGAGAGGTTTTTGTCCAAAATAAGCCAAGGAATAAAAAACTCCTTCACTTTTTACACAGGTGTCATGGTTTAAGAGAAATGTCAAAAATGTCATTGCCTCAGGGAATTGAATGCACCTCTGGAGTGACCTTGGGAAAATCAAGCTTTCTCCTAGCTTGGTTGGCCAAATTACTTGCTTGATGAGTCAAATAATAAATAGACATAAATATCTTTCCAATGCGCTACCATGAGCTCAATTTGGAGTTGAGGAAGACCTTCAAAAGGTGACTGCAACATCACTCTACCTTGAGGCAGCCTCATTCTACACATTTTGACCAGTCTTGGGAGATTTTACTTTTGGAAGGGCAAATTAACTCCAAATTGAAAAGTAGACTCAAAGACCTTTCCAACAAGCTATCCTGCACCTAATTTGGACATCGGGAAGGCCTCCAAAATTGGTCTGCAAGAAGGCACGGCGCACTCAGGGTTCACACCTTTAACACACAAAAAGTGTGTTTAGGTCCACTGGAGTCATGACTAGTAGGTGCGGGACCGCAGCTAATACAAAGAAAAAGTGAGGACCTAGACATTTTAGTGCAAAAAATAGGGTTTTTATCCCTGTGGCGCGGCGCTAAAAATTGGGAGCTCCAAATGAAGAATGGTTTGCATTTTTGGATTCAGCATGGAAAATCACGACTACTAGTGCTTGGACGAGAAATTTGGGCAAGATCTGAGTCTCCAGGAGGTCAAAAACACCCAAAAAATGGCCTCTCTGCCCCTTTTTTGACACACAGGAAGCAGTCTTTGGAGAATGAAGATTTAGAGGGGCAAATGAGCACCAAATTCAAAACTTCCAGTTGGGTTAGAAAGTAGATAGGATAGGCTTTCCAACAAGCCCACTTGGGCACATTTTGGACACCTGCAAGTGCCCCAAAAAAGGCTCCAAAGTAGCGTGATGCACAGAGAAAATGGTGTGGTGCATAGAGGAAAAATTGCCAATTTGCTTCCGTTTTGCGAAATTTCGGTTCACAACTTCTTCAAGTGGGCCCACTCATCTACACTTCGGTTTTTTGGCACCAAAGGTGACATTTAAAGTATTTTTTCTCTAGATTGGCTTCTATCCAAGTGGCGAAGGAAGGCAAATGGTCACCCAAGCCAAATGTCATGTTTGTAGCGCTACACCTGTAGCTGATGGTTGGCTCTCCATCTCCATTTTACAATGATTCGAGTAACTCCCCAACCCTTGGGCGTTCTATCTCTTCCTTACACATTCTATATATTGTATGCAAGCTATTTGCAAAGGGTGGGTTAGTTTGTAACTTCTGGGAGACTGTGGGAAAGAAACTCTGTTTCTTCACTGTGTATTTTTGACAGAGAATTAATGAAAGGCAGCGGCTTTGTTTCATGAAATTATTGTGGTTGTGAGTGTAGCAAATGTGTCTCTTATGTTTTGATATGTATTTCATTAGGTTTCATAATTCAATTCATGTTCATTTCCAGTGAAATTTTCTGAGTGAGATTAGGTAGAATTCAATTTTATTGCTCTGCATGTGAGAAAATTTCATGTTCAGTGTTCTTCTTCTATTGAAAAGGATTCATGTTCCTATGCCCTTTTCACACTCCTCAGCAATCTCTCCATTTCGCGTTATTCCAAACTAAATTGCTACACTTTCTGCCTGCCTTGCCTCACGAAGTAATCTATGCCTTTGTATTAAATTCTCTGTTCTTTGCTGATCGTTGGTCCCATACCATCGCAGAAGCTTGGTCATTCATAAAAATTGTTTCTTGTATCCATATTAAATTACTAGCCTAAGATCAATATTTCATTGTAAGTCATATCAGACCGTTTTTTTCTTATCTATTCATTGAGGGTGACTCAGAGAGAGCCCTCCCCTGTTCTGGTAGGGCTAGCTACCAGACTGAGAGTGGTTTGTGGTTACCCTGAATTTTTCCTTCCTTCAGCCTAGGGCAGATTTAGGTGCTAACATAGTGGCGACTCCACTAGGGAAGAAAATGGTTTGCTTGAAGATTGCTTTGCCCCAGTACATATCTCAAGTTCAGAGCTGATTGTTGATGGTGAACAACGATCACACATAAGAAGACGGCTGAAATCATTCACTTGGCAACTCCTTTCACTAAAGAATCCAGCAATCAGTGCTTCATGGTGACTCCACTACAGAGAGGTCAGTAGCTTTGAGATTTTTAAAATGGAGCGGATTGCAAGAAGATATGCTCCCATGAGCTGAGATCACATTCTAGGCTTTCCAAATAAGATTCTGAAAGTAGATTGGTCAAGGAATTTGCCTACGTTTAAAGATGATGGTAAGAAGGACGTTGCTTTACATCTAATTTGATTTCACATGCATATTCGCAAGTCAAAGGTTGATATTCCTGAAGATTGCTTAATGAAGATATTCATGGCCACTCTAGAAGGTGAATCCCAATCTTGGTATGAAAGTTTGTCGCCTGCTTGTATTTATTGTTTAAAGGATTTTCATGCCATGTTCATTGAAAGATATAAAGACTCTTATCCATCATTAAATATAGTTCATGACTGTTGCAAACATGCTTCTACTTTTATTGAAAGCCTTGAAAAATGCTATGAGGATGATAATTTTATGGATGATGAGATCATGGAAGCCCTGGATGAAAATCCCTTTCAGCAGCATAAAGACGATCATGAAAATTTGCAGCATGATCAAGATTGTAGTATGGTGGAAGAGGAAAGAATTTTGCATCTTGACAGTCAACAGGAATTACATGAAATGGATCAGCAGTATGAGGAATATTTATATACACCTTCACTTGAAATTAATGAAGACAATCACTGTTTGAGCAAAAGGAAACAAGAGGTCTTATCTCCTTTGTCTGAAGACGAGATAGGTCAACTCTTGCACAGTTATGTTCCAGCTCAAGCTAAAGCAGATTTGCAGTGCACACATGGTCAAGAAAGTGTTGGTGAAACTTCTTCCTCTTTTGAAATGGATGACAGTCCGGTGAACAGCTTTATAGATCAGCAGGTTGAAGAATTCCATATGGCTGAAAGTGATGAAAGAAACAATGTCATTTCGGATCTATCCATAGAAGAAGACAGCATGCAGGGAAGTCCAGTTCTATTCTCAGAACGTGATAATGTTAAGTAAACCCTTTCAGATCTAGATTCGAGTTATGGTGACCAAGAAAGCCTTGTACTAAGTCCCATGAAAGAGAATTCTACTGTTAAAATCATCTGGGATGAAGAAGACAGAGTTTTGGATCCAAATGTTCTCATGTCATCAGAACACAGTCTTCATGAAGAGGTAATCCAGTCACCTCATGAACAACAAGATGAGAATTTTGTTCAAGTAAGTGAAAAAGGTTCCTTGGATGAATCATTGGTAGATGATATAAATGGTTGTGTTGGGTTTCAAGAATCATTCGAAGTTTCTTTTCTCATGATTGATGAATGCAAAGACAATCTGGCTGTCATATCATATAAAGATGACCTACAATACATTCAGGCTACCGAAAAGTAGAACATTCAGGATTGTCTTTCAGATTCTTCTTCCTATGTTTCATGTTTTGAAATGTTCCTTGAGGAGGAAATCTGCTCATCTACTTGTTCAGAATTTTTTGAGGACCAGGGACATACTCTTATTGAAGTACAGTGTGAAGAAAGATCAGTATCAAAGGAGAAAGACATCTTGCTCTTTCAGCAGGAGGTCAATCTTCATGTTTTTCAAGATCCAATGGCAAATCTGTTGCAGACAGCAGTGAAGGTGATTATTACAATGTTTAGTGATGAAGGAGATCATGGTCAATTAGCTTTTTGGATGCCCAGTTACAAGTATCTACGGTTGACCAGGAGATCTGACCAGGAGAATCAGTCAGCAAGGCATCTGCTTGATTGGTTACATTGGAAGACACATTACACATGATTGTACATATTGCATTAGTATGCAGGTGGCTGTCATCATGATTTGGAACCCTCAAATCTTGATGGAATGCTGCCATTGAAGAAGTTTTGTGAGTTCTTGTTTTAGTTAAGTCAGTCATGAGTTGTTTCCTTTTGTTAGAGTCAAGTTTTTTCAGTCATGTCAGTTTGAATTGAGTCAGTTTCAGTAAATAAATTGAGTCATGTTGGTTTGTCGAAATAATGACTCCATAGCCCAATGGACGAAGGCACTATCTAGCTCTTCCAGAGATCTGTCGTTCTTGGCATCTCCAAGGAGCTACCATCCCCCATTGGAGCCAATGTTAGAGTCGGTCTTGTTAGTCCTCCGTCAGAGATCAAAACTCTTTCTGCATTTCATTTTTAGGTGTCTCGCTCCATTCACTTAGCTGCATTCCACTAGAGGCATGCCATAATCTGATGGAAGGGTTTAGTCTTTCATTTCCCTCATGTTTTGTACCTGCTGGCTTAGGTCTTTCATCAACAGTTTAAAGTCACTTACAGTCATGTTTCAGTCTCTTGATCAGCAAAGGTCATTTTAGTCACTAGGTCTAGGGTTTCACAAAGTGTGTCTTCAAGTCAGAATAATGCCAGAAGGCCAGAGGGAGGTTCAACAAGTTTCATCTCCAAATTTTCACTCAAATGACGTTTCTGATCAATAAAAGATGAATTTTGGAAAACTGAGAGAGGTTTTCGTCCAAAATAATCCAAGAAAGAAAAAACTCCTTCATTTTTTACACAAGTGTCATGGTTTAAGAGAAATTTCAAAAATACCGTTGCCTCAGGGAATTGAATGCACCTCTGGAGTGACCTTGGGAAAATCAAGTTTTCTCCTAGCTTGGTTGGCAAAATGACTTTCTTGATGAGTCAAATGAGAAATAGACACAAATATCTTTCCAATGAGCTATCATGAGCTCAATTTGGAGTTGATGAAGACCTTCAAAAGTTGACTGCAACATCACTCTTCCTTTTGACCAGTTTTGGGAGATTTGACCTTTTACAGGGTAAATGAACTCCAAATTGAAAAATTTCAGTTGGCTTGGAAAGTAGACTCAAATACCTTTCCAACGAGCTATCCTGCACCCAATTTGAACACTGGGAAGGCCTCCAAAATTGGTCGGCAAGAAGGCACGGCGCACTCAGGGTCCACACCTTTAACACACAAAATGTGCGGTCCGGTCTGCTGGAGTCATGATGAGTAGGTGCCGGACCATAGGTAGTACAAAGAAAAAGTGCGGACCTAGACATTTTAGTGCAAAAAAAGGGTTTTTCTCCCTGTGCACTGTGCCACTGGCGCGGCGCTAAAAATTGGGAGCTCCAAATGAAGAATGGTTTGCATTTTTGGAATTAGCATGGAAAATCATGACTACTTGTGCTTGGACAAGAAATTTGGGCAAGATTTGAGTCTCCAGGAGGTCAAAAACACCCAAAAAATGGCCTCTCTGCCCCTTTTTTGACACACAGGAAGCAGTCTTGGGAGAATGAAGATTTGGAGGGGCAAATGAGCACCAAATTCCAAAATTCCAGTTGGGTTAGAAAGTAAACAGGACAGGCTTTCCAACAAGCCCACTTGGGCACATTTTGGACACCTGCAAGTGCCCCAAAACAGGCCCCAAAGTAGCATGACGCACAGAGAAAATGGCGTGGCGCACAGAGGAAAAATTGCCAATTTGCTTCCGTTTCGCGAAATTTCGGTTCATGACTTCTCCAAGTGGGCCCGCTCATCTACACTTCAGTTTTTTGGCACCAAAGGCAGCATTTAAAGTATTTTTTCTCCAGATTGGCTTCTATCCAAGTGGCGAAGGAAGGCAAACGGTCACCCAAGCAAAATGTCATGTTTGTAGCATTGCACCTGTAGCTGATGGTTGGCTCTCCATATCCATTTTGCAATGATTTTAGTAACTCCCCAACCCTTGGGGGTTCTATCTCTTCCTTACACATTCTATATATTGTATGCAAGCTATTTGCAAAGGGTGGGTTAGTTTGTAACTTCTGGGAAACTGTGGGAAAGAAACTCTGTTTCTTCACTGTGTATTTTTGACAGAGAATTAATGAAAGGCAGCGACTCTGTTTCATGAGATTCTTGTGGTTGTGAGTGTAGCAAATGTGTCTCTTATGTTTTCATATGTATTTTGTTATGTTTCATAATTCAATTCATGTTCATTTCCAGTGAAATTTTCTGAGTGAGATTAGGTAAAATTCAATTTTATTGCTCTGCCTGTGGAAAACTTTCATGTTCAGTGTTCTTCTTCTGTTGAAAAGGATTCATGTTCCTATGCCCTTTTCACACTCCTCAGCAATCTCTCCATTACGCGTTATTCCAAACTAAATTGCTACACTTTCTGCTTGCCTTGTGTCACGAAATAATCTGTGCCTTTGTATTAAATTCTCTGTTCTTTGCTGACCGTTGGTCCCATACCATCCCAGAAGCTCGGTCATTCATAAAAATTGTTTCTTGTATCCATATTCACTTACTAGCCTAAGATCAATATTTCATTGTAAGTCATTTCAGACCATTTTTTTCTTATCTATTCACTGATCGTGACTCGGAGAGAGCCCTCTCCTGTTCTGGTAGGGCTAGCTACTAGACTGAGCGTGGTTTTTGGTTACCCTGAATTTTGCCGTCCTTCAGCCTAGGGCAAATTTAGGTGCTAACACCTTCAACACCTTGAAATAAAAGATTAGTACAACACTTGTACTAGCACTGCCTGATCTTCGAAGACCATTTGAGATCCAAACAGATGCTAGTGACTATGCCATGGGAGCAGTGTTGACACAACACGACAAACGCATATGTTATCATTCTGAGACATTTAATTCTACAATAGTTAACTATCCTACATATGATAAAGAATTGTATGCATTGGTTCAGAGTGTGAAAAAGTGGAAACATTACTTAATGGGGAAAGAGACAGTAATACATACTGATCATCAACCACTTCAATATCTACACTCCCAAACTAAGTTGCAGCAATCAAGACACTACAGATGGATGGGTTTTCTACAACAGTTTCATTTAGTCATCAGATATAAAAAGGGCATACATAATAAAGTTGCAGACATGTTATCTAGACCCATTATAAGTGCATCTACTATACTTAAGCATAATTTTGTGTTACATGAAAGTTACATTGAAGAATATGCTCAAGATATAGACTTTAAATATGTATATGCAACTTTAAGTCAGGGCAAAAGAGTAGAAGAATTGGATTATAATTTAAAGGACTGACTCTTATACCATTGTGGGAAGTTATGCATTCCACAAACTGAGAGAGTAAATATAGTTAGAGAAGCACACACTTCTCTAATATCAGAATTTGGGGTAAGTAAAATAGTTGCACACCTGAAAAGATTTTTTTATTGGCCAAAAATGAATGAGACAGTTTCTAGATATGTAAGAGGATGTACTATGTGTGCTAAAAGCAAGCCCAACAATAGAAAACTAGGCTTGTACACTCCATTACCAGTTCCTTCTCACCCTTGGGAAAGTGCTTCCATGGATTTTGTTGGAGGAATGCCTAAATCTAGGAAAGGTCATGATTATCTATATGTTGTTGTGGATAGATTCATCAAAATGTGTATTTTGATACCTTGTAATAAGCAGATTACAACTGAACAAACTGAAAAACTATTCTTTGAACATCTATGGGTTCATTTTGCATTACCCACTTCCATTGTATCTGATCGAGACACCCGATTTGTGGGGAATTCTTGGTCAAGTCTATGGGAACTGATGGACACCAAACTGAAGAAAAGCACAACTTTTCATCCACAAACTGATGGCCAGACAAAAGTAGTTAACAGGACAATGATCCAGTTACTCAGAGGATATTGCAGCAAACATCCTAAGCTTTGGGATGAACATTTGTGTTATGTGTAGCATGCTTACAATAGAGCAAAACATTCTTCTACACAGAGATCTCCTTTTGAGACCTGTTTTGGTTTCACACCAAGGTCTCCTTTGGATTTTGTCTTTGGTAAAGACACCACAGTTGAGGGACACAATGATGTGGACAAGGCAACTAGGTTCATTGAACAAATCCAGGAGATCCACTAGGCAGTAAAGGAACAACTGGAAAAGAGCCAAGCCATATACAAGGCTAGGTATGACAAGCATCGGGTGGAGCATAGTTTTCATGTTGGTGACTAAGTTTGGCTGTACATCAGCAAAGACAGGATGAAAGGTGAAGGTAAAAAGCTAAAGCATATCAGGTATGGACCTTTCTAGATACTTAAAAAGATTGGTGAAAATGCTTTTCGCTTTGATCTACTAGCTTACATGCACATCTAATCAGCCGTAAATGCAGATTGCTTGAGATTATTGGAACCTTCACTGATCGAGGATCTCGAAGAGCAGAGTCAGTTTCCTTCTATTGATGACTTGCTACCTGAATATCTTAATGAATTACAGGAAGACATAGTTTTGGACAGGAAGGTGAGGACAACGCACAGGGGAGATGTTGAGTACCTCAGAATTGGGCTCAAAGGTTCAAAGCCAAGCAGTGCAAAGTGGATTGAGATTGGACAAGTGAGATAATTGTACCCTCACTTAGTCGATGCTTGAAAACCAACTTTTGGTGGTCTAAAATCTTTTTCAGTGGGAAGGCTGTGATCTGAATTGTATCCATGAAGAATAATCAAAGCACCCTGATTGTATCAAATCAGAACAAAACTTTGAATTCAAGAGCACAGAGCGATTAGGAAGACCTCTGAACAGTGTTAGTTGGCAGCGAGTGAGGAACAACAAGTACCTTGGTCAAAGCGCACTGACCGAGGCCCATGGAGACCGTGCAGGAGGTGAAACTGGCCATTGGGAAGCCCAGATCAGGAAACAAAGGGCATTTATGATGCGCGATTCGCTGGGCAAAATCCCTCGAGAAGGAAAGCCCCAAAGCGCTTGGTCACATGGAAGCCGGGAAAACCAGGGGGGAAAATGTTACAGGCTAAAGGCAGGACCTGCGCTCTGAAAACCGACGATATGTATCGGAGGCACCCTTGGGCGGTAAGTGGAATTGGAGAAAAATGAGCAATTACACTCAGCGCCCGACACATGGCAAGTGGAGGAGAGAGAAAACCTCCGCTCATCATGCACTAACGATCGAGCAAGTCAACCGCATGAAATGAGCGAATGGCATCGGATCTAGGGGCTCCAGATCTGACGGTTGAGATCGTGCCCGATGGAGAAAAAAGAATTAATAGGGGCTTGAGCTGTGATGTATAAGGATTTGTGGTTCGATTTGACCACTGAGGTGGTGGACGAGTCATTTCCCGACATAACCAAAGAACCGAACCGACGAGGAAAAGCTGGCATAGTTCGCAAGAGGACAAGTGGCCATTCCCTATGAGCCATTGATGATGATGCAAAGAAAGGGAATTCAAAGTGAATAGCAGCAGGCGATTCGACAGAGGCAGAAGGGGAATCGAGCAGTCATGAGAGTGACAGGCTTTAAAGCCATGAACAGACAGAACAAAACACAAGGAGAAAGGAGAACAAAGACAGAGAGAAAGTGAGAGCAAAGAATAGACAATGAAGCAAAGAGTAGAAAGACAGAGAGCCGAGCTGACTTGCAACATAAGGTAGCATCGAGCCATCCATGAGAGGATCTATCGGGGAACTGAGCACCACATCGCGCTCCTCCCATTGGAGACCAGAAAGGTTAAGAGCTAGTAAGGAAAAGATTTTGTGCACTCTAGTGGCTTGGGGAATCCAAAAACCACCCTGCCAAGAAATTCTATTTCAGGAGACTCAGATTGAGCTCCTCATTGTAATTCTCTACTTTAAAGACACAATAAAAGAAGGCCACCACTGAGAGTTGGACCAGAGATGTAGCCCTATAGGATAGGGTGAACTCATTATTAATTGTTGTGTTCTTGTATTTGCTTTCTGTGTTTCTCTGCTATTTTCCATATTTCCAATGTCTGTGTATTTTGCAATTTGATTGATCCGTTGCCTAAAATGACATAGACACACACCAACACATGAGTCTATAATACCTTCGTTCAATAATTAATTAACTGAGGTCACTCAAGAGTGATTTTCAGATCAACTATACAACAACAGGTTCAAGAAATTCCCTAGAAAGCTTCGAATGCATTGGTTGGGACCATATGTAGTCAAAGAAGTCACAGAGGGAGGCGCGGTCCAGCTCGACAAGCTTAATGGAGAGCCCTTCCCAGGAAGAGTAAATGGCAGTTGCCTAAAGCTCCTCACGGGTGGGCCAACTACCTAACTAATTGACTGAAGCATAGTCTCACCACTCTTGACAGTTGAAAGAGAGTGCAGGATGGTAAAACAGTCCATTAAGGAGCTATGTGACAATAGGGGCATGCACAGGATTAATATGTCACAAGGGTCACGATTGCATAGAAGGGGTTGCACTGCTACGTGGATAAACATGGAGGTGACCATTGCTGTCACTGTTCATGACAAGATGTTTAAGTTACGGTGAAAAGAAGCTGGTGGCGAGCAATTAAGATACGAAGTAAGAGCCAAATCTGGAATGATCTATCGTAGATCTAACATTAAGGTGCCAGAAAAGGAGGGAACGACTGAATTTGAATTTCAACATGCTTATAAATCATAGGGGGCATCCATCGAACAATCTATGGTATCGGGAGAAGTAAGCTATTGTACCTTCCAATCGGTATGGAACTATTGATCATCGATGCTCAAGGAGTAAGCCCAGGGGTTTTAATATGGCCAACGGAGATGCAAGACCTTCTGGATAATGTGATGTCAACGGTCGCAGACGCCACACTGAGCTCAACACCAATGGTAGGGGATGTACCGAAAATTCTCCAACACGAAGCAGGACTGGTCCGGATGTCGCTGCCTAAACCACGGGCTGGCAGGTGACCCATGAAAGATAAGGGAAAGATGGTGAATCTTGAGACAAATGATGGAAATTCAGTTAACAATTTCTCTCTAACGCACCTTGAAGATTGGGATCTCACGAACAACAACATCTCTCTTGCAAAAATGCAAAACAAGCTTCAACAGAAAGTGTGTATGCTAGACCAAAGATTGGAAACTTGCTGCTTTGGCATAAATAATTCCCTCCTTTGGTGCCTTAGCTAGAGCTAAAATCCTATGCGGGGCCGCTTTGTGTTAACCGAGCAGAGTAGAATGACCAATATCAGTTGAGCGAATTAGTAGAGGCAATGGAGCAGGAGCTTGAAGGAGTTTTGTAGGAGGAAAAGATGGAGCAACAAAATGTAGTGCATCACTTGCAGGCATGGTGAATCACAACACCTTGGCAGCGTGTCTCGCTACACCGACGAGTGACTTGGGACGAGTCACGATGATTGTGTTAGGGGCTTGTTGGGTAGTAGATCCCCCGTGTAACAGTTTTGGGGCTTAAAACCCACAATTTAGGGTAACGATATTGTAAACGTTCTGTAAAGTGCGTGGAGCATGAACTATAATGTGTCGAGTCAAAGGGTTGTCCGTCTGAAAATAATGTAAAATAATAGAAAACAAGTCAGTCTGCCCATGGTCCGCAAACCATGGGAAGGTATAAATAGAGAAAAGTTCTAAGGTTTTTGGTAATTCTGGTTAAGATTTGAGGTGTATGGGTTTGTAAAAGCAAGAGTGCTTTGAGTCTGTAAGTCCGAGTCACAGGTTGTAGTAGTTAGAGTAGGCTCTACAGTTGTGTGCATAGAGGCCTGGTAGAGTCCGAAACTATGTGTGCGGACCCCTGCAGCTGAGTGCACAGGGTAGAACGGGTTTTACTGAATCGAAGATTAATAAAGATAAGTGTTTCTAAATCATTGTGCATCTAGTCGCAGATCTATATGTTTATACTTATGTTCCGATTTTATACATATCTATAAGATTTATGGTTGCATGTGCTAGTTATAACTGATGAATGCTTGATTAAAGACCTTAAGAATTAGATCTGATCTAGAATAACCACAATAATAATAAAGATCTAAGAAGGGCCTCATTGTCGAGCTACGTGAAGGCCTGACAACTATGAGTAGCGCGAGCACGCGGGTTGGTTTGCGACCCCTCTAGACCTCATCAAGGCATCACTAGGGTGCGGAAACCTGATTTCATCACCCTCCCATACTACCTCGGGTGAGACTTCAGTCTGCGCTCCATGAATTGTTGCCGGAAGGGCCGGTAGTGCGAGATTTGTTTGGCTAAACACTTCCAAACCTAGGTCAGGCCCCAACAAGCCAACATGAGGTATTATTGATGATCGTAAGTCCACATCTGGAAATTGTTTCTCTTTTGGTTTTGGTTTGATTACATGGAGCTAAAAAAGAAAAAACATTGTTTCCCTCTCATCCACAAAAGCAGAGTATGTTGCAATTACCTCAGCAGGTACACAACCTCTTTGGCTCATAAAATTTTTGGAATAAATTGGCGAAAAAAAAAATCACCCTACAGTGATTTATTGTGATAATGTAAGTGCCATCAAGTTACCAAAGAATCTGGTTCATGATAGCAGGACAAAGCATTTTGACATGAAATATCACTTCCTTCCAGATTTGGTGCAGAAGAAGGATATTGAATTGAAGCATATACATACTCAGGATCAACTAGCAGATATCTTGACCAAAGCAGTTGCAAAAGCTCAGTTTTTGGAACTATGAGATAAGATAGTAAATCCTCATTAATAATTAAGGGGGAGTGTTGGGAATAATGCTTAATCTTGTTATGTAAATTGTTGATGAATTAGTTAGTAGATTTTGTGTTCTCTATGCAAAATTAGGGTAGCAAATTATTAGGGTGGTCAATGCTCAAAATTAGCTTTCAAAAGATTAGTATTGTCAATAGATTTGTTTTAGAGTTGATTGATAATCATATTAGTAATAATTTTACTATATAACAATGTAGTTAATGGTTTAATTTAATATGAGATTTGTAGCAGGTTTGAGCTTACATAATGACTATGTTTTATTTATTAATTGTTTATTTTATGTGTTTTTCTTCATAATTATTTTGGCTTATCAGCTGGCTTAAAGGAGCCATTCCATATTCTACAGAGAGGCATGTTACCGATGCTCTGACAGATTGATTCTCGCTGACATATTGATTCTCCATGCTGTAGTCGAGGGTCAAGCCTATGTGATAGGAAGCCCTACTCTTTGACGTTATTGTGCATTGAGAAGTTGAGTGGAAGAAGAGTAAACCTCCTTTTCCTGTTGAATATCTCATTGTAAACAAACGCTGTAGAGCAACTGTTGTATTGGATATTCAAGGTTTCTACTTCAAGGTTTGTTTGTTAGATTGTGTGAAACCTCATAGTTTTATGTGTTTGAATTGCTGCTAGATGACTTCAAGGTGAATTTATATGGGTTAAAGCAGGACTGCGATCCCTGGAAATTTTCATTTAAATCGAGGAAGGAAAGACGGTTGAATTCATTATAGAGAGAAGTCACCAAGTATTGAGGGGAACTGTGATCACCTTTGCTGAGATGTGAAAAGTTGTGCGTAGTATTTGGGAATTATTGTATTTGTAGAAATGAGACAGGTTTGTTTGTAGCCCAGAAGACGTGTAATATCGGTTATTGATGTAATTTCCTTTTGGCAATCTGGGCAAGTTCTAGTGAACCAGGGCACCAGTAACTTGAGGAAAGAGGAGTGGTGAACTTGACGTGGTCGAGGAAAATTGGAAAATTGGGCGACTGTCATAGTTTCCAAGGTGAAGTTCTGCAATGTGGGAGGTGATCTGCAGCAGTTAAATTGCATTATTGCTTTGGAGCCATTTTCATTGACTTAATCAAGATCAACACAATCCGATACATAGTCAGAGGTGTGTTGAAGGAGAATCAACATTGCAATGCATTACAACCCTGTCGAAGAGTGCATTAGTATTATCCAAGTTCCTATGTTAGTTCATTTTTTGTTGTTGTTTGCACATCGTGGTCACTCTCACAAATTGTAGATTGCTGGGATAACCAATTTTTTTTTCAAAGATCTTCAAATCTAGTAGTAGAATTGCTACTCCAAAACATTGGGTTGGAAAGTATAATATAACAATTTCGAAGAGAATTTAAAGAGAAATTATAATAGGGTAGAGGTGGCATATGAAATTCCAAATAGATACTTGAACCAAATCGAAATAGAATGCAATGTGGTTGCTAAAGATGAGGTTGTTGTTGAAAGTATTCACATTTTTGAATGTCCTACAATTTATGAACCACTATATGATGAGGAAAACTTTTCCAACGAAGGTTGGTTACAAATTCTACAGGAAAAGAAACTAATAGATGATATGTTAAGTGGAAAAGTTTAGTGTGCAGATATTAGTTGTGAGAAGGAAGAAATAACAAAGTTTGAAGAGGAGCTACAATTCATTAAAGCATGGATTGAAACACCATGTCTTGATAAAACCTACACAAAAGTCACAGCTACATCAATAAATGTCAAAGATTACATAAGAAATGAAGAAAGTGAAAAGGTTGAAGAAATGAAACAACCAGCTATGTCAGCAGAGAAAGATGAAGAAAGGAAAGTTCTCTTAAAAGAGCAGGATGACAAGAATAAATATGGTTCCTTTTATGACCTTTTATATAAGTATAACAATTCTTTGAAGTATGCGGATATTGGTAGCCAGGAAGAAGAAATTGCAAGCATTAAGGACAAGTATAAATCCCAAGAACCTACAAAGAGTGTTATCCTACCATCAAGATCAAGAAAGAAATATCAAGAATCGAAGTATTCCACCTTTGGTGCAGAAAACATAAAAAAGAGGAGAAGCTCCACCACTGTCTTATGGTGAGAAAAGTGAAGATGAACCTTCATCAACAAATGAACAAACATGGATGCTTTAGCAAGATGGAAAAAATGAAAGTATGGTCATCAAGTTTTTTTTATGTACCATTGTAAGCCTCGCTGAGACTGAGACCAATACTAGTGGGTGTATGTTATTCATGTTAGGCTTTGATCCATTTCTCCATTAAGAGGGGAACTTGGAATTAATGGAGAAATGTAAGACTATTCTAGAATGTTTTATTAGATGTTTTTTGAGATTATGGTGTCTCAGTCAAACTGTGAGGTTTATTTAGGATGCATATCCTATTTATGAGGAATTTGTTCCAACTCCTCAACAAACTTGTAACCTGAGATTTCTTGCTAATGGATAGCAGAGTGTGCTAAGTGTAGACACTCTCCAATTTGAGCATGTCTCACTTGGAGCTACACATTTCTTTCATGTCTTCTTCATCCTTAAATTTTAGTTTCTTTGCCTATCATCTCATCTTCTCTTGATGGAATTATATGCTCATCTCCTTAATCATTCCATTCTTCCTCACCTATTCTTCGTTATCCTTACTGCCTGTTGTGCCTCTCTATTCCACTGCTACTTATGTTTGGATGTGCAATACCAGTATAATACTCATAAATCTAGAAGCATGAATATATCATATCCTTTTGGTACAGGAAACCATGGATGCAGTCACCCGCACATTTAGATCGACTGTGTGTAGAAATTAACTCTAGTAATTGCAATTCAGGGCCATAATTACAAAATACTAGATTTTCATAATAACTTTTGCACTATTGTCGACGACGATAAGTCCAGATTCATTGATCATCCCAGTGATCCCATTGACATGTCGATACTGCATCGACGACGTACGGACAAAGCTGTGATATTCTCTAGAGATAAAATGACCCTTCACGTGTACAATTGTAATAATCAGGGTCAATTGAACAACTCAAGCAAGATTAACAAGAAATGTAATGCTAATGTCTACTACAGTTTGTACAAAAATGGGAATTTGATTCTAGGATTTTCTAGGACACAAGTAACAGTTGATGTGGGATCAACGCAACTACTTTACAATGATCCAAAGAGAGATGAAAGTTATAGATCATGTGAAGTGAGTTAGGGGATATGTGGTTACCATTACAACACTTTGGATTCAACTCCATTGTTCATGTGTTATTGCAAGGATGGTCCCCATGCTAACAACTTCCAGGGCCATGGTATGCTCTAATTTTAAAATTTTCACAACCCTACTTGTAACTGCTGCTTTAGTTAAGTTTTTAAGTCATTGACACCTAGGAAATAAGGTTGTTACAAAGATAATTAAATGGAATAACTTCTCAATCGAATGGAATAAGGATCAAAATACACCCCTCCATTTTGCACTCTTGAACCCAAAGATATTGTATATGTGTTTCCGATATTCTCAATTATTCATTGTCTTTCCAGAAACTATGGATGTTTGCATCTAACTCATAATAGTTTTCATGACTGTGTTGCAAGTTGACTTCATTATAGTTGTCACGGGTGTGTTGCAGTTGAAAAAATAAATTTGGCCATTGTAATAGGTGACTATGCTTTCTTCGAAAATAAAATCACTGTGAACTTGTATCTTATTTCCACTATTTTCATCGGGGTTATTGGAGAAAGATCATATTCTAATCGATCTTTCATTCCACTGCAGGTTTAATTTTTGGAGGAGTTGCACTAACCACAATATTATAGATATTCTTAACATTTTATGCCAAGAAGAGAAGACATCATCCTGGTATCTCTACTTAAAAGCTGGAGAAATTCATAAAGGATTATGCTTATGAGACTGTTGGAAAATTAATCCCAACCAATGAGTTATATAAACTGATAACAACCATACTTGTAGTACACAAGTAAATCAAGCAAGTGGAGTTTTACTGCAGGTTGGGAATTTTTTTTTTGGAGGATGAAGGACATGGATTAAATGAAGTTTTGGATGGGAGTACAAACTTCCAATTCCACAATACATCAAGCAATTAAGAACAAATGGGAATTTAATGCAGGGTTGATAAAATCGTATGGTCAAACATTTATTCTGCAACTGTTATTTGTATTCCACAACATGTGCAAGCTCAGAAAATAATATGTTTTACAAGTGGGCATATTTTTTCTTAATACTTTGACTTTTTCATGAATTAATGTGTTGAAATGTATGTTTGAATATATAAGCACGTTAAAAATCCTTTTGTTGTGTGGTGGATGTAAGTCTGAGAGGTAAAGGTGGGAAAATAGTTGCACAATTTTTGGTGGGTGCGTGAAAACAAACAATTATTGGGTTTTACATCTTGTTACTCCGCAACTCTTAGTGAAGTGTAAATTGCAGTAAGAATTTATTTTTTACTTGGTGAATGAGTCGTAGCCTCCATATGAATGTATTTCATGTACTCGAAATATAATCCAAAAGTTTTATTGTGTTTCCTCCATACGAATGTATTTCATGTATTTGAAATATAATCCAAAAGTTTTATTGTGTTGCTCTCACTCTATTTTGCTAAGCATAAGATTTGAATGTTTGCTCCATTTTAGTTCTGCAAGTTAAGTGTGAATTAACCTCTGCGACTATTGCTTTCAATAAGAGTCCTCTGTGTAAGATTTCACGCGGTATTAGAGTGGGTTTAAAATTTTATTAGTTTAAGTGCAAGTGTTTTTATTGGGAGTTAAATATTGTTTTGAAGGCGGATTTGTTTTTGCAGCATATTCACCAATAGGGAGAAAGTTGTTTCATAGTCAGAAATGGCAGCATCAAGCACAAGCTTGAATAATCCTCAAATACCTCAGTTTAATGGAAAAAAAATATTATTGGGTCATAACAGTAAAGGCTTTGTTTGCTTCTCAAGATATTTGGATTTGGTGGATAATGGGTTCCAAGAACCAACAGATGCAACAACATACAATGCTTTGACGCAAGAATAAAGGGATTTGTTGAGGGAGAACAGGAAGAAGGATTCAAAATCCCTCTTCTACATTTTTCAAACAGTTCATGAAAGTATTTTCCCAAGGATTGCAACAACAAAAATTTCCAAGAAATCATGGGATACCCTCCAGACAACCTGCTAAGGCATGGAAAAAGTGAAGACAACAAAACTACAAATGCTAAGGAGAGATTTTGAGACAATTTGTATGAAAGAGTTTGAGAATATAGACTTAGTTTTTTACAAAATTAATTGGACTTGTTCCTAAAATTAGGTCTCATGGTGAGACACTCAAGGAAATGAGAATAGTTGAGAAAATTTTGAGAAGTCTGCCAACATTTGTTTATGACATTATTGTGGCCATAAAAGAGACAACTAATCTCTTACAATTTTCAGTGGATGAGCTTCATGAATCACTGATTTCTCAAGAAAATATATTGAATAGAGAAACAAAATCCTCATTGGAGCATGCCTTCAAGGCACATGTTTTATTTGGTTAAGGTAGAGGCAGAGGAAGATCAAATACTAGAGGAAGAGTAAGAAGCCCACATAGAGGTGAAAGAGGCAACCATTCAAGCTCAAGTGGATGGGATATAAATCAAAATCCAAGTCGAGGCTCAAGCCAAAATCAAGCACAAGGTCATAGGTATGATAAATCTCAAGTTGAGTGTCATTATTGTAAGAAGTATGGTCATTATGCAAATGAATGTAGACAGAAGCAACATGATATAAGTAACTAACCAAGTGAAAATTTCACAAAATAAAACGAGAACCAAGATAATATGTTTTTAGTTGTGATGTAGCACAAGAAAAACAAAATGATGTATGGTTTCTAGATTCAAGGCACAACAATCACATGACAGGGAGTACAATAATGTTTACCAAACTATATGAAAGTGTGAAATATGAAGTGACATTAGGGACTAATAAAAAAGTCTCTATCATGGGCAAAGGAAGAGTCAACATTCTAACAAAGAACGGGGAGAAGAAGTACAATTCAAATGTTTATTTGGTGCCTGGTTTGAAGCATAACCTCATAAGAATTGGATAAATCATGAAAAAGGGCTACACTGTCTTTTTTAAAAAAGGTGGAGCACAATTTTGGATGAGTCTCCACGCAAATAGTTGAGTGCACAAGTTGAGATGATAAGCAATAGAATGTTTCCCCTAAATATAAAACTAGATTTGAAGGAAGGACGTGCGAAAGAAAAACTGTCAATGAATTCACAAGAGGATGAAAGAAAAGTTGTAGTTGTCACACAAGTAAACTTTCAAGCAGAGGTCAAGGACGAAAACTAGTAATCACATTTGAGATTTGGTCACCTTAATTTTGGAGGTTTTAATTTGTTGCATAGGAAATGCATGGTGAAGGGATTGCCACTCATAGAAAAACCAGACAACCTATGTGAAGGATGAATATTGGGAAAACAACATAGAGAGACATTTCCAGTAGGAAATTCAATAAGGGAAAAGGAACCTTTGGAGATTGTCCATTTAGATTTATGTGGACAAATGCAGACACCATCAATTGGTGGAAGCCATTATTTTTTAACTTTCATAGATGATTATACAAGGAAGACATGGGTCTACTTCCTAAAGAATAAAAGTGACGTGTTTTAGTGCTTCCGCCAATACAAATCTCTTGTTGAGAAGCAAAGTGGACAATACATCAAAGTTTTGGGGATTTCCAGAGGTGGCGAATACATCTCAAATGACTTCCTACGATTTTGTAGGGGGCATGGAATTCACAAGCAATTTTGATCTGAATTTGAAACTACTTGAAATTCGTTTGCAAGGTATTCAATTCAGAAATAAACATATTTAAAAGCTTCCCATGTCTTGCAGAAATGAAACACATGAATTTTTCAGCTGATTACAACCCATTTAAGCATAGCAGAATTATTTCCTTTTACTGTTTAACACATAAAAACGAATTTGTTCTGCAAAATAAATCAACCACATATGCAAAAGAAGTTGATAAAGCAGTTCACCCCCTCCAGGGTTACGTTTGCTGGGTCCAAAGCCTCCAAATGGGCTTGTCCTTGTTTTTATTAAATGCTCAAATTGAAAATACAGCTGAATAAAAGCATCTACAGGAGAAATAGATGGTAGAAATGGATTCATAACACATGAATCCTTCAGGATTGACTATTGGATCACCTCCAATGGATACCTGCAACCCTGTACAGTCTTCCCAATACTGGCCCCTAGTGGCTCCTAGAACTTTCATGGCTCCAAAATGTATGCAAATGACCTCTGATGGCTGTAAGACCTGCACCAATGGCTTCAAAATGTCGAAATTATCCAAAATAAAAAAAAAAATTCGTCCAAAACCGACTTTCTGGGCCAAAGTTATGGCCATTTACTCCAGACTGCCAGTTTCCCCTAACAAAACCCCAGTTGCATTTAGTTACGGCCAGTTAAGGCCGCCAAATTTGGCGCTCCGCCAAAACCGCCTCCGTCCTGACCGCCAGTTAACTGCTGTTACTTAATGCGCATGTGACCGGAAAAAACGGGCGGTTTAACCTGCATTGGATTACGTGCCGAGGAGTTATGGCAACGGTTGGATGACTACCCGTTTAACTGTGCATGCACCGGGCATGGCCCTTAGGGGTTGGCCCCTTTTTTTTTCCCGCTCCTTGCCAATTTAAAACCTTATCAATCAACGTTTCCACCATTGAGACACGAACATGGACGTGGTCCAACGGTAAAGCGGTCGGCTGTTGTGTGGAAGGTCGTGGGTTCAAACCACGGACCTTCAAACAAACTTTTGAACCCATATGCCATGCTCTTGCTTACGTCACCCAGGGCCACGTGGCGGCCTCCGGGCCTGCCACGTGGCAGATTCTGATTGGCCCGCGAAAAGGAATATTCCAAGGAATATTCTTCGGAATATTCTTTTTTTAATTTAATTAATTTTTTAAAAAAAAAATTCCAATTTTCTAATGTACTAGACAAAATATTCTTTTGATCATATCTTCTTCATACGGCGACCGTTTTCTGAACCGTTTGCGGCGCCGGAATCGTGAGGACGAGAAATTTTCGGTCGTTCAGCTTCAAACAAGTTCTGAGCACTTTGAATTTTGAGCATTTTTACAACACCTAGGACTTGAGCACCTGATCACGCCTCCCCATTGGGAAGATTTTGGACCCCAAAAGCCTTCAACTACCTGTTAAAGAGGTGAGGGTACAGCTCCCTCACTCTGTCCACCTCCATCCATTTTGCCTTGTTCGGTTTGCTGCCTTTGAAACCAACCCGAACATAATCTACACTGCCCCTCCTTGAAGTGCGTGTCCTTCTGTCAAGGATTGTATCTTCTTTCAGCTCATCTAAAAATTCTGGTGAGAAATCTTCAATAGATGGCAGCTGAACAGCACTTTCATGATCAGCAATCAAAGGAGGTTCATACAAACGTAAGTTCTCCACATTGACAACAGAATACATTTGCATGTAGGAAGGCAAATCTAATTGAAAAGCATTATTTCCAACCTTCTTGAGGATTTTGAATGGACCATAACGAATAGGCTTCAGCTTTTTACCTTCTCCTTGCATTCTTTCCTTACTAATGTACAGCCATACCTCATCCCCTTCTTGAAACTTGTGATCGACTCTATGCTTGTCGTGTCTTTCCTTGTACTTGCTTTGACTTTTCTCAAGCTGTTCTTGAATTTGCTGATGTATTTGCTGAATTCTTTCATTGAATGAACGAGCTTTGTCAATGTCACTATGTCCCTCAATGGCGACATCTTTCTCAAGAATGAAATCAAGAGGTGATTTTGGCAAGTAACCAAAACAAGCTTCAAACGGTGAGGTGTTGGTGGAGGAGTGCTTGGCGCGATTGTAAGCATGCTGTATGTAGTGCAAATGTTCATCCCAAAGCTTGGGATGCTTGCTGCAATAACCTCTCAAGAGGTGCACAATGGTTCTGTTCACAACTTCGGTTTGTCCATCTGTTTGTGGATGGAAAGCAGTGCTTTTCTTCAACTTTGTGTCCATCATCTCCCATAGGTTGGACCAAAAATTCCCCACAAATCTGGAATCCCTGTCACTAATAATGGAAGTAGGCAAACCAAAGTGAATCCATACATGATGAAAAAATAATTCAGCAGTTTGTTCAGCAGTTATAGTTTTCTTACAAGGCATAAGTATACACATTTTGCTGAAACGATCAACTACTACATATAAGTAATCATGCTGCTTTCTAGATTTTGGCAAACCTCCTACAAAATCCATAGAGATGCTCTCCCATGGTCTAGAAGGTACCGGCAAAGGAGTATACAAACCAAGCTTCCTATTGCTAGGCTTGCTTGTAATGCACAACCTCTTATGAACCTTGAAACAGAATCTACCATGCGAGGCCAATAGCAATACCTCTGTAGATGTGCAACTGTTTTGCTCACACCAAAGTGGCCAGCAATAAGAGAAGAATGAGCTTCTCTTATGACATTTATCCTCTCCCCCTGTGGTATACACAACTTGCCCAAATGAAACAGCAAATTGTTATGCATGTGATAATCATTTTCCTCTACATGATTCCCTTTACTCAAGTTAGCATACACATCTTTAAAGTCATCATCAGATGCATATTGTTCTATGTAACTATCATGTACAATGGAATCATTCTTAAGTAAAGTAACAGCACCAATAATAGGCCTTGAAAGCATATCAGCAACCTTATTCAAAGTACCTTTCTTGTACCTTATTACCAAATGGAACTGTTGCAAGAAGCCCATCCATCTGAAGTGTCGTGACTGTTGTAACTTGCTTTGTGATTGCAAGTACTGTAAGGGCTGATGGTCGGTATGTATAACAGTTTCTTTGCCCATCAAATAGTGTTTCCACTTTTTGACGCTTTGTACCAACGCATACAACTCCTTATCATATGTAGGATAATTTACAACAGCACCATTAAAAGTTTCAGAATGAAATGCAATAGGCTTACCATGCTGTAGAAGAACTGCACCCATAGCATAATCACTAGCATCCGTTTGTATCTCAAATGGCTGTCTCAAATCCGGTAATGCAAGGACTGGAGCTGAACTAATCTTCTCTTTCAAAGATTCGAAAGCTTTTTGCTGCTTGCCTCCCCATTGGAAAGCATGCTTCACACTTGTCACTGCATGCATAGGAGCTGCTATAGAAGAGAAGTTAGAGATGAACTTCCTCCAATATTGAGCTGCACCCAAAAAACTTCTTACCTCTGTTATGGATTTGGGAGTAGGCCACTTCACAATAGCCTCAATCTTAGCAGGATCAATTCTCAAAGCACCTCCTCCTACTATGTGTCCCAAATAAACCAAAGAAGTCTTTCCAAATTCACACTTTGACATTTTAAGAAATAACTGATTCTTCTTCAAAACATCAAGTACTTTTCTAACATGCATGACATGATCTTCTCTAGACTTGCTGAAAATTAAGATATCATCTAAGTAGACAATAACGAAATCATCAAGAAAAGGACGCAAGACATCATCCATTACCCGCATGAAAGTTGCAGGTGCATTGCACAAACCAAACGGCATCACAAGCCACTCAAAGAGTCCTTGTTTGGTTTTGAAGGTTGTCTTCCAAATGTCACTTTCTTCAATTCTTACTTGATGATATCCACTACGCAAGTCTAACTTAGTGAAATATCGAGCATCTTTCAGCTGGTCTAGCAAATCATCTATCCTTGGGAGTGGGTAACGATTCTTTACCGTTATCTTGTTCAAGGCCCTGAAATCAACACACATACGCCAAGTGCCATCTTTCTTTGGAATCAATACAATCGGTGACCCACATGGCGAAGTACTTGGCCTTATGAAACCCTTGTCCAACAAGTCCTTGATTTGCTTCTTGATTTCAGCATTCTCCATAATAGACATGCGGTACATGCCTATGTTTGGAAGAGGACAATCTGGATGCAAATGGATTTCATGCTGAATCTCCCTCTTAGGAGGCAAACCTGTTGGCTCCTGAAACATCTCATGATATGCATCAACTACATCATACAGATCTGATTTAAGTTTTGGATCACAATTGTCAAATGACTCATGATTCACATCAACCTTGGGCTTAATCATAAGAAGAACAAAATTCTTACTTGAATTGACCAGCCTTTTTACCTGTCCTGCATTCACCATCGCTATATTTGTCTTCTTGCGATGAGCTCTAACAATGAACTCCTTGCCATCTTTGAACAGATGATACTTGTTTTCATGGCGATGAAAGATAGCTTTCCTGTCAAACAAGTAAGGACTTCCCAAAACAATTCCTGCTATATCAAAAGGTACCACATCAAGTTCAACTGTATCAATAAAATGTGCAGTAATTGCAAAGCGCAATGTGCACTTTCTTGAAACTTGTAAATTTGCATCCTTGCAAATCCATCCAAGTGGATATGGCTTCGGATGTGGAACGGTCTCAAGTTTAAGCTGCTTGACCAAGTCCTCTGATATAAGGTTTGCTTGTGACCCACTATCAAAAAGTGTGTCAATCTTAGTATGTTTTGAAATCACCCTCACATGAAACAGTTCAATTCTTTCTTCCTCATTAGGAGCTTGTACATGGCAGTTTGAGGTACTAGTGCTGGCTTGAGTTTCAACTTCTTTTCCTTTCAAGTTTTTCAAACCCATGGCTGTAATTTTGGTTTCATCACCTGAATCTTCCCCTAAATCTTGTGGTGTAGATGTAGTAGCAGCAGTTTTCTGTTTCCCTTTGGATTTGTTAAATTGAGGTCTTTTTTCAGGATATAATTTCCAACAGTTTTTCTCCTCATGGCCTGGTTTAAAACAGTGTTTACATATCACTTTCTCACTCTCCTGTTTGACAGATGCATTCTTTTTCCCTTTTCCCTTGGAGGTTTTCTCTTTGTTTTTCCCCTTTGGGGGCTTGTTTCTACCCTCTTCAAATGTGTTTTTTCCCCTTGCCTCTAAATGGGTAGCTTGGACACAAACCTCGTCCAGGCTAGTAGGGTTAAACATCAAGATGGTGTGTCTAAGGTAGCTATGCAAGCCACCAATGTATTTTTGCCAGTTCATAATGGCTTTCTGCATGTGAGCAAGAGGATAAAATTGTTTTTTAATGGCTAACAGAAATTCAGGCCATGTTAAGGTAACCTTACCAAATTTCTTGATCTCCTCTTTAGTCTTGGCTTCCCACCAGACCAATGCTGCTCCATCCATTTTCTGCATTCACTTCACCATTAAACATAGGTAATTCAAATTTTACATCAAGCTTTAAAAAAGGACTTTTTCCAGAGGATCTATGCTTATGAACAGAAGAAGACGAAGATGAAGAGGAAGAAGGTGAAGATGGGGGTGGTGGATCACCATTTACTCCATGTTCTTTTTTGGAATGATCATCATCCTTCTTACCTCCTGAAGAGCCTTCTCCTTCAGGTGGATGTTTGGACCCTTCTCCAGCCAATTTCTCATTTCTTTCTTGGTACAATATCCTCACCATTTCAGTGAGATCTAAGAAAGCCTTTCTGAAGATTCTTTCCTCTTCTCTTGGATCTGTCTCTAAAGGAATTTCTCCTCCATGCTCAGACATCCTTGAAGCTTCTGTTGAAACTCTTGAGGGTGAAATTGAAGGTGTAGGTGATGGCTCTCTGGCCTTCCTTGACTGAGGATTCTCTCTTTCTCTAATCAACTGTCCTTCCCCTCTTTTAAGTTTCAACCTGGTAAGCATCAATACTTGCAAGACAATTAGAAGATCTTTGCACAAAAACCCTGAGCTCTGATACCAACTTGATCTGAATTTGAAACTACTTGAAATTCGTTTGCAAGGTATTCAATTCAGAAATAAACATATTTAAAAGCTTCCCATGTCTTGCAGAAATGAAACACATGAATTTTTCAGCTGATTACAACCCATTTAAGCATAGCAGAATTATTTCCTTTTACTGTTTAACACATAAAAATGAATTTGTTCTGCAAAATAAATCAACCACATATGCAAAAGAAGTTGATAAAGCAGTTCACCCCCTCTAGGGCTACGTCTGCTGGGTCCAAAGCCTCCAAATGGGCTTGTCCTTGTTTTTATTAAATGCTCAAATTGAAAATACAGCTGAATAGAAGCATCTACAGGAGAAATAGATGGTAGAAATGGATTCAGAACACATGAATCCTTCAGGATTGACTATTGGATCACCTCCAATGGATACCTGCAACCCTGTACAGTCTTCCCAATACTGGCCCCTAGTGGCTCCTAGAACTTTCATGGCTCCAAAACGTATGCAAATGACCTCTGATGGCTGTAAGACCTGCACCAATGGCTTCAGAATGTCGAAATTATCCAAAATAAAAAAAAAAATCGTCCAAAACCGACTTTCTGGGCCAAAGTTATGGCCATTTACTCCAGACTGCCAGTTTCCCCTAACAAAACCCCAGTTGCATTTAGTTACGGCCAGTTAAGGCCGCCAAATGTGGCGGGACCGCCAAATTTGGCGCTCCGCCAAAACCGCCGCCGTCCTGACCGCCAGTTAACTGCTGTTACTTAATGCGCATGTGACCGGAAAAAACGGGCGGTTTAACCTGCATTGGATTACGTGCCGAGGAGTTATGGCAACGGTTGGATGACTACCCGTTTAACTGCGCATGCACCGGGCATGTGCCCACGTTACGTTGACGGGTTCCGCTGGCGGTTATGGTCATGGGCTTAAGCCCTGGTCATGAGGCGTGGTTATATGCAAAGGGGCTGGCCCTTAGGGGCTGGCCCCTTTTTTTTTCCCGCTCCTTGCCAATTTCAAACCTTATCAATCAACGTTTCCACCATTGAGACACGAACATGGACGTGGTCCAACGGTAAAGCGGTCGGCTGTTGTGTGGAAGGTCGTCGGTTCAAACCACGGACCTTCAAACAAACTTTTGAACCCATATGCCATGCCCTTGCTTACGTCACCCAGGGCCACGTGGCGGCCTCCGGGCCTGCCACGTGGCAGATTTTGATTGGCCCGTGGAAAGGAATATTCCCTGGAATATTCCAAGGAATATTCTTCGGAATATTCTTTTTTTAATTTAATTAATTTTTTTTAAAAAAAATTCCAATTTTCTAATGTACTGGACAAAATATTCTTTTGATCATATCTTCTTCATACGGCGACCGTTTTCTGAACCGTTTGCGGCGCCGGAATCGTGAGGACGAGCACTTTCCGGTCGTTCAGCTTCGAACGAGTTCTGAGCACTTTGAATTTTAAGCATTTTTACAACACCTAGGACTTGAGCACCTGATCAAATTTACAACTAGGTATACACCTCAACAAAATGGTGTTGCAGAAAAGAAAAATAAGAATATTATGGAAATGTAAAGGAATATGCTGAAGGAAAATGATTTTCCAAATGATTATTGGGCTAAAGTTGTCACTTGTGCAACATATATAATTAATAGGTGTCCAACCAAAAGTGTCAAGGATATGGTTCCTGAAGAGGCATGGAGTGGAAGAAAGCATAGTGTCACTCACATGAGAGTGTTTGGATGTGTGGCTTATGCACATGTCCCAGAGGAGTTAAGGAAAAGTTGGATAGCAAGGGGGATAAATGCATATTTGTTGGATATAGTGATGATTCCAAGGCACACAAGGTCTACAATCCATTAACCGAGAAGGTTGTAATTAGCAAAGATGTGCAATTCATAGAAGAGGAAGCATGGGATGGAAGTTTAGAGAAGACAATCAATGTGAAAACATGCATACCGCATGAAGACAAGAATGAATTGACCACAACAAGTAATTCCTCAATGATGACTTCTTATACTCCTATTTAAGCTCAACAAAGAGGTCAACAAGTAACACCATCAAAAAATAATAGGATAGTGTCGCCCAGTCAAGTAAATACTACTCGAAGCACACCACAAAGACTCGAAATGTCATCTACCTCAAACAAAACATCAAGTGACATGTTAAGTCCATCTTCTGCAAGCATAAGAAGACAAAAATTCATAAATTTAAGTGAAATTTATGATAAAAATGAAGTTGTTTGTAGTGCAAGCTTGAATTCCTTATTTGCATTATTTTTTCATTTAGATGACCCAATCCATTTTGAGAATGTAGCTAAAGAAGAAAAATAGTTTGTGTCAATGAATGAATAAATAAAAGTAATAGAAACGAATTCCACATGAGACTTATTGTACCTTCTGCAAGGAAAAGAAGTCATTGGAGTGAAGTGGGTTTACAAGACCAAGAGAACACTAAAGAAAAGATTGAAAGGCATAAAGAAAGGTTAGTTGTCGAAGGATACAAGTAGCAGCATGGAAGAGATTATGCACAAACATTTATGCTAGTTGTAAGGATGGAGACAATGCATACAGTGTTGTCGAATTCCGCACAACATAAATGAAAAGTGTATCAAATGGACGTAAAACCAACATTCTTGAATGAAGTGCTGAAAGAGGAAGTATATGTTGTGCAACCACCTAGTTATGAGGTAGAAGGCCAAGAAGACACGGTGTATAAGTTGATAAAATCTCTTTATGGGTTGAAGCAAACACCACATGCATGATATAGTAGGATAGATGCTTACCTGATGGATAATGGATTCAACAAATGTGACAATGAGCCTACTCTCTACATCAAAGGGAGTGATGGTAAGCTTCTTATTGTTTTTTTATATGTAGATGATTTTATTTTTATAGGGAGTGATGATTTCCTCATTGATGATTTCAAAGAAGTCATAAAAGTGAGTTTGAAATTACTGACTTGGGGTTGTTAAGGTATTTTTTGGGCATAGAAGTGAAGAAAACAAAAAATGGTATTTTTATTTCCCAAGCAAAGTGTGTAGCATAAATTTTGGAGAGGTTTAATATGTAGAAAAAAAAGCCAACAACAACTCAAACTGCCATGGGGTTGAAGTTGAGCAAAGAAGATTCTATCAACAATGTCAATATGACATTATACAAAAGTATGGTGGGAATTTTGATGTATTTGACAAAAACTAGACCTGATATAATGTATGCAGTGAGTTTGGTGTCAAGGTTCATGGAGACACCCAAGGAGACACATTGGAAAGAAACTAACATGATTTTAAGGTATGTTAATGTGAAAAGAGAGTATGGTATTTTTTACATCACAACAAATGATTTTAGGCTAGTTGGTTACATTGACAGTGACTGGGTAGGAAGTATTGATGATAGAAACAGCATGTCAGGATATGTTTTTCATTTAGGTTTAGGATCCATTTCATGGGCCTCAAAGAAGCAGTGAAAAGTTTCATTGTCAACAAAAGAAGCTGAATATGTCTTCGCAACAACATCAATGTGTCAAGCAGTTTGGATGAGAAGAATGTTGATGGATTTATGCCATGAACAAGAGGGAAAAAGAACTATTTCCTATGACAATAATTATGCAATTGCATTATCAAGGAATTCTGTTTTTGACAAGAGGACCAAGTAGATTGACACTAAATATCATTTTATTAAAGAATTGATTAACAATGGTGAAATTGTGTTGCAACACTGAAAGTCACAAGAACAGTTTGCTGACATATTCACAAATCCATTGGCACGTGAAAATTTTGTTTATCTCAAATATTGTTTGGGACTTATCAATGGCGGCGGTTGTGATTAAGTGGGAGTGTTGGAAAATTAATCCCAACTACTGCACTAAATAAAATGACAACAACCATACTTGTGGTACACAAGTAAGTCAAGCAAGTGGAGTTTTACCACAAGTTGGGAATTTTTTTTGTAGGATGAAGGACATGGATTAAATGAAGTTCTGGACGGGAGTAAAAAATTCCCATTCCACAACAAATCAAGTAATTTAAATAAATGGGTGTTTAATGGAGGTTGATAAAAACGTATGGTAAAACATTTATTCTCCAACTGTTATTTGTATTCTGCAAAATATGCATGCCCAAAAAAAATATTTTGTACAACCACCCATACTGTGTCTTAATACTTTGACTTTGTCATGAATTAATGTGTTGAAATGTATGTTTGAATATACAAGTAAGTTAAAAATCCTTTTGTTGTGTGGTAGATGTAAGTTTGAGAGGTAAATGTGAGAAAATAGTTGAGCAATTCTTGGTTGGCGCGTGAAAACAAACAGTTACTAGGTTTTACAATTTGTTGCTCTGCAACTCCTGGTGAAGCGTAACTTGTAGTAAGAAATTTTGTTTCACTTGGGGAAGGAGTCGCAACCTAAAAACAAATGTGTTTCATGTATTCTAAATATAATCCAAAAGTTTTATTGCCTTGCTCTCATTTACTCAGTTTTCCTCTATTTTGTTTAGCATAAGATTTGATGTTTTTTCTCCATTTTAGTTGTGCAGGTCAATTGTGAACTAACTTATGTGACTGTTGTTACACATAATTTTTTTTATTAGGAAAATTACCATCGGTTTGGATCTTTCTCTATCCATAAATGTGTCCCAAAGAATTCCTTGCAAAGTTAGAATCCAAATTCGCCCAAAGGAAGTGGAATTCCTAAATCCCATGGTTCAAAACCTTATTTTTGGCTCCCTGCGCAGTCCCCTAGTTAATGTTATGCATCCAACTCACAAAATAGAATAAAGAGATAAATTAACAACTTAAAAAGTAGCCTCTTCGAGGGGGCAACCTCCTTTACATTACATCAATGAACAATTCTTAGATGATACAAATGACAAGACCTCATTTCTATATATAGGAGTCTAAGGGTTCACAATATAATCAGAGCCGACATAAAAATAATAATGTAAGGGCACAATAATAACAATAGTTGTCTTCTATGGGGAACAATAATAACAATATGGGGACAACATGGGCACAACAATAACAATAAGGGGCTATAATGACAAGAAATAATAAGGGGATACACTAGTATTATAGGGACATAACATGCCCCTCTCCTTCAAAAAAGTGCTTTCCTCAAAACTTGAGTAGTTCTGGATGCTTCTGTATAAAATTCTCATCCTCCCATGTGGAATCTTCAACAGGTAAGTTCTTCCACTTTATGAGATACTCTGAAATTGATCGATTTCGTAGTTGTCAAGTTCTTGTTTCTGTGACTGCTTCAGGTTCCAATATGATTTTTCCTTCCTCATCGTGTTCTTGCAATATTGTTTGAAGTGGGAGCTTGTCACCTACAACCTTATTTATGCATGAAACATGGAAAACTGGGTGCACTCGGGAAGATGCAAGAAGCTCCAATTTCTATGCCATAGTACCAATCTTTTGCAATACCTTGTACAGACCATAATACTTTGGTGATGTTTTATTACCCTTCTTAGCTTGCTTGAGGGACATTTGTTTGTATGGTTGTAGTCGTAGAAATACCCAGTCACATACATCAAAAATTATTTCCTTCCAATGCTAATCTATCTGTTGTTTCATTCTATTATGCACTAAAGTGAGGTTATCATTTAAGAGTTGGAGAACTTGTTGTTGATGCTTAATGTGATCTTCCACTTATTGAACCTTAGAATTTTATCTTAAATATCATGTTGAAAATGCAACAAGATGATGGAGCTTAGTGAAAAGAAGTCGCCTTCACTAAGTGGGCCCGCAGGCTATTTTTGGCGCAAAGTCTATTTTTAGACTATGTTTATTTTTAGACATATGGATCATGGTCTATGAGTTGAAGGATGCTATTTGTGGATGATTGGTCATGTTGGTAAAAATAGATGGACTTCTATTTTTAGACATATGGGCAGAGTCTATTTTTAGACTGCCAGGCTAAAAATAGAACAGTTGAATATTATTAGCTCTTAATAATATTTGGACTATAAACATTATCTTATCCTCTTGGAGCACTTCAGTTCGAGCTACGGATGTGGCACATGCAACTGCCAGAAGTAAATACGCTTTTCTTATGGGTTAGTTGAGCTATTACATGATGGACTTCAGTTAGAACTCAAGTGATTGAGTTTGGTGGAGTTGATTGAGGAGTTGATGGAGTTGTGTTCAGTTTGACTTGGTTGAACTAGTTGTATTTAGTCTAACTACAGAATACACTAGTGATGAGTGATGTGAATTAATTGTTAATTAATTCACTAATTATTAACTCATAAAGCAACTAAAGAATACATCAGTTAACTCAGTGCATGGATAGTTCAGTGGAGACAGGTATTAGAGGTGGAGACTACTATCAGTTGTGACTATAGCTATGCATGAGATTTACACAATCAATGATTGAGATTGCCAATGAGTATTGCACAGTACAAGCCAAGGAAAAAAAGCTTGGATCATTCCCATTATTGCTTTGGATTGATCAGTAGAGGCAGGCAGACAGCGGAGGAGATTTGAACGTGTGACTTGATTCAGATTTGAGCTAGTTTGTGTGTAGCAGGTGGAGATAGTACTGAGTAACTGTGAGGAGTATTGTACTATGTATTGTTACATGTTCTCTATCATTATAATATACAGATAGTTGGGGGTTTTCAGATCTATGCTTTCCCCAGTACATACTGTGTTGATATGTGTGATTGATGTTTCATTGTTTTTAATTCCGCAAAATTGATGATCAACGTAGAGGAGGTTATGTATTATGCATGCATTCCACAAATAGTGTATAATTAGGATAATCTCTATGAATAAGTGTCATATTATTCAAAATTTGTACATGGTATTGGAGCAGAGTTGATCATCAGATCTATTATTCATAAAGTGATTACATTTTATTTCTTCAGGCAGAGTCTGTAATCGAGCCAGGTAGCCTCTGGATTCATCCTTCCTTTGGAAGGTGAGATATCTGGTGAATGCCCATACAGTCAATCTCTGTATGAGAAATACTTTGATCTCACGAATTTTATATCAGAAGCGATTGAGTTTTGAGTTGATGGAATTCAAATTTGCAGCAGTGTTTTCTTGGTGTGAAAGTTGAAATGTCTTTCAACAGATTACGATTGGAGTATGCCCTTGAAGGCAGCTCAAATTATATTGCATGGAAAGATAGGACAGAGGTGGTGTTAGATGACAATGGGTTGAAGGAGTTCATAAAGGTTGAGGTCCCAAAGCCTACTGATGCTGCTCACGTTGAGGTTTGGCAAAAGAAGACAGCAAAGTGTCCAAGGATTCTGTTGGAGGGCTCGAAGGATCACATCGTATCCAGCCTGCATGGAAAGGCTTCTCCATACTTGATGTGGAAAGCATTGACAGATTTATTCCAAAGAAAGAGTGACCAGAGGAACTTAGCGCTCAAGGATAAACTCAGAAACATTAAGTTTGAGAATGGAGACAGTATGCCCAAGTATCTCACGAAGTTCACCCAATGCCAGGATGAGCTGGGAAGTGTGGGGGTGACTGTTGATGATGAGGACTTGGTGAGCTTGGCTCTTCTTGGTCTTCCAAAGAGTTGGCATTCCTATCAGGACTATGTCAATGGTCGGGAGAAATTGCCAGGATGGGAGAGACTTTGGTCTGATCTTGTGCAGGAGGAGATCAGGCGGAATACCAGAGATGGATCTTCATCAAAGGCATCTGATGAAGAAAATTGTGCTTTGGCTGCCAAAGCAAAGAAGGGGAAGGAGAAGGGTTCTCTTTCCGAATCCAGTTCTTCCAATGATGGGAAGAAGGTTGATAAATCAAAAGTGCGATGCTTTCGTTGTCATGAGGTGGGCCATTATGCTGCAAATTGTCCACGGAGGAAATCCAAGAAAGGATCCCAGGAAGGATCTGAAGGTGAGGCACTTGCTTCACAGTTTGAGTTGGATTTCACACTCTTTGCATGCATGGTTTCATCCATGGTGGGAAGTGGTTGGTTTCTTGATAGTGGAGCTTCTTTCCACATGACCGGTGACAAGAGTTTGCTCAGTACTTTGGAGGAGAAATATTTCCAGATACTCATAGCGATGTGTAATAATGAGAAGTATAGTGTCTCAGGTGCAGGCACAATTATTTTTCAGAGGGAGCACAAAGCTTACATTACCTTGACCGATTTCAAGTATGTACCAGGACTGTAGAGAAACTTGGTGTCGATCACGATGATGGAAGACAGAGGCTATGATGTAGTCTTCAGTAAGGGAAAGGTTTTCCTTAGACACATCATCACTAGACAGGTGAAGCATATTGGTTCACGGGTTAAGAACCTGTATGCTCTTGAGGTTCAAGATGAATGCAAAGCCTTAAGTAGTGAGGCAATTGATGGAGACTTGGTGGTTGAGAGGGAGTGTATATTACTTCTCAACATGCAGAGCTAGAAGAAGTCTGAGACGATTATGGAGGAGCCACGATTGGTGCAGCAGTTTTAGGAGGTTGTGGAGCAGCCACAACAAGGGAAGCTGAGAGGAGATCAAGTAGAGACATCTACTCATGCAAAGACATCCAGTAGGGGGAAACTTCGAGCCAGGTGGGCTAAGGGATCGCATGCAGCCATACCTCTAGGTAGGAGGTGGGGTGATGTGGATTGATCGTCCCAAGGAGGAGGGGCAGGATCCTTGAGGTACCCAACCTCTTGGATGGGACCTTGCTACGGGAGCCCCGATGTGGAGTAGCAGGAACTAGCTGATTGGGTAGAGACAGATGCGTATGGAGCGGCAAAGAGAGCGAGAGTGCAGGGAATCCCAGGATAGCGCATAGCTAGCAGGCTGCAGCAATGCGAGAGGCACAAGTGATTTGCATAGTGCTAGGTGGCACAGAGAGGTGTGCAATGGTGCGAGATGCATGGAGATGTTGTAGTAGTGTAGATGTCAGAGAGGGAGCACTTGTCAGTAGCAGGTAGAGCTTCAGCATTAGAGTATGTTCCTAGCCCACTAGAGTGGTCAGTTGGGAGTGTTTTTGTTCCAAGTGTTGTTGGGGAAAGTGGACCGGGCAAATGTGTTGCATGCAGAACATTCCAGAGTTGCAAGATAGGGGTTGCAAATAATCCATATCTTGTTGAGAGGGAGCATTGAAAATGCAACAAGATGATGGAGCTTAGTGAAAAGAAGTTGCCTTCACTAAGTGGGCCCGCAGGCTATTTTTGGCACAAAGTCTATTTTTAGACTATGTATATTTTTAGACATATGAATCATGGTCTATGAGTTGCAGGATGCTATTTGTGGATGATTGGTCGTGTTGGTAAAAATATATGGACTTCTATTTTTAGACATACGGGCGGAGTCTATTTTTAGACTGCCAGGCTAAAAATAGAACAGTCGAATATTAGTAGCTCTTGATAATATTTAGACTATAAACATTATCTTATCCTCTTGGAGCACTTCAGTTCGAGCTACAGATGTGGCACATGCAACTTCCAGAAGGAAATACACTTTTCTTATGGGTTAGTTGAGCTATTGCATGATGGACTTCAGTTAGAACTCAAGTGATTGAGTTTGGTGGAGTTGATTGAGGAGTTGATGGAGTTTTGTTCAGTTTGACTTGGTTGAACTAGTTGTATTTAGTCTAACTACAAAATACACTAGTGATGAGTGATGTGAATTAATTATTAATTAATTCACTAATTATTAACTCATAAAGCAACTAAAGAATACATTAGTTAACTCAGTGCATGGACAATTCAGTGGAGACAGGTGTTAGAGGTGGAGACTACTATCAGTTGTGACTATAGTTGTGCATGAGATTTGCACAATCAATGATTGAGATTGCCAATGAGGATTACGCAGTACAAGCCAAGGAAAATGAGCTTGGATCATTCCCATTCTTGCTTTGGATTGCGCAATAGAGGTAGGCAGATAGCAGAGGAGATTTGAATGTGTGACTTGATTCAGATTTGAGCTAGTTTGTGTGTAGCAGGTGGAGATAGTACTGAGTACTTGTGAGGAGTATTGTACTATGTATTGTTACATGTTCTCTATCATTATAATATACAGATATTTGGGGGTTTTCAGCTGTATGCTTTCCCCAGTACACACTGTGTTGATATGTGTGATTGATGTTTCATTGTTTTTAATTCCACAAAATTGATGATCAACGTAGAGGAAGTTATGTATTATGCATGCATTCCCAAAATAGTGTATAATCAGTATAATCTCTGTGAATAAGTGTCATATTATTCAAAATTTCTACATATCATGTGATGGACAGTGGATGATATCCATAAAGTGCCATAAATGGGGTCATTTTTGTTGCAGTATGGAAGCAAGGGTTATACCACCATTCAGCCAGAGACAACCATTTGACCCATTGTGTATGCTTATTAGATACAAAGAAATGAAGACATGCTTCCAAACATTTTTTCACTATCTCAGTTTGCCCATCCGATTGAGGATGATAAGATGAGCTATGAGATAATTGAGTACCCAGACAAGAAAATAATTCTGTCCAAAAATTTCCACTGAAAATGGGATCTCTATTGCCTACAATAAATTTGGGTTTCCATGTAGCTTTTGAATTGTTTCCATAAATTTAGTAGCAACTGTACTGGCTTTAAATGGATGAGATAATGCACAAAAGTGTGCTTACTTGGTAAGTCTATCAACTACCACCATGATGACACTCTTTCCTTCAGACTTGGGTAAACCTGTGATAAAATCCATTGAAACCTCCTCCCAACATTGACTTGGAATGGATAAAGATTGTAATAGATCTCGGATCTTAATTGTATCAACTTTATTTTGTTGGAAAACCAAACATTCCACCATAAACGTTTGAATATCAGATTTAAGGCCATCCCAAAAAATTCCTTCTTAACCTTGTGGTAAGTTTTTTAAAATCCTGAGTGCCCTCTTAAGGGAGAGGTGTGCAATTCCATAAGAATATTTTGTTTGAGTTGGTAATTCTTAGAAAGGTATAAGCGATCTTTGTACCATAACGAATCATTTTTATATCTAAATGTATCAGATGTATTGGGATCTTGCTGTAACTTTTGAATGAGTTCCCACACTTCTTCATTATTCTTCCATTCATCCCTTGCTCCATTTATCCAATATGGTTGGATAATAGAAATGGTGAAAAGCATTGCTTCCACATCCTCATCCATTATTGAGAGTGCATCTGTAACAACATTTTTCTTCCCTTTTTTGTAGATGACTTCAAAGTCATAACCCAACATCTTTGTGACCCATTTTTTCTGCTCTTTTGAAGATAATCCTTGTTCTAAAAAGTATTTAAGACTATCATGATCCATTTTTACCTTGATGTGTCTTCCCATTAGGTATGGTCGCCATTTCTTAAGTGTGTGTTATATTGTCAACATTTCCCTCTCATAAATACTCTTGTGTAAGTACTTTCCTTTGATTTGATGACTTTCAAAAGAAATGTGTCTTTCTTCTTGCATTAAAGCAAGACCAATTCCATTCCCTGAGGCATCACATTCCATAATAAAGGTTTTTGTGAAGTCTGGTGTAGCAAATATCGGTGCTTGGCACATTTCCTCTCTAAGATGTTCAAAGGCCTTCGTTGCTTTTGGAGTCCAAGAAAATGCATCTTCCTTCAGTAATGTTTTTATAGGTGCTCTATTCTCCCATAATTATTAAAAAACTTGTCATAATACCCTATCAACCTGAGAAATCCTCGGAGATGCTTTATGGATGTGGTGAGTTTACATTCCTTAATGGATTTAATTTTGCTAGGGTTTACCTTAAAACCTTCATGAGATACAATATGACCTAGACATTCCACCTCTTGTACTCCAAATAAACATTTGGAGGTTTTTTCATGTAATTGTTTCTCATCCAATAGTTTGAGCATCCTGTCAACATGTTGAACATGATCCTTCCAAGACTTGTTGTAGATTAATATATCCTAAAAAATACCAACACATATTTTTGAAGGAAGGATTTAACAATGGAATTCATCAAACCTTGAAATGTAGAAGGTGCATTGGTAAGGCCAAAAGGCATGACCAAAAATTCATAATGACTATCATGAGTTCTAAATGTTGTTTTCAGAATGTCTTCAGTCTTCATTTTGATTTGATGATATCATGAATGAAGATCCAACTTGGTGAAGTAAACCAATCCATGAAATTCATCGAATAATTCATCAATGACGAGAATGGGAAATTTATCTTTAATAGTGAGCTTGTTGATCTCCCTATAATCCAGACACATGTACCATGATCCATCCTTCTTGTGCACCAATACTACTGGAGCAGAGAAAGAAATTTGACTAGGTTGAATTATATTATCCTCTAGCATTTCTGCAACCATACATTCAATTTCACTCTTTTGGGCATAGGGATATCTTTAAGGCCTGATGTTTGGAGGAACACTTCCTGGAATAAAATGAATAAAATGAATAGCATGATCATGATCATGAATTAGTGGGAGACCTTTGGGAGTCTCAAATACATTGGAATGATTGTCCAAGATATTTTAGGGATTTGGAGAAATAGATGATTTCGATGTGGGAACCTCTAGTGAAAATGATTGTGCAATTATGCCTCGTTGTTGTTTATTTAGAGGCTTTTTCATGACGTTAGAGCTGATTGTCTTTCCCAGTTTCCCTACGATACTGCTTAATTCAACTTCCTTTCCTTCCGAAAAAAATTCAAGAAAATTTCTTGAAAATTAAAAGTTATCGTACCTAAAGTTTGTATCCATTGGACTCCTAGTACAAGATCAGCACCACCCATTGGAACAGAAAACATTAGACTATTAAATACATATTATCTCATGGATAACTTGATATTATGGTGCTTTCTAGAGAATTTTATGGTTCCTCCATTTGAAACCATCACTTGACACTTTGGTGCTAGATATTGGAAGCAATTCAATTCTTTTCCTATCTTACAATGAATAAATTACGAGTACTGCTCGAATCAATCAACACTATCATGTTTTTCTTCTTGATGTGTCCCTCTATATTGAGAGTTTGAGGAGTTGTAATTTCGGCCAATACATTACAAGATATGGTCAGATTAATTTCTTATTTCTCTAGGGTTCTCCCTTGGTGTATATTGTCTTCTTTTGATGTTTCTTATTCCTTTTCTTCCTCCTTAACAATCTATGTAAAATAATTTCTTCTCAGCACACTTATGACCTTTAGTGTATTTGCTATCACAATTGTAACAAAGACCTTTTGCTCTCTTTTCTTCCAATTGTTGTGGTCTCAATCTTGTAGGTTGTGGAAGGCTAGGGGCAACAACACTTCCATCTTTATAGTTGTGAGTGGTAGGATCCCTTGTTGCCATAATTATTCTTTCAATTTTTCTTCCCAACCTAAATGCCTTCTCCAATGAATCAGGTTCCCAAACGAGAACCTCATGTTGGATGTTATCATTTAAATTCCCTATGAACACATCAATCCTATGCTCCTCTGGAATATATTTTACCCTTACATTCAATTTTTGGAAGTTCTCAATGTGCTCCACCATTGAACCCTTTTGCTTGAGATTTATCAATTGGCTAAAAAAGGTTGCTTTTTGTATCCTCATAATGTGCTATCATTTCTTTAGTAAAAATTTCCAAAGTGACATTTTTTTTATGAGATCAAATCCATCAATGCCATACAAACTGATTGGTTTCCAAATATAAAGTTTCAATGTGTACCTTTTGTGTGTTTTGCACATTATGGAGTTCAAAATATTGCTCCATTTGTAGTATCCATATTATGGGATCCCTGCCATCAATATTCCTCATATCAATCTTTATAACATGGTGGGTCTTCAATCCAATGTTAGAGTCTATGAAATCATGATTACCATTTCTTTTGTTCTCATCATGAGTTTCCTTTACTACCCTTTCGCCATTAGTAAGCATTTCTTGTAGCAACTTTGTCAAATCTATCTTCAAATACTCAATGTTGCCTTTAAGTTTTTCTTCTATACCATCCATCTTAGCTTCCATGTCATCCATATTAGCTTGCATTCCATTCTTTAAGCCATCCATATTAGCTTAAGTTACTTTTTGTGAGAGCGAAATTTGTTGCACTCGGTCTCGTAATTTTGATATATCATGTTGCATTTTTTCCTCTTCTTCATGTGTCATAGTACAGATTTCAGGTTTCTTACTAGGTGTTTCAATTTTATTTCTTTGAGTTATAATGAATAATAATTATTCTTCAAAATTCCTTTTGAATCACTTCAAACTACTTTCTCAAACAAAACTTATGCAAATTTTTAAAAAATTGCACATCGTTATTTTCCCTTTGTATGATTTCGATATCGAAACGACTGTAACTCTGTAATTTCCGATCTCCAAGTTCTAAAGTTATGGGTTGTGATATCCCTCTAATTCCTCTTTCCAACCCCACAAGTATGATCACAATTGGATTCTCCAATAATGTGTTATATCCAATATCTTGCGATGACCTAATTATAGAATGGTTCAGTGGAGCGAACTTGTACAACGTGCCACATATCACTATTTCGACCTTCAGCCCTAAAAAAAATACCCAAAAAACTAAAGTACATCCTCTTTCTTTCACTTCTTATGAAATTTGAATCCAATGCTCAAAGAAAAGTGATGACGATTTTACCAAGGTGACCTGTTTGAGATCGAATTCAGAAGCCTGCAAAAACTATATTTTCCTCAGTTCATATCTTCCAAAGTGTAGTGAGACAAGATCTTAAATTCGGTCATGAGGTTCACCACTATTTCATATTAAATGGGTTTTAATTTCAGATTCTGAAGCTTCGTAAAAAACACATTATAGGGAAAATTCCACAATGACCTTTTTGAAGCAGAAAAACACTAGAATCCAAAGCTCTGATACCAATTGTTATGCATCCAAATCACAAAATAGAATAAAGATATAGATTAAAGACTTAAAAAGTAGCCCCTTCAAGGGGGAAACCTCCTTTGCCTTACATAAATGAAAAATTCTTGGATGATACAAGTGATGAGACCTCCTTTCTATATATAGGATTCTAAGGGGTCACAATATAATTAGAGATGACATAACAATAATAATGTAACAACACAACAATAACAATAGTGGGTTTTTATGGGGCACAATAATAACAATATGGGGAAAACATGAGCACAAAAATAACAATAAGGGGCTACAATGAAAATAATAATAAGGGAATACACTAGTATTATAGGGACTTAACAGTCGATTTTTGCACATATGCAAAAAAATCAATTAGGAATTGCACATACGTCCGCACTGTCTTAGACTGTGACCTGCAGATATGAATTAACACATGTAAAAATAAAAAGTAAGTCAAGAAGCATTCTTAGTCATATCTATTCCACTAACAAGCTCTAAATGGTTGCCTATTTAGCCCCGATCCCTCCCATCATTGATTTACTCCCTCTCTTTTTGGAACTCTTATCCCACCATTAGTGGATCTCATCCCATGGGAAATGGATCCCAAACTTCCCACTCTTGGCCTATAAAGATAATTGGGCCTGAGGATTGATGAGGACTATTGGAAGTAGGCTTATGCTATAGGAATAAGGTTGGAAGGCTATTCATTCAAGTAGAGGGTTGGAGATTGTGGGAAGGGACTTACAACATCAAGGCTTCATGGTTGTAGGACTATTATTAATTTTATTAATATAAAGGCATTTGTTATTTCTCAACTACATCTTTGTTGACATAATTTATATGATTCCTTCATCTCCTACATAGATTTTGATTTCATATTGATCAGTTTATGATACATGCTTGTATAAATTATTTTGTTTACCTATTATGCTAGATACTGGATGCTTCGATCCCATGTATGTTTCTGTCTATGTAGATATTAGTTAGTACAACATGGAGAAACTATGGGAAGCAATGGGAAGATCTCTAAAGCCTTGAGAAGAGCGGATGACCTAAATCTTTGATGGGAACTTCCTCAATCATTTTGATTAAACTTTAAGTGGAATCTATCATAGTATTTGTTTCGATCAACATAGTCTAGAGAAAGGTAGTAGTTCTTGGTTGTTTGATACTAGAATTCTCTGGAGTCTATGGAGATCGCCCGTGTCTGCAAGAGGGATAAGTCCACATAACAAATTGGTGACTCTGTTGGGGACTCATCTCACTCTCCATTATTTTTCTTGTTTGACCTTTTGAACCTTCTGTAGAAGACCTCTCTAAGTGTGTGGAAAGATTAAAAATCTGGATTTTGAGTTTTACTTGACTTTTTTTTTTTTTTTTTAATTTCCCCATTGTGTGCACTTTAGCTTCAGGAACATAGCAGACTTTTGCATAATTTCCTTCTGCAACAATGCGTATGCACACTGGTTTCCTCTATGACCTGCACACATACCTGGAATTTTTGAAAATTCCAGTTTTATCCACATCGAGCCCATAGTTTTTGGTTTTTCCTATTTAGTTACACTTGTTTGCATCTTCTTTGAGTGTTTGTCAGTTTAGCTGAGTGTTGTGAAGATATTTTCTTGTTATTATCTTGTTTTTGCAAATTAGGGTAAATTATCATCTAGTGAATGGTCGATCTATCAAAAGAGAGATCAATTGGTCTTGCCTTTTGTTGTGGCCACCAACAACCCCCCTCCTTATTTAGTATTAGCAATAACACTAGATAAGTGGGGACCCTTAGTAAAAAATTCAAAAAATTCAATTAAGGCTCATGTATTTTACTCCTTAAGAAAACATCGCATCGCGCAAAGAATGATAGGACATTTCCTTATGAGTAAAAATGATAAACTGCGAGAGTGCGACGCGAATTCCATCGCATCGCATGCATTAAGAAACTCTCACATTGGAAAACCTTAAAAAATCACTGATATCCGATATGCGATATCGCATATCGCAATGTCGCACGAAAAAAACATAACCATTTAACGATTGTAACGATCTGCGATCTTGCGATAGCACGATACTACGATCCGCGATCTTGTGATAGCGCGATCGAGCAACCCTACGATAACACATCTTAATGAAATTTGCGGTAATGCGATGCGAATCGAAGAAACATTCCATCGCAGATTTTCCCCGGCTCAACATTCAAGAAAAGATTTCCATAAACTAAGAACTGGATATGCGCTTTAATGATAATTAATGAATGATACGCCAGTTGTTAATGAAAGATGGTTTTGTGTTTTTCGAAGAGTCAGTTCACGTCAGTTGGCATGTTTATGTACATCCGTAGAGCTTAAAGATTTCTTGTCGATTTTTATTATCATTACTCTCTCCTCATGAATGAACTGCAGGAACGAAAAATAGAAGTAACACAAAGCAATGTGCAGGAAGCCATGACAGAAAAGGGTAAAGCTCCAATGCTCAGAGACAGAGAAAAGATGCCCTCATAAGAAGATACCACATGCAATAGAGCCGCAGATTCATAGAACGCTGCTGAGCTATCCATTACAGATCTTTCATTCACAGCCATGGTTGAACGAATAGTTGAACAATGCTGATATCAACAGACAATTTAACGCTCAAGGTCAGAAGCTCACTAAAGCAGTATTTTTACAAAGTTTGAAGCTTATACCCGGTGAAGGAAAAGGCGCTAAAGGCGAAAAACGCATCAGAGAGGCCTGGATCAAAGAACGAAGGCAGTTTCCCTAGCGCTAATCCCGCATCGCTGAGAAAATTGCTCAAAAAGAAAAGCCTCTAACTGCTTAGTCACTTGTAAGCCTGGAAAACGCAAGAAAGCAATGGTAAAGAACAAACTGGAAACATAAAGCTCAAAGAAAAGGCAGAAGCAATTCGAGGATTAACCAAGTGGAACTTGGATTATTACTGAGCATACATAGTAAATCCACATAGCCAGAGGATGACTCTCGAGTTTATCATCGATTTTGCTGAAAAAATGGTGCCAGATCTTACCATTTCTATTTGCTTAGCTCAACCAAAAGTGGAAGACAGTCAGCCAACTCTACCCAGGCAAATATTGAATGCTTGCAACATTAAGGAGCAAATGCAGAAATAGTTAGATATTAAATTTAATTTTTAGAAATAGTTTTGCTTAAAAAATGGCGGTCATTTAAACCGTATCCTGAATCTGTGTAATTAAGTTATTTAGTTTGTAGTATTTAAACCCTTCTCATGCATTTAGAGAAGGGTCCAGAAATTTATCAAAAACTTGTCCTCAGAACATGCACTTTTGCACCCTCAGAGGAGGTTTTGGTGAATGAATGGATCAAGATTTGTTGATGTTTTCATTTGATATCTGCTACTGATGTTGCACTTCTGTACTCTTAGTGGATGTTAGAGCAAGGAGAGATAAATCATTGTTGCTTGAAGCTTATGAGTAGGACTAGTCATAAATGGTACTTTTATCTCTTGACCATTTCTGCTTATATGTTAAAGTGATATACCGTTTTTAGTTGTTTATGTATTAGTGCATGAATGCTTGAGTTATCATTTGGCACTTTTGTACGGTGATAGCTATTTATTTATGCCTAATTTATGAATAACTCATTATGCGACATGTTGTTCACAACTGTTTCATTTAACTTTTTATGCGAAATGGTTCATCTTGATTGATTTCCTTTCTTATAATCGCTGAATGATCTTTATTACCAGTTGTTATTTGAAATCCCTTTAGATTGCATAATAGAAGAATTACATCCCGGGTTAGTATAGATTTAGATGTGATGTTTATTAGATTACAATAGCATAGAATTAGATTAAAGTTTGAATTAGAATATCTTATATAGGAATTGTTAGATCAGCAACATCAAATTCTACACACACACACTCATAGATTGGGAAACTGGTCCCATTATCCCCAGTCAGACCTGCTATACCAAATGGATAAGGAGCTTCCAACCAAGGTCCGGATCGAGCAGTTATCCCCCTTGTTGTTGACCCGATTTTCGGGGCTTCAACACCTTTTTAACTGTCTGTCTTTCTTTTCTTGGTCAGATTAGGCCTTGAGTTTTGTTTTCTCGTTTGCGAAATATTATTTTGTGTGTCTAAAGCAATGATTTACAAGATTGGGTATTGTTTGTCAAAAATACTTCTAATGCTATTTTTGAAGTGAAAATTCATTTTTCCTTCTGTTGCTGAAGTGTTCATGAGTTTTACTCTTTATTGCAAGTGAATTCATAACATTCAAAATTGGATATCTGCATTTTAGGAAAAGCGATATATTGGGATTTATAGTTTTTTTTTTCACATTTCTTTTGAAAAATTTGAAAGACTCTTTCCTTTATTTAGATAGAAATTCATTGAAATGAAAAGACAACAATTTCATTTTGGATTGCATTAGTCTTTGCGTCAAGTCATAATTTCATCACTTTCACCTCCATTACCTTTGAGTAAATAACAACTCTTAAAATCAACGCCAATAAAATCAATCTAGAAATCTTTTACTTTTAGGGCTCCTTTCCACCTATAATAGATCAGGTTGTAGAGCTTTGGAATAGGGAGGTGAGTTAAATTTCAAAAGATGTAGACAAACATTATCATCTTGTGATAGGGACAAAAATCCATTTACTGCAAATTTTCTCTGCAAAGCTCCCCTTATAAAGGAATTAAGCACGAGATCATATCAGACCTAGTGAAGTGATCAACCCCACTTCATTTTCTCTGGTAGAGTGATTTACAAGTACTAAAAATGGTGCCGAAAGGTACTTGGTAGTCACTTGGAAGCAAACCTCAAGTTAACCATGTTGAGGAAATTTTAAGGGGATTGAGCTTTGTTACTCTGCCCTTGCATGTACATCCAATATGAAAGTGTCCCCCCAAGTTAAATTGTTTTACATGGTAACCTTAGTAACCATATTCTTAGGGATCTACCCAAGGTGATGACGGAGGGGAAATCTCTGTTGTACCTGGAATAGACATTTACTAGACTCACTTGGAAATTTCTAGAGGGTATTATTCATTCAAGATGGCATAAATGAATTTTACTTGCACTGGATCGTGTACATTAAGTAGGTTGTCAACATAACTAGTTCCACCTGCTCTATCTATAATCAATTTTCACTTTGATCTCTATGACATTGGGTTTCATAATGAACTAGTGATTTCGCTATGAAAATCTTGTTTTCATGGTTGAATCCTTAGATTTTTCTAGCACGTGTTAACTATTTTTTCACTTCTTAGAGAGCTCAAGATTGGATTCCGATTATTGTTTGATTTTGTGATAAAAATTCCATTCTGGATGAATCACCAAGGAAGTAAGGTAGAATGCAAGGTAAACCCCTTGAGTTTAAACCTAGTCAATTAGAAAAGATAAAAACTGAAAGGTCAAAATCAACAACATCTAGAGACTCAGAACAACCTAAAACATCTACAATTTTAAATTTGAGACAGTATAAATCAAAGTGAATCTAATGCAAGAAGTATAATCAAGCTTAGTTCATTCTAACCTAGAGATTACCGAAGTAGTTCAAACTTAATCTGATACTGGTGAAGTTCCAGACACTGAACTAATCGAACCATAAGTATAAGAATCTAACTCTGATATTTCTCAACCTGAATCACCTTCAGCTATTATAGATCCTACTCCTGAACCACCTTCACGTCAAAGGAAGCTGATAATTACAACTGGATTAACTCCTGGGTTAATTACCACTGAAGACACTACTAGAAATGAAGAGGGAGAAACACCTCATTCTCCATTTACTGTTGATGAATCCAAGAGTTTTTCCAAGAGTTCCTTTTGATCCTTTCTGACCTAATTCTTGGTATTCTACCCCTTTTGAATTCTTATTTCATAGTTTTCCATCCCAACTTATTCTTTCTTATTTGATCAAGTGCTCATGTCCTAAGTGTCGTAAAATGCTCAAAATTTAAAGTGCTTAGAACTAGTTCAAAGTTGAATGACTGGAAAGTGCTCATCTTCCCGATTCTGGCACCGCAAACGGTTCGAAAAATGGTCGCCGTATGAGGAAGTTATGGCAAAAAGAAGAATTTGTCCATAACATTAGAAATTTTAATTTTTCAAAAAAAAAATTAAAAAAGGAATATTCCGCCAGCACGAAATCCGAGGCAACCACCCAAACATTAAATGTAACTGCAGTTAAGTTGGTGGAATTTTGGCAGGAGCGCCAAATTTGGCGGACCCGCCATAATTGGCGGAGCTATCTGGAGTTAACTAAATTTAGCTGGAGTTTTTCTAGGGGCAAACTGGAGAAACTTTAAATGGCCATAACTTTGGCTAGGAAAGTCGGTTTTGGAAGAATGTTTTTTGATTTTGGGTATTTTCGACCTTCTGAAGCCATTGGTGCAGGTCTTACAGCCATCTGAGGTCATTTTCAGAGGTTTTAGAGCTGTGAAAGTTCTAGGAGCCACCAGGGCCAAGTTTTGTGAAGACTGTATCGGGTTGCAGGTATCCATTGGAGGTGATCCAATAGTCAATCCTGAAGGATTCAAGTGCTCTGAATCCATTTTTACCATATGTTTCTCCTGTAGATGCGTCTATTCAGCTGTATTTTCAATTTGAGCATTTAATAAAAACAAGGACAAGCCCGGTTGGGAGCTTTGGACCCAGCAGACGTAGCCCTGGAGGGGGTGAACTGCTTTATCAACTTCTTTTGCATTTGTGGTTGATTTATTTTGCAGAACAAATTCATTTTAATGTGTTAAATAGTAAAAGGAAATAACTCTGGTATGCTTAAATGGGTCATGAACAACTGAAAATTTCATGTGTTTTCTTTCTGCAAGACATGGAAATCTTTTAAACATGTTTAATTCTGAATTGAATACCTTGCAAACAAATTTCAAGTAGTTTCAAATACAGATCAAGTTGGTATCAGAGCTCAGGGTTTTGTGCAAATATCTTCCAACTGTCTTGCAAAGTATTGATGCTTACCAGGTTGAAACTTAAAAGAGGGGAAGGATAGTTGACTAGAGAACGAGAGAATCCTCAGTCAAGGAAGGCCAGAGAGCCATCACCTCCACCTTCAATTTCACCCTCAAGAGTCTCAGCAGAAGCTTCAAGGATGTTTGAACATGAAGGAGAAATCCCTACAGAGACAGATCCAAGAGAAGAAGAAAGAGTCTTCAGAAAGGCTTTCTTGGACCTCACTGAAATGGTGAGGATATTGTACCAAGAAAGAAATGAGAAATTGGCTGGAGAAGGGTCCAAACATCCACATGAAGGAGAGGGCTCTTCAGGAGGTAAGAAGGATGATGATCATTCCAAGAAAGGACATGGAGGAAATGGTGATCCACCACCCCCATCTTCACCTTCTTCCTCTTCATCTTCGTCTTCTTCTGTTCATAAGCATAGATCCTCTGGAAAAAGTCCTTTTTTGAAGCTTGATGTAAAATTCAAATTACCTATGTTTAATGGTGAAGTGAATGCAGAAAAGATTGACAACTGGATTAGGCAGTTGGAAGTTTACTTGAGGATCCAAAATATGCATGATGATGCCACAAAGATTCAGTTGGCTTCTTTGAGAATGGATGGAGCAGCATTGGTCTGGTGGGAGGCCAAGACTAAAGAGGAGATCAAGAAATTTGGTAAGGTTACCTTAACATGGCCTGAATTTCTGTTAGCCATTAGAAAACAGTTTTATCCTCTTGCTCACATGCAGAAAACCATTATGAATTGGCAAAATTTCAGACAACGTAAGGGTCAGAGTGTCCAAGACTACACCCAAGAATTCAGGAGAAGAGCTCTCTTGTTAGGGGTAGATTTACAGACCCAAGAAACCTTGCTGAAATACATCAGTGGCTTGCATAGCTACCTTAGACACACCATCTTGATGTTTAACCCTACTAGCCTGGACGAGGTTTGTGTCCAAGCTACCCATTTAGAGGCAAGGGGAAAAAACACATTTGAAGAGGGTAGAAACAAGCCCCCCAAGGGGAAAAACAAAGAGAAAACCTCCAAGGGAAAGGGCAAAAAGAATGCATCTGTCAAACAGGAGAGTGAGAAAGTGATCTGTAAACACTGTTCTAAACCAGGTCATGAGGAGAAAAACTGTTGGAAATTATATCCTGAAAAAAGACCTCAATTTAACAAATCCAAAGGGAAACAGAAAACTGCTGCTACTACATCGACACCACAAGATTTAGGGGAAGATTCAGGTGATGAAACCAAAATTACAGCCATGGGTTTGAAAAACTTGAAGGAAAAAGAAATTGAAACTCAAGCCAGCACTAGTACCTCAAACTGCCATGTACAGGCTCCTAATGAGGAAGAAAGAATTGAATTGTTTCATGTGAGGGTGATTTCAAAACATACTAAAATTGACACACTTTTTGATAGTGGGTCACAAGCAAACCTTATATCAGAGGACTTGGTCAAGCAGCTTAAACATGAGACCGTTCCACATCCGAAGCCATATCCACTTGGATGGATTTGCAAGGATGAAAATTTACAAGTTTCGAGAAAGTGCACATTGCGCTTTGCAATTACTGCACATTTTATTGACACAGTTGAACTTGATGTGGTACCTTTTGATATAGCAGGAATTGTTTTGGGAAGTCCTTACCTGTTTGACAGGAAAGCTATCTTTCATCGCCATGAAAACAAATATCATCTGTTCAAAGATGGCAAGGAGTTCATTGTTAGAGCTCATCGCAAGAAGACAAATATAGCGATGGTGAATGCAGGACAGGTAAAAAGGCTGGTCAATTCAAGTAAGAATTTTGTTCTTCTTATGATTAAGCCTAAGGTTGATGTGAATCATGAGTCATTTGAAAATTGTGATCCAAAACTTAAATCAGATCTGTATGATGTAGTTGATGCATATCATGAGATGTTTCAGGAGCCTACAGGTTTTCCTCCTAAGAGGGAGATTCAGCATGAAATCCATTTGCATCGAGATTGTCCTCTTCCGAACATAGGCATGTACCGCATGTCTATAATGGAGAATTCTGAAATAAAGAAGCAGATCAAGGACTTGTTGGACAAGGGTTTCATAAGGCCAAGTACTTCGCGATGTGGGTCACCGATTGTATTGATTCCAAAGAAAGATGGCACTTGGTGTATGTGTGTTGATTTCAGGGCCTTGAACAAGATAACGGTAAAGAATCGTTACCCACTCCCAAGGATAGATGATTTGCTAGACCAGCTGAAAGATGCTCGATATTTCACTAAGCTAGACTTGCGCAGCGGATATCATCAAGTAAGAATTGAAGAAAGTGACATTTGGAAGACAGCCTTTAAAACCAAACAAGGACTCTTTGAGTGGCTTGTGATGCCGTTTGGTTTGTGCAATGCACCTGCAACTTTCATGCGGGTAATGGATGATGTCTTGCGTCCTTTTCTTGATGATTTCATTATTGTCTACTTAGATGACTTCTTAATTTTCAGCAAGTCTAGAGAATATCATGTCATGCATGTTAGAAAAGTACTTGATGTTTTGAAGAAGAATCAGTTATTTCTTAAAATGTCAAAGTGTGAATTTGGAAAGACTTCTTTGGTTTATTTGGGACACATAGTAGGAGGAGGTGCTTTGAGAATTGATCCTGCTAAGATTGAGGCTATTGTGAAGTGGCCTACTCCCAAATCCATAACAGAGGTAAGATGTTTTTTGGGTGCAGCTCAATATTGGAGGAAGTTTATCTCTAACTTCTCTTCTATAGCAGCTCCTATGGAAGCATGCAGTGACAAGTGTGAAGCATGCTTTCCAATGGGGAGGCAAGCAGCAAAAAGCTTTCGAATCTTTGAAAGAGAAGATTAGTTCAGCTCCAGTCCTTGCATTACCATATTTGAGATAGCCATTTGAGATACAAACTGATGCTAGTGATTATGCTATGGGTGCAGTTCTTCTACAGCATGGTAAGCCTATTGCTTTTCATTCTGAAACTTTTAATGGTGCTGTTGTAAATTATCCTACATATGATAAGGAGTTGTATGCGTTGGTACAAAGCGTCAAAAAGTGGAAACACTACTTGATGGGCAAAGAAACTGTTATACATACTGACCATCAACCCTTACAGTACTTGCAATCACAAAGAAAGTTACAACAGTCACGACACTTCAGATGGATGGGCTTCTTGCAATAGTTCCATTTGGTAATAAGGTATAAGAAAGGTACTTTGAATAAGGTTGTTGATATGCTTTCAAGGCCTATTATTGGTGCTGTTACTTTACTTAAGAATGATTCCATTGTACATGATAGTTACATAGAACAATATGCATCTGATGATGACTTTAAAGATGTGTATGCTAACTTGAGTAAAGGGAATCATGTAGAGGAAAATAACTATCACATGCATAACAATTTGCTGTTTCATTTGGGCAAGTTGTGTATACCACAGGGGGAGAGGATAAATGTCATAAGAGAAGCTCATTCTTCTCTTATTGCTGGCCATTTTGGTGTGAGCAAAACAGTTACACATCTACAGAGGTATTGCTATTGGCCTCGCATGGTAGATTATGTTTCAAGGTTCATAAGAGGTTGTTCATTATGTGCTACAAGCAAACCTAGCAATAGGAAGCTTGGTTTGTATACTCCTTTGCCGGTACCTTCTAGACCATGGGAGAGCATCTTTATGGATTTTGTAGGAGGTTTGCCAAAATCTCGAAAGCAACATGATTATTTATATGTAGTAGTTGATCGTTTCAGCAAAATGTGTATACTTATGCCTTGTAAGAAAACTATAATTGCTGAACAAACTGCTGAATTATTTTTTCATCATGTATGGATTCACTTTGGTTTGCCTACTTCCATTATTAGTGACAAGGATTCCAGATTTGTGGGGAATTTTTGGTCCAACCTATGGGAGATGATGGACACAAAGTTGAAGAAAAGTATTGCTTTCCATTCGCAAACAGATGGACAAACCGAAGTTGTGAACAGAACCATTGTGCACCTCTTGAGAGGTTATTGCAACAAGCATCCCAAGCTTTGGGATGAACATTTGCACTACATACAGCATGCTTACAATCGTGCCAAGCACTCTTCCACAAACACCTCATCGTTTGAAGCTTGTTTTGGTTACTTGCCAAAATCGCCTCTTGATTTCATTCTCGAGAAAGATGTTGCCATTGAGGGACATAGTGACATTGACAAAGCTCATTCATTCATTGAAAGAATTCAGCAAATACATCAGCAAATTCAAGAACAACTTGAGAAGAGTCAAGGCAAGTACAAGGAAAGACACGACAAGCATAGAGTCGATCACAAGTTTCAAGAAGGAGATGAGGTATGGCTGTACATTAGTAAGGAAAGGATGCAAGGAGAAGGTAAAAAGCTGAAGCGTATTCGTTATGGTCCATTCAAAATCCTCAAGAAGGTTGGAAATAATGCTTTTCAATTAGATTTGTCTTCCTACATGCAAATGTATTCTGTTGTCAATGTGGAGAACTTATGTTTGTATGAACCTCCTTTGATTGCTGATCATGAAAATGCTGTTCAGCTGCCATCTATAGAAGATTTCTCGCCAGAATTCTTAGATGAGCTGAAAGAAGATACAATCCTTGACAGAAGGACACGCACTTCAAGGAGGGGCAGTGTAGATTATGTTCGGGTTAGCTTCAGAGGCAGCAAACCGAACAAGGCAAAGTGGATGGAGGTGGACAGAGTGAGGGAGCTGTACCCTCACCTCTTTAATAGGTAGTTGAAGGCTTTTGGGGTCCAAAAGCTTCCCAATGGGGAGGCGTGATCAGGTGCTCATGTCCTAAGTGTCGTAAAATTCTCAAAATTTAAAGTTCTTAGAACTAGTTCAAAGTTGAATGACTGGAAATTTCTCATCTTCCTGATTCTGGAGCCGCAAACGGTTCGAAAAACGGTCGCCGTATGAGGAAGTTATGGCAAAAAGAAGAATTTGTCCATAACATTAGAAATTTTATTTTTTCAAAAAAAAATAAATTAAAAAATGAATATTCCACCAGCACGAAATCCGAGGTAACCACCCAAACATTAAATGTAACTGCAGTTAAGTTGGCGGAATTTTGGCAGGAGCGCCAAATTTGGCGGACCCGCCATAATTGGCAGAGCTATCTGGAGTTAACTAAAGTTAGCTGGAGTTTTTCTAGGGGCAAACTGGAGAAACTTTAAATGGCCATAACTTTGGCTAGGAAAGTCGGTTTTGGACGAATTTTTTTATTTTTATTTTGGGTATTTTCGACCTTCTGAAGCCATTGGTGCATGTCTTACAGCCATCTGAGGTCATTTGCAGAGGTTTTAGAGCCGTGAAAGTTCTAGGAGCCACCAGGGCCCAGTTTTGTGAAGACTGTATCGGGTTGCAGGTATCCATTGGAGGTGATCCAATAGTCAATCCTGAAGGATTCAAGTGTTCTGAATCCATTTTTACCATCTATTTCTCCTGTAGATGCTTCTATTTAGCTATATTTTCAATTTGAGCATTTAATAAAAACAAGGAGAAGCCTGATTGGGAGCTTTGGACCCAGCAGACGTAGCCCTGGAGGGGGTGAACTGCTTTATCAACTTCTTTTGCATTTGTGGTTGATTTATTTTGCAGAAAAAATTCATTTTAATGTGTTAAATAGTAAAAGGAAATAACTCTGCTATGCTTAAATGGGTCATGAACAGCTGAAAATTTCATGTGTTTTCTTTCTGCAAGACATGGAAATCTTTTAAACATGTTTAATTCTGAATTGAATACCTTGCAAACAAATTTCAAGTACTTTCAAATATAGATCATTATTCACCGAGAAAACCATATCAGAATTTCCTATTGGGAGCCAATCTACCGATTCATCTATGTTTATTGGCTCCCCAAAATTATTGTCGTATGGTGGTCCTTCAGTTCCTCCTGGATACTAGTCATTTACTAGAACTTTTTCAAGAGATTATTCTTCTCCTCAACCTTCTACTTGGTCATTTGGTTTATCTACATCTACTATTCAGAGGATGACATCCATTCCTAAAGCACCTATGGCATTAGACCAAAAAATTCACATCGTATCTGGTAACTTAGGTAACTCTCAAACAACCCCAACTAGTGTTTATTACCTGCCTAAGGGGAAACCACTTTATCCTCCACCTAGATGAAAACATGTCAGATCTTAGCCTATGGTTGGAGGTCAACCTTTTAATGGAAATTATGGTCAAATACCTTAGCCCAGTCTAGGTCAACCTACTCTAGCTCAAACTTTGCTTGGTACTCCTTATCCTGGGAAGAACACTATTTGGAACCCTACTTTTGCTCAACAATTTGCTCTAGTTTCTCTACAAGTGCCATTTTACCAACCTATTCAACCTACTAGACAAGTTATTCCTAAAATACCTATTCCAAGTATTGTTGTACCTATCCAGTAGTCTGTTGAAGGAATTCGACAAACAACTATCCAACAACCTATCTAAGGAATTCTTCCAACACCTATTCAACAACCAATTCAACGACATGTTCAAGAATCAGTTCAAAAACCTATCTAGAGTGCACCTCAAACACCTGTTTCGCAACCAATCCTAAGTTCACCTCAGACACCAATCTTAGGAGTATCGTAAACGACTGTTCTAGTTACCCCTCAAATATTTGTTCCTCAAACCACTTGGGAAATCCCTTAGGCTTACGCTTATCAAACTGGTCCTACAGTCCAGTCTACACTAGATATTCCTATTGGATAGACTACTATAGGAATAGAGAAAACACCTTTTCAAGGGTAAGCTTATCAAGCTCGACCTTTTCAAGGACAAGCTTTTCAAAGTCCACTTTTCCAAGGTCAAACTTTCCAAAACCAACCTTTTCAAGGTCAATTTATCCAAATTCAACCTGTTCAAAGTCAGTTTGTTTAAGGTCAACCTTTACAATCTCAACCTGTACAGGGGAAATATTACTTAGGTAAGATGCGTCAAGCTCAATCTTTCCAGAGCCAACCATAGCCTGATCATACTTATCAGGTCCCTGTTCAACCTCAACCTAGTATGATTCACCTTGGTTACCCTAGTGGAATTCCAATTCCAACTGCACAAGCTATTCTAGGATATCCTAGGCATCCTTCTCTAGGGGTTGGTTTTAACTCGAAAGGTTATCTGACTTTATAAAAATATCATAACTGGTACTTACCATTTATTGTAACCTTAGATTTACCTGATTTATCCCAGCTAACAAACGATTCTATTTATTATTATCCTTTTTGGCCGATGATTCCCACCAAGTTACCAAGTGAAATACCCAAATTTGAAGACAAATCAAGAGAAGATCCATCCAACCACGTGATGGCATATCATATTTGGTGTGCATCGAATTATTTAATCAACGATTATGTCCATCTTTGTCTTTTCCAATGAACTTTAACCGGTTCGGCAGCCAAATGGTACATTGAGCTACCTCACGCCTCCTTCCATAAATTTAACTCTCTAGCAACAATGTCTTTAACCCATTTCTAATGACTGATTCACTACGATATTTGTACCTAACTATTGATTTCTTTAAAACAATAAAAATTGACTCACATTTCTGATCATATACATGAATGGAAACGTAGACATCGATTAGTCAATTTTTTTATTAAAGATCAGATTTTAGCTTAAAGGTTTACAAAATCATTACTTCTTGTTATTACTGAAGACATTGTTAAGGGAGGTGTCATCACGAAAGAGAAAGTAATTTCTCGTGCCCAGTATTTAGATTTAGTCTATACCCAATCCAACACCTTGTACGAGAAAATCTTGAATTTACTGCACCCGACAATTTCAAATGATCCAATAGTTACAACTCCTACAAGATCTAATGTCATTGATGGTATAATAGGTTATGTTAGCCAAAAGTAAAGGGAAAATGAAAAATTATAAAAGTACTCAGACTTTGGCCATACAAGATTCACCCAATGAAAGCCTTTCTCCAAAAGTTATTTTCGAAATTAATGTTGTAGAATCATCTACCGGAAAGATTCAATCGTATGGATGTAAAAAGAAAGGGAAAGGTAAATTGAAAAAAAAAATCTTATTCAAAAGAGACACCCACTAAAACTGATCCTACTGACGAGAAATGAAAACTTCTCTATCCTTGCCTTATTTGCAATGAATATCATTATACAAAGGAATGCCTACATCGGGTGGAGGTTTCCAAATTCATTGAAGGTTCTCCAACTTCATTGTCTTGAAGGATCCATTTCCTTCTCAATATAGAAAAATTGTCTCTTAATACATCTTCCACTTCCGCATCACAAGATATCATGATGATGTCTTCACAGCAAATTATGGTATCTATGAGATCAAAATATTACGAATCTAAGGGTCCTGTGGATAATGGAAATGAGGCTAGTTCATATAGTCAACCTTCTAGTTCAATTCCTCTTCCTCCTTATGAACCATTATAGATTGAGAAACCAAACCCTAACATTATGATTTGACCACCTCCCAAAGGTGTGTTTCAAAAATTCGCTTTCAATCAACACGCTAGAGCTGCACAAAATTACAACATTGTTGAAGACCTAGCTATGTCTCCTTCCAACTCTTGAGGTACTGCAAACATGCCCAATAGAGCGAAAACCATTGTTTTCATCCATTGGAGCTATTGATTTGTAATATTACAATCTAATTATGTTTGATCTTCATAGTCATATACCTAGATTTCCTCTTCAATTGGGGTTCCAAATTCTAGTTTTTGTTAAAACCAGAAAAGTGTTTCACACAGTTGTTGATGAAGGAGATTCTATGTGTACTATGTTGATTTCTTGTTCGAAATATTTAGCTTCTCCAATTATCAATCAATCACCTACCACTCTGAAAGAATTTGATGGAATAGATTTTTGTCCTTATGGAATCCTAAATAATCTTCCCACAGAGTTACAGGATAAATGGTAATGATCGAAGTTGAAGTTGTTGATACTCATCTCGATTACAACCTTTTTCTTGGTCGAAGTTGGACCTATGCTATGTCAGCAGTGGTTTCATCACTTTTTTGAATGATAGAATTTCCTAAAAAAGGGAAAATTGTCAAAGTAGACCAATTATCTTACTACGCTTCATACCCTAACTCTATGGGTAGCATACCTTTTGTCGCAAAAATGAATACTCTTTATGAGGATATTGGTGTCGGCTTACCCAAAGAGTCATCACTGATCGGAACCTTTGTGCTTCCTCCTCCAAAATTTCCTTCTAATTTTGCCAAGATTAACATGATTACATCAAGAACTATGGAATCTTTTGATCCGTGGATAGTGCCTTCCAAGTCTAATTTAGCCACCTATGGCATTGAGATGCCTTTGATCCCATTTGAATTGGCTTATCAGGAAGTTCAATTGATTTCTGACGCATCATATTTTGATATTGATCGAGTGAATGTGATCAATGATGATTTTTCTCCTTTATCATGGTTAGAACCATGTTCACTCCCTTGTCCTTTCGACTGTATGTTTCCAACTGACGAAAGTATTATGGAATTCATGACCTTGATTGAAATTCCATGGAATGATACCATCATCATTCATATTTTCTACGTAACCCTAATAAAATTGAGAATGATTTTTCAACTATGTTTTCGCCTAAGATTGTAGATAGTCTAGAATGGCCCATTTCAGTTTTTCAGGATGACTCCAAAAGGAATTTAGGAAACATATATACTACGGTTACCATTGACATCTTAGTCAAAACAAGGATTTTTGAAAATATTCACATAGTCTCCTTATGCTCATTCGAAGGAATTTGAACGTATAAAGCCTTATTTCAATAATTTGGTGACATTTTTGCCTCGTCCTATGAGGAAATTCCAGGAATTGACCTAAGCATTGTTGTGCATGAGATTAAGACTTAACCAGATGCAAAACCTATCAGGCAATGATTATGTTCAGTGCATCTGCAAAAATTTGTTGTGATTAAAGTTGAGGTCAAGAAACTCTTTAAAGAAGGTTACATCTACCTAGTTCCCTTGACTGATTGGGTGTCCAATATTGTACTTGTTAACAAGAAACAGGGAACCATTAGAGTAAGCATCAATTACATGGATATCAATAAGTCTTGTCCAAAGGAAAACTATCCTACTCCCTATATCGATCAAATTATTGACGATAGTGTTGGAAATGAAATGCTTTCATTTATGGATGGATTTTCTGGCTACAACCAAATCAACATACTCCCAGATGATCAACACAAAACCGCATTCATCTGCCCATGGGGGAATTTTTCCTATTGAAAACTCCCATTTAGTTTGAAGAATGTTGGTGCAACTTTCCAATGGGATATGTCTTACGCATTTCATGATATCAAGCATATTGTGTAACCTTATTTGGATGACTTTCCAACTCATTTGTTGAGATAGGAAGACCATCCAAAGCATTTGAGAGCTATATTTATCAGATATCGTCACTACAATATCTGGTTGAATCCACACAAATGTTTTTTTTTGTTTGCAATTCGGTCGATTGCTAGGATTTGTCATTTCAAAGGAAGGCATTCATGTCAATCCGCTCAAGGTTGAGGCTATTTTGAATTTTCCTCCTCCTTCTAATCTCCACCAACTCCAAAGTTTGCAAGGGAAAGCAAACTTTCTACGTCGATTCATCCAGAACTACGCTGAGTTAACTAAAGTTTTTACTTGACTGTTGAAAAAGGGCATCTCATTTACTTGGGATGAAGTGGCTCAAAAGGCCTTTGATGCACTTAAACATGCGTTGACCCATACATTGTTGTTGCATCCTCCCAATTATCATCGGGACTATTTTTTATACTTAGTTGCATCCAATGTCACTATTGGCATGGTTTTAGTTTAGGAAGACAAATTGAACGAAGAGCATGTGATATATTACTTAAGCATAAATCTAACAAAAACGGAAGCAAAATATGCACATGTGGAGAAATTGGGCTTGGTAGTCGTTCAACCTATCCAACATTTACGTCATTACAATCTATTATGCAAAATACTGTGATTTCTAATTGCAACCCCATGGTTTACATTCTTACTAGATAATTACTAGGGGGAATTACTCCAAATGGATAATCATCCTACAAGAATTTGAGTTGGAATTCATTAAATCCAAATCTAAGAAAACGCTAGTATTTGTTGAATTATTATGTGACTTTCTCGGTACTGAGATAAAAGACATGGCAACAATTCTCTTCCGAACGAAGATATATTTATGATCAACACTTTAGATCCTTGGTATTTAGATATCATCATTTATCTTCATATCTAGACATTTCATCCAAAAATGAGTCAAACTAATCATCGCCCTATCTGATACCAATCCTAGAAATACAATATTATTGGCAATACACTTTATCCTCGTGGTGCCGATTCCATCTTCAGACGATGTTTAACTCATGAGGAAGCCAAAAATGCATTAAATGACTGCCATTTTGGAGCTTGTGGTAGTCATATGTTGATCAGGTGATCAATTTTAAGCTCAAGAATGAAAGTGACCAGAACTTCTTGAACCAATGCCAAATCTAAGAGCTCATTGATATGAATCCAACTTAACTCGAATCGTTCAAAACCGATATCGTATTCTCTTGATATCGTGTTATGATCATTTTCCCAAACAGACAAAAAATTTGTAGATATGCTGACTGTGCAGTCTGTACGATGACTAGGCAAGGTGACTAGGTAGGATGACTATGTAATGTTGGCTAATGATAGGTTGCCACTTGTCCTCTCTGGATTGGTTTGAATTTTGGTGTTTTTGATTGGTCCATGGGTTTTGAAATGGCCGGATGAATGTGATCCATGTTGCCCAATGGGAGGCCGCCACATGGCATCCCAGTATTGGTAAAAAATTGGTTCATGGCAGAACTGTCCTCACTGAGGATCAACACAAAACCTCTAGTCTAGCCAAAAAATGCCTTACTCCCATGCGACGGGCTAGTTATTATTAATTATAGTGGCAAGACTATATTTGAATGGCATGCAAATTTGCAATGGGTAATGGGGTCAAGGCTAAGCCCTAGCCCTTGGTCACCCCACATCCATGGGACTACAGGCGGGGGTGCTAAGAACACGGGCTTAGCCTCGATCCATAATTCCGACACCAACGTATATCAACCACTAGACCACACCATTAATATGAAGCACGAAATAGTTGGGGGCTAAGACATAGGACTAGCCCACGGTTGCCGAGATGCCATGGAACAACATGCTATAGGCTTACTGGAGGTTTGTAGGGGGTGCTAAGGTATGGCCCCAGCCCAAGCCATATGGACCTTGACGTGACCATAGGCACGGTGTTTGGGCATTAGGAAGAAAGTTCCAAGGAAGGGCTTCATCCCATGGGTCACATTTTCACCACATGACCGAGGCCATATTATTTAAGGGCCAACAGAGTAGGGCTCAGCGGTAGCGCTAGCCCGAGGCCATGTGTGCTTCTCACGTGACCACAACGCTAACGTCTTAGGGATCAGATGGGTAAGGCGGGCCATTGGCCCAACCCTCATATTTGTGGCATCACAGGTGACCTCGTCCTTGAGTATTAAGGGGCTTAACCGGAGGGGTCAGGTGTTAAGGCCCATCCCTCAGCCCTGTGTGGTCCATGTGGCTATAGTTTTTGGATTAAGGAGTTCGAGGCTGAATTAATCATCCAAAAAAATGCACCAGTAGGTAGTGAAATGGTTGCTCTGTTAGCGATTTTTGGGGAAACTTTGTAGAACTGATAGATGGAAGGGCGAATTTGTAGGATTGTTAACAGTGAAATGCATAAGAGACCTTGGAAGCTCATAACATTTTGAGTTTTTATCCAAATTGATCTTAGAAAGAGGCTACTTAGTGGTTTTTCGATGTTCTAAATCTATTGGTAACCTATAATTTCTGATTTGAACACATATTTAGAGTCTTTTTGCAGGTTTGAGACAAAAGGTGTATGGATAAGTTAGGGTTTGGAAGTAGTTATGGGAGGTATTTGGGCATGGAAAAGACCTTATAGGGGTATTCTCACTTCAAGAAAGCTACTGCAGTAGCTGTAACTAGCAAGGTTCAACTCAGGTTCAACTTCTCTTAACATGAAGTTTTGTTTATGTGCTTCAATGTGGAATTCAAGTGTTCACATACTCTTTTTAGCTCTTTTTAGTTGAAGTATGTTATCTTTGTAGGAGATGCTTTGAGTTGTTGCTATTGTGAGAGTTCTATGTAGGAGAACATTACCTTGTATGAGTAATAGCCACATATTTACCGACATCAAAATTTTATGTACTTCATTTGATACTGAATATATGAGTGGTCCAGTCATGTTGATAGGCCTAGAGATGTATCCCAGGAGTGGTGAACTCCATCAACAAACCTTTTTCTTTCTCTTCCTTATGCCCGCATGGATTATGTGCTATTATGTTCATTATGTTAAGTTACAGATGAAGGAAAATTCATGATTTGAATAGATATTGGAAACCTGTTTGTTTCATGACCTAGTTTTACCTTACAAAGCATCGACAAGGTCCTAATTTTCATTTTATTTGATTTTGGAAAAGAGGAAGAAACCACCTAATGTTATAGCACCTTTTACCACTCTTGGTAATTGTGATGCTTCATTTATGGCCTAGGGAAACCCCTCCTTCCAGACTTGGTCCAAATATATAAAAAACAGTGTTTTATTCCCTGTACGCTATTTTTACCTAAGCTAAAAGCATGTAGGCGTGGGTCAGTTAATACCAAACCCACGTATATGTATTAAAAAACTTAAAAAGAATAAATTTCCTTAATTTTGGGCAGAGTTCACGGGTTTTACCTGTTGATTACCTCCTATTTCCTGTGGTCCAACTATTTCCCAACTAAAAAAATAATTGGGAGAGGTATAAATAGACCTCTATGGAAAGGCCTTAAGGAGAAGAAGAGATAGAGTTATTATACTAAGATTATCTGTGACAGAGTCTGATGAATCCATGTGCCTCATGCACTTCCCCAAGCTTTAGGAAACCCTTGTTTCCTTGATTATAGATATCCTTCCTTTTTCTTGAGATATCATGGTGTTGGTGATTGAAGAAGATTGTTGAAGGTTGGGATAGGATGAATCCAGAGGACGGTTCTGCTTGGAGCCAGAGAAAGACTCTGGTGAATTCTCTCCATGTTATTTATAGCTTACTACAATAAATGAAATGTTGTCTTGTTTCTGAAATTAATTATGTTTATGCATCAAATGATTTTTAGGTTTGAAGAACATTGGGAGTTTCAGAGGGTCTGAACCTTGCGGGACCTACTGGAACAAAGGAAATCTAGGTACAAGCACTCTTACGTAGTTTGATAATATAAGCATCTTGCCTGAGCTGTATGAGTGTTTCTTGTTGTACTTTGCTTCTGCGTTGTTGGTGTTATAACCCAAATCCCTAGGGTGCTTTCACCCGAAACAAAGTTGGCGACTCCGTTGGGGATAACAATCTTGTTATTCCTGGTTTGGGTTGTTCATTCTCAATCAGGGCTCAGTCTTTGGTTTGCTTGTGGTTACAATGTTATTTGGTCTACTAGAGTCCCAGGCTTCAAGTCTGATCTTTTGGATCAAACTTTTTTTTTTTTTTCTTGCAAAGCTTTGTATACACTCTTTACTTTGTTTACAGTAGCATATACATGCTTGTTTCTATAAAGTGAACTCGTGTATACGTGAGTTTCTTGTGTCAAAAGTGCATGTGCACGTTTCTATGTTCGAACACAGTCACGTATGAAAACTTTTGCATTGTTTTTCAAATCTTTCAGCCCTGATAGATTTGTTGCTTGGTCTTTTTAGTCTCTATGTGGTCAATTTCTGTCTGAAGAATTTAATTATTCTACAAGCTTACTGTTTCGAAGTCTCTTCCTCATTGAAAACATCTGGCCTAGGTTTTCTTCTTTAGCGAGTTTGTAATTTTTGTTTTCGCACATAAGACTTTGTCCTAAAGTTCTTGATTGTTCTGGTCCTCTAGAACATGATATCGTTTTTAGTTTCAGTGTCAAGCCTAGATTTTGCATCTACTTGCTCTGCTTTCCTTTGTTTTGTGGCCTCATAGCTTTTCTTATTTTTTGAAAGTCTTTTTGACGAATTTGGAAGTATTTCTTTCTTGGTTTCTTGGTCAATTTGTCAAGCTCTTTGCTATTATTTGGGTTTTTTTCTACAAGTTGAAGTCTTTTTTCTCAAGTTTTCGTTCATTTTCGATTTTGTAACTTGCAAAGACTCCTTGTGCTCTTTTTTTGATCTTTTGAGTTTTAGTAGCATTTTGGTCTTCAGAGACATCTAGTCTCGAAGAATGCCTCATTCATTTGGATAATCTTGATGAGCAACGTCGAGATGTAGCCATTATAAATGAAGCCCATAAGAAGAGGATTAAAACTCAATATGATAAAGCTATCCGTCCTCGGGTTTTTTTTTTTGAAGGCCACCTTGTCTTAGTCTATGACCAAGACAAAGATTCCCTGGGGGCAGGTAAGTTCAAATCTATGTGGTATGGTACCTTTATAGTCAAGATTATTTTGCAAAAACGGGCTTATGAATTAATTGATTTTGAAGGGAACAAGTTGGCAAAGCAATTGCTTGTTTGTATATATTGTATCTTCATACATATCTGTCTGGCGTTTTTGTGATATTGGTATTTTTTTATCTACTTTAGTAGGTATTGATGGACGATTTGATATATTTTAGATTCGCCGATGGTGCAAGTAGGCACACTTGGAATCTTGCTTCTGTAGCTTGGGTGATTTATTATCCATCTGGCCAGTTAATGGTGTTGAGGGGAGTATGTATTGGCCCTGCTTTCAATAACATTGCCGAATATACTATCGTTCTTAATTTACTATCCGAAGCAATATCTTATGGCATTGATTCGTTGGTAGTTTATCTAGACTCACAACTGGTGGTGTCGCAATTAAATAACACTTATCGGGTTCGCAATCCTTATTTATATCGCCAATTTTTGAGAGTGACAATGTTGCAACGATCATTTGTTTATATCACATATGTTCACATTCCACGATCTAAGAATTCATTAGCAGACTCTATTGCTAATAAAGCATTAGATTGGCACATTAATCATTCATCAAATTAAATAACATAAAAACAATGAATCTGTATATATATCATAAAATTGCGTGTATATAGATGGAGTGTTCAAAAAATAATATACAAAATTGGGACAGGATGCCCTCAAAATTTAGGCTTATGCCCATAATCATATCCAGTCATACATAGATCTATCTATCGAGCCAGCTCAAGATGAGCAGCTAAAAAGTTAACCACAGCGTTGGCTACATGTCGAAGTATCTAGAGCCAGTCCCATGGTACCCCTACCACACGATGCTACATCTCCTCAGTTAGATCCTCTACAGCTATCATAGGTACCTGGTGAGTTAGTATCACCAAGTTTCTCTGAACAGCATAAAGGACTCTCTCTGTCTCAGCTGCCACCTCTTTGGCCCCTCTTCCGCGATGCCTGTGCCTTAGAAATCCATCACGTCTCACTGGACCCACATCTGGAACATGGTCATTATATTTTGCCTCATCAAAAAATATTTTTTCTAAGTTCATTTTGATATTAAAAAATCCAAAAATCTTAAAAAACTCACAAAACTTAAAATTTATTATGTATGTCTCCCCATGCTGCATTTGGTGGTAACACTAAGTTTGGATCTCCTCGAAAATCCATGCTAGCATATGGGTAGTCATCAACCGCGATGATCTGTTGATCCCACTAGGTGAAAAACTCATCATCAAAGGTCATTCTAGGCATGTCACCACCCCCAAGGCGCTTCATCAGATCCGCTCATCTACCCATTTGTGGATCTCTAGGGCTGTTGATGGACACTGATACTTTGGGACATAGACCAGGTACCTTCTTGAAGAAGAATGAACACAATATGGTTTCATATCTAAAATTCTTCGTTTGACCCTTTTGTATAGAGGTCAATTGACTCTTCATGTTAGTCAGAAGAGCCATGCACCAGTCAAATACTATGGTAAGACATTCCACTACGAGGCTCATAGATACTCGTGATGCCTGATGTAGGGAAGTTGACCCATTTAATCGTTCAATGGTAAATAGCAAAATCCTCAAGGATAGACTTTCCACATCTTTGATTGGGATTTGACTTCCAATCTTCTCTGGATGTCCAGGACAATATATATGGACATAGTCTTCCACCGAAAGACTACTTCTCATCTTGCCTATCGAATGCATGACCTCCCCTCTTCGGGAGAGACCGATAATGAAATATATATCTTCAACCTCAATCTGTAGAGGCATCTGGTCGATCATGTGTCGTCCTCTGTGCTCCAGTAGTGTATCAAAAGTTCTAGAAAACGCATATTGGCTTTCATATTTGGCATTTTGAATAATTTGAGTAGGCCACAACCTCTCAAAGCATCCAATGCATTTTGGTCATTCATTACCTCATTATCTATAGTGGTATGCTCTCTTTCCCTCCAAGTGATAGTCATCCTGCAAAATATTTAAGTTTCAACCATTAATTTATATGTTAAAACTTTAACTCGTGTAGATGCAGGTTCCCTTTACTCACAGTCACATGTAGGGCTATCGTATACGCATGTTACTAACATCCAACCCGCATGTATGCAGAGTTGAATTTTTGGGCATAGTTTCCCACTGTCAAAACTATGAATATTTTTTTTTAAAATATCATAAAGCATTACAAGTATGATTTGAGGATTACCTGGAGACTTTGGGATGATTTGAACTATCCAATTGTTCAAAGGAAAGCTTGCTTAGTTTTGCTCCATAGCTCTTTGCTCCAAACATAAATGAAAAAAATATGAGTCCAAAATTCATTATATAAATTTTAGATTGCAAAATATTTTTTCAAAAATTGATTTTTGTCTCATGGATTTTTTGACCTGTGGGCTTGGATTGTCAAGAGTGGGCTGTTTTTTACAGGAAATTTTGGAGCCTTCTTCAAGATGTTGTTTCGGTCCCATGACCGCTGACCCTTCATGGTAGGTATCATTCGATCACTCACATTTAGGTTAGGGAAAACCATTTTCTGCTGCATCTTGCATACTAACCTCCTTCAAAGATACATTAGTCATAGGGTCGATCCCATCGTATCTTGGTTAGCAAACCATTTTCACTCGTCGACTTTGAAATCATGATGTGATGGTAGAGCCATCCTTTATATGGGAATCTTAGTTAGAACCTCACTGACATTGGTTGCCCATGTTGCTATACTAAGTAGGCTTGGTAGTCCTCTTTAGTCCCCCCATGACTGATGCGTTGAAGACACATTCTCCTTTCTTCCACGCTAATTTATGGCCTTATAACCTAGAGGCTCCTTTGCGTTGAGTTGTACTACTGCATTGCATTTTGATTGTTTTCACCTTTTGCCCTTGAGCCAGCTTCACTTGGACTCGTGTTTAAGCCACTTATTTAACTATGTCTTCTGCAAAGTCAACCATATAATCACTTAGCTTCTACAACTTGACGCATCCTTTTCCCTATGGAAAGAGCATCCCTTTGAGTCTCCTTGACCAGTTTTGCCTCCCTGCATTGAGCATAGGAATTTTCCCCTCCCAGGAACTAGATCATTTGTTTCTCTGACACTCATTCTTTCCACTGTACTATAGCATTCTTTTATTCCTTTTCCAACTTAAAGAAAAAGACAAAAAAATATATATTCCAAAAAGAGTGGGAACGGGACGACATTTCCATATTTTGTTGGCAGCTAGAGTCAGTCATGTCGCCCTTGAACAAGATCTCAAAAGAAAGTCTCTCTTCCATTTGGTTGGGATTTAGTTTGACTTAGGAGCACCTTAACCTTGTTATTGAGTCAGTACTCCTCCTATTGGTTGCCTCTTCCAATCATATGGAGAGTTCGCTTATGCCTCTTGCATGACAAACTTATATAGAGTTTTCATATTCTTCCATATAGTCATCATTGAGTTGTGTTTTTGTTCAAGGGAAGTAAACCTTAGTCAACCTCTTTGTGGTGTCTCTTGACCTAGTTTTCAGTTGACCATTGCTGGTTGTCAGTGTCATGTTTGTCATCACATCAGTTATATTGGTCCTTTGCTCGTGTTGGTTTGGGAAGGTCTCCATTGACTTCTTTCTAGTGGGTCTTTTCCTTATCGACTATGACAAATTGCTCTAAGGGCAGATCTAGAGCCACACCCTAGCCCTATTTTCATTATTGATAGGTCACCTTGTGCTCAGCATCAATTAGTATCATGGGTCTTTAACTGAGTGGTTTCCCTTGTGTTCGATATCAACTTTCATTATCGCACATTGGGATTTGTGCAATGCCTTGGTTCCCATTTACCCTATTGGTGGATTCCTTGTCTCTGTGTTAATTAGTATCATGGGTCTTTAACTGAGTGGTTTCCCTTGTGTTTGATATCAACTTTCATTATCGCACATTGGGATTTGTGCAATGCCTTGGTTCCCATTTACCCTATTGGTGGATTCCTTGTCTCTGTGTTAGCTTTCATTCGTTGGTTCAAAGGGTTTCTATCGTGCGCTAGCTACATCTTGTGTACACCGAAAATGCTCTGCGGTTGGGTTACTACATCTTTTTCGTCCAATTCCTTCCACATTATTGGCATACGGTTACAATCAAGCTAGATTGATGAAGGATGCCTTAATTCCTTCCTTCTAGCGGATCTTTTCCTATCGACTACTACTCATTTGTTCTAGGAAAAAGATCTAGAGTCCATTTGGCAGTACCTTAGGGTTTGTAGTCATCAGTGGTAGATTCCTTTGCTATCGATAGTGGGAAACCATCATTGTCTCCTGATTAATAGATTCTTTCAAGTGTTCAGCTTCAGCTCATTCATTCGCACTTGTTAGATTGTACTGGATACCTTGACACTCATTATCATTATTGGTGAGTAGTCTCGCATTTGTTAACGGCATACATCAATGACAGGTAATCAAATGACTTCTCACGTGGTTGACCTCAGATCATTCATTCCCATTGTGTATAAATGTACCGCAGCAGTCAGTGAAGACCTCGGGTTGTATTAGCATGTTTTGGTTCACTTGTTAGTTACTCATGTTGCTATTAGTTGACATCATTCACCTTATATGTTGCAGTTCTTCACAGCGACATCTTATATGCTGACATCTGAGTTGCGATGTAGTATCATTTTATTCCATCATGTTCATTTGGTACCATTGGGATCAGTTTTTGACGTCAGTGATCAACCTCATCCTTCAGCGTCATTAATCGTCTTCTTATATGTGATATTCAGACATGTACTTTTTCGATCATGATCAGATGATCCATTATGTACTTTTAGTTTCTTTGTACTAGTATACATATTGGATCCACTTGTACTTGATATGTAGACATTCTTTGCTTTCTCTAAGCATCGGTATAGGTGCCTCAGACAACAGTTTCTTTCTAATTTCTTTTGATGTCTTGGCAAGCTGAATTTTGGTGAAGTCCTTCTGATTCTCGCCATGATTCTTTCCATATACTTAATACATTTCGGACATCATGTACCCCTTCTGACCTCATATATTAGGGGGCATCTGTTATAGCACCATTTACCACTCTTGTTATATGTGATGCTTTGTTTATGGCCTAGGGAAACCCCTCCTTCCAGACTTGGTCCAAATATATAAAAACAGTGTTTTATTCCTTGTATGCTACTTTTCCTTGAGCTAAAAGCATGTACACGCGGGTTAGTTAATACCCAACCCGCATATATGTATTAAAACACTTAAAAATTTAAATTTCCTTAATTTTGGGTGGAGTTCATGGGTTTTACCTGTTGATTACCTCCTATTTCCCATGGCCCAACTGTTTCCCAACTAAAAAACTAATTGGGAGAGGTATAAATAGACCTCTATGGGAAGGCCTTAAGGAGAAAAAGAGATAGAGTTATTATACTGATATTATCCTTGACTAAGTCTGACGAATCCCTCTTCCTCATGCACTTCCCCAAGCTTCAGGAAACCGTTGTTTCCTTGATTATAGATATCCTTCCTTTTGCTTGAGATATCATGGTGTTGGTGATGGAAGAAGATTGTTGAAGGCTGGGATAGGACGAATCCAGAGGATGGTTCCGCTTGGAGCCATAGGAAGACTCAGGCAAATTCTCTCCATGTTATTTATAGCTTACTACAATAAAAGAAATGTTGTCTTATTTCTGAAATTAACTATGTTTATGCATCAAATTATGTTTTAATTCCTATATGAATGTTGTATTGATGTATGATCAATCATTTGTTTATATGATATAAATTCAATTTCGTGAATATGATTTACTTCTATACTGCTATGTATGTTTGAATTGAATGATTTTCAGGTTTGAAGAACATCGGGAGTTGTAGAGGGTCTGAACCCTGCGGGACCTACTCAAATGAAGGAAATCCGGGTATAGTCACTCTTACATAGTTTGATAATATAAGCATCTTGCCTAAGCTGTATGAGTATTTCTTGTTGTAGTTTGCTTCTGCTCTATTGGGGTTCTAACCCAAAGCCCTAGGGTGCTTTCACCTAAAACACTTAATGCAATTTCATATCAGTTTGGTATCAGAGCACGAGTTGACCTAATTACAAGAATGAGAAACAAAAAGAGTCTTCAAGAGCTAGAGGATCATAATTTAGCTCTTCGAATGGAGAACATAGAGTTGAGAAGGATGTTAGAGATAAGTGAAGAGGAGAAGAGACACATGCGCTTTGTTTGGGAGCAAGTGCTTCATGAGCAGGTTGCAGAAAGATCTACTCTTGTACCAACAAGAGAAACCTCTAGCATGTGGCCAATATGTGGTCATGGTTGAAATAGTGGTTTTGGACCATATATGGAAGATGTTGCATGTGCATTTTGCAAACATATTCAAGAACCACACCATATACCAGTGGATAAGAGTGGATTTCTAGAGTCATCTACTAGTTGGCCATCATCGTCATCATCAAAAGATGAAAGGATGGATGACAAATTTAAGTAGGTAATTAGCATCTCAAGTTTCACTCCTTTCATTTATATGCATAAAACTATTTTGCATCATTTGGGCAACATACCGAAGGCATAAGTATGAAGTTTGTCAGGCCAGGGTAACTCCAGCTATTGATGAACGCAAGACAGAACTGATTATTTCACATTAGATAACTATTATTTATATACACAAGAAACGGATCAGTTCATCTTCTAGATGACTGTCCGGCTTCACCTCATCCGTTTCGGATTAGGTGTCAACATTCCCCCCCTTAATCTGAAGGGATGTTGGTGAGTCCAAGCATCGTTCTGAATCTTTCAAGCTTTTCTCTTCCAAGCGCTTTGGTGAAGATGTCTGCAATTTGTTCGTTTGTGGAACAATGACGGAGATGGATTGTTTTGGCCTCAACATGATGTCGGATCAGATGATATTTAGTATTGATGTGCTTAGTACGATCATGGAACTTTGGATTTTTGGCCAACTTTATTGCAGATGTGTTATCAATCATGAGTGGAGTAGATTGTATTTGTTTTACTTGCAAATCTTCAAGAATTTTCCTGAGCCACACAATTTCTTTCGTTGCTTCAGCTGCTGCCACGTATTCTGCTTCTGTTGTGGAATCTGCTGGTACTGATTGTTTGCGTGATCTCCAGGAGACAGCTCCTGATCCAAGACTCATAGCATATCCTGAAGTAGATACCCCAGTTTCTTTGTCTCCATCGAAGTCTGAATCAGAGTATCCAATCAAGTTGAAGTCGTCCACCTGTGTATACTTGATTCCAAGGTCTTGAGTTCCCTTCAAGTACCTTAGAACTCTTTTTGCAGCAGACCAATGTCCCTCACAAGGCTTTTGCATAAACCTGGAGAGGATTCCAACAGCAAATGAAATGTCTGGTCTGGTAGTAGTGAGGTAGATGAGACTTCCTACAAGCTGTCTATACCTTGTTGCATCCTCAAATTCCTTTCCTTCAGTAGATGTGAGCTTCAAGTTTTGTTCCATTGGAGTAGAAAGGGGATTGCACTCTGTCATGCCAAATCTGTATAACAAATCTCCAATGTATTTCTTTTGAGAAAGAAATATGGACTTTGGATGTTGGGTTACTTCAATGCCAAGATAGTAATGAACATAGCCCAAATCAGTCATTTCAAAAATTTTTCCTAATTCTTTCTTTATGGATGCAATATAGCTTTCATTGTTCCCTGTCATTAAAAGATCATCTACATATACCACAAGATATACAACTGTTTTGCCAACTTTCTTGACAAATAAAGTTGCATCATCAAGATCAAAATGTTTGAAGTTGAGTTTCAGAAGATGCTCAGTTAGTTTTTCATACCAGGCTCGTGGTGCTTGTTTGAGGCCATACAAGGACTTCACAAGTTTGCATACTTTGTGTTCATGTCCTTTCACAGCAAATCCTTCAGGCTGGGACATAAAAACATTCTCTTTTAGATCTCCATTCAAGAATGCAGTTTTTACATCCATTTGATGGACTTTCCAACCGTTCTGAGCAGCTAGTGCAAAGAGTGTCCGGATGGTGGCCCATTTTGCTGTGGGAGCAAAAGTTTCCTCATAATCGACCCCTTCCTTCTGTGCAAAACCTTTTGCCACAAGCCTAGCTTTGTGCTTGTCAAGTGAGCCATCAGCTTTGTACTTGTTCTTGTAGACCCACTTGCAGCCAATTGGTTTGGTTCCAAATGGAGGATCAACCAGCTTCCAAGTGCCATTCTTTATGAGGGCATCATACTCCTTCTGCATTGCTTCTTTCCATTCATCATGAGAAGCAGCTTCTTTGAAGGAAGTTGGTTCAAAATCTGTAGACAAGTTCAATTCACAATCATAAGTAACATCCATATCAACAGGTGAATTAGAGTTATCTACATCACCTCCATCTTGTCGGTTTGAATTTCGAGTTCCTATTTTTCCAATTTCATCAGGATGAACACTTTCAAGTGTCTTTGTCAGCCACTTTGGGGGACCTTTCTGAGATGGTCCAGGCTGTTCTGTTGATTGAGTTGGGTCTGAATCAAGATTGAGTCTCCCAATTCTATCAATTACATCACTTAAAGCATCATCCGTTGTTGGAGTGTCATGCAGGGGAGATTGTTCTTCAGAAGAAGATTCCACATGTTGATCTAGTATAGGAATCCCCCCTTCAAGATGTGGAATCTGATTATCAAACTCTTGGAATGATTTTGGTTTTGTGAATCTATCCAAGCGATCAAGTTGCCGTTCAACAACACTGTCAGATTTGGATGATTCAAGAAAAATGACATCTCTAGATAAAACAAACTTTTTATTTACTTCATCATAAAGGCGGTATGCTTTAGATGTGTTTGAATACCCCAGGAAGATACACTTACGACTTCTAGCACCAAGTTTGTTTCTATGTACCTTTGGTATTAAAGCATAACAGGTGGAACCAAATATCCTGAGATGTTTTACCGAAGGAACATGTCCATACCACAATTCATAAGGAGTCTTGTTTCTTATAGTACTAGATGGACATCTATTCCTTATATATGCAGCACATAGAACAGCATCAGCCCAAAACATTGTCTTTACATTTTTGAAGAAAAGCATGGATCGTACCATATTCAAAATTGTTCTGTTCATTCTTTCAGCTACACCATTTTGTTGAAGATTATAAGGCACAGTTGTTTGATGTTTAATCCCATGTTGGCGAAGATAGTTTTCAAATTCATTTGATGTATATTCTTTTCCATTATCAGTGCGAATAGACCCAATATGAGATTGTGCATCATTTTCAATCCACTTATGAAAATTCTTAAATGTTTGAAAAGCATCAGATTTGTTCTTCAATAAGTAAACCCAACACATTCTGGTGTAATCATCAATAAATGTCATGATATATTTATTTCCATTTGCAGAAGGAACAGGCATTGGACCACATAAATCTGAATGAATAAGTTCAAGCTTCCTATGTGCTCTTGAATGTGAATCATGAAAAGATTGTTTGCTATGCTTTCCTAGAATGCAAGCATCACATTGTTTATGTTTTCTAGGAATTGTAGGCAAACCAGCAACACCATTTTTCTTCAACAAGCGGAGACTATCATAGTTTAAATGTCCAAATCTAGCATGCCATAATAAACTTGATGGAAGTGCACCTTCTTCATGATGAGAAATATATGAGAAATGCTGTGCATGAGCAGAGGTTCCTCGCAGTTTAAGGAGTCTTTCTTCTTCTATACCCCTCATGACAAGTGAGTGGTCAGATGCCTTTCTTACCTCAAGCTTGCCATCAAACATGTGAATGGAGTGACCTTGCTGGCGGATGTGGACCAGGGACAGCAAGTTTCTCTTCAGCTGTGGGAGATATAGAACATGATCCAGAAGAAAGTCTGGAAGACCAGGCAATTTAAGCTTGATTGTGGCAAGCCCTGATGGCTTGATTTTTGACTGATCTGCAAAGTATACTGCTCCATCAACATTGTTAGTGAAATCTTCAAAGAAATCTCTCCTATGAGTCATATGACAGGTTGCTCCTAAATCAAGCAACCAGTCATTTTTCGAAGAAGCAAGTGAAGCATTAAACAAATCTTCATTTACTCCAATATTACATTGTGCCTCAATATAGTGTGCAGATTCGGGTGCTTTACCTTTGTCTGAGTCATCAGTTTTACCTTTCCGCTGATTTCTTCTCTGCTCAACTTTGTCCCATGGTAGCTTGCATGTAGAAGCATCATGTGATCCATTTCGTTTGCAGCGAATGCAATGCAGATCTGCCTTTTCTGCTTGAGAATGTCTGCCCCCGCTGCCTCTGAAGTATGTTCCTCTTCCTCTTCGTCCACCTCTTCCTCTTGCAGAATCTTGAGCAGGATGCTTTTCTTTGTGAGCAAGGCAAACAGTCTCTTCAGAAGATTCAGGGACTGTTTTCTTTCCAAAGGCTTTCTCTCTTTCAGCAAACTTTTTCACAAGAGAGTCAAAGGTTATATCTTTAAGGTTTCCATTTGCTTGTAAAGACTCAAGATAATTGGAGTAGGTAGGATAGAGTGCTTTGAGAAAGGCAATAAGAGAGATATCCAGCTCAACCTTAGTGGATTTTATATCATGCATTATAGAGTTTATTTCAAATGCAAGAGCAAGAGGATCATTATTTTTAAGTTCAAGAGTGAAGAGTTTAATCATGAGCTGAACAACTTCAAGTGCAGAATGTGTATCATAGAGTTCTTTCAGCTTTTGTATAGCTTCAAAGGCAGTGGAATAGCAGGAAATATGACGACTTACTTCCTCATTGACAGATGCTGCGATCAATGCAAAGGCTTTGCTGTTCTTGTTTTCCCAAATGGCGAGTTCTTTGTATGATGTGGGTTGCACAGGGTCTCTGTCTTCTTCTCCGACACACACTCCTTTCCACAGTTCATTGTAGATAAGGGTGTGTTTTACCATCCGGGACCATTCAGAATAGTTCTGCTTGCCAGTGAGAACTATTCCGACCATAGAAATGATTGAATGCATTCTGTAAAAAAAATCTCTGCCACAAACACTTCTGTTGAGAGAGAAAAAAAAATCCTTCTGAAAAAATATCTCTGCCAAAAACTTCTGTAAAAATATCCTTATATGATTGCCTTATGCATTATATATATCACTGCTCAAATATATATATATATCATTGTTCAAAAATCAAAGGGCTGTCAATCACATATATCACTGTTTAAAAAATCAAAGGGCGCTCAAATATCAATGTATATCACTGTTCAAAAAAAAAGGCGCTCACATATATATATATGACATGAAAACACTGTATTCGGCCTTGTCTTTCACGCAAACACTGTTTCAAAAAAAAAACTCGGTTCTTACGCATAATATATATGCTGCTACATATGATGCAATACCATACCCTTTATCGCATAATATATATGCTGCCACATATGTACCCACAGCATGCAATTTATAGAGATTGACCTTCAACGTCCTTGCCTTATCAAACTTACTCCGCGCAATGACGTTCTTGCACTTCTTATATCACCCTGATGAGAACCGACATGTCACAACTCACATCAAGGTCGACAAAGCAGTCTTTACAAACCACAGTTTAGTTTTCATGCTTCAATAATAATAAAAACACAGTCTTCATTAAAAACGCAGTCTTATCAACACAGTCTTCAACAGATATTTCAAGAACGATGACCATTACAATACCCAGTCTTCGATGACCATTACAAAACGCAGTCTTCAATTAATACAACGCAGTCTTCGATGACCATTACAAAAGGCAGTGACCATTACTATACGATACATTACAGGCTTTCACTAGAATGCCAAAAGAGCTAGAAGGTTGGCCGTATTCCATTCATCATTGAATAGCAAATATTTCAATGAATATACCCACAGTTCTTTAAAAAAAACGCAGTCACTGTTCTATATATCACAGCGATTTAATAAAAGGCGCAGTCACAGTTCAATATACCGGGTCTTCAATACGTTTAAACTCAGGTCTTCAATACATTGCTTCAATGCAGTCATTAAAAAACGAAAAAGAACGCAGCAATACGCAGTAATAAACCACAGTTCTTTTTTTTTTTTTTTTTAAACGCAGCAATAGACTGTTCTACCATAAACCACAGTCATATTTCAGGTGAGATGGGGGTAGAGTAATAAACCCAACCAACAATTGTTCTACCATGTCTTCAAAGCATTCACCGTCAGTCTTGATTAAACTAAGAAGGCAGCCAAAATCTTGAACGCATACCACAGTCACCATTAAAAGAAAACGATACCTCAGTTCTCAGTTCAACAGCATCAACGCATAGGTGTAACGGACCTCAACGCAGCATTCCAGGGAATGAACGGATCAACTCAGGGCGCCAGTACTCAAGGTCTGAGGGTGCAGTCTCCAGAGGCGCAGTCTGGCAGTCAGTGAGCAGTGTCAGGACATAACAGACCAGGAGTTACAACCAATTTGGGACCTGTGCTCTGATACCATGTCAGGCCAGGGTAACTCCAGCTATTGATGAACGCAAGACAGAACTGATTATTTCACATTAGATAACTATTATTTATATACACAAGAAACGGATCAGTTCATCTTCTAGATGACTGTCTGGCTTCACCTCATCCGTTTCAGATTAGGTGTCAACATCATTCCAATATGGGATATGAAGGTGGAAGCCTCATCATAAATGGCCAAGGTATTGCAAATCCAATTATTGTTGAGGAGAGACCAAAGTATATGGGATTGGTATATGGTCAAAGGTAGTTTGGGGAATGCTCCAAATAGCTTGAGGTACATCAAACATCTGAGCATGAGATGTCACCACCTTGTGACAACTATCAAAGTTTCAACTCTAGCAATAGGTATAACTCTCAAGAGTGTTTTCCAATGCATGGAAATTTTGAATACTTATGGAATAAGTACCCTTGTACATTTTGTGATGCTATTGACCATTGTGTGGTTGTATGTGAGCAACATATGATAATGGTTAAAAGAATGAACCAAATTTTAGGCATCAAGCATAATGAATTTCTTTCACATGAGAGAAATTCTATGTCAATAAACAAGAAGAAGCTTTTCTGTGCTCATTGCAAGGTGAATGGACATGAGACTGAATGATGTTGGAATTTGCATCCAGAGTTTCATTCGAATAAAGGTAAATAGATTATGCTACATAATTCAAGTGAAATAATAGGTGGTAAAGTGGAATATCCACAATCCTAAGTGGCCTTCAAGACAAGATGCTTCAAGAAGAGAACCCACAAGCCTAGGAGAGGCAAAGTTTTGGTACACCTATTGTAAAGTTGTTTTATAAAATTTATTAAATACTTGTTGTAATTACCTGTTTAGGTACTTTTGTAAAGTGAACATTCATGGTCACTATGTTCAATAAGTAGATTTTTTCATTGATGTATGCATTGACTTGTTATAGTCCACATATTTAGGATTTTTGTGAATGTACAATATTGTCATTCAAATTTGTCTAATAGTTGACATATGTTCACTGATACAAGTATTTGATTTGAAACTTGTGTGAATTGAATCTGTGTTTTCAAGATTTTAGAAGATGACTATATATTGTAGGCAAGGTCAATCATATCATGAAAATTTTTGCCGTAGTGTACTTTTTATGTACAAGCTTAGCTTAAAGACATTAAAGCAAGTTTATTTTGCTTATGAATTCCTACATGGAGTCAAGTTTGTCTTCAATGGATTAAAATTCAAGATGAAGTGTTTTTGGATCCATGCAAAGATGAGAGTAGAGAGAATGTTCAGATTCCACTCATCAATATTTTGTTCCTACAACAATGATAAGAATGATGGCTCAATTCTTAACAGGACAACAAGTCTTCATGAGGATGATAAGTGAAGTGTCTTGATTGGAGCTTGAAGGGCACCAATTGAAAATTTTGCATTTTGGATTGTGTTCTTGGGCATTTTAAGTTCCAGCCTCTTTATATTGACTAGGGAAGTAAAATTTTGGAGTACAAAAGTTCCTAGTGGGTTGGTGTGATCAGGTGATCAATTTTAAGCTCAAAACTGAAAGTGCCTAGAACTTCTTGAAACGAACGAAAAATCGAAGAAATTGCCAATATAAATCCAACTCAACTTGAATTGCTCAAAACTGATATCATATGCTCCCCATATCACATTCTAATTGTGTTCCCAAACAGGCAAAAATTTTGCAGGTATGTTGACTGTGCAACCCATACAATGACTAGGCAAGGTGACTAGGTAAGTTGACTATATAATGTGGGCCAATGACACGGTGCTACTTATCCTCTCCATAGTGGTTTGAATTTTGGAATTTTTTATTGGTTCATGGGTTTTTGAAGTGGCCCTATGAATGGCAGCCACGTGGCTCAATGGGAGGTCACCACGTGGCATGCCGGTATCAGTAATAAATTGGTTTATGGCTGAACTAGCCTCACCGAGGATCGAGCACACAACCTATGGTCTAGAAACACAATGCCTTACTGCCATCCCACTGGGTAGTTCTTATCAACTATAGTGGCATAATTATATTTAAGTGGTATGCAGATTTGCAATGGCGAACAAGGTCGGGGCTAAGCCTTAGCTCCTGGTCACCCCACACCCACGAGACTGCAGGTGGAGGAGCCAAGGGCATAGGATTAGCCTTGACCCATGGTTTTGGAAGCCACGTATATCAACCACCATACCACACCAATAACACGAAGCGAAAAATAGTTGGGGGCTAAGACATGGGACCAACCCATGGTCGTAGAGCCACCATGGAACCCCATGATATGGGCTCAGTGGAGGTTTATGGAGGGTGGTAAGGTATGGCTCTAACCCAGGCCATATGGCCCTTGATGTGACCATAGGTGCAAGGTCCGGCCGTTAGTTAGAAGGTGCCAAGGAAAAGGACTAGCCCGAGGGTCAGAAGTTTACCACAAGACCAAGGCTCGAGTATTTAAGTGCCAACGTAGTAGGGCTCAGCGTTAGCTCCAACCCTAGGCCATATGTGATTCTCACATGACCATAATGCTAATGTTTTAGGGATCTAATGGGTAAGGTAGGTCATTGGCCCAACCCTCGGACTCGTGGCACCACACGTGACCTAGTCCCCGAGTATTAAGGGGCTTAACGGGTGGGCCAAGCATTAAGGCCTAGCCCTCGGCCCTATGTGGCCCATGTGGCCATAATTTTTGGATTAAGATGTCCAAGGATAAATTAATCATCCAACAAAATGCACTGGTGGGTAGCAAAATTGTCACTCCATTAGTGATTTTTGTGGTGGATATTTAGGACAATGAAATTCATGAGAGAGCTTGGGAGCTTATAAATTTTTGAGTTTTTAGCCAAATGGAGATAAGAAAGAGGTTACTTAGGGGTTTTTGGATGTTTTGAATCCATTGGTAACCTCTAATTTATGATTTGAGAACATATTCATAGTCTTCTTTTAGGCTTGAGACAAAAGGTGTATGGACCAGTGAGGGTTTGGAAGAAGTTCAGGGAGGTATTTAGGCATGGAAAATATCTTGTAAGGGTAATCTCACTTCCATAAGGCTATTGCAGTAGCTGTAACCAATAGGGTTTAGCTCAGGTTCAAATTCTCTTAACATGAATTTTATCTCTTTTTAGTTGAATTATGTCATCTTTGTAGGAGATTATTTGAGTTGGTGTGGTTGTGAGAGTTATTTCTAGGAGAGAATTACATTGTAGGGATAATATCCGCATATTTACCTGCAACAATATTTTATGTACTTCATTTGATACTGAATATATGATTGGTCTACTCATGTTCATAGAGTTGGAGATGTAGCCCAGGAGGGGTGAACTCCGTCAACAAACCTTTGTCTTGCTCTTATTTATGCCCACATGGATTATGTGTTGTTATGTTAATTATGTTAAGTTACATATGAAGAATAATTCATGATTTTAAGAGATATTGGAAACCTGTTTGTTTCAAGACCCAGTTTTACCTTGCAAAGTGTCGACAAGGTCCTAATTTTTGTTTTATTTGATTTTGGAAAAGAGGAAGAAATCACCTAATCCAATTTCATATCATACGTTAGGGTTTTCCACTACTCAAACGATCCTATGCGTGGGGTATTTCTAGCCTTCTATGTTCAAAGACTATATAACCACAATCCATAAATGCCACAATTTTCAAGTCGGTGATCGAAAAAGGCATGCACACCCAACTCCTCTTCACCCAATCATTGTTGTTAGTCCTTTCGCTAAATGGGGCATCAATTTCCTTACATGTAATCATCACTCGGTCGGGAGGTATGGGTATATGATCCTTGTGATAGATTATTTTACGAAATAAGCCAAGGCGATGCCTACATATAAGGATGATGGTGAAACAACATCCATTTTCATATTTAATCATGTGATTGCTAGGTTCATAGTTCCACAAGCCATCATCATGGATTGTGGTAGACATTTTTGAAAACTTATGATGACCGATATTACTACGAAGCTAGGCCTACATCATGACAATTTTACTCCTTATTACCTGTAGGAAAATGGACAAGTAGAAGCCGTTAGCAAGGTTTTAACCCTCATGATTAAATGGATTATCAAGATTCATAAATGGATGGAATCTAACGCTTTTTCCAACCTTGTGGGAATACCATACAACAACAAAAACTTCGACTATTTTTACTCCTTTCCAACTTGTTCATGATGTGGAAGTAGTTTTACCTATTGAATGTGAAATATCGTCTTTGAAACTAACAATTGAATCATTACCATACAACTTTGATAAGGAAGAACGTTTCTTCTACTTAGCACGTCTCGATGAGACTCGCCGTAATGCTGATAATGAGGACTAAAAGAAATGAGTCAAAGCAGAGTATGATCAAAATTTCAAACCTATTTCATATGTAGAAGGTGATTTAGTCTTGGTCTATGATCAAGAGAATGATAAGTTAGGCACTCATAAATTTGAGCCTATGTGGCATGGCCCTTATGTTGTTAAACGTGCATTGGCAAAAGGGGCATATGAACTAGTTGATTATGACAGAATTCCTTTGGGAAAACCAAGAAATATTCTTTACCAAAAAAAATATTATGCTTAGATTGTTCAGTGATGAATTTATATATTGTTGTGCCATATTTTATGCATGGCAATTTTTAGCAACTTTTTATTAATTTCCACTACTTCTCCTTCTTATATTTTGTTACACTTGATTTGCAGATGTTGACACTCCCTCAAACTTACATTGTCTTCATTGATGGCATTAGTCATAGTACTCAGAATTTATCTTCCACAACCTGTGTCATTTATTCACCCACATATCTGTTATTTTTTATTCATGGGATATGCCTTAGTCAAACAACAAATAATATTGCAGAGTATAGCTGCAGTGATTGAGTTATTATCTGATGCCATTTCATTTGGAATTCGTCAATATTAGGTAAGATTCACAACTCATAGTATTACATTTGAATGGTATTTATTCAGTTAGAAGTGATTCCATGTTAAGAATGGTTTTTCGGGCTCCTCTCTTGGAAAGAGAGTTTGATTATACTGAGTATCGACATATTCCGAGAAATTTAAACTCATTATCTGATGCATTGGCTAATTATGTGTTAAATTCGCATTTGTAAAACATATGTAAATAAATCAATGAAATATTCATCTATATATTGTACAAGATAGATTGAAATAGAAGTAGTATCTTTCATTAGTTAAATGTCTGTAAAAAGTGTGGTTTTTACAAAAATGCCATCCAAAGACATGAGGCCTCGTGGCCTTCATTTTCTGAACATGTCGATACATCATAAAAAAGTAAAATATATCCCTCAGACTAGTAACTACGCATGATGATGATCATGGTAGCATACAACAACACGAACTACTCGTCATAGAAAGCGACTAATAGGTCTGGGAACCCCCATAGTGTGCCTCTAATAGTGGAGAGGAAAGTCATCTATCCCAACATCTAGGATGTCCAGGGTCAACCTCTCAAGGTTGTGCCATAATTTATTCAATGCCTCTCCTGCATCTGGGTTCGGCATTGCGGGAGATAATGGCTGCTCACCACACCTACCATATATGGGTAATCCTTCCAATCTCACCGAGGCCACATCTGCATGATCATTTCAGACAATTAGTTTTGGATGCCAAAAAATAATAAAAATTTGAAAAATTCAAAATCAACGAAAGTATAAAGTTTTACCTAGATTGGCCCACTACATTCTAGCTGGTAGTGGCATATCTGCATCACCTATGTAATCTATGGAAAATATTCAATCATGATGATTTGATTTTCCAACCACTCGAAGAAGTCAAGATTATACCAAATCATTGGTCCTTCACCACCTTTGTGGCGTGCCATAAGTGTGACCCATTTCAACATGTGAGGGTCACGAGGTCCTCCTCTCTCTATATATACCTATGGAGTGAGAAGAGGGATCCGTTCTAGAGTGAATGAGATGACAAAGGCACCATACCCAAAGTTATTGAGTTTTCATGTTCTAACTCTAGTTCATTGCCCTTTCAGATTGGAAACCAAAACCTTGCTCTAGTTGACTTTAGTAGGTTGGAAACACTCTATGATGGTTTGCATCTAAGCCTTTGTAAGCAAATGCAGCGCTACACTACCACATAACCATGTAACAGTGAACCTGATAGATTTCAAATGAAGCCTCACTATGGTTTTAATGTCAATTCTCGCATCTTTGAGTGAAGATCCGTTAATGCAATGTTGCATCATATAGGTGGCATTGGTTTTGTCACCTCACCTATGCCCATACAAATAAATTTCCACCCCGCGGTGTGGAAGCCTAGTCAAGAAGTAAATGTCATCAACATTAATGATGAGCCTATGGTCTCCAACTATGAAGCATTCTTGTTGGATATTCCACTTGCTCACAATCCACTCTAGGAAGTCTAATTGGGCCTTCGTGCCCAGAAATGTGCAAAAATTGTACATGCCACAATTTGTTAATGCCTATATGGTCTCTTGTTGGTTTAGAGCAACTATGTCTTGTTCTTTGTGCTCATGTTCTCTCCACTCCATTGTTGTGCCTCAAAACTCTACAAACAAACATAAAATATCATTAGAAACAATCATGGTCAAAATTTGCAAGAAATTTGGGCATTTTCTATTATATTTTTTATGCCCTCAGCACTGTGCGCAACCGACTCTACAGAACAATGCATATGTGCACTACTATCTCATTAGAAACCACACACATCACGATTTTCAGTGTGAAAAATACAGTTGATGTGCGCAGGCCCGATAAGGGTTAATTGTGCATGTCGAGGGGGATTTTCATTTTGAAAACCCTCCCCCCCAAAAAAAAAATTCACGGTAAAATGCAATATGAAAACCATGAAAGCGGAGGTCTCAGAGAGGTGTTTTACCTAGAGAAGACGACTCACAATTTCATCCAATTGTTTTTCCACAATTTGCCTTTGAAGTTCTTGGTGAAAAATGATCTCTATCACTTTCAAAGGGTAAAAAATACAAATGGTAAAAGGTTTTTACTTTTTGGGGTTTTTTAAGTTTTTAGGCCTATTAAAATATTATTTTTTCCTATTAGCCCTTAAAATCCAAATTTATAATGTTTTTCACTATATTTTTGAGAAGTGATATGATCTTTGAGTTCACGTGTGAAAATCATAGGTTATATACAAAAAGAAATCATTTTCGCATTGAATGCTTTTTTATCACTTTTTCGAACTCGTTAAAACTTACAAAAGAAATGAAACCAAGGAGTTCTCTTTACACCCTTTTTAGACTCCCAAAATGTGAAAATATTGTTGAACACTTGATTGTTCGAACTTGTAAAAATAAATGAACAATCATCTATTTAGTATAAGTTTACCCCTTTTACAAACTGAACTAGACTATTTACAAAAAATGTATACATTGACTAATCATGGTAAAGAGAGTTCTCACCTGCATTATTTTACCCTTTTTGGGATTGAGGGACTCAATTTACGAGAAATGAAATTGTGGAGTTTACTTATGTTTTTCTCCTGACTCCCTAAAAATAAAGAACACTGAGCTTTACTGTTGGCTTGTTGGGGCCTGAACCAGGTTCGGAGTTAATTAGCCAAACAAATCCTTGTACTACTGGCCCTTTTGGCAATAGTCCACGGAGCACGGACATAGGTCTCACCCAAAGTAGTATGGGAGGGTGCTAGAACTAGGTTTCCACACCTTTGAGATGTTTGATGAATTCAACTGGTCCACTGCTCGTCCCTACGCGCAGTTTGCTTCATGCACTTTCCCGTTCCTCACGGCCTAATACACTGCCTTTGCACAACCCTAACTAGGGGTTCTGCCGTGCTCTGCGCTATTACCCGAGATCTTATTTATCTTCCAGTATTGTTTAAGCACCTTCGCCTACTTAAGTGTCTTAAGTTATACTTAACAATACAAAACATTCATATAGGTTTGTGCAGTAAATAAACAGTATATTTGCAAACTATATCAATCATGCATTAAACCAGGAAAAGATACACAAAATTATAGCAAAACTTCTCTTTATTGATTCTTCCAATGGTTACAGACTCGACCTGCCCTACGCACTCAGCTGTAGGGGTCCACACACTCAGCTGTAGACTACTAGGCCTCTGTGTACTCAGTTGCAGAGCCTTCTCCTACTCTATGACCCATAGACACACTTTACACTTTGACTCAATCACTTAGACTTCTCATCTTCTATTCCATTCCTTCGCTATTAGTTATCTTTTACACTTAGAGCCTCGCTCTATTTATACAATGCCATGTTCCGCGGACCATGGGTAGGTCTATCTAGCCGACATTACATTGCAAAACTAAGGTGGACAACCTTGTCACTCTATCATACTTTCGTGCCCCACGCTTGCAATTCGTGGAGCTTTTACAATAAGATTTGGTCAAAACTTAGGCTTTAAGCCCCAAAACATGCCTTGGGGGGGATTCCATGCCCAACAGGCCCCCAAAACAAACATTGTGACTCGCCCTCGAGTCACTCTGTTGGCATGGAGATCTTTGCACAGAGTCCCTCCAACTGTTCTCGAACTGTGGCAAGGTCAGCAACAAACTGAGCTGCTGCTTGCTAGATCTGCTACATACGTTGTTTCGAGACCTCTGTGTCAGATCTACTTCTCTGCATCTGTGCCGATATCCCCTGCATTTTTTGTAGCCCACGCCTTTGTCCGGATCCTTGGAGCATGAAGACTGTGCTTCTTCTAGTTAGTCAGATAGTTGAGCCACCTACGTAGGGCTTTAAGCGGCTATCATTCACTTTGCCTGGGAAAAGATCTCCATTTAGTTTGACTAACTGTACCACGCCTCCATCTCTGACCTCCTTAACAACATATGGTCCTAGCCAATGCATTCTAACTTTCCCAAGAATTTTTCAAACTTATTGTCATATAGCAGCACTAAATCATTTACTTTGAAGGTGCGTAACTTAATATGGCGATCATGTCAAGCCTTCTCACATTGCTTTTGCACCTATTGATGAAAGCCAACCAGAAACCATTCCTCCTTGAGTTCCTCCAACTGCGCAAGTCTTTCTTCGACGGCTTCGCGGTCCGTCATACCTGTGAGCGTTGCATGCACAGACTAAGGACAATATACTCCACTGGCATGACAACTTCCATGCCATAAAATAACTGGAAAGGTGTCTGTCCTGTCAATTTCTTGCATGTTGTCCTATAAGCCCATAGTACTGCAAGTACACGCAGGTCCCAATCGCTCCGCAAATCATTACATACTTTGGCTAGTGCAGTCTCCAGTATCTTGTTGAATTCTTCTACTGTCCCATTGGCTTGTGGGTGATAGGGTGTGCTTTTCTAATGATACACCTGGAACTCTTCTGTTAGCGCGCTAATGGTTTTGTTCAGGAAATTAATACCACAATCACTCATTAAGATTTTAAGACAGCCAAATCGAGTCAACATGTGCTCAAACAAAAACTTTGCAGATGTGTCAGCCATGCAGTCTTTGACCAGCTGCGCTTCTACCCAACAAGTCAGGTACTTTGTCGCGGTGATAATGTATTGTGCGCCTATTTTTCTCTGAGCTTTGATAGGTCCTACAAAGTCGATTGCCCACTTTTCAAAGGGCTACAATGTCATTTGTGGATTCAAAGGCATCTCGTCCCTACGCGATGGTTTACCTATCCTCTGACACATTTCACAAGCCTTATAGTGTGCTTTTGAATCCTAGTGAAGGGTTGGCCACCACAACCTTGCGCGGAATATCTTTTGCGTGGTTGCTCATCCTGTATAGTGTCCTCCTGCATCTACCCCATGTGCTTCCATGAGGATCTGAATTCATTCAAATTCAGGTACGTACCTTCGCAGTATCTCATCATTCCCCATTTTGTACAGGTGCTAGACGATGACAGAAAAGTCAGCCGCATGCACCACCAATTCCTTCTTTTGCTGGACAGAATATTCCTTTGGTGCAGTTCCAGTTGTCAGAAATTGGATTATATCTTCAAAGTGTCCATCCATGACGTGCACAGTAAAGAGCTATGTGTTAGGTAATTCTTCCTCCAAACTAGTAGGTTCCTCGCCCGTCTCAATACGCGATAGGTGATCCGGTCCTGCGTTAAGGCATCCAGGCTTTACCACGACGTCAAAGTCATATTCTTGGAACAATAAGAGCCACTTGCATATGCGCGCCCCCAACGCAAGCTTATTGACCAAGTATTTTAGTGCCGAATGGTAGGTATACATCTTGAAATGTCCTCCTAGCAAATAGTGCTGGTATTTTTGGAGCGCGTACACCATAGCCAACCCCTCGCATTCAGTTGTGGAAAAGTTCTTTTCCACTTTGGAAAACCTGTGGCTTGTGAATGCGATAGGGTGATCCAAGCCCTATCCACCATTTTGTGTTAGCACCGCTCCCAAAACTATGCATGAGGTGTCAACATGGACGTGAAACTCCACATCCCATTTTGGGAAGACCAGGATTGGGGTGGAGGCTGTTAGCTACCTATACCAATAGGTTTCATATTTCATGATTAGCAAGGAAAGGTCCAAATATGCTCTGCTTTGATGATGCAAAGATCACATATTTCCAAGAGAATACAATCTGTGCTTATAGCTTGATGTGGACTCAATTTTGATGGATGGTCCAACAGCCTAATCTGGATCATGCCATGTTTTAAATTTTCAAGTTGTAGAATAGAGAAAGAAGTCTGTCCAAACTATTTAATCTTGGCAGACAAGTAGTTCAGGTAGAGAAAGTAAGGCTCCCAACTGCTTAATCTGGGACCTTGGAAGCAATAAGGGTAAAAGTAGATAGAGAATCAAAAGGAAAAAGCCAGAGAAAAGAAAAGGCAAATAAGGGTCTGCAAGTCTAAGTGCACCCTCCAAGAAGAAACAAAAAAAGCTAGGTAAGTAGATGGGTAGGCAGATGGGGTTGCAGAAGTGTCATTCCTTACAATTGAAGGTGTGCTAAACTATTTCATAAAGCAAAATCAATGGATTGAGAAGTCCTTCTTCTCCATCAGGTGGCAGCAAAGCAAAGAAGCATGTCTAACCTCCCTTCTTTCCCTCTTCCGATTCATAACTAACATCCCCTCATCAGTTGAGATTCATGGAAGAATTCATGGTTTTATGGTGGTTCTTAGTCCTATTAGAAGCCACATTTCTTGTCTAAAACTCTTTTCATTTTGATCTACTCCCTAAGCTAAGTTATCTTCAAATAAACTTAGTATTATATTCCCTCATCCACTCCTTCATCCATATTAACCCCTAACTTTATTGTATAATTCCCCTATGTTACCTTTTCCCTATTATTATAACAATATGGTGTATAAACCCCAAACATTGTATAAATATCCCTCCCCTTGGCATTATAGCCATACGTTCTCTGTTAGGGATCAAAATGACATCTGGTCACTTTGATAAGCCTAAGTCTAACCCCCCTCCCCTCTTCTGAATCCATTTGGCCCATTAAAACCTTCATTTGCTAAGAAAACCTTGAAAAAACCCTTTTTACCTATGACCCGCTTCATTTGCAAATAACACACCAAAAACCCACTTTTATCCGCTTATCCAAAGTGTCAGGGCCGCATTACTTTTACATTGGAAAACATTACAAAACACCATATCCCAAAGGTTTTCCGCTAAGCGCGCGCCCCAAAATATATATTATTTTAATCTTCCTCCGCTGTCGTATCAATCGCACAACTCATCAACCCGTCAACCGTCCGATCGAGCGCTTTTGATCGGACGGCCATTATACATATCGGGTTGGGCCCGACGTCCGACCTTTAGTACCCGAGAAACTGTCAGAGGGTGACGTCAGGCCTCTGCCACGCGTCGCCCTCACAATTTCTCGGTTTGCCCTCTGACAAAACCATCGCCGTATGGTAGGCGGTCCGAGAAAACCATTACCTCTTTTCAGTTTACCACCAGTTTTGCCATGCCCTCGTCATCACCGCGTCATCACCATGTCACTGCCACCCCGCCGCCGCATTAGCTCCTTCGTCCGCCCCCGCGCTAATATGTCCGCCACCTCACTATCCCCGTGGACCAATCATAGCTCGCCACATCACCCGATGATGTCATGCTGACGTCATCCGACCTCGACCCCACCTGATGACGTCATGCTGACATCATCCCAAAAACGCGCCAATATGCCAAAACCCATATATTGGCCAAAATTTCATGTTTTTTCCACTTTTGCCAAAAGAGTTTGTTGTTATTTCTGCATGCTGTTTACGTCCAAACCAGCGCCAACCTGCCAAATTTGATTCCGAGACCGTCAGCGCCTCCATTGTACCTGCAGTTGCAACCTGTTATCGGCCATTCGCAAGGTATTTCTCAAGATAAACCCCTGTACCTGGTTTTATCGTATTTCTGCAAACAAACTGTTTAAGGAGGCCTAAAAACACTGTTTTCACCATCAATCACCCAGTGACCTACACCTATTTCAAACTGGTGGAACAATAAACCTTCTGCAGAGCCAGCATTTGACAAAATTGGCCTGAATTCATTGGTAGTTCGCGCAGTCGTGAACTAGAAACCTCCATTACATAATTTCACCATAGAAACAATCCAGTCACTCCTACTACTGTTTCTATCAGTCCCATAAACGGTATTTCAATTGCTGTTTGTACAAATTCGCCCATTGTTCCCTACAATTCACAGTCACAGCGTCTAGAAACTCCTCTGCGTTTTTCTGCTCACTTAGAGAAGTTTACATACAATTCAGAAACTTTAGTAGCTATGGAGACACCAATAGCCCTGAATATCCAGCCTCTGAATGCCCCTCAAAGGGAGATAACATGGAAAGCCCTGGGAGATGTAGATTATCAGATGTTAGATTGGTTTCCATTAGGTTCCAAGTTCAATATTCACATGCTAAATGAATTGAAAGCCCAACACCTTGGTGGAGCTGATATTTTAGGGATTTGGGACTCAAATTTGCCCATTTACAACCTCCCTCAAGTCAATGCCCTCCCAGACTTGATCCACAAGTGCCAGGAATGCTATGATCCTTGCCAGAGAGCTGTTCTCAGTCCTACAGGCTCAGTTTTTTTCTTCATCACCCCAGAAACCATAAATGAGATGCTGCATTTCCATACTGCAAGGCCATTAACCCCTCTTTCCATGTTGGATTTAATAAAGAAGGGAAATAATCTGTCAAGTGCCCAGATTACCAAAATTAACCAGTTATTTGTACAGCCAAGCTCTGAAACTATAAGGACTCCCCCTATTGGATATCACTACCTGAATGACCTGGGCAGAATGCTAGTGGATTTGATCAGCTATGTCCTGGGTTACAAGGGAATTGAGGATGTTGATGACACTATAATGGCAATGCTGTCCATGTTTTCTCCTGGAAAGCCTCCAGCTGTACACTATGACTATGCCACCTATATTGCAGAAAAGATCCATGAACAGCTAATGAATCTACCAAGGGAAAGGGTGTTCAGATACACCTCATACATCTACCACCTGTTCTTGTTTTATCAGCCAGACAGTTTCTCTATTCCCCTCAAGAAACTTAATGCCCAGGGAAATCCAAGGTCAGTGGTGTTTTGGACTTCAGTTTTCCATGATGTTTCTCAATCACCATACACATACTGTGAATTTATAGACCTGTTCATTCACCCAGCTATGACATTGCTGTATGGTGTCCCTCCTCCAAGGTTAACCGATGACATGCAGAGAATTCTCCATCTCTCCAAATCCTATAGCATTGGTGATTGGTATTTTTACCAACACCACACAGTAATCAGAGTATATGGCTGTGAATTGGACCCTTACAGGCTGCCAAGGTATGTCCCCATGAGACTGTTCGCCCTTGAATACTTTAGGCAGTTTGGAAGTGCAGATTGCTTCCATTTCTAAAGCAAAAACAAGAAGGTACAACTGAAGGTAAGGAGCCAGCTAGGCCCTTTTTTGTACAACAAAAGAGAGGAGGGATGGAAGGAGGCAGATATGATTTTAGAGGGTTTCAAATTGCAAACCAGTTTTAAATGGATACCTTATGACCGTAATCATTTTATCTCCCTCAGGAGGATAAAACACAAATTGGGTAACTATTCACATGTTAGGCTGCCTCATATTGAAAAGTATGCAAATTCTTTAAGATGGAAAGAGGGTACTCTAGAAGAGCCAATCTCTAGAGAGCAGATACTAGAGAGAGAGGCTAGGAATATGCAAAAGGAGGCTGACTTGGAAACTTGTGGACAAGTTTCCTTATCATATCAAAGGCAACTTGGAGCAGCTACCTCTTCTTCAACAACACATCAGCAAGCTGCCATGGACACTCAACAGACAGGCAGCAAAGGCAAAGGAAAGCAGGTGGAACAAGAGCAACCACCTCCCATGACTGAAGACCAAACAGATAAAGAGATGGAACAACAAGAAGAAGTGCAGCAGCAGGTAGAGCAACAGCAACAACAGGAATCACAGCAAAGAGTAGGGCAGCATGACAGAGAGCAGCCCACACAGCAAGAAGGGGCAGTTGAGGCCCCAATTCTCACTGAGCAGCAGGCTCAAAACATAGTACCTCCTAGGCAAGAAGCAGTTAATGAAACCTCAGTCCTCCAAACTCCACAAAAGGAGGATGTAAGAAGGAAAAGGGATAGAGAGGCTCCCTTGACTATATCAATAAGTCATGGTGAGAAGAGGCACAGGATGAATCCCCTTTCAGACGAAGAGATGCCCATAGGGCAATCTTTGGGTATGGGCCCGCCCAGTTTGGAGGCATCTGCAAGTTCCTTCCAACAGGAACAAGAGAGGACAGTGGGAGGAGAAGTCAGCTCCTCTAGCAAGCAGAGAGAGGGTGAACTGAGCATTAAACAGCAGTTCACTGAAATAAAGAAAAGGAATGAGCCTATAAAAATACAGCTGTATAACCATTTCTTGAAAATGGCTCCCACCAACCAACAGCAACTAATGTCTGCATATGATGTCCAGGAGGGCAAGATGATCATGAGTCACCTCATACCAACTACATTGCATCCACAGTCCCCTTCAGATTACTTAAGGACCAATCTTGAGGTCCTGGCCAAGGACATCCACCCAATGGATAAAATTGAATTGCATAAACAAACAGGTGAGATGGTCTATGCTTCCTTGGCAGACAAGACATTAGATAACTACAGGCTAGAAAATAGCCTTAATAATACAGCTGCCCAACTTGAGTTGGAAAGGGCATCCTCTCAAGCAAAGGACAACAGAATAAGGTCCTTAGAAGATATAATTATTGAGATTGGGCATGATCCCAAAGATATCAAGGGCATACAAGAAATATTAAAATTGAGGGATGCAGATATGGCAGCTTTAAGGAGAAAGATCAAACTCCCAGCCACAATTCACCCTCAAACAGATGAAGTAGCTCAACAAAGGCATGATCAAGATGCCACAGCTTTGCTGGTGTCTCTCTACAAACAGCTTATTCAGACACAAGAAAAGCTGGGAGAATCAGAGGCTGCACAGGCAGCATTACAAGCAACTCTGAAACAAAGAGAAGAAGGTTGGACCTCCCAGCCTCCTCCTCAAATCATTAACCTTGAGGAAGCTCCTCCAATTACTGTTCCTCCTCCTCAAAAGACTGAACAAGCAGCACCATCTACTTCACCACCACCAACAACAGAGCAGGCCCCTAGCTTGGATATGCAAAAGCTAAGAAATGAGATTCAGGCCCTGGAAGCTCAAATGGAAGAATTGAATGAGACCAGGGAGAAATTGGCCAAAGTAAATGATAGATATGAAAAATCCAAGCAGTCTGTGGCAGAAAAGGGCAGGGAGATAAAAGCCCTCAAAGACAGGATCAAAGAGCTAGAGAATGAACTCAAATTAGATAAGGTTGTGGCTGAGCTTAAAATAGTGCTGTGGGCTAACATTGGCCAATCTATTAATGACCAATGGCAGTATATTGAAACAATCCATGAGCAGTTAGAGCTCATTCCAAAAGCACAGACTGAAATTCAGAGATCAAGAGCTACTCTAAGCAATATGCCTGAAATTGCCACCAGGATGATTAATGTGCTTAACAATAGAACAAGTACTCAGTTGGCTGCCATGGGGATTTCAAACAGAACTGAGAACATTCAGTTAATCAAGAGGGTTCTTACATTGAGAAACTTGGTGCAGACATTAGAGAGAAGAACCCAGGACATGCAGACTGAGGTAAACCGGTTTTTGGAGAAATTTCAGGTATTAGAAAACAGAGGGCTCCCTAGCTTACTGAACAGCGCAGGGAGACTGTTCACACATGAGCAGTATGCCAAAAGGGTTAATGCATTTGCCACAAGTCAGATCAATGAGAAGCCCAGCACCTCAGAGGAAACAGGGCCAGCCACAGGACAAACTCTCTACAATAGAGTAGAAAGTTTATTTTTTATAATGAATGAAATTAAACACCTGTTTGAGGTGCCTCCCAATTTTTACAAATATACAGAGGCAGAGGAGACTATGGATGCAATTCTCAGGCATCAACTACCTACACTAGAATGGTGGACTAAGGCCATACAGATGATTTTATAAACAGGAAGCCATTCAATAAATTTTGTTCATGGAAAATGCAAATTGTCATACACAGGACAGTTTAAAAGAATCAGCATGCATTAAAGATAAAAGCTGAGCCAACTCAGCAGAAGTCCCGGCCAGCAAGTCAAGACGGACAGCTACAGGTGACAGGGCCGAAAATTTACAGCGGAGCAGCCACATCAGCGCATTTTCCAGCATTTAAAGCAGATCATTCCAACCGACTCAGTAGCCTCCAAAGGCCAAAATATCTTCTGACAAGCATAAAGATGCATTTACTTTGTATTCAATGATGTAATAACTTTCTTATCAAATATCTTGAAAAGTTGGTGAACGTATTCATTTCTGAGATAACTTAGCACTTAGATATTTTGTATAACCGATGGTATATATTTGCCCCTCGCACAAGCTTGCAGGGGTTGTTGTTGATTTCTCTTGAAGAAGTTCTTATGCTATAATCCTTTCAGAGTTTAATAAAGAAAGTGATGGAATTTCTCGGAGTTCTGAAGTGTTGAATGCGTTCTGGTGTCTGTTGAAAAACTGCAGGATTCCTGTGTACCTTACAATACAATAAGTTTTTTCTGTAACTCTCTTTGTTATGTGTTTCAATCTGTTAAAATCCATATATGTTTCTAATTTCTAAGTGTTTAGCAACAAAGAAAAAGAATAACCTTCAGGACTTATTCATGCAATACCCTGAGTTCAATCTATGTTGTTAATGAATGTTTTCTTCAGCTATAATCTTGATAAGTGTAATTCTTAATTGCTACGCTTTCAGAATATATCTTTCACAGTGACCTTTGTTTCAGGAATTCAAGTTTGCTCCTGAGCAACATGTTTCACTTTCACATCACCAACTTAATGGGGAATTCTTAATTGCTTTCTGTTGGCTGACCACACATCACCATTTAAATTTAAATTTTGTTTGTTTGAGATACTCAATAGGCCCTGCAGTCTGAACATCATCACTCCAGCACTTCAAAACAGTTCACAACTCTAGACTCCATTGCCCAATGATATACTACTCTCTGAACACTACATCTTAATACACTGAAAGAAGTCCTTCAACCAAAACACAAACCAAAAACCTGAGCATAATAGCTAGCCTAAAATACTATCAGAACAGAGACAAATCATAAAGAGAGAGCCCTCTCTGATTACAGTTTGGCTAGAGACTGTAGTCCAAAGATTGGTTAGTGGTTACCCCGGCCGTATTCCCTTGGGAGTCATAGGGAACAACCTGGGTGTTAACATAATTGGCGACTCCGCTGGGGACTTCCTCAAGATTTTCTAATTTCTGTTTATCTCTTGAAAGCTGCTCATTCCCTTTGCTGCTAGCTTTGGAAAATATACAGTAAGTTCAAAATCTTGTCTGGCCTCTGTAGACACAAAAATATCCTGCAAAATACCAAAAAGAAGTTTAGAAACTGGCTCCTAAAAGGGAAACCAGACACACTAGGTCAAACCCTGACCCAAACCCACAAGCTGTTTTTGAAAATCCTAATATAATCCCTAGAATAATTAGGAAGCAGCAAAGGCAGGAAAATCCTAGTGATTTGAGTCCTGAGACAGCCCACCCTGAACCTGTTCCAACCCCTATTAAGGTTCTATTTCGCTCTACCCCTGTCTCCCCCAGTTCACCATCTACATCTCAAAGCCCTCCTTTCACATCTTCACCCACTGCACATATCCCCTTGAACAACACTCTAGGTGCTGCTACACCTGTTACCCCTGTAGTACACACCGTTCCTTTTATCCCAGTTGCCCCTGTAAATCCCCCAAACCTTGTGAATATGGCTAACAGATATGCACCCCTGCAAATACCAGCTAATGCTGCAGCTCTACCCCAGGATTACCAAACCAAAATCTCATATTTTGACTCCACTGGCCCTTTGACAGCTGTTCAGCATGCCAAAAGGATGCAAGACCATTTTGAGACCTATGAAATAGATGATGACAGTGTGAGAATGAGGATGTTTGTTCAAAGCCTAACTGGGGATGTAAGAACTTGGTTTAGATCCCTGAATGCAAACTCCATCACAACTCCTGATGAGCTTTATCAAGCCTTTACTAGCAGATGGGAAAAGAAGAAGGATCCTCTGCACATACTTGGTGAATATGACACTATCAAAAGAGGCCTCCAAGAGACTGTTTTGGAGTATTGTGCAAGATTCAACAATGTATATAACGCAATCCCACAAAATTTAAGACCCCCTCCTGATTTAGCTTTGTACAAATTTCCTGATGGTTTTGACCCTGACATGGCCTACCAGTTAAAGGAAAGAGACCCTCAAACCCTTGCAGAGGCCCAAAAGGTTGCTGTCACAGTGGAAGCCAACCTGATTGCCAAAAGAAACAGAGCAAGGTTGGAAAAGAGAATAGCCTTCAAAGAGGAACCCTCTGCTTTTGATCAAAAGCTGGATGCAATACTCAATGGAATGAAAAGATTGGGTGATAGAGTGTAATCGGTAGAAAGAAAATCATCATGGGAAGCGCCACAAAACAACCCTCCTAGGAATCCAAATTTTAGGAGAACTCAAAACCCAGGCATTGGCAAGCCCAGTGCTGACCAAGACATAAGACCCCCTTTCCAAGAAAATTATGCAGAGACTTCCACATCAACTGAGCCCAATGAAGATCCTCAAATTAATTTAATGGGTCTAGATGGTGAAAGTCAAGTTTTCTTAACACAAGAAGATCATGAGGATGATGAAATTAAACTGTTCCAAACTAAATCAGGTGAATCCTTTGACTTTAAACAAGGCTATGACACTGTTGTTTATGAAGTCCATAAACAATACAAGCTAAGGAGCAGAACTGTGAATGTAAGTCAGCCTGAAAAGATAAAGGATAATCAACAGCCTAAAAGAGCCATAATCACAGAGCCTAATGAAAAAATAAATTCACCTACAGAAGAAGTAATTATTGAAGAGATCACTGAACCATTGTCCTTAAAACAGCAGCCTGTGGCTACTTCATCCTCCCACCTTAATTTAAATGTTACTCCTCAAGAGATGAGTAAAAAGGACAAGTCCCAAAATCAAGATAAAAATCAAGAAGAAGATCTAGTGAACAAGGAAAGGACTGTTATCCATAACCCTAAGACCCAATCTGAAAAACCCTTTGACCTAGAAACTGAAATTGGCAAACTAAAGATAGCAATTCCTCTCTCAAAACTAGCCAAGCATGACATCTATAAACAACAGATCAAGAAGTCCCTTCAACTCACTAGCAACAAAGATGATGTCAATGTGTTGGATGACACCCCAGAATTACTGTTTGGCCCAGAAGTGGATGGAAAAACGGTAGTCACAGGGGTATTACCTTTTTATGTCAGCTTACATATTCATGATAAAATATTACATAATGCAATGTTTGACTCAGGTGCCTCTCACAATCTCATGCCAAAAGCAGTCATGGAGAGATTGAATCTAGATATTACGAGACCATACAACGACCTGTTTTCCTTTGACTCCAGCCAAGTCAAGTGTTTAGGTCTCATAAAAGATTTATGTGTGTCTCTGGTTCAATACCCAAACAAAACAATTCTAATGGATGTTGTAGTTGCTGATATCCCACCTAAGTATGGGATGCTGTTATCAAGATCATGGGGAGCTAAACTCCAAGGTTCCCTACAATTAGACATGTCATATGCCACCATCTCTGTTTTTGGACAACCAAAAAGACTATATAGAGAAACACTCATGAAATACATGGTCAGCAGTGAAGAAAAGCCTCAAAACTTTCCCATATATGCTATCCATTCAGACATAGACTCATACATTCTTTTCAATGACAGCACAACTCTCTCAAAAAATGATGTTGAAACCAAAATACTCATACAAGAGGAAGACTCTAATGAAAGAATTACCACCCATGAAACAACGGTCAATCAATCACTAGACACTGCTGCTGCTCTAGTTGTCAAGCATATTCAATCTAATGATGAGTCTGTCCTAGAAGACAATCCAGATGAAAAGCCAGAACTTCAACTTACATTGCCAGCCCATGAACAGATCATTAAATCTCCTTCACAACAAGATATTCTATGGTTCCTTGAATTTGATGGCTCAGTCAACAAATTAGGGGCAGGAGCTGGAGTTTGGGTACACAATAAATAAAACAGTCATGCAGAAGGCAGAGCCTATAGATTAAACTTCAGATGTACGAATAACATGGCAGAATATGAAGCTCTTTTACTAGGCCTCAAGTTAGTAAAGTTCTTGCAAGCTGCCAGGGTTTCAATCATGGGAGGTTCAGATTTAGTTATCCAGCAAGTGAAGGGAAATTTTGTCACCAATGACAAAAGACTAAGGTCTTATAGGTCTGCTGTTGCTGAGGTACTAAACTTTTTCTCTCAATTCCAAATCACTAAAATTCCTAGAACTCACAATCTGCATGCTCATAGTTTGGCCACATTTGCTAGTACTTGCAAATTACCATTGGAACCTAACAATTGTTTCACAGCTGAGATAAAACACAGACCCTCCATTCCAAACAATGTTAAAGATTGGCAAGTATTTGAGGATGATATGCAAATAAACCATTTTTTAACGCTGCAACAAGAGTTTGCAGGATTAAATATTGACACTGATAGAGCAAGTCAATCACAAATACTTGATAGAGCAAGTCAATCACAAATACTTGACAGAGCAAGTCCATCACAAATATAGTTTGAACAGATCAACCACCCAATATCACCTAGAACAGCAAAACAAATGCTAAATCCAACTATTTTCAACAAGGAAAACATTCAGCAAATTCAACCAATCAGTTGTGAAGAAGTGGCCAATGCTGAAACTGAAATCATAGAGCTGAAAGACAATTTTCTGCCAACAGGCCTAACTCCACTAGAGGACATCTTTGATTCAAATGATATTCCCAGAAAACCAAAAATGCAGCCCTTAAATGCAGCCATCGAAGAGTGCAACAATGGTACCATTGACAAACCCAAAATAATAAAATTGTCTGCATCTTTACCTCCTGATCAAAGGCCTAAATACATTGACCTCTTTAAAGAGTTCCAAGATGTTTTTGCATGGAGTTATGAGGACCTAAAGTCCTATGATACCTCTGTTATCCAGCATACTATCCCTCTCAAGCCTGACCAAAAACCCTTTAAACAAAAATTGAGGAGAATCAATCCTATGCTTCTCCCAGCAATGGAACAAGAGGTACAGAAAATGTTCAAGGCAGGCATCATAGCACCAATCAGATTCTCTGAGTGGATTTCAAACTTAGTCCCTACAAGAAAGAAAACTGGTGAAATAAGGCTGTGTGTGGATCTAAGAAATCTGAACCAAGTATCCCTTACCCAAGATGGATCACATTCTCCAAAGAGTGGTAGGGGCCTCAAGGATCTCATTACTTGATGGATTCTCAGGATTTAATCAAATATTAGTACACCCTGATGATCAAGACAAAACAGCTTTTACAACCCCATGGGGAACTTTCAAATATGTAAAAATGCCTTTTGGGCTGAAAAATGCAGGGGCAACGTTTCAAAGAGCAATGGATATTGCTTTTGCCAAGGAGATTCATGACTTCCTTGTCATTTACTTAGATGACCTTACACCTTTCTCAAAATCAGATCAAGAACATTTAAAACACTTGAGGCAGATTTTCCTAACATGTAGGAAATATGGAATTTCATTGAATCCCAAGAAATCCTTATTTGGTTTAGAGGAAGGTAAGCTACTAGGACATATCATTTCAAAAGATGGCATTAGAATTGATCCAGACAGGATACAAGCTATCCTACAAATGCCCCACCCAAGAAATATCAAAGAATTGCAGGGATTTTTGGGAAAAATCAATTTCTTGAGAAGGTTTATCCCAAACTTAGCAGAACTAATCAGATTACTAAATAACATGCTAAAGAAAGATTCAAAAGTGAAATGGACAGTTGAAGCAAATCAAGCCTTTGAAGGTATAAAGCTGGCCCTTACCCAAACCCCGGTCTTGACCAATCCTCAATTTGACAGAGAATTTATCATTTTCTCTTTTGCCTCCCAGCATACTATTGCTGCTGTTTTGTTACAGAAAGATGACCAAGGAAATGAGAAGCCAATTGCTTTCTTTAGCAGAGCTCTTAGAGATGCTCCCCTAAAATACCAAATCATGGAGAAACAAGCTTATGCTTTGGTTAAAGCCATTAAGGACTTTAGGATTTACATCCTTTATTCACATGTTATAGCTTATGTACCAAGTCCTATTGTCAAAGACATTCTCACCCAAGAAAATTTAGAGGGCAGAAGAGGAAAGTGGATTGCCAACATTTTGGAATTTGATATTGAGATAAAACCTACAAAACTAATAAAAGGGCAAGGTTTGGCCAAACTAATGACAGAAGCAAATTTCCAAGCCTTAGACATCAACCAGCTGGACAGTGAACCGGAGCTGGCGACTCCAAAGATCAATGTAGCCTTTGAACAATCCCTTTGGTACTCTGATATATGTTATGTATTGCAAAACCTGTGTGCTCCCACAGGATTGTCCAGAACTAAATGTAGGTTCTTAAAAATGAAAGCTTCTAAATTCTGTGTTATGGATGGAAATTTATTTTGGAAAAACCATGAAGGGATATTGCTGAACTGCCTAATTGAGAATGAAACTGACAATATCATAAAAGAATTTCATGCAGGTGACTGTGGTGGACACTTATATTGGAAGTCCACTGTGGATAAAATACTAAGAGCTGGTTACTACTGGCCCACCATGTTCTCTGATGTCAAGAAATTCACCACCTCATGTCATAAATGTCAAGTGTTTGAGGGAAAGAGACAGTTGCTGCCACTTCCCTTGAGGCCTATTGCAACAGAGAGACCTTTTCAACAATGGGGCTTGGATTTCATTGGGGAAATTCATCCCTCATCTTCAGGCCAACATAGATGGATCTTAACAGCCACAGACTACTTCACTAAGTGGATTGAAGCTGCTCCATGCAGACAAGCAAATGATTCAACAATCATTCAGTTCTTGGAGAATAACATATTGGCTAGATTTGGTTGTCCTGACAAAATAATAACAGACAATGCTGCTACTTTTAGATCCAAGAAAATGGTGAATTTCTGCCACAAATTTCACATTACCTTAGGCCATTCTACTACATACTATCCCCAAGGAAATGGCCTTGCTGAGTCATCAAATAAAAGCCTGGTAAACATTATAAAGAAAGTGCTAGAAGAGAACAAAAAGAATTGGCACAAGAAGCTTGTGAATGCTCTATGGGCAGATAGACTAACAACCAAGAGATCAATTGGGACCAGCCCATATGAGTTGGTTTATGGATTAGAAGCCAAATTCCCTTCATCACTAGGGGTGCCTGTTATGAAACTCCTTCAAGAAAGCCAAGCTGAACCAAATGATATGCAAAGAAGGATCAATCAAATAATATGTTTATAGCAAACTAGAGACCAAGTTTTCAGCAGAGTTCAAGTTCTACAAGAAAAATTAAAGAAGGCCTTTGACAGAAGAACTAAGGCAGAAGATTTCAAAATTGGTGACAAAGTCCTCAAGTGGGATTCAAGAAGAGAGGATAAGGGAAAACATGGAAAATTTGATTCCCTTTGGAGAGGACCATTTGCTGTCCAAGCAGTACAAGGAAACAACACTTATTTCCTTAAAAGTCTTAATGAAACTGATTTGGATGAAGGTCCTGTGAATGGCAGGATGCTCAAGCACTATTTTGACTACCACCCATAAGTGCAGCCTGAGTTCTCCCTTGTACATATCCAGATGTATATATTACTTTCTGTTGAGATGTAAAAATGCAATTTCTCAAGTTTTCTTAACTACCAGCAAAAGGTAAATAGGATCAGAGGTCTACCAAGAAGGGAAGTACACAATTTTGGCATTTCAAAGCAGCAAACTTCAAAATCTTGATAAGAGCAGTCAAGGGCCAAGGCATTCTGACCTGCTGTTCTTGGTCTTTCAAATGAAAAACCATCCCCATGTGGAGCCACTGTTAGCTACCTATACCAATAGGTTTCATATTTCATGATTGGCAAGGAAAGGTCCAAATATGCTCTGCTTTGATGATGCAAAGATCACATATTTCCAAGAGAATACAATCTGTGCTTATAGCTTGATGTGGACTCAATTTTGATGGATGGTCCAACAGCCTAATCTGGATCATGCCATGTTTTAAATTTTCAGTTGTAGAATAGAGAAAGAAGTCTGTCCAAACTGTTTAATCTTGGCAGACAAGTAGTTCAGGTAGAGAAAGTAAGGCTCCCAACTGCTTAATCTGGGACCTTGGAAGCAATAAGGGTAGAAGTAGATAGAGAATCAAAAGGAAAAAGCCAGAGAAAAGAAAAGGCAAATAAGGGTCTGCAAGTCTAAGTGCACCCTCCAAGAAGAAACAAAAAATGCTAGGCAAGTAGATGGGTAGGCAGATGGGGTTGCAGAAGTGTCATTCCTTACAATTGAAGGTGTGCTAAACTATTTCATAAAGCAAAATCAATGGATTGAGAAGTCCTTCTTCTACATCAGGTGGCAGCAAATCAAAGAAGCATGTCTAACCTCCCTTCTTCCCCTCTTCCCATTCATAACTAACATCCCCTCATCAGTTGAGATTCATGGAAGAATTCATGGTTTTATGGTGGTTCTTAGTCCTATTAGAAGCCACATTTCTTGTCTAAAACTCTTTTCATTTTGATCTACTCCCTAAGCTAAGTTATCTTCAAATAAACTTAGTATTATCTCCCCTCATCCACTCCTTTCATCCATATTAACCCCTAACTTTATTGTATAATTCCCCTATGTTACCTTTTCCCTATTATTATAACACCATGGTGTATAAACCCCAAACATTGTATAAATATCCCTCCCCTTGGCATTATAGCCATATGTTCTCTGTCAGGGATCAAAATGACATCTGGTCACTTTGATAAGCCTAAGTCTAACCCCCCTCCCCTCTTCTGAATCCATTTGGCCCATTAAAACCTTCATTTGCTAAGAAAACCTTGAAAAAACCCTTTTTACCTATGACCCGCTTCATTTGCAAATAACACACCAAAAACCCACTTTTATCCGCTTATCCAAAGTGTCGGGGCCGCATTATTTTTACATTGGAAAACATTACAAAACACCATATCCCAAAGGTTTTCCGCTGAGCGCGCGCCCCAAAATATATATTATTTTAATCTTCCTCCGCTGTCGTATCAATCGCACAACTCATCAACCCGTCAACCGTCCGATCGAGCGCTTTTGATCGGACGGCCATTATACATATCGGGTTGGGCCCGACGTCCGACCTTTAGTACCCGAGAAACTGTCAGAGGGTGACGTCAGGCCTCTGCCACGCGTCGCCCTCACAATTTCTCGGGTTGCCCTCTGACAAAACCATCGCCGTATGGTAGGCGGTCCGAGAAAACCATTACCGCTTTTCCGTTTACCACCAGTTTTGCCATGCCCTCGTCATCACCGCGTCATCACCACGTCACTGCCACCCCGCCGCCGCATCAGCTCCTTCGTCCGCCCCCGCGCTGATATGTCCGCCACCTCACTATCCCCGTGGACCAATCATAGCTCGCCACATCACCCGATGACGTCATGCTGACGTCATCCGACCTCGACCCCACCTGATGACGTCATGCTGACGTCATCCCAAAAACGCGCCAATATGCCAAAAATCCATATATTGGCCAAAATTTCATGTTTTTTCCACTTTTGCCAAAAGAGTCTGTTGTTATTTCTGCATGCTGTTTACGTCGAAACCAGTGCCAACCTGCCAAATTTGATTTCGAGACCGTCAGCGCCTCCATTGTACCTGCAGTTGCAACCTGTTATCAGCCATTCGCAAGGTATTTCTCAAGATAAACCCCTGTACCTGGTTTTATCATATTTCTGCAAACAAACTGTTTAAGGAGGCCTAAAAACACTGTTTTCACCATCAATCACCCAGTGACCTGCACCTATTTCAAACTGGTGGAACAATAAACCTTCTGCAGAGCCAACATTTGACAAAATTGGCCTGAATTCATTGGTAGTTCGCGCAGTCGTGAACTAGAAACCTCCATTATATAATTTCACCATAGAAATAATCCAGTCACTCCTACTACTGTTTCTATCAGTACCATAAACGGTATTTCAATTGCTGTTTGTACAAATTCGCCCATTGTTCCCTACAATTCACAGTCACAGCATCTAGAAACTCCTTCGCGTTTTTCTGCTCACTCAGAGAAGTTTACATACAATTCAGAAACTTTAGTAGCTATGAAGACACCAATAGCCCTGAATATCCAGCCTTTGAATGCCCCTCAAAGGGAGATAACATGGAAAGCCCTGGGAGATGTAGATTATCAGATGTTAGATTGGTTTCCATTGGGTTCCAAGTTCAATATTCACATGCTAAATGAATTGAAAGCCCAACACCTTGGTGGAGCTGATATTTTAGGGATTTGGGACTCAAATTTGCCCATTTACAACCTCCCTCAAGTCAATGCCCTCCCAGACTTGATCCACAAGTGCCAGGAATGCTATGATCCTTGCCAGAGAGCTGTTCTCAGTCCTACAGGCTCAGTTTTGTTCTTCATCACCCCAGAAACCATAAATTAGATGCTGCATTTCCATACTGCAAGGCCATTAACCCCTCTTTCCATGTTGGATTTAATAAAGAAGGGAAATAATCTGTCAAGTGCCCAGATTACCAAAATTAACCAGTTATTTGTACAGCCAAGCTCTGAAACTATAAGGACTCCCCCTATTGGATATCACTACCTGAATGACCTGGGCAGAATGCTAGTGGATTTGATCAGCTATGTCCTGGGTTACAAGGGAATTGAGGATGTTGATGGCACTATAATGGCAATGCTGTCCATGTTTTCTCCTGGAAAGCCTCCAGCTGTACACTATGACTATGCCACGTATATTGCAGAAAAGATCCATGAACAGCTAATGAATCTACCAAGGGAAAGGGTGTTCAGATACACCTCATACATCTACCACCTGTTCTTGTTTTATCAGCCAGACAGTTTCTCTATTCCCCTCAAGAAACTTAATGCCCAGGGAAATCCAAGGTCAGTGGTGTTTTGGACTTCAGTTTTCCATGATGTTTCTCAATCACCATACACATATTGTGAATTTATAGACCTGTTCATTCACCCAGCTATGACATTGCTATATGGTGTCCCTCCTCCAAGGTTAACCGATGACATGCAGAGAATTCTCCATCTCTCCAAATCCTACAACATTGGTGATTGGTATTTTTACCAACACCACACAGTAATCAGAGTATATGGCTGTGAATTGGACCCTTACAGGCTGCCAAGGTATGTCCCCATGAGACTGTTCGCCCTTGAATACTTTAGGTAGTTTGGAAGTGAAGATTGCTTCCATTTCCAAAGCAAAAACAAGAAGGTACAACTGAAGGTAAGGAGCCAGCTAGGCCCTTTTTTGTACAACAAAAGAGAGGAGGGATGGAAGGAGGCAGATATGATTTTAGAGGGTTTCAAATTGCAAACCAGTTTTAAATGGATACCTTATGACCGTAATCATTTTATCTCCCTCAGGAGGATAAAACACAAATTGGGTAACTATTCACATGTTAGGCTGCCTCATATTGAAAAGTATGCAAATTCTTTAAGCTGGAAAGAGGGCACTCTAGAAGAGCCAATCTCTAGAGAGCAGATACTAGAGAGAGAGGCTAGGAATATGAAAAAGGAGGCTGACTTGGAAACTTGTGGACAGGTTTCCTTATCATATCAAAGGCAACTTGGAGCAGCTGCCTCTTCTTCAACAACACATCAGCAAGCTGCCATGGACACTCAACAGACAGGCAGCAAAGGCAAAGGAAAGCAGGTGGAACAAGAGCAACCACCTCCCATGACTGAAGACCAAATAGATAAAGTGATGGAACAGCAAGAAGAAGTGCAGCAGCAGGTAGAGCAACAGCAACAACAGGAATCACAACAAAGAGTAGGGCAGCATGACAGAGAGCAGCCCACACAGCAAGAAGGGGCAGTTGAGGCCCCAATTCTCACTGAGCAGCAGGCTCAAAACATAGTACCTCCTAGGCAAGAAGCAGTTAATGAAACCTCAGTCCTCCAAACTCCACAAAAGGAGGATGTAAGTAGGAAAAGGGATAGAGAGACTCCCTTGACTACATCAATAAGTCATGGTGAGAAGAGGCACAGGATGAATCCCCTTTCAGAGGAAGAGATGCCCATAGGGCAATCTTTGGGTATGGGCCCGCCCAGTTTGGAGGCATCTACAAGTTCCTTCCAACAGGAACAAGAGAGGACAGTGGGAGGAGAAGTCAGCTCCTCTAGCCAGAAGAGAGAGGGTGAATTGAGCATTAAACAACAGTTCATTGAAATAAAGAAAAGGAATGAGCCTATAAAAATACAGCTGTATAACCATTTGTTGAAAATGGCTCCCACCAACCAACAGCAACTAATGTCTGCATATGATGTCCAGGAGGGCAAGATGATCATGAGTCACCTCATACCAACTACATTGCATCCACAGTCCCCTTCAGATTACTTAAGGACCAATCTTGAGGTCCTGGCCAAGGACATCCACCCAATGGATAAAATTTAATTGCATAAACAAACAGGTGAGATGATCTATGCTTCCTTGGCAGACAAGACATTAGATAACTACAGGCTAGAAAATAGCCTTAATAATACAACTGCCCAACTTGAGTTGGAGAGGGCATCCTCTCAAGCAAAGGACAACAGAATAAGGTCCTTAGAAGATATAATTATTGAGATTGGGCATGATCCCAAAGATATCAAGGGCATAGAAGAAATATTAAAATTGAGGGATGCAGATATGGCAGCTTTAACGAGAAATATCAAACTCCCAGCCACAATTCACCCTCAAACAGGTGAAGTAGCTCAACAAAGGCATGATCAAGATGCCACAGCTTTGCTGGTGTCTCTCTACAAACAGCTTATTCAGACACAAGAAAAGCTGGGAGAATCAGAGGCTGCACAGGCAACATTACAAGCAACTCTGAAACAAAGAGAAGAAGGTCGGACCTCCCAGCCTCCTCCTCAAATCATTAACCTTGAGGAAGCTCCTCCAATTACTGTTCCTCCTCCTCAACAGACTGAACAAGCAGCACCATCTACTTCACCACCACCAACAACAGAGCAGGCCCCTAGCTTGGATATGCAAAAGCTAAGAAATGAGATTCAGGCCCTGGAAGCTCAAATGACAGAATTGAATGAGACCAGGGAGAAATTGGCCAAAATAAATGATAGATATGACAAATCCAAGCAGTCTGTGGCAGAAAAGGGCAGGGAGATAAAAGCCCTCCAAGACAGGATCAAAGAGCTAGAGAATGAACTCAAATTAGATAAGGTTGTGGCTGAGCTTAAAATAGTGTTGTGGGCTAACATTGGCCAATCTATTAATGACCAATGGCAGTATATTGAAACAATCCATGAGAAGTTAGAGCTCATTCCAAAAGCACAGACTGAAATTCAGAGATCAAGAGCTGCTCTAAGCAATATGCCTGAAATTGCCACCAGGATGATTAATGTGCTTAACAATAGAACAAGTACTCAGTTGGCTGCCATGCGGATTTCAAACAGAACTGAGCACATTCAGTTAATCAAGAGGGTTCTTACATTGAGAAACTTGGTGCAGACATTAGAGAGAAGAACCCAGGACATGCAGACTGAGGTAAACAAGTTTTTGGAGAAATTTCAGGTATTAGAAAACAGAGGGCTCCCTAGCTTACTGAACAGCGCAGGGAGACTGTTCACACATGAGCAGTATGCCAAAAGGGTTAATGCATTTGCCACAAGTCAGATCAATGAGAAGCCCATCACCTCAGAGGAAACAGGGCCAGCCACAGGACAGACTCTCTACAATAGAGTAGAAAGTTTATTTTTTATAATGAATGAAATTAAACACCTGTTTGAGGTGCCTCCTAATTTTTACAAATTTACAGAGGCAGAGGAGACTATGGATGCAATTCTCAGGCATCAACTACCTACACTAGAATGGTGGACTAAGGCCATACAGATGATTTTATAAACAGGAAGCCATTCAATAAATTTTGTTCATGGAAAATGCAAATTGTCATACACAGGACAGTTTAAAAGAATCAGCATGCATTAAAGATAAAAGCTGAGCCAACTCAACAGAAGTCCTGGCCAGCAAGTCAAGATGGACAGCTACAGGTGACAGGGCCGAAAATTTACAGCGGAGCAGTCACATCACGCATTTTTCAGCATTTAGAGCAGATCATTCCAACCGACTCAGTAGCCTCCAAAGGCCAAAATATCTTCTGACAAGCATAAAGATGCATTTACTTTGTATTCAATGATGTAATAACTTTCTTATCAAAATATCTTGAAAAGTTGGTGAACGTATTCATTTTTGAGATAACTTAGCACTAAGATATTTTGTATAACCGATGCTATATATTTGCCCCTCGCACAAGCTTGCAGGGGTTGTTGTTGATTTCTCTTGAAGAAGTTCTTATGCTGTAATCCTTTCAGAGTTTAATAAAGAAAGTGATGGAATTTCTCGGAGTTCTGAAGTGTTGAATGCGTTCTGGTGTCTGTTGAAAAACTGCAGGATTCCTGTGTACCTCACAATACAATAAGTTTTTTCTGTAACTCTCTTTGTTATGTGTTTCAATCTGTTAAAATCCATATATGTTTCTAATTTCTAAGTGTTTAGCAACAAATAAAAAGAATAACCTTCAGGACTTATTCATGCAATACCCTGAGTTCAATCTATGTTGTTAATGAATGTTTTCTTCAGCTATAATCTTGATAAGTGTAATTCTTAATTGCTACGCTTTCAGAATATATCTTTCACAGTGACCTTTGTTTCAGGAATTCAAGTTTGCTCCTGAGCAACATGTTTCACTTTCACATCACCAGCTTAATGGGGAATTCTTAATTTCTTTCTGTTGGCTGACCACACATCACCATTTAAGTTTAAATTTTGTTTGTTTGAGATACTCAATAGGCCCTGCAGTCTGAACATCATCACTCCAGCACTTCAAAACAGTTCACAGCTCTAGACTCCATTGCCCAATGATATACTACTCTCTGAACACTACATCTTAATACACTGAAAGAAGTCCTTCAACCAAAACACAAACCAAAAACCTGAGCATAATAGCTAGCCTAAAATACTATCAGAATAGAGACAAATCATAAAGAGAGAGCCCTCTCTGATTACAGTTTGGCTAGAGACTGTAGTCCAAAGATTGGTTAGTGGTTACCCCGGCCGTATTCCCTTGGGAGTCATAGGGAACAACCTGGGTGTTAACAGAGGCCAATTTCTCTTTTAATACATCTAGGCTCTTCATACAGTCATCATTCTAGCAGAATGTGACATCCTTTTTCAACAATTTCTCCATTGGCATGATGATCTAGGAATAGCTTTTGATGAACTTCCTGTAGTACCTCGTATGTCCCAAGGTAGTGCGTAGCTGTTTAACACTGAATGGTGCTTCCAAATTTAGAATTACTGCAATCTTCGCGGGGTCTACCATGAGTCCCTGTTTGCATACCACATGTCCCAACAGGTTCCAAAAGGGAACAAGGAACGTACACTTTTTAAGGTTCAATGAAATTTGGTGTCATCGGCAAGTATCCAGCATCAAGCGTAAGCTTGCTACATGGTGCTTAACCAATCCAAATACAGTCCAATCATCTAGATAGACCTCCAGGAACTTGTGGATATATTATTTGAATGCGGCAACAACTATGCACGAAAAGATGGCTGGCACATTCTTTAACCTAAATGAAATGATGGTGTATTGAAAGCAGCCCCACTTAGTCACGAAGGTGGCCTTCCTCCTATATTCTGGCGCGATTTTGATCTGGTGGTACCCTGAGAACCCGTCAATGAAAGAATATGCTTCTTACCCACCAACATTTTCCAATATTTATCTATGAACAGGGTCGGGAATGGGTCGTGCACACAGGCGTCATTCAATTTCTTGAGGTCCATGCATATTCTTATCTCGCCCTTCTGCTTCTTCTCTTACACTACCATAGGGCTTACCCAATCAGATTCTTCGACCAGCTCGATAATTCCAGCTGCAAGCATTTTGTCTAATTTTACACAGACCTTTTCCTTATACTTTGGATTCAAGTGGTAAGGCCTCTACTTAGCTAGCTTCGCGTCAAGTTTTAGGGTGATCTTCATCATCCCTAAATCACCAATGATCCCTTTGAAGCCCATGATCTTGGTTAGGAATAAGTCTTGGTACTCCTGGAGTAACTCAGCGACCTTATCCACTATGGCATCATCCTAGTAGTCACCTAGCATTGTATACTTCAATTCTTCCTTTGTACCAATGCTCACCTGCTTCGTTTTTACTGGCACGGTAATGTTAGGGTCTTCAATAAATGGTCCTTGAACCTCGCGATAACCTTCAGTTTCTATAATGTTAACTTTTTTCCGATCTTCGTCATCTTCTTCAATGTTTACGTTCTAACACTCTAGCGCGCAGCTCAACTGGGTCGCCCATTCTGGCTAAAGCACTTCCATTGGCTCATGGGGTATTTTAAAGAGATTATTTTACTTCTTGTAGCGCATCATCAACAGTATTGCACCAATGATCCTCAAGTTTGAAGGTTAACAAGAATCCTTCGCGCATGATATCCCATTTGTTCATGCCATGGCAGAGCTGCATCTCTATATACCAACTCATGGGTATAATATCCAGGGTATGACAGAACAGGTGCACCCACTCAGGTTGTGGCTCTTCCCCGTAGACCTTTATCTATTTTGTGAGGTGTGCATGTGGATCATCCCGTCCATCATACTTGTCCTTCAATCACATCTACGGCTTCCCAAACCGCATGCGCATCATCCTTCTACATTCGTGCCAGTCCTCAAAACTCTTCTGGTGCATACCCCACCACCTTGCAGGCATAGCGCGCAGTACCCATTTCAGAGTGTCGAACCGCTATTGTTCCGACACTTCTCCTTCAAATTTGTTCAGGAACCCCTCCACTTCACCTAACCCGTCATACGTCAACAAATCCCTTATCTCTATTGTTACACAGTATCGTGATCTCGTCATCATGTTACAGTTGAGCGTGGTTACCTCGTGTAACCAGTTCTGCCATTGTTCTATCTCTTCGTTAGAATCTGATGTATAGGAGCTTTCACGCTCCCAAGAGATTCGGCCATCCATAGTTTGATTTACCCTATCTTGCTCCTACGTGGTTATTTTGTAGATACAGTCCAAGTCATCATTGCTGTCATAGTCATGCACTAGCTTTGTGTAGCGTGATCCTTTCATAGGGTCTAAAGGTACCACTACGCACAGTGACTTTTACTCAAAATTCATCTTGTGCTTCTTTAGATTTATTACTCCATTCATGTCAGTGGCCCAATCTATTCCCAATAGAGTGGGGTAGGGATTGTTGTCATCAACAATCTCTATCACTTCGAAATCTGCTAGCGCACTTGCTCCTTCGATGTCTACTATGATTCCCTGTAATCTCCCCATAGGTAGGATATTTTGCTAGTTCACCATTTGCAGTTGGATAGGAGACCATTGCAACATGAGCCTTCCCATGTGTTCCCATGTCTACTTTGGTAGGACGTTCGCGTCCGATCCTAGATCCAGAATCACTTGGTCCATATCGTATTCCCTGATCTGCGCGATCAATCTCATCTCCCTTCTTGTTCATGTCGTGTGCTTCCCGAGCTTCGGGACTATGCACGGTTCTCCCAGCGCAGTCCCAGTGCATCTAGTTATGAGTTCTTGCAGCCCCTTTACAGCCTTGTTGTCGCACAACAACTTCATGCATGTCTCCAAGAATGTAGTGAGCATCGATGGGTCCATTTCTGGCTCTAGTCTGTCTTTACTTCCTGAAGTGGAGGCATCAATGAAGCTCCTCTTAGCTTCCATGAAGGTCTCCTTAGCGCAGTCAAAATCAAATTTTAGTTCCTTCATTGGAGCCTTGTGAACCCAGGTACTTTCTTCAGGCTACTTTCCTTTGTCATCCCCTGTCGTAATACCACTCCGGAGCACGATATTTACATTAGGGTCTTCCTTGCGTGGCTCAGACCTCATCATTTGCAGGTTCTGAGTCGGGGGAGGTTGGAGTGCTCCTTTATCGCGCAACCTCGCTATCAGTGTTGGACAGTCTGTCTCATGATCAAACAATGTGCAATACAAGCATGACGGCCGCATTGCATTCGTACAATCACGGTCATAATGTATTGGCCCTCCACAATTGTAACATATCAGCTGTCTGCGACCTCTTCCTAGTCCCATTCCACACCAGCCTCATCTGTGCCCCTGAAATCTAGTTCGCGCTATCCCTGCATTCTTGTCAAGGGGTCGTGTTTTGGCCTGAACTCTGTAGGTAGGTGTCCGATCCATCATCAGCTCATAACTTCTATAGGTGCGCTCATGATGGCCTATTGATCTACATAAATTATAGAACAATTGTTGTGAAGTTTGCATATACTTCTATAATAGATGGCAGTTATTTGTGGCATGATTTCCTCCTATCTGACAAATCATGTACCATAGTGCAGGTTCTGTGCTTAGTCCTACTTGTGCTTCTGGTCTCAATGGCATTGGCCCTCCTCCCACAAGGTAATTCGTGAACACTGGGTAGTGGTCCTTATCGTGCCCCTGGCCCTTGCATTTTACGGACCAAACCTCATCGCGCATCTCTAGGCGGGTTGTCCTATATTGTTTCAAACTTTGCATCTCCAGGCACAAGTTTTTTAGCTGCGCGTGAAACTGCTGAACTCGTAGGTTAGGATCTTGTATTGGAGTCTCGTGCAATTTCATCACAACATCCAAAGCCTCAGCCTGAGTGGTTAGCCTTTCTTGCGCCAGCGCGTTCCGTAGATGCGGTGTTAACGATGCTACAAACCATTCATGGTGTTGCCCATCTATTAAGGTCATGTTCACTTCGCGAATTGTGTACTTTAGTCTTTGATCCAACTCCCATAGGGTTTCGCCTGGTAGCATTGTGATTTCCTTGAATCCAATAATCGACTATGCCTCCGCTTTTGGCCTTCTAAATTATTTTCTTAGCACAGCTTGGATATCCACTATCCCATCATTCAGATTGTCATTGGAATGCTTAATGTACCAAGTCAACGCACGATCCTGCAGAGCGCTAACGAACGTTGCCTTCTTTATATTTTCGTCGGTGACACCTTGTGCTTCCCATACAGCTTTTACCACGAACCAAAATTGGTCCAGATATTCATTCCCTACTCCTTTGAACACTGGTAGCTTTATTGCACTGGCCATACTGCTTCACGGTGGTGGTGGAGGTGGTATGGGCAAACTCGGGGGTGAAGATGGTGAAACTAGTGGTGGTGGGGGTGGGAGTGGTATGTGCAGAATTATCTGCCTTATCAGATTGATCGCGCTTCTTGGAGAAACCTTCACGAGCTCTTCTTCACCCCCTCGTGGAGGTGAAATCAAGAGGCTAGTCTCTAGTTCTGTGCTACCTTCGTTTCCGTAGATTCTCCCACTTCGCGTAGCCCCAAACATCGATTTATTCACATAACCCACTTTTCACACAATAGCATTTTAATCCAAGTGTTCAAAGATTTAACGTACTTACCTCACGGTCCCTTGAGGAAGAATCGTTCTACCTCGCTATAGCTGACTGAAGTATCTACCACGAATTTGGTGATGAACCCTCCTATGATTTGATTGAGCCAGTGGTTGATAGCGTGCACGATCTTATCTTCCGATGCTTCCAGTCTGCGCACCAATTCTAGAGTCCACATAATATGCTTGTCAGATTTACACCTTCCTTGGTTATCTGCTAGCTTCACGATCCACACGTACAACTCAGTAGGGAAGGATACAAAGAAAATTTCGTGGATCTCTGTACACAGGTAGCAATCTATCCACTCTTACTTTGATAGTCGTGGATTCCTATTTTCCTATGCCGCGAACTCGTGAATCTTTCTGTCCAACCAATCTTCAATTCCTTTCTTTATCGGATTCCAGTGATACGACATTAGACATCTCTATGTAGATCCCGGTCTAGGCAACAGAACCATTTGTTGGCTTGTAGGGGCCTGACCCAGGTCTGGAGTTAATTAGCCAAAAAAATCCCTGTACTACTAGCCCTTTCGGAAACAGTCCATAGAGCGCGGACTGAGCTCTCACCTGAAGTAGTATGGGAGGGTACTAGAACTAGGTTTCCGCACCCTTGAGATGTCTGATGAGTTCGATGGGTCCGTTGTTTGTCCCTGCGCGCAGGCTGCTTCGCGCACTTTCTCGTTCCTCGTGGCCTGATACATTACCTTTGCGTAGCCCTAACCAGGGGATATGTTGCGCTCTACGCTATTACCCAAGATCTTATATATCTTCTAGTATTGTTTAAGCACCTTCACTTACTTAAGTGTCTTAAGTTATACTTAACAATACAAAACATTCATATAGGTTCGCGCAGTAAATAAACTGTATATTTGCAAACTGTATCAATCATGCATGAAACCAGGAAAAGATACACAAAATTATAGAAAAACTTCTCTTTATTGATTCTTCCAATGGTTACAGACTTGACCTACCCTGTGCACTCAGCTGTGAACTACTATGCCTCTGCGCACTCAGTTGCAAAGCCTTCTCCTACTCTATGACCCATAGACACACTTTAAACTTTGACTCAATCACTTAGGCTTCTCATCTTCTATTCCATTCCTTCGCTATCAGTTATTTTTTACACTTAGAGCCTCATTCTATTTATACAATCCCATGGTCTGCAGACCATGGGTAGGTCTATCCAGCTGACATTACATTACAAAACTAGGGCGGACAACACTATGACTCTATCATACTTTCGCGCCTCGTGCCTGTGCTTTTACAACAAGATTTGGTCAAAACTTAGGCTTTAAGCCCCAAAACATGCCTTGGGGGGGATTCCATGCCCAACATTTACTTTCTCCAGGCTCATTAAAATTTTACATTGAAAGAACTACATGAGTTTTCTTTTTGTATTTTCAAACTATTTAAACATGAAAATGACATCAACTTATCCCATTCACAGAACATGTAAAATCTAAACATTATAGGACTCATTAAGCATGATGAGACCGAACCACTCCTTCTTAGGGTTCATTTAAAAATACTTCGAAGGAATCATTGAATCATCTGAGGGATGAGCTTACAAGACAAGCATATGTTATCCTCCTCAAGCTTGTAAAAAATAAAGGTACTTGCCAGTAATAGTGGGGGGAAGTGAGAAAGAACCTTTGTTTTTCATTTTATAAAAGGCAATATGTTGCTCTTAAACATGACACTCCGTCACTTTTTATGTCTGGCTTGGGAAATTCATTTGTCTCCTAATTGACCATACATCATTGAAATTCTTCAGTTGCTTTTGAGAATTCTATTTTTGAGTCAAATGCTGCCAAGTTGGAATGTAGTGTCACCAATATGTTCAAGAAAAGTACAACCTCAGTCAAATTACTTTGGCAATCATAACCTTCATTTGTGTTAACGATCCCTAAGTTAGTTGTGGATTACTCCAAATTGTTATTCTTCAACACCCTACATGAGTTTCATGTCGTAGTCCCTCCTACGATGGGTCACTTCTTATCAACTTCAACTCATTATCTAGGAAGTTGATCTAGAAACCTTCAGTCACTTGGAGCCTGCATGCCTTAATGGCAGGTTTCTCGCCTTTGACAACAGGTTCTCATCATTGACCTTTGATCAAATGATTCTACGAGTGTTCGACATCAACACATATATTCACACTTCATAGATTGTACTGGAAATACCTTGAGATCCATTTTCATTATTGGTGGTTTCTCTCACACTCGTTAATGGTTCACATCATTGATCAGTAATCAAGTGGTTTCTACCATGTTTGACTATGATACATTCACTCCCATGGCTAGACTTGTACTAATCGAGAGATGGAGATCGAGACCCTGGATCTAGTTTCATCCATTAAGGTTGCATGGAGTTATTAAATATTCATGATTGCAAATATAGATTTGTTGATGACTACATCCATACTATGTCCTCTATTGACATGGATCTTCATATTTATTTCCGTACTAGTTCTTTGAGACATTTATACTTTGAGTCTGGGAATGCCTACCTCAATGATGATTATATATTGCATTGTAACATTTGTTTCATTGTTTCAAGTCTCCGACTGCAATCTCTAACCTAAACCTTGGTATGATAAAGCACTTCAGTCATCAAATATGCCTTCTCACTTTTCACTTTAGGAGGCAATTTCTTACACGTCATTTTTTTGCATTAGGCAAATGACCATGGGTTTAGATCTTTCACCTATCCATAAATGTGTTACAAAACATTCCCCTCCAAAGTTAGAATCCAAATTATCCCAAAGAAAGTGCAATTCTTGGATCCCATGGTTCAAAAGCCTATTTTTGAATTACTATGCAATTCCCTATTCAATTTCTGCACATAAGCAGAAGAGTCCATTAGGAAATGCACATAAGTGTGCACTATCTCACACTATGACCTGTGCACATGGCTTAATGCATTTAAAAATAAAAATTATAGTCTAGAAGCATTGTTAGTCATATATATTGCAACTAACAAGCTCTAAATGGTTTCCTATTCAACCCTGATCCTTCCCATCATGGAGCTACTCCCAACTCCTATCGCACCATTAGTGGATCTCATCCCCTGGAAAATGGATCCCAAACTTTCCACTCTTAGCCTATAAATACAACCCAGGCCTGAGGATTGAGGAGGACTGTTGGAAGTAGGCTTATGCTACAAAAATAAGGTTGGAAGGCTATTCATTCAAGGAGAGGGTTGGAGACTGTGGGAAGGGACTTGCAACATCAAGGCTCCATGTGTTGTGGGGAAAAGTATCCAACACGGAATGACCCTATCCCACTCTAAGGGTGATAGTTCCTTAGCAACAGCTGAAGCAAAGCTATCTAAAGTTACTTCTTTATGACATGCAAGAGATGAAAGGAAGAGATCCACTTACCGATGTCTTGCGCAAATGGTCGATCCAATCTCCTTTATTTTCCGCTTGCTCCCAGCTCCAAGTCTTCTCACGGGCCCAGCTACACGAGATCCTGCGAACAAGACAAGAAAAGGAAACTACAAGAAGCATGCATTCATAATTGATTCAAGGATTAGCATAAATCAAATACGCAAGTAAGACAATACACCATTGAAACACATGCGAATAGAAGAACCTCAAATACTTTATTAATATAAGGAAGTAAGGTTCAGGCGGTGATACAACCGTAAGAGGTCCAATCCAGCATCACCTTCCCGACGGAAAGAAATCTCCTCTTCACCTCCCTCAAGCAATCACCCAATACTCACAACTGTAAACCAACAGCAATTCTTTGCACTAAATTCCGGCCTCCTAGATCCCATGGGATGAGATCCTTATATAGAGTTTTGGAGTGAAGATAAGTCAGCTTGATGTGTGACTTGTTGTCCTCTTCAACTCCAGTTGTTCTTCAGTCCTTCACTCGGAGTTTCTACCTTCCACTTGGAGTTTTAGAAGCTCTTAACTCATCATTAGGCGAATCTTCTGATCCAAGTGTCATTTTGGAAGCTTCTTGGGCACTGGCACATTGAGAAAAGATTCCTCCACATGTCAAAGTACGCCTAGCGCAGGTAGCCTTTGTTGCACTTGCTATGCAGCGCAGGTACACCATAGAGCTTTTGACATTCAGCGCAGATGCTTAGTGGAGCAGCTGCTTTGATCCAAAATTGACCTGTTTTTGAGTGTTTTTCAGTGGAGAACTGATCTGTAGTGCTGTGGTTTGCTGACCTTGTTCCTCTAGGGGTAGGAACAACATGTTTAGGGACTTTGGATCCCTCAGATTATTGACATTTCATGCTCTATGCTGTAAGGCACAAAAATGTCTATAACAGTTGCCCCCTAAAGTATGAGGTCGTTTATCGGGTGAAATGCTTTATTAGGAGGATCCGAAGTTCATTCAATTGTCGGGAGGTGACCTGTAACAAAATACAATACAATACATTATCTTTTCATACTTTCTTTTCATGATCTAGCTGATGCGGGCATTTCCCATGCTCAGCTTTATAAATACATTTGCTGTACATAAACAGACGATCGTCTGATAATAGACTGATAATTCTCTGCTTTTAATTATCATCCTTTTAGTAGGATGATCATCTGCTGCACATGTCTATGTTTTTATCTCCTGAATATATATCGCAGCCCGGATGGATGAAACTAGATCCGGGGTCTTCAAACTTGTCCGATCTTCACTCTAGTACAAGTCGATCCATGTGAGAATTTCTTGAAGTCGAACATGGAAAGACATCGCTTGATTACCAGTCAATAATGTAAAATGTTAACAAGCGCGAGAGGAATCACCGATAATGATGATGACCCTCAAGGTACTGCAGCACAATTCACGTGGCGTGAATATAGGATCTGACGTCGAACACCACGCAAAGTCTCCCGGTCGAAGGTCATTAATGTATACCTATCGCCGGAAGTGAGAAACTTGCCATTGAGGCATGCAAGCTTCAAAGTACCGAGGGGGTGTTCCTAGATCAACTTCTTGGATAATGAGCTGATGTCGACAAGAAGTGATCCGTCAATGGAGGGCCTTAATGAATCCCACATCAGTGACACGGAACGGAGCTAGTGATGATGGTGAAAACGATCTGTGAAATATGATTCAGGGTGGCGGTCATGGAAGGATGAAAAGATGATGTATGGTAGTGGATGGGACCCGGTTGACACTTTCTGAATGACATCTCTTGAACATATAACGACACTGATGTGATGGATCAGTAGCATTACCCCATGTATGGATGGTATGGCGAGACCATGGTGAAGGGACCGGTGAATGATAATAACCCAACCCGATATTTATGGAGGCAAAAGTGTCATGTCCAAGAGCGACTTGCTACCATTAAGCTTTGAGGTTCTCCCAATTTTTCCCCAGTCATTTCTGACCAGTACCTCTTTATTTTTGTCAAGCTTGAGGAGGATAACATGTGCTTGTTCTATAACCTGCCCTTCGGGCAAGCCCATCGCTATGTTTTTAACGAGCTTAACGATAGGGAAACTTGTTCTCGTCTAAAGACAAGTTTGTCGCTATCTAATATTTTTAACGAGCCTAGCGACAAAGACAACTCGGTCCTTTTCATTTTTAGAGAGTCTGAAAAGGGTACATAAAGTGGACTCCAGGGGTCCTTTTTCGTCATCTAATCCCTTAAGTCCAAAAAAGTATAAAACAATACAGAAGGGATGAATGTTCGATATCTTTACCGAGCCGAACTAGACAAGCGCTCGATCTTTTTGTGCAATAATCCCTCAGGTCCAAAAAGATTAAAATCTAGAGGAGGGATAGCTCTTCCGGTCCTTTTTAACGAGCTGGAAGGCCAAAACTCGGCAAACTTTTCATATTTTACGAGTCAGTGAAAAGAGCTCAAAGAAGACTCGTCTTTTGAGGAACGAGTGATAAACAGGGATAGCAGCAGATTCCAGGTACAGGTTGGAATTTTCCAATCACGGCAATATTACAAGGATGGCTAAGTGGAATCACTCTTCGCAGCTGTTCCTCAAAATAGGTAAACAATCAAGTGGATGTGAATGATCGGCCAAATGAAAAGTGGAGGTGACGGTGCACAAACACGACCAAGGCTTTTATGGCTAATGAATTTACGGTCTCAAATGGTTATTTACCGGTTCATTTTTCTTAATGAGCTTGAACTCTGGGGGAAGCTTGCTCACATGCTTATGTTTATTTTTTAACGAGCATGAATTTCCGCATTAAAACTGCTCGGTTTTGCGTTTATTTTTTAACGAGCATGAACTTTGCCAAAACTGCTCATTTGATAAGATCAAATTCATATTTTACCATGACTAGTTTTTCTTTTTCAGAGATAGTACTGTATCATCAATTGCTGCAACAAACTTTGTTAGAAACGGATAATCATGAAGTAAAAATACTAATATTTCACTTTGAACTACGTAAAAAGCAATTAAAAGATGTTTTTACCTCTCATTTTACCATTTCATGTGCATTTGGTTTGTTGGAGCTTTGGAGGTGCCTCTTCCTCTTGATTTTTCACCAGCTGATTTCGGGAGATCCTGTGGACGATTTTCAGCGCCGTTTCTACCAGGTAGGAGCTAAACCCTAGCTCTATCTTTTCATGGTCTTATTTCTCAGTTTTATGCTTGTTTTCCTGCCCCCATGAGCCCCTGGGGTTTCACTAGGGCGCTCTGCCATCAGCACAAGTGCCCCATATCGAAACCTGCGTTGGGGGTTTTCATTTTCAAAGGCAGTTTGTCTCCCAACGCAGGTGAGACCCTTCCCCACCTGCGTTGGGCGCAGAAAACTTTTTGGTTGCATACTTTTTCATGAGAATTTTGCCATTTTCTTTACTGAGTCAGGGATCTTACTCCTCCTCTTGTTTGTTTTGCAGAGTTTATTGGAGCAGAATGACTCTTACGTGGCGAGAACGAGAGCATGAAGAGGAGGACATGATTGCCCTCCATGATCCTGTTACCGTGAGCGCGTTGCGGAATTGTGGCTTGCTAAAATTCTTCCGCATATCTAGCATGAGGGCACAAATACTTTTACTGCAGTACCTGCTTGATGCTTGGGATCCTGTTAACCAAGTGTTCCAGATTAGGGGCAAGTCCATCCCTTTGACCATAGTGGACATTTACTTCTTGACTGGGTTGTCAAGGCGGGGTGCCCCCATTTCCTTGTCCGGTTCGGCCCGAGGGAGCGATTCCGTGAAAGATTATATCCGTCAGTATTGTAGGGAGGGATCCCAGCTGAGCAGAGACGGCAAGGTTTCTATCCGTGATATCACCGACAGGTCTCTCAGGTCTATTCTATACACGATTTGTAGGATGGCCGGCAGCGCATCCCCTCATGTTGCCAACAGGTCTTATGTGCAGCACGCCCTGGAGTGTCTTCAGCCGAAAGTTTTTAACTGGAGTGATGCAGTACTGGTTCAGATGAAAAACCAGTTGACCAAAGTAAAGGACGGGAAACTGAAGAATTTTGGCTTCGGTTCAGTTTTGACTGCCTTCGCTTTGGAGAAGATACCCTTGATGCAACCTCAGTATATTATTCTCGACTTGCCATCTCCTACTGAGCCACGCATGCAGAGGTGGGTTGACCACATGTCCAGACATGCAGGTCAATCTCAGATTACTTTCACTGATGCCTTCTTTAGGTGGTTCGAGCGGCAGGATATGGCTTTTTCCGAGTATCCATATATTGGCATGGATTTCCGAGGTGATCCGGATTTGGTGCTACCGGATGGCGAGCAGTGGGGTGATCTTGGTAAAATCTTGGCCTTATCACTGTTTACTGTTTTTATTTGTAATGTCCTTGTGCTTTACTCTATCAAGACTCTAATCAAACTCATGTGTGCATGCAGATGTTGGTCCCGTCCGTCCAGCAGTTCGTCCGAGAGCTCCGGCCGCTGCCCCCGCAGGGGAGGCTCCTGGGAGAGCTATTCTCCGTGACCTTGACTTGGCCGAGACTCTTACAGCTGTGCAGGAACAGGTCGAGGGTCTTACCCTTGGGATTCCGGATGTACGGATCGACGAGTTGCCTCTACGATTGCAGCGACATACTGCTGGTGTTCCTAGACGATGGTCTCGTCTTCTGCGCATGATTGCACAGGCCGTGGCATGTTATCATGAGCATCACTAGGCTAGGGTGCCCCCCAGCCATTTTTGAGTTTTGGGGTCATATGACCGATTTTGTCTTGGTTACAGAACATTACATGTAAACCGTAAACAGTTATATATATTTTTGATTTTCGGGGTTTATTCCAGTTTTTATGTGATCCATGTATGAAACATCGATGATGCTTCTCTTTTTATCAATTTTGCAAATGTCTATCTAACACATAGTTTGCTAATGAGTCGGTTAATGTGTTTAAGTTTCTGGAAATGTGTTGATATTGGATAAAATCAAACTGTCTTTCCAAGATTTTAACTCTTAGGAACTTGCGATAAATAGCTAGATTTCGGACAGAGTAGGTACCATTGAGCTGTAGTACCACGAGCTATGAGTCTAGCCTGACGACTAGCCGGCGTATGCCATGGGTGATGGCATCAGAGAGGAGCTCTATCAACGCGCTATACTCAGCGATATTATTTGTTGATTGACCAATACATACCCCCTGAAACTCACTAACTCGCCGCTTGGGTTAAAAATGGCCCATGCTGCAGAGGATAGGTTCCTCGAACTACGACTCGCTCCGTCAGCATATCCAACCCACGGTTCCAATGGATTTGACATCTGCGATAAGTGTAAAAAGCGGATTACTTAAACCGGAACAAACACTTTAGCGAAAACAAAAATGTAACAAAAGCATACAGGTTACTATCAGGCATAGTAACGCTTAAGGTACAACCCGTTCCGGGGTTGCGCCAGTGGAATTCCGTCATAATCTACCAACTCGTAGGCACCTTTTGCTAACACACTTTTAACAATATAGGGGCCCATCCATAAGGACTTGAATTTCCCAGCTCCCAATTTATCGGATTCTTGGTCATAAAGCAAGACCAAATCACCTTCTGAGAAGACACGAGGTTTGACATTTTTGTCGAACTGTGCCTTGACTTGTTTCTTATGGGCTTCGTTAGCCAAAGCGGCATCACGACGGGTTTCATCCAACTGGATTAACTCCAAGAAACGAGCCTCTTCTTCCGAAGTTCCGGGGAGGAGATCAATTGCGAGTTTAAGGGACGAAATTTCACACTGGATTGGTAGGATCACCTCCAGGCCATACACCAGTTGAAACGGTGTGAACCCAGTGGCATTCCTTACCGATGTTCGGTAGGCCCACAAAGCCGAGTACAGGATCAAATGCCATCTTCTTTTGTGAACCCCCACCATCCTTTGCAGCATGCGCTTCAGGACCTTGTTGATCGCTTCAACTTGTCTGTTAGCTTGCGGATAGTACGGAGTAGAGCTGTCGTGAGACAATCCTAGTTTGGCAGTTAATTCAACCATCATGTGATTGCGAAAATGCGATCCATGATCTGTTACTATGGCCTGTGGTATGCCGAATCTGGCGACTACATGATTAAAAAAGAATAGGGCTGTTGTTTCACCAGTGTTATCCAATGTAGGCATCGCCTCGGCCCATTTGGTAAAATAGTCAACTGCGACTATAATATACCCATGCCCCCCGGTCGAGGTGGGGTTACATTGCATGAAATCGATGCCCCACTTGGCGAAAGGCCCCACAGCTATTATTGGCTGTAAAGGAGCGGGGGGTCTTCTGGTTTTGCTATCAAAAATCTGACATGCATGGCAACTTCTAACTACGGTTATGCAATCTTTGAACATGGTTGGCCAGAAGTATCCTGCTCGTAAGATTCTTTGTGCTGTAGCATATCCAGATTGATGCCCCCCACAGGTGCCTGAATGACATTCATTCAGGGCTTTTTCGGCCTCCTCATGGGTTAGACACCTTCTCAGGACCGTATCGACACCACGGCGGTAAAGCGTATCACCGACGATCATGTAGTCTTTTGCTTGGTATCGAATGCGTTTTTGTTCTGAGTGAGAGGCGTCTGGCCGAAACTTTTGGGTTTGGAGATAAACTATTATATCTCCATACCACTCATCACTTGCTGATATCAGAAACAAACTTTCGTCCACGATCGATTCTTTGGACGTTTCATCGTTGGACGATGATGGGAGATTCCATAATAATTCTGCGAAAACTAAAGCTTTCTTTGATTTGGATTTCACAAATTCCAGATCAAACTCTTGAAGGATAGCTATCCACTTTGAATATTTGCCCCCAAGCAACTGTCGCGACAGTATATAAGTCATGGGGTTGCAATCTGACAATACGGTGGTCTTCCTAAAGAGGACATAATGCCGAAATCTTTGTATCGCTTGAACAGCCGCTAATGCTAGCTTTTCAACATGAGAATATTTACTTTCTGTATCATTTAAGTTTTTACTTAAATAATATATAGGGTGTTCAATTCCATCGACTTCTTGAACTAAAACCATTGCTATGGTCGTATCTGCTGCAGCCAGATACAGGTTAAAGTCCCTTAGATAGTCTGGGGCATACATTAATGATGCTTTGACTAGCGCTTCTTTCAAAGTATCAAAGGAAGCTTGTGCAACCTGGTCCCAGACGAAAGGTACATCCTTTTTCAGGAGACGGGTATAACCTTTAGCAAGTTCTGCGTAATTTGGAATGAACCTCCTCAGAAAGTTTGCTTTCCCTTGGAGTTTCTGAATCTGAAGCAAGTTCGAAGGTGGAGGCAAATTAATGATTGCCTGCACCTTGCAAGGGTCGAGACGAATCCCATCCTTGGAGACTATAAAGCCAAGTAAACGACCAGAACCGACGCAAAACACACATTTGTGTGGGTTGAGCCTTATCTTGTAGTGTCGGCAACGTAGAAATATCGCTCTTAAATGTTGCGGATGATCAGTCCGCTTCTGCGAATGAGCCGGAAGATCGTCGATATAAGGTTGAACGATGTTCTTGATGTCATGGAAAGCATAATTCATTGCTCTCTGAAACGTCGCCCCTGCGTTCTTTAAACGAAAGGGTAATTTTCGATAAGCGAATATGCCCCACGGACAAATAAATGCAGTCTTTGACTGGTCCTGTGGGTGGATATTAATTTGATTATACCCGGAAAATCCATCCATAAACGAAAAGATTTCACATCCGGCGCATTCATCAATTATCTGGTCGATGAAGGGTGTAGGGTAGTTGTCCTTTGGACAAGCTTTATTTACATCCCTATAATCGACGCACACTCGTATTGTTCCTTGTTTTTTCATAACGGGGACAATATTCGATACCCAATCGGTTAGAGGAACCGGGTAGATGAAACCATCATGGAGAAGTTTCTCAACTTCTGCTTTAATGGCAGCGGCCTTCTTGGGGTGTACCTGCCGAAGCCGCTGTCTTACTGGTTTGACATCAGGATACATCTTAATTTCATGTTCAACGATACTCGAGTCGATGCCTAGAATTTCATCATATGACCAAGCAAAGACATCTCTAAATTCGCGGAAAAGAGCTTTATATATTTCTTGTTCTGAAGGGGAACAACCTTTGCCGACATAAATATTCTCTACTCTGTCTGTTTTGGTCGAGATATTTATGGCTATAGTCTCTTCTATATTGGATAGGTTTCTCTCGGAATCCACCGTATTTACAGTATTTGTTAGGAATTCAAATACTGAAGGGTGATATAGGTCGCCTTGAGTATCTTCCTTAGGAAGGGAATGATGGTGGTTATCATCCCATGGTGCCCCCTCAATCCACATTGATTGCAGGATTCCTTCGTCACTTGCATGCACTCGTGACCAAGGATCCAAAGGGGTACCACATTCTCCTGACCTATCTATCTATCGTGAAAGTATGCAACCAAAAAGTTTTCTGCGCCCAACGCAGGTGGGGAAGGGTCTCACCTGCGTTGGGAGACAAACTGCCTTTGAAAATGAAAACCCCCAACACAGGTTTCGATATGGGGCACCTGCGCTGATGGCAGAGCGCCCTAGTGAAACCCCAGGGGCTCATGGGGGCAGGAAAACAAGCATAAAACTGAGAAATAAGACCATGAAAAGATAGAGCTAGGGTTTAGCTCCTACCTGGTAGAAACTGCGTTGTGGGGAAAAGTATCCAACACGGAATGACCCTATCCCACTCTAAGGGTGATAGTTCCTTAGCAACAGCTGAAGCAAAGCTATCTAAAGTTACTTCTTTATGACATGCAAGAGATGAAAGGAAGAGATCCACTTACCGATGTCTTGCGAAAATGGTCGATCCAATCTCCTCTATTTGCCGCTTGCTCCCAGCTCCAAGTCTTCTCACGGGCCCAGCTACACGAGATCCTACGAACAAGACAAGAAAAGGAAACTACAAGAAGCATGCATTCATAATTGATTCAAGGATTAGCATAAATCAAATACGCAAGTAAGACAATACACCATTGAAACACATGCGAATAGAAGAACCTCAAATACTTTATTAATATAAGGAAGTAAGGTTCAGGCGGTGATACAACCGTAAGAGGTCCAATCCAGCATCACCTTCCCGACGGAAAGAAATCTCCTCTTCACCTCCCTCAAGCAATCACCCAATACTCACAACTGTAAACCAACAGCAATTCTTTGCACTAAATTCCAGCCTCCTAGATCCCATGGGATGAGATCCTTATATAGAGTTTTGGAGTGAAGATAAGTCAGCTTGATGTGTGACTTGTTGTCCTCTTCAACTCCAGTTGTTCTTCAGTCCTTCACTCGGAGTTTCTACCTTCCACTTGGAGTTTTAGAAGCTCTTAACTCATCATTAGGTGAATCTTCTGATCCAAGTGTCATTTTGGAAGCTTCTTGGGCACTGGCACATTGAGAAAAGATTCCTCCACATGTCAAAGTACGCCCAGCGCAGGTAGCCTTTGTTGCACTTGCTATGCAGCGCAGGTACACCATAGAGCTTTTGACATTCAGCGCAGATGCTTAGTGGAGCAGCTGCTTTGATCCAAAATTGACCTGTTTTTGAGTGTTTTTCAGTGGAGAACTGATCTGTAGTGCTGTGGTTTGCTGACCTTGTTCCTCTAGGGGTAGGAACAACATGTTTAGGGACTTTGGATCCCTCAGATTATTGACATTTCATGCTCTATGCTGTAAGGCACAAAAATGTCTATAACACCATGGTTGTAAGATTATTCTCCATTTTATTAATAGAAAGACAAATGTTATTTCTCAAATACATCTTTGTTGATAAAATTTGTAGGATTCCTTGATCACCTACATATATTATGATTTCATATTGATTAGTTTACAATACATGATTGAATTAATTAGTTCATTTACCTCATATGTTAGATACTAGATGCTTTGATCTCATGTATGTTTCTGTCTATGCAGATCTTCGTTAAGACAACATGGAGAAGTTGTGGGAAGAGATGGGAAGATCTCTAAAGCATCGAGGAAGAGTGGATGATCGAAAGGTCTAAAGGTAACTTCATCAATCATTTCGTTTAAACGATAACTAGCCTCTATCTTAGTATTTGTTTCAGTCAATCATAGTCTAGAGAAAGGTAGTAGTTCTTGGTTGTTTGTTACTAGATTTCTTAGGAGTCTAGGGAGATTTCTCTTGTCCACAAGATGGATAAGTCCATATAAAAATTGTTTTCTTGACGAAGAATCCTTTGTCTAAGCTTTCAAAAATACCAACCAAATATTCACTCTTTCAACTAAAGAAGATCACAAACAAATTTGCGGAAAAGTTGGACGAAGGAGGTTATGGCATGGTGTATAAAGGAAAGTTTGTGAATGAAAATTTAGCGGTTGTCAAGCTTCTTGATAGGAATAGGCACAACCAATCCCAATTCATGAATGAAGTGGAAAAAATTGGATGGATCCATCACTTCAATTTGGTTTGTCTGATTTCTTCGAAAGCCCGACAAGTGCACTGGTATATGAATACATGGTTAATGGATCTCTCGACAAGTTTACATTTGCTAGAAAAGAGAATGGGAAAATTTTAAGGTGAGAGAAATGGTATTCAATTGCTTTGGGTGTGGTTCATGGAATTACATATTTATCCCAAGACTTCCAGAATCACATCAAACCTCACAATGTATTGCTAGTCGCCAACTTCACCCCAAGAGTTGTTGATTTTGGTCTCACAAAACTTTGTAGGATGGAAGACAACCGTATTTCCATGACGATGGTGAGAGGGACATCGAGATACGTTGTCCTAGAGCTGTGGTCGGGAGATATGGATCTTGTTACAGATAAACCAGATGTCTATAGTTTCAGAATGCTCTTACTAGAGATTATTGGGGGCAGAGAGAATATTGATGTCTAGGTGAGCCGATCTAGTAAATTATACTTCCTTGAGTGGGATTTCAAGCTGATTGAGAGTGGTGAGTTGGGCATGAGATTGAGAGGAGAAATGGAAATTGTAGAAATAGAACTTTTCCATGTTTTCCATGAATACATTTTATTTGGAAGTGATTTCTCTCTCTCTATATATATATAGATAGATAGATAAAAGAAAATTCAAGAAAATATTATGGAAGATTGGCCGCCTTTTCTTTTTAATGATTTAACGACATTGTATTAGAAAGAGATATGTAAAAAAATGAATTGCTTTGTCAACTTGAAAATTTTCAAAATAATTAATGATATTATAGGTGAGAGAGAGATTTGTTAAAAAAATGAAAATTTTCAAAATAATTAATCATATTACATGTGGGAGAGATTTATGAATTGGATTTTCAAAAGATTTATAAAAATTCTATTCGACAGGTATATGTTTATGTGATAACTAGGTTTTTTTAAAGCCCATATTGTTTTTCCTACTAGCCTACATGAGTATAGTTTATTATTTATATTAAAATATCTTTTTTTCTCTACCTTGTTAATATTATTATACATTTTATGTTATCAATTTTAAAAATAATAATACTGAATTAAATATGGGATTACTTATTTTTTTTAAATAGGTGAATATTTGTTTTATTTTATCATATTTTTCATTACGATTATTGTTATTTTTCTTCCTTTTGATGGGGTTGGTTTGATAATTATTTTTTAAAACATTAAAAAATACTAATTTTTTTTTTTTTTTGTTTATTTTGCTTACCAATTATTATAAAATAAAAACTGATTTACAAATATATTAAAGGAATAATAATGGTGAATTTGGTACTATTAACTTTCGATATTTTATAGATAATATAATTACGCCGTAAGGCGTTTCCCTTTGAAATCAACTTTCCTCTTGGGTTACGTGTACATTTCCGAGCCTTTGATTTAAGTGTTAGATGATGAAAATAATCTTAGCCATCCAATTGATTAGACCCATATATGATGCAACCCAGTGGTTCGACGGTTGCCCTCGCTTGCCGCTACGCTACTTCCAGGTGCTTCTCCTTGTGGAGACCTTGCACTTGCCCTCGCTCTGGATTTGGTTTCAGGCTGGCTGTTTTGGGCGGTCTTCATATTTTTCCTCTGCGTATTTACTCCACTGGGAGATTCGTTCGCTGCATCGGGGAGACAAGCATTGGTGTTGAGCGGGGGAAGGGACAGAGATGGAGATCCCCAGCACAGAGAATGCTTTCTCAGAGTGGTTGAATCAGGGGAGGTAGCAGTGGAGGCCTACCCCTTGGAATCTGTCCATTACTGTCCTTGCAAAGATCCACGATGGAGTAGCCATTTCACCAGAGAAAGAAATGTTTACAGACGGAGTAGCCATTTCACCAGAGAAAGAAATGTTTACAAAGAGAGGCACTGCCCTCCTCAAGATCAAAATATCCCGATGTCATTTTGTTGTCTGCCAAAAATCATGCATCAAAGACTTGACTCAATCTTGGGTACTGCAGAATAGCTTAATTTAAAATCTGTTATTAAATCTTGCTGTTTGATTAAACCTGCATGGTAGATATGGCATAGCAATATGCCCCATAACAAGATTGCAGATCGGAAAGGGTATCAGGGCTGGATGAAGGCAGAAGGACCTTACTTCATATTTCTAGGTGGTGGCACCATGTTTCCCGATATTTCCAGGTGGTGGCACCATGTTTCCCGATGGAGCAATACAATACATTCAGAAGCTGAAACAATATTGTCAGGCGGAAAGAGTCGATAGTGCGGACACAACCAACCTCCCTAGGAGCCTAAGACTCTCTAGTGACAAACAAGACAAACAAGAGCAATCCTTCTCTAAACATGCATTTACTATATAAGAAATCAAGTGTTTAGATCCTACCTGTAGTCCAACGCTGTTGTAGCAGTCCAGCCTCGCTGATCCGGATGAGCTCCTCCTTCACTTCGAAACCTGCATTCACTAACAATCAAACGATTAAATAGCACTTGATAATCTCATAAAATAAAACATATTTAACACATAGACCAAGGAGTACATGAAACAACTCATAAATAACAAGTTATTGAGAAGAATGGACTCATTTGCATTAATAGGAAACAAAAGGAACAATTACAACCTGAGCCTTGGTGTTGTGCAAGTCCCTCCCAGGGTCCATCAAGAGTTCTCCTTTACTTTGACAAAGCTCACCCACTTCCAAATAGAACAAGCAAAGATGGCAATCTCTCCTCACAAGCTTCTAAATGGGAGTCCTAATTCCAGCAGCATCTACCCTTAGAAATGTTTAGCTTTCAACCTCCCCTCCTTCTGGCCCAATGCCTGTATTTATAGTGCTCAAGAGGAAGTTAATCAGGTCCACCATCAATGGGATAATCCCCTCTTTGGATGGGATAGCTCCCTTATTGATGGGATAAGTTCCTCTTTGGTAGGGGTACATGAACCATCTGGAGGCGCTCATACACGTCAAACAACTTCTAGAATGCTCTAGAAATGACCACAAGTAACTTTTTTAAAGATGAAACTTGCGCATTTTGACCTTTACAGGGGTACGCACCTGCCCCTTTACATACAGAGCGTACAAGTACGCAGTTTTTGTGAACATTAGGTGCGTATACGCAGGTAAGGTTGAGAGAACCTGCGTACCCAGAGATAAATACATTTACAAAGACTTTCTCTCTTTTTGGAGTTTGACATGGAGAGCAGAGGCATAAGACTTGCCCAGGAGGATAGCATGACTGTTGATAGAGCCATACTAACTGTAAATAGCCATGGTGACATTTTTTAGTGTAACAGATTGCCCCCTAAAGTGCGAAGCCTGTAGTAGATTAGGGTTTTGTATTATCTAGGAAGGGTGAAGCGCTTTATCATTTCAAGGATTATCTCGTGGAGAGCCTGGTCAGAACCTGCAATTTTCAACACAAAATACATGTATAAGATTATATCATCGCTGAGGTAGGCATTCCCATACTCAGATCAAAACTTTAACTAACAGACTAACTACTCTGATACAGGAATGATCTTGCAGTACATCATAATCATAGACTTTTGTAGACACAGTATGGGCGCAGCCATCTGTTTATGATTAGTCTACTTAGATAATGAATACAAAACTCCTCGCAGCCTGGATGGTGGAAACTAGATCCAGGGTCTTCATTTCTACTTCCCGAATTGGTACGATTCTAGCCATGCGAATAAATGAGTTGATGTCGAACATGGTAGAAACCACTTGATTACCAGTCGATGATGTAAACTGTTAACAAGTGTGAGAGAGACCACCAGTAATGTCAATGGTTCTCAAAGTACCCAGTACAATCCATGAGATGTGAATGAATGAGTTGATGTCGAACATTTCACGGAATCCTTCGATCGAAAGTCAATGATGTAAACTGACGTCAAAGGCGAGAAACCTGCCATTGATGCATGCAGACTTCAAGGTACTGACGATTTCTAAGTCATCTCTCTAGATAATGTGCTGATGTCGATAGAAAGCGACCCGTTGCAGGCAAGCCCACAACACGAAATCATTGTTCAAGTTGAAGAAATGTTGCTGTAAGGACTGACTCAGGGATGGTCAAATGGATGACAAGTATTTTGCAGATGAAAGTTTATTTGCAGACCTCTTGAACACATAACGACACAACAGATGGCTTGGTGACGAATGACTCAAAGTTAATCCCCGGAACCGGTTGAAGACTTTCAAAGTGGTTTGATCAACTGTGAGGTAAAGGATTTCCCAACCCAGGTGAATGAAAAGTGTCGTGTTCAAGAGTGGTAATAAGTTTCTTCTGAGACAAAAGATAACAAATAGGCTCATTCTTCTCTCTTTTCCCCCACCATTTCTGGCAAGTACCTCTTTATTTTTAACAAGCTTGAGGAGGATAACATATGCTTGATTATAAGCTCATCCTTCGGATGAGTCCAACCTAGTTTTGATTCGAACCCTAGGAAGGAGTGGTTCGTTCCTGTTTGTAATTGAACAGGTCCTTTACTGTGAAATTTTAACGAGCCCAGTATAGGAGAAACTCGGCGTTTTTCAATTTTAGAGAGTCTGAAAAACTTAAGAAGACTCCAGGTTGAACTTTTTCGTAAATTTGTGTCCCCCAAGCCCGAAAAAGTATAAAATAATACCTGGGAGAACCGCTTGATCTTGCGACCAAGGAGTACTTTCATGATTAGTGTCTCTGACCTGAAAAGTAAAAAGCGATCAAGGACACGTCGTTTTATTTCCGTATCGAGTTTGAAACGACAAAAACCCGGCAATCTTTTCCTGTTTTTACGGTCAGAAAAGAGCTATAAGGGGACCGTCTTTTAATTCCGTTTTAACGAGTGTAAAAGAAACGCTCGGCAATCTTTTCATGTTTTAGGAGTCAGAAAAGAGCTTAAAAGATGACTCTGATGTTTTGGTTCGTGAAAAATGATGATTTTACTCTAAAGTCCTTTTGTCCTGCACAAAAACGACACATTACTCATACCTGTTTAAGATGGGCAAAAATACATTGAAAAATATCCTTTCATGGTGAAAAATAAACAAACTTAGCATTCATTCATCCAAAAAACCTATAAAAAGACTTTTTACCATGTCATTTTTACCATTTTACTGTTGAGGTTGAGAAAAGGGCTTTTGACAAGAAACTTCCCGTGGAGATTGCGGAGAATCCGACCGTCAGAATCGAACGCCGTTTCACCAGGTATTCTACAACATCCCTCTCTTGATTTCATCCGTTTAGAATTCATTTTTTAGGTTTTATTTGATTTTTTGGGGGTTTGGGGTTTCAAGATGCGCACTTCGGGGTACGCAGGTCATGCACTGCTGACCTGCGTACCCCGATATTTTCTCAATGGGAAAATTACGGGGTGTACGCACCCGGCCTTAAGGGCAGCTGCGTCCAGACGCTCTGTTCCTAAAGGCCGGGGTGCGTACCCCGCAAAACGCAAATTGAAACCCTCATACCTCCAAAATAGACCAAAATTTTTAAATTTTATGGATTCTAACTGATGTTTTATGATGTGTAGGGAGCACACCATGCTTGATTGGAGAGAAAGAGAGCACGAGGACGTTGATTTAGCCGCAATAATCATCAACCTTCCATTGATGCTTAAAAGCATGCGGACTATACAAATACTGGGCCATACCTGGCATGAGGGCCAGGTGCCATTCTTGAGTGGCTGGTTGAAAGGTGGAACATTCAGGAGCAATGCTTTTACATCGGAGAGCACCAGCTCGAGATAGAGCCCTCTGACATATATTTTCTCACTGGCTTGCCTAACAGGGGCGAGCAACTCACTCTATCCGGGACTAGGCCGGGTGGCCAATCCCTTGCTAGTCTCCGGCTAGAGTGGTGCAACAATCAAAACCAGGAGAAAGGGATAGAAATCAAATACATATCCCTGCCTGAACTTATGGTGATAGCCTTTACTGTTACCAGACTTTGCGGCGCAGCCGCTTTGCACATTGCCACCGGGTCCCAAATGCGGATGGCGATAGATTGCTACCAAGGCACCATTTTCAACTGGTGCGATGCTGTGTTGGCCAATATGAAGGGCCAACTAACTAGGGCAAAGACGGACAACTGAAGACCTTTGGATATGGGCCTTTAGTTGTGAGCTTTGCCCTAGAGAGAGTTCCAATGCTGATCCCTCAGCATCTTACTGTTCCAGTTGGGGCTCCTCGGGAGCCTAAGTTGACGAGATGGGTTGCGGTGATGGCCCGGCATCCTGATGAGGGCGCGACAGTTGTTCGATTTCCTGATGGTTACTTTCACTGGCTAGAGGGCCAGGTCTTTGCTATTCAGGACTTTCCTTATGCCGGAATGGATTTTCGGAATGATCCGGACATGGTTCTTCCACAGGGAGAACAATGGGACGACAGAGGTATTTCATTTTTCACAAGTTTTTAAATTATGTATTTTTTTTTGTTTTTATATATATCGCCTCAAAACTGACAGCACAAATTTTCAAAATGCAGATGTAGGTCCACGGCGTCCAGCCAACCTCCGGGCTTTTGAGAGGAGAGTACCAGCTGTACCAGCACCAGCCCCACAGGATGCGGCCGCAGAGACCTTAGCCGAGCTGGAACAGGATCTAGAGCGTCTGACGGCGGATATACCAGAGACCACCATAGATGACATTCCTATTCGACTTCAGCGCTATGTGGTCGCAGTCCCAGGACCTTTTAGGAGGTTCTTGTGTAGGGTAGCGCGGGCAGTGGTCTCGTATAGAGAGCACCACCAGTGATTGGCTAGTCACTTTTGTAGACACATATGACATTTTTGGTTTTTTGTACTTATCATTTTTGCCGATCATAAGGTGTTTTTCAACCTATGATCGAAGACGATGTATATTTTTTGACACACTCCTATCTATATATATATCATTATTACCGGCTTATCTTGTTTAACATATGTGATGAAATGTTTTTAAATTTACTTGCATGATTATCGTAAATGTCTGTCCAACATTCGAGAAGCAATTGCATCTGCTAATGTATTTAAAGACCTTGGAATATGCTGATATTCAATGTAATCAAATTCACGTTCCAAGAGACGCACTCTCAAAAACAACCTTAATAACACAGGATTTCTAATGGCATATACTCTATTAAGCTGTAATACAACGAGTTCAGAATCTAACCTCACTATCAAACGTCGAATTCCAAATGAAATAGATTCAGACAATAATTCAACCACTGCACTGTATTCTGCAATGTTGTTCGTCGTTTGACCGAGGCTCACCCCATGCATAGAAACTAACTCGTCAGAGGGCGAATAGATAACCCAAGCTGCGGAAGAGATATTCCGTGTACTACGACAAGCACCATCAGCAAATCCAATGTATGTTTGGAGAGGCGTCGACATCTGCAATATCAAGAGTAAAACCAAGATAAGCCAGAATAACGACGAAAAACACACTTTCTAAGCTAAGCACACTATCTAAACTAACAAACATACTAGCTAGAAAGAAAACCTAACCTAACTAAAATTCTCCATACCCACCATTTAAGCATAATACCTCTTTAGGTAAAGTCCATTTCTGGGTTTACCCAAAGAGTCCCCATCAAAATCTACCAGCTCATAGGCCCCTTTTGCTAGCTTTCGCTTTACAATGTAGGGTCCATGCCACATAGGAACGAATTTTCCAGCACCTAGCTTATCGTTAGCTTGATCATATAATAGCACTAGGTCTCCCTCCGAAAAACTTCGAGGGGTCACATTTCTATCATACTGAGCTTTCATTCGCTTCGCGTGAGTCTCGATTGCCAATGCAGCGTCACGTCGAGTCTCATCTAATTGAGCTAAGTATAATAAACGTTTCTCCTCTTCGGAAGTAGCTGGGAGTAATTCGACAGCCATTTGAAGTGATGGGATTTCGCATTCAATGGGTAACACAGCTTCCAAGCCATAAACTAGCTGGAAAGGAGTGAACCCTGTTGAAGTTTTCACTGAAGTTCGGTATGCCCATAGCGCTGAAAATAACATGTTGTGCCAATTCGACCGATGAATACCAATGATTCGTCGGATCATGATAACCAGAACTTTGTTGATAGACTCAACCAAACCGTTGGCTTGCGGATAATAAGGAGTAGAGCTATCGTGGCGCAAACCAAGCTGGCTTGTAAGCTCAGTCATCATGATGTTTCGAAAATGGCTCCCATGGTCAGTGATGATTGCTTGTGGGACACCAAACCTAGTTATAATGTGATTGAATACGAAAACTGCAGCTGTTTTGCCGCTTGCGTCGAATGTAGGCATCGCCTCGGCCCATTTAGTAAAATAATCAACCGCGAGGATGATATACGCATGCCCCCCGGCCGAGTGAGGGTTACAAGTAATAAAATCGATACCCCATTTGGCGAAAGGACCAACGGCAATTATAGGATGGAGAGGAGCAGGTGGTGCGCGCATCTTGCGATCAAACACTTGACAGTTGTGGCACTTTCGGACCGCAATGATACAATCTTTAAACATGGACGGCCAGAAATAGCCAGCGCGCAACACCTTCTGAGCTGTGGCATACCCAGACATATGACCGCCACATGCTCCAGAGTGACAATCATTCAAAACCCTCTCAGCCTCTTCGTGAGTTAAACAACGTCGAAAAACTAAGTCTGCCCCCCGGCGATAAAGTGTATCTCCAATAATTTTGTATTGCTGGGATTGAAACCGAATTTTTCGACGTTCCGACTTTGAAGCTTCAGGCCGAAAGGTTTGGGTTTGGAGATAGATGATTATATCCCCGTACCACGGATCTAAAGTACTGATAAGAAACAAAGATTCGTCCGCAATGGACTCCTCTGCCACAGTTTCTGTGTCAGCACGCGGGAAATCACACATCAATTCCGCAAAAACTAAGGATTTCTTAGACTTGGACTTCTCGAACTCCAAGTCGAACTCTTGCAGGATAACGATCCATTTAGAGTACTTGCCCCCTAGCAGTTGTTTTGTCAAAATATAAATCATAGGGTTGCAATCCGAAATAACTGTAGTTTTACGGAGAAGAATGTAGTGACGAAAACGCTGGACAGCTTGAACGGCTGCCAGGGCCAATTTCTCCACATGCGAATATTTTAGCTCAGTGGGGTTTAATGTCCTACTAAGATAATATATCACATGTTCCGCTCCGAATTCATCTTCTTGAACTAACACCATTCCAATAGTGGAATGCGAAGCTGCGAGGTATAAGAAGTAGTCCTGGTTGTAGTTGGGAGGATGCAACAACGGTGCATGGGTCAACGCGTGTTTAAGTGCATCAAAAGATTGTTGGGCAATCTCGTCCCAAAAGAATTGAGCGTTCTGTTTCAACAACCGTGTAAAACCTTTAGTGACCTCGGCGTAGTTTGGAATGAATCGGCGTAAAAAGTTCGCTTTCCCTTGCAAACTTTGGAGTTGGCGCAAACTCGAAGGAGGAGGCAATTTGATGATAGCTTCGACCTTCGAGGGATCGACGCGAATGCCGGCTTTTGAAACAACAAATCCCAGCAATCGACCCGTTTCTATACAGAAAACACACTTGTGGGGATTCAACCGAATTCGATAATGCCTACACCTCATAAAGATTGCTCGTAAGTGGACAAGGTGATCAGCTCGATGTAAAGAATGAGCAGGCAAATCATCGAGGTACGGTTGCACAATGTGCTTGATGTCATGAAATGCGTAAGACATCGCCCGTTGAAAAGTGGCTCCGGCATTCTTAAGCCCAAAAGGTAATTTGCAATAAGCAAATGTCCCCCATGGACAAATGAATGCCGTTTTTGGTTGATCGGCAGGTAGAATATTGATTTGATTATAGCCCGAAAAACCATCCATAAAGGAAAACATTTCACTTCCGGCACAATCATCAATAATTTGATCGATATAAGGCGTAGGATAGTTGTCTTTTGGACAAGCTCGATTTATATCCCTATAGTCGATACAGATTCTTATTGTTCCTTGTTTCTTGTTAACCGGAACAATATTCGATACCCAATCCGTTAACGGGATTGGATAAATGAAACCTGCTTTCAACAGCTTTTCGACTTCTGCTTTAATCGCAGCCGCTTTCCGAGGGTGAATCTGACGCAACCGTTGCCGGACGGGTTTAGCGTCCGGGTAGGTCTTTATTTCATGAACAACAATGGCAGGATCGATTCCTGGCATTTCCTCGTAAGACCAGGCAAACACATCGCGGAATTCTTGGAATAGGGCCTTGTAAGTTTGAATTTCATCTTCTGTACATGAGGCACCTATATGAATGTTTTCCTCAATTCCGGGCTTCACTGAAATATCAATGGGAATAGTGCGAGAAATATTCCCTAAATTCAACTCTGAATCAGAATGTTTCGTTGGATTCTGAGCGTCTTTGACATATTCAGCGGTAAAGATAGATGAAAAATCATTTTCAAAAGCATCATCCTTAGGTAAAAACGAAGATCTGTGATGGAGATCTTCCCATGGTAGATCGTCTACACTTAGGATTTCGCGAAGTTGCTCGTCAGATGACACGACTTCGGGAAACGCTATCCGTTCTAAGGTTGATGTGAAAAGTGATTCTTCACTGACCACATTCATTTGGTCGATTTGGGTTGAACGCGAGTCGGTAAAAGACATGACGGCTTCATAAGCAATTTCATATGGACTCAAAGGCATAGCATCACCGAATGAGTCTATCTCAGATTCAGATGGGACAATCCAAGGATCATCATAAATAATGTTGTCTGATGTAATCATATGAATTGATGCAAATGAAGGGTCTGCGTTGATTGGAGGGAAAGGAAAAGTTCCCAGTAAACCGGAATCTTTAACTAAACCTACGCCAACGTCCCTATAAGGGATTGTCGTCTTACCGACATGCTGGATACTCTCTGAAGAGGCTGGGTCGGATGAAAAGTATGTCAGCTGATCAATTGTCACGATCTTACCGTTATGTGGAAACTTTATTACTCTGAAGACCGATGAAACGACCGCTGTCATAGCATATGACCAACTTCGACCCAAAAGAAGGTTGTAGTCTAGAGGGGCATCAACCACCTCCACATCCAGACTAACGGTTTTACCTTCTACCCCTATAGGCAATTCCTGTAGAATACCAAACGGACGGAACCCACGGCCATCAAAGGCCTTAAGGATGGTCGGGGATTGGTTCAGCGAAGGAGAACCAAGCGATCTCCAACATTGAATCGACATAATACACGTAGAAGCTCCCTCATCAATCACAGTCCGATGAATAGGCCTGTTTTTGACTATCACTGGAATTTGGAAAGCCATTTGATGGGGTAGACGCGGTGTACTATTTTCTAGATCGAAGATTATCAGATTCGGGTCCTGAACATCAACAGCTCCGATAGCCGACAAAAGTAATTTTCGTTGTGCTGGGCATGATTGCAGCACTTCTAAAGCCGACATTGCTGAGGGTGAAACAGCTAAGTCCTCAACAATGTTGTAATTCTGGGCCGCTCTCGCATGTGGATTGAAAGCAGACCTTCGAAGTACACCCTTGGCGGGCGGTTTGATTACTAAGTCCGGGTTAGGTTTTTCGATCTGTAGTGGATCGGAACCAGGAGCTGAGGTTGATGGATTAGAATGAGAAGATTCTGCTTCCTTACCATCAACAGGATTCTTACTACCATAATCTTGCGATCGAGTCGCAATCCTCACATGAGACATCATCAAAATGGGTTCTTCACTGGCAGTCGAGGAAGAACCTATCATCTTACTCTCCTGCTTTGGAAATGGATCTTTTAACACAGCAGGAGTGGGAGAACCTTTGACTATTTTCACAACCTCGGCCCGATGAGGGCAATCTCTTGTAAAATGATCCTCTTCACAAATAAGACAAGGATATCGAGGTTTGCGCTTTTCGTCATTGGTTTCCGACTTTTCTGTTTTCTCCTTCGGAGCCTTGTCTGCTTTAGCCTTCTTCTTTCCTTTCTTCTTTCCACCGTTTTTTGATTTGGCCGTAGATGACTCTACAGCGTGAATATCGGCGGAAAGTTCAGGAGAAGACTCTCCTGTCGGGGAATCAGGCAAGGTGATTATAGGAGTAGTAGAATTCTTGGAAGACTTCTTCTTGCTCTTTGTGTTCACGATACCAATCATACCATCAGCGGCATGAGATCCCGAAGGAGCAGCAGCGATTTGATTCGATTTTGGAAGATCTGGGATCTTCTCGTGTAACGTACCCGACTGAGTATAAACTAAGTCAAGGTACTGCGCCTGAGCAATGACTTGCTCCTCAGTAACTACTCCGGCCTTAGCTACATCTTCAGTAATCTTCGGTAATAATGATTTAACAAACCATTCAGCTAAGATTTGGTCCGGAATAAAAACTTTCACTAACCTTCTTCGACGTCTCCACTCATGAATGTGATCAGAAATATACGTGGACGTCGATTGTTTTAGTGAAGTTAATAACTCCGTGCCGTTATCGTATCTGACCGGCAACTGAAAGTGAGTTAAGAACGAGGTAGCTAACTGGCTAAAATTGTAAAAAGAGGCCCGTGGTAACTCAATGTACCACTTGGCCGCGAGACCAATGAGTGTACGCTGGAAAAGACGTAAGCGGATCGAATCATCCGAGATAGAATTTGAAGCACACCAGAGGTGGTAAGTCATCACATGATTGGACGGATCCTCTCCAGACTTACCTTCGAACTTGGGTATATCACTGGGCAACTTATTTGGCATTGGCGGCCAGAACGGAAGATATTGAATTGGATCGTTCGTTAGGCGCGTCAAGTCTGGTAAATCCAAAGTTGCGATAAACGGTAATTGCCGGTTAGGATCTCTAAAACTCTGGGTCACAAGACCAGTCCCAGGAGGAGGATATCCAGGATAACTAGGAACAGGAATCGCATTAGGGATATTATATCCTCCTGGAAAACCAGGATTAACCGGACCGTACTGGGGTTGTTGAGGTTGTTGATAAGTGTACCCAGGATACGGTTGATACTGGTAAACCGGCTGTTGGACAGCTTGCCCATGTTGGTACTGTCCCTGGTACGGTTGATGAACAAATTGAGGTTGAGTAGTGACAACCGTACTTATACCAGGCTGACCTATAGGCATCTGGACCGTGGTTTGAATCGTAGATCCAGACAACGGTAAAGATGTCTGAGGAGTGGTTGCAGAGACAGTAGAAACCGGAGCTGTCGATACTCCAGAAGTAAGTGCGGCAGATGTTGCGGTAGTTGCAGCAGCCGTTTGAGATGGAGTACTAGGTGCAATTGGCGGCTGAGTAACTACCGAAGTTACAGAAGTTTGAACATTTGACTGGACAGGTTGCGGTTGCTGGGGTGGACCAGAAACTACGGGTTGTCCAGCTTGAGGTACCAACTGTATACTTGGCTGCAACACCTGTTGACCCTGTGATGGATCCCACACTATCATTCCGGGGTATTGACCCGTAACAGGTTGAGGATACTGAGATCCATAACCGGATTGAGGATAGGATTGATAATTGAAAGGTACAGTTCCCATACCTTGAACATATGACTGACCTTGAGGTGGTTGATAACCTTGACTCGAGTATTGACCTTGAGGTTGATAACCTTGGGTAAATACTGATACTGGGGTTGACCTTGACCTTGAGGTTGATACCCTTGAGGTTGATACCCTTGGGGTTGATACCCTTGAGGTAAATATTGATACTGAGGTTGACCCTGGGGTACATATTGAGGCTGGGGTTGACCTTGAGGCATGTATTGCACCATAGGTACATACTGACCTTGAGGTTGCCCCCCAGACACAATTTGTGTACCTTGAGGTTGCCCCCCAGGCGTTAATTGAGGCTGCCCCCCAGGCGGTAATTGGCCACCTTGAGGTTGAGAAACGGGAACTGAACCTGACATCATGTAAATGTCTCCTACACCCAATGGTTTATTACCATTGTTTCCAGCTAATAACCCATGATCAATGGGTTGAGGAGATGCCCCCGCAAAGGTACCAGAAAGTGATTGATACCCGGTGGGAACAGAAGGACCGCCGTGTAAGAAAGATTCAGGAGTTTGAGTAAACACGGACGACTGACCAGACATATTTACAGGAGTATAAATACCTCCAGGTGGAAAAGGAGTACGAGGTGTAGAAAAACCTATCCCTGAGTTGTCTAAATAATTGGTTAACGAAAGGTACCAAGTAGTACTTCTAGGAGGACTGTAAAAGATAGATTCACGCTCCCTGAGCTCAATAGTAAGTTGATCTTCAAGGTTAGAGACGCCTATTTCTTCCTCTGGAGCAAGTTCTTCAATAGCAATCAAACCAGTAGGAAGATTTTCGGTGATAACTCGTTCTACTCTTGGTGAATCTGGAACACTAGAAGTTGGAGTAACAGGTTCAGATATTTCAGGTTCTTCGCCTGTATCACTAGTAGACGAAAAACTACCAGCAAGCTCAGAAACTGTAACAGCTTCGGGATTATAACCTGTCTCTAGACTTTGGTAATCTGGATGGACTACCAAGGAAGATTCTCCTTCTTCAGGTGAACCTACTCTACTGCCACTAGGAGGAGTTACAAGGACCTTCAATCCTTCGTACTGACCCGGGACGTCTTCAGGAGATCCACCCCGTGATCTACGGAGTTTCCTCAACAAATCAGTTCCGGTAACAATCTCAGGTGACTTGCCCCGAAGTCTACGGGACTGTCTCGGTAATTCCGCCACAGCTAAAAACTTTTAACTACTACACACGAAAACAAAGTAAAATCTCAAATCAAACCACCTAAAGTCTCTAAAGAACCAAACAAATTTGAATCACACGCCTAAAGAATCTAGGGCGTCAAACCAAGCACAAACAGTAGCCTTCCAGACCGAAAACGCTAGTTGGAGATGAAACCCAACATCGCCGGATTCAGTACAGAAGTGGCGGGTGGAACAGTTACCCCGGCAACCTGCTTAATGAATAGACCGGCACAAGTTCCTCCACTTTAACCGTCTCGAGTGAAGTGAACCCCCCGGAAAATCCAAGTGAGTCTAGCCGACGTCTGCTCCAGGTACAGTGGGATCTTCCCTCCACCGTCACCTCGGTAGAATCCTAAAGATAATGGTCACTAAGGTTACCAACCGCAACAAATGCACCTGGGGGAACAGTCTACACTCCGACAGCACGCAAGGGCAGAGTATCAAGCTCAATCCCCTTGCCGGTTCCTTGACAATAATCCAAGGTTTACCGACAAGTGACCCCTGGCTCCTCGACAATGGTTAATCCGAGGTTTACCGTTTGTAATACGTGCGTGTCTGGCGTCGTTCCCAACGAGGGAGGATTGATCCCCTCACTGGTTCGGACACGAGCTCGTGCTTCTCCTTTAAGAGGAGCTTTCCCAGAGTACAAATGAGACAATTGGATTTATTCTATCACAAGATAAGCTACTTGTTTGGTTTTGTTGTCTTGGAGAGTTAATTACTCTCCTACTCCAAGACACTAGCCTGATCTAAATTGGTGTTTCAGAGCCCTAGTAAATAAAAGTTACTACGTTGATTTTACTTTAAGCGTTAATTTTATGGTTTTTCTTAAAGACAAAAGGTAGCGGAAATGAAACCAATGGTGTGTAGACTCGACTCAAACCACTACAAAGATGCACCTAAGATGATTTACGCTACTTTTCTCTTTCAATGAAACTCCTAACTAAGAGAGTTGGAAAATGCAAATTTTATAGAAAACAACTTTCTTAGTAAAGACAATCAAAGAAACAATTCTCTTTATCTTTCCAAGCATACAAACATGACCACTCCTTACGTGCACGAAAAATTCTTTTTCTTTCAAAATACCTCAAAGCTACTTGAAACAAAACTTTTCAAAGGAGATGTTTTTGTATTTTTCTTATTTAATAAAGCATATAAATCTATTTTAACGAAAATCAATCTCAAAATCTATAAAATCTATGAAAAATTGACTCACAAGCAAATCAAAAAGAAATTTACTCTAAAGCAAACCTAACGAGGCAAAAGCCTACAAGATGATTCTAGGTTGTTTTACTTGACCACAATCAAGCCAAGGACCAGCTAATGCAGAATCAAAAGACCAGTCAAAACAAAACTCAAATCTTTTTGTTCTTTTTGTAAAATGGAATTCAATACTCAATCAACAAGCACTTCGAAATTTGCCAAAGAGACAACTCAAAGGTAAGTTGCTCTCACAGGTAGACTTTATGACAGGTCCGACTCCTAAGAAGGCTGACAAAACCAGAGAGATCTAAGGCTTGACAACTTCTACCGCCAAAGTCACTACAGGACCTACTCAAAAATCAAACCCTAGGGCTTAAACTTCTATGAAATCCACTAAAACACTCAATGCTATCGAAACAAGTTCAGGTGAAGATCTTTGACAAGAGACTAATGGATCTGGGCAGTAAAAACTAAGAAAAAGCAAAATCTAAGAGGAAAAATGTAAAAAATGGAAATTTCTTAATTTTTAGCAGGGTACGCAGGCAACCTGTTAAGACAGGTGCGGGCCCGCTCTGTGCACACAGCAACAGTGCGTACAGGTACGCACTGTGCAATACTCAGAGGGTGCGTACTACTGAAAAAACCAAGAAAAACTAAATTCAATCTAACCCTAAGCTAACCCACCCAAATACAAAGTCACAGAGCCAAAAACCAGAAAATAAATGACTTTTCTCAGATCAAAGTTGCATACAAAGGAAAAAACTTTCACATCAATGGAGTCCCCAGCGGAGTCGCCATTTTGTCAGGCGGAAAGAGTCGATAGTGCGGACACAACCAACCTCCCTAGGAGCCTAAGACTCTCTAGTGACAAACAAGACAAACAAGAGCAATCCTTCTCTAAACATGCATTTACTATATAAGAAATCAAGTGTTTAGATCCTACCTGTAGTCCAACGCTGTTGTAGCAGTCCAGCCTCGCTGATCCGGATGAGCTCCTCCTTCACTTCGAAACCTGCATTCACTAACAATCAAACGATTAAATAGCACTTGATAATCTCATAAAATAAAACATATTTAACACATAGACCAAGGAGTACATGAAACAACTCATAAATAACAAGTTATTGAGAAGAATGGACTCATTTGCATTAATAGGAAACAAAAGGAACAATTACAACCTGAGCCTTGGTGTTGTGCAAGTCCCTCCCAGGGTCCATCAAGAGTTCTCCTTTACTTTGACAAAGCTCACCCACTTCCAAATAGAACAAGCAAAGATGGCAATCTCTCCTCACAAGCTTCTAAATGGGAGTCCTAATTCCAGCAGCATCTACCCTTAGAAATGTTTAGCTTCCAACCTCCCCTCCTTCTGGCCCAATGCCTGTATTTATAGTGCTCAAGAGGAAGTTAATCAGGTCCACCATCAATGGGATAATCCCCTCTTTGGATGGGATAGCTCCCTTATTGATGGGATAAGTTCCTCTTTGGTAGGGGTACATGAACCATCTGGAGGCGCTCAATACACGTCAAACAACCTTCTAGAATGCTCTAGAAATGACCACAAGTAACTTTTTAAAGATGAAACTTGCGCATTTTGACCTTTACAGGGGTACGCACCTGCCCCTTTACATACAGAGCGTACAAGTACGCAGTTTTTGTGAACATTAGGTGCGTATCCGCAGGTAAGGTTGAGAGAACCTGCGTACCCAGAGATAAACACATTTACAAAGACTTTCTCTCTTTTTGGAGTTTGACATGGAGAGCAGAGGCATAAGACTTGCCCAGGAGGATAGCATGACTGTTGATAGAGCCATACTAACTGTAAATAGCCATGGTGACATTTTTTAGTGTAACAAATATTTACCTATAAGTGGTGGAACCATCAGGACATCTTTGGATGTTGGCTGTGGGGTTTGAAATTTCTCCCTTTCTCTTCTCCTTAATGTATTGTTTTTGAAGCACCTTTACAATCTAATTTGTAAATGTACTAGTAGAGCCACGACCCATGAGGGGTTAAGACCTTGACACTTCTGGAGTTGAAAAACAAAATGGCGAGGTTGTAGTGATCGATGATAGAGAAGTGAGAGGAGACAATGAAGATGAGGTAGGATGGGATTTAAAAGATTTGAAGCTACCTGCAGATGCCTAAGCTGTGAATGTTGCAGCTACAACTCATAATGTCATTAGTTACGCCATCACCTTGTATGCCAGTAATTCAAATATGGATACAAAAAATCCTTTCTCGCAAGTGAGAATGCAGCTGCCCGTAACATTAATATGGCGATACAGCTCTCAACAACTTGGTATTAAGAATTTCACTCCATTAAAAGTTAAAACCTTTGTTTTTGGATCTTTACATGGGCAGCCACACCTTCCTACATTTGTTTCTTCTCTGTGGTCTTCTTAGCAATAGAGGGAGGCTGGAGTGAGACTGCTAGCTCAAATTTCAGAGGTCCATGAGCTTTGATATTTAAACTTTTTTTTATTAGATGAGAAACTTAGAATAGCTTACACAACCACAACAGATGGGAAGTTTAGTGAAATTTCTTACCATCTTGCACACAATTCCAGTTATTGATGTAGATTCCGTTTAGGAAGTTGAGAAGGTGAAGAAATTGATTGGAATTGCTAAAGAATGTGTTCTGGGTCTTCAAATGGAGGTCAAGAGGAAGTTAAGGATCATACTGTCGAACAGCAAGAGCCTGCAGCCTATTTTACTCATTGCAACCTTCAAAAAGTCCATTTGAGGTTGGCTTTGCCGAATGCCATAGGTGTTTTCCAGGGAACTTGTATAGTTGCTAACTTGGTTTGATAACTGCTGGCAGATGAGCCTGCTGCAAACCATGCAACAAAGGCACAAAAAGTTCTGTAGGCATGTGGGAGGCAGTTACAGGAAGCTAAAACACTGAATTATGACTTCAAAAATCTTTTTGTTGTTTTTGCAGCAACTTTTGCACCTGTATACTGTGGTCAGAAATATGTGTCCTTTCCATATTGTGCACCACACTTTATTCCAATTGTTACACAAAAATATCATCATCATGATTATCTGTAGTCAGTATGGGTTTATCATCACTTGTACTGTCCTCCTAAGCAAGTCTCAGACCTCAGCTCTCCAAATCAAGCTTTAGAAATGAGAGAAAGACATTAAAAATCAATGTAACTCTTGTTCCACACTTTCTCTCATGGTGACCTGTGGTCCCGCACCTTCTGTGTACAAAAACTACAGACCTGCCCACTCTGTCCCTAACGGTGTAGGTGCGGACCCCTGTGAAAGTCAAAAGGCGCAAGTTTTATCTTAAAAAACTCACTTTGGGTTAATTCTAGAGGTTTCTAGAAGGAACGTTGACGTGGATTGTTCGCTCTGAGGTGGTTCATGCATCCCAAAAGAGAAGGAGCTAATCCCTTGATGAGAGGAGCTATCCCTTTGAAGGAGGACCTAGTAACCTCCCTCCATTGCACTATAAATACAGGCATTGGGCTGGTTGCTAGAGAGGTTAGAAGCTGAACATTTTTGAGGGTAAATGCTAGTGAAATCAAGACTTCCTAGTTAAGCCTAAAGAGGAGAGATCACATACCTTTTTTGGTTTCATTGGGGAGTGAGTGAAACTTGTCAAAGTAGAGGAGACTTCTTGTTGGACCCTGGGAGGAGCTTGTACAGCGTCAAGGCAAAGGTTGTAAGGTTCTTCTTCTTTTGAATTAATACAATCAAACTCATTTTTCTCAAGTATCTTATGTTATTTGTTTCATGGACTCCTTGACTTTCATGTTAAATATGTTTTATGCAATTGGCTTTTCAGGTGCTATTTAATTTTTTTGCCTTGTTTGTGTTTGCATATTCGCGAAAAGGAGCTCATTTGGGTCGAAGGAGAGAGGGCATCCACAAGCTAGCGTTGGACCTAAGGTAGGCCCTAAAAACACTTGTTTGCTATTGTCTATCAAAGCATATTTAGAGAAAGATAGTGTCTGGTTGGTTTTCTTGTCATTAGGTCTTCTTTAGATTCTAGGAAGGTCTATCTTGTCCGCAAGATCGACTTATTCCGTGTGACAGAATGGCGACTCCACTGGGGAATTGATTGTTTTCCTTGTTTTTACTTTGACCTGAGAAACTCTGTTTTTGTTTCTGTTTTTGGCTTGTTGTTTGTAAAATTGGGTAGAGTTTGTAGATCCAGGGTTATTTTTTGTTTTTCATAGCTTTGGGAGAGGACCGCACCCTAGCCGTTTGACACAGTGCGTACTTACCTGCAGCTTGGCTTTTAGCACAGAGCGGGACCGCACCTATGCCAACTGTGGACCTGCGGACCCTGTCAAAATTTTGAAAACCCTAAAATTTCCCGTCAGTCAGCTTAGTTTGTCTTTAGAAATTATTATCCACTGCCCAAACCTGCATATAACTTGTTAGAAGCTTTCCTTGGATTGATTTCGTTAGTGTTAGGGTTTTAGGTGAAATTCCTAGGAGTTTTGCTTGTTGGGTTTGTTTTTCATTTTGGTTGTGTAGTGGCTCTGAGCTTAGAAGCTGTAGGGACTTTAGATTGCCTTAGTGTCTACCAGCCTTCTTATGAGTCTGACCATGTATGAAATCTCCCCTTGCTGAGGAATCTGCTTTGTATTTTCTCATTTCAAAACTTCGAAAAGCTTGTGTTTGAGAGTTTGGATTTTCATTTAAAAAAAAAAGAAAACGAAATTGGTTGTTCTTGACTGATTTGTGATTCTGCATGAATTAGTCCTTAGCTTACATCTAGCTGAGTAAAACATCCTCTAAAAAGACTTTTAGTAGGCTTTGACTTCAAATAGGTTTTTATAGTTTGTAGCTCTCAAAGTTAGTTATTTTTATTAGTTTTGAGTGTTTTATTTACAAAATATAAAAAAAAATAATCTCTTTTGAAAAAGTTTGTTTTTTGTAGTGATTGAGTGCTTTGAAATGAAAAGGGAAATTTTTGTGAAATAATTAGTTGTCTCGTTTTGAGTGATTTGGAAAGGAAAGGCTCTTCTTTTAATTTGTTTAATTGAAAAAGATTTGTGTTTACAAAGTATTTGCATTCTCAAACTCTTTCTTAGTTTAGAAGTTCATCGAAGAAAAAAGATTGTTTGGATCATCTTAGGTGCATTTTTAGTGATTTTGAGTCGAATCTTCATACCACGAGTTTCATCTCCGCACCTTTGGACTTAAACAAAAACCACTAAAATTAACGCTTAAAGTAAAATTCACCTAGTAACATTTTTATTTCTAGGGCTCTGATACACCAACTTAGCTTAGGCTAGTGTCTTGGAGTAGGAGAGTAATTAACTCTCCAAGACAGTAAAAATAAACAAGTAGCTGTATCTTGTGGTAGGGAAGAAATCCAATTGTTGCATTTATGCTCTGGGAAAGCTCCTCTTAAAGGAGAAGCACGAGATCGTGTCTGAACCAGTGTGGGAATCAATCCTTCCTCATTGGGAACAACGCCAAATATTCACGTATTACAAACGGTAAACCTCGGATTAACCATTATCGAGGAGCCTGGGGTCACTTGTTGGTAAACCTTGGGTTATGTCAAGGAGCCTTCAGGGGGATTGAGCTTGCTACTCTGCCCTTGCGTGTGTATCAGATCGTAGACTGTTCCCCCAGGTGTATTTGTATCAGTTGGTAACCTTAGTGGCCATATTCTTTAGGACTCTTCCTAAGGTGACAGTGGTGGGAAGATCCCACTGTACCTGGAGCAGACGTCGGCTAGACTCACTTGGATTTTCTGGGGGGTTCACTTCACTCGGGACGATTAAGTGGAGGAACTTGTGCCAGTCTATTCATTAAGCAGGTTGCTAGGGTAACTGTTCCAACTGCCATTTCTGTACTGAACTCTGCGACGTTGGATTTCATCACCAACTAGTGTTTTCGGTCCGGAAAGTTACTGTTTGTGTGTGTTTGATGTCCTAGATTCTTTAGGCATATGATTCAAATTTGTTTGGTTCTTTAGAGACTTTAGGTGCTTTTCATTGAGATTTTACTTTGTTTGCGTGTGAAGTAGTTAAAAGTCTTTAACTGTGGCTGAATTACCAAGACAGTCCCGTAGACTTTGGGGCCAGTCTCCTGAGATTATAAATGTGGCTGAGTTACTGAGGAAGTCCTGTAGACTTCGGGGCCAACCTCCTGAGGAAGTACCAAGCCAACTTGAAGGCTTAAAAGTCCTCGTAACTCCTAGAGACAGTAGAGTTGGGTCACTGGAAGAAGGAGAATCTTCTTTGATAGTACATCCTGATTTTCAAACGCCAGTAGCAGAATATAATCCGCAGTCAGTGTCTGTCTCCGAAATCGCTGGTAGCTTTTCATCTACTAGCGATATAGGTGAAGAACCCGAAATATCCGAGCCTGAAAGTGAATTTGCTGCTACTCCGACATCGGGGTTTGTTTCTCCATCTTTTAGTGGTCCTGGTTCACCTAGGGTAGAAAGAGTAATCACTCAAGATCTTCCTTCTGGATTGATTTCTATTGAAGAACTTGCTCCGGAAGAAGAAGAAGTAGGCATCCCTATCCCTGAAAATCAACCTACTATTGAATTAAGGGAGCGTGAATCAATTTTTTACAGTCCGCCTAGGAGTAGTTCTTGGTATCTTTCTTTGACTAATTATTTAGAAAACTCAGGGTTAAGTTTTTCACCACCTCGTGCTCCTTATCACTGAACACCTAGAGGTTTTTACACTTCCATCAATATGGCAAGACAGTCGTCCATGTTTACTCAATCGCCGAAATCCTTGTTGTACAGCGGTCCATCTGTTCCCTCTGGGTATCAATCTCTTTCTGGTACTTTTTTGGGAGCATCTCCTCAACCCATTGAGCAAGGGTTATTAACTGGAAGCAATGGTACAACGCCGTTGAGCGTAGAAGACATTCTTATGATGTCAGGTTCCATTCCCAATCCTCAACCTCAAGGTGGCCAGTTACCGCCTGGGGGGCAGCCTCAATTAATGCATGGGGGGCAACCTCAAGGTACACAATTTTCATCTGGGGGGCAACCTCAAGGACAGTACATACCTACGGGACAGTACGTTCCTCAAGGTCAACCCCAAACTCAATATGTACCCCAAGGTCAACCCCAGTATCAATTTATACCTCAAGGTCAACCCCAGTATTAGTATGTGCCTCAAGGGTATCAACCCCAAGGTCAATACTCGAACCAAGGTTTCCAACCACCCCAAGGTCAAACGTTTGTTCAAGGAACGGGAAATGTACCTTTCAATTATCAATCCTACCCTCAACCCAGTTATGGTCTTCAGTATTCTCAACCAGTTATGGGTCAGTACCCCGGAATGAATATAGTGTGGGATTCATCGCAAACCCAACAGGTGTTGCAGCCTAGTGTACAGTTGTCATCTCAAACTGGACAACCCTTAGTTTCTGGTACATCACAGCAACCAGTCCAGTCTAACATTCAAACTTCTGTACCTTCGGTAGTTTCTTAGCCTGGGTCTAGTACACCTCGTACTCCGCCTCAAACAGCTGCTACAACTGCCGCTACATCTGTTCAATCTACCCCACCTACTTCTGGAGTATCGACAGCTCTGGTTTCTACTGTTCCTGTATCTACTCCTCAGAGATCTTTACCACAGTCTGGATCTACGATTCAAACTTCGGTTCAGATGCCTGTAGGACAACCTGGTTTAAGTATGGTCATCACAAGTCAACCACAATTCACCTATCAACCGTACCAGGGACAGTACCAATTCGGTCCTGTTGTCCAGCAGCCAGTTTATCAGTATCAACTGTATCCTGGGTACACTTATCAACAACCTCAACAACCCCAGTACGGTCTGGTTAATCCTGGTTTCCGGGAGGATACAATATCCAGAACGCGATTCCTATTCCTAGTTATCCTAGATATCCTCCTCCTGGGGCTGGTCTCATGACCCAGAGTTTTAGGGATCCTAATCGGTAGTTACCATTTATCGAAACTTTGGACTTGCCTGACTTGTCACACCTAACGAATGATCCCATTAATTATCTTCCGTTGTGGCAGCCAATGCCGAATAAGTTTCCGAGTGACATTCCCAAGTTCGAATGTAAATCAGGAGAGGATCCGTCGAACCATGTGATGACTTACCACCTCTGGTGTGCGTCTAACTCCATCACAGATGATTCGATCCATCTTAGACTTTTCCAGCGCACTCTAATTGGTCTCGCGGCCAAGTGGTACATTGAGTTACCGCGAGGCACTTTTTATAATTTTAGTCAGTTAGCTACCTCGTTTCTAACTCATTTTCAGTTGCCAGTCCGATATGACAATGGCACAGAATTGTTAACTTCGCTAAAACAATCGACATCCACGTACATTTCAGATCATATTCACGAGTGGAGACGTCGACGCCGTTTAGTGAAGGTTTTTATTCCAGATCAAATCTTGGCTGAGTGGTTTGTAAAATCTTTGTTGCCAAAGATCACTGAAGATGTTGCTAAAGCCGGAGTTGTTACTGAGGAGCAAGTCATCGCTCAAGCATAGTACCTTGACTTAGTCTATAATTAGTCAGGTACGTTACATGAAAAAATCCCTGATCTTCCCAAGTCAAATCAAATCGCTGCAGCTCCTTCGGGATCTCATGCCGCCAATGGTATGATCGGCACGGTTAACACTAAAAGTAAGAAGAAGTCTTCCAAGAATTATTCTCCTATCATAACCTTGCCTGATTCCCCAACAGGAGATTCTTTTGCAGAGATTTCTGCCGATATTCACGTTGTAGAGTCATCTACAGCCAAATCAAAATCCGGTGGGAAGAAGAAAGGAAAGAAGAAGAATAAAATGGACAAAAGTTCAAAGGAGAAACCTGAAAAGGCGGAATCTAATGACGAAAAGCACAAACCTCGTTATCCTTGTCTCATTTGTGACGATGAACATTTTACAAGAGACTGCCCTCATCGTGCAGAGGTTGCGAATATTGTCAAGGGTTCCCAAACTCCTGCTGTTTTGAAGGATCCTTTTCCGGCTCAAGACAGCAAGATGATAGGTTCATCCTCGAGTGCCAATGAAGAACCCATACTGATGATGTCCCATGTTAGGATTGCGACTCGATCGCAAGATTATGGTAGTAAGAGTCTTGTTGATGGTAAAGAAGCAGAATCTTCTCATTCTAATCCATCAACCTCAGCTCCCGGTTCCGATCCACTACAGATCGAGAAACCTAATTCAGACTTAGTAATCAAACCGCCCGCCAAGGGTATACTTCGAAAGTCAGCTTTCAATCCACATGCGAGAGCGGCTCAGAATTATAACATTGTTGAGAATTTAGCTGTTTCACCCTTAGCAATGTCGGCTTTGGAAGTGATGCAATCATGCCCAGCACAACGTAAATTACTTTTGTTGGCTATAGGAGCTGTTGATATTCAGGACCCAAACCTAATAATTTTCGATCTAGAAAATAGTACATCACGTTTGCCTCATCAAATGGCTTTCCAGATACCAGTGATAGTAAAAAACAGACCTATTCATCGGGCTGTGATTGATGAGGGAGCTTCAACGTGTATTATGTCAATACAGTGTTGGAGATCGCTTGGTTCTCCTTTACTAAATCAATCCCCGACGATTCTAAAGGCCTTTGATGGCCTTGGGTTTCATCCTTTTGGCATTCTACAGGATTTTCCTATAGGGGTTGAAGGAAAAACTGTTAGTCTAGATGTGGAGGTGGTTGATGCCCCTCTAGACTACAACCTTCTCTTGGGTCGAAGTTGGTCTTACGCTATGACAGCGGTCGTTTCATCGGTCTTTCAAGTAATAAAATTTCCACACAATGGAAAGATCGTGACAATAGACTAGCTGGCTTACTTTTCATTCGACCCAACCTCTTCGGAGAGTATTCAGCATGTTGGTAAAACAACTATACCATATAAGGATGTTGGAGTAGGATTAGTTAAAGATGCCGGTTTACTGGGAACTTTTCCTTTTCCTCCAATCAACGCATCATCTTCATTTGCAACCATTCATATGATTACATCAGACACCATTGTTTATGATGATCCTTGGATCATTCCTTTTGAATCTGAGATAGACTCATTTGGTGATTCCATGCCTTTGAGTCCATATGAAATTGCCTATGAAGCTGTGCAGTCGTTTGCTGACTCGTTTTCAACCAGAAATGACTTAATGAATGTGGTCTGTGAGGAATCACTTTTCACATCAACCTCGGATTTAACTACGTTTTCTGAACTTGTTCACTCTGATGAGCAAATTCGTGAAATCCTATGTGTAGATGATTTACCATGGGAAGATCTCCATCATCGATCTTCGCTTTTACCTGAGGATGATCATTTTGAAAATGATTTCTCATCAATATTTACAACTGAATATGTCAAGGAACCTCAGAATCCAATGAAACATCCCGATTCAGAGTTAAATTTAGGGAACATGTCTCGAACTATTCCTATTGACATTTCGGTTAAGCCCGGAATTGTTGAAAACATTCATATAGGTGCCTCGTGTACAGAAGACGAAATTTAATTATATAAGGCCCTATTTCAGGAATTCTGCGACGTGTTTTCCTGGTCCTATGAGGAAATGCGATCCCACGATTGTTTTTCATGAGATCAAAACTTACCCGGACGCTAAACCCGTCTGGCAACGTTTGTGTCAGATTCACCCGCGAAAAGCTGCTGCAATTAAAGCAGAAGTTGAAAAACTATTGAAAGCAGGTTTCATTTATCCGATCCCTTTAACGGATTGGGTATCGAATATTGTTCCAGTTAACAAAAAACAGGGAACAATAAGAATATGCATCAACTATAGGGACATTAATCGAGCCTGTCCAAAGGACAATTACCCAACTCCCTATATCGATCAAATCATTGATGATTGTGTCGGCAGCGAATTATTTTCCTTCATGGATGGTTTTTCCGGATACAATCAAATCAATATTCTACCTGCCAATCAACCAAAAACGGCTTTCATTTGTCCATGGGGGAAATTTGCTTATTGCAAATTACCTTTTGGGCTTAAGAATGCCAGAGCAAATTTTCAAAGGGCGATGTCTTATGCGTTTCATGACATCAAACACATTGTGCAACCCTATCTCGATGACTTTCCTGCTCATTCATTACATTAAGCTGATCACCTCATCCATTTACGAGCAATCTTTATGAGGTGTAGGCATTATCAGATTCGGTTGAACCCACAAAAATGTGTCTTCTGTATAGAAACAGGTTGATTGCTGAGGTTTGTAGTTTCGAAAGCCAGCATTCGCGTTGATCCCTCGAAAGTTGAAGCTATCATCAAATTGCCTCCTCCTTCGAGTCTTCGCCAACTCCAAAGTTTGCAGGGGAAAGCAAACTTTTTACGACGATTCATTCCTAACTACGCCGAGGTTACAAAGGGTTTTACCCGGTTGTTGAAGCAAAACACTCAATTCTATTGGGATGAGATAGCTCAGAAATCTTTTGATGCACTCAAACATGCGTTGACCCATGCACCGTTGTTGCATCCTCCCAACTACAACCAGGATTACTTCTTGTATCTCGCCGCCTCTCATTCAACCATTGGGATGGTCTTAGTTCAGGAAGATGAATCAGGAATGGAACATGTGATATATTACCTCAGTCGCACGCTAAACCCAACTGAGCTAAAATACTCGCATGTGGAGAAATTGGCATTGGCAGCTGTGCAAGCTGTCCAACGTTTCCGTCACTACATTCTACTACGTAAAACTACGGTAATTTCGGATTGCAACCCTATGCTCTACATTTTGACCAAGTAATTACTAGAGGGCAAGTACTCTAAATGGATCGTTATCCTGCAAGAGTTCGAATTGGAGTTTGATAAATCTAAGTCTAAGAAATCTTTATTTTTTGTGGAATTAATGTGTGACTTCCCGCGTGTTGACACAGAAACTGTGGCGGAGGAACCCATTGCGGACGAATCCTTGTTTCTAATCAGCACTTTAGATCCGTGGTATGGGGATATCATTATTTATCTCCAAACCCAATCCTTTCGGCCAGAAATTTGAAGGTCAGAACGTCGGAAAATTCGATTCCAGTCCCAACAATTCAGGATTATCGGAGATACTCTTTATCGCCGTGGGGCGGACTCTATTTTTCGACGTTGCTTAACTCACGAGGAAGCTGAAAGGGTTCTAAATGACTGTCACTCTGGAGCGTGTGGCGGTCATATGTCTGGGTTTTCCACAGCCCAAAAGATATTGTGCGCTGGCTAGTTCTGGCCGTCTTTATTTAAAGATTGTATTACGACGGTCCGAAAATGCCACAACTGCCAGATTTTTGATCGTAAGATGCGCGCTCCACCTGCTCCTCTCCATCCTATAATTTCCATTGGTCCTTTTGCCAAATGGGGTATCGATTTTATTACATGTAACCCTCACTCGGCCGGGGGGCATGCGTATATCATCCTTGCGGTAGATTATTTTACTAAGTGGGCCGAGGCGATGCCTACATTCGAGGCAGATGACAAGACAGCTGCAATTTTCATGTTCAATCATATAATTGCTAGGTTTGGTGTCCCGCAAGCAATAATCACTGATCATGGGTGTCATTTTCGAAAAGTTATGATGACTGAACTTACAGGCCAGCTTGGTTTACGTCATGATAGTTCAACCCCTTATTATACAAAAGCGAATGGTCTGGTTGAATCCATCAACAAAGTTTTAGTTATCATGATCCGACGAATCATTGGGATCCATCGGTCGAATTGGCACAACATGCTATTTTCAGCACTTTGGGCATACCGAACTTCAGTAAAAACATCAACAGGGTTCACTCCTTTCCAACTAGTCTATGGTTTGGAAGCCGTGTTACCCATTGAATGCGAAATCCTGTCACTGCAAATGGCCATCGAATTTCTTCTAGCCACTTTCGAAGAGGAAAAGAGTTTGTTATACTTAGCTCAATTAGATGAGAATCGACGTGATGCTGCTTTGGCAATCGAGACTCACACAAAACGAATGAAAGCTCAGTATGATCGAAATGTGACCCCTCGAAATTTTTCGGAAGGAGATCTAGTCTTAGTGTATGATCAAGCTAATGATAAATTAGGCACTGGAAAATTCGTTCCTATGTGGCATGGTCCCTATGTTGTCAAGCGAAAACTAGCCAAAGGGGCTTATGAATTGGTAGACTTTGATGGGGACTCTTTGGGTAAACCCAGAAATGGCCTTTACTTAAAGAGGTATTATGCTTAAAAGAATGGGTACGGAGATTTTTAGTTAGGATAGTTTTTCTTTCTAGCTGGTGTGTTTTAGTTTAAACAGTGTGCTTAGCTTAGAGAGTGTTTTTCGTCATTTTTCCTGCTTATCTTGGTTTTACTCTTGATATTGCAAATGTCGATGCCTCTCCAAACATACATTGGTTTTGCTGATGGTGCTTGTTGTAATACACGGAACATCTCTTCCACAGCTTGGGTTATCTATTCACCCTCTGACGAGTTAGTATCTATGCATGGGGTAAGCCTCGGTCAAACAACGAACAACATTGCCGAGTACAGTGCAGTGATTGAGTTATTATCTGAGTCTATTTCATTCGGGATTCGGAGTTTGATAGTGAGTTTAGATTCTGAGCTCATTGTATTACAACTTAATAGAGTGTATGCCATTAGAAATCCGTTGTTATTAAGATTATTTTTGAGAGTGCGTCTCTTGGAACGTGAGTTTGATTACATTGAATATCAGCATATTCCAAGGTCTTTAAATACATTAGCAGATGCAATTGCTTCTCGAATGTTAAATAGACATTTGCAATAATCATACATGTAAATTTAAAATCATTCCATAACATGATTAACAAGATAAAGCCGGTAATAGTGATATATATATATATATATATATATAGGAGTGTGTCAAAAAATACATCGTCTTCGATCATAGGTTGAAAAACACCTTATGATCAGCAAAAATGATAAGTACAAAAAACAAAAATGTCACATGTGCCCACTATAGGCGATCATCCTATCACTGGTGATGATCTCTATAAGAAACCACTGCACAGGCCACCTTGCAAAGGAACCTCCTAAAAGGTCCCGGGACTCCAATCACATAGCACTGAAGTCGACGAGGAATGTCGTCTATAGTGGTCTCAGGAATATCTCCTGTCAAGCGCTCGAGATGACCCTCCAACTCGGCCAAAACCTCTACTGACTCGTCCTATGGGGCTGGTGCGGGTGCAACTGGTTGTTTTCTCTCGAAAGGCTGGAGAGCGGCTGGTCACTATGGACCCACATCTGCATTTTAAAATTTTTACTATCAGTTTTGAGACGATGGAAAAATAAATAAAAAATTAAAATAGGAAAATGTTGAAAAGGATTTTACCTGACTCATCCCACTGCTCTCCTGGTGGAAGAACCATGTCTGGGTCACCACGAAAATCTATCCCAGCATAAGGAAAGTCCTGAATGGAAAAGACCTGGTTTTCCAGCCATTGGAAATACTCAGGTTTGAAACGAGCAACCTCTGTCCTCTCGTCCGGGTGACGGGCCATGACTGCGACCCATCGCATTAGTTTGGGCTCTCGAGGAAGCCCAGCTCCAACAGTAAGGTGTTGTGGGATCAGCATAGGAACCCTCTCCAGGCCAAAACTCATGACCAAAGCCCCATAACCAAAGGTCTTTAGTCATCCGTTCTTGGCCCTGGTTAGTTGGCCTTTCACATTGGCCAACACGGCATCGCACCAGTTGAAGATGGTGCCTCGGGAGCAATCAACTGCCATACGCATCTGGGATCCGGTGGCAATATGTAATGCGGCAGCTCCGCAAAGTCTGGTGACGGTAAACGCAATCACCATAAGTTCAGGACGGGATATCGTCTTTATGTCTATCCCTTTGTCTCTAGCCTGGCTGTTGCAGTACTCTAACCGGAGGCTATCGACAGACTGGCCACCTGGCCTAGTCCCGTGCAGAGTCAAGTCTTCGCCTCTCTTGGGCAAACCAGTCAAGAAATATATGCCCGCCGGCTCGATTTCGAGCTGATGGCCACCAATGAAGAAACAATGGTCCTGTATGCTCCATCTGTCAACCAGCCACTGTAAGAAATCCACCTGAGCCCTCATGCCAGGGATGGCCTAGAATTTATACAGTCCACACGCCCTCAAAGCATCAAGAGAAGGCTGATGATTCCATGCGGCAACATCCACGTCCTCGTGCTCTCGTTCACGCCAATCTAGCATGATGTGCTCTCTGCATCAAGCATAAAGATTAATTAAATTGCTAGGAAATATTTTGGTTGGTCCATTTTTGAGAATTTTTGGGTTCAAAACCCTTGCGACGGGGTACGCACCCTCCGGGTTAGACACAGTGCGGGGGTCCGCACTTTGTCTACACGGAAGGTGCGGACCTCGAGCTTTTTCCCAATGGAGAAAAAGTCGGGGTCTGCAGGCCCGCAATGGTAAACCTGCGGGCCCCCGCGCGCGGGTTTTGTGCCTAAAAACCCTCCCAAAAAATGAAATGAAGGACTAAAACAAAAAACTAAACGGTTGAAAATGAAGAGTAGGATGATGTGGATTACCTGGAGAAGACGGCGCTCGATTCCGACGGTTGGATTTTCTGAAATCTTCACGGGAAGTTTTCTAGCCAAAAGCACTATTTTTCTCACCCAAATTCAAACGGTAAAAATGAATTGGCAAAGGCCCTTTTTATAAGTTTTTTGAGTAAATAAATCACAAATTTGTTTATGTTTCACTTTTAAAAGGTATTTTGCGACGTTTTTATCCATTTCAAACAGGTATGAGTAATGTTTGCGTTTTTGTGCAGAATCAAGGATTATTCAGGCGAAATCTAGCATTTTCAACAGAAAAACATGTAGAGTCATCTTTAAGCTCTTTTCTGACTCCTAAAACATGAAAAGATTGCCGAGTGTTTCTTTTAAACTCGTTAAAACGGAATTAAAAGATGGTCTACTTACAGCTCTTTTCCGACCGTAAAAACATGAAAGGATTGCTGGGTTTTTGTCGTTTCAAATTCGATATTGGTTATAAAACAACGTGTCATTGATCGATTTTTTACTTTTTTGGGTCAAAGGTACTAGTGATGAAGAGTACTCCTTGTTCGTAAAAGATCAAGTGGTTCTCTCAAGTATTATTTTATACTGTTTCGGGCTTGGGAGACACAAATGTACGAAAAAGGTCAACCCTGGAGTCTTCTTAAGTTTTTTCAGACTCTCTAAAATTGAAAAACGCTGAGTTTCTCCTATACTAGACTCGTTAAAATTTCACAGTAAAGGACCTGTTCAATTACAAACAGGAACAAACCACTCCTTCTTAGGGATCGAATTTAAACTAAGTTGGACTCATCTGAAGGATGAGCTTATAATCAAGCAAATGTTATCCTCCTCAAGCTTGTCAAAAATAAAGAGGTACTTGCCAGAAATGGTGGGGGAAAAGAGAGAAAAATGAGCCTGCTTGTCATACTTTGTAACCACTCTTGAACACGACACTTTTATTCACCTAGGTTGGGAAATCCTTTGCCTAATAGTTGATCAAACCACATTGAAAGTCTTCAGCCAGTTTCTGGGTATTAACTTTGGGTCAATTGTCACCAAACCATCTGTCGTGTCGTTATGTGTTCAAGAGGTCACTGCCAATAAGCCATTCATCTGCAAAATATCTGTCATCCATCTTGACCATCCCTGAGTCAGTCTTTGCAACTAAATTTCTTCAACTTGATCTATGATTTCGCGTTGTGGGCTTACCTACGACAGATCGCTTTCTATCGACATTAGCTCATTATCTATAAAGATGATCTAGGAATTGTCAGTACCTTGAGATCTACATGCATCAATGGCAGATTTCTCGTCTTTGACGACAATTTACATCATTGACTTTCGATCAAAGGATTCCGTGACATGCTCGACATCAACACATCTATTCGCATCTCATGGACTATACTGGGTACTTTGGGAGCCATTGAAATTACTGGTGGTTTCTCTCACACTTGTTAACAGTTTACATCATTGACTGGTAATCAAGTGGTTTCTACCATGTTCGACATCAACACATTCATTCGCATGGATAGAATCATACTGTTTCGGGAAGTAGAAATGAAGACCCTGGATCTAGTTTCCACAATCTAGGCTGCGAGGAATTTTGTATTCATTATATAATGGACTATTCATATACAGATGGCTGCATCCATACTGTGTCCACATGAGTCTATACTTGTGATGTTTTACAAGATCATTCCTGTATCAGAGCAGTAGTTAGTTTTTCTAGTCAGTTTTTATCTGAGTATGGGAATGCCTACCTAAGCGATGATATGATTTCATATATATATCTTGCATTGAATTTTCTTACAGTTTCCAACCAGGTTCTCCACAAGATGATCCTCGCAATGATAAAGTACTTCACTCTTCCTAAATGATAAGAAATCCTCATCTACTACAGACTTCGCACTTTAGGGGGCAATCTGTTACACAAAAATATCGTCATCATTATTATTTGCAGTCAGTATGGGTCTATCATCACTTGTACTGTCCTCCTAAGCAAGTCTCAGACCTCAGCTCTCCAAATCAAGCTTTAGAAATGAGAGAAAGACATTAAAAAACAATGTAACTCTGGTTCCGCACTTTCTCTCATGGTCACCTGTGGTCCCGCACCTTCTGTGTACAAAAACTGCGGACCTGCCCACTCTATCCCTAATGGTGTAGGTGCGGACCCCTGTGAAAGTCAAAAGGCACAAGTTTTATCTTAAAAAACTCACTTTGGGTTAATTCTATAGGTTTCTAGAATGAATTTTGACGTGGATTGTGCGCTCTGAGGTGGTTCATGCATCCCAAAAGAGAAGGAGCTAATCCCTTGATGAGAGGAGATATCCCTTTAAAGGAGGGCTTTATCCCTTTGAAGGAGGACCTAGTAACCTCCCTCCATTTCACTATAAATACAGGCATTGGGCTGGTTGCTAGAGAGGTTAGAAGTTGAACATTTTTTAGGGTAAATGCTGGTGAAATCAAGACTTCCTAGTTAAGCCTAAAGAGGAGAGATCACATACCTTTTTAGGTTTCATTGGGGAGTGAGTGAAACTTGTCAAAGTAGAGGAGACTTCTTGTTGGACCCTGGGAGGAGCTTGTACAATGTCAAGGAAAAGGTTGTAAGGTTCTTCTTCTTTTGAATTAATACAATCAAGCTCATTTTTCTCAACAAGTATCTTATGTTATTTGTTTCATGGACTCCTTGACTTTCATGTTAAATATGTTTTATGCAATTGGCTTTTCACGTGCTATTTAATTTGTTTGCCTTGTTTGTGTTTGCAGATTCGTGAAAAGGAGCTCATTTGGATCGAAGGAGCGAGGGCATCCACAAGCTAGCGTTGGACCTAAGGTAGGACCTAAAAACACTTGTTTGCTATTGTCTATCAAAGCATATTTAGAGAAAGATAGTGTCTGGTTGGTTTGCTTGTCATTAGGTCTTCATTAGATTCTAGGAAGGTCTATCTTGTCCACAAGATCGACTTATTCCATGTGACACCAATCATAAAGGGAAATCTATGTGCTATATGTGAGCTTTCAGTTGTGTTCTGGGTCTTTAGATGCAGGTCAAGGGAAAGGAAGTTAAGGATGATACTGTTCAACAGAAAGAGCTTGCAGTTTATTTTAGTCATAGCAACCTTCAAAAATTCCATTTGAGGTTGGCTTTGCTGAATACCATGGTTGTTTGTTATAAAGGAGGGAACTTCAGTACAACAGCTAACATTGCTTGATGACTATTGGAAAGTGAACCCCTGCAAACCATTCAAGAAAGGTACAAGTTCTGCAGGCATGCGAGAAGCAGCTGCAGGATGCCAAAAAACTGAATTATGACTTTGACTTCAGAAAGCCTTTTGTTGGTGGTGCAACAACTTTTACACCTATATACCATGGTCAGTCAGAAGGATGTGTCCTGTCCATATTGTACAGCATGCTTTGTTCCAGTCATACAAGGAAATCTCTGCCCTATATGTGAGCTTGCCATTGTGGGTTCCAATGCTTCTGGGTGCTGAATGTGCATCTTTATTTCAAGAAATTTCATCACCCATGCATATTTCCATATCAGTATTGCACTCTACCTTTGAGAACCATGTTGAGAGATATGGCAGGACAATCACTAAAAAGTCTTGGACAAACTTGAGGGTCTTCTTAAGAGATTGGAGGAGGTTGTTTAGTGATCACTGAAATGACAGTAGAAGTAAAACTTTCCATGTTTTTTCATTGTTTACAATTTGAAATTCCAGTCTGTGTTTTTGCTTCTCTTTCTCAGTCTTAGACAACTAAAAGTGCCAGTAATTTAGCTTTAGGTCTGGAGAATTTTTGATAGACCCCCCTGGGTGTTAATCCTATCTTTATCGTGCAAGTGTTCTATTGGTTTGTCTGAGTAGAAACAGGCACTAGGGTCTTATTATTCAACATCAGAAAGCAATGTAATTGTTTGAATGCTTTTTCATATGTAGGCCCTGTCCAAATCGGAACTGCTCAAATTGCCCTGTTGGACTGGGCATGGTATTGAACCAGCCTGCTGACCAGACCGGTACCTAACCAGTACAAACTGGCCCTAACTGACTGGACAGGAGACTTAAATTTTTATGAAATTTCTGAATGAATTTTCTTGTACATGCACAACAGACTTAGGTTTATTATTTTGATGATGACTATAGATGCACAGTAAACAGTTGTGAAGTTTTCTTAATGCATGGAAATCACAATCCTCTCTTAATTATGACTCGAGAGTCAAAATTTATATCTCTGAAGTTGTTATGTCTTCGAATGAAAACTATTGACAAAATGCTTAAAAGAATTGGTTTGCATCTACATAACAGCATTCATGTTTGTACTTGTATGTTGTTCATACTACTTTAGATTTGAGTTGCTATCATTATTTACACAGGTATTCTAAGTTCAGAACATAACCATCACTTTTACACCAAAAAGACTTGGAAATTTTACAGCCAGTTGTTTGTGCTACATGCACTTGAAAAGGTGTCATTTATTTGCTGAAACCAAGGCATCTTTTAATGCAATTGACTCGCAAGGAAATTTATGTCACAATTTAGATTTGCATTATTTGTATATTTATCTATTTATATGCTGAAAATTTAGTAGTGGGGTATACTGTAATACTGTATTCACGGTGCGTGGGAAACTTACACCCAATTTGAACCCAAAATAACTATTTTCTAAATGCATAAAAGTGGTCTGAGTTTTCCTTCAGGACAGCCACAAGGACAAGTGTTTTTCCATATTAAATCTTAAAGTGATTTTTTCATTAAAAACTAATCATTTTATGTATTTTTTTCAACTCTGGTTCATTGATTCTGTTTCCTGTTTGAAACCTAGTTAGATAGCTGGCCAGTTCAAAGCCTGATTCCTGTTTTTAAGACCATACTTCAATCCCATGCAATTTTTAAGATCTCTGTCCATTTATATTTAACTGTTTTAATTGCATAGCTGGTTTTCAAATGGTGTTTTGGACAAGAGAATATTAATGGCAATATAGGAAACTCTGATAGAATGTAATGACTGAACAATGTGCTAGGAGCAGAAGTTCAGTGAAATGCTGATTAATGGGTTTGAAAATATGATAGGAAAATAGAAACACATGGAGGATGATGAAAAAAAGTGAGTGGTGTGTTAAATGTTGTTAATTAGCACTTTTGTTATTGACATGGATATGTTGGCATATTTGGATGCTGTAATATTGAATGGAGAAGACTACATTATTTTACAAATTTCTAAGCTGGTTGGTGGAGAAGTGATGATTAGATTAATGGAAAAACAAAACAATGTGTGAGGAATAGTTAAGTGAAGTACTGACATTAATGGGTTTGAGAATACATTAGGAAAATTCAAATGCATGGAGGATGATGAACAAACTTGGACTGGTGTTTAATATGTTGTTAACTGCAATTTTTGTTGTTTTCCTTTGCATGCCAACTTTTGTCTTTAAAATGATGAATATTCTCTAGCAATGGAAGAGAATATGAAATTTCAATTCCTCGAAAGTGAGATTTACCACATAAAATCAAAAATTTCAGTGCTTGGATTAATATGCCCTCGATCACCATTCTGGACAAGAGATTATTAATGTCAAAAGATTATTAAGGAACAATGTAGGAAGAGAAGTCTAATGAAGCACTGATATTAGTGTTTTTAAAAAATGACAGGAAAATGTAGATGCATGGAGGATGATGAACCAAGTTAGGAGTGGCATGTAATATGTTATTCAACTACTACTTTTGTTATTGACATGAATGATGGGGCACTCAACATTTTATGGCTAATGGTAATAATGATTTAATGTGTTGCAGAATACCAAATGTTGACTCTCATTGTTGCAGTGATTAAAGTACAGTGTTACAGAAACCAAATTGAATTCGATCCAAGGTAACTTTTTTGCTGCATTCTTGTTGGTTTCTCTATATGTTGGTAGAATCACAGGGAGAGTAACCAATATGAAATGATGTGCATTGGTATTGAAATAATAATTGGCCTTAATTGGCCAGTGTTGGTGATGGTGCAAGTAATTACAAAGTCGGGCAAATTGACCTGAAAGAAATAGGTGAAGATTACTTGTTTGATTATGATTTCAATGTGTGGTTGGCTTGTAAAAATCATAACAAGGTAATGATGTTAAGCAGAAACAACAGTTGGTGGCTTGAAGTAGATGGGATCTGTCATGTTGGGAGTAGCAATTTGATCAAATATATTCCAAACTTTTTCAATGACACCAGATAAGGATGTTACAGACTAGAACGTACATGCAGTGATAGTTTGTCGCCTAAATTGGTTAAGTCAATTTATGGCAATTCTGATATTTATCTTGCTTCACCCAAAGCTCCTTATCCTGTGGAGCTTGTCCAATAAAATCCTTATCAGTTTTCTGAGATTTTAATGTTGCATTTTCTGTCTTACTATTTTCTTAGACTTAAAATCAAATTTCATATTAGCTTTCAGTCTATAAACAGTTGAAGATACTCTGGAATTTAATATGTAAATGAGATTCCCTACATCAAAGAGGAAAATTTAGTGCTTTAATTAATATACTCTAGTTCACCTTTTGCAACACGTGACGATTAATTTCAAATCAAGGTTCTAGTTAAGTTTTGTTGGCTCTTGGAACAACATCTCAAGTACCATACGATGGGAATATTTGTTGCCCATGGATTTCCTTGGTTTGTTTCATCTTTTGATGGGAGAGTGCAAGCAAGAACACGTCTATACAATTTGAATAGTATGTACTTGCATTATGGTGAATTCTCTCTGGTTATCAAGGTGCTCCGGAAACTAGGGCATCTTCAGATTTACATGATATTTAACTATTTTCTAGAGAGATCAGGGGACTCTAGGCACAAGTTTAATAGGATGGTGATGATGGCAATATCATTGAATATTCTATGACTAGAAATGTGATTTGGCAGGTGTGAGGCCTTCTCTTCTTACCCTCGAACATATGATTTTATTCATGCAATTGGAATTGAATCTCTAATAAGAGATCTGAGTAGAGGTGGAAATGGGTGCCTTTCTGATCCTCCATTTGTCTTTTGGGTTTTCTTCAGATTCCTAAACCTATCACTTTATATTGTTTATATTCATGAACCTTGGTCTAAAGAATGATATCTCTCCTTCTCTGTGATAGGCATTCTTCAATCATAATTTTTAGTTCCATGTTAAAGTTCATGTGTTACTTATTGGTTTTGGATTTTATGCTTATAGATGTAGTCTTGTTGATTTGATGATTGAAATGGATATAATTCTCGGCCTGAAGGAACTGTTGTTGTCCGGGATACTCCTAAGGTCATTGATAGGGTTTCAAATATTGCAAGTGCAATACGCTGTAGTACAGAAGTTTATGACACTGACACTGAGGTATCTAATGTTCTGAAAAGTCTCATTGTGATATCCACTAACAGAAGGCACGGGTCTAAAAATTGTTTAGTTTGAGTTTGTGAGCAGGATGTGAAATGGTTCAATTTGTTTCTGCATGGTTTTTTTTTATTTTTTTTACAAAGATAACCCTTCAATTGCTTGCATATTATGAGTTTACACTGACACTGAGGTATCTAATGTTCTGAAATGTCTCATTGTGATATCCACTAACAGAAGGCACGGGTCTAAAAATTGTTTAGTTTGAGTTTGTGAGCAGGATATGAAATGGTTCAATTTGTTTCTGCATGGTTGTTTTTTTTTTTTACAAATATAGCCCTTCAATTGCTTGCATATTATGAGTTTCTTATGGATTCCACAATCTCCCCTGTTTAGCTACTGTACCTTCAGCTAATACATAGTCATTTGAAAAAGATGTACCTTCAACTCCCGTATCTATTTTTTCACCAACTTTATGATTGCAATCACAGGAAAAATTAATCAACATAAAACATCTCCCCATGACTCTGAAAATGTGTGGAGTTGTTACAACCAATTCACACTTCCGAGTGTTAGTTAAATTAAGGTGAATGAGACTAAAGAATTCCTGCCCTTTGAACCAGAAGTTGTTAAGTTTTGTTATGGATAATTTTTAGTAACATCCATGACACACATATGTCGTTATTTTTTAACTTATTCTCCACTATGTTTAACTTATTGTTGGAGGCAATCTTGAATGGAAAGAGAAGGAGGTATTGATGAGACTTGGTCACTAATTCCCAGTGTACTTAAACCAAATATGTATAGAAATGGATTTTTATATTTTGTATCCCGCCCACCTCATTGTGAATATATCATGTACGACTTGGTCAACAATGATCACTCACCTAACTCTATAATTTTTATTTCATGACCCTGAGAATCTTGGCTAAAGATGATCACTCTCCACCAATTTTTTGCTTCCATAAATACCTAATACAATATAGAGTGTACATCATGCATAGTTACAACGATATACTTTTATAACTCGCATTCTTTTTTTCACATTTGTAAGTATTTTTCATTGTTGTTGACTGTACTAATATCAGTTAGTATCAAAACCTCATATTAACTACTTTAGGAGTTCTGCAATTCCAACTTCGTTGGTGTCCCTTTTATTCAGAATTATCCTCAAAATCTCACCTCCGAGCTACTCTAGGAATCCATAGCACATGAATTGTTCTCTTCTCCTATTAGCAGGTCAATAGACATGCATGCAGCACCTTCCCACTCCAGCTTCTTTATCCATTTTTCGACGGTTTTCCATACATTTTCTACAATCACAGTACTCTTCACAACTTTGAATACCACATGTTTAATTGCCATGCTAGAGTGGGTTCCTATTGTTTCTATCATGGATTCTTGGCACAAATCTTATCATAGATCAGAACTGAAGTACTGCAATTTTGGCATTCAACTTGCAATATCAAGCACACTTGCAAATTTTTCATGAATGTCTCCTCGACACAAATTCTTCCTGCAATGCCACACTTCAAAACTCCAGATCAATGTAGCTGGTGTTTTAGTTTTACATCATGACTTTTAAACTTACCATTTCTCTCCTGGGGTCTATGATTGTCCAATTTTGTGCCTAAAAAAAATACCTTTCCATCTATGTCTCCCACTCTGCATGTTGTTTGTTGATTAATTTCTGCGTTAGGATTGTCCAATATCTTCAGAGATTGTAATGGAAGCTAGAAAAAGCTATTCACAACAAACATATCAACTTTTCCAAGGAGTGTCACATGATTTTCTTTTCCACTTGGTAAGTATTGTCCAATTATGGTAAGAGACCTTATTTTTGTCTTTGCTAGTGGGCTTCAGTACAAAAACTTTGAGGAAAAAATAACCTAATAGTCACTCTATGCTTGGAAGGTTTCAGAGATGAAGGCAAATTACTTCTGTCATCATGGGGTGATAAGAAATTTAATATTAGAAGAAGAGGAGGTACTAGTAGATTCTAAATAAATTAGAAATGCAACAACATAAATGTTTGCAACAAATTTAGAGAGATCCACCTTGTTGAATAATGCACACACTACATGGATAATGGATTTTCGTACTTTATGCCTTATGGTGTTTTCTTTGCAACATCTGGTGCAAATGCTAGTATAAGACACAATTCAAAATTCATATTATCTATTTTTAAAAGATATTGTTACAAGGTTAGAGTTAATAAGCTATGGTATTGGCCCATGGAATTGTAATGATGTCTATTTATAAGTTAATAATATCCACAATAAAATGAGAGTCAATATTTATGGCTAAAAATCTTCTCATATTGTAAGTTTATTGTATTAAAGTTTTCATGTGCTTAGCAGCAGAAGACAGAGTCATCACTGTTGGGTCAAGATTCAAAACATATCCTTGTATTTCTGACATCTTTGTGTGAGCAATAAGTCGATGCAATGAAGTTGTCTAGCCACTGGTGCACATCCATTCCAACCACAATGACAACAACTGGCTTCCTTTCGATGTGACCTACTGTGGTGTCCTTGACTATGGACACCATTCAAAGTCTTCAATTCTGAGGGAAGTGTGGTATGCATACAACCGTGAATGTTGTTGCATCTGACTTCACAATAGAGTGGCACGGTGAAAGAGTTGAATGTTGCTCCAATTAAGGTATGTGAACGCTGCTCCATATATGCAGTCGAGAAGCAGTTCACATATATACGAAGTCCAGAAGCTAAGTTTGAAGAGTCACTCAAAAGTCCAGAAGCTGAGTTTGAAGACTTATATAATAACTTATATATTATTTCTCTTGAATTGCAACCATATTGTAATACAAAAAAAAATATTGTGATAGTCTATATGCATAGAATATAGTTTTGATCTTTGTATATTAAATGAAGAAGGAAGAATAAGGCTGTAGTATTTTGAAGCACATTTTCCCAGCAGAAGTATTTTTACAGTACACAAATTTTTTGCCAGCAAAAGTTTTTTTTACAGTATGCATTCAATCATATCTATTGTGGGAATAGTTCTCACTGGTAAGGAGAACTATCCTGAGTGGTCCCGGATGATAAAACACACCCTCATTTTCAATGAGTTGTGGAAAGGAGTGTGTGTCGGAGACGGAGACAATGAACCAGAACAGCCTACCTCAGACAAAGAGCTCGTCATTTGGGAAAACAAGAACAACAAAGCTTATGCATTAATCGCAGCATCTGTAAATGAAGAGGTGAGTCACCATATTTCGTCATTTTCAACTACCTTTGAAGCCTTACAAAATCTGAAAGAACTCTATGACTCACATTCTGCACTTGAAGTTGTTCAACTCATGATTAAACTCTTCACTCTTGAACTGCAAAATAATGATCCTCTTGCTCTTGCATCTGAAGTAAAGTCTATAATGCATGATATCAAATCCACTAAGGTTGAATTGGATATTCCTCTTATCGCTTTTCTCAAGGCACTTTATCCTACTTACTCCAATTATCTTGAGTCAATGCAAGCAAATGGAAATCTCAAAGATATCACCTTTGACTCTCTTGTGAAAAAAGTTTGTTGAAAGAGAGAAAGATTTTGGAAAGAAGACAGCCCCTGAATCTTCTGAAGAGGCTGTGTGCCTTGCTCATAAAGAAAAGCATCCTACTCAATATTCTTCAAGAGGAAGAGGTGGTCGAAGAGGAAGAGGAAGATATTTCAGAGGCAGGGGGGGAAAACACTCTCAAGGAGAAAAGGCATATTTGCACTGCATACGCTGCAAAAGGAATGGGTCACATGATGCCACTACATGCAAACTACCATGGGACAAAATTGAGCAGCAAAGAAACCAACAAAAAGTTAAAAATGATGATACAAACAAAGGTAAAGCACCTGAATCCCGCTCACTATGTTGTGGCACAATGTAACGTTGGAGTAAATTAAGATTTATTTAATGCTTCACTTGCTTCTTGGAAAAATGATTGATTTCTTGATTTAGGAGCAACCTGCCACATGACTCATAGAAAAGATTTTTTTGAAGAATTTACTGACAATGTTGATGGAGCAACATATTTTGCAGACCAATCAAAAATCAAGCCATCAGGTCTTGGCACAATCAGGTTTAAACTGCCTAGTCTTCCAGACTTTTTTCTACATCATGTTCTATATCTCCAACAACTCAAGAGAAACTTGTTGTCCTTGGTCCACATCTGCCAGCAAGGTCACTCCATTCATATGTTTGATGGCAAGCTTGAGGTAAGAAAAGCATTTGACCACTCACTTGTCATGAGGGGAATAGAAGAAGAAAGGCTTCTCAAGCTGCAAGGAACCTCTGCTCGTGCACAACATTTCTCATACAATTCTCATCATGAAGAAGGTACACTTCCATCAAGTTTATTATGGCATGCTAGATTTGGACATTTGAACTATGACAGCCTTTGCTTGTTGAAGAAAAATGGTGTTGCTGGTTTGCCTACAATTCCTAGGAAATTTAAGCAATGTGATGCTTGTATTCTAGGAAAGCATAGCAAACAATATTTTCATGATTCACATTCAAGAGCACATAGAAAACTTGAACTCATTCATTCAGAATTATGTGGTATAATGCTTGTTCCTTCTGCAAACGGAAATAAATATATGATGACATTTATTCATGACTACACTAGAATGTGTTGTGTTTATTTATTGAAGAACAAATCTAATGCTTTTCAAACATTCAAGAATTTTCATAAATGGATTGAAAATGATGCACATTCTCATATTGGGTCTATTCGCACTGATAATGGAAAAGAATACACATCAAATGAATTTGAAAACTATCTTCGCCAACATGGGATCAAACATCAAACAACTGTACCTTATAATCCCCAACAGAATGGTGTAGCTAAAATAATGAATAGGACAATCTTAAATATGGTACAATCCATGCTCTTCTTCAAAAATGTAAAGATAATATTTTGGGCTGATGCTATTTTATGTGTTGCATATATAAAGAATAGATGTCCATCTAATGCTATTAGAAACAAGACTCCATATGAAATGTGATATGGACATGCTCCTTCGATAAAGCATCTCAGGGTCTTTGGTTCCACCTGCTATGCCTTGATACCAAAGGTACATAGAAACAAACTTGGTTCAAGAAGTCGTAAGTGTATCTTCCTAGGGTATTCAAACACCTCCAAAGCATACCATCTCTATGATGAAGTAAGTAAAAAGTTTGTTGTATCTAGAGATGTAATTTTTCTTGAATCATCCAAAACTGACAATGTTGTTGAGTGGAAACTTTATCGCTTGGATAGATTCACAAAAGCAAGATAATTTCAAGAATTTGATAATCAGATTCCACATCTTGAAGGCGGGATTCCTATACTGGATCAACATGTGGAATCTTCTTCTGAAGAACACTCTCCCCTGCATGAAACTCCAACAACGGATGATGCTTTAAGTGATGTGATTGACAGAATTGGGAGACTCAATCTTGATTCAGTCCCAACTCAATTAGGGGAGCAGCCTCAACCATCTGAAAAAGGTCCCCCAAAGTGGCTGACAAAGATGCTTGAAAGTGTTCATCCTGATGAAGTTGGAAAGATAGGAACTAGAAATTCAAACCAGCAGAATGGAGGTGATGTGGATGACTCTAATTCACCTGTTGATATGGATGTTTCTTATGATTGTGAATTGAACTTGTCTACAGATTTTGAACCAAATTCATGCAAAGAAGTTGCTTCTCATGATGAATGGAAAGAAGCGATGCAAAAGGAGTATTATGCCCTCATAAAGAATGACACTTAGAAGCTAGTTGATCCTCCATTAGGAACCAAACCAATTGGTTGCAAGTGGGTCTACAAGAACAAGTATAAAGCTGATGGCTCACTTGAAAAACACAAATCTAGGCTTGTGGCAAAAGGTTTTGCACAGAAGGAAGGGGTCAATTATGAGGAGACTTTTGCCCCCACAGCAAAATGGGCTACCATCCGGACACTCTTTGCCCTAGCAGCTCAGAATGGTTGGAAAGCCCATCAAATGGATTTAAAAACTACTTTATTAAATGGAGATCTAAAAGAGAATACTTTTATGTATCAGCCTGAAGGATTTGCTGTTAAAGGACATGAACATAAAGTAAGCAAACTTGTGAAGTCCTTGTATGGCCTCAAACAAGCACCGTGAGCCTGGTATGAGAAACTAACTGAGCATCTTCTGAAACTCAATTTCAAACATTGTGATCTTGATGATGCAACTTTATTTATCAAGAAAGTTGGCAAAATAGTTGTATATCTTGTAGTATATGTAGATGATCTTTTGATGACAGGGAACAATGAAAGCTACATTGCATCCATAAAGAAGGAATTGGGGAAAAGTTTTGAAATGACTGATTTGGGCTATGTTCATTACTATCTTGGCATTGAAGTAACCCAACATCCGAATTCCATATTTCTTTCTCAAAAGAAATACATTGGAGATCTGTTTAACATGTTTGGCATGACAGAATGCAATCCTCTTACTACTCTAATGGAACAAAACTTAAAGCTCACATCTATTGAAGGAAAAGAATTTAAGGATGCAACAAACTATAGACAGCTTGTAGGAAGTCTCAACTACCTAACTACTACCAGACCAGACATTTCGTTTGCTGTTGGAATCCTCTCCAGGTTTATGCAAAAGCCTTGTGAGGGACATTGATCTTCTACAAAAGGAGTTCTAAGGTACTTGAAGGGAACTCAAGACTTTGGAATCAAGTATACACAGGTGGACGACTTCAGCTTGATTGGATACTCTGATTCAGACTTCGATGGAGACAAAGAAACTGGGGTATCTACTTCAGGATATGCTATGAGTCTTGGATCAGGAGTTGTCTCCTGGAGATCATGCAAACAATCAGTTCCAACAGATTCCACAACAGAAGCAAAATATGTGGTAGCAGCTAAAGCAACAAAAGAAATTGTGTGGCTTAGGAAAATTCTTTAAGATTTGCAGGTAAAATAAGTACAATCAACTCCACTCATGATTGATAATACCTTTGCAATAAAGTTGGCCAAGAACCCAAAGTTCCATGATCGAATGAAGCACATCAATACTAAATAGCATATGATTCAACATCATGTTGAGGCCGAAAGAATCCATCTCCGTCATTGTTCCACTAATAAGCAAATTGCATACATCTTCACCAAAGCGCTTGGAAGAGAAAAGCTTGAACAATTCAGAATGATGCTTGGACTCACCAACATCCCTTCAGATTAAGGGGGGGAATGTTGACACCTAATCCTCAGGATTGGGTGAATATAATGTAAATAGATAAATAAGTAATATGAATAGTCATCGGGAGTTGAAGTGAACAATCTCTCCCTCATGTATATAATGAAGACCTACCTGAAGGAATAAAACACATGAATTAATTTTGGTTGAGGAGTTACTACCTAGTCTGACAATTATTTTAATTTATAAGGTAAAATGGATTTTAGTTTATAGCTGCTACTTATATGTTATATTTTTAATGTGATATGTAATGTTATCAATAAAAGCAAAATCAAAATATAACAAATTACATATTATTATTTTTAACTTTTTTATTATTAATTGAGCCAACATTTAAATGTGTACACTCATCAAGATACTATGTTCTATATTACTTTAAAAATTTTAGTTATTACCTTTAAATTTGTACTATTAATTGAGCCATCATTTAAATGTTTACATTTATTCTAGATACCAAGCATTATATTACTTTTAACTTCAGAATTCATGCTTTGTGATCCATACTTTGAATATTGAGAAATATTTTGGCAATAATCAATTCAGAAGTATTTTGTAGATTTGTTTCGAACTATCTAGTGTGGTTCATTGTCAGAACAAGATGGAAAATCATATCTGGCATCACATTAGAGCGATGTAGAGACAATTGATTTTAACAGTTATAATGTGACAACTAATTTTTAATTTTGAATGAAGAAATATCATTTATTAATAAAAAATATTTTAATATGCTCCATATCTTGGCATCACATGAGAGCGATGTAGAGAAAATTGATTTTAACGGTCATAATGTAATAACTAGTTTTTAGTTTTGACTAAAGAAATATTGTTTATTAATAATAAAAAAATTAATAGGTTAAATCAGACCATTAGAATAATAAAATAATTTCTTTTAATAAATAAAGAATATTTTAATACTCATAAACTAACAATAAAAAATAAAAAATAAAAATAAAAATAAAAATAAAAATAAAACTAAAACTAATTTTATATTTTGGTCAAACTTAATGAATCAAGGGAATAAATCCAATTAATAAAATAAAAAAGAATAAGTAAATAAATGTAAATACCAAAAATAATTAATAAAGAAAAAAAACTAAAAAATCTAAGCTCTATATTATTTTTAAATTTTTATTATTCTTTAACTAAGTCGACTTTTAAAAATGTTGACAAACTTTTGTGCATTACATCTACATATTTCCCTTATATTGGTTTGTAGAGTGCCTCTCGTCCTAATAATCTCTTGGGTCCATCATGCCACCCCAACACTCCTAATATTTCATAGGGCCAATTCCAATAGCTACCACTACAATATCCTATGTAAACCATGACCTGGTAGCACACAGCCTACAAGTAATGTCAAGGGATTTGAAACTAAAATGTCTTAGTACACAATACTTGATTTTCACATCCATCACTAATTAAGTTGCATTGAAGAGCTTTTATGTTAGGGTCGCACCCTAACCCCCTTATTTATGTAGTAGGATCGAGTCATAATTATAGTTAAGTAAACAGTCAATAAAGCCCATATTAATAATTGTAAGTGGTTAACCCACATTTAATGATGGGACCACAGTTAGTTGCAAATGGGCCACGGTATTAGATAGATGGTATTAATAAGAACCATGGTATTTCTCCATGGTATTGCATGTATGAGTCATATATAAAGGATAGAGACTCCCTGCGAGGGGCATCGTGTCTTATTTTGTAATCGAGCTCTGCTCTATCGGAGGTTGCCCCCTCGAAGAGGTAAGTGAACATTGCTTTCTGAATAATAAAATACCTGCTATTATTTCTCACTGTTCTATGTTCTAGGTATATTTCTACGCATATTTGGTATTCTTGTATCGTCTTGCAGGTTAAGAGCATAAAATTTTATCTATCTATCTATCTATCTATCTATCTATCTATAGATATAGATATAGATATAGATATAGATATATATATATATATATATATATATATATATATATATATATATATATATATATATATATATATATATATATATATATATATATATATATATATATATATATATATCTATATATATATATATATATATATATATATATATATATATATATATGATTTGAAATTAAAATGTCTTGGTACATAATACTTGATTTTCACACCCATCACTAATTAAGTTGCATTGAAGACCATATATATATATATATTATTGATATGATTAAAAATGTATGGATTTAAAAAGCAAAATAGATTTTATATATACAAATGAATGGAAATGAATTGTTATGCTCTCCATATTAGTATGGAAAATATGTTGTAATGTCCTGTCTTATTTTGTTAAAAAAAATAAAATGAAAATAATAATTAAAATAAATTGAGGTAAATTAGCTAATTTATAGTTTGTGGTTTTGACAAACCATGTTTTTTCCCATTGTATTCTTAAGTCATGGGTTTTCCCATGGTAAACTTTTCCCTAATTAAAGGGATAAAAGTGCATATAATTTAGCTTTTCATGTGTGTTATCGGGAAATCTAGTGTTTATGCAGAGCTGCTAGTCCCACTAAGACAGGTAGCTATCTTAAAAACAAATAGATTAAAGTTACTTTTGTTTTTGTTTATGAGAAGTAGATAGGAGACGATCAAAGAATACCAACCTCAATCTTGTGTTTGGTTCTTTGCTTGTTCCTTCTCCTCACCGACAGGTCTTTACCACTTCTCCCTTGACCACTCCGCTTCAAAGAGTACCTGTAAATTCAAAGCAGCATAATACCTTCAAAGTGTAGAGATCTACAATCATAAGCAATATAGGACGAGATATATATTGACCACACAAATGCATATACTATCAGACATACAAGAATGTGGATGAAAACTTGAATAGCTTTATTGATATAAGGATTAGAAGAGAGGATTACAACCCATTCATCTGACCCAGCATCATCCTCCCAGCATGAAAGCCCTTCTTCACCTCATGAAAAGCTTAGATCACCCAACACTATGATATTCCACCAGGAAACCAACAGCACTTCCTTACAAGATACAAAATTCCAGCCTCTAACCTCTAGATCTCTGGGATGAGGGATCCATATATAGATATTTGCAAAGGTGTGAGTCAGCTATGGGTTTTTGATTAGTGTCATTCCACTGATATTTCTTGGTTCCACTTGGAGATTTCATTGATCTCTTACTCATCCCTGGGCGAATTCTGCGAGGCAAGTGTCATATGAGAAGTTTATAGAAGATTCCCTGATCATCCACTTAGAAAACTATCTCTACCACTTGTCTATTCTCACTCATCGCACCCTATAGAAGGACTTTTCAGTATGCATCGCACCTACCGTGTGTAGTAGGTGCGATGCATCGCACCCTGACCATGGAGCAAGTGAGATGATCTAGTTTTGACCAGTTCTGAGTAGTTTTTCATGGAGAACTTCTGGGAGATGATGTAATCGGCTGACCTAGTTCCTTTAGGGTGTGAAGCAACAATTTTAGGGACTTAGAAGCCCTTGGTTTATGGACATGTATGATTGGGATTGCAGTGCCCAAAAATATCTATAACGGTTGCCCCCTAAAGCATGAGGTCATTAATCTTTCGATGTCAGGTGAAATGTTTTATCATGAGGATCCGAGGTTTTTCGAACTGGAAGGCGACCTATAATAAGATACAATACAATACATTATCTTCATAACATTTTCATGATCTAGCTAAGGCGGGCATTCCCATGCTCAGCTTTATAAATTCATTTTCATGTACATAGGACAGACAACCGTCTATGTGGCAGACTGATGATTCTGATAGAGCCATCGTCCTTTGATTCAGATGATCATCTGTGTAGCAATGATGTACATTTGATGTCTTTATTTTCCTGAATATATTGTAGCCCGAATGGATTAAACTAGATCTAGGGTCCTCAAACTCGTCCAATCTTCGCCCGAAGTACAAGTCGATCCATGTGAAAAATGTTTTGGAGTCGACCATGGAAAGACATCGCCTGATTACCAGCCAATGATGTAAGTTGTTAACAGGCACGAGAGGAATCACCGATAATGATGATGACCCTCAAGGTACAACAGTACAATTCACGTGGTGTGAAAATGGGACTTGGCATTGAACACCACGCAAAATATTTCGGTCGAAGGCCATTGATGTAAACCTGTTGCCGAAAGTGAGAAACTTGCCATTGAGGCATGCAAGCTTCAAAGTACTAAAAGGGTTGTTCCTAGGTTGACTTCTTGGATAATGAGCTGATGTCAACAAGACGTGACCCGTCGTAGGAGGGCCTTAATGAATCCCACATCTATGACACAGAATGGAGAAAATGACTTTTGGAGGTGAAAACGATCTGATGATACAGGGTTCAGGGTGGCGGTCATGAAAGAATGAAGCGTAAAGGTATTGCAGTAGATGAGACACAAGATGGGTTGGTGAATTCTCTGATCGACTTCTCTTGAACATATCGACAACACTGAAATTGACTGGTAGCATTAACCCCAAAGTTGGATGGTACGGTGGACCAATGGTAATATGACCGGTGAACAGAATAACCCAACCTGACTCAATCATGGTGATGGAGTGAAAGTGTCATGTTCAAGAGCGACTCGCTACCAATAAAGTTTCTTCAAGTTTTCTTCCCAATTTTTCTCCAGACATTGCTGACCAGTACCTCTTTATTTTTATCAAGCTTGAGGAGGATAACATATGCTTGTTCTATAATTTTCCCTTGAGGCAAACCTGTCGCTATGCTTTAACGATCCTAGTGACAGTGAAACTCGTTCTTGTCTGCATGGACAAGTTTGTCGCTATTGGTTTTAATGAGTTTAATGACAAAGACAACTCGATCCTTTTTCAATTTTAAAGAGTTTGAAAAGGGACGAAAAGGAAACTCCAGTGATCCTTTTTCGTCATGTGATCCCTTAAGTCCGAAAAAGTATAAAATAATACAAAAGGGATGAATTTTCGATAGTTTTAACGAGCCAAACAAGACAAGCACTCGATATTTTTGTGTAATAATACCTCAGGTCAAAAAATATTAAAATCTAAAGGAGGGATAGCACTCCTGGAAGCTTTAACGAGCTAGAGAGGCCAACTGCTCGGTAATCTTTTCATATTTTATGAGTGAGACAAAAAGAGCTTAAAGGAGACTCGCTTCTTGAGGAACGAGTGATATTTTTAGGTAGCAGCTAATTCCAAGTAAGGTTTGGAATTTTCCAATCATGACAGTGTCACAAGGATGGCTAACATGATCACTCGTCGCAGATGTTCCTCAAAAGGGTAAACAATCAAATGGAGGCGTATGATCGGCTAAAACAGAGTGGATGATGAGAACACGACGAAGGCTCAAAAGATGATGATAATGCATTCACAATGGTTATTTACTGGAGATTGGTTCATTTTTTAATGAGCTCAAACTCTAGTGGAACATTTGCTCATTGCTAGGTTTAAGTTTTAACGAGCTTGAACTTCGCATAAAAATTGCTCGTGGTGGGTTTATTTTTTATTTTTTAATGAGCTTGAACCCTGTGGTAACACTGCTCGTGGCGGATTTATTTTTTAACGAGCTTGAACCTTGTAGTAACACTGCTTGTGATAAGTTTGCATGCCCCCAACATAATAACGAAAATTGAGGTGCATGCCCCCCAAGCTTCATTGCATTCAACACGGTGGTTGGAATGAAGTTTTACCTTCGATATATTTGAAAGACTCGACTTGGAAAGGGAGTTGTTTCATTTTTTAATGAGGTTGACACAAGGTAGGAACCATCCTCAGAATCCACCATATTTACAGTATTTGATAGAAAATCAAAAATTGAAGGATGATTAAGGTTGTTGGAATAATCTTCGTGGTAATACGAAAGACGGGAACAATGGTGGTAATCTTCCTGTTAGAGCCTAGATTTTCCTCAGGCTAAAAAGACAAGGTTCTAGGTCCACATCAAACCACACTCAGCCTCGTAGCTAGCCCTACGAGGACAGGAAAGGGCTCTCTCCGGGTCAATCTCAGCGAAAATTGCTTCAATGGGGCTTGAGATGACTTAAAATGGGAAACTGATTTTAGGCTAGTAAATAGATATGCAAGAGGTAGTTGATTGAAAGACTGAATTTTCTAGGTTGTATGGGACAAAGGACAGCCTGAGCTGAGAAATTAAATCAAAGACACAGAGTATTTCATGAGGCAAGATAGGCAGGAGGTTTAGCAATCAAACTGAAATAATATGGAGTGGAAAGACTGTTAAGAAGCTGAAAAGGGCATACACATCAACCCTTTTCAGACAGAAGAAGAGACACAAAGCATGAATGCCTTCCCAAGGCAGAGCAGTAAACTGGATTCTACCTTTCTTACTTAAAAGCATTCAACACGGAAATGATCATGAATGGACAGTAAAACATAACAAGATACATGAAGCAGAAAGAAGAAACATCTGCTAAACTCATACCACATGAATCTCATGAATCAGAGCTGCGTCATTTTATTAATTTCCTGCCAAACTATACAGTGAAGCATTGAGTTTTTCTCCACACCTTTCCCAGAAACTCCAACCCCTTACAAAATGATTTACCACATAATAAATAAGCTTTAGAGGTGGGAAAACAGATCGACACAAATGGGGAGCTGTTTAATCATTAACTAATAAAAGCTGGAAAGCCAACCACCTATTCTGAAAAAGAGCAGCGTTACATCTTGTTTTTCTCTGGTGACCAATTAAAAGGCAAAAAATGTAGCGTGGATCCCATGAAATTGTGACTTGAAGACAAAAATAGACCATACGTTCCTATCTCTCTGCTGTGGTTGATATCTTCGTTCTATTTTTGGCTTTCGGTCTTTGCCGTTTGAATAAAAACCAACTTCTTAATAAAAATAGTTTTGAATTTTGCTTTTGATGATGGGAAACAGAGTTCCACCAATCCCAAACTGACACCCCTTGGACCTTTTGGGCCATGCCCTGGGACAGCTGTAGTTTTCCCATCGACTCCTCCAGCATTTGTCTGTCATTTATTTAAAAGCGGACTTGTATATCAAGAGATGATTGTAAATTTCTTTTTACGGAATCCCTCTTCCATCTTTGCTTGTGGAGCACGCCAGTATTACAATAGACTGAGAGTAACATTCCATTCATTCTAGAGAGTTAATCAAAACAATGATCTACAAGCGTTATTACACCATATTACGTGTAGCATTGGAACTGGCCCAGATAACCGCCTTTTCCTTAGACCATCATGATTAGACTACCCGGCATCAGAAGATGCTTCCAAAATCAGTATCTTCAACGGAGGACTCTAATTGGTCTAATCATGTGTGACTACGAACATCTGAGTTTGGTTCATCTATAACGTAATTTGCATTCCACAGATCTTTTGATGGCGTAACTGGAGATGATGAACCAACATGTAGCCTGTGAAGTGCAGCAATTGATTCTCTCATAAAACCGGCTTGGAGTAGAAAATTTGAGTCATTTCGGAAATTTGATGAAAAAGTGGTGAAAAAATTCTTTGGAGGCTTTGTGCACCACACACAAACCCAACGAGCCGCATCATTTGGATGCGCCGCGCCCTTTGGAAAATGCACAGTGTATTTCGGCTCTATGCGCCGCGCTCTGTGGGTGCACCGTGGCCTATCCTAATGCGCGCTGAATTCAATCACACAGTCGGCCTTCCGAACTTACAGATTCATTCCTCCAAAATTCAACTTTGAATCGATCTCTTGGATGGCTATTCGAACATTGAAATATCTATATAAAATCATGGCTTTGATTTTCTCTTTGTAAAGACCCACTTTGTAATGTTTTGATATTGCCATTTCTTCACTTTAATACAACTCTGTTTTTCAAAATTTCCTTTTTGATTTTCTAAGCTTTGAATGTTTCCTCTCTGATTTTCTAAGCTTTGAATGATGGCTTCTTGGTTGATTCATGCAGAGATGGTGGCTTTTAGACTTCGGCAAAGAATGACCAGAGGCTGCATTTGAACATTTTCAACCGAAAAAACTTGAAAATATACATGGCAATTCTTTCGAAAGACGAAAAGATGAATTTTTCTTCAAAACATGGTTTTGAAGAAAAGTCATGATCAATGAATATGACAATGAAATTTTATGATAAAAACTTATTCTGATCCTCCCTCTGGCCTGCTAGCATTAAACCCTAGACCTAAAAAACTCTAAAAAAACTCTTTGCTAACCTCGACATCAGACAGGGCTGTAAATAACTTTAAAATTGATTTGATGAACTTCGATGAATAGACCTGAGCCAGCAGGTATGAACCATGAGGGGTAATGACTGACAAGACCCTTTCGTCACATTATCGCATGCCCCTAGCAGAATACAACTGATTGAATCGAGCAAGACACCTAAAAAATGAAATGCAATAAGAGAAATGATCTCTGACGGAGGGATGTAAAGACCGACTCTAACATTGGCTCCAATGGGGATGGTAGCTTCTTGGAGGTGCCAAGAACTGTAGATCTCTGGAAGAGCTAGACAGTGCCTTCGTCCATTGGGCTATGGAGTCATTATTTCAACAAACAACACTAGACTTTGACTCATTTATTGACTGAAACTTTGACTCAAACTAACTCAACTTTAAACTGAAATGACTAAAAAAACTTGACTTTAACAAACTAACTCAAAATGACTAAGACCTGAACTTAAAAGTTCAAGCTTGGTGGTAGTACATGTTAGGCCCCTATACTACTAGTGTAACCCCTTATTGTTATTAGTACAACCCACTTATTATATTGATGTACCCATGTAGTGCCCATATTGTTACTATTGTGCCCCATAGAATCCCACTATTGTTATTATTGTGCCCCATAGAATCCCACTATTGTTATTATTGTGCCCTTACATTATTATTGTTATGTTGGCTCTAATTATTTTATGACCCCTTAGACTCCTATATATAGAAAGGAGGTCTTTTCATTTGTATCATCCAAGAATTTTTCATTTATGTAATGTAAAGGAGGTTGCCCCCTTGAAGAGGCTGATTTCTAAGGCGTTGATCTATCTTTCCTATCTTTTCTTGAGCTAGTTTCCTAACATTTGGTATCAGAGCTTTGGATTCTAGGGTTTCGCTGCTCCAAACAGGTCATCGTGGAATTTTCACTATAACTTTTTTTCTGCAATGTTTCAGAAGCTAAAAAAAAACCCATTTGAGAAGACATCGCGCTGAAGCTCGAGTCCAAATTTCAGAGATTTTTGCGCTATATTTGCAGAGATATGATTTGAGGAAGTTGGTCTTTTTGCAAACTCCTAAATTACATTCCAAACAGGTGACCTAGGGAAAATCGTCATAGCTTTCTCTCTGAGCATCGGATTGAAATTTCGTAAGAAAGTAAAGAAAGACGATGGACTGTAGTTTCTTTTAGATATTTTTTTAGAGCCAAAGGTCGAAACAGTGACACGTGGCACTTCATACAAGTTCGCTCTTCTGGAAAGGTCTATAATCAAGTCATCTTGGGGCATTGTATATAACTCTTTCTTGGAGAATCCAATTTGGATCAGACTGGTGGCATTGGAAAGAGGACACAGAGGGCTACTACAGGTCACAATTTCAGAACTTAAAATTCTGGAAGTACAGAGTTACATTCGTTTCAAGATCGAGCTCCTAAAATCAAGAAAAATCAAGATGAGGAAGTTTGATGGCAAGGATCCGGTAAATTGGATACTTCATATGGAGCAATATTTTGATCTACATGGTGTACCACTGTTACAAAAAGTATGTATTGCATCTTCATATTTAGAACCAGATCAATTTTTATGGTATGAAGGGCTTTGTTCTCATAAACAACTTGTTACATGGTCAATTTTCACGGAGGAAATGATAGCACATTATGAGGATACAAAGAGCAACACCTTCTTTAGAGAAACACCACAACAATTGGAAAGAGTAAAAGGGCTTTGTGACATAGTGGAAAGAAAAATTATGGAAACCAGGAAGCATACCCCTCACAACTATAAATATGCAAGTGTTGTTTCTCCTAGCCTTCCACAACCTACAAGGGTTACACCACAACAATTGGAAGAAAAAAGAGAAAAGGGCTTCGTTACAATTGTGATAGCAAATGCACTAAAGGTCATAAGTGTGCTAAGAAGAAATTATTTTAAATAGAATATGAAGAGGAGGAAGAAAAGGATCAAGAAACATCAAAAGAAGAAGATATACGCCAGGACCCCACCCCAGAGAAAGAAGAAATGAATCAAACCATATCTTGTAAAGCATTGGCATGAATTACCACTCCTCAAACTCTCAAGATAGAAGGACATATCAAGAAGAAAAAGGTGCAAGAAGTGAAAGATCACATCGAGAAAGAAGAAATGAATCCAACCATATCTTGTAACTCATTGGTTGAAATTACCACTCCTCAAACTATCAAGATAGAAGGACATATCAAGAAGAAAAATGTTCAAGAAGTGAAAGATCACATCGAGCATGAAGAAATGAATCCGACCATATCTTGTAAAGGATTGGAAGAAAGTACCACTCTTCAAACTCTAGATATAGAAGGACATATCAAGAAGAAAAAGGTTCAAGCAATGAGAGATCCCATCGAGCATCAACAACAAGTTCTCCAAATTTTAAAGGATAACACCACTTCGGTGCAAAATCAAACGAAACAACAGGTAGATCAACATCGTAGTGAATTTTTTTTTGATGTAGGTGATTCGGTATTTTTACTACTACATCTCAAGCAAGCTATTTATGAGAAGGAAATGTTGGCAATACTACATGCACTTAAAAAATGGCGACCTTACCGAATGGGAAGACTCTTCAAGGATGAGGATGTGGAAGCATTGCTTTGTGCTATTTCTATTATCCAACCAGATTGGATAAGTGAAGCAAGGGATGAATGGAAGAAGGATGAAGAAGTATGGCCACTTATTCAAAAGTTGCAAAAGATCCCAATTCAAATAATATTGCCAGAAATTAAAGAGGAAGGAAAAATCATATTGGAACCTGGAATAGTCACAGAAACAAGAACCCGATAGCTATGAAATTGATCAATTTTAGAGTATCTCATCAAGTGGAAGAACTTACCCGCTGAAGATTCCACATGAGAGGAAAAGAATTTTATATAGAAGCATCAAGAACTACTCAAGCGTTGAGGATAATGCTTTTTGAAGGAGAGGGGCATGTTAGGCCCCTATACTACTAGCAGGGAAAATTTTAAGAACCCCCCCTAAATTTATAAATACAATAAATGGGTGAATCTCCATGGTATATAGGAAAAATGGAAGGCGATTTTATCAGTAATATAATATGTATATATAATTTTTTGGCGAATCTCTCACCAGGTATGGCGAATATTTTACTCAATTATAAAATCTTGTAAGATCTTGGCGAGTCTTTCACTAAATAATAAAACTTTGTAAATTCCTAGTGAATCTTAGCATAGGTTACATGCTGGTTTAATTCCCCCATTTAAATAGGCTACATTCCAGGTGAATACCATGGGTCAATACCATGTGCCATTTTTGTTTTTATTAATTCTAATATTAGGGTTAATAATGTTTTTTTTCATGGTATTAATAACAATCTAGTCCATGGTATTTGTCCCATGGTATTTTGGCCATAGGTTTCCCCTAGATATAACCCATTTTTTGAGTGTTCGTAAATATAAGGTGACTTATGGAGTAAATATTAAAAACGTTTTATTTATTTACCATACATTCACTTTACTTATATTTTTATTTGTTTACACACTTACATGTATATAAGGTGAGTTATGGAGTAAATATAAAAAATGTTTTATTTATTTACCATACCTCTCATTTATTTATATTTTTATTAATTTACCATACCTCTTTTATAAATATGGTATTTGGCCCATAGGATTCACTTAAATAAAACCTATTCTTGAAAATGGGCGAATGGAAGGTTGTAAGTCCTAATTTCAAGGGCTAAATTTACCTTTTTTACCCTCTCCCTTAAAATAAGGTGGGCTATTTGAGGTGATTTGTAAAAATGTACTATGATACAAAATATTCGCCCACTAAAAATTTAAAACCCCTTAATTTTGCCAAAGGGCGAATTCGCCCCTAAAATTATCCTTGACTACTAGTGTAACCCCTTATTGTTATTAGTACAACCCACTTATTATATTGATGTACCCATGTAGTGCCCATATTGTTACTAGTGTGCCCCACAGAAGCCCACTATTGTTATTATTGTGCCCTTACATTATTATTGTTATGTCGGCTCTGATTATGTTATGACCCCTTAGACTCCTATATATATAAAGGAGGTCTTTTCATTTGTATCATCCAATAATTGTTCATTTATGTAATGTAAAGGAGGTCTCCCCCTCGAAGAGGCTGAATTTTAAGGCATTGATTTATCTTTTCTATCTTTTTCTTGAGCTGGTTTCATAACAGTACATGACCACCTGTGTTTCTTACAAGACAATATACGATCAAACTATATCAAAATGCCAATGTAACCAATCAAGTAGATGCCTTCTTGATTGATTCTCCTGATCAGATCTTCTGGTCAACAGTAGATACTTGTAACTGGGCATCCAAAAATCTAATTGACCATGATCTCCTTCATCACTGAATTCTGCGATAATCACCTTCACTGCTAACTGCAAGAGATTTGCCATTGGATCATGAAAAACATGAAGTCTTTCCTCCTGCTGAAAGAGCAAGGTGTCTTTCTCTCTTGCTTCTGATCTTTCCTCATAATGTACTTCAGTATGTTCCTGGTCCTCAAAAAATTCTGAACAAATAGATGAGAATATTTCCTTTTCAAAGAACATTTCAAAACATGAGACATACGAGGAAGAATCTGAAAGGGAATCCTTAATGGTCTGGTCTTCAAAAGTCTGAATATATTGTAAGTCATCTTCATATGATATGACAGCCAGATTCTGATTGCATTCATCAATCATAAGAAAAGAAACTTCAGATATTTCATGAAACCCAACACTATCATTTCTATCATCTACCATAAATTCATCCAGAGAAATTTTTTCACTTACTTGAATGAAGATCTCGTCTTTTTTTCATAGAGGGAATGAACTACCTTCCCATGTTTTATCGGGAAAACTAGTGTCTATGCAGAGCTGCTAGTCCCACTAAGGCTAGTAGCTACCTTAGAAACAAACAAACTAAAACTACTTCCGTTTTCCTTTATGAGAAATAGATAAGAGGGGAATAAAGGAGACGAACCTCTATCTTGCGCTTGGTTCCTTGCTTGATTCCTCTCTCTTATGATAGATCTCTGCCACTCGCTTCCTTGTCTCCCAGCTTCAAAGAGCACCTGTAGAATCAAAGCAGCATAACACTATCGAAGAACACAGATCTATTATCATAAAAATATAGGACCAGATATATATTGACCACACAAATGCATATATCATCAATCATACAAAAATGTGGAGGAAAACTTGAATAGCTTTATTAATAATCAAGAAAGAGGAAAGAGGATTACAACCAATTGTTCTGACCCAGCATCATCCTCTCAGTAAGAAAACCCTTCTTCAGCTCATGAAAAGCTCAGATCACCCAACACTCTGATGTTGCACCAAGAAACCAGCAGCACTTCCTTACAAGATACAAAATTCTAGCCTCTGGATCTCTGGGATGAGGGATCCATATATAGATGTTTGTAAAGGGGGGTGAGTCAGATTTTGAGATTTGATTAGTGTCCTCTCTCTGATAGTTCTTGAATCCACTTGGAGATTGATGATCTCCTACTCCTCCCTGGGCGAATGCAGAGAGGCAAGTGTCATAGGAGAAGTTTCTAGAAGATTCCTTGCTCCTCCACCTTGCAGATTGACCTTGCCATTTTTCCACTCTCGCCCATTGCACCCCATAGAAGGGCTTTTCAACATGCATCGCACCTACTGTGTGTATTTAGGTGGGATGCAGTGAACTTTGACCATGGAGCAGGTGAAATGGTCCAGTTTTGACCAGTTCTGAGCAGTTTTTTCAAGGAGAACTTCTGGGAGAAGATGTAATCAGTTGACCTTGTTCTTTTAGGGGTCGGAACAACACTTTTAGGGACTTAAGAGCCCTTGGTTTATGGACATTTATGATTGGGGTTGCAGTGCCCAAAAATGTCTATAACAGTTTCCCCCTAAAGCATGAGGTCGTTAATTTGTTGATGTCGGGTGAAATGCTTTATCATGAGGATCTGAAGTTCTTTCAAGCTGGAAGGTGACCTGTAATAAGATACAATACAATACATTATCTTCATAATATTTTCATGATCTAGCTGAGGTGGGCATTCCCATGCTCAGCTTTATAAATTCATTTTCATGTACATAAGACAGACAATCGTTTGAGTGTAGACTGATGACTCTGGTAGAGCCATCATCCCTTAGATTGGATGATTATCTGTGCAGTAATGATGTACATTCGATGTCTTTATTTTCCTGAATATATATCGCAGCCCAGATGGATGAAACTAGATCCGGGGTCTTTAATCTCATTCGATCTTCACTCAAATTACAAGTCAATCCATGTGAGAGATGTTCTGGAGTCGAACATGGAAAGACATCGCTTGATTACCAGCCAATGATGTAAGTTGTTAACAGGCGCGAGAGGAATCACCGATAAGGATGATGACCCTCAAGGTACTACAGTACAATTCACGTGGTGTGAATAAGGGATTTGGCGTCGAACACCAAGCAAAATCTTCCAGTCGAAGGCCATTGATGTAAACCTATCGCTGGAAGTGAGAAACTTGCTATTCAGGCATGCAAGCTTCAAAGTACTGAAAGGGTTGTTCCTAGATCGACTTCTTGGATAATGAGCTGATGTCGACAAGAAGCGATCCGCCATAGGAGGGCCTTAGTGAATCCCACATCAATGACACAGAATGAAGCAAATGATTTTAATGGAGGTGGAAACGATCTGGTAATATAAGGTTCAGGGTGGCGGTCATGAAAGAATGGAGCGTGAATGTATTGTAGTGGGTGAGACATAGGTGAATTCTCTGAGCGACTTCTCTTGAACATATCGGCGACACTGACATGATGGATTGGTAGCATTAACCCCAAATATGGATGGTGTGACGGAACCATGGTGATGTGACCAGTGAATGGAACAACCCAACCTGACTCGGATGCAGAGTGAAAGTGTCATGTTCAAGAGCGACTTGCTACCAATAAATTTTCTTCAAGTTTTCTTCCCAATTTTCCCCCAGTCATTGCTAACTAGTACCTCTTTATTTTTGTCAATCTTGAGGAGGATAACATATGCTTGTTCTATAATTTTCCCTTCGGGCAAACCCATCGCTATGTTTTAACGAGCCTAGTGATAGTGAAACTCGTTCTTGTCTGTTATGGACAAGTTTGTCGCTATTCGGTTTTAACGAGTTTAACGACAAGGATAACTCGGTACTTTTCAAATTTAGAGAGTCTGAAAAAAGGGACGTAAAGAAAACTCCATTGATCCTTTTTCGTCATATAATCCCTTGAGTCCGAAAAAGTATAAAACAATACAAAAGGGATGAATTTTCGATAATTTTAACGAGCCGAACAAAACAAGTGCTCGATCTTTTTGTGTAATAATCCCTCAAGTCCAAAAAGATTAAAATCTAAAGGGGGATAGCACTTTCGGTCCCTTTAACGAGCTGGATAGGCCAATCGCTCGACAATCTTTTCATATTTTATGAGTCAGTTGAAAAGAGCTTAAAGGAGACTCATTTTTTGAGGAACGAGTGATAAATTTGGGTAGCAGCCTATTCCAGGTAAGGTTTGGAATTTTCCAATCAAGGTAGTGTTACAAGGATGGCTAACAGGATCACTCTTCGCAGTTGTTCCTCAAAAGGGTAAACAATCAAATGGAGGTGAATGATCGGCTAAAACAAAGTGGAGTTGATGATGAGAACATGACCAAGGCTTCAAAAGGTTGATGGTAATACATTCACAATGGTTATTTACCGAAAAATGGTTCATTTTTTAATGAGCTTAAACTTTGGGGAAACATTTTCTCATTTCTTATGTTTATTTTTTAACGAGCTTGAATTCCGCGTTAAAACTGCTCGATAATCCAGTCATATAATAAGGATGTCTCATATAAAAATGACATCTTTTCAAAGCTTTGTACCGTATCCTTTCTTTATGCAAGTTAGGAAACGACTAATCCTACGAGTTTAAAGGGTTAGAGGACCTATAAATTTAAAAAATAAATGGTCTCTCTTTGCTTGCATGCCCCCAGGTATAGCGAAGTAGAGTTTCCAGGTTACCCCTCAATTTGCAGACAAAATATTTGTTTTATCGGGAAAGGCCTACCTTTTCCAGGTTACCCCTCAGTTTGCAGACAAAACATTTGTTCTATAGGGAAAGGCCTACCCTGAGAGAGGTATCTTATTCCAGTCTAATCCCATTTTCCAAAATGGACGGGTGTGTCAACTAGTCATATATCCTCCGCGAAAACCTACCCTATACCCAAGGTTTTCTTGTCGAAACAGGCCAGGGTGCATACCCCCTGGGTTTCAGTCATATCCTCTGAATCACTCGCTCTCATCAGGAGGATGGACTGGGGATTGATGAGACATTCCTTGTGTGAAAAGACCATTCAGGGTTGGTGTATGACTATTTGCTATGTGTGAACCGGGAAATGAAAGTTGGTTTATGACGTTGACCACTCTTCCTTCATGCGGAAAACACATTACTCTAAAGAGTGAGGAGACAATGGCTCCCATGCAATAAATATAATCTCGTCCAAGGAGTAGATTATAATCCAGGGGTCCTTGGACTACCATTACGTTCATGTGAATGGTTTTCCTTCTTAATGTTATCGGCACATTGGGAAGGATCCCTAAAGGTCGACTGGTTCCTTTTTCAAAGCCTGTTAGATTTCTATCTTAGGAAAAAGCGATGGCAAACCAAGCGCTTTCCAAGCAGTTGAGGAAAGGATACTCACAGAAACCCCTTCATCTATGATGGTACTGGCCATGACCATTCTATATATTTGGGCAATGATTCGAAATGGTACACTAGCCGGTAAGCGGGGTCTGCCTAGTAGATTCCAGTTGAAGGAAACAACCAGGTTTCTTGGAGGTGGGACCGAATAGACAGCCGAATATGACTCTGACGAACTTCCTTCCTGCAGTAATGGAACAGGTAGACTGCCTCCATGTTCATCAGAGTCTGTGCTTACGAAGAGAATTTGGATGGTTTCATCCTTGTTCTCTTCGGTGACTGTATCATCTGAAGACGGATCCTCTGAAGGCAAGACCTAGTCAACTGCCGCCTCGACCTTTTGACTTTCATCTGGTGTGGATTCAGATGGTTTATCTTCAATGGTAGATGCTTCAGCTGACCACAAGGGCATGTCAGCTAGATTTTCAACTAGTGACGGACTTGGCAAGAGCTTCTTATATCCAGGAGGAAACCGTAACAGTGAAACCAGACGGTCATCCAAAAATCTTTTAGCCTCATCTAAGAAGGGACAACAGTGGATGGCGTGATCGCCTTCACACAGTTTGCAAGGAAATTTACATTTTCCTTTTTGTCCAGGGGCTTCACTTTCACTAGTTGACGGTGTACTTTCAACATGATCATCAGAGGTTGATGACACCGGATTGTGCAAACGAGGAGACCAGTCCCTTAAGATCCGAGGGATGCAAGGACAATCTCGATGATAGTGGTCTCCTTTGCAAATGACACATGGTGATTTAGGCCTGGATGGTGTAGTGTGTGGATTTTCGCTAGACGATGCTTGGTTGCCCCTTTTCGCCTTTTTCTCCTTCTTCTTCTTCTCTTTCTTTTTCTTCTCCTTCTTCTTCTCGGTTACATTATTTTTGGCTTTACCAGCTTCATCAAGCGAAGAGGAAGGAGGAGAGGAAGAATTGGACGAAGTAGAGGGTTGGGGGGTAACTTTGGTATCGTTTAGTTGCTAACTAGATTGTTCAGGAGTCATGGTGTTCTGAACGACAGAGGTTGAGAAGAGCCATACGGGCAAGCCGATTGTCAATCCTAGAAGCAACAATGTGGCCATATGGGACACACCAACATCTCCCCAAGAGGAGAAGGGACTAGGATTTCCTCCAAGGGGAACTCCTTGGTTGGTGGGCTCCATTTTTCTTAACCTAAGACCAACGTAAGAAAGGTGATATTTATTCCGATTAAAATAAATTTTAGACACTATGACACAACTTGTTTTTTCAATTTTTAAGAGTTGAGAAAAAACAAAAGATGACTCTAGTCGCCTTCGATTTTTAATGAGTCTAAAGTGACAAGTGCTCAGATGGACCTTTTCCATTAAGGAGTCTGAAAAGGAATGAAATGGACTGCTCTGGAAATCTAGATAGAGGGATTACCAAACCAATTGCAAAACTGCAGAATAATTTTAGTTACGGCAGTCAATCTTCCCGAATGTTGTGTTCAGTGCATTGCGATCGATAGGGCGGCAGACACGGCTTCCTATGGATAAAGGATAAAGCTTATTGTGGTCTCCCAATATATACTCGACGGTATGTGGGAGCACAAGTCCGTACTGGCACTTATCATCTCAAAGTGGAGGAATCACCCAACCAGCAATGAAAACAACAGTTACCAGGCTTTACGACGCCGGAATACGTCTCTAGCCTAGACTTCTAAATGTTGTGTGTTAGGTTCCAAAGCGTTTTTAGATCCATTAAATTTATTTTATAGTTGATCTTGCTTAAGAAATTTTCCTTTCAGGTTCACCACGTGATGTAGATGTACAATTCCTAAAATGCAATCTAAGATGATAAACAGTCGTTTAATCTTCTTTTTGCAATGAAAATCCTAGCTACTAAGGAAAGAGAGATGGCGCTCTTTCAACAAAGAGCAGAGAGCACACACTATATGCACTGTCCTAAATCAAACCAACAAACATTCTAAATGCAAATGCACATGCATGTATTTGTTTTCAGCCTTCTTAATGTGTGAATGATAAAAAGAAAGCTAAGCGCAAATCTGAATTACTTTTCAAAGTGACATTACTAACAAGTTTCTTTTCAAGACAAAATGAAGACAATGACGACACTTTGCGATTTGGAATTGAAAACTTGCTTTCGACACTTGAAAAACTACTAATTCAAATCAAATACAAGAGTAACAGTGTAATTGACTATCAAGAACAATCGGATTCTCTTCTACGACTGAAAACGACACTTGCGACACTTTCAAATCAAGAAACAACAGTACAATTATGCTACTCTCTTTGTAAAAGAGAACTCAAAATGACTCAAAATACATAAAAACATTTACATTTATTTGCACAATGGATGCGGAATAATGGCAAGGAAAGGGGTTTCAACAGAGGTGTACTGACTACAGGCAGCAAAGCTCTTGAATAGATCTGAAAAGAGTGAACAAAGAAACCAAAATTCAGGAGCAAGGCATTGTCTGATCAGTGCACCTGTAACACAGCGAAATAGAGATGCAGTGCACCTACTACACTCGGGAAGTGCGATGCATCTGGAGTTCACAGAACAGACAGTGCGCTGGACTAGGGATGAGACTTTAGCTGGGTTCCGGGTCACAGTTTGCAGTTCAGTTCAGGGATTTAGGCCGAGCAAGTGGTAATCAATAAATCAATCACAAGGGTAGATCTAAAGAGGTTACTAGAGCCACCACAAGGGCAATTAGAGAGCTTGTAAATCAATTGTTCAGTTCATAAACAAAACCCGGAGATAGACTGAAGCATCATTGACCTACTTTGCACTTGCATAGCAAATGCAGTTTAAAGGCTAGCTGGCTTGACTTCAGGCTCCGTCTGTAAGTTTATAAAGTAAACAAATGTAGATAAACAAACAATCTATTCGCTCCCCAGCGGAGTCGCCATTTTTTTATCGGGAAAACTAGTGTCTATGTAGAGCTGTTAGTCCCACTAAGGCTGGTAGCCACCTTAGAAACAAACAAACTAAAATTACTTTCGTTTTCCTTTATGAGAAATAGATAAGAGGGGAATAAAGGAGACCAACCTCTGTCTTGCGCTTGGTTCCTTGCTTGATTCCTCTCCCTTTTGATAGATCGCTACCACTCGCTTCCTTGTATCCCAGCTTCAAAGAGCACCTGTAGAATCAAAACAGCATAACACTATCCAAGAACACAGATCTATTATCATAAACAATATAGGACCAGATATATATTGACCACACAAATGCATATATCATCAATCATACAAAAATGTGGAGGAAAACTTGAATAGATTTATTGATAATCAAGAAAGAGGAAAGAGGATTACAACCAATTGTTCTGACCCAGCATCATCCTCTCAGCAAGAAATCCCTTCTTCACCTCATGAAAAGCTTAGATCACCCAACACTCTGATGTTGCACTAAGAAACCAGCAGCACTTCCTTACAAGATACAAAATTCCAGCCTCTGGATCTCTGGGATGAGGGATCCATATATAGATGTTTGCAAAGTGGGGTGAGTCAGATTTTGAGATTTGATGAGTGTCCTCTCTCTGATAGTTCTTGAATCCACTTTGAGATTGATGATCTCCTACTCATCCCTGGGTGAATGCAGAGAGGCAAGTGTCATAGGAGAAGTTTCTAGAAGATTCCTTGCTCCTCCACCTTGCAGATTGACCCTGCCATTTGTCCACTCTTGCCCATCGCACCCCATAGAAGGGCTTTTCAACATGCATCGCACCTACAGTGTGTATTTAGGTGGGATGCAACGCACTTTTACCATGGAGCAGGTGAAATGGTCCAGTTTTGACCAGTTCTGAGCAGTTTCTTCATGGATAACTTCCGGGAGAAGATGTAATCAGTTGACCTTGTTCTTTTAGGGGTCAGAACAACACTTTTAGGGACTTAAGAGCCCTTGGTTTATGGACATTTATGATTGGGGTTGCAGTGCCCAAAAATGTCTATAACACCATGAAGATCTAGTAGGATGAGAGAATTTAGGTCTGTAACTCTGTTTTCTTCATTTGAGGCAGCCTCAACAATACAACTCTCCTTTATGAGATCCGGAACAACATGTTTTTCCTCATCACAATCTGTCTCTCGATCTAATTTATCATCATCATTATCTAAGATTGGAACATCATTCTGCTGCATATCATCTTTTATTTTAACGAGATCTGAAATAAAACTTCTTCTTTCATCATTTTCAGCCATATGGAAATCTTCAACTTGCTGATCTTTATCCTACTGCAAAGTTTCCTCTAAGAGTTTTGTGTGCTGCTGAAACGAATTTTCATACAAGGCTTCCATGATCTCATCAGCCATGAAATTATCATCTTCATAATATTTCTCAAGGCTTTCAATGAAACTGTAAGCATGCTTGCAACAGTCTTGAACTAAATTTAATGATGGATAAGATTCTTTATATCTTTCAATGAACATGGCATGAAAATCCTTTAAACAGTAAATACAAGCAGGCGGCAAATTTTCATACCAAGATTGGGCTTCACCTTCTAGAGTGGCCAGGAATATCTTCATCAAGCAATCTTCAGGAAAATCAACCTTCAACTTGCGAATATGTATGTGAAATCCAACCAGATGTAAAGCAGCATCATTCCTATTATCATCTTTAAACATAGGCAAATTCCTTTGCCAATTTACCTTTGGAATTTTATTTGGAAAACCTGGAATGTGATCTCGGCTCATGGGAGCGTATCTTCTTGCAACCCGTTCCATCTTGAAAATCTTAAAGCTACTAATCCTCCTGTAGTGGAGTCACCATGAAGCATTGATTTTTGGATTTTTCAGTGAATGAAGTCGCCAGGTGAATGATTTTAGCCTATATCGAATTCTAGACTCATCACCCAAAGTCTAGAATGATCTGATGTACTAGGGGGTAATTCACAAGTCAAGTGTCACGTTCACAAGCTAGACCGGAGATTGACTGAAGTAACGTTTATCTACTTGTGCTAATGCAAAGAAAAAGCATTTCGAAGGCTACCTGGCATAACTTCAGGCTCTGTCTGTAGCTTATAAAACAAATAACACTAACAAGCAAACCATTTTTCTTCCCCAGTGTGGTCACCACTATGTTAGAGCTTATATTTGCCTCAGGCTAAAAAGACGAGGTTCTAGGTCCACATCAAACCATGCTCAACCTCGTAGCTAGCCCTACGAGGACAGGAGAGGGCTCTCTCCGGGTCAATCTCAACGAAAAGTGTTTCAATGGGGCTTGAGATGACTTAAAATGGGAAACTAATTTTGGGCTAGTAAATAGATATCCAAGAGGTAGTTGATTGAAAGACTGAATTTTCTGGGCTGTATGGGACAAAGGAAAACCCGAGCTGAGAAATTAAATCAAAGACACAGATTATTTCGTGAGGCAAGATAGGCAAGAGGTTTAGCAATCAAACTGAAATAATATGGAGTGGAAAGACTGTTAAGAAGCTGAAAAGGGCATACACATCAATCCTTTTCAGACAGAAGAAGAGACACAAAGCATGAATGCCTTCCCAAGGCAGAGCAGTAAACTGGATTCTACCTTTCTTACTTAAAAGCATTCAACATGGAAATGATCATAAATGGATAGTAAAACATAACAAGATACATCAAACAGAAAGAAGAAACATCTGCTAAACTCATACCACATGAATCTCATGAATCATAGCTGCATCATTTTATTAATTTCCTGCCAAACTGTACAGTGAAGCGCTGAGTTTTTTCTCCACACCTTTCCCAGAAACTCCAACCCCTTACAAAATGATTTACCGAATAATAAATAAGATTTAGAGGTGGGAAAATAGATCGACACAAATGGGGAGCTGTTTAATCATTAACTAATAAAAGTTGGAAAGCCAACCACCTATTCTGAAAAAGAGCAGCGTTACATCTTGTTTTTCTCTGGTGACCAATTAAAAGGAAAAAAATGTAGCGTGGATCCCATGAAATCATGACTTGAAGACAAAAATAGACCATACGTTCCTATCTCTCTGCTGTGGTTGATATCTTCGTTCTATTTTTGGCTTTCGGTGTTTGTCGTTTGAATAAAAACCAACTTCTTAGTAAAAATAATTTTGAATTTTGCTTTTGATGTCGGGAAATAGAGTTCCGCCAATCCCAAGCTGACACCCCTTGGACCTTTTGGGCCATGCCCTAGAACAGCTATAGTTTTCCCATCGAATCCTCCAGCATTTTTCCATCATTTATTTAAAAGCGGACTTGTATATCAAGAGATGATTGTAATTTTTTTTTTACGGAATCCCTCTTCCATCTTTGTTTGTGGAGCATGCCAGTATTACAATAGACTGAGAGTAACATTCCATACATTCTTGAGAGTTAGTCAAAACAATGATCTACAAGCATTATTACACCATATTACGTGTAGCATTTGAAACTGGCCCAGATAACCGCCTTTGCCTTAGACCATCATGATTAGACTACCCAGCATCAGAAGATGCTTCCAAAATCAGTATCTTCAACGGAGGAATCTAATTGGTCTAATCATGTGCGACTACGAACATCTGAGTTTGGTTCATCTATAACGTAATTTTCATTCCATAGATCTTTTGATGGCGTAACTGGAGATGATGAACCAACACGTAGCCTGTGAAGTGCAGCAATTGATTCTCTCATAAAACCGGCTTGGAGCAGAAAATTTGAGTCATTTTGGAAATTTGATGAAAAAATGGTGAAAAACTGCTTTGGAGGCTCTGTGCGCTGCGCACAAACCCAATGCGCCGCATCATGTGGATGCGTCACGCCCTTTGGAAAATGCACAGTGTATTTCGGCTCTATGTGCCACGCTCTGTGGGTGCACCGCGCCCTATCCCAATGCGCCGCGCTGAATTCAATCACACAGTCGGCCTTCTAAACTTACAGCTTATTTCCTCCAAACTTCAACTTTGAATCGATCTCTTGGATGGCTATTCAAACATTGAAATATCTATATAAAATTGTGGCTTTGATTTTCTCTTTATAAAGACCCACTTTGTAATGTTTCGATATTGACGTTTCTTCACTTTAATACAACTCTGTTTTTCAAAATTTCCTTTTTGATTTTCTGAGCTTTGAATGTTTCCTCTCTGATTTTTTGAGTTTTGAATGATGGATTCTTGGTTGATTTTTGCAGGGATGGTGGCATTTGGACTTTAGAAAAGAATGACCAGACGCTGCATTTGAACATTTTCAACCAAAAAAACTTGAAAATATACATGGCAATTCTTTCAAAAGACGAAATGATGACTTTTTCTTCAAAACAGGGTTTTGAAGAAAAGTCATGATCAATCAGTATGACAATGAAATTTTATGATAAAAACTTATTCTGATCCTCCCTCTGGCCTGCTGGCATTAAACCCTAGACCTAAAAAACTCTAAAAAAACTCTTTGCTGACCTCGACATCAAATAGGGTTGTAAATAACCTTAAAATTGATTTGATGAACTTCGATGAACAGACCTGAGACAACAGGTACGAAGCATGAGGGTTAATGAATGACAGGACCCTTCCGTCAGATTATGGCATGCCCCTAGCATAATGCAACTGTGTGAATCGAGCGAGACACCTAAAAAATGAAATGCAATAAGAGAAATGATCTCTGACAGAGGGATGTAAAGACCGACTCTAACAGTTCCCATGGTGCTTCTCCTATCATCTTTGATTGAATGATTCCTTCATCTGTAGAATGTACATGTGACCAAGGATCTGAAGAGGTGCCATATTCCTTAGACCTATCTATCCAAACACTCGATGAGCGTTGATTTGGGTTTTCCCCCCAGGCCAAGAAAATTGATTGCTACAATATTTCTATTAGGGCGATGATCCATGCTGACAAAATGTTCAGGAATCTTCTGAATCTAGAAGACATCATGTTGTAGGTTCCCAACATGGCCACTTCTGCCAGATTGTTTGGAGGTGGTAGGGAAAAAGTCCCCATCAATGTAGGGTCTTTTAGTAGGCCTACTCCAATATTTTGAAGCAAATGAGGGCTTCCGTGGATCATCGGAATGCTTCCCGTAACTTGTGAACTGTTGGGGAGAAATGTTTGTTGGTAGAGGATTGTAATTCCTCCTTGAAAAGGAAATGTAATCTTTCTAAAGTATGTCGACACAACTGCAGCCATAGCATAAATCCAGGGCCTTCCAAGTAGGATGTTGTAATCAAGGTTTCCATCGATAACCTCAACATCAATTTCTATTATTTTGCCCCCCAATTCGACTTGCAAATTACTTAAAATCCCATATGGGGTGTACGTTCATCCATCAAATGCTTTTAATGTCGTCGACGATCGCGACAAGGGTGGAGATCCTAAAGTTTTCCAGCAACTCATTGACATAATACATGTAGATGCCCCCTCATCAATAATTGTTCGATGAACAGTTTTGTTGAGTGCTTTCACTTGAATAAGGAAAGCTAGTTGAGCTGGTAACTGAGGGTCATATCCTTTATGATTAAAGGCCACAATATTGGAATCCGTTGGGTCAATCCCACTTATTGCTAATAATAAAGCCTACTTTTGGGAGGGGCAATTTTGTAGTGCCTCAAGTATCGACATAGCGGACGGTGATTGGGCCAAGTCCTCTACTATGTTATCATTCTGTGTTGCTCGGGCACAAGGCTTAAATGTCAATTTGTATACTACTCCTTTTGGCAGATTTATCGTTAGTTCAGGAATGATGGGTGGCACAACTTCGGTTGAAGTTGTTGTCGAACTACTATGTTGATCGATAGCCTTGTTGTTCGACAACTGTGGATTCCGGTAATCTTTATTCCTCATCGATATCAAAGCATCATTTTGCTGCTTTGAAACCAGATTTGTTCCTGGATTCGGAAACGGATCAGTCAATATTGCCGAGGTTTTTGAATTCTTAAAGAATTTTCTAAGCTCGGCTTTATGTGGACAATCTTTCATCCAATGATCCTCATCACATATGAAGCATGGATGACTTGGTTTCCTATCTCCGGAAGGGTTTGCAGAAGATTTTTCAGGAGATGACTCCTCTTGTTTTTCTTCTTCCCTTTCTTTTTCTTCTTGCCTTCTGGTTGCTTCGACTCTTTGCCTTTGTCAGTTGACACAGCATTATCCTCTAAGGCAAGAAGTTCCTCATTTTCATTTTGACTTGAAACCCTACGAGCCTTCTTTGATGTAGCTTTTACGGTTTTCGTGCTAGTCGCACCTATCATGCCATCGCCGACATGAGAGTTTTTGCTTGATTTAGGAGGGGGAGGAATGGAGAATTCCGGTCTAGGAGCATCAGGGATTTTATTGTAGAGCGTGCCAGACTGAGTATATATCAAGTCTAGATATTGTGCATAAGTAATTACTTTCTCTTCAGTGACAACTCCTCCCTTTACCACATCTTTCGTAATAGAAGGTAACAATGACTTAATAAACCATTCAGATAGTAACTGATCAGGAAAATATGTTTTCACCATTCTACGATGACGTCGCCACTCATGAATATGATCAGATATGTGAGTGGCCATTGTCTATTTGAAATTGGTAAGAAGCTCTATTCCTGTTTCATACCTTATGGGTAACTGAAAATGGGTTAACAAGGTTGTGGCTAGGGTGCTAAAGTTATCGAATGAAGCTCTAGGAAATTCGACATACAATTTTTCTGCCGGACCATTTAACGTTCGTTGAAAAAGGCGAAGCCTAATCGAATCATCATTTAGAGTGTTATATTAACACCACAGATGAAAGGTCATCACATGATTTGATGGGTCTTCACTCGGATTTCCATTAAATTTAGGAATATCTGACGAAAGTTTATGTGGAATCGCTGGCCACCAAGGGGCGTAAGCTATTGGATCTTTTGTCAGCCGATTTAGATCTAGTAACTCTAAAGTTGCCACGAAGGGAAACTATTGATTCAGGTTCGGTGAAGCATACCTAGGATAAGATGGGATTGCCTGAGCAGTGGGTCTTTGCATACCAGCATAATGCATTTGATGCTGATAACTTTGGTAAGGTTGATGGGCATAACCATTATGAAATGGTTGATGTTGACCATTTTGAATATATGGTTGCCCATTACTTGCAAATATTTGGTGCTCAGATCCTTGGTAAACTTGTTGGAATTGTGGTTATTGATATTGCACCAGCCATGGTTGTGAAACCATTTGTTGTTGTCCAATACTGGCCATTTGACCAAGATGAGGGGTGATGATACCCATTTGAGCCTGGGTCACTCCAGTTAAGGAGCCACTAATCGATGATTGTGGTGGCATCGTAGAGACAAGAGGTTGTTGAATTGCGACCTGAGAGACTTGAGGTTGGCATACAACAGGCAACGCTTGCACTTGCGACACCGTCACAATAGCTGGTGTAGTGGGGATATTTGACACAGGTATACTTTGTTGAATTGAGTATACAACTCTTGGTTGTTGAGGCAGTATTGGCACCGAACCACTGGATGTAATTCCAGCATAACCTAAATTCTGTTGTGAACTCTCCTATGTTTGTTCTCCCAGAGGAGACAATGAAAGGGTATATTTCCCCCCATACGATCGAAATCCAGTACTCAAAGGAATGGTTTTCCTTTGAGGAGCGGACTACCCAAATTGACACTGTGAAGGATCAATTTGCTGAGACTCAACATAAGAGATTCCAGATATTATTCCAGACGAAGAAACAGGAATAGACCATACTATCAAAACAACCGCTGGATGGATTCCATCCAGCGATTGAGAGCTAGTTGGGACAGATGGTACGCCGATGAACATTGTTGGAGTAAGAGTAGGAAGTTCTGTCACTGCTGTGTCAGATGACACAGTCCTAGATGTCGACGGTTGTTCAGACATATCTAGTCTATCCAAAATATTTCCTAGCAATTCTATAGGAACTTCCGATGACAGTAGACTAATTTCTGACAAAGAAGGATATAGGGTGATCTGAACTCCAAAATGCGATGGAGTACTAGATGGGGGATCCTCCACAATCTCTTCTATAGCAATCAATCCAGATGGAAGAGGTAGACCGTCAGGTCCGTAAAATATTTCCAGTGCCGAAGAAGGTATATATTCTACTGCGACAGATGTTTGGGGAATAACACCTTCCGAATCATCTGTAGATGGGGCCGATTCAGGAATAGAAGTGTTTACCTTCACACTAGGATCAGTTCTACTATCCTCTTGTGGCTGCGGAACTTCTTCTATAGAGGTAGGGATACCAGAAATGTTTGGAGTAACCGGAGTCTCTGAGGGTGTCGGAACACTTGTTCCAACCAAATCAAGGGACTTTGATCTAGTTAAATGAGTTCGCTTTGTCCAGAATAGTTTTGTTTCTGGAGACAAAGACGGTTGACTCGTAAGTCTCCGCGAACGACGGAGTTTTGATTGACTTTCCTCCACGATTGCGGATTACTCGATCAACTAAAAATAAAGGGGAAAAATTATTCTGAATTAAATGAATTTTAGACGCTTTGACACAACTTTCTTTTTCAATTTTTAAGAGTCGAGAAAAAACAAAAGATGACTCTAGTCGCCTTTGATTTTTAATGAGTCTGAAGTGACAAGTGCTCAGATGGACCTTTTCCTTTAAGGGGTATGAAAAGGAACGAAAGAGACTACTTTGGAAATATAGACAGAGGAATTACCAAACCAATCACAAAACTACAAAATACTTTTTATGGTACGGCAGTCAATCTTCCCGAATGTTGTGTTCAGTGCATTGTGATCGATAGGGCGGCAAACACGGCTTCCTATGGATAAAGGATATCTATTGTGGTCTCCCAATATATACTCGACGGTACGTGGGAGCACAAGTCCGTACTGGCACTTGTCATCTCAAAGAGGAGGAATCACCCAACCAACAATGAAAGGGATAGTTACCAGGCTTTACGATGCCGGAATATGTCTCTAGCCTAGACTTCTAAATGTTGTGCGTTAGGTTCCAAAGCATTTTTATGTTCATTGAATTTATTTTACAGTTGATCTTTCTTAAGAAATTCTCCTTTCAGGTTCACCGCGTGATGTAGATATACAATTCCTAAAATGCAATCTAAGGTGATAAACAATCGTTTAATCTTCTTTTTGCAATGAAAATCCTAGCTACTAAAGAAAGAGAGCTGATATTCTTTCAACATAGAGCAGAGATCACACACTAGATGCATTGTCCTAAATCCAACCAACAAGCAGTCTAAATGCAAATGTATATGCATGTATTTGTTTACAACCTTCTTAATGTGTGAATGACAATAAGAATGCTAAGTACACATCTGAATTATCTTTTCAAAGCGACAGTACTAACAAATTTCTCTTCAAAATGAAAGGAAGATAATGTTGACACTTTGCGACTTTGAATTGAAAACTTCTTTCGACACTTGAAAAACTACTAATTGAAATCAAATACAAGAGTAACTGTGTAATCGACCATCAAGAACAATAGAATTCTTTTCTTTGACTGAAAACGACACTTGTGACACTTCCAAATCAAAAGACGATAGTTTGATTACGCTACTTTTTGTAAAAGAGAACTGTAAATGGCACACAATACATAAAAACATTCACAATTCTTTGTACTATGGAGGTGGAATCATGCAAAGGAAGGGAGTTTCCACAGTGGTATACTGATCACAAACAACAAAACTCCTGAGTAAAGCTGAAGAGAGTGAACACAGAAACCAAAATCTAGAAGCAGAAGAGGTCTTATCTGATCAATGCACCTGCAACACAAGGAAAGTGTGATGCAGCACACCTACTGCACACGGGAGGTGCGATGCATCCAGATTCCCAAGAGGAGAAAGTGCGATGGTCCAGGGACGAGACTTCAACTTGGTTCTTGGTCACAGTTTGCAGCTTAGTTCAGGGATTTAGGCCGAGCTAATGATAGTCAGTAAATAGAAATCACAGGGGCTAATCTAATGAGGTTACTAGAGCCACCACTAGGGAAATTAGGATGTTTGCAAATCGATTGTTCATTTTATAAACAAAACCCGGAGATAGACTGAAGCAGCATTGATCTACTTTTCACTCGCATAACAAATGCAGTTCGAAGGCTATCTGGCTTAACTTCAGGCTTCGTCTGTAAGTTTATAAAGCAAACAAGTATAAACAAGCAAACAAGCTATTCGCTCCCCAGTGGAGTCTCCATTTTGTTATCAGGAAATCTAGTGTCTATGCAGAGTTGTTAGTCCCAATAAGACAGGTAACTATCTTAGAAACAAATAGATTAAAGTTACTTTCATTTTCCTTTATGAGAAGTAGATAGGATAGGATCAAAGAATACCAACCTCGATCTTGCGTTTGGTTCTTTGCTTGTTCCTTCTCCTCACCGACAAGTCTTTGCCACTTCTCCCTTGACCACTCCACTTCAAAGAGTGCCTGTAAAGTCAAAGCAGAATAATACCTTCAAAGTGCAGAGATCTGCAATCATAAGCAATATAGGACCAGATATATATTGACCACACAAATGCATATACTATCAGACATACAAGAATGTGGAGGAAAACCTGAATAACTTTCATGATATAAAGATTAGAAGAGAGGATTACAACCCATTAATCTGATCCAGCGTCATCCTCCCAGCATGAAAGCCCTTCTTCACCTCATGAAAAGCTTAGATCACCTAACACTATGATATTCCACCAGGAAACCAACAACACTTCCTTACAAGATACAAAATTCCAGCCTCTAACCTCTGGGTCTCTGGGACGAGGGATCCATATATAGATATTTGCAGAGGTGTGAGTCAGCTCTAGGTTTTCGATTAGTGTCATTCGACTGATAGTTCTTGGTTCCACTTGGAGATTTCATCGATCTCTTACTCATCCCTGGGCGAATTCTGAGAGGCAAGTGTCATATGAGAAGTTTCTAGAAGATTCCCTTATCATCCACTTAGCAAACTGTCTCTACCACTTGTCTATTCTCACTCATTGCACCCTATAGAAGGACTTTTCAGTATGCATCGCACCTCCCGTGTGTAGTAGGTGCGATGCATCACACCCTGACCATGGAGCAAGTGAGATGATCCAATTTTGACCAGTTCTGAGTAGTTTTTCATGGAGAACTTTTGGGAGATGATGTAATCGGCTGACCTTGTTACTTTAGGGTGTGAAGCAACACTTTTAGGGACTTAGAAGCCCTTGGTTTATGGACATTTATGATTGGGGTTGCCGTGCCCAAAAATGTCTAGAAAAATGTGTTTTATGAAGCATGAAATTTACTTTAATGTGTGCTCGTCAGAATGTCCATCTTAAAAATTTGTTATTTTTAGAGTTTTATTTTGCATATAATGTATATAAAATGGAAAAAAAAAAAATTAAAAATGTAAGAATAGTTTGGAAATTTTTCCATTTTATAATTTTAATTGTAATGTAGGATTTACTTCCCATCAAACTTGAATTTTAGAAAATTTTGAAATTTAAATTTTATCAAATTGAAATAGCAAGAGGAGAAATTAAATTAAATTAAATTCTTTTATATTTTTTTAAATTAACTTTTATTCAAATTTATAAATATAATTTAATTTAGAACAAATTGATTAAAATAATAAATAAATTTATATAACATTGTACAATGAAAATGTTAATAAATAAAAATTAGAATAATGACCAATGTCTATTCCAAAATCATCTCGAGCAACATTTCATTTTCTTGAGTTGAATTTACTTTTTATAACTTTTTCCATTGTTTAAATTTATTTCCAATATGGGATTTAGTCCCAATAAATTTTTTATTTTATGAAATTAAAACCACAATAGGAGAAGTTAAATTAAATCAAATTATTTTACATTTTTCCAAATTAAAATTTATTTGAATTTATAAATATTTAAATTTTAAATAATTTTATTAGAATTAATTAAATAAACAATAAATTGATATGAATAAATTGTTTCACTTTAAAAATAAAACCATCCTAGATACATTATAAATTTGGATCTTCTACACACTGAGAGGGATCACATATCTTGAGTTACAAGCCTCTTTTATAGTGAAAAAGTATTCGATCCCTCTTAGTGCCTGGTAGATTCAAATTTATGATTTTAAAACTTAAAACAAATCTCAAGGGATATCCTTTCATTTTTGGAAGGCCATGGTTGGATACCACTAATGCATACATCAACTATATATCCAAGTGTATTACCATTCTCATGGTAATTCTACTAAAATGTTGACTCTCTACGCCCTACCACAACAATTCTTGATTGTGCAACATTGCTCTAGCTTGAAGACAATAAAGGAGGAGAACTTCAAACTATCCTTACCCTTGACCAAGCCTCACTTTCTAAGGAAAATAATAAAGATAATTTGATTTGCACCTTTATGACTCAACCTCACATACCTAACCCCTTTTGTTTTGTGCACCTCCTTGAAAGGCACTCTCAAGAGAATTATTAACCTAATATTGTAGTGGTGACAACCACCCTCCAAAATTTTGGCCCGCACCCAATTTCGAAGCCTCCCTTGAGAGTTTCACTTTATGACTGCACACACTCGAGTTCACTCTGTGAGCCCGTGTGAGTCTTTGCATCTGCCTTGCTTGTTCATTTCATTCAAGTTTTTGCATGTTGATGTCGAAGTCATGCTTGCGACCTTGTTCTAGTCATGCTCAAGGTCTCCGCTTCATGTGTACATGTTGTGTTCTCTATGAACGAATTTGTCACACCCACACACAAAGTCACATTCACTGTCATGCAAGCATCATCATGGTCGATCAACAATCAATCACAAGTGTCATGCCTTTCGCTCACACCGTCGGTCAGTCATGTTGAGCATGTGTGTCTGGATGGTTTGGGTCATCTCGTCATCAAGTTATGTTGGTGTGTGTTTGTAAGATCACATCTACATCTTTGAATCATTCATACACTTAGTCATTTTGCTGAAGTTCTGATGACAGGACTCCACTCTAATAGCTAGACCATCACCTCACCATCGACTTGATTGACTGTCACCCAAAATAGTGTAGAAGCACCAAGAAAGTCATTTCAAGTTGCGTTGCCCACAAGAAATTCAATCAACCTTCATGTTGGACACCTAGATAGTTGGAACTTGCAGCAACCTCGGGAATGACTCCCCTAAAAAATTTCGTAGAAGTTGTTGGCCTTGCCTACTCTACTGATTGAGGAAATTCTGCAGACAAGGTGGACAGAGACCCAATGCCCATCCCTATCTGCTATAGACATTTTTGGGCACTGCAACCCAAATCATAAATGTCCATAAACCAAGGGCTCTTAAGTCCCTAAAAGTGTTGTTCCAACCCCTAAAAGAACAAGGTCAGCTAATTACATCATCTACCAAAAGTTCTCCATGAAAAACTACTCAGAACTGGTCAAATTTGGACCATCTCACCTGCTCCATGGTCAAAGTGCACTGCATCCCACCTAAATACACATGAGAGGTGCGATGGATACTAAAAATCCCTTCTATGGGGTGCGATGGGTGAGAGTGGAAAAATGGCAGGGTCAATCTGTGAGGTGGAAGATCATGGAATCTTCCAGAAACTTCTCCTGTGACACTTGCCTCTCTACATTCGCCCAGGGATGAGTAAGAGATTATCAATCTCCAAGTGGAATCAAGAACTATCAAAGAGAGGACACTAATCAAATCTCAAAAGCTGACTCAGCCCCCTTGCAAACATCTATATATGGATCCCTCATCCCAGAGATCCAGAGGCTAGAATTTTGTATCTTGTAAGGAAGTGCTGCTGGTTTCTTGGTGTAACATCATAGTGTTGGGTGATCTAAGCTTTTCATGAGGTGAATAAGGGCTTTCTTGCTGAGAGGATGATGCTGGGTCAGAACAATTGGTTGTAATCCTCTTTGCTATTCTTGATTATTAATAAAGCTATTCGAGTTTTCCTCCACATTCTTGTATGATTGATGATAGATGCATTTGTGTGGTCAACATATATCTGGTCCTATATTGTTTATGATACTAGATCTCTGTTCTTGGATAGTGTTATGCTGCTTTGATTCTACAGGTACTCTTTGAATCTAGGTAAACGAGGAAGCAAGTGGCAAAGGTCTATCAGAAGGGAGAGGAATCAAGCAAGAAACCAAGCGCAAGACAGAGGTTGGTCTCCTTCTTTCCCCTCTTATATACTTCTCGTAAAGGAAAACAAAAGTGGTTTTAGTTAGTTTGTTTCTAAGGTAGCTACCAGCCTTAGTGGGACTAGCAGCTCTGCATAGACACTAGATTTCTCGATAACAAAATGGCGACTCCGCTGGGGAGTGAATAGATTGTTTGTTTGTCTATATTTGTTTTCTTTATAAACTTACAGACGGAGCCTAAAGTCAATCTAACTAGCCTTCAAACTGCATTTGCTATGCAAGTGCAAAGTAGATCAATGCTGCTTCAGTCTATCTCCAGGTTTTGTTTATAAACTGAACAATCGATTTACAAACTCTCTAATTGCCCTTGTGGTGGCTCTAGTAACCTCTTTAGATCTACCCCTATGATTTATTTACTGATTACCACTTGCGCAGCCTAAATCCCTGAACTGAGCTGCAAACTGTGACCCAGAACCTAGTTGAAGTCTCGTCCCTGGACCATCGCGTTGTCTCTTCTTTGGAAACTAGATGCATCACACTTCCCGTGTGTAGTAGGTGCGCTGCATATCACTTTCCCTGTGTTACAGGTGCACTGATCAGACAATACCTCTTCTGCTCTTAGATTTTGGTTTCTGTGTTCACTCTTTTCAGCTCTATTCAGGAGTTTTATTGTCTGTAGCCAGTATAAATCTGTTGGAACCCCCTTCCTTACCATTATTCCACCTCCATTGTGCAAAGAACTGTAAATGTTTTTGTCTATTTTGAGCCATTTTTAGTTCTCTTTTACAAAGAAGTAGCGTAATTGAACTGCCGTTTCTTGATTTGAAAGTGTCGCAAGTGTCGTTTTCAGTCATAGAAGAGAATCTAATTGTTCTTGATAGTCCATTACACTGTTGCTCTTATATTTTATTTGAATTAATAGTTTTTCAAGTGTCAAAAGCAATTTTTCAATTCCAAATCGCAAAGTGTCGTCATTGTCTTCATTTTGTCTTGAAAAGAAACTTGTTAGTAATGTCGCTTTGAAAAAATAATTTAGATTTGCGCCTAGCTTTCTTTTTATCATTCACACATTAAGAAGGATGAAAACAAATACATGCATGTGCATTTGCATTTAGACTGTTTGTTGGTTTGATTTAGGACAATGCATATAGTGTGTGCTCTCTGCTCTATGTTGAAAGAATATCGTCTCTCTTTCCTTAGTAGCTAGGATTTTCATTGCAAAAAAGAAGATTAAACGATTGTTTATCATCTTAGATTGCATTTTAGGAATTGTATATCTACATCATGCAGTAAACCTGAAAGGCAAATTTCTTAAGCAAGATCAACTATAAAATAAATTTAATTAATCTAAAAACGCTTTGGAACCTAACGCACAACATTTAGAAGTCTAGGCTAGAGACGTATTCCGGCGTCGTAAAGCCTGGTAACTGTTGTTTTCATTGTTGGTTGGGTGATTCCTCCACTTTGAGACGATAAGTGCCAGTACGGACTTGTGCTCCCACGTACCATTGAGTATATATTGGGAGACCACAATAGGCTTTATCCTTTATCCATAGGAATCCGTGTCTGCCGCCCTATCGATCATAATGCACTGAACACAGCATTCGGGAAGATTGACTACCGTACCGTAAAAAGTATTCTGCAGTTTTGCGATTGGTTTGGTAATCCCTCTGTCTAGATTTCCAGAGTAGTCTCTTTCATTCCTTTTCAGACTCCTTAAAGGAAAAGGTCCATCTGAGCACTTGTCACTTCAAGCTCATTAAAATTTGAAGGCGACTAGAGTCATCTTTTGTTTTTTCTTGACTCTTAAAAATTGAAAAAACAAGTTGTGTCAAAGTGTCTAAAATTTATTTTAATCAGAATAAATATCACCTTTCCTACGTTGGTCTTAGGTTGAGAAAAATGGAGTCCACCAACCAAGGAGTTCCCCTTGGGGGAAATCCTATTCCTTCCTCCTCTTGGGGAGATGTTGGTGCACCCCATATGGCCACATTGTCACTTCCAAGATTGACAATCGGCTTGCTCGTATGGCTCTTCTCGACCTCTGTCATTCAGAACACCGTGATTCCTGAACAATCGAGTCATCAAGTAAACGATACCAGAGTTACCCCCCAACCTTCTACTTCATCCAATTATCTCTCTCCTCCTTCCTTTTCGCTTGATGAAGCTGGTAAAGCCAAAAATCAAGTAACTGAGAAGAAGAAGAAAGAGAAGAAGAAGAAGAAGGAGCCAAAGGTGAAAGGGGGCAACCAGGCATCGTCTAGCAAAAATCCACACACTGCACCGTCCAGGCCTAAATCGCCATGTGTCATTTGCAAAGGAGACCATTATCATTGAGATTAACCTTGCATCCCTCAGATCCTAAGGGACTAGTCTCCTCATTTGCACAATCCAGTGTCATCAACCTCTGATGATCATGTTGAAAATACACCATCAACTAGTGAAAGTGAAGGCCCTGGACAAAAAGGAAAATGTAAATCTCCTTGTAAACTATGTGAAGGCGATCATGCCATCCACCGTTGTCCCTTCTCAGACAAGGCTAAAAGAGTTTTGGACGACCGTCCGGTTTCACCGTTACGGCTTCCTCCTGGTTATAAGAAACTCTTGCCGAGTCCGTCACTAGTTGAAAATCCGGCTGACACGCTATTATGGTCGACTGAAGCATCTACCATTGAAGATAAACCCTCTGAATCCACACTAGACAAAATTCAAAAGGTCGAGGCGGCAGTTGACCCGGTCTTGCCTTCAGAGGATCCATCTTCAGATGATACAGCCACCGAAGAGAACAAGAACGACATTGTCCAAATTCTCTTCGTAAGCACAGACTCCGACGAACATGGGGGCAGTCTACCCGTTCCTTTACCGCAGGAAGGAAGTTCATCAGAATCATATCCGACCGTCTATTCGGTCCCACCTCCAAGCAACCTAGTTGTTTCCTTCGATTGGAATCTACTAGGTAGACCCTGCTTACCGTCTAGTGTACCATTTCGAATCATTGCTCAAATATATAGAATGGTCATGGCCGGTACCATCATAGATGAAGGGGCTTCTGTGAGTATCCTTTCCTCAACTGCTTGGAAAGCGCTTGGTTCACCATCGCTTTTGCCTGAAATGAGAAATCTAACAGGCTTTGACAAAGGAACCAGTCGACCGTTAGGGATCCTTCCCAATGTGCCGATAACATTGAGAAGGAAAACTGTTCACATGAACGTAATGGTAGTCCAAGGACCCCTAGATTATAATCTACTCCTTGGACACGACTATATTTATTGCATGGGAGCCATTGTCTCCTCACTCTTTAGAGTAATGTGTTTTCCGCATGAAGGAAGAGTGGTCAAGCTCGTAGACCAGCTTTCATTCCCGGTTCACACATAGAAAATAGTCAAATACCATCCCTGAATGGTCTTTTCACACAAGGAATGTCTCATCAATCCCCAGTTCGTCCTTCAGATGAGCGCGAGTGATTCAGAGGACATGATTGAAACCTAGGGGGCATGCACCCTGGCCTGTTTCGACAGGAAAACCTTGGGTATAGAGTAGGTTTTCGCGAAGGATATATGACTAGTTTATGAAATTAGACTGGAATAAGATTCCTTTGTCAAAGTTATGTGAGTGGAGCCAGTTGCGCCACTCACCTTTGTTTATTTCGGTAGACATCACCGAGGAAGTGTTTTGTCTAAAGTATGGATAGAACAATCTTTGGTAACCTGGAAATTTTTCACTATACCTAGGGGCATTCAAACCTTTTGGCGTGCAAGCGAAGAGTGACCATTTATTTTTTAAATTTGTAGGTCCTCTAACCCTTTAAACTCGTAGGATTGGTTGTTTCCTAACTTTCACAAAGAAAGGATGCAGGGAAAAGCTTTGAAAAAATGCCATTTTTAAATGAGACATCCTTATTATATGACTGGATCGAGCACTTTCAACTCGGAATTCAAGCTCGTTAAAAAATAAACACAAGCAATGAGCAAATGTTTCCCCAGAGTTTAAGCTCATTAAAAAATGAACCAATTTCTGGTAAATAACCATCGTGAATGTATTATCATTAGCCTTTGAAGCCTTCGTCATGTTCTCATCATCACCTCCACTCTATTTTGGCCGATCATTCACCTTCATTTGATTGTTTACCCTTTTTGAGGAACAGCTGCGAAGAGTGATCATGTTAGCCATCCTTGTGACACTGCCATGATTGGAAAATTCCAAACCTTACCTGGAATTAGTTTCTACCCAAATTTATCACTCGTTCCTCAAAAAACGAGTCTCATTTAAGCTCTTTTCAACTGACTCGTAAAATATGAAAAGGTTTCCGAGCGATTGGCCTATCCAGCTCGTTAAAGTGGCTGAAAGTGCTATCCCTCCTTTAGATTTTAATATTTTTGGACCTGAGGGATTATTACACAAAGATCGAGCGCTTGTTTTGTTCGGCTCGTTAAAAGTACCAAAAATTCATCCCTTTCGTATTGTTTTATACTTTTTCGAACTCAAGGGATTATATGATAAAAAAGGATTATTGGAGTTTTCTTTACGTCCCTTTTCAGACTCTCCAAAATTGAAAAGGACTGAGTTATCTTTGTCGTTAAACTCGTTAAAACCAAATAGCGACAAACTTATCCATACAGACAAGAACGAGTTTCACTATCGCTAGGCTCGTTAAAACATAGCGATGGGTTTGCCCGAAGGGCAGATTATAGAACAAGCATATGTTATCCTCCTCAAGCTTGACAAAAATCAAGAAGTACTAGTCAGCAATTTCTGGGGAAAATTGGGAAGAAAACTTAAAGAAACTTTATTGGTAGCAAGTCGCTCTTGAACATGACACTTTCACTCCGCATCCGAGTCGGGTTGGGTTGTTCCATTCACTGGTCATATCACCATTGGTCCATCACACCATCCATATTTTGGGTTAATGCTACCAATCTATCATGTCAGTGTCACCGATATGTTCAAGAGAAGTCGCTTAGAGAATTCACCTGTGTCTCATCTACTGCAATACATTTACGCTCCATTCTTTCATGACCGCCACCCTGAACCTTATGTCATCAAATCGTTTTCACCTCCATTAAAATCATTTGCTCCCTTCCATGTCATTGATGTGGGATTCACTAAGGCCCTCCTATGATGGATCGCTTCTTGTTGACATCAGCTCGTTATCCAGGAAGTCGATCTAGGAACAACCCTTTCAGTACTTTGAAGCTTGCATGCCTCAATGGCAAGTTTCTCACTTCTGGCAACAAGTTTACATCAATGGCCTTTGACGGAAAGATTTTTCATGGTGTTTGACGCTAAGTCCCTTATTCACACCACGTGAATTGTACTGCAGTACCTTGAGGGTCATCATCATTATCAGTGATTCCTCTCGTGCTTGTTAATAGCTTACATCATTGGCTGGTAATCAGGCAATGTCTTTCCATGTTCGACTCTAGAACGTCTCTCACATGGATCGACTTGTACTTTGAGTGAAGATCGAACGAGATTAAAGACCCTGGATCTAGTTTCATCCATCCGGGCTGCGATATATATTCAGGAAAAAAAAAGACATCAAATGTACATCATTACTGCACAGATAATCATCCAACCTAAGGGATAATGACTCTACCAGAATCATCAGTCTGCACACAGATGATTGTCTGTCTTATGTAAATGAAAATGAATTTATAAAGTTGAGCATGGGAATGCCCGCCTCAGCTAGATCATGAAAATGTTATGAAGATAATGTGTTGTATTGTATCTTATTACAGGTCGCCTTACAGCTTGAAAAAACTTTGGATCCTCATGATAAAGCATTTCAGCCGACATCAAAAAAGATTAACGACCTCATGCTTTAGGGGGCAACTGTTATAGACATTTTTGGGCACTGCAACCCCAATCATAAATTTCCATAAACCAAGGGCTCTTAAGTCCCTAAAATTGTTGTTCCAACCCTTAAAAGAACAAGGTCAGCTGATTACATCATCTCCCAAAAGTTCTCCATGAAAAACTACTCAGAACTGGTCAAATTTGGACCATCTCACCTGCTCCATGGTCAAAGTGTGCTGCATCCCACCTAAATACACACGGGAGGTGTGATGCACACTGAAAAGCCCTTCTATGGGGTGGGATGGGTGAGAGTGGACAAATGGAAGGGTCAATATGTGAGGTGGAAGATCATGGAATCTTCCAGAAACTTCTCCTGTGACACTTGCCTCTCTGCATTCGCCCAGGGATGAGTAAGAGATCATCAATATCCAAGTGGAATCAAGAACTATTAGAGAGAGGACACTAATCAAATCTCAAAAGATGACTCACCCCACTTGCAAACATATATATATGGATCCCTCATCCCAGAGATCTAGAGGCTGGAATTTTGTATCTTGTAAGGAAGTGCTGCTAGTTTCTTGGTGTAACATCATAATCTTGGGTGATCTAAGCTTTTCATGAGGTGAAGAAGGGCTTTCTTGCTGAGAGGATGACGCTGGGTCAGAACAATTGGTTGTAATCCTCTTTGCTATTCTTGATTACTAATAAAGCTATTCGAGTTTTCCTCCACATTCTTGTATGATTGATGATAGATGCATTTGTGTGGTCAATATATATCTGGTCCTATATTGTTTATGATAGTAGATCTCTGTTCTTGGATAGTGTTATGCTGCTTTGATTCTACAGGTACTCTTTGAAGCTGGGTAAACGAGGAAGCAAGTGGCAAAGGTCTATCAGAAGGGAGAGGAATCAAGCAAGGAACCAAGCATAAGACAGAGGTTGGTCTCCTTCTTTCCCCTCTTATCTACTTCTCGTAAAGGAAAACAAAAGTGGTTTTAGTTTGTTTGTTTCTAAGGTAGATACCAGCCTTAGTGGGACTAGCAGCTCTACATAGACACTAGATTTCCTGATAACACTATCTCCCTCAAAAAATTGCGCAGTTTTTCCAGCCAATCCTTCCAATAATCGACTGGCTGCTCATCGAGAAAATTGCATAGTTTTCATGAGCAGGCCCTCTGCTTCCCAGCAGTCCGCTCAGCTCAGAAATTGCATAGAGATGATTAGCAAGCTATCCTCCCAGCATCAGTGAAATTTCTCTCACCAACAGCTCTAGCAGCAAACTACCAGTTCCCTTCAGGAATTGTGTAGTTTCTACTGGCAAGCTCGCGACATCCGACTACCAGTTCCCCTCATGAATTGCACAGTTTCCATTTCTAGTGACCCAGTAACTAGATGTCAGTTCGCTCCAGGAATTGTATAGTCTTAGTTGCCAAGATCTTGGCCAGTTCCTCTAAAAAACTGTGCAAATCCTATCTACCAATCCTCCCTGTAGTCTAGCCTGTTCCTCCAAGAAATTGCAAAAATTTTATTGTCAAGCCCTTATTGCCTGCTCATTTCGGAAATTGCACAGATTTTGTCTACCTTGCCTTCCCGCAGCCCGGACTGTCCCTCCCAAAATTTGCGAGGTACACTTAGAAACATGGCGTGATAATGAATGAAGGGAGCATATGCAAAAGGATAGGTTCACCAACGAACGAACGAATGATGCATGTGAAGAAATGTGCTCACAAACAGATGATCATACAAAGATATGTTCGCATAAAGACGGACAGACGAGAAAACATACAAGATGTGTTTATGGATAGATGAACATGCACCTTTTGTGAATAGACAAACCTATCAAGCCTTCCAACATACAATCAAGGAGTAACGTGCCAAAGCAACATCAAGCGAACCAATTACCATTGAATACTCCGCACACCTTGCCATTTGGAGTTAAAGTTGTGACACACCATGAAGACATCCACCACCCAGCAACACTACAACTCGACATGCACTCCAACAACAACACGAATATACCAGCTTTGTCATGTCGAGTCATATCATGAGTCATGTCATCCACATCTCTATTGTGGGCCATGTTTTCAATCAATATAATGTAACATGGAAGTCCAAGAGACCCAATTTTTGTACAAAGAGTCATGTGAAGTTGAAAAGACATGGAAGTCAAACAGTCATGAGGGTAGTCGAATATCCAAAAGGGTCAGTTTCACCCTCGGCTATAAATACCCCCTCATTTGTACATAGAAAGGACTTTTCACCTTAGCTCCTCCCACGTAGCTAAGAGAGTCTATAATCTTTTCTTTGAGGAGTAAGTAGTGGCTCCAACACCCCACACACAGGGTTAGTGATGTATGGTGTAATGATGTGTCTTGGAACTTTCGCTTAATTCAAAAGCCTACTAATAGGCCAGCACATTTTCACACATGTATTGTAACTTTTGTAAGACTAATCTTGAACACTTGTAATGCATGTTGCTTTAACCTGTGTTGAACACTTGAACTTATTTCACTTGTTGTAATACATAATATGTTAATGAAAATGTGTTGTGTATGTTGTTGACACTGTCTCGCCCATGGTGCCTATCTCCCTGGACATCAGACAGACCTTTCACATGACACTTGCTGTAACAACCATTGCACTCATGCGGACTCATCCATTGAGTTTTTTACGTGTTATCTTCCCTTGTGTGTTTTGACTGTCGCATCCATGTGGACTACTCCTTCAAAAGATGTGCATGTCCTGTTGCGTTGTGTGTTCCTAGTATAGTTGTATCTTCCTCTAAACTGACTAGGGACTCACTCTCACCCTCTCCCTATACAGTGAAAGAACCATTGACACAAGTAACACTAGCAATCACCAGGCATGCGAACCTCACTTCTCGAAGACAAAGCAAATCACTCTCCTGTTTTGACAAGCAAGAGTTGAGACAAATCCTTAAGATAATGGCAATCGAGCCATCATACTAGATGGGACTCCCACACCAAATGGTGTGAGGTATAGTTGGGACTTCATACTGGGGTGATCCCCTGAATTTTGGCGGGTCTAGCACCGTTAACATTTCTGGTGCTAGAAGGAGGGAAGCTAGTTGTATATGGTTGAACATCCTATCACACTCATTCATCAACCATCTGGTCAAGGTAGTAACTCGCACTCCCTCTCACCTACACACGACTCTACAGTTGGTTACTCCTCACCTCCTAAGATTGAACAAGAGATTCTGTATCAACACCTTCGCTCTATCCCTTCCATCACTCGCCAGTTCATGAAAGAAGTCAAACTAATCCCCGGCATATAACATCTTCAATACGTATCAAGGAAGCCAAAAGTCACTCCCACAAGAGTTGTGGTATCATCGGTGGATGAAGCGGTCCTTGCCACACTTGAAGGTCTAGAAGAAGCTATTGCAGATGGATAGGAACCTTTGGTCTTCTAGCAAGGCAAACAAGACACTCTTGTGATCTTGGGATCAAAATCCGATACAGGAGGCAGAGGGGAAGGCAATGGAGGAGGCAGAGGCAGAGACGAACCAACAAAATCACAATTGGAATCATCAGATTCTGAAAGAGAGGAAGAGGACGAGGAAGATGAAGAGATGGCTTACCCAAATTTGGAATGGATGACTCATTAACCATTAGCTCTCTTGGATTTTCTGCAAAAGATGTCGAAGCGAGTGGAAGGAATCAACATCAAGTTCAACCCTGATAACGCGGTGAAGGTAGAAGACCACTTAGACAACTTCTACCTACAACTGCATACCCTTGAGGTACGATATGCAAACATAGCATGTAGATTGTTCCCATGTACCTTCGACGGTCACGCAGTTGCATGGTATCACAACCTTCCACCAAACTCTATATAGAATTGGGGTGTATTCAAAGGCATGTTCCTTGAAAAGTTTACTGATGACAAAACCCCAACCATGCTACTCAAAGAATTAGGAAGCCTCAAGATGGAAGGAAAAGAAAAAGTAAAAGACTTTAATCAGAGGTTTACATGCATATTGAATAGGTTTGCAATTGACACTAAACCTCATGACTCCACTTTTGATTACTGCGCGTCCGCACTGCCAACCAACATTGCACAGTTCATCAAATGAGCTGCGAAACCAACACTCTTAGAAAAATGCAAAGAGGTTATTGATGTTCATAAAGACCTGCACGCAATTGGAGTCATCAAGGATGATGAATAAGCAAAGGACTCCAAGGATTCAAGCAAGATGTCCCAAGAAATGGCGAGCAAGTGTAGAGATAAGGAAGCAACAGATATTGAGACCCTCACTCACCTTGTCAAAAACTTAACTACAAAAGTATCCGAGCTAAAACAACTGGAAAAAAATATGTTTGCAAGCAACCATCCATGCAGACAAAGACAATCAAGTAGCAACTAGTTCACTCCAAAAACTACGCAGAAACCTGTGTTCCAGGTTGAACGGTGTGCAGATCCTAAGTTTTGTTCTTTCCACAAAGAACATCACCCTGAGAACTCTTGTTCAGATTGGAAGCGAGTCACCAACTCTTTCTAAAGTCATACACTTGATGCAGAAAACAATATGTAGGAGCGGCCGGAAGACACTGATGATGACCAAGAGGTTTCACTTGATGAACCATCAAGCTCTAGGCATGTGGTGAATGCGTATCGGTGATCGCAAATGATTTCAAAGCCAAATACTGAGAAGTAGCCCTGAAAGCAAACTGATCGTTAGAATCTTAGGAGTAAAGGGGCTCCCCCTACACTTGGGGAAATGCAAGAGAAGATGAGACTGTTGATAAGGATGTTCGATCCACCAGCCACCCCAAAGCATAAAACACAAAGCAAGTCCGGGAAGATAGCAGCAGACAAGAATACATCCATGGACAATAAGTTGAAAAACACTCTATCCAACAACACGAACATCTATTCTACCCCAGACACCTCGGTAAGTCTACCACCTCTGGACTACAACATTGTTGATGACATGAGGAAAACTCAAGTGAACATCAGTTTTTTTGAGTTAGTTAACATATAGAGTCAGTGAGATATCCTGCTCGGCGCATTCGGACAGACAACAATGGACAATGCAACCTATACCAGCAAGGGAGCAAGCACACATCCTGGATCACTTTCCACTATTCTCAATGCACTCCGAATGGAAGAAGCAAACTAAGGTTGCCCTCCATTCCTACTATCTTTTTAAATTTTCAACTACAATGTTCACAACTACTTGGTTGATTCTAGCGTGATAGCCAATGTCATGCACTCTCCATTGCTAAAAGATCAATGCACAATGGAGTGAGACATCCGCATGACTCATCCAAACTGATCAAACATAGGTACCAGCCATTGGTGAACTATGAGACGTGATCATCCAAATATATCATGATGGTAAAGTCCACAAATGCATCAACATATTGGTTGTGGACATCCCGGAAGCATACGGTCTACTAGTCATCATAGACTGGTCTAGCAAGCTAGACGGATACTTTTCTACAGACTGGTATCACATGTGGCTTCCATACAAGGGCAAATGCAACCAAATCTGGGTGTTACCCGAGAGGTCTATGAAGCACAATATAACCCCCGTTAATGGTGAGAATGAACCATTGGCCTTCGCAAAACTCATGTTTTGCAACTGCCTCCTGGAAACAACATTGGAGTGTTATCTTGCATGGCCAGCTCCAACCCCACCAGACACACATTTGGGACTCCTTCCTTGCCCAATTGATGGTAATGAAACTTGTACAGTACATTGTACCAATAGTAGCAGTATTAGTCTTGCATGAACAACATCTAGTTTCAAGTCACTTGGAGTTCAAGTGCATGAACAACATTGTTGACTATGAAGCACTTGTGTTAGTCTTGCAGAAAGCCATTAGCCTCAACGTGGTTGCACTCAAAGTGGTAACTGATTCATAGATAGTGGTATGACAAGTATGTAACACCATTAACTATTTGCCACCACATCTCAAAAGTTACTGGCAAGAGGTATGGTGACAAATCTCAAACTTCCAAGCATTTAACATCATTGTTGTACCACGTAGGTGTACTGCAACTACCATGCTCTAGAAAATGCAACTTCACGAATGTCACTGATTAGGGAAAGATTTACTATTGAAATTTTGTACAAACCATGTATCATGGATAACATAACTAATTTACACGTGTTTAATGATGATCAACAGATACTACATTTCATGGCCAACGCTGACGTCTTCGAAGATGCAGCGATAGATGATGATGAGCACGAGCGCTCTCTGCAAGCAAAAGCTGGTAACAAGAAAGGCCACCTTATCTCGAAAGGTGTAGAAACATTGGAAAAGATTTATGACTTGCAAGAATGTTTTCACGGGCCAAGGAACAACAAGAACCATAGTTCCACCATCAGGCATGAACTGATAAACCTGGGAATAGAACAAGATCCGAAGCTCATTAATCTTGGTACATGTTGCACATAGCAAGAGCAATAAGCCTTTGTCTGCTTGTTCAAGCAGTACCGAGATGTGTTCGCATGGACGTATGATGATCTCAAAACTTATGACACGGGGATCATCCAACACATCATCCTGATTAAAGAAGGGGTCAATCCATACCAATAGAAGTTGAGGAAAGTACATCCTTCACTCGAACCCCTCATACAGAAAGAGCTTACTAAGTTGTTGGATGCACAGATCATATACAAAGTTTGGCATTCCACATGGGTTTCCAATCTTGTTCCTATATGTAAGAAGTCCGGGGAAATCTGCTTGTGTGTCGATTTCCAGAACGTAAACCGCACCTTAGACAAAGACTACTACCCCACTCCGTCTATGGACCACATTTTGAAAATAGTATCTGGGGCACAAATGTTTTATCTTCTTAACGGTTTCTCAGGATAAAATTAGTTTCTGGTGGAAGAACTTGACAGACTCAAAACTACTTTCCATACCAAGTGGGATACATTCGCTTACGGACGAATGCCATTTTGGCTTGTCAACATAGGCGCAACATTTCAATGCGCCATGGACCTTGCTTTTCGCGGACTCATCTGACAGAGCATAGTGGTATAACTAGATGATGTGACTGTGTTCTCAAGAAGACGAGAGGACCACATACGCTATCTGAAGAAAATTTTTGAGCGATGCTAGAGATACGAGATTTCCTTCAATCCCAAAAAGAGCGTATTCATAGTGCCATAGGAGAACCTCCTTGAAAACATTGCTGCCAAAAGTGGGATCAAGGTGGATCCAGACTGGGTCTAGACTAGTACATAGAGCCCTTACCTAGCCAACAAGAAAGCCATGCATTCCTTCTTGGTAAATATAAAATTCCTTCAGAAGTTCATCTCGGATTACGTGCAGATCATCAAGCCCATGCAGGACATGATCAAGAAATACATAGTCTATAGTTGGGACAAGAAGGAAAAATATCCATTCACCCAGATCAAGTAGGCCATTGCAAAAACATTTTCCCTCTATATCCCAAACTTCAAGAAAGACTTCCTACTATACACCTTCACCTCCGATAATTCACTCGCTGCAGTAATCACTCAGAATGATGAAACGAACGATGAAGGTCCCATCTCTTCCATGAGTGTAAGCATGCATGGACTAGAGCTCAACTATCCTACCATTGATAATCAAGCATATGCAGTGTACAAGGTGTTGAAACACTTAATGCCCTACTTGCTGAAAAGCCATTGTATAGTCTTCATCCCTCACCCAACAGTCCACACATTTCTTGTACAACAAGAACTGGGTGAACGACATGCAAACTAGATGACAGGCTTGCAAGAGTATGATCTTGAAATCAAGCCAGTCCACATGATCAAAGGACATAGGCTCTGCAGACTTGCAGCTGAAGCAGTACACACCCCGGAGAGTGAAGAAGGGCTTTCCGGATGGGAGAAGGAAATTGAGATGTATGATATAAGGTGAGAAACACCAACTAAAGATGGAACCTCTTAGTACGTAGATGTGCACCTGTACATTGAACACGAAACCATACCCTCTCACTTTTCCATCAGAAAAAAGAGGGCATTACACCTAAAAGCCTTAGCATATTAGTTGGGCCATGAAGTTGTTTATAGAAAGCACAGTAATGGAGTTTTGCTCAGGTGCCTGGAGGCACATGAATCAAAGAATGTACTTCAAGCTCTACATGATAGACTTGTAGGGGGTCACTTTATGGGAAAGACCACTGCACACAAAGTTATGCGAGTTGGTTTTTACTGGCCCACATTATTCAAGGATGCACATGCTTATGCTCACAAGTGCCCGGTCTATCAGCAATGCGCTAACAAAACACGAAGATCAGCAGCCCCACAACGCCCTATTGTAGTGATTGAACCATTTCAACAGTGGGGCCTAGGCATCATTAGGGAAATTTTCCTGCGTTCGTAAAAACAACACGCTACATCCTAACAGCAACTGACTACTTCACACGGTGGACAGAAGCAGTTCCGCTCAAACAAGTGAACGACCAGGAGGTCATTAGATTCCTCCAGTAGAACATCATCTCACGCTTTGGCATTCTGGTATCACTTGTTTTTGATAATACAATGTGCTTCTCGTCTTTGAAACTCTATGATTTTTCATTACAAAATGGTATTGTGCTAAAGCATTAATATAACTATTACTTGCAAGGAAACAGTCTCACAGAATCCACGAATAAAAACCTCATCCACATAATCAAGAAGATCATTTTCTCTAAGCAGTGAAACTGGCATACTGCCTTGAAAAATGCATTATGGGTTGACCATGTAACACCCAAGCCCTCTTTAAATACCTCACCATACTTCCTAGCTTATGGTAAACAATCCATCCTTCCACCAAATATCTACTTTCCTACACTTCAGCTTTCCCATGAATCCCACGGCAAGCCTTCCTAGGTAGTACAACATAGGATGGATGCTCTCCATAAGCTTCAGGAAGAAAGGATGAAAGAAAAGAAAAGTTCACACTCCAACAGAACTGTATCAAGAGATGGTTTGATAAGAATTCTACAAGGAAAGCTAACTTCGGTGTTGGTGATTTAGTTTTAAAATGGGATAAGCCCCATGAAGACAAAGGAAAACATATGAAGTTCCAGTCCCTGTGGATTGGTTCGTACATAGTCCATGAGAAGATTGGTCCACACACGTATTTTCTACAAGCACTTGACGGGAGGATTGAAAACCTTCCTATCAATGGCCAAGATATCAAGCATTACTTTCAATAGGCTGGGCCGTGCCCATGCCATGTACATAATCTGCTGATGCTTGTTGTTTTCATATTATTTTCTTTGCTTATTATCTTTGTTTTCACTTGGCTTGTTTTGCTTATTATTTTTGTTTATGTTTGTTTTGTTTGCTTGGTATACTATTTTTGTTTCCAAAAATAAGTGCTACCAACAACTACGTTCTAGTTTTTGAATAGAGTATGTGGTAGAAAATTTGAAGAGACTTGTGACACTGCAACACTTGGTCAGTCTTGTGTCCATCTTCTATATGCTTGGTTATAACCTTTGGCTGATGAAGTCTTGACGGAAAATAAAAACCATCTGTAAGGGAATTTTTGGTCCAACCATGAACCCGTGTCCACACTGGGAAGCCCCATGCCTATACTCAACCTTCTAGTCTGTGTGTTCAAGCTCATCCAACTAGTAGAAACGAAGAAGGGGAAAATCTGAATAGGTAAACCTATGTTAGAGGTCTTACATGCTTCTTTGAAGGAATAACCTCTTTTGCTCTCAATAAGTTGGGATCACTCTTCCGCCCCAAAAATAAATAAGTGCCTATGCACAGTCCTCTTGAAAAATACAAAGGTGAAAGAAGAGAAAGGCTTCCTGCGCAGAGAGGTGAAGCATGCAACTCCATCGGGGTACTGACCAGGCTTGCTGACAGTGGAGCAATGTGTGTGTTCCTATGTGACTCTGCCAGGGTACTGTCCAAGCCTATTGGCAGTGGAGAAACACCATATATGAAAACTTATACTCTAAAAATCTTCAATTCATGAGCTAAACTACCCTTCCTAGATTTGAAACATTATGATCAAGCTAAACTTTTGATTGTGTTTGGATGAGTCTGCAAAAGGAAAACCATGTATGTCGATGGGGTAAGTGGGGAAGCTGAAGTAACCCACAAAATGATTCAATACTCCCTGAAAGACCAAGGCCCTGTGCTATCAATGAAATGAAGCAGAGAAGCTAGAATTCTACCAGTGTGTCGCCAAGCGTTGTAGCAGCTACAACCACCCTACAAAATTTTGGCTTGCACCCAATTTTGGAGCCTCCCTTGAGAGTTTTACTTGATGACTGCACACACTCGGGTTCACTCCGTGACCCCATGTGAGTCTTTGCGTCCACCTTGCTTGTTCATTTCATTCAAGTTTTTGCATGTTGATGTCAAATTCATGCTTGAGACCTTGTTCTGGTCATGCTTAAGGTCTTCGCTTCGTGTGTACATGTTGTGTTCTCTATGAAATCATCTGTCTCACTCACACACAAAGTCACTTTCACTTTCACACAAGCATCATCATGGTCAATCAACGATCAATCAAAAGTGTCACACTTGTTTCTCACACTGTCGGTCATTCATGTTGAGAATGTTTCTGGATGGTTTGGGTCATCTGGTCATCAAGTCATGTTTTTAAGATCACATCTCTATCATTCACTCATTCACACACTTAGTCATTTTGATGAAGTTCTAACGATCAGAATCCCCTCTGACAGCCATTCCATCACCCTGCCATTAACTCGACCGACTGCCACCCAAAACAACACATAAGCACCAAGCAAGTCATTTTAGGCTGCGTTGCCCACAAACAATTCAATCAACCTTCATGCTGGCCACTCGGAGAGTTGGACCTCGCAGCCACCCTGGGACTGACTCCCCTCAAAAATTATGCAGAAGCTACTGACCTTTCCTACTTTGCGAACCAATTAAATTGCATAGACAGGTCAGACAAACACCCACTACTCGTCCCTGTCTCCCTCAGAAAATTGCGCATCTTTTCCAGCCAGTCCTTCTAACAGTCAACTGGTTGTTCATCTAGGAAATTATGTAGTTTTCATGAGAAGGCCCTCTACTACTCAACACTTCGATCAACTAAGAAATTATAGAGAGATGATCAATAGGTTGGCCTCCCAGTATCAGTGAAATTTCTCTCTCCAACAACTCTAGCAACAGACTACCAGTTTCCCCCTAGGAATTGTGCAATTTTTGTTGCCAAGCTTCCGAGAGTCGACTACCAGATCCCCTCAGGAATTGCATAGTTTCTGCTACCAGTGACCCAGCTGCCAGCTGTTAGTTCCCTCCAAGAATTGTGCAGTCTTGGCTGCCAGGCTCTCAGCCAGTTTCTCCAAAAAACTGTGCAAATCCTGTCTACGAATCCTCCCTGCAGCCTAGTCTATTCCTCCAAGAAATTGCGCAAATTTTGCTGTCAGGCCCCTGCTGCCCGCTCATTTAGGAAAATGCACAGATTTTGTCCTTCCCACAACCCAAACTGTCCCTCCCAAAATTTGTGCAGTTTTGTCTTCTAGCTGATCTAGACCTCGCGGACAGTCACTGTGGACTCAGATTGCCCATCTCCATCACCCAATAACTATTGTGTAGTTTTCATCAGTAGTGCCCTGAGCCATCATCTCACCTTGCAACCTTGCTTCCTCTCTTGGTCACCTACATCCGAAATGATCATCTGTCATGGTAGACTAGGAGGTTTTTGGATTTGATGTCATCTCCCCATGAGTGACTTCAGGTACAGGTATACGAACAAACGTGGTGCGACGATGAATGGGATGAATGAAGGGAGCGCATGTAGAAGGATAGGTTCACCAATAGATGTACATGTGAAGAGATGTGCTCATAAACAGATGATCATACAAAGATATGTTCATGAAAAGACGAACAAGAAAACATGCAAGATGTGCTCACGGATGGACGAAGGGATAAACATGCACCTTTTGCGAATAGATGAACCTGTCAATCCTTCCAGCATAAAAGAAAGGACTAACGTGCCAAATTAACATCAAGTGAACCAACGACCATCGAAGACTCTACGCACCTTGCCATGCAGAGGTGAAGTTGTGACACACCATGAAGACATCCACCACCCAGCAGCACTGTAGCTTGACATGCACTCTAGTAGCAACACGAATGTACCATCTTTGTCATGCCAAGTCATGTCCTGAGCCATGTCGTTCACATCTCTATTGTGGGCCATGTTCTCAATCAATGTAGTGTAACGTGGAAGTCCAAGAGACCCACTTGTTGTATAAAGAGTCATGTGAATTTGAAAAGTCATGGAAGTCAAATAGTCATGAGGGTAGTCGAACAACTAGAAGGGTCAGTTTCACCCTTGGCTATAAGTACCCCCACATTTGTACATAGAAAGGACTTTTCACCTCATCTCCTCCCACATAGCCAAGAGAGTCTGTAATCTTTTCTTTGAGGAGTAAGTAGTGGCTCTATCACCCCACACACGGGGTTAGTTATGTATGGTGTAATGATGTGTCATGGAACTTTCACTTAATTCGGAAGCTTGCTAATAGGCCAGCACGTTTTCCCACATGTATTGTAACTTATGTAAGACTAATGTTGAACACTTGTAATGCATGTTGCTTTAACCTCTATTGAAAACTTGAACTTATTTCGCTTGTTGTAATACATAATTTGTTAATGAAAATGTGTTGTATATGCTTTTAACATTATCTTGCCCATGGTGGCTATCTCCCCAGAAACACTTGTAATGCATGTTTCTTTAACCTGTGTTGAACACTTGAACTTATTTCACTTGTTGTAATACATAATCTGTTAATGAAAATGTGTTGTATATGATTTTAGCCCATGGTGGCTATCTCCCCCGACATCAGACAAACCTTTCACACGAAACTTGTTGTAACAACCATTGCACTCTTGTGGACTCATCTACTGAGTGTTGTACATGTTATCTTCCCTTGTGTGTTTTGACTTCTGCATTCGTGTGGACTTCTCCTTTGGAAGTTGTGCATGTCCTATTGTGTTGTGTGTTCCTAGCAGAGTTGGATCTTCCTGCCAACCGACTTGGGACTCACTTTGACCCTCTCCCTCTACAGTGAAAGAACCATTGACACAAGTAACACTAGAAATCACCAGGAATGCGAACCTCACTTCTTGAATATAAATCAAACCACTCTCCTATGCTGACAAGAAAGAGTTGAGACAAATCCTTAAGATAATGGCAACCGAGCCATCATACCGGATGGGACTCCCACACCAAATGGTGTGAGGTCTAGTTGGGACTTCATACTAAGGTGATCCCCTAAATGTTGGCAGGTTGAACATCATCAAAACCTACTAAGTTAATTCAACATAGGGAAAACATGGCACATTTGGATATTGTCTTTGAGGAACATTCCCTTCCTATTGAGATTTACCCTAGGAAAACATTGAACATTAATAGTGGATGAGAACCTACTCAATAGGAGCATCTTGTTGAAATGTTACAAAGACATATCATTTCTTTTTCATGGGATTATAATGATATGAAATGAGTCCATCCAAATTTATGTGCTCACCATATCTATAATAAGGAGGATTCCTAACCTATCCAACAACCCAAGAAAAGGATGAACTTTTCTATTAAGGATGTAATTAAGGAAGAACTTCAAAAATTAGTTAGTGTAAGTTTCATCTACCTTATTTATGATTATCAATGGGTTTCAACCCTAGTTTTTGTGACTAAGAATAATGGTAAATGGTGGGCCCTATGTATATTTTGAGAGTTAAACAAGGCTCTTGAAGGAATATTTCCCCTTACCATACATTGATAAGGTCATTGATACCTTGGCAAGGAAGAAATTTCTCTCCTTTCTTGATGGATTTAGTGGCTATAACTAGATCCAAGTTGCCCTTAAAGACCAAGAAAATATGAAATTTGCATGCACCCGAGGAACATATGATTATCAATTTCTTCCATTTTCTTTATAGCTTCTCCTTCCACATTCCAAAGGGTTGTTCTTGACATATTTACTAGCCTTATCAATGACTATGTTGAAATCTATATGGATGATTTCACCTTATATGGAAATACGTTTTAGGAGGCTATAAGAGATCTTGAAATTTTTTTAGTCTGATGTAAGGAAACCAACCTTGCATGTAACAGTGAAAAATGCCAAATGATTCTCACTAGGGGAATAGTATTGGGGTATCATGTGTCTTGCGAAGGGATAAAAGTAGACCTCTCATTTTAGATAAGCCTTTGGAACCAATATTTCTCCCATGTATGGGTGTTCTCCATAAGTTGACACAAAATCCTAATGCACGAGATACCCAACATTACAATATTGTTGAGAATTTATCCGAAGCGCCTTCTACCATGTTTCCTATAGAGGCTTTGCAGAGTTTTCCTATGCAATACAAAGCCTTGTTGACCACTACCATAGGGTTGGATCCCTCATAGTTTTGTTTGATCACGTTTGATGTTGATTCCCCTTGTTTTATACTCTCTCATTTGGTCTCTTTTCAGATCTCAGTGCACATCTTCAATCAAAATATATACCACACTCTTATAGATGAAGGATCTTCTACCTATGTTATGTTTGCATCATACTAGAAGACTATTGATTCTACAACACTTTTAAGTCAAGTTAAACTTACAGGCCTTTGATTGACACACCTTCGCACCTCAGGGAATTCTTCCTTTGTTTACCATCAAGCTAGGGGAGGGGGGGATTGTGACTGTTGATGTTGAAGTTATTGATGCTCCCTTAGACTATAATTTGTTCCTTGGTCATAGTTGGTTCTATGAGATTTTTGTCTTCATGTCTTTAGTGTTTCGTGTGCTTCACTTTCCCCATGAAAGCATGATTTTCATGATCAATCAGTTAGATTATTTCATACCCTCAACCAAGTATACCATAACCAGTAATTTTTTGTCATTCTTTGGAGATAACCCTACAAATTATGGGAGTGTTGGTGTGGGACTATTTAAAATCACCTCACTTATTGATGTCTTTTTTTACCCTTTCCCAATGCTACTTCATCTTTGATTGCTACTATTCACATGGTCTTTTCCATCACCTGTGGACCCCATCTATCTCTTAACATTTAGGTGGTTCCTTCTCCTTTGGAAATAGATCAGTATGGTGACCATATGTTTCCTTTAGCATAAGATATTTCCAATTTGTTAGTCCCATTAGTACCTCTTAACATTCGCTAGAAACTCCATCCCAATATGGAATATGGTCAAGTTACCTTTCCTAATGGGATGTCACTCTACCTATTCCACATGACTCCCTTGATGACGAGTCTCCTTCTCAAAAAATAATCTTGGAGGTAATGGATCGTATTGATAGTCCTAGGGTGATTATGCATCTTGATGCCTCTATTCTCCTCGACTTAGAACATGTAGATATTGGCAAACTAAATCTTGAATCAACCTAGGGGGAATTTCCTAATCCACCCATGGAAGTTCCACCCTTAGATCAAGTCAAGTATTGGGTTTATGATACTAAAATTTCCACTAAATTTTTCAAATCACATCATCCTATTGATGAGATTCTTATACCCCCTTTCTATCTTGATTACCATTGTCAATGAGATGCATTAGCTCATGAGACTACTCACCTTTTATGTCCTTAGGTCATTACCAATAACAATATGGTTCTAGGATATCCCTAGCATCATCACAATTTAGGAATTTTGAAATCCATCTATCCATGTCATGACCCCATTATGGTGCACCATATTGTCTCTACAAAATCCCATGAGTTCATGTATAGAATCCCTGTCATGTGCCCGATAGCTGGCACAACTTAACATGACCTACTAGGCTATGGTGTGCCTTATACATATGAATTCTAGTTTGTCTTGGTGTGTGATGTGACAATTTTTTTCACACCTCATATATACCAAAAAATAAAAAAACATTATAAAACCCAACAAATAAAAATATATGGTCCTATTTTTACCTAATCCATGTTTTATTTCTTTCATTATGTGATTTAACCATGGGTCTAGTCTTTCTGGATGGTTTTTATAGGAGAGGGTGGTGTTTTAATTGTGAAATCCATCGAACCTTAGGTGCATTTCTCTTGAACATGGCATATAGGGGTATGTATCTCACTACCATCTTTGTTGCATCGTTGATCATCATTTCCATCTTCATTGTGCCTTAGGTTTGACCCCGTCAAGTTGTGAGACTAACCTGTCTCCTTTTTCACATCGTAACTTACTTGTACAAATTTCCTATACATGGATAGCATAGATTAACACTTGTTTTATGTGTTGGTGTCCATATAGAATTATATCCCATCTCGAAATCCCTCCTTTTGTCCCGCCATGACTTAGAATATGAGCCTCATCTACTTTTCTTCCTCAGCTTTTGGCCTTACCCTAGGAGGATTCCACCACTTTTATACCTTGCAATGGCTATGAAATTTTAGCCTCACTTATGCATGATTATTATCCTTGGTTTCATTTCACCACCATTTTCACATTACATTCTTGTCCCTCTTATTTATTTCAATTGGTGTTCTTACCTTTCTTGGAGGGGCCACTGCGATGAGTGGTCTTATTTTCTAGCCTCTTTTCCCTCTTATACTTAGGGAAGTTTTGTTAGCTTGGAAACAATGGCTACTATTTATACCACTCATTCCTCTAGGTTTAACTTCCTTTATGTCCTTCTCATGCTTGTTAAACACTAAAAGGCACTTACTATACTTTTATATATTTCTTGGGCTCATTAAAATTGAATGAAAAAAGAAATATTGAGCTTACTTTTCTTCTCTTTCATGCTCATTAAAATATGAAGGAGACTAAAAAGATAAAAAAGGAAGGTAATTTAATTTAGTTATCAGTCAAAATGGTACCGCCAATCATGTTTCCCTTGAAAATGGCACCTATTTGCATCATTTCCTCACATTTGGGCTTTAGCTTTCCTAGGAGCCATACCATACATATGAGTCTGTCTACTCCTCCAGTTGGTTATTGTTCTAGTCACTATGGAGTGTGCTTCAATGCCTCCTATGTTGTTTCATGATATCACATGGTGCTCATTAGTAAATGCTTCCAAGTCACTTTTTTGTCATCCCATTATATGTACAAGGGAAGTTTTAACCTCAGTTAGCCATCTGCATTTCTTACTAGCCATTTTTTGTCAGATATTATTATGTTATTTGTACTTCATGACTTCATCTATTCACATCATCTCTCGTTTTGTTACATGTCAATTGATTGGGGATACATTAATGCCCTACAATGATGGATATTATCATGGAAAATTCATCTTGTTATCCAAGAGCTTGATCTAGGAACTAGTAGTACCTTGGAGGTTGCAAATCTCAATGGAAGGTTTCCTCATGATTGACAGTGTGTTTACCTCATTAACTCTAATCAGTCGAATCTATGAGTGTTTGAATTCATATTATTCAATCAAATTTAGTGGGCTATGACAGGTACCTTGGAATCCATTTTCATCATTGGTGGGTTCCCTTATGTCTGTTAATAGTATACCTCAATGACCGGTAATCGAGAAGTTTCTACTATGCTCAAAATCAATACATTTATTCTCATGTTTTATATTCATACTATTGAGGTTGTGTACAAGACCTTGGGTTAGGGGAATTTCAATCTTATATTATACCTTGCCCAAGCTGCATTGGAGTTATGTGTCATTTTATGTACTTTGAGGACAACTTTGGGGAACCCCTCTTCCATGTGTCCATAATTATACTAACGTATACTATGACATAGATCCACATTTTAATCTGATTTTTCAAATGGATCCATTATGTATTCCTAGTGACCATGTCCTAGAATTTCATGTCATGGATCTATAGTGTATAGTTGGGGGCCCTATTCAGTTTCTCTTTATGATTGAGCATGGTTATACCCAACTTGAGGATGACATTAGCAAGGTTGAGACTTCATGATTTGAGTTCCTCCAATCCAACTTTGTAGCCCCAACTCTTTCCTCCCATATTGAGCTTTGAGTGTTTTTTGTAATGTATTGCGTCCATTAGTTTCTCTTCTAACCTCATGCATTAGGGGGAATCTGTGATAACCCTATTTTCCACTCCACTATTGTGAGAGAGACCTAAGTTCAAAATACCTCAGTTGCTAACTAGAATGCATCCCATTTCGCCCTTGATTTTACTTATATGGGTCTTACAACAAAGTTATTCCATGTTAAAAGTGTGAAATTACATAATTAAGTAATTTCTCATAATTATTTTGTCACAATTTCATAACTATGAAATAATAATTACTTCATAATTGAGAAAAGGCTCTAGAGTTTGTCATTCTCAAGGAGATCAACTTGAATTACTTGTGTATGAGTTGGATAGGGGTCCATCATTTTAGAAGTTTCCTAACTTCTTAAGCCCCTAGGTGTCCAAATACATTCTCCCAGAGGATAGAATGAGCCTACATGATCTAATCCTATCAAGAGGAAAGGAGATAGATCTAATTAGATATAGATTTTGAGTGTCATATATAGCATGAGAGATTTGACCTTTTGTGGAGGCTACCACAGCTAGAGGTGGAGACAAGGATTGCAAGTTGAAGACGAGTAGATTCATGTGATGGTATATAATTATTTTACTATTCCCTTTTTTCATTATAATGAAGTCAATTTCCTTCCCTCATGTTGATTACCTTTGATTGTTGTATGTTGTTCATTGGTTATCGATTATTATTATGCTGACATGATCTTGCAGGAAGTATCTTAGTAGTCATGTTGTTTGGATTTGTGCAGGTATTTTGCTTGGGATTTGTGAGATAGGAATTTTAGTGTATACCTCAGGTAGGACACTCCAACCATATGCTTATTCATTTGATATGTACGATCTACCATATTTCCTCTACAATTTGTATCATTTTTTGCATGTGATTAGGGAATTGTTTAATTGCAAGCTTCTTCACACATGGCATGGTGAGTCTTGGGAAAGACTAGTGGAGTAACAACTCCTTGTGATTGAGTGATTTTTATCAAAACACCCCCCTTGAGAACCCTTTGTTTTTCTTGGTGCAATGTGTAACACATGGGAGTAATCATGCAAAGAATATAACACATAGCAAACATCTCTACTCAATAAATTATTACATTGGAGTCATGGCCATTAAATTCATTGGTCATATGGTTTATTCAATGTGGTCATCAACATGATGATTTCAATGATGACATTGATGAGTGACTACCATGATAGTCATATTGATGACTATGACTTTGATAATGATGTGTATCATGACAATGTCAATGGTGATGATGATTATTAAGTTGGTGAGTTGGGGTAGGCTTAGTGCGGTAAAAGAGATTAATGACTTTGGATTATTAAGATAGGGGTTTAGTGGGTTGGGGTTATTAGGATAGGGGTTCAATGGGTTGGGGTTATTAGGTTAGATGTGTATGGGGTTAAAAATGGATTATATTGCATTAGGTATTAAATGATTTAATATTAGGAATGTGTGGGTTAGAAGTTAAGGGTCAATGAGTTAATATTAATGATTAGGGGTTGATAAATTATTATTGAAAGAACTTAATAGCTAATATAAGAAAAAAAAGAGTAATTAAATGGGGGGATAGTAGGTGATAAGGACATGTGTTAAGAAGATATGGGTTAGATTTATTGGTGAGCTACGAAGTCAACCATAGTTTTGAGTATGCTAACATATTTCAACATAATCATTGTCACCACCATCATCATGATGATCATTGTTATTAACATGAAAATGGTAGTGACAATGATGATGAATACCCTTTATTCATATGTTATTAGGTTGGATAATGATGACAAGTGGGTTGTAATAGGGTTAATGTGTTTAAAGAGACTAGTGAGTTAGATTTATTTAGTTAGGGGATTCATGGGTTGGAGACATCATATTAGTTGTTTAGGGGGTCTGGTTACATTTTATATTTCATTAGGGGTTCGAGGCTACTATATTAGGCATATGTGGGTTAAACTTCAACAATATATGGGTGATGTAAAGGGGTTGTTGTTAGACCAGTGTTCAAAGACTTCAACATGTAATAGAAATGGAAGGGGAAAATTGCATAAGGGGTCATCGGGATGAAAGGACATGTTTCAAGTAGATATGAGTTAGAGGGTTATGCATTGATGTTATAATAGATCAGCATGGGTTAAGTTGGTTAGAATATATCAACACCATCAATGTTGTCATGATTATCATCATAATGATGGCGACGATGATAAAAGTGATGATGATGATGACCACAACAACAATGAGGATGAAAAAAAGGTTGATGATCATATACCTGCTTCATACTCCATAGATTATAAGGCTAGAAATCTTCATGCCCATTAATTTCCATGATATTATTGTTCAGAGAGCGTGGTCATAATTCTTATGATGATACTGGCAACTATGAGGATGAAGATGAAGATGAGTAGCATGAGTGGGATAAGGTTTGTGGGGTAAGAGAGAGTAGTGAGGTAGGTTCATTATGCTATGGAATTAGTGGGGTTGGGTTATTTATTTGGATGGTTAGTCATGGGTTATATTTTTTTTAGGGTTTATGGGTTACTAGATTAGGAATATCAGGTTTTGAGGTTAAGAAATGTGTTAATTTTAATGTTTTATTAGGTAACACACATGAAAAGAGGTTTTTTAATAAGAGTTAATTAAGTTAAATTGACATATGTGAAGTAGATATGGTTAAGTGGGTACGTAGCATTGAGCATGTTAAAGTATATCATCATCGACATCATCGCAATCATGAAAATGATTAGCATAATTTTGATGATGATGACAATGATGGCGGTGACGATGATGACGAACATATAATCAATGGATTGGTTGATTTGATACCTTCATGTCCTTCAAGTTTGATGGAATTATGGTTAGCAAGTGCATCCATAATCAAAATGATGATGTTGATGATGATGGTAATAATGATGATAACAACGATGATGAAGTTGATGACAATAAGGTGGATGATAATGATTATGGTGATAATGAAGATGACTATGGTGATGATGACTAGTGGGTTAGTTGGTTGGCACAAGGTTAGTGTGGTTAAAGAGACTAGAGAATTAAGTTTATTAAGTTGGGGGTTGAATGAGTCATAGTTATTGGATTACTTGTTTGGAACATTTACCAAAACAAATTGTTTCATTTTATAAAGTGAATATCATAAATTTTGAACAAACTTTATATATTGTACCAAAATTATCATAAGTATTAAGAAGATATCATAATTAACTAATGATGACTCTATTCTTGGAGGAAAATGACCGGAGGGTGCGAGCTTAGGGTTTTTGCAGGTCCTCTTGCTGCCGCCGCCGCCTCCACAGACTGGTTTGACGTTGCAGGTCCATGCGCTGCTATTGCCGCCTCCACAGTGTTGGTCGATGCTGGACTGTGCAGGAGTCCGTCAATGGGATCTACAGCGCGCGATGAAATCCCGTGGATCTGGACTGGATCCATCAACAGAAAGGAGCCACTAGTTTTTGTCGTTGCTGGAAAGTGCTGGAGTCTGTCTGCGGGATCTACAGCGCGCGACGAAACCCCTTGGATCTGGACCGAATCCATCAACGGAAAGGAGCCACTGGTATTGAATCCAAACAAGCAGGTATCTGAGGTAATTTCCCCTTCTTTGGCATATTTCGGTTTCCTCAGGGCGTATCTGGTTTCCCCTTTTCATTGCCCGGGGTTTTCTGCTTTCAATCTATCGACCCCCACACAGTCACAGGATGCCTCGCCCTCTGTCGCGGGTGATCTTCCCTGGAGAGCTTGGCCTGTCTGCGCCACCGGGAAACAGAGGCGATTTCCTTTTCCTCTGCCCCAGCTTGGCATACCGAGGCTGCATGGTATAGATCTGCCTTTCCTTGTTCAAAAAGACAGCAGCTTTGGGCTGGATCTAATCGCCTCTGCGTCGCAATTAGCAGCAGTGGACAGAGATAGGCAGAAACAAAATGATATCTCGCCAGATCCAGCAAACAAGACTGAAAAATGGGATTTGAGCAACTTGCAGTCAGAGCAGGTAAAAGCAAATCGCTTTCAGATTTTCATTAAATCCCCTGAAGGGGAATCTCGATTAGTGTGGGTGCATGCAGGAGGCACCATCCTGCAGCTGAAACAGCAAATTTGGACTGAGCTGGGTTACCCAGTTCAGATCCAACATTTGGTCAGCGGTAGATGGTCCCTTCAGGACCCTAGAACGTTGGGAAGCTATGCGATCAGCCCAGGAACACACATTGTCTTAAATCTGAGGCTGAGAGGAGGGGCTCAGCCACAGGGACAGTCAAGCTCTGCAGGGGGAGACAAGGGGAAAGGAACAGCACCCCAACATCAACCTAAGGGAGGCAAATCCTACAAAAATATATTACAAGGCAACAGGAATTCAGAGCCCTCTCCAGATCACGGCGGAATCAAACCCAGGCCATACATAGTAGATCAACTGGGGCATTCCCCAGCCCTGAATCTTGACTCCACAGGACTTGATGATTTCGTTAAGTCCTATGAAACGCAGGCCCTTATATGCCGTTTTAACAGTTTTTGGCCTAAGCCAATGGATCTATTCCATTGGATCTTTACCAACTGGACCATGGAATGTGATATACATCTATGTTCCAGGGGGTTTTTTATAGTCAGATTTATATCCAAGGAAGTTAGAGATACAGTCATCAGCGCCGGGCCTTGGTTCTGGGGAACAGCGGGGCTCTTTATGACCCCATGGTTTTCGGACTTCGATCCAAACAAAATGACTGTATCCACAATGCCGGTGTGGGTTCGTCTTCACAACCTTCCTCTACACTTCTGGAGTGAAAAAGTATTGGAAGGTATTGGGAACAGCATAGGGAAGTATATCAAAACAGATCTGGAAAGGACTGACGAAAGGATATACACTTTCGCACGCATATGTGTGGAAGTAGATCTCAGCAAAGGGCTGCCGGATAATATCAGGCTGATCTACAAACAACAAAACTGGCTGCAAGCACTAGACTATGAAAACACCGCTTTCAGATGCAGGATCTGTCGGCAGACAGGACACCTGCAAGGCACATGTCCAGAAGCTAAGAAAACAAACAGTAAGAAGAAACAGAAAGGGAAGCAGAGGAAAGGATGGCAATTCCCTGCACCAGACTCAGAGGACGAAGAATCAGAAGCAGAGGAGGAAGAGCCTCCTACAGAGAAAGTAGAGCTTTCTCAAGAGAAAGAGACTCAGAAGGGAACTACTTCAGTCACAAAGGACCCACAGCATCACGCAAATCAGGCAGAGAAGAATCAGGGAGAGATGATGAGAGTGGATCAAAGTATGGGAGGCATAAAGAGGCACCACCTCTCAGATACCTCAGACTCAGACAAAGAAACAGGCCCACAGAATGCAGAAACACAGATAGTCATTGCTTCGATCGAGCCTTCTCAAGGAGAATGGCGCAAGGTCGAAAAGAAAAAGGGAAGAAAAACTTGAAGGAACTCAGTTTTCTCTTCCCTTTTCTTCCCCTCTTCTCTCTTTCTTTCTCTTTTTCTTTGTGCACGTTAGTCTTCTAACGTTGCGTGGGGTGTGAAAGCACTCGAGTCCATGCGGCAGCTTATGGAATGCTTAAATGCATCTGCTAGTGTAACTTTTCATTAATTTTTTAATAAAAGGTTACCGTTTTTTCTTTGGAAAAAAATCATAATTAACTAATGTAAATCTCTATTTTAAAAGAGTGGGTACTAAGTTTATTTCCATAGTTATATTTTGAATCTTCATTTATTAATATTTTTATACACATAAAAAATGTAATTGTTATTCTAATAATTAAAAAAAAAATCAAATAAAAATATCCTCAAAATTTAATTGTTATATTTTAAGGTGACCAAATTACAATATCTTACTAAATCTCTCAATTTTTTTTTAAAGGAAATGTGCTATCTAACATAAAGAACCCTCTTTTAACTAAAGCCTATTTCTAATGAACATAATAAACTTAACATCAATATATATAAAAATACACACACACACATACAAATTTATTATAAAGAATATAGACTCATAACACACTATTACATCACATAGGATATATCCTCATCTAGCTTTTTTCTTTTTATTTATCTTTTTCTTATTCATTTTGGTAATTAGGTCGAGTTTAAGATAAATAAATACTAATGTTGGATTGGAACAATGATCTATCCACTTATTGGATTGGAACTGTTCGACAATTGGCATTGTCTGTTTGGCTAGTGGGAGTAAGTGTGTTGGCATTGATGTTGGCAGTCATGCTCGGATGTCAATTTGGGAAGCTAGAATTGCCTGACAGTAAGCAAGTGTGTTGGCATTGATGTCAACCAGACTAGCATGGTTGTATGTGCTAGCATGATGTTAGGAAGGATAGAATTGATGTCCACTAGGATAGTTGTGATGACAACAGATTCTAGCATTGATATGCTTGATGTGTCAAGCTTAGGGGTATCCCTATGGTTATTGTAGTCTCTAGTAGAGAATCACCATAGTAGCAAGCCTATTAGAAAATATATAAAAAGATGAATATGATAGCTAGGGTGTCTAGGATTTCGGACACAAGAATAAGGGTCAAGGAGCAAATAATGGCACAGCATTTGCAACCATGTTTTAGGTAGAAAATGGGGTCAAGGACTCCAGGAGACCTTCTCCACTGGAAAGTACTTTGAAAAATATTTTCAACGGTATGTGGAAGTCCATAAATGGATCCCGGGAGCAAAAGTTATTAATAACCAAAGTAAGGATCTTTAAATCTTTAGGAGAAGGCCAAATTTTGGAACCTTGGAATCAGGGAAGTAGGCTGAATTTTAGAACAGGGAAGCAAGCCAAATTTCAGACCAGGGAAGTAGGCTGAATATCAGAACACTAAATTTCAGAACCTCAGAACTTCGAAGGGTCGAGACCTCAGAAAGTAGGAATATCAAAACCCCTCAGAACTTCAAAACTTTGGAAATTCGGAGGTCAAAGCGTTGGGACCTTAGAAGGTTGGAATGTCGAAACCCATCATAACTTTGAAACCTTTGAATTTCAGAGATTAGAGTTTGGAGACCTCGAAAGGTCAGAATATAAGAACCCCTCAGAACTTCAAAACCTTAGAACCTTGTAACTTCTTGCAAATTGAATTCTTTTGAAAGCGCCAAGCGTTGTAATGAGCAATGCTTTGAAAAGGAAATCACTTTGCAAAACCAAGGACCAAGGGACCCTTTCTCTCTACTCAGACATTACACATGGCAACAATAGATTGGCCATCAGAAGCTCAATGATGGTGGCAGATGACATCAGCATGACATGGATATACAGTAAACACATGGTAGTCATATTCAACATTATTGAGTGGGCTAATGGGGAAACTCCTGGTGACATGTGTCACTAGCAATGAGACGCCACATAGGGATGATGACATAAGCATGATGTCATCCTGGGAGTATATTGGAGGTCAGAGATTTCATAACTCCTCCATAATTTCTTTTTGAGAAAGTTATAATATAGGGAGCTCTAATGTTGATTTGCACTTGGTCATGGAGCCCAAAGAACTAAGGGCATTGTGAAGGGCTTAGTGCCTAAGTCCTATGGAGATGCCACATGGGTATAGCAGAGGTTGGAGATTTTGCAACTCCTCTGTAATTTCTTTTTGAGAAAGTTTTGATACAGGTAGCTTTGATGTTGATTGGAACTTGTTCATGGAGCCCAAATAATGAAGGGTGTAGTGAAGGGCTTAGCACCTAAGTGTTATGGGGATGCCACATGGGTATATTGGAGATCAAATATTTCGTAACACCTCTGTAATTGTTTTTTGAGAAATTTCTGATACAGTGAGATCCAATGTTTATTGACACTTCATCGTGGAGCCCAAAGAACCAAGGGTGTAGTGAAGGGCTTAACACCTAAGTGCTATGGAGACACAACATGGGTATATCGAAGGTCGACGATTTCATAACTCCACCATAACTTCTTTTTGAGAAAGTTCTGATACATGGAGCTTCGATGTTGAATTGTGTTTGGTAGTGGAGCCTAAAGAACCAAGGGAAAAGAGAAATAACACAAGGAGATAGGCCCCCAATATGATCTTGAAGGGCTTAGCACCTAAGTTCTATGTTGTCGGTCACAGTACCTGGTCCTATGGTGAGAAACAATAAGAGGCAAAGCAAAAGGGGCTAAAGTCCAATATTGACATCTCGCGATTTCATAATATCCTACCTTAATAAAGTTATGATATGTGGGGCTCTGGTATTGCAGCACATAGGTGTACGAAGGATGAATGAGTTGGTAGCTAAGAGTAAATGCACACAGAAGAGTTGGTTCTGCAGGAGTAATGATGACTCTAGAGATCGTTGACTCAAGGCAGCAAGGACCATGATTGTGCAAGATGATTTAAAGGACTCTGTCAAGAGTTGAGACAAGCCATCCTCGATATTTCTTCCATGCTACGAGAAATTGAATGAAGATCAAAACCTTAGGTACATGATATTTGTTCATAAAAAGAACAAGAGGCTTGTTGGAGTGTGTAGGATTGAATGAGGATTTACATCTCAGTATGGGAACACTCAAGTGCCCATTCTCATGTTTAATGCAGCAGTAGAATTAAAGCAAGAGATGAAAAAACATGATAGAGAAGCCATGTAGGAGTACACACGGACAGTGTGAATGGCAGAGTGATGTCTAATAGACACAACATTGATCACTGTGTTTCAGTGAAACAAGACCTAGGATTGTAGTAGATTAATGTAGGGGGAAGAAACATTGTTTCTAATGAGCTGTGTGGAGAGCTCTGTGGGTGTGTGCACGTTGTTGAGGAGAGGCCAATTCCACCAATGCTACAAATAGAGGCTGAGAGTGCCTATGCAGAGGAAAGAGGCTGAGAGAGCCTGTGTTGCTGTGTGAGATGCCGAGAGAGCTTGTTTCGCTGTGAGAAGTTGAGAGAGCCTATGGAATAGAAGGGACATAGTGTTTAATGTATGTTGTTGAGAGCAGAGGGCCGAAAATAGTAGAGTGTTGCATGGGCTATGTGTTAGTGAATGATGTTGAGTGGAACAATGAGTTTCTACAGAGTGAGCAGAGAACATAAATCGTTGCGTGGGTCGAGGGATGAGGATAACTAAGATCTAAAAATAGGCAAAGAGGATTCCAATTATAGTGAGCAGTAAACTTATCTTTTAAGTGTGGGTTAGAGCCTACATACAGGAATTTGGTGCTCCCATATCTAGTGGGTTTCTGAGAAGGCTTGAGGGTTGGTGCCTCCTGCAAGTTGGTGTTTGCATAAATCCAAGGAGATACAAGTTGGTGGTTGCAACAAATCTATGAAGTTGGTGCTTCACATGTTTCTTCTTGTAATCTAATCAAGTTTATATAAAAGGAGGGAATTGGTTATTTCTATTAGTGGGTTCTAGCAAACAATCAAAGTGAGTTGGTGCTTCCTATGTGTGGTGGATGGAAAAGAAATTGATGTAATAGAGTAGGTGCTCTTAATTGTACAAAAGCTTGGTGTTTTTTTCTTGGAATGGTCTCCAAGTTAAACCTCTACGTCCCATGTGTTTGCTTCTCATGATAGGTATGGTTGCATTGGTTGGTCTGGCTACTGTTATGGTTTGTTAATGGTTTCTCTCATTTAGTGGATTCCAAGTTTGAATGAGTAAAATTTTAAATTAGGCTTAATACTAATTCACCCCCCTCTCAGTATTAACATTGTTTCCAACACTGGGTATCAGAGGAAGGTTCCTTCAGGGAAAGCTTGACGACTAGAAGGAAGATCCAAGGGAAACAATGAGTAATCAATTTGGCTAACAACAAAAGGAGTTTCGTTTTTAAATGGATCATATTATGTAATTTGGAAGGTTAGAATGGAAGACTATTTAATGGCTTTGGATGCTGATGTATGGTGCTCCTTATTGAATGGAGAAAAGAGTGAGAAGAATGAAGAAGCCAAGGAAATAATCATGAAAGTGTTGTCTAAAACAAATGATGAGGAAGTATGGCACTATGAGACAAAAAAGGAAATACTAAACATATTGCAAGTTTTGTATGGAGAAGATGGAAATGTTACTCAAGATAAGGTCGAAGAACCTTGCTACTCAAGTATAAATCCATAACATGTAGCTGTTGGTGATAAGAAGAAAAGAAAGAAAAAGGAGAAGGCATCTAAAAGGAAAAATTCTCAAAATATTGAAGATATTTTTTCCTATGAGAAAATTGTTGACCTTCACTCCAAGGATGGTGTAGAAGAAGAACTAGATGAGAGGCCATGCGAATCATAATCTAAACTATTTATTTGTAATAAATGTAAAGAAATAGAACACTCGTTATCTATATGTTCACGTGAATCACTTGAGGGTAGAGATAAAACTACTTTAGTAGCAATATAAAATGAGGTATATTCTAAAGAAGAAGAGAGTACATCTCATAAAGAGGATAGGGGTATCACTAGAAGTGATGAATATGGAATAATGCTCAGACCCGTGGAAGTTATATGGACACAAAGATGGATTTAGATCTCTATGGTGACTCATCCAACATCTTTGATAGCGAAGAAAATGATCTAGATGAAAGGATCTATTTGAGGAAGAAGTTGATCTATGCTCTAAAAGAGATCAAGGATCCATTAGAAGCAAATCTCAAGCAAAAGGAGTAGTTGCACAAGTATGATATTGAGAATGTGAAGTTGAGGAAAACAATAGTTGATCTAAATGCTCAATAAGAAGAGGATAACATATTGAATGGAAGGCTAATGATTCAGCTAGATGAAAGAGAGACTCGCTATGAGAGACTACGAGTTGAAGTAGTCTCATTGAGACATGACTTAGAAAACTGAAATAAAGAGTTATCTCAATACTAGAAGCTTGAGGTGAGCATAAAGGCTTTGAATGAGACATTTGTTAAGAATAGATCATCTTACCCTTATGGTGGAGCCATCTGTAAGGTAGAAAGGTAAAAAAATTATTTTAGATAAGAAAGAGGACTTGACGGAGAAGTTTCCTTTGTCCATGTGTAGCCAAGAGAAAGCCCAAACATGGGAAAAAAAGAAGTTGGAAAGTAATGCTCTAGTCAGGACTCAACCATTGAAGCTTTAGAAGAATAAGGAAGATTATATACTCAATGGGAGTAAATCCTCTATTTCCCTTCAGTAAAGGAAGAGAATGGCCTCAAGGGAGGCCGAATAACTCAGATGCAGAAAGCTATAAAGAATAGAAAGAAAGGTGCATCTTATTGTTGAAGGTATGGGTGAGTCCCCATGGTGATTACAACAATGTATTTATTTATTTCAAATGTATCAACATTGAAATAGAGAGGAGGAGTGCAACCAAACAAGTTTCAAGGGGAGTACACAACAACATATTATGTTTTGGAAAGAAGAGGATGAGATGTAATAAAATTGTGGAATGACAAAAGGTCCACAGTCAAGTGAGGACCTAAGGATATGTTCTCACACAAATGCAAGGGAGTGGATGCAAGAGATCAGAGAGAATTGGCTCAGGGGGATCTTATTTATTAAGAAGTAGCACATAACAATTGTCAGCCCCAGGAAGAAATATTGCATAGGAAATGAAAGGCTTACATCTTGGGTGAAATACCCTTATTTCATTTAAGTTTTGGATTTGATTTTGCCTAGTAGTCTTATGTTCATGAAACATAATAGGTACAAGATTTGACTCTCCCTTATCTTTCAATTTGTATTACGATGTCAATTGGTGTCCTGGGTTTGTATGTAGCATCCTTTTGTGCAAGTGGGAATTTCTTTCAAAAAGGAAGTATTAGAGATTGCTTGGTACAATGTCCAATTTGTATCATGTTTTTTGGTGCAATTGGTATTATTTAAGAAGAAATCCATATTTGGAGTAGCCTGATATCAAGAGGAGCAGAGTTGGTTAATGTAGATTCTTAGGAGAAGTGAGCATAGAGGATGAAGTAGTAGAAGTAGTGAAAATAAATCTCAATGCATCACTAATGGATGCTAATTCCAGCAATAATAATACCGTGAGAAATTTTGATTGGTATCAATTTCTTTTTAATTGCTATAAAATATGCATTGACATAGAGAGTATTTAGTTGGCGACCATAAGTTGTCAAAAACTAGAGGCATTCATATTAGAGGTAGTATATTTTTAGGGGGATCATATCACATATGTCCAGTCTATAGACCAGCAACAACTACCAGTCCTTGAAGAGAAGTCTGTAGAGAAGAATAATCATCAACAACCAAACCCTCGATCATTAACAGTCGATGATTGTGTGGAGAAGAAGAAGCAACTTGTAAGCCTCTTTCCATTGATGTCAAAGGGGCAAACAACCTTATTAGGGAGAAATTTGTGATGTACTAAGAAAAGGAAAGAAAGCCATTGGTGGTTAATGCAAGGAGATATGTGGAAGCAGCATGAGGATTGGAAATCAATGTGGATAAGTGAAGAGGTGTTTCCATGAATGCCAAAGGTGGGTATTGTTGGACATTTGGCATTCTCTGTTTGGCTAGTGGTAGTAAGTGTGTTGTCATTGATGTCAATAGTCATGATGGGAGATCAAGTTGGGCAGTTGGAATTTGATGGTAAAAAAGTGTGTTGGCATTGATTTCAACTAGACTAGCATGGATTTATGTGGTAAGATGATGTTAGGAAGGATATCATTGTTGTCTACTAGGCTAGTTGTGATGGCAGCAGATTCTAGAATTGATATGCTTAATGTTTCAAGCTCAGAGGGAGTCCTATGGTTGCTGCATTGTCTGGTAGAGAATCACCATAGTAGAAGTTCTATTAGAAAAGCCATAAAAAGTTGACTGTGTTGGCCGGGGTGTCCAGGATTCCATGCACGAGAAGAAGGGTCAAGGTTTAAAGAATGGAAGAGAGTTTGTAGGCATGTTTGAGGTAGAAAATGGGCTCAAGGACTGTATTAGACCTTCCCCACTGGAAATTTCTTTGAAAAATATTTCAAATGGTATGTGGAAGTCCATAAATGGATCTCTGGATCAAAATTTATTGATAGTCGAAGAAAGGATATTGAAGTCCTTAGGAGCAAGACAAATTTCGGAGCCTCGAAACTAGAGAGGTGGGTCGAATTTTGGAACAGGGAAGTAATCCAACTTTCAGACCACGGGAGCAGGCCGAATATCAGAACCCCAAATTTCAAAACCTTGGAACTTTGGAGGGTTAGGATGTCGAAGGGTATGAATATTAGAACCTTTCGAAAATTCTTAATTTCAGAGGTTGGAGTCTCAGGACCTTGGAAGGTCGGAATATCAGAACCCCTACAAACTTCAGAACTTCATAATTTCAGAGGTCAGAGCCTTGGGACCTTAGAAGGTCATAATATCATAACTGCTTGGAACTTTAGAACCTTGGAACCTTGTAAATTCTTACAAATTGAATTCTTTTAAAATCACCGAGAGTTGTGAAGAGAAGGGATTTACAAACATAATTACTTTGAAATACCAAGGACCAAGGGAATCTTTCTCTTTCCTCAGACAAGACACATGGCAATAGTTTATTGGCCCTCAGAAGATGATGGTGGTAGATGACATCAGTATGACATGGTTGTACAAAGGACACGTGGCAGTCAGATTCAACATTATTGAGTGGTCTAATGGGGAAAATCTTGGTGACATGTGTCACCATTAAGGAGACACCATGTAGGGATGATGACATGAGCATGATTTCATCCTGGGAGTATATTGAAGGTTGGAGATTTTGTAACTGCTCTATAATCAATTTTTGAGAAAGTTATGATACAAGGAGCTCTGATGTTGATTAGCACTTGGTTGTGGAGCCCAAAGAACCAAGGGCATAGTGAAGGGCTTATCACCTAAGTTCTATGGAGACGCCACGTGGGTATATCAGTGGTCAAATATTTCGTAACTCCTTTGTAATTTCTTTTTGAGAAAGTTTTGTTACAAGGAGCTACGATGTTGATTGGAACTTGGTCGTGGAGCCCAAAGAACCAAGGGCGTAGTGAAGGGCTTAGAACCTAAGTGCTATGGAGACACCACGTGGGTATATCAAAGGTAGGAGATTTCATAACTCCTTTGTAATTACTTTTTGAGAAAGTTTTGATACAGGGAGCTATGATGTTTATTGGCACTTGGTCATGGAGCTCAAAGAAATAAGGGCGTAGTGAAGGGCTTAGCATCTAAGTGCTATGGAGATGCCATGGAGGTATATCGGACGTTAGATATTTCATAACTCCTCTGTAATTTCATTTTGAGAAAGTATCGATATAGGGAGCTCTAATTTTGATTGGAGTTTGGTCATGGAGCCAAAAGAACCAAGGGCAAGGAGCAAGAAAACAAGGAGATAGTACCCCAGCTAGATCATGAAGGTATTAGCACCTAATTGGTATGCCGCCAATCACAACACTTGGTCCTATGGTGAAAAAAAATAAGAGGAAAAGAAAAAGGGGCTAATGGCCAATATCAGAATCTCACGATTTCGTAATATTCTGCCTTAATAAAGTTATGGTATGGAGCATCATTTTGTGTAAATGGGAATTTCTTTCTGAAAGGAAGTATTAGAGTTTTCCTAGTACAATATCCAATTTGTATCATCATTTTTGGTGCAATTGGTATGATTTAAGATGCAATCGATATTTCGAATAGCTTGATCTCAAGAGGAGCAGAGTTGGTTAATGTAGATTCTTAGGAGAGGTGAGCATAGAGGATGAAGTAGTAGCAGCTGTGAAGAGAAATCTCAATTTATCACTAATGGATGGTAATTGCAAAAACAATAATAACATGATAAATTTTTATTGGTATCGATTTCATTTTAATTGGTACAAAATATGCATTGACAGAGAGAGTATTTAGTTGGTAGCCATAAGTTGTCAAACACTAGAGGCATTCGTAGTAGAGGCAATATATGTTTAGGGGGAGCATTTTGCATATGTTTATTTTATAGACCAGAAACAACTATCAGTCCTTGAAGAGAAGTCTGTAGAGAATAATTCTCATCAACAACCAGACCCTCAATCATTGATAGTCGATGATTGCATGGGGAAGAAGAAGAAACTTGTAAGCCCCTTGCCATTGATGTCAAAGGGGAAGAGAAGCTTATTGGGGAGAAAGTTGTGATGGACCAAGAAAAGGAAAGAAATCCATTGGTGGTTAATGAAAGGAGATGTGTGGAAGCATCATGAGGATTGGAAATCAATGTGGAGACGTGAAGAGGTGTTTCCATGAATGCCAAAGGGGTCGATTGTTGGACATTTGGCATTCTCTGTTTGGCTAGTGGTAGTAAGTGTGTAGGGCATTGATGTTAATAGTCATGATGGGAGATCAAGTTGGGAAGTTGGCATTTCCTGGCAGTAAACAAGTGTGTTGGCATTGATTTCAACCAAACTAGCATGGATTTATGTGATAGCATGATGTTAGGTAGGATAGCATTGATGTTCACTAGGCTAGTTATGATGGCAACAGATTCTAGCATTGATATGCTTAATGTTTCAAGCTAAGGGGGAGTCTTATGGTTTCTACATTGTCTGGTAGAGAATCACCGCAGTAGAATTCCTATTGGAAAAATCCATAAAGAGATGATTGTGTTGGTCAGGGAGTCCATGATTCCAGGCACAAGAAGAAGGGTCAAGGTGCAAAGAATGGAAGAGAATTTGCAGCCATGTTTCAGGTAGCAAATGGGCTCAAGGACTGGATCAGACCTTCTCCACTGGAAATTTCTTTGAAAAATATTTCAAATGGTATGTGTATGTCCATAAATGGATCTCAGGATCAAAATTTATTGATAGCTGAATAAAGGATATTGAAGCTTTTAGGAGCAAGCCAAATTTCAGAACCTCGAAACCAGGGAAGTAGGCCGAATTTCAGAATAGGGAAGATATCCAAATTTCAGACCAGGGAAGTAGGTCAAATATCGAAACCATGAATTTGAGAACCTCAGAAATTTGCAGGGTTGGCACGTCAAAAGGTAGGAATATTAGAAGCTTTCAGAACTTAATAATTTCAGAGGTCAGAGTCTCGCGACCTTGGAAGGTCGGAATATTAGAACCACTACAAACTTTAGAATATCACAATTTCAGAGGTCAAAGTCTTGGGACCTCGAAAGGTCAAAATATAAGAACTGCTTGGAACTTCAGAACCTTGGAACCTCGTAACTTCTTACAAATTGAATTATTTCGAAAGTGTCAAGGGTTGTGGGGAGAAGGGATTTACAAGGGAAATTACTTTGAAATACCAAGGACCGAGGGAATATTTCTCTCTCCTCAGACTAGACACATGGCAGCAATTTATTGGCCCTCAGGAGATGATGATGCCAGATGACATCAACATGACATGGTTGTACGAAGGACACGTGATAGTCAAATTCAACATTATTGATTGACCTAATGGGGAAACTATTGGTGACATGTTTCACAACTAAGGATACACCATATAGGGATGATGAAATGAGCATGATGTCATCCTAGGAGTATATCGAAGGTTAGAGATTTTGTAACTCCTCTGTAATTAATTTTTGAGAAAGTTATGGTACTGTTGTAGCTACTACAAACACCCTCAAAAATTTTGGCCTGCATCCAATTCTTGAGCCTCCTTTGAGAGTTTCACTTGATGACTACACGCACTCAGGTTCACTCTGTGAGCTCATGTGAGTCCTCACACCCACCTTGCTTGATCATTCCACCCAAGCTTTTGTATGTTGATGTCACTGTCATGCTTGCGACTATGTTTTGGTCATACTCAAGGTCCTCACTTCGTGTGTACATGTTGTGTTCACTATGAAATCATCTGTCACACTCACACACGGAGTCACATACACTTTCGCGCTTGTCACTCGCACGTTAGTCAGTCATGTTGAGCATGTGTGTCTGGATGGTTCGAGTCATCTTGTTGTCTAGTCATGTAAGTGTGTGTTTGTAAGATCACATATGCATCTTCCACTCGTTCACACACTTAGTCACTTTGCTGAAGTTTTGATAGCTGTATTCCCCTCTGAAACCTGGACCATCACCCCTCCATCGACTCAATCAACTATCACCCAAAATAGTGCAGAAGCACCAAGAAAGCCATTTCAAGTTGCGCTACCCTCAAGCAGATCAATCAAACTTCATTCCTGTCAACCAGAGAGTTTGACTCGACAGTCACCCCAAGACTAACTCCCACCAAAAATTGCACAAAGGCTGTAGACCTTGCCCGCTTCATTGACTAAGAAAATTGTGTAGACAGGCTAGATAAACACCCAGTTCCCATCCCTGTCTCCCTCAGAAAATTGCGCATTTTTTTTAGCCAGCCCTCCAGTCAATCGATCGGCTACTCATCCAGAAAACTATGCAGTTTTCATGAGCAAGCCCTCTGCTACCTAGTAGTCTTCTCAGCTTAGAAAATGTACAAAGATTATTAGTAGGCCAGCCTCCCAATATCAGCGTAGTTTTTCCTGCCAACACCTCTCAGAAGCCGATTGCCAGTTCCCTCCAGGAGTTGCGCAGTTTTTTTTGCCAAGAACCAGCAACTAAATGTCAATTCCATTCAAGAATTACACAGTTTTTGCTGCCAGTGACCAAGAAGCTAGCTTCTGGTTCCCTCCAGGAATTACGGAGTTTTGGCTGCCAAGCTCTCGGTGCCTACTCCTTCTATAAATTGTGTAGATTTTTCCTACCTAGCCTTCTCGTAGCCCGGACTGTTCCTCTCAAAAAATGCGTAGTTTTGTCCTCCAACTGAGCCAGACCCCGCAAACAGTCACTGTCAATCTGGATTTTCCATCTCCGTCACCTAGTGACTGCTGCGCAGTTTTCATCTACATTGCCTAGAGCCTCCATCCCACCTCACAAGCTTGTCTCCTCTCCTAGTCACTTGCATCTGAAATGATCATGCATCATGGTAGACTAGGAGGCTTATGGATTTGATGTCATCTCGTCATGAGTGACTGCAGAAACAGGTACACAAACAAACATGGCATGACGACAAATGGGATGAACAAAGGGAGCATATGCAAAAGGACATGTTCGCTAATGGACGAACAAACGATGCATACAAATAGATATGCTCACGAACGAACGATAATGCAAAGATGTGTTCATAGACGGACATATGAGAAAACATGCAAGATGTGCTCACAGATAGATGGATGGACGAATATGCACCTTTCATGAACGGACGAACCTGTCAAGCTTACCAACATACGAGCAAGGAGGAATGTGCAAATGCAACATCAAGCAAACCCAAGGACCATCGAAGACTCCTAACTGACTTGGGCTTCCTCCTAACTGACTTGGGACTCATTCCCACCCTCTCCCTCTACAGTGAAAGAACCATTGACACAAGTAACACTAGCAATCACCAGGCACGCGAATCTCACTTCTGGAAGAGAAAGCAGACCACTCTCATGTGTTGACAAGCAAGAGTTGAGGAAAATATTTAAGATAATGGAAATTGGGACACATACCAGATGGAACTCCCACACCAAATGGTGTGAGGTCTAGTTGGGACTTCATACCATGGTGATCGCCTAAATGTTGGTCGGTCCAGCACCGTTAACATTTCTGGCGCTAGAAGGAGGGAAGCCAATTGTATATGGGTAAACATCCTCTCACACTCATTCATCAACCATCTAGTCAAGGAAGTAACTCACACTCCCTCTCACCTACACACGACTCTGCAGTTGCTTACTTCTCACCTCCGAGGACTAAACAAAAAATTCCATATCATCACCTCTTCTCCATCTGTCCCATCACCCGCCAGTTCATGAAAGAAATCAGACTAATCCCAGGCATACAACATCTTCCATACGCATCAAGGAAGCCAAAATCCATTGCCACAGGGGTTTTTGTATCATTAGTGGAAGAAGCAGTTATTGCCACACTTGAAGATCTGGGAGAAGCTATTGAAGACAGAGAGGAACCTGCGGTATTCCAATAAGGGGAACAAGACACCCTTATGATCTTGGGATCAGACTCTGGTACAAGACACAGAGGGGAAGGCAGTGGAGGAGGCGGAGGTGAAGATGAACCAACAGAATCAGAGTCGGGACCGTTAGATTCTAAAAGAGAGGAGGAGGATGAAGAAGAAGAAGAGATGGTGATAGTGTCAGTATCTTCATCCCTCCATTAGTGATCAAAATCTCTCTTTCTGCATGCATTTTAGGTGTCTCATCTGATCAGCTACATTCCATTAGGTCATGGATCAACTGATGCTAGTGGTTCATTATCAAATTTCCCTCATGGTTTTTACCTACTCGCCTATTTTCACAAATTCAGGTAATTTACAGTCATTTTTTATCATTACACTTGCAGAAGTCATTTTAGGGTTTTCAAGTCTCATTAGGTCTAGGGTTTACCACCATAGTCTTCAAAAACCAAATAAGAGGTCAGAAGTCACATGAGGCTGATCAATAAGTTCATAAAATCACAAATTTTACTGATGATTTGCTCCATAAAGGGTTTTTACCTCAAAACTCTGTTTTGAGGTGAAAACAGGGTTTTTCCATTTCATGTACAAATTGTATGTAATTTTATTATTTTCATATGTAATAAAGCATCATCTACAGCCCTTGGTCACCTTGCCAAACTCCAGCACTCCAGCTCCTGCAAAAGAAACAAAAACATCCAAGCATCAGTCCATCAAATGACAAAAAAGAGCCAAACTGCAAAAACAAAGTTTTTTAAAAAGCAAAGTGAAAAGGAAACTTTAGAAAGTGGGTTTTCTAAATGAAAAATTAAATTCAGTTGCATATAAAGGGATCATTTGTGGTAGAAGACTTCATTTGTGCTAAAGGTGAGAGAGAATAAGAAGAAAATCATGTTTGAGGAGAGAATATACAAAATTGCAACAAAATTCAAGTTTTTTCTTGGCGCGACGCACCTGGGCATTGGCGCAGCGCAACTGCCAGGTGCTACGCACTGGGCACAAGAATTTCAAAGGATTTTCAATAGGCGTGGCGCACCTGCCAGGCACTATGCACCTGGGCATTGGTGCAGCGCACAAGCCAGCCAAGCTTAAAATTCATGCCATTGATTTTATAAAGTTCCAAAATTTGCAAATACCATACCTTTAAGTAATTAAATCCTCCCATTTTCCATAACAATAGATTTTTTCATCCTTGATGGTCATTTGAATGGTGAAAAATCAAACCCTAAGTTGCTTCACAATTGTCTTGCAAAACTGTCTAGGGTTTTGTTGTTCTTGCAGTTTTCACTCCCTTGTGATTATTTTCCTATATCCCATCCCCCTGCACTAAGTTTCCCTAAATCCCTTCCTCTTTCCCTCTCCCATTGACACTCACCTTACTCCCTATGACCACCAAACCCTAAACCCTATACATAATTCCTAAGCATTAACCCTATCCATTCCCCAAACCCTAATTCTCATTTCCTAAAACCTATACATTCCCAAAAACCCTACTTCCATCATCAAAACCCTCATTTACATTTATACTATCATTCAACCTCTCAAATCCCAAAAAGAAAACAATAGTCACCCTATACTTGAAAAAATCTCTTCATACTCATCATTCTACACTCCACATTTGCAAGCATGGAAATAGATTCAACATATGAGAGGGATGATGAAACTATTAGTGATTCTTCCCATGAGGTTCATGTCGCCATTCAACTGAGTGTACCATCATTCAGATGGTTTTCATCATCATGTCAGGTTCCAATGGGTCATTTTATACCTTGTTCATGCTTTAGTTGTGCCTAGGTAAGGTTCATTTCCCTCTCCTAGGGTTTTGAAGGTAATTTCTCTTGGATGGTCAAATCATCAAAAATATTGTATCCTTATGTTCATAGACCTTCCCCTATCCTTAATGTATCTTACTAAACACTTCTCATCACTAATATCCATCAAATTCCTCATTTTCGCACAAACCCTAGTTTATTGCTACAATTTGACAATTTTCTAGGCTAGGCCTGTGTTTTTCCCTTTTGGACCCCTTCCCCTCACTCAGTCTTTGAAATTCCACTTTCCCCTACTTCCTAACATCCCTCCCTACTTCCAAAAATTTTCTCAAGAATTTAGAATCCCCTTATCCCTTTCATTTCACTTCATTTTGACAAATCCTCTGTTCCACACATCGGGATAGGTTTTACTCAAATGATGTTTGTGAGCATGAAAAAATGATATTGGAAAATGTGAGAGAGGTTTTTGTCCATAATAGGCCAAGAAATAAAAACCTCATTCAAATTTTACACAAGTTTCATGGTTTTAGAGAAATGTCAAAAATACAATTGCCTCAGGAGAATTCATGCACCTTTGAAGTGACCTTGGGAAAATCAATATTTCCCCTAGCTTGGTTGGCCAAATGACTTTATTGATGGGCCCAATGATAACTAGACACAAATATATTTCCAATGAGCTATCACGAGCTCAATTTTGAGTTGAGGAAGACCTTCAAACGTTGACTGCAACAGCACTCTGCCTTTGGGCAGCCTCATTTTGCATATTTTGACTAGTCTTGGGAGATTTGACTTTTGATAGGGAAAATGAACTCCAAATTTAAACATTAAAGTTTTGTTGGAAATTAAACTCAATAATCTTTCCAACAAGCTATCATGCACCCAATTTGGACACCGGGAAGGCCTCCAAAAGTTGATCTGAAAATGGCGCTATGCACAGAATCAGTGGCTTTACGCATAGAAAATTTTAACACAGGCTTTTCCAACAGGTGCGTAGCGCCACCTGGCACTCGCTTTTGATGGGGACCTACATTTGAAGAAAACTTGGAATTTTTGGATTCCTTATGAAAATTTATGCATGCTCAGAAATTACTAGGAAAGTTTGACAAGTTTTGGGTCACCTAAAGGGCCAAAAACAACTCAAAAATGCCCTCTTTGCCACTTTTTGGCCACACAGGAAGCAGTCTTGGGAGATTGCGATTTTGGATGGGTAAATGGACTCCAAATAAAAAAATTAAAGTTTCTCCAGAAATTACACTCACAGGGCTTTCCAACAAGCTATCCCGCACCTGATTTGGACCTCGGTAAGCCTTCCAAAATCAGCTTGGAAAAAGCACTATGCATAGAAAAAGTGGCACTATGCACAGGATGAAAAAGTGGCAATTTTGCTCAAAAACTCTGTTTTTCACCTAGTTTTCTTCTAGTTTGACTTTTTCTCTCTTATGGAAAAATTCATGATGTAATTTGATGTATTATGTTGTAAAAATGATAAAAATTTACTTGATAAAGTAGATACATCACTCGTAGGTGGTTTGGAGTTGAATGAATCAGTTTCCTAGGTTTAAGAGGCAAGCTGTTCCACTGCCTATTTTTGTGTTCCTAGTTTAGATATGGTTGAAACCACACCTCTTCTCATGGATTTGACCCCTAATGGATAGCACGGGTGGTTTGGAGGTCTATATCATGTGTTTTTTCGATCATTTGTAAAGGTTGGACTTTTGTGAATGCTTTGAGCATTATTGTACATCATCTCTGCAGTTTGGCAAGGAAATAGACCAGGGTTTGCAACATTTTGTGGGATTCTTGTGGCAAGGTGACTCAGTATTGTTTTTCCTTCTGTGATTCAAGTTATCATGTACTTATGTGTGCCATTATCTCTCTCTTTTAAGCTTAACTAAATGAATCAAGTACAAAGGTGGAAATTATTGATTTTGCAGTGCTCTACCTTAGGGTTTCTTTAGTTTTACATGGTTTCTATTGTTTGAAGAGGACTTTCATGCCCTCTCCAACTCCTCACCAGTCTTAAAACTCTCCATTTCATTTATTTCAAAGTACTAAATCACTTGCCTACCTCGCCCCATAGAAACCTCTGCAAAACTGAGCTCATTCCCTGGACCCAAAACTACCTTTCACATATGATCCAGAAAACCACCATTAAACTCAATTAAACTCCTCTAACTATATACCTAGCCTAAAATTAGTCTTTATATCAGTCATCTCAAGCTTTATTGGCCATATTTTCTTGAGATTGACAAGGAGAGAGCCCTCTCCTGACCTGCTAGGGCTAGCTACCAAGTTAAGTGTGGTTTGATGTTACCCTAGAGCTACCTTTCTCAGCTTGAGGTAGATTTAGGCCATAACAGATGGCTGAAAAAAATATGGAATGGATGACTCAGGGACCATTGGCTCTCCTGGGTGCTTTTCACATGATGCCAAAGTAAGCGAAGAGAATGAACATCAAGTTCAACCTTGATAGCATGGTGAAGGCAGAAGACCATTTGGACAACTTGTACCTATAGATGAAGACCCTTGAGGTACGGTATGACAACGTAACATGTAGATTGTTTCCATGTACCTTGGATGGTCGCGCAACTGCATGTATCACAACCTTCCACCAAACTCCATACAGAACTGGGGTGCATTCAAATGCATGTTCCTTGAAATGTTCGCTGATGACAAGACCCCAACTATGTTACTCAAAGAATTAGGAAGCCTAAAGATGGAGGGGAAAGAAAGGGTAAAAGACTTCAATCAGAGTTTTATACGTATATTGAAAAAATTTCCAGTGGACACTAAGGCTCATGACTCCATCATTGTTGATTACTATACATCCACACTGCCGACCAGCATTGCGCAGTTCGTCAAGTGAGCTGCGAAACCAAAACTCTTGGAAAACTGCGAAGAGGCTATTGTTGTTGAGAAAGATCTATGCACGATTGGATTCATCAAGGGTGATGAACCAGAAAAGGACTCCAAATACGTGAGCAGGAATTCCCAAGTAATGGCGAGCAAGGGAAGATACAAGGAAGCAAATGACATTGAAACCCTCACTCGCCTCGTTAAGAACCTTGACAACAAAAGTGTTCAAGCTTAAACAATGGAAAATGGACACATCTGCAAGCGACCATCCACCCAGATAGAGACATGGAAGCATCTCATCAAGCAGCAACTGGTTCACTCCAAAAATTGTGTATAGCTCTATGTTCCACATCGAACAATGCTCAGATCCTAAGTTTTGTTCATTCCATGAAGAACATCACCCCGAGAACTCTCATTTAGATTGGAAGCAAGTCACAAGATCTGTATGCAGTCATACATTCAATGTGGAAAATAGTATGTAGGAGTATCCAGAAGACATTGATAATGATGAAGAGGTTGCACCTGATGAAGCATCAAGTTCTGGGCATGTGGTGAACACGTATCAGTGTTTGCAAGCAAGGCCCAAGATGACACTGAGAAGCAGCCCCAAAATAAAAATGATCATTACAACCTTAGGAGTAAAGGGGCTCCCCTTACACTTGGGGAAGCACAAGAGAATATGAGATTGTTGTTGAGGAAGGTTGGTCCACTAGCTACCCCAAAGCGAAAAACACAAAACAAGTCCACGAATACAAAGGCAGACAAGAGTATGTCCATAAGAAGAAAACTATAGAACACTCCGTCAGACAACACGAACACCAATTCTACCCCGGACACCTTGGTGATTCTACCACCTCTAGACTACAACATTGTAGATTACATGAAGAAAACTCAATCAAACATCAGTTTGTTTGAGCTAGCTAAGATCTAGAGTCAGCGAGACATCCTGTTGCACACATTGGAATAGACAGCAATGGACATCGCAGCCTCTACCATCAAGGGAAGAAGAACACCTCTTGGATCACTTTCCACTGTGCTTAACACACTCTGGATGGAAGAATAAATCTTAGGTTTCCCTCCATTCTTGCTATCATTTGAAATTTTTAACTACAATGTTCACAACTGCTTGGTTGATTATGGCATGGCAGCCAACGTCATGCCACTCTCCATTGCTAAAAGGATCAATGCACAATGGAGAAAGACATCCGCGCAAATCATACAACTTGATTGAACATCAATATTAGCCATGGGTGAAATTGAAGACATGATCATTCGACTATCTCATGATAGTCGAGTCCACCAATGCATCAACATAATGGTTGTGGACATACTGGAAGCATACAGTCTACTACTCAGCAGAGACTAGTTCAGAAAGTTGGATGGATATTTTGCTACAGACTAGTCACACATGTGGCTTCTATATAAGGGAAAATGCAACAAAATCCAAGTGTTATCCGAGAGGTATATGAAGCACAATGTCACCCCCCTTAATGGTGAGAATGAGCCATTGGCCTTCACAAAACTCATGTTTGGAAAATGCCTCTTGGAAACAACGTTGAGGTGTTATCCTACATGGCTAGCTCCAACCCCCTGTTGCAGCTTCAGATTTTTGCTGCCCGAACATGGCGGATAACCACCTAGTCCGGACCTTAAGACAACTCCTTTTCTATTTAAAGTGGTGGCTCTGACTGGGGATAATGGGACGAATTTCCCAGTGTGGGTTTTAAGATGAGAGTGGGTGGTTCATGAGTAATTGCAATAGAATAATGTTAATCTAAATGATCTATTCTATTATGCAAATATCTAACTAACTTATTCTAATATAAACCCGGGAATTTCTGTATGGTATGTGATCTACAAATATATCTTCTTAACATGTGATAATAAAGATCAATCACGCATAAACAGAGATGATAACATATAAGATAATTTATTTGACTAAATAGTTAGTCAAAGAAATTTATAAAATATATCACATATATGATGAATTATATATGAAAATCAACAATTTCAGCTAGGCATCATACAATAGTGAAATTAATGCTTAATCAGAAAGGATAAATCTCACATACAATTCATGAAAGTAAAGAGTTGTCACTAATTAAATAAAAATAGAATCAATCATACAAGATAATAGTACCTTATGTGCGAAGTTTTGCTCATTTGACTAATGACATGGATCAACTTCTTTCTTCCAATCAAATTATATCCCAACACAATAGTGCATAAATAAATGAAAGTAGTCTGATATCTACAAGAAATGATCATGTTCCATAATTTCACCAAAGCATTCACAAACTTACAGTAGTGCATTCTTTGTAAAAATTTTTGATAAAATTCTAGACCCTTCTCTAAATGCATGAGAAGGGTATAAATACTATCCTAAATAATGTACAAAAATAGATTATACAAAATTTGAGGAGCTTTCAAACAACATTCCTCCTAACTAGTTAACTAACTCTAAAAATAAACAGTTGGTTGATGAGAAAAACTAAGAAGATGATTTGTTGTCTTCTAGCTTGTCCTTCAAATTGCATATATCGGTCATTGGTTTGAGTTGAGGAAGTGCCCTGAAATATATCCTGAGCTGTCTTGAGAAAATCGCATCAGTGAGAGGTGGAAACATCCATTGAGACGAATGAATTGAGCAATTAAGGGTCATGATTTGGCTATGCGACTTCACGAGGTATTGCCAATGTGAATCCCAATTGGTCTTGATCAATTTTCCGATTGCCTGTTTTTGAGCCTCTACCTTTTCCTACCAGCTTTTATGCAAAGCACCTAAATCAAGCATTTCTTTTAGATTTCCTTCCTTTACCAGTTTGGTGGTGTAAGTTCCTATACCAATAGGTTTCATTTTTCATGATTGACAGTGGAAGTGCCAAATATGTTCATCTTTGATGCTACAAAGGTTCCATATTTTCTATGCAGATACACAGAATTAAAAAAAAAAAAAATGTGAAGAGGGTATGCCCTAAAAGAATTATCAAAGGGAAAAAAGAGTAAATTGGTCAGTAAGAAAAATAAAAAGGAACCCCAAAGAATGACCAGGAAAGTGGCCACTCAAAATGCCACTACTATCTTATTTGCAATTCCAGAATGTGCAAGTATTGCTATTTATCACTGGATGGGTAGCCCAACAGTTCAATGTGGACCATGCCATGTTTAAATTGATGTTGTAGAATAGCGAAAGAATGTCTGTCGAAACAGCTTAAGCTTGGCAGATGAGTAGCTAGGTAGAGAAGTTAAGGAGCCCAACTGCTTAATCTAGGCCCTTGGAAGAAATAAGGGTACATTTAGATAGGAAGGCAATCAAAAGAAAAGAGGACAATCAAGGTTTGAAAGTCTAAGTGCACCCATTCAAAAGGAAGAAAAAATGTTAGGTGTATTAGGCTGGGTAGGTAGTTTGAGGTTGCAGAAGCAAGGTTTTGATCACATGATGTATTATCCAATCAGAGCTCATCTCATCAATGATAGAAATGTCAAAGCAATGGTTTAATGGCAGAACTATGGAAGCATGTCTAACTCCCTTTCACACACCCCCCCCCCCCCCCCCAAAACTTTCTTACTAATACCCCCTTGAGGACCTTGGCATCTGCCCAACTAGTCCTGTTTTCACTTCATTCTTGAGAGATATCAAGTCAAGTTTTGGCTTTCTTTAATAAAAAGAAGCCACATTTCTTGTGTAAAATCACTCCTCCACATTCCTTTCACTTCTGATGTCTAAGTTTCAGTTTGTAAACTTAGCCTCTCCCCTACTCTTTCACCTCACAAACTCATATTAACTTCTAATTTTATTATGTAGCTCCCTAAACTATGTTCCCACCCCTATTTTTACAAAAAATCATATAAAAACCCCAAAAAAATACTAAATATCCTACCCTAAAGCACTATAGCTTTGTAACATAGTTTTGGGAAATAATAGTCCATTTGGGACTATTATGAACCCTTCCGCGTCCTAACCCTGGGATTAATCTAACCTTTGGTTAGGTTAATAGCCTATACCTGCTCCTCTACCCATCAAAACCTTATAGTTTTGCCCCTCCGCTGTCATTTTCCTAAGATTTAGTGTTTAAATGTTTTAATTAAACATTAAACTATTGTTTCCCCCTGCATGAACCCAACCCATAAACCCGCGTTAACCAAAGTTTTTCACCCAACATGGCGCATTATTATTTTAATATTGGGGCGGGTCCCGCGCCTAACAGTCTGTTGCCTCCCCCACCCCGTCTGCCGTCCGATTCCCCACACCACAGATCAACGGTGGGCGGTCGTTCTTGCTCCCCGATTTGCTGGAGGATAACGTCCGGGGGATGGGCAGTTTCCCTGTTGTATCCCCGCTATGTGTCGTCCTCCCAGCGTGTTCAGAGGCCCCTCCCCCAATACCGCCTATGTTGAAAAGTGGTGTGGGAGGAAACCAGAAACCACTCTCCGCCCACGTCAGCACCACGTCGCCGCTCACGTCACCTCCGCGTCCCCGCCGCTGCTCCGTGTCACTGCCACTTCATCCACCTGCGTCCCCACCCTGCCACTGTGTCCTATGCCACGTCGTCACCCCGCCAGCTACCACGTCACCCTACCGTACCCGAGACCCGCCGATGACGTCATGCTGACATCATTGGTAAAAAAGCGCCAAATATGCCAAATTTTTATAAAAAACACGCGTTTCGACCATTTTTTAGTCATTTTCATTAGTCGTGTGGGAGAGCTGCTTCAACCGTTTTTTGTCCGTTTGCATCCAGAATTTAAATTCAATCAATTGCGCCATTGCTGTCTCCAAATTTGCCGCCATTATTCACCATTGCACTAGTCCAGTTGCCCTCGGTGCCATTTTAACGAGGTATTTGCCCAATTTCGCCTGTTTGCCCCTGTTCTTGCCATTTTTCTCCGTTTTACATGCTTAAAACCTGCCAATTCCTAAATTCAAATCACTCATACGCCTAAATATTGGCCAAACTCACTCATTACTCTCCCCCGTTAGAAGAAAACCTTGCCAACCCTCGTCCATTCACAAATTCATCATGGGAAACCATTTTAAAGCTCGGGTTCCCGACAAAATTCAATAACAGCTCAGCATTATCATTTTCTGCCACATTCCACTCAAAAAACTTAAGTAAATGCTGACAATTATCCCCTTTCCCCTCTGCATTTTGCCCACAGTCTTTTAATCCACAAAACTCATCAAGGAGAAGAGAAACTGGTCTGAAAACTCTGCAAAATTTGTCTCTTTCATCATAGTTTCAGACAATCAAGACTGTTGTCACATTTAAGCTCAGTCCCCAGTTCCTTTGCTAATCCTCACAAGCAATTTTGTTCAACCAGTTGTTGCCTTAATCTTTATTTCAAGCATAAGCTCAGAAAATTTTAGAATGGCCACTCCAACAGCTCTAAACATCACTCCTATGAATCCACCAAACAAAGAGCTTGAAGCCATGCCCCTAGCTGATAAAGATTACCTCATTCAAGATTTGGTTGGGGACAGGAACCACTTGCAAACCTTCTGCCAGTTAAGAAACAAATTTTTGAGCAACTGTGACATGTATGGCATATGGGAGTCTAATTTACCTTTTTACTTCCTCCCCTCTATTAATATTTTTCCTGAGATTATCCGTCTGTGTGCTGAGAACTTGAGCCAACTCAGAGAGCTGTGAATTCTCCATCTGGGAGCATACTTTTTCATATTACCCCTGACTCTATCAACCAGATGTTAAACTTCAAACAGACCCAGCTATTGTTTCCTTTCTATGAACTACTTTCTAGATGAAGGCTCCAAGCTCTCCAGCTCTGATATTGCAAGAATTGCCAAGACATTCATGAGGGCAGACCGCCAACCTACTGAGCCACCTCCATTCCTATATGTCAACTTCAATGAGGTGGGCAAGCTGCTTGTAGATATGATCTCTTATGTGCTGGGTTTTAAAACAAGTGAGTACATTGATGAAACAGTGCTGGTTTTGCTGTCTGCATACAGCCTAGGACAACCCCCTGTTGTCAAGTATAACTATGCCAAGTTCATAGCCAATAAAATGCATGATCAACTAGTGAAGCTGGATAGGGAGGGAATCTTTAAATATTCATCATATATCTATCATTTATTCATGTATTACCAGTCTCAATGCTTCCAATGCCCCATCAAGAAGTTGGATTCTAAGGGTGAAAGAAGGTCTGTCATCTTTTGGTCATCAATATTTCATGAGGTTCAAAACTCTCCATTCTCCTACTGTGAGTTCATTGACCAATTTGTATACCCAGTCTCTTGTCTCGTAATGAGAACTCCTCCTCCTAGATTATCATATGACATGCATAAGATCTTGCAGCTGTCCAAGAATTACAAAATAGGTGATTGGTATCTCTACTAAAATCAGACTGTCATTAGAATCTATGGCTGTGAGCTTTGTCCTTACAGGCTCCCAAGATATGTACCAATGAGACTTTTTGCCTTAGAATATTACAGGCAACTCATCAATTCAGACCTCACTCATTTTCACAGTGCCAAGAAGAAAGCTCGCCTAAAATTTAGAGACCATCTAGGCCCCTTTATTATGAACAAGAAAGAGGGTTGGCAAGATACTGACCAAATATTAGGGCAGAAGCTCAAGTTGAAAAGAAGTTTTTGGTGGGTTCCTTATGACCCGGATGGCTTTATTAGTGCCAGAAGAGTTAAATATAGCCTGACAGCATATGAGCATTGTAGAGTCCCATAAATTGAACAATATGCCAACCAAGATGAGTGGCTGGCAGGGACACTAGATGAGGAGTTTACTCATGAAGAAATTATGGAGCAAAATGTCAAAGATCTAGAGAAAAACTCTTAACTTCGATTCTTTTGACCAGGTAACTTTCAAACTACCACAGCAAGTTGGAGAAGGTCCATCTACAGCTCCAACTTCACAAGCTGCCCAACAACGGTCTACACCAGCAACAGGTACAGCAAAAGGAAAAGAGCCAATGGATGCAGAGCAAGAAATGGTTGCAGAACAACCTACCACCTCAAAGGAGCAAACTCAAGAACAAGCTCCTCCACAGCAAACGGAGGCACTACAAGTGCCAATATTCCAAACTCCTGCTAATGGAGAAAGAGGTAAGAAGCGAGACCAAGAGGAATCCACACCTGCTAGTGGGTCTACACAGCAACCTGAAGCCAAGAGGCAAAGAGTTGATCCTCCAGTTGAGGAGGAAATTAGTGAAGACATCCTAGAAAGTCCAAGGAGAGGAAGGGAAGCAAGCCAACACACACCTACTAGCTCTTTCCAGCAAGAGCAAGAGAGGCAGCATGGCATGGAGGTATCCTCCTCAACACAACAGAGCAAGCGACCACCTAGTATCAAAACTGCTTTCATGGAAATCAAGGCTCAAAATGAGCTATTAAGAGTACTGTTATATGATCAGTTTCTTAAGGAAACACCTGCCAAACAGCAGAGGTTGATGGCAGCATATGACTTCAAAGAGGAAAAAATGATTCTCAGCCACTTCAAGCCCAAGGTACAGCAGCCACAGTCAGCTGCAGATTATGTCAAGACAAATTTAGAGGTCCTGGCTAAGGACATTCACCCGATGGATCAAATAGAGCTGCATAAGCAAACGGGTGAGATGGTCTATGCCACCCTAGCAGATAAGGCCATGCTGGCCCATGAATTGAAGGAATCTTTGAAGAATACAAATACTCAGCTAGATTTGGAAAGATTGTCCTCCTTAGCCAAAGACAATAGAATTAAAACATTGGAGGACATTATTGTGGACCTAGGACATGATCCCAAGGACCCTAAGGGTGTCAGAGCCCTTATGAAGAAAAAAGAAGATGATATTGCTGCCCTTAGAAAACAATTGGGGTTGTCTTCTACTATGCACCCGCAAACTGCAGAGCTGGTGCAAGAAAAAGATGCTGAGGATACAATGGATCTACTGATGAGAATGAATGAAAGAATAATTCAGATGGAGAAAGAATTGGAAAGAGCAGTGCAAGGCAAGCAGGGAGAGTCGACCTCCCAGCCACCTCAAATAGTTCCAACTAATGTCCCTGTTCCTCTTACACAAGCAGCAGTGATCCCTCCTATCATCCCAGCATCTACAACAACTTCATCCACCACAGATGCTACAGCAGCAACAACAACAACAACACCTGAATCTAGCATGAGCATGGATGAAATGATGAAAGCTGTCAAGGAGCTAGAACTTCAGGCAACAGAGATAAAAGAGGCCAAGGAAAAGCTGGCCAAACTAGAAGTGAGCTACGATAAGTCCAAGGTGACAGTAGCTAAAAAAACAAGGGAAATTAAGGCCCTGAACGACAAAATAAAGGCCTTAGAGAAGGAGCTGAATTTGGAAAAAACTCTAGCTGAAATAAAAAAGATTTTGTGGACCAAAATTGGCCAATCAATCACCAGGAAATGGAAATCAATCCAAACAATGCATGAATAGATAGAATTAATAGGCCTAGCTCAATTTGAGAATTAGAGGGCTAGAGCAGCATTGGGAAACATGCCTGAGCAGGCTACCAAAATGATTCATTTCCTAAACACTCACACCAAAGAAGAGTTGGCAGCATTAGACATCAACAACAGGACAGACACTGTTCTGACAGCAAAAAAGGTGCTGACTTCAAGAAATTTTGTCCAAAGTCTAGAAAGAAAGTGTCAGGAAATGCAGACAGAAGTAGATGACTTCAAACTAAAGCTTGCAGCATTACAAAACAGAGGATTACCCAGCTTGTTAACCAGCGCTGAGAGACTGCTGACCCGGGAGCAGTATTCCACCAGGATGAATAATTTTATTACAAATCAGATTACAGCATCTTTAAGTTCCTCAGAAGAAGTAGGCCCTCCCTCTAGACAATCTCTATATGATAAATTAGAAAACCTGTTTTACATTGAGCATGAAACCAATCATCTTTTTGAGGTCATGCCCACTTTTTACAGATATACCGAGGCAGATGAGACATTAATAAAGATACAGAGACATCAGCTGCCTAGAGAAGATTGGTGGCAAGCAATGCTGGAAATTTTGCCCAAGTAATCTCGGTCTTTTTCCTCTTCGTTCAGCTTCAAATTTTGGTCAGATTTTGGTCATCTACCGGTCAGCAGAATGGAGTACGCTGGCACCAGACAAAGCATAAAGACAACGGATGGAGCAGGTCAAACCAATGACTCATCAAAGTGCTGGGACAACAAGCCCGAAAAATGCAAATTTGAATGCGCAGCCCCAGCCAACTCAGTTGGTCCCAAAAGTAAAAATTCTCTGACAGAATGGACAGCTAATCCACTAATATTTATTGCAACATTTACTTTCTTCATTTACTTCCTTGGAAGAGTTGGTGATGTAATTCATTACATGAAGACTCATCATCTAGATATTTTGTATCTTATTTTTGTATATATACGTCCCAATAGAATGTATTTGGGGTTGGTTGGTGGTTTTCTCTCTGAGGAGCTACACTGTAAATTTTTAGATTTTCTAATACAAAGAGCTGGTGAAGTTCATGGTCTCTGCACTGTCTGGATGTGAAAGTAATGAGCTGCGTTATGCTACAGAATTCTTGTGTTGTTTAATGGAACAATAAGTTTTTCTAAACCATGTTTTGTCTTTTCTGTGTTTGCCAAATTCACATATATGTTTCGTGATCTTAGCAATAGAGAAAAAGAATAGCTCAGGACTTGTTTGAATGCACCCTCTGCTCAATCTTTGTTTCTAAATTTTTTTTCTTCAGAATTGGTCATAAATATGAATTCTTAATTGATCATGTTTGCACTGATTCTTTCATTATGAATGATGTTTAGGAATTCTTAATTGCTCCTAGATAATATTCTCACACTTTCCCTCTATCAGCATAGTGAAATATCCTTGACTGCCTTTCATTCCATGATTTCATGCCATCAATTCCCAGATTTGAAGATTTGTTTCATGGATACCTGTCTGGCTCTGTAGAATTACCTCTTCCACAACAAGCACTTCAGCAGTACACAATCATTGACTCCATTCCCAATGGTCTACGCTATTATGAAAACTGCATATCAGTTCTATTTGAAATCATCATCCAGCCAAATTTAAAACAAAACCCTGTACATCATAACTAGCCTAAAATTACTCCAAAATAAAGCTAAAACATAAAGAGAGAGCCCTCTCTAGTTGTAGGTAGGCTAGGACCTGTAGCTAAAAGATTGGTTAGTGGTTACCTCGGCCGTATTCCCTTAGGAGCCAGGGAACAACCTGAGTGATAACATCATTGGCGACTCCGCTGGGGATTAGAATGAATTTTTCCAATTGCTGTCTATTCCTTAAAACTACAGATGAAGCCTTAATGTCAGCCAGAAAGCCTTTGTAACTGTTCTTGCTTTCCATTTACAAGATTAAATAAAAGCTGCTTCAGTCAATCTTCATTCTAGTTTTAAGCTGTAAACAGTTGTTCCAAAAATTGACCATTTTCCTTCTAATCTGAAATATTCCCAGAAAAATACCAAAAACAAATTTGGAAGCTGGCTCCAAAGAAGAAAACTCATTATACCAGGTCAAATCCTGACCCAGATCCTCCAACTATTTTTGAAAATCCTAATTTAATCCCTAAGATCCTTAGGAAACAAGAGGAACAAGAAGATCTTGCTGATTCTAGCCCTGAAGCAGTTCAGCAAAGTTATATTCCAACCCCTGCTAAACCTTCAGTCCATCCTCACATTGCTCCTTCTTCTCCTTCTTCCTCATCCACCTCTCAAAACACTTTCTCTGCACCTCCATCCACTACACATATTTCAACTCCATTCCCCGCAGTTCCAGCTGTCCCATTTCTTCTTGTTGTCCCATTTGTCCCTATAAATATGGCAAATAGATATGCCCCTTTACAGTTACCTGGAAATCCTGGGGCTATGCCTCAAGATTATCAAAGTAATATTACTTATTTTGATGGTACTCGTACATATACTGCCCTACAACATACAAAGAAAATGCAAGACTACTTTGAGAATTATGAAATTGACGATGATGATGTGAGAATGAAAATTTTTGTCTAAAGTTTAACAAGTGAAGTATGAACTTGGTTTAGAGCACTTGCTGCAAATTCAATAGCCAATCCGGACACTCTTTACCAAACATTCCTCAATAGATGGGAAAAGAAAAAAGATCCATTGCACATTTTATCTGAGTATGACACTATAAAAAGAGGCCCACAAGAAACTGTCCTAGACTATTGTGCAAGATTCAACAATGTCTACAATGCCATTCCTCAAAACCTTAGACCTCCACCTGACTTAGCCTTAATCAAATTCCTTGATGGATTTGATTCTAACATGGCATATCAACTGAGGGAAAGATCCCCCCCAACCTTAGTAGATATGCAGAATATAGCAGTTAGTGTAGATGCAAACCTAATCGCTAAAAGAAACATGGCAAGAGCTAAAAGAAGAACAACTTTCAAAGAAGAACATTTAGCTTTTGAACAAAAATTGGATTCAATCATCAAGGGTATGGACAGACTTGGGGATAGGATGGAAACCATTGAAAGAAAGTCATCATGGGAAGGTCAACCAAGTATTGCTAGAAACCCAAACTTTAGAAAGAATCAAAATCCAAATGTTGGAAGGGCTGGTCCCGATTAGAACATCAGACCTCCTTTTCAAGAAAACTATGTCGAAGCCTCAAAATCTAGTGAACCAACCGAGGACCCTCACATCAACTTGATGGGTTTGGACAGTGAACACCAAGTCTTTCTAACACAAGAAGATCAAGAGGCCCATAATTTCAATCAATTTCAAACCAAATCAGGAGAGTCATTTGATTTTAGGGAAGGCTATGATGCAGCAGTTTATGAGGTTCACAAATAGTACAAGTTGAGGAGCAGAACCATAGATGTGCCTGAAACTATAAAACCAAAGGATGTTAAATAGCCAAAGAAAGTAAAAGATAAAGCTGCTCTCACAAAATTCTCTGATAAAACAAACCCAAACCCAAGAGAAGTCACTGTGGAGGACATATCAGATGTACAACCCTCTAAAAATCAGCCATTCTCATCCATCCCCTCAGAAGAAAATTCAAACAGCACTCCTAAAAATAAGTTCAAAACAGACCTAGTTCAAAACCGTACTCATGATGAAGAAAAGGTCGCTGAAAATTCAGCTAAAAAGGAAAAACTTGCTACCTATAATACAAAGATTCAGATAGAAAAACCTTTTAACTTGGAAATAGAAATAGGTAAGCTGAAAATAGCTATTCCCCTCTCTGAATTAGCCAAACATGAGATATACAGATAGCAAATCAATAGGTCACTCCAAATACCAGACAATAGGGATGCTGTAAATTTTTTAGATGATCAACCTGAATTACTTTTCGGTCCTCAGGTTAATGGAAAAACATCTAATGGAAGAGTTCCTCCATTTTATGTGAGTTTAAACATTCATGACAAAGTGCTCCATAATGCAATGTTTGATTCAGGAGCTTCCCATAACCTAATGCCTAAATCTGTGATGGAAAAACTAGACCTAGATATCACAAGACCATACAAATATTTTTTTTCATTTGATTCCAGCCAAGTTAGGTGTCTAGGCCTAATTAAAGACTTGTGTGTTTCCCTGGTCCAATACCCAACCAAAACAATTCTGATGGATGTGGTGGTAGCTGACATTCCACCCAAATACGGTATTCTTTTATCAAGATCTTGGGGGGGCAAACTCCAAGGATCCTTGCAATTGGACATGTCCTATGCCACTATTTCAGTCTTTGGACAGCCAAAGAGATTGTACCATGAAACACTAATGAAATATGTCGTGAGTTGTCAAGAAAAGTCCCAAAACTTTCCCATCTACTCTATACATTCTGATATGGACTCGTTCATTTTATATAATGTCAACATGTGTCCCAAAACTGATGCTAAACTCCTGATAACAACACAACCAGAGGGTATAGATGAACAATCTGCTCCCCAAGATAAAAAAACTGTTGATATGAGTGATGCAACAAATGAAAACGACACATCATATGATTTACAGGAACCCAATCTGCCCACTAAACAAATTTCCAAAACTCTCAATGCAAGTCATAACCAAGAAATCCTATGGTATTTGGAGTTCGATGGATCAGTAAACAAATTGGGAGCAGGGGCAGGGGTCTGGATCCACAATAGGAAAAATGAGCATGCTGAGGGTCATGCATATAGGTTAAATTTCAGATGCACAAACAATATGGCTGAGTATGAAGCCCTTTTACTAGGTCTCAAACTGATCAAGAGTCTAGGGGCAACCAAGGTTTCAATTCTAGGGGATTCAGATCTAATTATACAGCAGATGAAGGGAAATTTTGTCACAAATGATCATAGGTTGAGAGTTTACAGAGGAGCAGCCATTGAAATACTTGACACCTTCTCAGAATCTCAACTCACCAAAATCTCAAGAGAGCATAATTTACATGCACATAGCTTGGCAACTTTTGCCAGGACATGCAAGCTACCATTTGAGCCTAACCACCATTTCACAGCTGAAATCAAACATAGGTCTGCTGTCCCAGATAATGTCAAAAATTGGCAAGTCTTTGAAAGTGACACACAAATAAATAACTTCCTGACTTTGAAGGAAGAATTCTCTAGCATCAACATTGATACTAGCACTGTGGATGATCAACAACAGACATATAGAATTGAACAACATATATCAGCTGAAACAACAAATCTGATTTTGCACCCAACCATTTTTGATGTCAACAATTTACAAGAGCTGAAGCAAACAGATTTAGATGAAGTAGCTGAGGCAGAAGCTGAAGTAATTGAATTAAAAGACAATTTTCTGCCCATAGGTTTAACCCCTTTGGAGGATTTATTCGATTCAAATGACATCTCAAGGAAGTCAAAATGCAACCACTAAACACTGAAATTGAGGACTGTAACTTTGGAACCACACAAAATCCCAGAATGGTAAAACTATCCAAAGCATTGCCTGCTAATCAAAAATTGAAATACATTGACTTGTTTAAGGAATTCCAAGATGTGTTTGCCAGGATTTATGAGGACCTCAAATCTTATGATACCTCAGTCATCCAACATACTATACCTTTAAAAGAGAATCAAAAGCCTTTTAAACAAAAGCTTAGAAGGGTCAATCCCGTCCTCCTTCCCCTGATTGAAAAAGAAGTTAAACGAATGTATGAGGCTGGAATCATTACACCTATCAGGTTCTCAAATGGATTTCAAATCTGGTTCCTACTAGAAAGAAAACTGGAGAGATAAGATTGTGTGTTGATTTGAGAAATTTGAACAAAGTCTCTCTCAAAGACCATTACCCTTTACCAAAAATGGACCATATCCTACAAAGGGTAGTGGGAGCCTCTAGGATCTCATTGTTAGATGGATTCTCAGGATTCAATCAGATTTTAGTACACCCAGATGACCAAGACAAAACTGCCTTTACAACACCTTGGGGAACCTTTAAATATGTCAAAATGCCTTTTGGACTCAAAAATGCAGGGGCCACTTTTCAAAGAGCAATGGACATAGCCTTTGCCAAAGAAATCCATGATTTCCTAGTCATATACCTTGATGATCTTACTGCCTTCTCAAAATCAGACCAAGCACATTTAGAACATCTCAGACAAGTGTTCCTAATTTGCAGAAAATATGGCATATCATTGAATCCAAAGAAATCATTGTTTGGTCTAGAAGAAGGCAAGCTCCTAGGTCATATAATCTCAAAAGATGGCATTAGGATTGACCCAGATAGAATTCAAGCTATCCTTCAAGTTCCCCATCCAAGAAACATCAAAGAACTACAAGCGTTTCTAGGGAAGATTAACTTCTTGAGAAGATTCATTCCTAATTTGGCCGAGATCATAAGACTGTTAAACAATATGCTGAAGAAAGACTCTAAAGTAAAATGGACCCTGGAAGACAAACAAGCCTTTGAAGACATTAAAACAGCCGTAACAAAAACACCAGTCCTCACAAGTTCCAGGTTTGATAGAGATTTCATCATTTTTTTCCTTTGCATATGAGCATACAATTGCTGCTATCCTATTGCAAAAGGATGACCAAGGGTGTGAGAAACCCATTGCCTTTTTCAGCAAAGCTCTTAGAGATGCTCCCTTAAAATATCTGATCATGGAAAAACAAGCATATGCCCTTGTAAAAGCCATCAAGGATTTCAGAGTTTACATTCTATACTTGCATGTCATAGCCTATGTTCCAAATGCAGTGGTCAAGGACATTTTAACTCAAGAAGGAATTGAAGGCAAAAGGGGCAAATGGATTGCCAATATTTTGGAATATGATATTGAAATCAATCCTACCAAACTGATAAAAGGATAGGGACTAGCCAAACTAATGACTGAAACCAATTTCCAAGCCCTTGATATCAATGAACTGGACAATGAAGAGGAGATGGTGACTCCACAGATGAATCAAGCCTTTTTACAATCCCCTTGGTATGCTGATATATGTTTTGTATTGTTAAACCTACAAGCTCCTCCAGGGTTGTCCAAAACAAAAAAGAGATTTTTAAAAATGAAAGCATCTAAGTTTTGTATTATAGACAGTGCCTTGTTTTGGAAAAATCATGAAGGTATTTTACTTAATTGCCTAACATTGGATGAAACTGACAATGTCCTCAAGGAATTTCATGCAGGTGACTTCGGAGGACACTTATATTGGAAATCAACAGCTGATAAAATCCTAAGGGCTGGATTTTATTGGCCCTCCTTGTTTGTTGATGTGAAGAAATTTGTTGTCTCATGCCACAAGTGCCAAATCTTTGAAGGCAAAAGAAAGCTGTTACCTTTACCACTCAAACCTATTTCAACTGAAATACCATTCCAACAATGGGGTTTAGACTTCATTGGTGAAATCCACCCTTCATCCTCTGGCCAACACAGGTGGATCTCGACTGCCACAGACTATTTTACCAAATGGATAGAAGCCATCCCTTGTAGGCAAGCCAATGACTCTATTATCATGCAATTCTTAGAAACCAACATCTTGTCAAGGTTTGGTTGTCCAGATAAGATTATTACAGACAATGCTGCTGCTTTCAAATCCAAAAGAATGATTAACTTCTGCCACAAATACCACATGACCTTGGGCCACTCCACAACCTATTACCCTCAAGGTAATGGCCTAGCTGAGTCCTCCAACAAAAGCCTCATCAACATCATCAAAAAGGTCTTGGAGGAGAGAAAAAAGAATTGGCATAAGAAGCTCATAAATGCACTGTGGGCAGACAGATTGACCACTAAAAGATCTATCGGTACAAGTCCCTATGAATTGGTTTATGGAATGGAGGCAAAATTCCCTTCATCTTTGGGAATCCCTATAATCAAGTTGCTGCAAGAAATACAAGCAAAGCCTAATGATATCCAAAGAAGGATCAATCAAACTATTCACTTGCAGCAGACAAGAGAAGAAGTATATCAGAGAACCCAGATTCTACAAGATAAGCTCAAAAAAATCTTTGACAAAAGAACAAAAGCTGAAGATTTCTTCACAGGAAACAAAGTGCTGAGATGGGATTCCAGAAGAGAGGATAAAGGGAAACATGGCAAGTTTGATTTCCTATGGAAGGGACCGTATATTATTTATGTTGTACAAGGTAACAATACCTACTTCTTGAAGAGTTTGGATGGCACAGATAATGAGGAAGGCCCAGTCAATGGGAGAATGCTCAAACATTATTTTGATCCCCTTTGATGAGCATAGCATGACTGTATATTGTATATAAATATTTGTATTTATAGTAGTTTTATTTACAGCAGTTTGATAAGGAATCAAGTACAGCAAATTTTGAAGAGGAATCAGGAGACTGCACCATTTTTGATATATATTTTGAGTCTATCATAAGAAATCAAGAAAAGCACTTGGGAAGTATGAAGATGATGATAAATACTCAGAGAAACCAGCAGATATAGAGCTCTAATTTCAAACAGATCAGCTCAAAAGGTACTACATACAGGTTACAAAGATTCAGATCAATGATCTCCAAGACAAAGAAGTTTCAGACTACAACAAGAATGGAAAAATAAGGCAATCTGACCTGTTGTTCTTGGCTTTTCATTTGGAAAAGCCATCCCCAAGTGGAGCCACTGTTAGGTTCCTATACCAATAGGTTTCATTTTTCATGATTGACAGTGGAAGTGCCAAATATGTTCATCTTTGATGCTACAAAGGTTCCATATTTTCTATGCAGATACACAGAATTAAAAAAATGTGAAGAGGGTATGCCCTAAAAGAATTATCAAAGGGCAAAAAGAGTAAATTGGTCAGAAAGAAAAATAAAAAGGAACCCCAAAGAATGACCAGGAAAGTGGCCACTCAAAATGCCACTACTATCTTATTTGCAATTCCACAATGTGCAAGTATTGTTGTTTATCACTGGATGGGTGGCCCAACAGTTCAATCTGGACCATGCCATGTTTAAATTGATGTTGTAGAATAGCGAAAGAATGTCTGTCCAAACAGCTTAAGCTTGGTAGATGAGTAGCTAGGTAGAGAAGTTAAGGAGCCCAACTGCTTAATCTGGGCCCTTGGAAGAAATAAGGGTACATTTAGATAGGAAGGCAATCAAAAGAAAAGAGGACAATCAGGGTTTGCAAGTCTAAGTGCACCCATTCAAAAGGAAGAAAAAATGTTAGGTGTATTAGGCTGGGTAGGTAGTTTGAGGTTGCAGAAGCAAGGTTTTGATCACCTGATGTATTATCCAATCAGAGCTCATCTCATCAATGACAGAAATGTCAAAGCAGTGGTTTAATGGCAGAACTATGGAAGCATGTCTAACTCCCTTTCACCCCCCCGCCAAAGTTTCTTACTAATACCCCCTTGAGGACCTTGGCATCTGCCCAACTAGTCCTGTTTTCACTTCATTCTTGAGAGATATCAAGTCAAGTTTTGGCTTTCTTTAATAAAAAGAAGCCACATTTCTTGTGTAAAATTACTCCTCCACATTCCTTTCACTTCTGATGTCTAAGTTTCAGTTTGTAAACTTAGCCTCTCCCCTACTCTTTCACCTCACAAACTCATATTGACTTCTAATTTTATTATGTAGCTCCCTAAACTATGTTCCCACCCCTATTTTTACAAAAAATCATATAAAAACCCCAAAAAAATACTAAATATCCTACCCTAAAGCACTATATCTTTGTAACATAGTTTTGGGAAATAATAGTCCATTTGGGACTATTATGAACCCTTCCGCGTCCTAACCCTGGGATTAATCTAACCTCTGGTTAGGTTAATAGCCTATACCTGCTCCTCTACCGATCAAAACCTTATAGTTCTGCCCCTCTGCAGTCATTTTCCTAAGGTTTAGTGTTTAAATGTTTTAATTAAACATTAAACTATTGTTTCCCCCTGCATGAACCCAACCCATAAACCCGCGTTAACCAAAGTTTTTCACCCAACATGGTGCATTATTATTTTAATATTTGGGCGGGTCCCGCGCCTAACGGTCTGTCGCCTCGCCCACCCCGTCCGCCGTCCGATTCCCCACACCACAGATCAACGGTGGGCGGTCCTTGTTGCTCCCCGATCTGCCGGAGGATAACGTCCGGGGGATGGGTGGTTTCCTTGTTGTACCCCCGCTACGTGTCGTCCTCCCGGCGTGTTCGGAGGCCTCTCCCCCAATACCGCCTATGCTGAAAAGTGGTGCGGGAGGAAACCGGAAACCACTCTCCGCCCCTAACGTCAGCACCACGTCGCCGCTCACGTCACCTCCGTGTCCCCGCCGCTGCTCCGTGTCACTGCCACTTCATCCACCTACGTCCCCACCCTACCACCCTGTCCTATGCCACGTCGTCACTCCGCCAGCTGCCATGTCGCCCTGTCGTACCCGGGACCCTCCGATGATGTCATGCTGACATCATCGCAAAAAAGTGCCAAATATGCCAAATTTTTATAAAAAACACGCGTTTCGACCATTTTTTAGTCATTTTCACTGGTCATGTGGGAGAGCTGCTTGAGCCGTTTTTCATTCGTTTGCGTCCAGAATATAAATTCGACCAATTGCGTCGTTGCTGTCTCCAAATTCGCCACCATCATTCACCATTGCACCAGTCCAGTTGCCCTCGGCGCCATTTTAACCAGGTATTTGCCCAATTTTGCCTGTTTTCCCCTGTTCTTGCCATTTTTCTCCGTTTTACATGCTTAAAACCTGCCAATTCCTAAATTCAAATCACTCATATTCCTAAATATTGCCCAAAATCACTCATTACTCTCGCTCGTTATAATAAAGCCTTGCCAACCCCCGTCCATTCACAAATTCACCGTGGGAAACCATTTTAAAGCTCGGGTTCCCGACAAAATTCAATAACAGCTTGGCATTATCCTTTTCTGCCACATTCCACTCAAAAAACTTAAGTAAATGCTGAAAATGATCCCCTTTCCCCTCTGCATTTTGCCCACAGTCTTTTAATCCACAGAATTCATTAAGGAGAAGAGAAACTGGTCTGAAAACTCTGCAAAATTTGTCTCTTTCATCATAGTTTTAGACAGTCAAGACTATTGTCACATTTAAGCTCAGTCCCCAGTTCCTTTGCTAATCCTCATAGGCAAGTTTGTTCAAACAGTTGTTGCCTTAATCTTTATTTCAAGCATAAGCTCAGAAAATTTCAGAATGGCCACTCCAACAGCTCTAAACATCACTCCTATGAATCCACCAAACAAAGAGCTTGAAGCCATGCCCCTAGCTGATAAAGATTACCTCATTCAAGATTTGGTTGGGGACAGGAACCACTTGCAAACCTTCTGCCAGTTGAGAAACAGCTTTTTGAGCAACTGTGACTTGTATGGCATATGCGAGTCTAATTTACCTTTTTACTTCCTCCCCTCTACTAATATTTCTCCTGAGATTATCCGTCTGTGTGTTGAGAACTATGAGCCAACTCAGAGAGCTGTCAAGTCTCCATCTGGGAGCATACATTTTCATATTACCCCTGACTCTATCAACCAAATGTTAAACTTCAAACAGACCCAGCTATTGTTTCCTTTCTCTATGAACTACTTGCTGGATGAAGGCTCCAAGCTCTCCAGCTCTGAGATTGCAAGAATTTCCAAGACATTCATGAGGGCAGACCGCCAACCTACTGAGCCACCTCCATTCGTATATGTCAACCTCAATGAGGTGGGCAAGCTGCTTGTAGATATGATCTCTTATGTTCTGGGTTTTAAATCGAGTGAGTACATTGATGGAACATTGCTGGTTCTGCTGTCTGCATACAGCCTCGGACAGCCCCCTGCTATCAAGTATAACTATGCCAAGTTCATAGCCAATAAAATGCATGACCAACTAGTGAAGCTGGATAGGGAGGGAATCTTTAAATATTCATCATATATCTATCATTTATTCATGTATTACCAGTCTCAATGCTTCCAATGCCCTATCAAGAAGTTGGATTCTAAGGGTGAAAGAAGGTCTGTCATCTTTTGGTCATTAGTTTTTCATGAGGTTCAAAACTCTCCATTCTCCTACTGTGAGTTCATTGACCAATTTGTATACCCGGTCTCTTGTTTCCTAATGAGAACTCCTCCTCCTAGATTATCATATGACATGCAGAAGATCTTGCAGCTATCCAAGAATTACAAAGTAGGTGATTGGTATCTCTACCAAAATCACACTGTCATTAGAATCTATGGCTGTGAGCTTTGTCCTTACAGGCTCCCAAGATATGTACCAATGAGACTTTTTGCCTTAGAATATTACAGGCAACTCATCAATTCAGAACTCACTCATTTTCAAAGTGCCAAGAAGAAAGCTCGCCTGAAATTTAGAGACCATATAGGCCCCTTTATTATGAACGAGAAAGAGGGTTGGCAAGATGCTGACCAAATATTGGGGCAGAAGCGCAAGTTGAAAAGGAGTTTCTGGTGGGTTCCTTATGACCCGGATGGCTTTATTAGTGCCAGAAGAGTTAAATATAGGCTGACAGCGTATGAGCATTGTAGAGTCCCACAAATTGAACTATATGCCAACCAAGATGAGTGGCTGGCAGAGACACTAGCTAAGGAGTTTACTCATGAAGAAATTATGGAGCAAAATGTCAAAGATCTAGAAAAAACGCTTGACTTCGATTCTTTTGACCAGGTAACTTTCAAACTACCACAACAAGTCGGAGAAGGTCCATCTATAGCTCCAGCTTCACAAGCTGCCCAACAATGGTCTACACCAGCAACAGGTACAACAAAAGGAAAAGAGCCAATGAATGCAGAGCAAGAAATGGTTGCAGAACAACCTACCACCTCAAAGGAGAAAACTCAAGAACAAGCTCCTCCATAGCAAACAGAGGCACTACAAGTGCCAATATTGCAAACTCCTGCTAATGAAGAAAGAGGTAAGAAGCGAGACCGAGAAGACTCCACACCTGCTAGTGGGTCTACACAGCAACCTGAAGCCAAGAGGCAAAGATTTGATCCTCCAGTTGAGGAGGAAATTAGTGAAGACATCCTAGAAAGTCCAAGGAGAGGAAGGGAAGCAAGCCAACACACACCTACTAGCTCTTTCCAGCAAGAGCAAGAGAGGCAGCATGGCATGGAGGTATCCTCCTCAACACAACAGAGCAGGCGGCCACCTAGTATCATAACTACTTTCATGGAAATCAAGGCTCAAAATTAGCTATTAAGAGTACAGTTATATGATCAGTTTCTTAAGGAAACACCTGCCAAACAGCAGAGGTTGATGGCAGCATATGACTTCAAAGAGGAAAAAATGATTCTCAGCCACTTCAAGCCCAAGGTACAATAGCCACAGTCAGCTGCAGATTATGTCAAGACAAATTTAGAGGTCTCGGCTAAGGAAATTCACCCGATGGATCAAATAGAGCTGCATAAGCAAGCGGGTGAAATGCCACCCTAGCAGATAAGGCCATGTTGGCCCATGAATTGAAGGAATCTTTGAAGAATACAAATACTCAGCTAGATTTGGAAATATTGTCCTCCTCAGCCAAAGACAATAGAATTAAAACACTGGAGGACATTATTGTGGACCTAGGACATGATCCCAAGGACCCTAAGGGTGTCAGAGCCCTTATGAAGAAAAAAGAAGATGATATTACTGCCGTTAGAAAAAAATTGGGGTTGTCTTCTACTATGCACCCACAAACTGCAGAGCTGGTGCAAGAAAAATATGTTGAGGATACAATGGATCTACTGATGAGAATGAACGAAAGAATAATTCAGATGGAGAAAGAATTGGAAAGAGAAGTGCAAGGCAAGCAGGGAGAGTCGACCTCCCAGCCACCTCAAACAGTTCCAACTAATGTCCCTGTTCCTCTTACACAAGCAGCAGTGATCCCTCCTATCATCCCAGCATCTACAACAACTTCATCTACCAGAGATGCTACAGCAGCAGCAACAACAGCACCTGAATCTAGCATGAGCATGGATGAAATGATGAAAGTTGTCAAGGAGCTAGAACTTTAGGCAACTGAGATAAAAGAGGCCAAGGAAAAGCTAGACAAACTAGAAGCGAGCCACGATAAGTCCAAGGTGACAGTAGCTGAAAAAATGAGGGAAATTAAGGCCCTGAACGACAAAATAAAGGCCTTAGAGAAGGAGCTAAATTTGGAAGAAAACTCTAGCTAAAATAAAAAAGATTTTGTGGGCCAAAATTGGCCAATCAATCACCAGACAATTGAAATCAATCCATACGATGCATGAACAGATAGAATTAATAGCCCTAGCTCAATTTGAGAACCAGAGGGCTAGAGTAGCATTGGGAAACATGCCTGAGCAGGCTACCAAAATGATTCATTTCCTGAACACTCACACCAAAGAAGAGTTGGCAGCATTAGACATCAACAACAGGACAGACACTGTTCTAACAGCAAAAAAGGTGTTGACTTTAAGAAATTTTGGCCAAAGTCTAGAAAGAAAGTGTCAGGAAATGCAAGCAGAACTAGATGACTTCAAACTAAAGCTTGCAACATTACAAAACAGAGGATTACCCAGCTTGTTAACCAGCGCTGGGAGACTACTGACCCGGGAACAGTATGCCGCCAGGATGAATAATTTTATTACAAATCAGATTACAGCATCTTCAAGTTCCTCAAAAGAAGCAGGCCCTCCCTCTAGACAATCTCTATATGATAAATTAGAAAACCTGTTTTACATTGAGCATGAAATCAATCATATTTTTGAGGTCACGCCCACTTTTTATAGATATACCAAGGCAGATGAGACATTAATAAAGATACAAAGACATCAGCTGCCTAGAGAAGATTGGTGGCAAGCAATGCTGGAAATTTTTCCCAAGTAATCTCGGTCTTTTTCCTCTTCGTTCAGCTTCAAATTTTGGTCAGATTTTGGTCATCTACAGGTCAGTAGAATGGAGTACGCTGGCACCAGACAAAGCATAAAGACAACGGGTGGAGTAGGTCAAACCAATGAATCATCAAAGTGCTGGGATAGCAAGCCCGAAAAATGAAAATTTGAAAGCGCAACCCCAGCCGACTCAGTTGGTCCCAAAAGTCAAAATTCTCTGACATAATGGACATCTAATCCACTAATATTTATTGCAGGATTTACTTTCTTCATTTACTTCCTTGGAAGAGTTGGTGATATAATTCATTACATGAAGACTCATCATCTAGATATTTTGTATCTTATTTTTGTATATATACCTCCCCATAGAATGTATTTGGGGTTGGTTGGTGATTTTCTCTCTGAGGAGCTGAGCTTTAAATTTTCATATTTTCTAATATAAAGAGCTGGTGAAGTTCATGGTCTCTGCACTGTCTGGATGTGAAAGTAATGAACTGCGTTATGCTACAGAATTCCTATGTTGTTTAATGGAACAATAAGTTTTTCTAAACCATGTCTTGTCTTTTCTGTGTTTGCCAAATTCACATATATGTTTCATGATCTTAGCAATAGAGAAAAAGAATAGCTCAGGACTTGTTTGAATGTACCCTCTGCTCAATCTCTGTTTCTAAATGTGTTTTCTTTAGAATTGGTCATAAATATGAATTCTTAATTGCTCATGTTTGCACTGATTCTTTCATTATGAATGCTGTTTAGGAATTCTTAATTGCTCCTAGATAATATTCTCACACTTTCCCTCTATCAGCATAGTGAAAGATCCTTGACTGCCTTTCATTCCCTGATTTCATGCCATCGATTCCCAGATTTGAATATTTGTTTCATGGATACCTGTCTGGCTCTGTAGCATTACCTCTTCCCCAACAAGCACTTCAGCAGTACACAATCATTGACTCCATTGCCCAATGGTCTAAGCTATTCTAAAAACTGCATATTAGTTCTATTTGAAATCATCATCCAACCAAATTTTAAACCAAACCCTGTACATCATAACTAGCCTAAAATTACTCCAAAACAAAGCTAAAACATAAAGAGAGAGCCCTTTCTTGTTGCAGGTAGGCTAGGACCTGTAGCTAAAAGATTGGTTAGTGGTTACCTCATCCGTATTCCCTTAGGAGCCAGGGAACAACCTGAGAGATAACGGGTGGCAAACAGAGTATGGTTCACTGCCTTGATTATATTCTTTGATACGTCGACTGCCCTTACCACAGCTAGCTCAGCTTGGTTGATTCTTGCATCCCAATCCATGAAGAGAATGTCTTTGGGCGTCTCCTCTATCTCAGGCAAATTATCTTTCCTTCCATCCTCTGTCTCCTACCATTCGATGAACTCTGAGATTCTGGTGTTTAGATCAGTGAACTCAGTTCTCTGGTCGATCGCCTTTTCTGTTAGTCGATTGCTAGTAGCCAAATAAGGAGTAATACATGACATCTTTTGAAAGAAGTGTTCTTGTTGTTTCATCATTAGGGAATTCAGTTTCATCGCCTCTTTAACGATCTCCTCAGTAGTAGGGACATCCTTATATCTTTTCATGGCTTACCGTAATTCTTGGAGTTGGATGTTTTTAGTCGATATATTGGCTTTATGGCTTATTTTCAGGACCTCCATGCTCTGTTGCAATTGGGAAAGCTACTCATCTAATTTCTCGTTCACACTGTCCTTCTCTTCTTCGAGCTATTGCTCGAGCTGCGGAATCCTCTCCTCCTTTTCCCTTAACAAAGTAGAGACTTCAGTAGCTTTGTCCATGTTGGTCGTTGCATATGCTCCTGTGAATTGCGACAATCTAGTCAAGTTCTCAGTTGGGTTGAAAGGAATGTCCCTCCAAACTATATCCATTGGCTTGTTTCTAGGTGGGAGCTCTGGTGTTTCTACCCTTTTCCTTTTCCTACGTCTTCTTTCCACAGCCTTGTGGAGTGGGCTGTAGAACACATCAAGTGGTGGAAGTTCGGTCACCTTCAAGACAATCTTTGATGTGGGAAGAGCAGGGATAATCTCAGTTTGTTGGGATGTTGTTGCCTGCTCATCCATAGGCTGGGACTACTCATCCATGGGCTTGGACTGTTCGTCCATAGACTTGGGCTCTATAAGCTCCTGAACATGCAGATGATTTTACTCTCCACTATTTCTTAGGTATTTGTCATTTTGGGAGTGTCTTGCAATTTTTGATTAAACTGATCCCACTCCTACTCCAAACTATTGCCTTTGACCTTTGAACTAATTTCTATAGACGGGATGCTCATAACCTATTTCTTAGCTGACATCCTGCTGGACTCAGCTATATTATCTATGTCTTGAGCCTTCCCTATATTTGGTATCTTCTCAGTATTTACCTGAGATTCTACGTGAGAACTAGGTCCTTCACGATTAACAATCACATTAGATGTGGGCTTATCTTCAACTTTCAACAAGTGCATTTGGATTACTTCGAGCCTCTCATTTCTAAATTCCCTAAACCTATCAAAACCTTCAGGACTCAGGTTCACTTTAGCCCATTTGAACGCTTGTTCGAAGGATTCAACTGACTGTAACAAGTCTTCAAAATCGTTATCGTCATGGTTGTATGGCTTGAGCTTTACTGCAGTAGTGATGTTATATGCCACCTTGTCTGGATCAAATTTCCTTTTTGGAAATGTATGAATCCTGACGGCTTCCATGTTTGCCAACTCCTTAGTATCATGAAAAAATTTGCTAAAGCAAAAGAACCACACTTGACAAGAAGAGAGGGCCATAATAACTTCTTGCTGTCTTTGATAAATTTAGTTAGGCCTTTTCCCACGGTCTGGTATGCAATCTCTCTTGCCAATAATTTATTAGAAACATATAAAGGAAGGACATGTGGATTGGCTATGCTACCAAAAACCCTAATGTAGGTGAACCATTCTTCAATAAAATATTTTCCGACAACTAGCAGGTTTCTTGCGGCTTCTTGGGAAAACCTGGGGGCTTTCTTATTGAAAATTATTTGATGCAGGGGTAGAATAACAACATGACATATTTTATAGAAGTGGGGTATATAATGCGATTCCCATATTTGCTTATGGCTGAGATGGATTGGGTAGGGGTCCTGTAAGGTCCATTTCCAACCCATGGTTGGAAATGTCATGCAAAAATAGATGGTGTCCATAATGTAGGCACTAAAATAGAATGGATGAAGGTTGTCTAGAGAGGAGGCTCTTTTCTGTCGATATTCAGTAATGATGGTGGCTAGTTTATCAGATAGGATGGAGGACCAATTCATGATGTGGGATTTAATGTAGGCATCAATCAAAAGGATCCATTCTATGGAAAACTTAGTATTAATGGGTAACCCATATAATCTACATAACATAGTTGTTGCATAGTTGTAGGGGTTTTCCAAAGAGGCTATAGCTTACATACCTGATTTGTCATATTTGAATTTGTTGTCCAATACTCTCCAATCATGAATCAACTTGAAGGGGTCTGTGTTCTTCTTTTCCAAGTTGGCCACGAATGCCTTGTCATAGATATCTTGAGGGTCAGGTATGTGGTACATTTTCTTCAGGTCCTCTGCTCTGAACGACCCTATGAGTTCCATTCTTGAATTCCTGAATTGCCTATCTTCAATGGTGAGTTTTTCAATCTTCCACCAGATCATATCTGTGTATGGGATGATTTTAGCGCTTGCTCCTATCCTATGAAGGAAAGAACAGGTAGCATCCCTGAATTGAAGTCTCGAAGGCCTTGTTGAGTCCATTGTTTCTCTCGTGACAATGATTTTAGGACATTCGTCCTCAAGCCTATTGTATATGACCTCCCAAGATGTTGCGTCTCCGGCAGCGTCATATATTATATCAGAGAAAATAGGAGCCATCTATGTAAACTCGGATTCAGCAATGCTCTACATTCTCTGTTTCCGCATCACCTTCCTTAGTGACATATCTTTTGTAGTGTTCATGGAATGGACAAGATATATTAGTGCAGACGGTATCGGGCAATTAAGACTGAAAGCTTCTCTGAAATGTCTTTGGATCATGAGAAAGGTTTAATGAGATACTCAACGTTAACTACCCATAACTTGGAAAATCATTATCTTTCCTGGGGCCACTAAATATTTATTAACCTGTCAATTCGTTCATTTTGATATTAAAATGTAATTATTTCACATGCTTTACTGCTCTTAATCGCACGTCGTAATCTTTAAATGGATGCAATATAGCATTACCAGATCTATAAAGTGAAATGCAATTGCGAATATCGCAATATCGTATTTCGCAAATCGCTAATGGACATCGTAAGGGCATAGCTGAATTACTTGCGAAGTTTGCGAAGTGTGAAGTGCGATTTGTGAAGTGACAAGGTGTTGTTGATCGGGATATCGCAGCGGGAGATTTAATCGCTCATCGCAATTGTTTAAAGGTGTTTTATGACGGTCACACGAAAAAGTGCGATTTGTGATTCACGATGAGGATTTCATCCTTAGTTCGTTTTGCAAGGATTTTTCTAGGTATTTTCTTAGAGTTAGGTATTATTATCCTAAGCCTAAAAATTTAAAAAGGGTCCCCATTTATATCTCTATCCTTAGTTATTGTTATTCATAAATGGGGGGGTTATTTCATAGTAAAACACTCCCTAGACATGTAGTTTGGATTCCTTCCTTGCCCAACTGATGGTAATGAAACATGTATGGTACATTGTACTAATAGTAGTAGTAGCAGTAGCAGTATATACAATAGTAGCTGCACTACTAGCATGACAAATCGTCTGTGTACAGACAAGTTGTGGACCATGTACTTTGACGGATCAAAGGCATAGGATGGCTCAGGAGCCAGGTGTGTCTTGATCAACCCATAGAACAGGAAACATCTGGTTTCAAGTAGCCAAGAGTTCGAGTGCATGAAAAACGTTCCTCATTACGAAGCACTTGTGTTGGGCTTGCAAAAAGCCATTAGCCTCAACATGGTCGCGCTCAAGATTGTAGGTGATTTAGAGATAGTGGTACGGTAGGTAAGTAACACCATTCATTGTTTATCATCGAATCTCAAAAGTTACCAGAAAGAGGTATGGCAACTAATATCTAACTTCCAAGCATTTAACATCATTGTTCTACCACGTACGCATAACGCAACTACCAATGCTCTGGAAAAAACAGCTTCACGAATGTCACCAATCAGGGATAGATTTACTATTGAAATTTTGTACAAACCATCCATCCTGGATAACATAACTAATTTATGTGTGCTTAATGATGATCAACATATACTACATTTCATGGCCAACATTGACATCTTCAAAGATGCAGTGATAGATGATAACGAGCACGAGCGCTCTTTGCAAGCATAAGCTGGTGATAGGAAAGGCCACCTTATCATAAAAGGTGTAGGAACATTAGAAAATATTTATGACTTGCAAGAACGTTTTCAAGGGCCAAGGAACAACAAGACCGATAGTTCCACTATGATGTCATCCTTTTTCAACTTATATTTAAATTCCTTGTTACTGTTTTAACCCATTTATTCCAAAGGTACTCAATATTTCTTCTCATCACTATACGTTTAATTATTTTACATATAATTACGCTATCTTCATTGTTAATCATTGAATTGATAGTTGTCGAACGGTTAAAGAACAATGTGCATCCACGTTGCTGAAACTGCCTGGAGATTGCAAGATTACTTCTACATTTGCTGAAATAGTAGGAACGACGTGCAAATATTATGGCTAAACGATTGTGTTTTTCAGTCTAGATTTGATAGCAACAGAAGAAGATCACCAAAGGAGATGCTACACTGGATGTCACGACCATGATCTAAGGACATCATTACTGTAACATCATTTTGTTGATGGGAAAACTGACTTCCCTATTTTTGTATAAAGGGTTAAAATAGGACTTACAATGTAATATGTTGTAATAGATGTCTCCTCTTTAAAAAGAGGAGACATCTACATTAGAGGGAGAGGAACAAACTGCGGGGAAAGGCTTATTTGAGGGAACAGAACTAGAATCCTTTTTTCTGTAACATGAAATATTGATGGATGAATAAAATCTTGTTCTAAACATTTTTTCCTAGTTCTCGTATCTTGGGGAATATTGTGAGAAGGACAGGGCCCACCTTCATCATAAGATTCACCCATTATATTTTTGTAGTGTGTTAAGTGTGTTTTTTATCCATGCCTTGTTAACAATACTGTTTACTGAATATTGTTTTCACATTATTGCTGAAACTTTTTTTTCTTTCCAATTGATTGTTGCATTTTTTAGTTTATCCACAGTTCATTCGTGAGCGTTTCATTGGCAATTGATTTTATAGAGTGAGTTTGCAGCGTGGTAATCAGAAGCAGGTGCTGAAGATTCCCGCTCTAGGAATAGGGTCCTGTTCTCTGTTACAGCATAGGTAGTGCTTTCATTTGCAGATTGATTCTTTTTCATTATATTACTCCTTTAATGAAATTCAGCCTTCTTTGGTAGCTGTCTGCAATAGATTGTTTTTGTTGTAACTCAGAGTCGAGCTTCAGTTTGCTTAAGCAAGGAGTGACTAGTTTTTACTACAACTTTTATTGCTTTTAAGATTGAGTACATATAGTACGCAGTTGCCTTTGAAATAAACAAGACTTCCCTGGGTTGATAATTTATGTAGCACTTGGTTGTTTGAATTAACAAGCAATTAAAGTGACCAACAAAGCCCATGCAGGACATGATCAAGAAAGATAAATTCTACAATTGGGGCAAGAGGGAAAGGTATGCATTCACCTGGATCCAGTAGGCTATTGCAGAATCGCCTAACTCTACAGCCCAGACTTCAAGAAGGATTTCCTGCTATAAACCTTTGCCTCCGATAACTCGCTAGCTGTAGTACTCACTCAGAAGGACGAGATGAATGATGAACACCAAATCTCCTTCATGAGTGCAATCATGCAAGGACCAAAACTCAACTACCCCACCATTAACAAGCAAGAATATGCAGTTTACAAGGCGGTGAAACACTTCAGGCCTTACTTGCTGAAGAACCACTAAATAGTCTTCGTCCCTCACCTAGTATTCTGCACATTTCTTGCCAAAAAGAACTATGTGATCGATGTGCGAATTGGATGACAGCCTTGGAAGAGTATGATCTTGAAATCCAGCTAGTTCACATCATCAAAGGACATGGGCTCTACAAACTTGTAGCTGAAGCAGTACACGTACCAAAGAGTGAAGAAGAGCTTGCTGGCTGGGAGCAGGAAATTGAGATGGATGATATAAGATGAGCAACACCCACTGAAGACAGAACCTCTTGGTACGCATATGTGCGCCAATACCTTGAGCATGGCACCGTACCCTCTCACATTTCCATCAGAAAGAAGAAGGCATTGCGCCTCAAAGCCTTAGCATATTAATCGGTGCATGGAGTACTTTACTTGAAGCACAGTAACAAAGTTTTGCTTAGGTTCTTGGAGGCACATGTATCAAAGAAGGTACTACAAGATCTGCATGATGGACCCGTCGGGGGTCACTTTGTAGGAAACACCATTGTGCACAAAGTTATGTGAGCTAGTTTCTATTGGCCCACATTATTCAAGGATGCACATGCTTATGCCCGAAAGTGCTTGGTTTATCAGCGATGTGCTGATAGGAAAAAAAGATCAGTAGCCCCATTCCACGCTATTGCAGTGACTGAACCATTCCAACGTTAGGGCCTGGACATCGTCGGGGAAATCTTCCCACATTCATGAAAGCAACAATGCTACATTCTAAGAGCAACTGATTACTTCACGTGGTGGACAGAAGCAGTTCCGCTCAAACAAGTGAACAACCAGGAGGCCATCAGCGTCCCCTAGTACAACATCATCTCATGCTTTGGTGTTCTTGTATCACTTGTTTTTTATAATGCAACATACTTTTTGTCCTTGAAACTTTATGATTTTGCATTACAAAATGTTATTGTTCCAAAACACTCATCTAACTATTACCTGCAAGGAAACGGTCTCACAAAATCCACGAATAAAAACCTCATTCAAATAATCAAAAAGATTGTTTTCTATGAGCAGCGCAACTGGCATACCGCCCTAACGAATGCATTGTGGGCCAACCATGTAACACCCAAACCCTCTCTGAATACCTCAACATAATTTCTGGTCTATGGTAAAGAAGCCATCCTTCCACCCAATATCTACTTGCTTGCACTTCACCTTTCCCAAGAATCCCAAGGCAAGCCTTGCCAGTTAGTTCAACGTAGGATGGATGCTCTCCATAAGATTGAGGAAGAAAGGATGAAAGCAAAATAAAAATTTACACTCCACTAGAACCATATCAAGAGATGGTTAGATAAGAAGTCTGCAGGGAAAGCTAAATTCGGTGTTGGCGACTTGGTTTTTAAATGAGATAAGTCCCATGAAGACAAAGCAAACATATGAAGTTCCAATCCCTGTGGATTGGTCTGTACATAGTCCATGAGAAGCTTGGCCCACACATGTACAATCTGCAATCACTTGACAGGAGGGTTGACAACCTTCTTGTCAATGGCCAAGATCTCAAGCATTATTTCTAGTAGGCCGGGTCACACCCCATGCCATGTACATAGTCTGCTTGCTTCTTATTGTTTTCATTTTGTTTTCTTTGCTTACTATGTTTGTTTTTATTTGTCTTGTTCTTCTTACAATTTTTGTTTACATTCGTTTTGTTTTCTTGACACCTTACTATTTTTGTTTCCAGAAATAAGTGTGGCTAAGAATTGAAGAGACTTGTGACACTGCAACACTTGGATAGTCTTGTGTCCATCTTCTTTGTGCTTGGTTATAACATTTGTCTGATGAAGTCGTGACAGATTCAAAACACTGTGATCAACCTGAACGTTTGACTATGTTTGACTGAGTTAGCAAAAGGTGAACCATGTATGTGTTGATTTGGGGTAGCATCGGATGTGCTATAGCCATGAAAATTGGTAGAGAGGCTAAAGAACATGAGATATTCAAGACCCAGAAATGGTTTCGACAGATTGTACCTGGTTTGGGAGATATTGAAATAATTAGTATTTTTAATGGAGTTCCTAAGTCTAAACATAGGAAAAATAAAATATCAATGGTTACTAATATAAAACTAGGTTAGAAGGTTCCGAAAGTCATGGATCAAGCCAAATATAATCTTATCCTTTTATTAGAGATTTAATATCAGCCGTTGAAGGACCAACAAGAAAAGTATAAGAGGAGGCTTGAGGGTTAGTTGGAGAACACACCAGAGTGATCAGTCATTTGATTTGCTAGAGCGGGGATGCTAAGCATAGTCGAACTAGTGATCAAGAGCAAGGGGCAGTGAGTACTAGATAGAGAGGTAGAGATAGTGCCGAGAGACTAGCATAGATGCAGAGAGAGAGACGAGCAGGCCACACAGAGCCCAACAGAGACATCGCAGAGGCGAGAGGGCCTTCATCATCCACATAGAGGGCTGCAGGAGTGACACAAAGGGCCCCAAAGCATACGCAGTGCCTAATAGGGCTCACGCAATGGGTTCTGAGGCTAACGCAGAGCAGCAGAAGGCTAACGAAGTGCTTCAGAGTTGCTAGAGAGGGTTTCGTGGGACAGGTTTTCTGAATACCTATTTCCGAATAGAGAGGTATTATTGTCATTGGTTTTCACTGTCAGGTGAGCCAGTTTGGCACCCAGTTGTACTCAAGGAAATACTACATAATAATAAACCCTCTAAATAGCTGCACCATGTTTCTTGCATTGAGTTTTTCCGGGGACATTTGTCTAAAAATAATGGTGTCACTTCTTTGTTTGTTTTCTTTCAACAGTTGAACTATAGAAGTTGAGAATGTATTGTGTTTATTTCGTTATTTATATGTTTTAAATAACTTATTTAGAATTGACAAGTAGAAGAAATAAACTAGAAGAATACAAATGAAATTTCTAACAGATAGACTTATAAATTTCAACATGGTATCAAAGCGTGGTTACAGATCACTGGAGAGCTGAAGGCATCAGCTAAGCAGAGCATTTGCAGCAGAATCAGCTGTCCCGACTGACATAATCCAATCCTTGCAGAAAGCGACAGATTAAGGGTTGATGCAGAGGGACTGTGTCATCAGTCCAAGCTAGAGAAAGGCCAGTGAAGCTGGTAGGGTACTATGGGTAGAACAATACCTAACAGGGCAAAACCAAGGTTGAGGGAGTAACTACTGAGGTGGATTTCTAGCCAAGGAATCTAGATCAGTGTTGTAGGTGCACAGAAGATCAGAGAGGTATGACTTGACAATTGGTAGGAGGATTTCCAGAAGAGAAATAGTTACTCAAAGGGAGTCTAGTAGAGGCCTTCTAGGTGGGAAGTAGACAGACTTAGCGGGAGTCGAAGAGAGCACTTCCGGAGGGAAGTAGAGAGACTCGGAGGAGTCGACATAACAACAGAGAGAATGCCATGAATGGATTGAGGGATCAGAACAGGCTAGATGGGGCATCCAACTTTGTGGTCTGGAAGGCCATGATCATGTTTATTCTGTGTGCCATGCGTTCTCATGTACCTCGAGAGAAGAGGTGGGGAGAAATCAAGTTGTAGTTAGGAAGACTACAGGCGATGAGTGGAAAGATCCTTGACATACCAAACCTCTTGGATTATACGTTGATATGGGATCCCCAAAGAGAGAGTAGCAGGACTGGTGGATGTCTGTAGAACCGGATGCGGATGAAGCAGCGAAGAGCGCTACAGTGTAGGACTCCCTAGGCAGCACCAGGATAACAAGCTGCAGTAGTGTGAGAGGCACGAATAGTGTTACACTAGTGCAGGATGGCATAGAGAAGTGTGCAACGTTGCGAGATGCAGGGAGTTGTTGCAGCAACACAGAGGTTAGTAGAGGGAGCACTTGCTAGCAGCAGAGGGAGCTTCAACATCAAGAGTGTTTCTAGCCTAACAGGGATGTCAAAAGTTGGGAGGATTAGTTACTTACTTCTCTGTAACTGAGTTGCAGTGAAGTAGCAATATGCAGTAGCACGATGCAGCATGATGAGAGGTGGTTGCAGTGCAGATGTAGTGTTGAGAGAAAGGACCAATAGCAGCACGGATGCAGAAGAAGTTGCCATATGGATGTAGTAGTGGAAGTGATAGGGCCATGGGCAGTAGTACAGGATCCAACAGTGCAAAGGATGTTGGGCGGGGAGGCCTAGCATTAGCACAGGTACCACTGCCATACAATTAGAGTAATGCTCAGTGGGGAGTATTACTAGATCACAGTCCTTGCTAAGAGGGAGTGTTGATTTTGGGATACCATCGGATGTACTCTGGCCATGAAAATTGCTGGAGAGGCTAAAGAACATGACATCTCCAAGACCCAAAAATGGTTTGGACAGATTGTACCTGGTTTGGGAGCTATTAAAATAGCTAATGTTTTTAATGGAGTTCCTAAGTCTAAACTTAGGAAAAATAAAATATTAATGGGTATTAATGTTACACTAAAATTTGTCACCATGACTATTTGCAGTTAGTATGGCTCCATCAACTGTCATACTATCCTCCTTGGCAAGTCTTATAACTCTGCTCCTCATGTCAAACTCCAAGAAAGAGAGAAAGTCCTTAAAAAGTCAATTAACTCTGGTTACGCAGTTTCTCTTAACCTTACCTGCGTGTACGCACCTCAAGTTCACAATACCTGCGTACTTGTACGCTCTGTCTGTAAAGGGGTGGGTGCGTACTCCTGTAAAGGTCAAAAGGCGTGAGTTTTACTTCAAAAACGTTACTTGTGGTCGATTCTAGAGCATTCTAGAAGATGGTTTGACGTGTATTGAGCGCCTCCAGATGGTTCATGTATCCCTATGAAAGAGGAACTTATCCCATGAAGAGGGGAGCTATCCCATTGAAAGAGGGGCTTATCCCATTCATGGTGGACCTGATTAACTTCCTCCAAAGCATTATAAATACAGGCATTGGGCCAGAGGGAGGGGAGGTTGAAAGCTGAACATTCCTAAGGGTAGATGCTGCTGAAATTAAGACTCCCTTATAGAGCTTGAGAGGAGAGATTCCCATCCTTTCTTAGCTTCATTTGGAAGTGGGTGAGCTGATCAAAGTAAATGAAAACTCTTGCTGGACCCTGGGAGGGACCTGCACAACACCAAGGCACTGGTTGTAATGGTTTCTTTTGTTTCCAATTAATACAATTAAGTTCATTTTTCTCAACAAGTTGTTATATATAATTTGTTTCATATACTCCTTGGTCTTTATGATGAATATGTTTTATTATATGAGTTATTCAGGTGCTATGTAATCGTTTTCTTGTTAGTGAATGCAGGTTTCAAAGAGAAGGAGGAGCTCATCTAGATCGGAGAGGCTAGACTGCTACAAACAGCGTTGGACTAAAGGTATGCTTTAAACACCTGGCTGTTTGTGTTTTAAATGCATATTTAGGGAAAGATAGTGCTTGATTGTCTTGTTTGTCACTAGAAAGCCTTAGCTTCTAGGGAGGTCGGTTTTGTCCGCAAAATTGACTCTTTCCGCATGACAAAATGGCGACTCCACTGGGGAATCCATGGATTTGATTGATTTCTCTTTTGATTGATACTTTGATTTGAGAAAAGTTGTTTTCTTTCTGGTTTTTGACTGATTGACTGTGAATTTGGGTGGAATAGCTTAGGGTTAAGTTAGTTTTTATTTTTCTTGGTTTTGCTAGCAGTACACACCCTCTGCGTTAAGCACAGTGCGTACCTGTACACACTGCAGCTTTGTACACAGAGCGTGGCTGCACCTGTGCAAACAGGGTGCCTGCGTACCCTGTCAAAAGTTGAGAAAATTCCAATTTTTTCCTTTTTGCCTCTTAGATTTTGTTTATAATTTGTTTTTTGCTACCCAGATCCACTGGTTACCTGTCAAAAGTTTTCATCTAAGCTTGTTTCATTAGCATCAATGGTTTTAGTAAAATTCATAGAAGTTCTAGCCCTAGGTTTGATTTTTGCATTGGTCCTGTAGTGACTTTGGCTTTAGAAGTTGTAAAAACCTTGGATATCCCTGGTCTTTTCAGTCTTCTTAGGAGTCGGACCTTTCATAAAATCCACCTTTGTGAGAAACCTACCTTTGTGTTGTCTCTTTGTGGAATTTCGAGAAGGCTTGTTTGTTAAGCTGTGAATTTCATTCTTAAGAAAAAGAACAAAAGATTTTTATTTTTGTTTTTGACTGGTTTATGATTCTGCATGAACTAGTCTTTGGTTGAATTGTAACTGAGTAAAACATCCTGGACTTATATTTTGTAGGCTTTTACCTCATTAGATTTGCTTTTAGGTAAATTTCTCATTAGATTTGTTTCTAGGTAAATTTCTCTTAGATTTTCATAGATTTTTTAAAATTGATTTTTGTTAAGTAGTTTTATATGCTTTATTGAAATAGGAAAAATACAAAAATCTCTTTTGAAGAAAGTTTGTTTTAGTAGCGTTTGAAGTCTTTGAAAAGAGAAAGGAGTTTTCGTGAAATAATTAGTGGTCATGTGTTGTATGCTTTGGAAAAGATAAAGAGATTGCTTCTTTGATTTCCATTGCCAAGAAAGTTGTCTTTATATCAATTTTGCATTCTCCAACTCTCTTAGCTAGGGAATTCATTGAAAAGGAAAGATAGTTTAAATCATCTTAGGTGCATCTTTTTAGTGGATTTGAGTCGAGTCTACACACCATCAGTTTCATCTCCACTACCTTTTGTCCTAAAGAAAAGCCATAAAAATTAACGCTTAAAGTAAAATTTACTTAGTAACTTTTTATTTACTAGGGCTCTGAAACACCAATATAGAGCAGGCTAGTGTCTTGGAGTAGGAGAGTAATTAACTCTCCAAGACAGCAAAACCAAATAAGTAGCTCATATTGTGGTAGGATAAATCCAACTGTTACATTTATGCTCTGGGAAAGCTCCTCTTAAAGGAGAAGCACGAGATCGTGTCCGAACCAGTGAGGGGATCAATCCTCCTTCGTTGGGAACGATGCCAGATACGCACGTACTACAAACGGTAAACCTCGGATTGACCATTGTCGAGGAGCCTGGGGTCACTTGTCAGTAAACCTTGGATTATTGTCAAGGAGCCGGCAAGGGGATTGAGCTTGTTACTCTGCCCTTGCGTGCTATCGGATCGTAGACTGTTCCCCCAGGTATATTTGTTGTTGTTGGTGACCTTAGTGACCATTATCTTTAGGGTTCTACCCAAGGTGACGGTGGAGGGAAGATCCCACTGTACCTGGAGTAGACGTTGGCTAGACTCGCTTGGATTTTCCAGGGGGTTCACTTCACTTGAGACGGTTAAAGTGGAGGAACTTGTGCCAGTCTATTCATTAAGCAGGTTGCCGGGGTAACTGTTCCACCCGCCACTTCTGTACTGAATTCGGCGATGTTGGATTTCATCACCAACTAGTGTTTTCGGTCCGGAAGGCTACTGTTTATGTATGGTTTGACGCCCTAGATTCTTTAGGCGTGTGATTCGAATTTGTTTGGTTCTTTAGAGACTTTAGGCAGCTTGCTTTGAGATTTTACTTTGTTTGTGTGTGTAGTAGTTAAAAGTTTTTAACTGTGGCTGAATTACCGAGACAGTCCCGTAGACTTCGGGGCCAGTCTCCTGAGATTGTAACCATGGCCGATTTGTTGAGGAAGTCTCGTAGACTTCGGGGCCAACCTCCTGAAGACGTCCCGGGTCATTACGAAGGTTTGAAAGTCTTTGTAACTCCTAGTGGCAGTAAAGTAGGTTCACCTGAAGAAGGAGAGTCTTCGTTGGTAGTTCATCTTGATTACCAAAGTCTAGAAACAGGTTAGAATCCTGAATCTATTGCAGTTTCTGAGCTTGCTGGTAGTTTTTCATCTACTAGTGATATAGGCGAAGAACCTGAGATATCTGAACCTGTTACTCCAACTTCTAGTGCTCTTGATTCACCTAGGGTATAAAGGGTCATCACCGAAAATCTTCCTTCTGGTTTGATAGCTATTGAAGAACTTGCTCCAGAAGAAGAAATAGGCGTCCCTATCCCTGAAAATCAACCTACTATTGATCTAAGGGAGCGTGAATCCATTTTTTACAGTCCACCTAGAAGTACTACTTGGTATCTTTCTTTAACTAATTATTTGGACAACTCAGGGTTAAGTTTTTCTCCACCTCGTGCTCCTTATCCACCTGGAGGTATTTATAATCCTGTAAATATGTCAGGTTAGTCATCCATGTTTACTCAATCGCCTGAATCTTTTTTGTACGACGGTCCTTCTGTTCCCTCTGGGTATCAGTCTCTTTCTGGTACTTTTGCGGGAGCATCTCCTCAACCCATTGAACATGGGTTATTAACTGGAAACAATGGTAATAAATCGTTGAGCGTAGGAGACATTTATATGATGTCAGGTTCAATTCCCAGTTCTCAACCTCAAGGTGGCCAGTTACCGCCTGGGGGGCAGCCTCAATTAATGCCTGGGGGGCAACCTCAAGGTACACAAATTGCATCGGGGGGGCAACCTCAAGGACAGTATGTACCCATGGTGCAGTACATTCCTCAAGGTCAACCCCAGCCTCAATATGTACCCCAAGGTCAACCTCAGTATCAATTTATACCTCAAGGTCAACCCCAGTATCAGTACCTACCTCAAGGGTATCTACCCCAAGGTCAGTACTCGAGTCAAGGTTACCAACCACCCCAAGGTCAATCTTATGTTCAAGGTACGAGAAATGTACCTTTCAATTATCAATCCTACCCTCAATCCGGTTATGGATCTCAATATCCTCAACCTGTTATGGGTCAATACCCCGGAATGAACATAGTGTGGGATCCATCGCAAATTTGCAGCCAAGTGTACAGTTGTCATCTCAAACTGGACAACCCTTAGTTTCTGGTTCACCCCAGCAACCAATACAGTCTAATGTTCAAACTTCTGTACCTTCGGTAGTTTCTCAGTCTGGGCCTATTGCACCTAGTACTCCATCTCAAACGACTGTTACAACTACCACAACATCTGTTCAGTCTACCCCACTTACTTCTGGAGTATCGACAGCTCCAATTTCTACTGTCTCTGTAACTACTCCTCAGACATCTTTACCATCGTCTGGATCCACGATTCAAACTACGGTTCAGATACCTGTAGGACAACCTGGTTTAAGTATGGTTGTCACTAGTCAACCACAATTCACTTATCAACCGTACCAGGGATAGTACCAATACGAGCCTGCTGTTCAGCAGCCAGTTTACCAGTATCAACCGTATCCTGGGTACACTTATCAACAATCACAACAACCCCAGTACGGTCCGGTTAATCCTGGTTTTCCGGGAGGATACAATATCCCGAACGCGATTCTTATTCCTAGTTATCCTGGATATCCTCCTCCTGGGACTGGTCTCGTGACCCAGAGTTTTAGGGATCCTAATCGGCAATTACCGTTTATCGCAACTTTGGATTTACCAGACTTGTCGCACCTAACGAACGATCCAATAAATTATCTTCCGTTTTGGCCGCCAATGCCAAATAAGTTGCCCAGTGACATACCCAAGTTCGAAGGTAAGTCTGGAGAGGACCCGTCGAATCATGTGATGACTTACCACCTCTGGTGTGCCTCTAATTCCATCTCGGATGATTCGATCCGCTTACGTCTTTTCCAGTGTACTCTCATTGGCCTTGCGGCCAAGTGGTACATTGAGTTACCACGGGCCTCTTTTTATAATTTTAGCCAGTTAGCTACCTCGTTTTTAACTCACTTTCAGTTGCCGGTCAGATATGATAATGGCACGAAGTTACTAACTTCATTAAAACAATCGACGTCCACTTATATTTCCGATCATATTCATGAATGGAGACGTCGAAGGCGGTTAGTGAAAGTTTTTATCCCGGACCAAATCTTAGCTGAATGGTTTGTTAAATCATTGTTACCGAAGATTATGAAGACGTAGCTAAGGCCGGAGTAGTTACTGAGGAGCAAGTGATTGCTCAAGCGTAGTACCTTGACTTAGTTTATACTCAGTCAGGTACGTTACATGAAAAGATCCCAGATCTTCCTAAGTCAAATCAAATCGATGCTGCTCCTTCGGGGTCTCATGCCGCTGATGGTATGATTGGTACGGTGAACATTAAAAGTAAGAAGAAGTCCTCAAAGAATTCTTCTCCTATTATAACCTTACCAGACTCCCCGACAGGAGATTCTTCTGCTGAGGTTTCCGTCGATATTCACGTTGTAGAGTCATCTACAACTAAATCAAAATCCGGTGGGAAAAAGAAAGGCAAGAAGAAGAATAAAGCAGACAAAACTCCAAAGGAGAAAACTGAAAAGTCGGAAACCAATGACGAAAAGAGCAAACCTCGTTATCCTTGTCTTATTTGTGAAGAGGATCATTTTACAAGAGATTGCCCTCATCTGGCAGAGGTTGTGAAAATCGTCAAAGGTTCCCCAACTCCTGCTGTTTTGAAAGATCCATTTCCAAAGCAGGAGAGTAAGATGATAGGTTCTTCCTCGAGTGCCAGTGAAGAACCCATATTGATGATGTCTCATGTAAGGATTGCGACTCGATCGCAAGATTATGGTAGTAAAAGTCCTGTTGATGGCAAAGAAGCAGAATCTTCTCATTCTAATCCATCAAACTTAGCTCCCGGTTCTGATCCACTACAGATCGAGAAACCTAACCCGGACTTAGTAATCAAACCGCCCGCCAAGGGTATACTTCGAAAGTCTACTTTCAATCCACATGCGAGAGCGGCCCAGAATTATAACATTGTTGAGGACTTAGCTGTTTCACCCTCAGCAATGTCGGCTTTAGAAGTGCTGCAATCATGCCCAGCACAACGCAAATTAGTTTTGTCGGCTATAGGAGCTGTTGATGTTCAAGACCCAAACCTAATAATCTTTGATCTAGAAAATAGTACACCGCGTTTACCTCATCAAATGGCTTTCCATATTCCAGTGAAAGTAAAAAACAGGCCTATTCATCGGACTGTAATTGATGAGGGAGCTTCCACGTGTATTATGTCAATACAGTGTTGGAGATCGCTTGGTTCTCCTTCACTAAATCAATCCCCGACAATTCTTAAGGCCTTTGATGGCCGTGGGTTTCATCCATTTGGCATTCTACAGGATTTGCCTATAGGGGTTGAAGGAAAAACCGTTAGTCTGGATGTGGAGGTGGTTGATGCCCCTCTAGACTACAACCTTCTCTTGGGTCGAAGTTGGTCTTACGCTATGATAGCGGTCGTTTCATCGGTCTTTCGAGTAATAAAGTTTCCACATAATGGTAAGATCGTAACAATAGACCAGCTGGCCTACTTTTCATCCGACCCAGCCTCTTGAGAGAGTATTCAGCATGTCGGTAAAACGACTATCCCTTATAAGGATGTTGGAGTAGGATTAGTTAAAGATGCCGGTTTACTGGGAACTTTTCCTTTTCCTCCAATCAACGCCTTGTCTTCGTTTGCATCCATTCATATGATTACATCAGATACCATTGTTTATGACGATCCTTGGATTGTTCCTTCTGAATTTGAGATAGACTCATTTGGTGATGCTATGCCTTTGAGTCCATATGAAATTGCCTATGAAGCCGTGCAGTCTTTTACCTACCCGCGTTCAACCAAAATCGACCAAATGAATGTGGTCTATGAGGAATCACTTTTCACGTCAACCTCGGACTTAATAGCGTTTCTCGAAGTTGTGTCATCTGACGAGCAACTTCGTGAAGTCCTGTGTGTAGACGATTTACCATGGGAAGATCTCCATCACAGATCTTCGTTTTTACTTGAGGAGGATCATTTTGAAAATAATTTCTCATCAATCTTTACAGCTGAATATGTCAAAGAAGCTCAAAATCCAATGAAACATCCTGATTCAGAGCTGAATTTGGGAAACATCTCTCGCTCTATTCCCATTGACATTTCAGTCAAGCTCGGAATTGTTGAGCACATTCATATAGGTGCCTCGTGTTCAGATGACGAAATTCAAACATACAAGGCCCTATTTCAAGAATTCCGCGACGTGTTTGCCTGGTCCTATGAGGAAATGCCAGGAATTGATCCCGTGATTGTTGTTCATTAGATCAAAACTTACCCGGATGCTAAACCCGTCCGGCAACATTTGCGTCAGATTCACCCACTAAAAGCGGCTGCAATTAAAGCAGAAGTTGAGAAGCTATTGAAAGCAGGTTTCATTTATCCGATCCCGTTAACGGATTGGGTATCGAATATTGTTCCGGTTAACAAAAAATAGGGAACAATAAGAATATGCATCGACTATAGGGACATTAATCGAGCTTGTCCAAAAGACAACTACCCAACACCCTATATCGATCAAATAATTGATGATTGTGCCGGCAGTGAAATATTTTCCTTTATGGACGGTTTTTCTAGTTACAATCAAATCAATATTCTACCTGCCGATCAACCGAAAACGGCTTTCATTTGTCCATGGGGGACATTTGCTTATTGCAAATTACCTTTTGGGCTCAAGAATGCCGGAGCCACGTTTCAAAGGGCGATGTCTTATGCGTTTCATGACATCAAACACATTGTGCAACCATATCTCAATGATTTGCCTGCTCATTCGTTACGTCGAGCTGATCACCTTGTCCATTTACGAGCAATCTTTATGAGGTGTAGGCATTATCAAATTCGGTTGAACCCACAAAAATGTGTCTTCTGTATAGAAGTGGGTCGATTACTGGGATTTGTAGTTTCGAAAGTCGGCATTCGCGTCAATCCCTCGAAGGTCGAAGCTATCATCAAATTGCCTCCTCCTTCGAGTCTTCGCCAACTCCAAAGTTTGCAGGGGAAAGCAAACTTTTTACGACGATTCATTCCTAACTACGCCAAGGTTACAAGGGGTTTTACCCGGTTGTTGAAATAGAATGCTCAATTCTCTTGGGATGAGCTAGCTCAGAAATCTTTTGATGCACTCAAGCACGCGTTGACCCATGCACCGTTGCTGCATCCTTCCAACTACAACCAGGATTACTTTTTGTACCTCGCCGCCGCTCATTCCACCATTGGGATGGTCTTAGTTCAGGAAGACAAATTCGGAACGGAACATGTGATATATTACCTTATTCGAACGTTAAATCGAACTGAACTCAAATATTCACATGTGGAGAAATTGGCATTGGCAGTCGTTCAAGCTGTCCAACGTTTTCGTCACTACATTTTACTCCGTAAAACTACAGTCATTTCGGATTGCAACCCTATGATGTATATTTTGACTAAACAATTGCTAGGGGGCAAGTATTCTAAATGGATTGTTATCCTGCAGGAGTTCGACTTGGAGTTTGAAAAATCTAAGTCTAAGAAATCTTTAGTTTTTGCAGAGTTAATGTGTGACTTCCCGCGTGCTGACACGGAAACTGTGGCAGAGGAGCCCATTGCGGACGAGTCTTTGTTTCTAATCAGCACTTTAGATCCGTGGTATGGGGATATCATCATCTATATCCAGACCCAATCCTTTCGGCCTGAAGTTTCAAATTCGGAACGTCGGAACATTCGATTCCAGTCCCAACAGTACAAAATTATTGGAGATACTCTTTATCGTCGTGGGGCGGACTTGGTTTACGTTGCTTAACTCACGAGGAAGCTTAAAGGGTTCTGAATGACTGTCACTCTGGAGCGTGTGGCGGTCATATGTCTAGGTATGCCACAGCCCAAAAGATATTGCACGCTGGCTACTTCTGGCCGTCCTTGTTTAAAGATTGTATTACTGCGGTCCGAAAATGCCACAACTGTCAAGTGTTTGATCGAAAGATGCGTGCTCCACCTACTCCTCTCCACCCTATAATTTCCGTTGGTCCTTTTGCCAAATGGGATATCTATTTTATTACATGTAACCCTCACTCGGCCGGGGGGCATGCGTATATCATCCTTGCGGTAGATTATTTTACTAAGTGGGCCGAGGCGATGCCTACATTCGAGGCAGACGGCAAGACAGCTGCAATTTTCATATTCAATCACATAATTGCTAGGTTTGGTGTCCCACAAGCGATAATCACTGACCATGGGCGCCATTTTCGAAACGTTATGATGACAGAACTTACAGGCCAGCTTGGTTTGCGTCACGATAGCTCAACTCCTTATTATCCACAAGTGAATGGTCTGGTTGAGTCCATCAACAAATTTTTAGTTATCATGATCCGACGAATCATTGGTATTCATCGGTCGAATTGGCACAACATTTTATTTTCAGCGCTTTGGGCATACTGAACCTCAGTGAAAACATCAACAGGGTTCACTCCTTTCCAACTAGTTTATGGCTTGGAAGCTGTGCTACCCATTGAATGCGAAATCCCGTCATTTCAAATGGCCATAGAATTACTTCCAGCTAATTCCGAAGAGGAGAAGCGTTTATTATACTTAGCTCAATTAGATGAGACTCGACGTGATGCTGCATTGGCGATCGAGACTCACGCAAAACGTATGAAAGCTTAGTATGATCGAAATGTGACCCCTCGAAATTTTTTGGAAGGAGACCTAGTGCTATTATATGATCAAGCTAATGATAAATTAGGTGCTGGAAAATTCATTCCTATGTGGCATGGGCACTATATTGTCAAGCGAAAGCTAGCAAAATGGGCCTATGAGCTGGTAGACTTTGACGGGGACTCTTTGGGTAAACCCAGAAATGGACTTTACCTAAAGAGGTATTATGCTTAAAAGATGGGTATGGAGATTTTAGTTAGGTTAGTTTTTTCTTTCTAGCTGGTGTGTTTGTTAGTTTAGACAGTGTGCTTAGCCTAGAGAGTGTGTTTTTCGTCGTTATTCTGGCTTATCTTGGTTTTACTCTTGATATTGCAGATGTCGATGCCTCTCCAAACATACATTGGATTCGCTGATGGTGCTTATCGTAGTACACGGAATATCTCTTCCGCAGCTTGGGTTATCTATTCACCCTCTGACGAGTTAGTTTCTATGCATGGGGTGAGCCTCGGTCAAACGACAAACAACATTGCCGAGTACAGTGTAATGATTGAGTTATTGTCTGAATCTATTTCATTTGGGATTCAGAGTTTGATAGTGAGGTTAGATTCTGAACTCGTTGTATTACAGCTTAATAGAGTGTATGCCATTAGAAATCTAGTGTTATTAAGGTTATTTTTGAGAGTGCGTCTCTTGGAACGTGAATTTGATTGCATTGAATATCAGCATATTCCAAGGTCTTTAAATACATTAGCAGATGCAATTGCTTCTCGAATGTTAAATAGACATTTGCAATAATCATACATGTAAATTTAAAAACATTTCATCACACATGTTCAACAAGATAAGCTGGTAATAATGATATATATAGATAGGAGTGTGTCAAAAAATACATCGTCTTCGATCATAGGTTGAAAAAAACCTTATGATCGGCAAAAATGATAAGTACAAAAAACCAAAATGTCACATGTGTCTACAAAAATGACCATCCAATCACTGGTGATGCTCTCTATACGACACCACTTCACGGGCTACCCTACACAAGAACCTTCTAAAAGGTCCTGGGACTGCGACTACATAGCGCTGAAGCCTGATAGGGATATCGTCTATAGCAGTCTCTAGTATATCTGCTGTTAGATGCTCTAGGTCTTGTTCCAACTCAACTAAGGTCTCTGTGGCCTCGTCCCGTGGGGTCGGTGCCACTGCAACTGGTAGTCTCCTCTCGAAAGGCCAGAGATTGGCTGGACGACGTGGGCCTACATCTGCATTTTGAAAATTATTACTGTCAGTTTTGAGACGATATAAAAAACAAAAAAAAATAGATAATTTAAAAACTTGTGGAAAATGAATTACCTGTGTCATCCCATTGTTCTCCCGATGGAAGAACCATGTCCAGATCTCCACAAAAATCAACTCCGGCATAAGGAAAATCCTATATAGAAAAGACCTGGTCCTCTAACCAGTGAAAGTACTCCGGAGTAAATTGGACAATCTCCGTGCCCTCATCAGGATGACGGGCCATAACCGCAACCCATCGCATCAATTTAGGCTCTCGGGGAAGCCCAGCCTCAATAGTGAGCTGCTGTGGGATCAGCATCGGAACCCTCTCTAAGGCAAAACTCACAACTAAAGGCCCATAACCAAAAGTCTTTAGCTGTCCGTTTTTGACTCTAGTCAGTTGGCCCTTTAAATTGGCCAACACAGCATCACACCAATTGAAAATGGTGCCTCGATAGCAATCAATCGCCATCCGCATCTGGGATCCAGTGGCAATGTGTAAAGCGGCAGCCCCGCAAAGTCTGGTAACTGTAAAAGCAATCACCATAAGTTCAGGTCGGGATATAGTTTTGATCTCTATCCCCTTCTCCTGAGACTGAGTGTTACACCCCTCTAGTCGGAGACTAGCGATGGACTGGCCACCCGGCCTAGTCCCGAACAGAGTCAAGTGTTCGCCTCTCTTGGGCAAACCAGTGAGGAAGTAGATATCTGAGGGCTCTATCTCGAGCTGGTGCCCTCCAATATAAAAACACTGGTCCTGAATGTTGCATCTCTCTACCAGCCACTCTAGAAAGCGCACTTGGGCCCTCATGCCAAGTATGGCCCAGTATTTGTAAAGGCCGCATGCCTTCAAAGCATCAATGGATTCTTGATGACTAATGGCGGCCAAATCAACATCTTCGTGCTCTCTCTCGCGCCAATCAAGCATGGTGGGCAATTTACACACCAGAAAACATCCATTAGAATCCATGAAATAAAAATTTTTTGGTCCAATTTAGAGAATTTGGGGTTTGTAAACCCTTTGCGTGGAGTACGCACCCCGCCTTTAGGAACAGAGCATGCATACGCGGGTTCCCTTAAGGCAAGGTGCATACGCCCGACATTTTCCCAATTGAGAAAATGTCGAGATATGCGGGTCCCTAGTGTGGCACCTGCGTACCCCGAAAGGCGGATCTTGAAACCCCAAAGCCTCCAAAAAATGACATCTAGGGCCTAAAAACAAATTCTAAATGGATGAAAATGAAGAGGAGGATGTTGTAGAATACCTGAAAGAGACGGCGTTCGATTTCGACGGTCGGATTCTCCGCAATGTCCACGGGAAGTTTCTTGCCAAAAGCCCTTTTTCTCTCCTCAACAGTAAAACGGTAAAAATGAATTGGTAAAAGCCCTTTTTATAGGTTTTTTGGGTAAATTAATGGTAAATTTGTTTATTTTTCACCATGAAAAGGTATTTTTCAAAGTATTTTTATCTATCTTAAACAGGTATGAGTAATGTGTTGGTTTTTGTGTAGGATAAAAGGATTTTCAGGGAAAATTGTCATTTTTTACAAACAAAAATATTAGAGTCATCTTTAAGCCCTTTTCTGACTCCTAAAACATGAAAAGATTGCCGAGCGTTTCTTTTACACTCGTTAAAACGGAATTAAAAGACGGTCCTCTTATAGCCCTTTTCTGACCGTAAAAACATGAAAAGATTGCCGGATTTTTGTCGTTTCAAATTCGATATTGGAAATAAAACGACGTGTCCTTGATCACTTTTTACTTTTCAGGTCAAAGACACTAATTATGAAAGTACTCCTTGGTCGTAAAGATCAAGCGGTTCTCTCAAGTATTCTTTTATACTTTTTCGGACTTGGGAGACACAAATTTACGAAAAAGGTCAACCCTAGAGTCTTCTTAAGTTTTTTAGACTCTCTAAAATTGAAAAACGCCGAGTTTCTCCTATACTGGACTCGTTAAAATTTCACAGTAAAGGACCTGTTCGATTACAAACAGGAACGGACCACTCCTTCTTAGGGTTTGAATCTAAACTAAGTTGGACTCATCCGAAGGATGAGCTTATAATCAAGCATATGTTATCCTCCTCAAGCTTGTAAAAAATAAAGAGGTACTTGCTAGAAATGGTGGGGGAAAAGAGAGAAAAATGAGCCTATTTGTTATCCTTTGTCTCAGAAAAACCTTATCACCACTCTTGAACACGACACTTTTTCATTCACCTGGGTTGGGAAATCCTTTGCCTAACAGTTGATCAAACCACATTGAAAATTTTCAGCCGGTTCCGGGTATTAACTTTGGGTCAATTGTCACCAAGCCATCTGTTGTGTCGTTATGTGTTCAAGAGGTCACTGCAAATAAACCATTCATCTGCAAAATACCTGTCATCCATCTTGACCATCCCTGAGTCAGTCCTTATAGCTACATTTCTTCAACTTGATTTATGATTTCGTGTTGTGGGCTTGCCTGCAACAGGTCGCTTTCTATCGAGATCAGCACATTATCTAGAAAGATGACCTAGAAATCGTCAGTACCTTGAAATCTGCATGCATCAATGGAAGATTTCTCGCATTTGACGATAGTTTACATCATTGACTTTCGATCGAAGGATTCCTTGACATGTTCAACATCAACACATTCATTCACATCTCATGGATTGTACTGGGTACTTTGAGAACCATTGACATCACTGGTGGTCTCTCTCACACTTGTTAACAGTTTACATCATCGACTGGTAATCAAGTGGTTTCTACCATGTTTGACATCAACTCATTTATTCGCATGGATAGAATCGTACTATTTCGGGAAGTAGAAATGAAGACCCTGGATCTAGTTTCCACCATCCAGGCTGCGAGGAGTTTTGTATTCATTATATAGTAGACTAATTATAAACAGATGGCTACATCCATACTGTGTCTACAGGAGTCTATGATTATGATGTACCGCGAAATCATTCCTATATCAAAGCAGTAGTTAGTTTGTTAGTTAAAGTTTTCAATCTGAGTATGGGAATGCCTACCTCAGCGATGATATGATCTTATATATGTATTTTGTGTTGAATATTTGCAGGTTCCGACTGGGTTCTCCACAAGATAATCCTTGAAATGATAAAGTGCTTCACCCTTCCTAGATGATATGAAACCCTAATCTACTACAGGCTTCGCACTTTAGGGGGCAATCTGTTACACTAAAATTTGTCACCATGACTATTTGCAGTTAGTATGGCTCCATCAACTGTCAGACTATCCTCCTTGCAAGTCTTATACCTCTTCTCCTCATGCCAAACTCCAAGAAAGAGAGAAATTCCTTAAAAAGTCAATTAACTCTGGTTACGCAGTTTCTCTTAACCTTACCTGCGTGTACGCACCTCAAGTTCACAATACCTGCGTACTTGTACGCTCTGTCTGTAAAGGGGTGGGTGCGTACTCTTCTAAAGGTCAAAAGGCACGAGTTTTACTTCAAAAAAGTTACTTGTGGTCAATTCTAGAGCATTCTAGAAGATGGTTTGACGTGTATTGAGCGCCTCTAGATGGTTCATGTATCCCTATGAAAGAGGAACTTATCCCATGAAGAGGGGAGCTATCCCATTGAAAGAGGGGCTTATCCCATTCATGGTGGACCTGATTAAATTCCTCCAAAGCATTATAAATACAGGCATTGGGCCAGAGGGAGGGGAGGTTGAAAGCTGAACATTCCTAAGGGTAGATGCTGCTGAAATTAAAACTCCCTTATAGAGCTTGAGAGGAGAGATTCCCATCCTTTCTTAGCTTCATTTGGAAGTGGGTGAGCTGATCAAAGTAAAGGAGAACCCTTGCTGGACCCTGGGAGGGACCTGCACAACACCAAGGCACTAGTTGTAATGGTTTCTTTTGTTTCCAATTAATACAATTAAGTTCATTTTTCTCAACAAGTTGTTATATATAATTTGTTTCATATACTCCTTGGTCTTTATGATGAATATGTTTTATTATATGAGTTATTCAGGTTCTATGTAATCGTTTCCTTGTTAGTGAATGCAGGTTTCAAAGAGAAGGAGGAGCTCATCTGGATCGGAGAGGCTGGACTACTACAAACAGTGTTGGACTAAAGGTATGCTTTAAACACTTGGTTGCTTGTATTTTAAATGCATATTTAGGGAAATATAGTGCTTGATTGTCTTGTTTGTCACTAGAAAGCCTTAGCTTCTAGGGAGGTCGGTTTTGTCTGCAAAATTGACTCTTTCCGCATGACAATTAATATAAAACTGGGTTAGAAGGTTCCAAAAGTCATGGATCAAGCCAAACCTAATCTTAGCCATTAATTAGAGATTTAATCTCAGTCGTTGAAGGACCAACAAGAAAAGTATAAAAGGGGGCTTGAGGGTCAGTTGGAGAGCACACCTGAGTGATCAGTCATTCGATTTTCCAGAACGGCGTTCCTAAGCAAAGTCAAATCAGTGATCAGCAACAAGGGGCAGTGAGTACTAGATAGAGAGGAAGAGATAGTTCAGAGAGATCAGCATAGAGGCAGAGAGAAAGACGTAGCAACCAAAGCAGGCCACGCAGAGCCCAATAGAGATAGAGCAGAGGCTAGAGGGATTGCGTCATCCACACAAAGGGTTGTAGGAGTGACGCTTAGGCTCCCAAAGGCTGCACAATGCCTTAGAGGCTCACAAAGAGCAGCAGGAGGCTGACGCGGTGCTTCAGAGTTGCTGGAGAGGGTTTTGTGGGACAGGTTTCCTAAATACCTATTTCATAATAGAGAGGTATTACTGCCAGCTATTTTTCTCTATCGAGTGAGCCAGTTTGGGACCCAGCTATACTCAAGGAAATACTACATAATGATAAACCCTCATAATAGTTGCACCGATTTTCCTGCATTGGTTTTTTCTAGGGACATTTTTCCAAAAATAATGATGTCACTTGTGTGTTTTTTTTTCTTTCAGCTGTTGATCTGTAGATGTTGAGACTGTATTGTGTTTATTTCGTTATTTATATGTTTTAAATAACTTGTTCAGAATTAGAAAGTAGAAGAAATAAACCATAAGAATATAGATTAAATTTCTAACGAATAGACTTCGAAATTTCAACATGGTATCAGAGCATGGTTGGAGATCACAAGAGAGCTGAAGGCATCAGCTAAGCAGAGCATTTGCAGCAGAATCAGTTGTCCCGAGTGACAGAAGTTAATCCTTACAGAAAGCGACAAAAGAAGGGTTGATGCAGAGGGACTGCATCATCAGTCTGGGCTAGAGAAAGGCCAACATAGAGGCTAAGGAGGGCAGAAAGAGGCTCATGCATAGCCACATAGAGACCAGGAGGGTTAACGCAGTTGGCTAAGGGAGCAATTTTTCCAGTGTCGGGATTGCGGAGAGCCTAGAGGCTCAGTCCTTTAGTTGTTGGGGCATAGGAAGCTATGGGAAGTTTGCAGGAGTGAAGCTAGTAGGGTACTGTGGGAAGAACAATACCTAACAAGGAAAAACTAAGGTTGAGGGAGTTTCTACCAAGGTGGATTTCTAACCAAGGAATTTGGATCAGTGTTGCAGGTGCACAGACAATCGAAGAGGTACGACCTTACAATTGGAAAGAGGATTTCCAAAAGGGAAATCATGACTCAGATGGAGTCTAGCAAAGAACTTCTAGGAGGGAAGCAGAGAGACTGAGTAGGAGTCGAAGAGAGAACTTTCAGAGGGAAGTAGAGAGACTAGGAGGAGTCGACATAACAATAGAGAGATGGCCATAAATGAACTGAGGGATGAGAATAGGCTGGACGGGGCATCCAATTTTTTGGTCTAGAAGGCCAGGTTCCTATCTATTCTGTGAGACATGAGTGCTCATGTACCTCTAGAGAAGAGTTGGAGAGACATCGAGCTGTATTCAGGAAGAATGCAGGCGATGAGGGGTAGGATCCTTAAGGTACCAAACCTCTTGGATTATACCTTGCTACGGGATCCCCGAGGAGAGAGTAGCGAGACTGGAATATGTCAATAGAAACAGATGCAGATGAAGTGGCAGAGAGTGCTACAGTGCAGGAGTCCACAGGCAACGTGAGGCTAGCAGGCTACAATAGTGCGAGAGGCACAGAGAATTTTGCACCAGTGCTGTATGGCACAGAGAATGTTGCACCAGTGCAGGATGCAGAGAGTTGTTGTAGTAGTGCAGAGATTAGTAGAGGGATCACTTTTTAGCGGCAGAGGGAGCTTCAGCATTAGGAGTGTTTCTAGCCTGACAGGGATGTCAGAAGTTGGGAGGATTAGTTACTTACTTCTGAGTAACCCATTTGTAGTGCAGTAGCAGTATGTAGTAACACGATGCAGTATGATGAGAGGGGGTTGGAGTGCATATGTGGTGTTGGGAGAGAGGACCAACAACAACACAGATGCGAAAGGAGCTTTCATACGGATGCAGCAGTGGCAATGGCAGGGCCATGGGCAATAGTACAATATGTAGTAGTGCATAGGATGTTGGGCAGGGAGGCCTATAATCAACACAGTTACCGGTGCCATATAATCAGAGTAATGCTCAGTGAGGAGTATTGCTAGAGCACAGTCCTCGCTAAGATGGCATGTTGATTTGGGCTAGCATTAGATGTTCTCTAGCCATGAAAATTGGTGGAGAGGCTAAAGAACATGAGATCTCCACGACCCGAAAATGGTTTGGATAGATTGTACATGGTTTGGGAGATATTAAAATAATTAATATTTTTAATGGATTTCCTAAGTCTAAACTTAGGAAAAATAAAATATTAATGGGTATTAATATAAAACTAGGTTAGAAGGTTCCAAAAGTCATGGATCAAGTGAAATCTAATATTAGCCATTGATTAAAGATTTAATCTCAGTCGTTGAAGGACCTACATGAAAATTATAAGAGGAGGCTTGAGGGTTAGTTGGAGAACACACCAGAGTGATCAATCATTCGATTTGCTAGAGTGGGGTTGCTATGCAAAGTTGAACCAATGATCAACAGCGAGGGGCAGTGAGTACTGAACAGGGACGCAAAGATAGTGCTAACAGATCAACATAGAGGCAGAGAGTGAGACGCAACAGCCAGAGTAGGCCACACAAAGCCCAGTAGAGACAGCACAAAGGCTAGAGGGCCTGCATCATCGACGCAGAGGGCTGCAGGAGTGACATAGAGGGTTACATAGCCTGTGTAATGCCTCAGAGGGATGACGCAGAGGGTTCTAAGGCTGACACAGTGCTTCAGAGTTGTTGGAGAGGGTATTGTGGGACAGGTTTTCTAAATACCTATTTCTGAATAGAAAGGTATTACTGCCAGTTTTTTTTCTTTATCAGGTGAGCCAATTTGGTACCTAGTTGTACTCAAGGAAATACTACATAATAATAAACCCTCAAAATAGCTACACCGGTTTTTCCACATTGGGTTTTTCTGGGGATATTTGTCCAAAAATAACAGTGTCTCTTGTGTGTTTGTTTTCTTTCAGCAATTGATCTGTAGATTTTGAGACTGTATTGTGTTTATTTTGTTATTTATATGTTTTAAATAACTTGTTCAGAATTAACAAGTAGAAGAAATAAACCAAAAGAATATAGATTAAATTTCTAACAGATAGACTTAGAAATTTCAACATGGTATCAGAGTGTGGTTGCAGATCATAGGAGAGTTGAAGGAATTAGCTAAGTAGAGCATTTGTAGCAGAATCAGTTGTCTCGACTAACAGAAGTTGATCCTTACAGAAAGAAACAGAAGAAGGGTTGATGCAGAGGGACTGTGTCATCAGTGTGAGCCAGAGAAATTCCATGGCAGAGGTTAAGGAGGGTAGAAAGAGGTTCACGCAGAGACCAAGAGGGTTGACACAGTTGGCTGAGAGAGCTTTTTTGCTAGTGACAGGATTGCGCAGAGCCTAGAGGCTCATTCCTTTAGTTGTTGGGGCATAGGAAGCTGTGAGCAGTTTGCAGGAGCGAAGGTGGTAGGGTATTGTGGGTAGAACAATATCTAACAGGGAAAAATCAAGGTTGAGGGAGTTGCTTCTGAGGTGGATATCTAGCCAAGGAATCCAGATCAGTGTTGTAGGTTCATAAAAGATCAGAGATGTACAACTTGACGATTGGTAGGAGGATTTCTAGAACGGAAATCGTGACTCATAGGGAGTCTAGCAGAGAAATTCCAGGAGGGAAGTAGAGAGACTCAACAGGAGTTGAAGAGAGAACTTCCGTAGGGAAGTAGAGAGACTCAGAGGAGTCAACAGAACAACAGAGAGATGGCCATGAATGGACTAAGGGATCAGAACAGGTTGGATGGGGCATCCAACTTTGTGGTCTGGAAGGCCAGGATCCTGTCTATTCTGTGTGCCATGAGTGCTCATGTACCTATAGAGAAGAGGTGGAGAGGCATCGAGCTATAGTCAGGAAGACTACAGGTGATGAGGGGTAGGATCCTTTACATACCAAACCTCTTGGATTATACCTTGCTATGGGATCCTCGAAGAGAGAGTAGTAGGACTGGCGGATGTCGATAGAAATGGATGCAGATGAAGCGACAGAGAGTGCTACAATGCATGAGTCCCCAGGCAGCGCGAGGCTAGAAGGCTGCAACAGTACAAGAGGCATGAAGAGTGTTTTACAAGTGCAAGATGGCACAAAGAGGTGTGCAATGGTGTGAGATGTTGGGAGTTATTGCAATAGCGTAGAGGTTAGTAGAGGCAACACTTGTTAGCAACAGAGGGAGCTTCAACATCTGGAGTGTTTCTAGCCTATCAGGGATGTCAGAAGTTGGGAGGATCATTTACTTACTTCTCACTAACTGAGTTGCAGTACAATAGCAGTATGCAGTAACATGATGTAGCATGATGAGAGCGGGTTGTAATGGAGATGCATTGTTGGGAGAAAGGACCAACAACAACACAGATGCAGAAGGAATTTTTGTATGGATGCAGTAGTGGCAGTGGAAGGGCCATCGTTAGAAGTACAAGATGCAATAGTGCAGAGGATGTTGGGTGGGGAGGCCTAGGATTAGCACAAACACTGGTGCCATATAATCAGAGTAATGCTCAGTGAGGAGTATTATTAGAGCATAGTCCTCACTAAGAGAGAGTGTTGATTTTTGGTATCATTGGATGTGCTTTAGCCATGAAAATTGGTCAAGATGCTAAAGCACATGACATATTCAAGACCCAGAAATGGTTTGGAAAAATTGTACCCGATTTGGGAGATATTAAAATAATTAATATTTTTAATGGAGTTCCTAAGTCTAAACTTAGGAAAAATAAAATATTAATGGGTATTAATATAAAACTAGGTTAGAAGGTTCCAAAATTCATGGATTAAGCCAAATCTAATCTTAGTCATTGGTTAGAGATTTAATATCGGTTGTTCAAGGACCAACAAGAAAAGTATAAGAGGAGGCTTGAGGGTCAGTTGGAGAACACACCAGAGTCATCAGTCATTCGATTTACTAGAGTAGGGTTGCTAATTAAAGTTGAATCAGTGATCAGCAGCGAGGGGTAGTGAGTACTGGACAGAGAGGAAAATATAGTGTCGAGAGACCAGTGCAGAGGCAGAGAGCGAGACGTAGCAGCCAAAGCAAACCATGCAAAGGCCAGCATAGATAACGCAGAGGCTAGAGGGCCTATGTCATCCACACAAAGGGCTACAGGAGTGTTGCAGAGGTTCCCAGAGTCTACGCAGTGCCTCATAGGGATGACATAGAGGGTCTGAGCCTGATGCAGAGCAGTAGGAGGCTGATGCAGTGCTTTAGAGTTTTTGGAGAGGGTTTCGTGGGATAGGTTCTCTAAATACCTATTTTCAAGTAGAGAGGTATGACTGTTGGTTTTTTTCTATGTCGGGTGAGCTAGTTTGGCACCTAGTTGTACTCAAGTAAATACTGCATAATAATAAACCCTCAAAATACATGCATCAGTTTTCCCGCATTAAGTTTTTCCAAGGACATTTCTCCAAAAATAACGGTATCACTTGTGTGTTTGTTTGCTTTCAACAGTTGATCTATAGATGTTGAGATTGTATTGTGTTTATTTAGTTATTTATATGTTTTAAATAACCTGTTCAGAATTAACAAGTAGAAGAAATAAACCAGAAGAATATAAATAAAGTCTCTAACGAATAGAATTAGATATTTCAACATGTTGATTTGGGGTAGCATCGATTGTGCTCTAGCCATGAAAATTGGTAGGGAGGCTAAAGCGTATGAGATCTCCAAGACCCAGAAATCATTTGGGTAGATTCTACCTGGTTTAGGAGATATTAAAATATTTAATATTTTTAATGGAGTTCCTAAGTCTAAACTTAGGACAAATAAAATATTAATGGGTATTAATATAAAACTTGGTTAGAAGGTTCTAAAGGACATGGATCAAGCCAAATATAATCTTAGTTGTTGATTAGAGATGTAATCTCGGCTGTTGAAGGACCAATAGGAAAAGTATAATAGGAGGCTTGAGGGTCAGTTGGAGATACACTAGAGTCATCAATCATTCATTTTGCTAGAGGTGGGTTGCTAACAAAAGTTGAATCAGTGATCAGCAGCAAGGAGCAGTGAGTACGAGGTAGAGAGGTAGGGAAAATACTGGGAGACTAGCGCAAAAGCATAGAGAGAGAGAGAGAGAGAGAGAGCAGTAGCCAGTCTAGGCTACGCAGAGCCCTGTCGAGGTAGCGCAGAGCCCGGAGGGACTGTGTCTTCCATGCAGAGGGCAGAGGGATTGAGTCAGAAGCTTCTAGAGGCTGTGTAGTGCCTCATAGGGCTGATTCACAGGGTTCTGGGGTTGATGCAGGTCAGCAAGAAGCTAACGCAATGGCCAAAAGGGCCAGTGCTGAGCTTCAGTTGTACCGGAGAGGGTTTCGTCAGACAGGTTTCTGAATACCTGTTTCTAAATATAGAGATATTGTTATCATGTATTTTTCTCTGCCGAGTGAGACGGTTAGACACCCAGTTGTACTCAGAAGAGTGAATAATAATATAACCCTCAGAATAGTTGCACCAATTTTCATGCATTGGGTTTTTTCGAGGACATTTGTCCAAAAATAACGGTGTCACTTGTGTGCTTTTTTTATTTCAGTTGCTGATCTGTAGATGCTGTGACTGTATTGTTTTTATTTTGGTATTTAAATGTATTAAATAACTTGTTCAAATTTAGACAAGTAGAAGAAATAAACCAATAAAATACAGATTAAATTCCTAATGGATAGACATAAGAATTTCAACATGGTACCAGAGGGTGGTTGTAGATCACAGGAAAAATGAAGGAATCAGCTAAGCAGAGCAGTTGCAACAGAGATAGTTGTCCCAACTGATAGAATTTGTTCCTTGTAGAAAGAGACAAAGAAGGGTTGACGTAGAGGGACTGCGTCATCAACTCGGGCGAGAGAAAGGCTAGCGTAGAGGCTGAGGAGGGCAAAAAAAGGCTCATGAAGAGCCACCCAATAACCAGGAGGGTTGACACCATTGGCCAGGGAATCATTTTAGCTAGATCTGAGATTGCGCAGAGCCTAAAGGCTCAGTCCTTTAGTTGCTGAGGCATGGGATTCTGTGGGTAGATAGCAGGGAGTGAAGTTGGTGTGGTGTTGTTGCTGCCGAGCCAGAACAATACCTAATGAGCAAAACCAAGGGAGAGGGAGTTGCTACCTAGGCGAATTTCTAGCCAAGAAATCCATATCAGTGTTGCAGGTGCATAGGGGATCAAAGAGGTGTGACTCAACAGCTGGCAGGTGAATTTCCAGAACGGAAATCGAGACTTAGAGGGATTCTAGGAGAGAGCTTCCAGACAAGATGTAGCGACTTAGAGGGAGTCGAAGAGAGAGCTTCCAAACAGGACATAGTGACTCAGAGGGAGTCGAAGAGAGAACTTCCAGAGGGAAGTAGACACTCAGAGGAGTCGAAAGGAAGAGCATAGAGATGGCTATGAATGGACTGAGGGATCAAGATAGGTTGGACAGGGCATCCAACTTTGTGGTCTGGAAGGCTAGGATCCTGTCCATTCTAGATAGACATCACATCAAGGCCTTCGCCTTGAGAACAATGGCTATCCCAGTTGACCCGGCTGATAATGAAAAGTATGAGGAGGCAATGGGCAAGGCAAAATGCATCATCCTTTATGGGGTCAAGGATCATGTGGTCTAGCATATCGTTGAGAAGGATATGACAAAGGAAATGTGGGACACCTTGAAGACATTTTACCATCATACTTCTATGTAGAGAAAGATGTTACTTGAGAATCAGTTATGGTCATACCAGATGCAGAAGGAGGAGAAGATAGATCACTTCCTCCGTATATTGAATGAGATATGGGACCACCTGAATTTCATAGGGGCCCTTCCGGATCAAGAGTTGATGGTGAGGATCACTCTAAACATAGTCTCCAAGGAGTGGGAAACAGTCATCTAGAGTATTATGGGTAGAGTGAATCTTCCAGATTGGGACGAATTATGGGTGGATCATCACCAAGAAGAGATTAGATGACTGTCCAAGATGGAAAGTAGCAGCAAAGGAGTCTAGATCAAGAAGGAAGAGGAAGAGGACACAGCTTTGACATTTGCGAGGAAGTAGGAGAAGAGGAAGAAAACTGACCTCTCCAAGATGAAGTGCTTCAATTGTGGGGAACTGGGTCATTATGTGAACTAGTGTTTGAGGAATAAGAATAAGGGAGAGGTATATGAATCCAAGGAAGCACTAGCAAAGGTGGAAAAGAAGGTAGAAGAGGATGACGATTGTGCCATGAGTGCTCATGTACCTCCAGAGAAGAGGAGGGGAGACATCGAGCTATAGTCAGGAGGACTACAGGCGATGAGGGGCAGGATCCTTGAGGTACCCAAAATATTGGATTATACCTAGCTATGGGAGCCCCGAAGAGAGAGTAGCAGGATGACAAATGTCAGTAGAAATGGATGCGAATGAGGTGGCAGAGAGTGCTACAATGCAGTAGTCTCGGGAAGTGTAGAGCTAGCAGGCTGCAGTAGTGTGAGAGGCACATAGTAGGTGAAGGATGGCACAAAGAGGTTTATAGCAGTGCGAGAGGCAGGGAGTTGTTGCAACAGTGCAGAGGTAGTAGAGGGAGCACTTGATAGCGACAAAGAGAGCTTCAACATTGGAAGTCTTTCTATCCCAACAGGGATGTTAGTAGTTCGGTGCATCAATTACTTAATTCTCAGTAACTAAGTTGCAGTGCAGTAGCAGTTAGCGGTAGCACAATGTTATACAACAAAATGGACTCCTCATCAACTCAGAGGGGAAAGACAGGATGACTAAAGCAAAGACCACAATTACAGGCCTTGATTCCACACTAACGTTGGTTGCACACTGAAAACCTTCTTTATAAAGCTTGTTACCAAGCCTAAGGGTGCGTTAGTGACCCTACTAACTCAAGTTGTTAGGTAGGGGACAGCGTTAGTGAAACTAGATGCAGTTCCAAGGGTCAAAGGAATGAATTGACTCACAAATATCTAGATATTTGTTCCTAAAAATACTCAAGAAAAGCAAGGAAACATCCAAATTTGAGATATTTGGAGGATTTCTAATCTGAGAAAAGGAGGCAAATTGGATAGAGCTGAAAAGCATGGCAAGTTCATTTCTTTTTCCCTAGTGAACTCAAGGAGGAGCTTGGCAACCCTAACTCAATTGCTATATAAGCAAGGTGAGGGTTATTGTGAAAAGGGTCAGAGCATTTGAAAGGATAGCCTACTAAGCTGTTGGGAATTGTCTCATATCTGAAGAAGTGAGCTAGAAGGGAGAGATAGAGGGAAGCGGAAGGGGCAAAGGAAGACTGATACAACAGATGGTTGTAATCACTCTTTCATTATTAATACATAACTGTAGTTATGTTCCCTACTCCATGGTGTCGGTAACATAGTTCATTAAGTTGTTCAGTCGATACTTGTGTATATGAGTAGTTTATTTGTATGCAAATATATGTTCATTGTGTATTCATATATTGGTTTTCAAGGTTGTATGTGGTGATTTTGTTTGCCTTTCCTTTGTGTAGGAATTTATTTGGAGTTGGATTTGAGGAAGTTCTTCTTGGCTGCATTGTGATCTCCAAACAAATCTAGAAGGAGACTTGAGGTGATACTCTTTCCATACTTTGTTAATTGATATTTGTCTATGAACATGTGTATAACTTGTTAGTATCTACAGATAATCTTACAGTCTGTCGAAGGTCCCAGGAAGGCCTTTGAGGGTAGTTTTCATTCTCCATACACCGTGCATTTTACCCCATAGCAGAATTGGCGACTCCACTGGGGACTATACATCTAGTTCCCAATTTAGCCAAACTCTTCTCTATTTTATCCTCCTTCTAAGAGCTCCCTATACTTCTTCAAATCCTTTTCTAATCCACCAAATATCTTGCTTCATCTTGCTTGTATACATTCATCTTAGAATCTAATCTTGAATGCCCTCTTTTTGACTAATTTTCCACACTAATGCAGGTTAGCAGGCTACAGAGAGCTTTATAAAGCACTGTGCCTGTTCACAGGGGGCGTTAGTGGACCTACTAACTCTCTGTAGCCACTATTACAGAGCGTTAGTCTCCCAAGAATTTGATTTTCAGCAGTGTTTGTAAGCCAATAGGGGTGGGAAGCCTTCTCATGGACTGAAATAAGATTTGTTACTGCATTTTGCTAAGAAAATTGGTGTCCTAGAAATTTATTTTTAGGAAAAAAGTTTTGTTTTTCTCTCTTAAAAACATTTTTTCTAAAAGAGAGACTCACCATTTTTGTTCATCCTTTTGTTTAACTGGTTATAATTTTCTTCATTTTGGTTTCAAGTAGTTGTTAGGAAACATTGGAAAAGAATCTTTTGGTTATGCATGTGTTGTAAGACTAAAGATGCATGGAAGAAACTATGAATATGTGAAAAATATGAATATGTAGAATACAGCTTGTTTGCATCAAATTGAAAAAAAAATTCAAATCATTGTTTTTTGCATGATTTATTGAGTCAGAGTCTCATCAAATTTCATACGTCAACTCCCCTACCGAAGACAATAATCAAGTACACATAAAATTTACCCAAAATCAATTAGTAACTCTTTATTTGAGTAAACAAACATTAGAAAGGCTAGGATCTTGGGATAAGCATGTGAGTGAACTACCCAAGGTCGAAAACCAAACTAGTGTCATTAAAAGAGAGAAAAATTCCTTCTACACTCATACTATCAGGACCACTCAAGTAAAAGCAGAGCTAAATGCGAGACAACATTAGACTGTAAGTGAATCTAGCCCACCTTCTCTTACAAATCCTTTAGGTATTCTGTGTATTGCGGATCCCTTCGGGGATTTCAGAGCAGAGTCAGGGACTCAGGTATTCTACCCACACAGCGTGCTATCTACAACTATGTCCCCCCCGGTGGTGTTTACGGCCTAAGGTATCTTTAGTGGCCAAACTTATAGGGACTTACACAAGGTGACTGGGACGGGTTGTCTTGGTACCTAACACAGATGGATCTACTTTGTCTTTAGTTTTTGGGAGGGTGCTCATCTTCACGAGAGTACTTGGCCCCTCAATCTGAGGTTCAGGCGAAGCTCTAAAGTAACCGTAATTGTACGTCTGGCCATCCTTCTCTGTTATTCATTGAGATACCGGGTTTTAGCTCCGGTGATCAATGCTTATCAAATAAGGTATTTTCCCTCTGTTTGTTGATTGATAGACTTAGTGTATTTTTATATTTTTTTAGGTACCCGAGTGTTATCATTTTGAGACTTTAACGAACATCACGATAAAATTTATTGATAAAAATTAACGGTCACCATGGCTACATCAGGCCCTCATCATCACTCTAGACGATTGCTAGGACTTCCTCCACTCATTGTGGAGGATCCACCGAGCTCCAATGAGCCTTATTCCCCATCTTCGGGGAATCTGTTTCCCAGATCTCACACGAAATCTATTTGGACAACCTACGATTCAGGTTTGCTGGAGGATTCATTCATAGAAGGATTTCTTCCTAATTTTAACCCTCCACTCATGAATCAATTGGACCCACTCTTGATTCTAGTGGCACTAGTATTTCATGCTTCAGTAGTTGGAACATTTCAATATATCCAATCGAACACTAACGGGTTGTGGAACTTTAGGGACACTTTTGACCTTCACCACTCCCCTAGTTGACAGTCACCACAACATCAATAATGGCAAATCCCACTATCCCGTTTGTCCCAGATACAACCACTCACATGACACCCTCTATGAGTGGAACCCAGCAGATGCCAGGTTCCACCCCTATGGTACCAAACTGCATACCTTCGACAAGTGCCACATATAGTGCTCCCTATAACACTCAATGCGGCACTATGGGCATAGTTCCGGTTTACTAACAATATGGTTGACCGCCAATGTACAGTTCAAACCCCCAAATTCATATACCTGGGGGGGTTCCCAAAATGCACATGCCAGTAGGGAACGTAGCAGTTCCCCCTCCATTCTCAAGCATGCATGGTTAGTCGCTAATTGACATGAGCGTTCCCTCTGTCAATCAAGGACAAATGGTTAGTTCTATGTCGAGTGGGAATCCTCAAGGGATTCACAACCAGTCCATGGGGGCACCCTACTCACATATTCAGATGAGTCAAGGGGGCACCACTTATCCTGGGGGAAATTCCATACCCCAGTATCAAAATCCTCATGGAAATCCACTCTACAACACTATACCTCAAAACAACTGCTACACCATGCAATCCATGTATAATATTGGGAGCCAAACGATGGGAGGAGCGCAAAGCTCCTCAAGTCATCTGTTATCACAATGGTCCAAGTCGGGGGCACCAAAATCTCTACCTTTCTTGGAAATGTTGGATATACCCGACTTATACAAGCTGACAAACGACCACATCTATCACAACTTACAATGGCCGCCGATCCCGCATAAGATACCAATTGACATCCCAAATTCAATGGAAAGCAAGGAGAGGATTCGGGCACCCATATCACCACCTACCATCTTTGGTGTGTTTCAACTCTATGGTGGATGATAGTGTTCGGTTACATCTTCTTCCCTGCACTCTCACTGGCAACGCAACGAAATGGCATATTGAGTTACCATGCGCATCAGTAAACACCCTTGACACTTTAGCGATGGAATTCCTAAAGCACTTCCAGCTACCCATCCACTATGAGACTGGGACAAAGCTGCTCAATTCATTTCGTTAGGATACTGCCACCCACATCTTTGATCATATACATGAATGGAGACGTAGGCAGAGGTTAGTCAAAGATCCCCTCCCAGAATTTCTCGTAAAGGACTGGTTCTGTAGGTCCTTACTCCCACAAATTGCTAGAGATGTCGCTCTAGGTAGTGCGGTCACAGAAGACCAATCCATACGTCATGCCCATCACTTAGATATGATATGTTCACAGTCTGGCACTCTTTACGATATAATCCTCAATGCCCTTGGCAACCCCAATGCTTCCACCACTCAGCACCCCGGAGTGCACGCTAACAGGATTGTCGGTGCAACCTCCGGGGCTGCTGTAAAACAACTCAGTGGTCACACTGCCAAGATGACAGTGGGCCCCTCTACCAATACGACTGCTGCTCCAGCCACCGTGATAAACTCTGTGCAGTCTACACAAAAGTCTGGTCGCAGGAACAAGAAGAATAAGAAAAAGACTGCTCCTTCTGAGGAGCAGTCAACAAAGTAGACAAACCCAAAAACAAAAGGCCATTGTGCCTGCTGACGGGGGAAAGGATAATCCCACCAAATATCCATGCAAATTCTGTGTTGAAGACCACACAACCTGGCGTTGTCCATGTCTTCAAGAATGCACAGAATACCTTGCCAAACAGGATACTGGTAAGGCCCCTACTGTCCTTAGAAATCCTTTTCCCACTCAGCAACAGGAAAATCTTATTGCAAACCAACCACAACCCGCACAAGGGGGCAACGATGGTTCGCAACATCCTTTGGCTGGTGAAGGATCTTCTACCATCTACACATTTGAAATGGTAGAACTCACCACAAGAGCCAAATCTTATAGAGCTCCTATTGCTCCTGCAGCAGAACCATCGTCAGGTCAAAAACTACCACCGCCCAACGATTTGCATATCGAAAGGCTAGTTGAGGACCTTGTAATTCGACCCCAAAAAGGGGCACTTCGACGCACAACACACAATACATCTGCACGTGCCACCCAACACTACAACATTGTAGAAGATTTGGTGCAAGCACCATCGGCTATGTTAGTGCTCAAAGTATTACAAACATGCCCAACACAACGGAAAGCTTTGCTTTCGACTACTGGTGGTATCGACCCAAAGGATTCCAAGCTTGCTATTTTTGACATGGACAAGTGTAAACATCCCCTTTCTCACCAGCTTGCATTCCATGTGCATATAACTTTGAAAGTTAAAGGTATACACAGAACTGTCATCAATGAAGGTGCTTCTACCTACGTCATGTAGGTTTCATGTTGCCTTTCCCTAGGTACTCCATCCCTAACCCTGCCATCGAACTCCCTGAAAGCTTTAGATGGCCACACCTTTATCCCAAAAGGATACCTAGCCAGTTTCCCCATCACTTTGTATGGGAAAACCGTAATGGTGGACATAGAAGTCGTAGACAAAAAACTTGACTATAATCTCTTGCTGGGTTACAACTAGACATATGCCATGATGGCCATCGCATCTACTATCTTTCACATCATCCAATTTCCATTGGATGGAAAGGTAGTTACAGTATATCAGTTGTCTTTCTATACCCCTGATTATTCACCACTACCAAGTGGCTCCATACCCCTAGTAGGAGGTGGAACTGACTCTTATGTTAGCTTAGGTACCGGTCTACTGAAGGTTTCTTCCCTCATGGGTTGCTTTCCTCTTTAGCCTCCCAAGGTTTCATAGACGGTCAATATGCTTTCATCTATTCCTCATGAATTGACCGATCCATGGATCCTACTGACTCCTTCAAACCTTGACACATTTGGAGAACAGATGCCATTGTCACCAGCTGAATTGGCCTGCAAAGCCATTCAAATTTCATCTAAATCTCCGGTCACTTTGGTTTCGGCCAACAGTACCACTGCCCTTCCCATAACCGCTCCTTCTTTCGATCCACTCAATCAAATCCTACCTAAGGACGAAGCTATTAGAGAGATCATGAGTTTAGAAGAGCGACCTTGGGAGGACTCGCACCATCATGTTTCGATATCTGATTCGGACATGATGCCTCTTCAAATCTTGTCACCTGACGCACATGAAATCATTTCCTCACCATATACAACTATCCAACCTTTGGACTCGGAAGGAAACAGGGGCAATATTTCATAAACATTGCTCCTCGATATTTCTGTCATAACAAGCATCATGGAAAACATACAAATTGGAGCCAATCGCAATCCTGAGGAAATTGTGAGCTTCACCTACCCTTTTAAGGACTTTCGTGATGTTTTCCATTGGTCTTATGAGGAAATGCATGGAATAGACCCTTCTAGTGTCAAGCATGAGATCAAGGAAGATTGAGCATTCTTTTTATGGTATTTTCTTGCTTGTTAATCCGAAAAAACCTCGAGTCTCCTTCTTCAGGCTCGTTAAACTACCATGAAGAAGATCGAGCATTCTTTTTATGGTATTTTTCTTGCTCGTTAATCCAAAAAATCCTCTAGTCTCCTTCTTCGGGCTCGTTAAACTACCATGAAGAAGGTAGAGCATTGTTTTTAAGGTATTTTTCTTGCTCATTAATCCGAAAAACCTTGAGTCTCCTTCTTTGGGCTCGTTAAACTCATACAAAGAAGATTAGAGCACTTTTTGAGATATTTTATTGCTCTTTTAAAAATAGAAACATCTCTGAGTTTTCATTGTTGCGCTCGTTAAATCTATACAACGATGCTCTGAGAAACTATTTTTTGATCTTTTTGTAGCTCATTAAACTGAAAAATACCAAGGGAGCATTCTTTTTAAGTGCTTTTTTCCCGCTCTTTAAACTGAAAAATATCCCGAGCTTTGTCTTTAGGCTCGTTAAACTTTATAAAGATGACCCGAACATTCTTTTGAGTACTTTTCTCGCTTGTTAAATTGAAAAATCCCTAGTTTTTGTCACCGAGCTCATTAATAATATATGGCAACAACCAGAGCACGTTCTTTTTTGGGACCATTTCTCGCTCTTAAATCGAAAAATCCCCGAGTTTTCCCCTCCTTCGAGCTCATTAAAACTATGAAGAAGGAATGAGTTGTTATTTTACCTCTTTTTCTCACTCACTAATCTGAAAAAGATACCCTAAGTTTTCTTCATTTGACTCATTAAAAATTTTGATGAAGGTATTGATTTTGTCGTCACGTGACTCATTAAAAATTCACGATGAAAAACGAGTTTAGTCCATATCCTCGTACTCGTAACAAAATGAGGTCGACATCTATTGAACATAGGTTTCTCTTTATCTGGATTCAACAGATTAACTTATGGAAAAGTAACCTATCCGGGTATAATATTAACCTTTTGTCGCATCGGGTTAACAGCTATGACAAAGGGACCACCATGGAGTCTCTCTTTACGATCTTTGCAGACTCTCTAAATATCAAAAGGCCACTGAGTTGTCTAGTCTGGACTCTTTAAATTACACATACAAGATATAGAGTCACTCTTTTTATGATACTTTTCAGACTCTTAAAACATGAAAAAATCAACGAGTTTGCCTGTCTGGACTCATTAAACTAATCAGATAGGGAAAAGAGTCATTCTTTTTGTGATCCTTTTTAGACTCTTTAAATATGAAAAGATCGATGAATTTACCCATCTGGACTCATTAAATTAATCAGACAGGGAAAGTGGACAATACAATTGTATTCCGTATTAGAAAGAGTGGTTTGGCAGCAGTCGTTCCCTTGAACATGGCACTCCCTCGTATAAACCTTCCTTGTGATAGCCTATCAATATGAATCCTACCATCCTATGAGTTTAGCCTAAATACCCTGATGTAATTTCATCTTTGTATTGTTCATGAGTCTAGTGATGTATGGTTAAAACCGTTGTCGTGCCTTCTATTGTTCAAGGGTTAACCTTTTGTTTCCCCCATCAACCCATCAAGCATATCCTTCCATCATGCCCTCCGTTGTTTAGACCCAAATGCTCAAAAGATTCCCCAAAAAACAAAATCATTCTTGTCCCGTTTCGTGTCAATTGATGTAGGACACATTATTGCCTACCTTTCGACAGGTTTCTTCCTATCGACTTCAACACTCCATCTAGGAAGATAACTTAGAAGCACATTTAGTGCCTTGGTACTTGCAGACATTAGTGGCAAGTTACCTTGTGTTTGATCAGGGGTTCTCATTATTGGTTCCTAGTTGAGCGATTCTACGGGTGTTCGATGACAAAGACATCTTTCATACTTGTTAGATTGCACTGTGCATCTTGGATACCATCAGCATTATCGGTGGCCTTCCTCGCGTCTGTTAATGGTCTCCATTATTGATTGGTAATCAGATGATTTCGTGCATGTTCGACGTCAACACATATTTTCACATGTATTGATCCATGTTGTTCGGTGAAGTGGAAATCAAGACCTTGGTTAGAGGCTTGCATCATTCAGTGTTGTTTCCTCTCCCAAGCTACGGATATTGTTTTTTGGAGACAACCATTTCAGGATGATCATATTATGACACTAGACCCACGTTGTGCTTATCGTCAGCCAATATCATCATTTATCTTTGGAGAAAATCACTCTAACATAGCTACTGAGCATGGGAATACCCGAATCATGACATGATTTTAGCATTTATATATATATATATATATATATGTGTGTTGTATCAAGTTTCCCTTACCGCTCGAAGCTTCTCTCTCTCTCATTTTGACAGAAAAATTATAGTTTTAGTAAAGTGTTTTGGCCATCGTCCCTACCTATAATCTCATACTTTAGGGGCATCTGTTATACAACAAAATTACCTCCTCATCAACTCAGAGGGGAAATATAAGATGACTGAAGCAAAGACCACAATTACAGGCCTTGATTCCACACTAACGCTGGTTGCACACTGAAAACCTTCTTTATAAAGCTTGTTACCAAGCCTAAGGGTGCGTTAGTGACCCTACTAACTCAAGTTGTTAGGCAAGGGATAGCATTAGTGAAACTAGATGCAGTTCCAAGGGTCAAAGGAATGAATTGAATCACAAATCTCCAGATATTTGTTCCTAAAAATACTTAAGAAAAGCAAGGAAACATCCAAATTCGAGATATTTGGAGGATTTCTAATCTGAGAAAAGGAGGCAAATTGGAAAGAGCTAAAAAGCATGGCAAGTTCATTTCTTCTGCCCTAGTGAACTCAAGGAGGAGCTTGGCAACCCTAACTCAATTGCTATATAAGCAAGGTTAGGGTTATTGTGAAAAGGGTTAGAGCATTTGGAAGGACATCCTACTAAGCTGTTGAGAACTGTCTCATATCTGAAGAAGTGAGCTAGAAGGGGGAGAGAGAGAGAAGTGGAAGGGGTAAAGGAAGACTGATACAATAGATGGTTGTAATCACTCTTTCATTATTAATACAGAACTGTAGTTGTGTTCCCTACACCATGGTGTCGGTAAGATAGTTCATTAAGTTGTTCAATCGATACTTGTTTATATGAACAGTTTAGTTGTATACAAATATATGTTCGTTGTGTATTCATATATTTCTTTTCAAGGTTGTATGCGGTGATTGTGTTTACCTTTCCTTTGTGCAGGAATTGATTTGGAGTCAACTTTGAGGGAGTTCTTCTTGGCTGCATTGTGATCTCCAAACAAATCTAGTAGGAGACTTGACGTAATACTCTTTCCATACTTTGTTAATTGATATTTGTCTATGAACATGTGTATAACTTGGTAGCATCTACATATAATCTTGCAATCTGTCAAAGGTCCTGGGAAGGCCTTTGAGGGTAGTTTTCATTCTCTATAAACCATGCATTTTACCCATAGCACACAATGCAACATGATGAGAGGGGGTTGTAGCGCAGATGTAGTGTTGGGAGAAAGGAACAACAACATCACAAATGCGAGGGAGTTATCGTATCAATGCAGCAGTGGCAGTGGCAGGACCATGGGCAATAGTACAAGATACAACAATGTAGATGATGTTGGGTGGGAAGGCCTAGCATTAGCACAGGTACTGGTGCCATATAATTAGAGTGTTGCTCAGTTGGAGTATTACTATAGCACATTCCTTTCTAAGAGGGAGTGTTAATTTTTGGTAGAATTGGATGTTCTCTACCCATGAAAATTGGTGGAGAGGTTGAAGCACATGATCTCGAAGACCTAGAAATGGTTTGGGCAGATTCTACTCAGTTTAGGAGATATTAAAATAATTAATATTTTTAATGGAGTTCCTAAGTCTAAACTTAGGAAAAATAAAATATTAATGGGTATTAATATAAATTGGGTTAGAAGGTTCTAAATAACATGGATCAAGCCAAATCTAATCTTAGCCGTTGATTAGAGATGTAATCTCGGTCGTTGAAGGACCAATAGGAAAAGTATAAGAGAAGGATTGAGGGTTAGTTGGAGATACACTAGAGTGATACCTTACTATTTTTGTTTTCAGAAATAAGTGCTACCAACTACTACATTTTGGCTTTTGAATGAGTATGTGACTGAGAATTGAAGAGACTTGTGACACTATAGCACTTGGCCAGTATTGTGTCTGTCTTCTCTGTTCTTGGTCATAACCTTCGGCCGATGAAGTCTTGACAGAAAATACGAGTCATCTGGAAGGGAAATTTTGGTCCAACCATGAAATTTTGTCCACACTGGGAAGCCCCATGCCTACACTTAGCCTTCCACTTTGTGTATTCAACCTCATCCAACTAGTAGAAATGGAGAAGGGGAAAATTTAAATGAGAAAACCTATGTTAGAGGTACTACATGCTTCTCTAAATGAACAACCTCTTCTGCTCTCAATAAGTCGGGATCCCACTCCTGCCCCAAAAATAAATAAGTGCCTATGCACAATCCTCTTGAAAAAATACAAAGGTGAAAGGAGAGAAAGGATTCCTGCGTAGAGAGGTGAAGCATGCAACTTCGGCAGGGTACTAACTAGGCTCGCTGGCAGTGGAGCAAAGCGTGTGTTCCTGCGTGACTCCGCAGGGGTACTGACCAAGCTCGCTGGCAGTGGAGCAAAGCGTGTGCTCCCACGTGACTCCGCCGGGATACTATCTTGGTATGCTGGCAGCAGAGCAACACCAGATATGAAAACTTATACTCTGAAAATCTTCAACTCATGAGCTACACTGCCCCTCACAGATTCAAAACATAGTGATCTAGCTGAACTTTTGACTGTGTTTGACTAAGTTGGAAAAATGTGACCATGTATGTCCATGGGGTAAGTGGGGAGGCCAAAGTAACCTGTACAGTGATTCAATATTCCATAAAAGACCAAGGCCCTGTGTTATCAATGGACCAAAACAGAGAAGCTGGAGTTCTAACAATGTGTCGCCAAGTGTGGTAGTGGCTACAACCAGCCTCCAAAATTTTGGCTTGCATCCAATTTTAGAGCCTCCTTTGAGAGTTTCACTTGATGACTACATGCACTCAGGTTCACTCTGTGAACTTGTGTGAGTCCTCGCACCCACCTTGCTTAATCATTCCACCCAAGCTTTTGCATGTTGGTGTCATTGTCATGCTTGCGACTATGTTCTATTCATACTCAAGGTCCTCGCTTCGTGTGTACATGTTGTGTTCACTATGAAATCATCTGTTGCACTCATACACAAAGTCACATACATTGTCATGCTTGTCGCTCACACTGTCGGTGAGTCATGTTGAGAATGTGTGCCTTGATGGTTTGATTCGTCTTATCATCTCGTCATGTAAGTATGTGTTTGCAAGATCACATATGCATCTTTCACTCGTTCACACACTTTGTCACTTTCCTGAACTTCTAATGACCGGATTCCCTCTAAAAGTTGAACCATCACCCCACCATCGACTCAATCATTGTCACCTAGAACAGCGTAGAAGCACCAAGCAAGCCATTTTAAGTTGCGCTACATGCAAGCAAATCAATCAGCCTTCATGTTGGTCAACCAGAGAGTTTACCCCGCAGTCACCCCGGGACTGACTCCCCCAAAAAATTGCACAGAGGCTGCATACCTTACCCACTTCGTTGACTAAGAAAATTGTACAGACAAACGGGACAGACACCCAGTGCCCGTCCCTGTCTCCCTCAAAAAATTGGGCATATTTTTAGCTCGCCCTCCAATCAGTCGACCAACTGCTCACTCGGAAAACTGCATAGTTTTCATGAGCAAGCCCTCTGCTGCCCAGGAGCCTGCTCAGCTTAGAAACTATTCAAAGGTGATCAGTAGGCTAGCCTCCCATCATCAACATAATTTTTCTCACCAGCAGTTCTCGGCAGCCGACTGCTAGTTCCCTCCAGGAATTACGCAGTTTTTGCTGCCAAGCACCAGTAGATGACTGTTAGTTCCCCATAGGAATTGTGTAGTTTTTTCTGCTAGTGACCAAGCAGCCAGCTGCTAGTTCCCTCCAAGAATTGCATAGTTTTGGTTGCCAAGGTCCCGATGCCCACTCCTTCTGGAAATTGCATAGATTTTTCTTGCCTAGCCTTCCCGTAACCTAGACTGTTCCTCTCAAAAACTGCCCAGTTTTTTCCCCCAGCTGAGATAGACCCCACAGACAATCATTGTTGATTTAGATTTCCCATCTCCATCACACAATGACTATTGCGTAGTTTTCATCAGCATTTCTCATAGCCTCCATCCCACCTCGCAACCTTGTCTCCTCTCCCGGTCACCTGCATCTGAAATGATCATGCATCATGGTAGACTAGAAGGTTCATGGATTTGATGTTGCCTCATCATGATTGACTATAGATATAGGTACACAAACAAACATGGCATGACGACGAATGGGATGAATAAAGGGAGCACATATAGAAGGACATGTTTGCCAATTGACAAACAAACAATGCATGCAAAGAGATGTGCTTTTGAATGGACAATCATGCAAATATGTGTTCGAGGATGGATGGATGAGAAAACATGAAGATTTCCTCACTGATGGACGGACGGACATGCACTTTTCATGAACAGGCGAACCCACCAAGCTTACCAAGATACAAGCAAGGAGCAACGTGAAAATGCAACATCAAGTGAACCCAACGACCATCGAAGACTCCATGCATGTTTCCATGCGGAGGTGCAGTTGTGACACACCATGAGGACATCCATCACCCAGAAACACTACAACTCGAAATGCACACTAGTAGCGACACAAATGTACCAACAGTGTCATGTCGAGTCCTGCCATGAGTCATGTTGTCCACATCTTTATTGTGGACCATACTATAAATCAATGTAATGTAACGTGGAATTCCAAGAGACCCACTTGGTGTATGAAGCGTCATGTAAAGTCAAAAATTCATGGAAATCAAATAGTCATGAGGGCAGTCGAACAACCACAAGGGTCAAGTTCACCCTTGGCTATAAATACCCCCTCATTTTTACATGCAAAGGACTTTTTCACCTCAGCTCCTCCCACATAGCCTTGAGAGTCTATAATATTTTCTTTGAGGAGTAAGTAGTGGCTCCAAGACCCCATCGATGGGGTTAGTGATGTATGGTGTAACGATGTGTCTCATAAGTTTCGCTTAATTCAGAAGCCCACTAATAGGCTAACACGTTTTCACACATGTATTGTAACTGTTGTAAGACTAATCTTGAAAACTTGTAATGCATGTTGCTTTAACCTGTCTTTAACACTTGAACTCATTCACTTGTTGTAATACATATCTAATAATGAAAATGGGTTGTATATGCTATTAATGTTGTCTCGCTCGTGTTGGTTACCTCCCCACACATAAGACAGATATTTAACATAAAACTTGTTAGAACAATCGTTGCACTCATGCGAACTCTTCTGCTGAGTGTTATGTGTGTTATCTTCCCTTGTGTGTTGTGACTACCGCATCCGTATGGATTGTTCTTCCGAAAACTGTGCACATCCTGTTGTGTTGTGTGTTCCTAACAAAGTTGGGGCTTCCTCCCAACTGACTTAGGACTCACTCCCACCCTCTCCCTCTATAGTGAAAGAACCATTGACACAAGTGACACTAGAAATCACTAGGCACGCGAAACTCACTTCTCGAAGACAAAGTAGACCACTCTCCTGTGCTGACAAGCAAGAGTTGAGGAAAATCTTTAAGATAGTGGCAACCGGACCATCATACCGGATGGGAATCCCACACCAAATGGTGTGAGGTATAGTTGGGACTTCATACTAGGGTGATCCCCTGAATTTTGGTAGGTCCAGCACTGTCAACAAGTACAAGGAGCTCTGATGTTGATTGGAACTTGGTCATGGAGCCCAAAGAACCAAGGGCGTAGTGAAGGGCTTAACACCTAAGTGCTATGGAGACACCACATGGGTATATCAGAGGTCAAATATTTCGTAACTCTTTTGTAATTGATTTTTGAGAAAATTCTGATATAGGGAGCTTCGATGTTGATCGGAACTTGGTTGTGGAGCCCAAAGAACCAAGGGCATAGTGAAGGGCTTAGCACCTAAGTGCTATGTAGACACCATGTGGGTATATCGAAGGTCAGATATTTCATAACTCCTATGTAATTAATTTTTGAGAAAGTTTTGATCCAGGGTATTCCAATGTTTATTGGAACTTGGTCATGGAGCTCAAAGAAGCAAGGGCGTAGTGAAGAGATTAGCACCTAAGTGCTATGGATATTCCATGTAGGTATATCAGAAGTCAGAGATTTTCTAGCTGCTTCATAATTTCTTTTTTAGAAAGTTCTGATATAGGGAGCTCTGATGTTGATTGGAGTTTGGACATTGAGCCGAAAGAACCAAGGGAAAGTAGCAAGAACACAAGGAGATAAGACCCCAGCTAGATCCTGAAGGGCTTAGCACCAAAGTGCTATGCTAGTAGTCACAACACCTGGTCCTATGTTCAAAAAAAATAAGAGGCAAAGCAAAGGGGGCTAAAAGCCAATATCATAATCTCGCGATTTCATAATATTCTTCCTTAATAAAGTTAAGGTATGTGGGGCTCCAAGATTGTAGCACAGAGGTGTATGAAGGATGAATGAGTCGGAAGCTGAGAGTAAATGAACATAGAAGAGTTGGTGTCACAGGAGTAATGGAGACTGCAGAGATCACTGAGTCAAGGCAACAAGGACCATGGTTGCACATGATGATTTAAAGGAGTATATTAAGTTCTTAGACAAGACATCCCTGATCTTGCTTCCATGCTATGAGAAATTTAATGAAGATCAGATTCTCGAGTACAGGAGATTTTTTCATAAAAAGAACAAGAGACTTGTTGGAGTGTGCAGGAATGACTAAGGATTTATGTCTTAGTATGGGAACACTCAAGTTCACATTCTTATGTTTAATACAGTGGAATAATTCAAGAGAGAGACACAACATCAGGATGGATAAGCCATGCAAGAGTTCACTCGGGAAGTATGAATGATAGAGTAATGTCTAATAGAGACATCATCTATCATTGTGTTTCAGTGAAACAACACCCAGGATTGCAGTAGAACAATGTAGGGAGGAGAAAAATTGTTTCCAATGAGTTGTGCAGAGAGCTTTATGGGTGTGTGTGCATTAATTAGGAGAGGCCAAGTCCACTAGTGCTGTAGATAGAGGCTGAGAGTTCTTATGAAGAGGAGAGAGGTCAAGAGAGATTGTGTTGTTGTGTGAGAGGTTGAGAGAGACTGTGTTGTCGTGAGAGGTCGAGAGAGGTTGTGTCGTTGTGAGAGGCTGAGAGAAACTATGGAGTATGTTATCCCCACCGAAATATTTTTTCAAAGTTGGGAATAAGGCTATGTGAATCAAATTCAAAAGGAGGAACCACACTCAAAGGAAAAGATTCAGGACTAGATGCATGTTTAAAAAAGAGTTTACAGCAAAACATGTTATGCTGTCGGTGGTCCAGACCAAAATATAGACAAAGCGACCGAGCAACCAGATAGTGTTTCAAGAGTAAAGTTAAAGGCCTTTCTTCTTTCACAGGAATCGTCATTCCTTCCAGACCAACGATGCTCTGGAACCAGTTCTGTGGACGTGACTTACACGAGGGCTAACCTATGAGATTGCATCGGCGTTGAAAATTCAACTATCAATCCTACGGCTCGGATTAATTCTCAGGGTAGGGGGAAGGGCTCTTCTTCCTACGGGCTTACTCGCCGAAGTACAATGGGTGCCACCCAGTAGGTGGGATACCCCCATTAGCCCCTTATGAATAGTGATCGCAGTGTAAAAGGTAAAGGTAATTTGTGGTCCCCTTCTTCCACTTTTTGATTCTCCCTTCCCGACCCATCCTCAATCACCACGTACCCACCCTTTTTTCTCCTAACATAATCATTTCACCACGTGTTCCATTCTTAGGATAAATTAACCTTCCCATAATTCCCCTTTTCCTAATAGCTGCTCTACATTTCCCAGTGTGAATATCCTAGTCTAGTCACCTGCACAGGACCTCCCGCTCAAAGTACCTGGACTACCTAAGGAATTCCTCCCAACGTCACTTTCAGCTACTCCTACAGGCTCCAAGTAACTCATGACCCAACCACCTATGTTTTGTGTTTTTTTCACTCGATAAAATGAAACAAACAACACCCAAAACCCCTAAAACCTGTGAGGTTAAGTCCTCTTCTACACTCGAGATGTTAATGGATTATGAGGGCCAAGTTGGAGATGCAACTTGCTCATATCAGCTTGTCGACCTTCACTTTGATCTATTTATCGACCATGTGAGGTGATAATACACCTCTCAAGTTGTCGATTTCAACTTATATTTCCAGATCAATCCCTCACTACATCACTTCCTGGAATTTATATCATGGCTCACTGTTGCATACCAAAATGAAAAAAATTACTTCATCTCCACCTTAAGAACAAAAATATTAGAGGTAACCCCAAATTGATTTAGAAGGCCCTAATTTTCCCTTTCTCTCCTACTATTCAGTCATTTATTGATTCTACCTTAGCCCACCACTTTGCTACTCTTCCTCCTCACAATCAACAACCCTTCTTGCACCAAATTGTTTGCCGAGGAATCAAATTCCTGACCTGAGATGAGTCTTTCCCAGGTACCCTCTTCATAGAGCCTGTTCAACCTATTCTATCTGCAATTGCATGTTTATTTGGGGAAGACAAGTCCCACATGACCAATAAGGCCATCATGGGATGCCTACATAAAATGAAGAAACCTAGATGTCTACTCGATATTCCGCTCTATATATCTACAACCATATGCTTCCAACTTCATTAATTCCCCACCACTTCTTACTTTCGCTATTATTCCCTCATGTTCTACTTATTTATGTATACCCACGTCGAAGAGTTCAAATTTTTGGGCCTTAATGTTATGTCCCCCAACAAACAACGAAATTTCGTCTTCGACTAGAATATATTTGTAAGAACAAGGCCTGGCATTGGCAGGTACTCTCAATTCATATCAACCTTCATGGCCATTACGTACAGGATTATCCATGGGGACTTGCCACCCATAATTTCCCCTCTGCAAAAAGAAGTCCTTCAAGATAGAAATGATGCTATGGTAGGAGATTGGTACCTCTATGAGGATTACACAAAGATTAGGGTTTAGAGGTGCGAGATTCGTCCCTATCATTTACAATTGTTCATGCCTATGAGAATATTTTCCCTTGAATTTATTTAACAACTCCTCAGTGTAGACCTACTTCACTTCGTGCCTGTAAAGAAATGTTATATTTTTAAAATGGGATAGCCTGTGGGTCCTTTTGTGGTGAACACAAAACAGGGTTTTAAAATAGTTGTTACTTTACTTGAAACCATGGATTTTGAAAAAGGAGAAACTTGGCACTATGATCCGCAAGGCATCATTTCCTGAAGGAGAGAAAACACAAAAGCTTCAACTTACGTATATGAGACCAAGCACGAAATTGAATGGAATGCTAATTTTTATTCATGGCCTCTTAATACATAAATGGAGATCGAATCCCTAGTAATCATAAGAAAAGAATCAAAGAGGAATGTTGACCAAACTAGGGATACTGAGATGGAAGAAGAAAACATAAATAAAAAGGCTAGGAATCAAGTCTCGGAAGAAGAAGTGACTATGATACAGCTAGTGGAAATAGAACCAGATCAGCCAAGTTTTTAGATTTCTTTTGAGGATCCACCCCCACCTACAACTTCATCCACTACATAAGTAACCATCCCAGACCCTAAGGACAATGTTGCAGCTATTGGATCTAGTTCGCCTATTGGAAAGGCCATTGAGGAGAACAATAAAAAGGTCAAGGAGAGAATGCAATGAATGGCGGCTTCCCAATCAGCATATCATCACACACAATTGCTTGCTGCCATGGACATGGAATGTGATCAGATGAATTTTTCATTACAACACCCATCAACATAGTCATTACCTTCAGATCCTCAATTTAAAACCTTTCATGTGTCTCTGAACTTAGCAAGCGTCCCTTTACTGGATAAAAAAAAAATTCATAAGAAGGCAAGGGAGATGTTGTACAATGATCTTGGAAAAAATGCCATGACCATTAGCAAGGTTGAGACAGTATTAGAGAAGGCCTCAAATAGGGTGAAAATATAGAAGACTAATTTCAGAGCCCTGCATATTCAAAATGAAGGCTACAAGGAGTTGATAATCAAGCTAGGGGTGAACCCAGAAGGTAAGACAATAGTGGAAACTCTTCTTCAAAGATACTATAAAGAGGTTGAGAGATTAAGACATAGGTTAAGATGTTGGGTAGTGAACATGTATAGACTAAGGAGTTGGTTCAGGTCAATTTGGAAAAAGAAAAGCTGATGAAAGAGTTGGTAGACAGAAGTGATGAGATAGTGGGTCTTAAATAGACAGTGGCTAAATTGCAAACAAGAACCAATTCTTGTGTGTGTGGTGGAAGTACCCAAAGATCCACAAAACCCTACTGAGCATCTCACCAAGGCTTTGAATGAAGTGCAACTCTCGGAAGGTGGGTTGAAGAGACTACAAAGAGACTTAGATTCTTCTAATGCAAGTCTGGCTCAGAAAGACAAATAGTTTCACATTTCAGTAATGAATGTTGAACTCGCCAACAAGAACCTGCAGTCCGTAACACAGAAGATTATAGAGTTTAAGAACAAGTTGAAGGGGAATATGTCTCTTCTGGAAGCAAGGAAAATGGTATGGGACAAGATCATCAAAGAGATCAATCTCATATAGGAGCATGTAACATTAATGCATGAGAAAAAAAATCAAGAAGGGATTACGAGCAGTCCATCATGAATGCTAAAGAAGAAGGTGTTAGAGTCTTATAGTGATAGGATTCATAATTTTGAATTGGCTGAGGTTAACTTTTGTAATATTGTACATACCTTTCATTTCTGCAAATGTTTTCCATATTAAAATTAAAAACTGTAAAGAGGGTATGTCCTAAAAGAAATATCAAAGGACAAGAAAAATAAGAAAAGATAAAAAAACACAAAAAAAATGAAAAAATATGAACCCCAAACAAAAAAAAGATCATGAAAGTGTGCAAGTCCAAGTGCCACTACTTTTTACTTTACTATCTTAAATAATGGTTCTGTGCAGCTTGTCATACATGCCACAACCCATGATAGTCAAACTACTTAATCTTGACTATTTCATGCTTTGAATTTCACATTTATAGTTAGAGAATAAAATTTTAACCAAACACTTTAATCTTGGCAGATCATTAGATAGGTAGAGAAATAAAAGGAGCTCATTAGTTTAATCTGAGCCCTTGGAAGATATAAGGTTAGAAGTATATAGTTTGTTTTATAAAAGAATAAAGGAAATAAAATGGTTTGTTGGCTTAAGTGCACCCACCAAAGTGAAGAAAAAATGTTAGGGTAAGTAAAGAAAGGTTGTAGAAATACAAGTTATTTAGAGCATAAGCACTACTATCATGCTTAACTATGTGTTTCAATTGTGCAGGAGCAGTTATCAATGAAAAAGGCATGCTCATAAGCTGATTTGCCTAACTCCCCCTAAATTGCATTTCACCCCCTCTATATACTCACTAATTTCCCTTTTACCCCTTCATGGCTTATGAAAACCCCTTCCCCCTTATTTTTACTCCTACCCCTTACTTTCACACATTTCCCTAGTCAATTACTCCTAAAATCCATTCCCCTAAGTGTAAAACCCCTTCCCCCCCCTTTTAAAATCATGTTTTCACTTCAATAATTACCCAAAAACCTGTCATGAATGCTAAAGAAGAAGGTGTTAGAGTCCTATAGTGATAGGATTCATAATTTTGAATTGGCTAAGGTTAACTCTTGTAATATTGTACATACCTTTGCTTTTTCCAAATGTTTTCCATATTAAAATTAAAAAATGTAAAGAGGGTATGTCCTAAAAGAAATATCAAAAGACAAGGAAAATAAGAAAATATCAAAAAATACAAAAATTGAAAAGATATGAACCCCAAACAAAAAACAGATCATGAAAGTGTGCAAGTCCAAGTGCCACTACTTTTTACTTTACTATCTTAAATAATGGTTGTGTGCAGCTTGTCATACATGCCACAACCCATGATAGTCAAACTGCTTAATCTTGACTATTTCATGCTTTGAATTTCATGTTTATAGTTAGAGAATAAAAATCTAACCAAACAGTTTAATCTTGGCAGATCATTAGATAGGTAGAGAAATAAAAGGAGCTCATCAGTTTAATCTGAGCCCTTGGAAGATATAAGGTTAGAAGTAGATAGTTTTTTTCATACAATAATAAAGGAAAGAAAATGGTTTGCTATCTTAATTGCACCCACCAAAGTGAAGAAAAACTGTTAGGGTAGGTAAAAGGGTAAGTAAAGAGAGATTGGGGAAATACAAGTTATTTGGAGCATAAGCACTACTATCATGCTTAACTATGTGTTTCAAGTGTGCAGGAGCAGTTATCAATGAAAAAGGCATGCTCATAAGCTGATTTTCCTAACTCACTGTAAATTTCATTTCACCCCCTCTATATACTCACCAATTTCCCTTTTACCCCTTCATGGCTTATGAAAACCCCTTTCCCCTCATTTTTACTCCTACCCCTTACTTTCACACATTTGCCTAATCAATTACTCCTAAAATCCATTCCCCTAAGTTTAAAACCCCTTCCCCCCTTTTAAAATCATGTTTTCACTTCAATAATTACCCAAAAACCCGTCATGAATGCTAAATAAGAAGGTGTTAGACTCCTATAGTGATAGGATTCATAATTTTGAATTGGCTGAGGTTAACTCTTGTAATATTGTACATACCTTTGCTTTCTCCAAATGTTTTCCATATTAAAATTAAATAATGTAAAGAGGGTATGTCCTAAAAGAAATATCAAAAGACAAAAAGAATAAGAAAAGAACAAAAAATACAAAAATTGAAAAGATATGAACCCAAAACAAAAAAAAGATCGTGAAAGTGTGCAAGTCCAAGTGCCACTACTTTTTACTTTACTATCTTAAATATGATTGTGTGCATCTTGTCATACATGCCACAACCCATGATAGTCAAACTACTTAATCTTGACTATTTCATGCTTTGAATTTCATGTTTATAGTTAGAGAATAAAAATCTAACCAAATAGTTTAATCTTGGCAGATCATTAGATAGGTAGAGAAGTAAAAGGTGCTCATCAGTTTAATCTAAGCCCTTGGAAGATATAAGGTTAGAAGTAGATAGTTTGTTTCATAAAATAATAAAGGAAAGAAAATGGTTTGCTAACTTAAGTGCACCCACCAAAGTGAAGAAAAAATGTTAGGGTAGGTAAAAGGGTAAGTAAAGAAAGGTTGTAGAAATACAAGTTATTTAGAGCATAAGCACTACTATCATGCTTAACTATGTGTTTCAATTGTGCAGGAGCAACTATCAATGAAAAAACCATGATCATAAGTTGATTGGCCTAACTCCCCCTTCATTTCATTTCACCCCCACTATATACTCACTAATTTCCCTTTTACCCCTTCATGGCTAATGAAAACCCCTTTACCCTCATTTTTACTCCTACCCCTTAGTTTCACACATTTCCCTAGTCAATTACTCCTAAACTCCATTCTCCTAAGTGTGAAAACCCCTTCCCCCCTTTTAAAATCATGTTTTCCCTTCAATAATTACCCAAAATCCCCTCTAAACCCTTTAACCTAACATTAAAAATCCCTCGCTTCACTAACTCCACCACTTAACCATTTTCCTGACTAAACCCGAGTTTAACCCGTCACCCCGCTGCCCCTAAAACCCCACAGTTTAATTAATCTGCAACTAAACATGGGTTAATTACTCTAATACGTAATTAAAACCCAGGGGTCCTGCTAACCTTTGCCCCATTTCCAGACCATGCAACTTTCCCACGCAATGGTCGTCCGATCATCCAACCCCAAATCCAACGGCCATTGCCCATATCGCGCTCGCACGATGTCCAACCTTTAACGTCCCGAGAGCATGCGATATGGGTGGTTTTGCTCTGGGCCCATTTGCCTACGTGGCCTCTAGCATAGATAGCATTCCCCCAGCAAAATACCGCCTGACCCCAATAAGCGATGAGATAGCCTCCAAAACCACCTCCCCACCAAAATGAAAACCAACACTGTTCATAAAACATTCATTACACGCCATTTTTCCAACCGATCATGGTTAAAAGCCTCCCGACCCCTATTTTCACCCTTTTTCACCCAAATCGCATTGTTGAACCTCTGAGGCACCTGTGCATTCTGAACTCCTGTGACCAACTGTCAACCATCAAATCCTTCTGACGCCACCACTGCACAACATCCTAGCTGCCAAAGCGCTCTGCAAACCCCAATTAAAAACCACTTGTAGCCTCGATTGTAAATTCCAGGTATTTAAGAAAAAAACGAGAATCGTCTCCTCTTTAATGAAATAATATTAAATTCTTAAAATAACTGAAAGAATTTAATTAATTTCAATTTAAATTGAGATTCTACCATTCTCAAAGTTAGGACCTTACTTCCACTACCCAAGACCCGACATTGAACAATATGCTAATCAGTGAGAATGGGTAGAGAACACATTGATAGATATGGAAAACACAGTGGTGGATGTGGAGAACACCATTATTGACTTGGAGAAACAATTTGACCAAAGCTCTTTCTTGCAGGTCCTAGAGTTGGAAGAGCCAATGGATATCCCTCCCATCATTCAGAATCCTGCCAATGAGTAAAAGAACCCCAAAAGAAACAGAGAGGAAACTTCAAGTTCTACTATGGACACCACTGATCAGTAGTTCCTACTAAGAAAAAGGCCCAAATTGACTCTTGTGTCTAAACAGGAGGAAAACATTGCATCAGCAAAAATGATTGATACTGATGCAATGGGGCAAAGGAGTAGACAAACAACTAATACTGTTGCATCAACAAAATCACAACAACCTTCCTCTTCAAACACCTAGATTATACATAGACATAAGAGTGTGGAGGTGTCTTCCTTTGTCAGGCCAGTTGACAGGGAAGCAGATATCAAGGAAAGATTCAAGGAGATCAAAATGAGGAATGAGAAGTTCAAGGCAGACACTTATGCCAAGTACATGCAGATGACACCACTAAACCAGAGCAGATTGATGTCAACCTTTGACATCAAAGAAGATAAAATGCAGGTGTCTTTCTTACAGCCTATTTTACAGTAGCCTAAAACCACAGTAAACTACAAGAGGACCAACTTTGAGGCCTTAGCCAGGTATGTGCATCATATATCAAATAGATTTTCACAATCAGGCTGGAAAGATGATCTACTCCACCCTCACAACAAAAAAAATGGAAACATTCAAGCTCAGGGACTCATTAGACAATGTGACAACCCAGTATAAACTGGAAAAAGCATCTTCCAACGTTAAAGACACAAGGATCAAGTCCTTAGAAGACCTGATCATTGAGTTAGGCCATGACCCAAAGGACATCAAGGCTACTGAACAGTTAATTAAAAATAAAAATGAAGACATTGCAGCCCTTAAGAAATAGCTCAAACTGCCTCAGTCACGACACCCTCAAACAAAATAAGTCCTAGATAGCCAAACAAATCATGAAGAAGTGATGGACTTGGCGCTGCAACTCAATGACTAGTTAAAGGAAATGGAAAAGGAACTAGATAGCTTGATCCAACTCAAACAAGCTAGTCTAGACAGTGCTCCTCCAACTATCATTCCTACAGTGACCGCGGCTGTGCCTTCCACATTGGCGAAAACATTAGCTCCCACTGGTCCAATGGCCACTTCATTTCCAACAGCATCAACAGCAACTACATCAGCAACGACATCAATAGCAACAGGTACCACAGGGCAATGAAGAAAACAGGTTGGTCAAGGCAGTGGAAGAAATTTCCATTCAAGCTAGTGAAATGAACAAGTTAAAAGAGAAACTTACTAGCCTGGAGATAGATTTTCGGTTAGCCCAGATCATTCATAAGGAAGAACAATAGAAGGCTACCAGGATGAATGAGAGAGTGAAAAGCCTGGAGAAAGAGTTAACATTGAGTGAGCCTTTGGGAAAGGCCAAACAATTATTATGGGCCAATATCATTGACTCTGTCAATGATATTTGGCCATCTATCTAGGTCAGTTTTGAGGAGATAGACTTAATCAAACAGGCTACAGAAGCCATCCAGAAGGTCAAATAAGAACTTGGAGAAATGCTAGAGGAAGCTGTAAGATTTATCCTATTCCTCAACTCCAAGAACAAATATGAGCTACAAGAACTTGACATACTTGACAGGATAGGTACCACTTTGGAAGTTAAGAGGATCCTTGCTAAGAGAAATTTAATGTTAAATTTGCAAGATAAGTGTCAAACCATGCAACTAGCCGTTGACAGGTTTGTGACCAAGTTTGAGCTTTTGAGAGAAAAGGGACTACCTAGTCCCTTAGTCATAAATGATAAATTTATCACACAAGAGGACTACAACAAGAAAATCAGAGACATAGCCAGAGAACAGGAAAATACCTCATCAATGAGTGGTATACCAACTGGCATAGTATTATACCAAAATTTTGAAATCTTTTTTACCTTCAGCATGAGGTGAAACACTTATTTATTAATAAGCCTACTTTTGCCAAATATACAGAGGTTGATGAAATATATAGGAAAATGCTCAACATCCAGTTACTAGATGAAGAAACATGGCAAAAACTGAATGATTTACTGTAGTAAAAACACAGTAAATTATAAACAATAAATTATAAGTGTACAGTAAAAAGTAAATCAGCATGGTAAAAGGATGAAGGCAGGTCAGCACAGTCAAAGTGTATAAGGTGAAAGAGTATCAGATGAAAAATGAGAGTCAAACAGACTATCCAGTGTGAAAGCCAAACAGCCTACCAGCATAAAGGGCTAAAAACCAAAGCATAACAACCAACAAAACCAAAATAATAGGGACATCATGAAACAGTTCAATAGTTGTCTCTATCTTCTTACAAGAAGATATTTTCCTTTCCTAGATTAATTCTCAAATTAGTTTGAGATATTTTGTAATAAACTTTTGTATAAATACTTCAAAATTCGAAGTATTATGGTGTATTATTTTACATTTGTAGAGTTATTTTGATTTTGAACCTAAGGGTGATTGTACTATTTTCAAGTCAATAGATTGGAGCAAGTAATAAAAGCATTTCGCTACAATATTCATGAGATGAGCCATTTGCAGTGAAGTACTTTCTTTGTGTTATTGTGTTACCTTTCTTTTGTGTTTTCATAATCTTAAATGTGTTCTAAAATCTAAATGAATTAACTAGAAATATCATACAGAATTTGTTTAATTACACTCTATTTTGCACATTAATTTATTTACATGTTTTCTTCTGATACCCGAATCTGAGAATCCTTAATTTCTCTCCCATCCCAGTTGTCTTCTTTCTTTCCTTCCAAAGTCCGGCCTGGGGAACCCTTAATTGCTCCCTCAATCCGATTTGAAGCCATTCACCATTTAGCCTTTGAGATCTGCAGTGACTTATCTACCTTGCCCTGTAGACACTGTTTTTAGAACTGAATCCAATCTTGTTTGTCAGACATCTGACTCCATAGTCCAATGGTAGAAGACAATCCTCTTTCAAACTAAGTGATCCCACCACCAAATTTTCAAAATAAAACCCAAGTTCAAGAAATAACTAGCCTAAAATCATCTTAACTAAAACAAAGTTAAATCTTAAAGAGAAAGCCCTCTCTGAGCATCAGCGAGGCTAGGTCCTGATCTCCAAAAGTGGTTTGTGGTTACCTTTGTCTTTTCTTTCTTCTTCCTTCAAAAGAATTATCAAAGTGATAAAATTTCTGGTGACCATACTAAGGAACTTCTATCCTCAATCTCATAAAAATTTAAGGAAACCTTAAATTAAATCTTCAGCCCCTTAAGTTCATTATCTAAAGTAAATTTTCAAAAATTTCATAAAAACAGTTTAAAAACTTAAAATTCTGGCTCCTAAGAAGATTCACTATACCAGGGCAAACCCAGACCCAAACCCTGCAATTATAGTTGATGACTCAGACATAATTCTAAGAAAACCAAAAAACCAAGAAATTCAGGCAACTAGTAGCCAGCTAGCCAAAGCCAATTCACTCCCTGAAGAGTTGTCAACTTTAGAGGAAATCCCTTTCGATTTGTCATTTGACCTCTCATTATTTAGAACTAAATCTGAGAATGCCATCCATGAAATAGTCTTAGACTCTGAGTTTACTCAACTCATTGAATCAAAAAAGGTTATCCATCTAGATTTAGATAAATTTGTCTTGGATGCTTTTGACAAGTTAGAAGCCTTGACCTCTACATTGATCAACAATATAGATAGTGCTTACCTTCAACAATCTGTTGAGCTAGCTGCCCTTATTGTTGCAGCCTCTCAAATTTCTGCACAGTCTTCACTCACTGTAAATACCCCTTCTTTTACCACAACTTCACCAATTGTATCTACCACAATCCAATCACCTAAACTAGTTATTAATAAACCATCTTCATCATCATCTAGTTCACCTCCATTAGTTTCAAGTCCTTCCTCAAGCACCACAACTTTACCCCCTAGTCAAAATAGAATCACAACAATGGAAAACCAATATGCTCCTCTTGTTTTACCTGCACAACTCCATGCCATGCCTGCAGATTATTAGAGTACGATTTTCCTGTTTGATGCTACTGGTCATTACACTGCCCAGCAGCATGTAAACAATATGTCTGACTTTTTTGAGTTGCATGAGATAGATGAAGCAAACATCCAAATGAGTTTGTTTTCCCAAACTTTAACTGGGGATGTCAAGAAATGGTTCAAAGACTTTCCTGCCAACCATATTGCAGACTTAGCCAATTTTTAAAGGTTATTCATTGATAGATGGGAGAGAAAGAAAACCCATTACACATACTTTTTGAATATGAAAATATTACAAGAGCTCCTAATGAGTTAGTTAAATACTATTGCACGAGGTTTAATAATATCTACAATGCAATTCCAGCCAACATTAAGCCTCCACCTGACCTAGCATTAATTAAGTTCCTTGATGGTTTTGATGCTGACATGTCATACCAGTTAAGGGAAAGAAACCCTGAAACACTTGAACAAATGCATAGAAATGTTGTTAGTGTAGAGGACAACCTGTTAGCTAAGAAAGCACGAATGAGGAATGAAAAAAAAGTTGTATTTAAAGAGGAAGCTTCCACTTCAGATGGAAAAGTATATGTTTTAGTAAGAGTTTGGAAAGAATCATGGATAGGTTAGAAAACATGGAGAGGAAAAATCAATGGGAGAATCGACAACAACAACCCCCAATAAGAAACCCAAATTTTAGGAAGAACCTTAATGCTAGAAAGAATGTTACACCAGACCAACAGAGTAGGCCCCCTTCCAAGAAAACTATGTTGAAGATTCACAGAACCAAGAAGCAGAAGATGATACCCAGATTAATTTACTAGAAAACAAAGAGGAAGACACTGTTTTTCTTACTTAAGAAGAACATGAGTTATATATGTTGCAACAGTTGCAGTTAGAATCTAGTGAATCTTTTGATTTTAAATAGGGATATGAGTTGGCTATATATGAGGTACATAAACAATATAGCTTAAGGAGCAAGAAGAATAATGAGACTCCCATTGAAAGATCCATCCAAACCTAGACTAAGATAATAAAAGAAGCTCCAGTTAACAAAGTGTGACAAATCCTTCCTAGGGGAACACCGGAGACTTCAACCCCTAGGATTGTAGATGTAACCTCCACTAAAACGCAAACAGAGACAATTACTGAAAACAATCAAAATAAGAGAAATCAAGGCAAAAAAGTAGAATCACAGACTGAAATGCCTACTACTGAGAATTTGAATAAGGATACTCAAACTGCACATATCAAGAAAGATCTAAATCAAACAAACAAACCCTAGCTCCCTTTCAACATAAAAAATGAAATATCAAAATTAAAAATATCATTTCCTTTGACTGAACTAGTAAAGAATGAATCTTCTAGGTCACAGATAACTGAGACTTTGAATGTAGGGAGGGAGAGGATTCTGTTAATTTGAATGACGAACAGCATAAATTATTGTTTGGCCTTGAGGCCAATGGTATTCATCAGCAAGGGGGAGTTCCTCCTTTGTACATCAGCCTAAACATTCATGATAAAATATTGCATAACGCTATGTTGGACTCAGGGGCATCCCACAATCTAATGCAAAAGGCAATAATGGAAAGACTGAACCTAGACATTACCGGGCCTTATAAGGATTTGTTTTCTTTTGACTCCAGCCAGGTTAAATGCCTTGGTCTAATCAAGGACTTATGTGTGACTCTTGTTCAATGCCCTACAAAGAGCATTATAATAGACATTGTAGTTGTAGACATCCCACCAAAATATGGAATGTTGCTATGTCGCTCATGGGGAGAAAAACTGCAAGGATCCTTGCAATTGGATATGTCTTATGCCACTATAGTTGTTTTTGGTCAACCAAGAAAATTATACAGGGAGACCTTGATGAAATACATGGTCAGTAGTGAGAAAAAGCCACAAAACTTTCCCATATACTCCATGCATTCATAGATGGACTCTTTCATCTTATACAATGTAGAAAATGATAAAAAGGTAATCACAACCAAAGACCTTAAATACAAAATAGCTGACAGTGAGAACATATTCCATGAATCACTATGGCATCTAGATTTTGATGGGTCTGTCAATAGGTTAGGGGCTGGTGCAGGAGTGTGGATCCATAATATGGAAAATAATCATGCTAAGGGACATGCTTTCAGATTTAACTTCAAGTGTACCAATAACATGACCGAATATGAAGCCCTAATTCTAGGGTTACAATTTGTTAGGAAATTGGGAGGCAAAAGAGTTTCCATCATGAGAGACTCAGGGTTGATTATTAAACAGATTAGTGGTGAATACTCTGTCAACAACCCTAGGCTGGGTAAATATAGGGATATTGTTTTAGACTTGATCAAAGACCTCATGGAATCAAACTTTGCTACCATTCCTAGAAAACAAAACATGCAGACCCACAGTCTAGCCACCTTTTATAGTACTTGTAAATTGCCATTTCAACCAAACCACCAGTACACTGCAGAAGTCAGACATAGGCCTGTTATACCAGATAACCTCAAGTATTGGCAGATTTTCTCCCAGGACTCTCAGATCTACAATTTCATGAACAATGAAGGTGAATTTCAGAATTGCAAGATAGATATTGACTGTACAATAGACAATAATATAGAAAGTAGCTTAGATGTAAATATTTTTTATGTAACTAAACCAACTAAATTTACTAGAGTAGAAATAGATAGTTTAGAAAATGTAGAGATAGATGAAATAATGGATGATGATCCTGAGATTCTTAATTTGAAAAATAATTTCTTGCCTAAAGGATTAGTACCGTTGGAAGATTTGTTTGACTCTAATGATGTAGCTAGGAAACCCAAGATGGAACCTCTGAGAGCTGACATAGAAGAGGTCAACATAGGGACTGAGGATAAACCAAAACTCATCAAAATATCAAAAGCCTTACCTCCATAGGAAAAGGTTAAATATATCAATATGTTTAAAGAATTCTAGGATGTATTTTCCTGGAGTTATGAAGAATTAAAATCTTATGACACCAGCATAATCCAACACAAAATACCTCTAAAAGAAGATCATAAACCTTTCAAATAGAAACTTAGGACGATAAACGCAGTTCTTATGCCATCCATAGAGAAAGAGGTTAAAAGAATGTTTGATGCCCAAATAATAGCCCCCATTAGATACTCAGACTGAATTTCAAACTTAGTTACAACTAGGAAAAAGATAGGTGAAATTAGACTTTCTATAGATTTTAGAAACTTAAACAAGGTCTCTTTAAAAGACAACTACCCATTACCAAAAATGGACAATATATTGCAGAGGGTAGTAGGGTTATCTAGGATTTCATTGTTAGATCGTTTCTCTGGGTATAACCAGATCTTAGCCCAACCTGAGGACCAAGCCAAAACTGCGTTTACTACTCCTTGGGGTACCTTCATGTATTTGAAGATGGCCTTTGGATTAATGAATTCAAGTGCCACATTTCAAAGAGCTATGGATATATCTTTTTCCAAGGATATCCATGATTTCTTAGTAGTATACTAGGATGACATCACAGTCTTCTCTAAATCTGACATTGAACACTTAGACCACCCGAGAAGAGTATTTATCAAATGCAGGAAATTTGGGATTTCTTTAAATCCTAAAAAGACACTTTTTGGTCTAAAAGAGGGAAAGTTGTTAGGACACATCATATCTAAAGATGGGATTAGGATAGACCATGCTAGAATAGAAGCCGTTTTGACCATTTCCCATCCCCAAAACATTAAATTGCTACAATCATTTCTAGGTAAGATTAATTTTCTTAGGAGATTCATCTCAAATCTAGCAGAATTAATTAGGGAGTTAAATAACATGCTAAGAAAGGACTCAACAATTAAACGGAGACTTGAGGCCAAAAAATCCTTTGAAGCTATTAAGGAAGCTTTAACCAAAACTCCAGTCCTGATTAGTCCTGACTTTAACAAAGATTTTATTAATTTTTTCTTTTTCTTTGGAGCACACCATTGCAGCAGTCTTGCTGCAAAAGAAAAACCAAGGATATGAACAACCATTAGCATTCTTTAGTAAATCCTTAAGAGATGCCTCACTTAAATACAATATCATGGAAAAAAAGGCATTAGCTTTAGTTAAGGCAATCAAAGGCTTCAGAGTGTACATCCTGTACTCTCATATTATTGCTTATGTTCCAAAATTTGTAGTTAAGGACATTTTGACTCAAAATGGGTCCGAAGGAAAAAGGGGCAAGTGAATTGCCACAATATTGGAATATGACATAGAGATAAAGCCCACCAAGCTCATCAAAGGCCAAGGTTTAGCCAAACTCATGGCTGAATCGAATTGTCAGGCCCTTGATATCAACTTCATTAGTGCCATTGATGATCAGGAAGAGATGGTGACTCCATAGATCAGTAAAACTTTTACTGATTCACCTTGGTATGCAAATATTACATTTGTATTACTAAACCTACAAGCTCCTACTAGATTGACAAGAACTAAAGCTAGATTCTTAAAAATGAAGTCATTAAGATATTGTGTTATAGATAATGCATTGGTTTGGAAGGACAATAATGGTATTCTTTTAACCTGTTTATTGAAAGATGGAGATGACAAGATTTTACAAGAGTTTCATCCAGGGGATTGTGGAGGACACTTGTAATGGAAGAGTACTGCTGAAAAAATTATAAGGGCTAGTTTCTATTGGCCTACTTTGTTTGTAGATGTTAAAAAACATGTGACCTCCTATCATAAATGCTAGATTTTTGAGGGAAAGAGAAAACTTGTATCCTTGCCTCTTAAACCAATTTCCACTAATATGCCATTTCAACAATTGGGGTTAGACTTCATTGGAGAAATACACCTAGCCTCCTCAGCTTAGCACAAGTGGATTTTGATAGCCACATACTATTTTACCAAATGGATAGAGGCCATATCTTCTAGGCAAGCCATAGACACTGTCATAATCTCCTTCCTAGAGAGTAATATCCTATTAAGATTTGGATGTCCCTAGAAGCTCATTACTGATAATGCAGTTGCCTTTAAATCCAAAAGAATGATAGATTTCTGTAACAAATACCACATCACCCTCGGCCATTCCAAATCCTATTACCCTCAAGGTAATGGACTAGCAGAGTCATCCAACAAGAGCCTGGTCAATATTATTAAAAAGTTACTGGAAGATAACAAGAAGACTTGGAACAAGAAGTTAGTCAATGCCTTATGGGCAAATAGACTGACTACTAAGAAGTCCATTGGAACATCACCCTATCATTTGGTTTATGGGATGGATGTAGTTTTCCCATCATCCTTGGGAGTGCCAGTGATGAAGATCATCCAAGAATTACAGGTGGAACCAAATGATATTCAAAGAAGAATAAATCAGACCATACACCTGCAGCAAACCGGAGAAGAAGTATATGTGAAATCACAGGTAATCCAGGAAAAGATCAAGAAAGTCTTTGATAAAAAGACTAAAGTAGATGATTTTTACATAGGAGACAAAGTCCTTAAGTGGGATTCAAGGAGAGAAGACAAAGGCAAGCATGGAAAATTTGATCTTTTGTGGTAGGGGCAAAAATTCCTTTTTCATTTATGGCTACAGAGGCGAAAATGCCTTTTTCTTGACAAACATAGATGGATCAGTGTTATAGACATTTTTGGGCACTACAACCCCAATCAAACATGTCCATAAACCAAGGGCTCCTAAGTCCCTAAAAGTTTTTTTCCATCCCCAAAAAGAACAAGGTTAGCTGATTACATCATTTCCCAGAAGTTCTCCATGAAAAACTACTCAGAATTGGTCAAAACTGGACCATCTCACCTGCTCCATGGTCAAAGTGCGATGCATCCCACCTAATGCACATGGGAGGTGCGATGCATACTGAAAATCCCTTCTGTGGGGTGCGATGGGCGAGAGTGGACAAATGGCAGAGTCAGTTTGCGAGGTGGATGATCATGGAATCTTCCATAAACTTCTCATGTGACACTTGCCTCTCCGAATTCACCCAGGGATGAGTAAGAGATCATCAATCTCCAAGTGGAATCAAGAACTATCAGAGGGAGGACACTAATCAGAATCCCAGAAGCCGACTCACCCCCCTGCAATCATCTATATATGGATCCCTCGTCCCAGAGATCCAGAGGCTACAATTTTGTATCTTGTAAGGAAGTGTTGTTGGTTTCTTGTTGGAATATCATAGTGTTGGGTGATCTAAGCTTTTCATGAGGTGAAAGAAGGGCTTTCATACTGGAGGATGACGCTGGGTCAGAACAATTGGTTTTAATCCTCTTTTCTATTCTTTATTATTAATAAAGCTATTCAAGTTTTCCTCCACATTCTCGTATGTTTGATGATATATGCATTTGTGTGGTCAATATATATCTGGTCCTATATTGCTTATGATTGTATATCTCTGTTCTTCGATAGTATTATGCTGCTTTGATCTCACAGGTGCTCTTTGAAGCTGGGTATATGAAGGAGAAGTGGCAAGGATCTGTCAGAAAGGAGAGGAATCAAGCAAGGAACCAAGCACAAGACTGAGGTTGGTGTCCTTCATTCCACTCTTATCTACTTCTCATAAAGGAAAACGGAAGTGGTTTTAGTTTGTTTGTTTCTAAGATAGCTACCAGTCTTAGTGGGACTAGCAGATCCGAGTGGACACTAGATTTCCTGATAAAAAAATGGCGGCTCCACTGGGGAGCGAATAGAATGTTTTTTGTCTATATTTGTTTGTTTTATAAACTTACAGATAGAGCCTTAAGTCAAGCCATCTAGCCTTCGAACTGCATTTTCTATGCAAGTGCAAAGTAGATCAATGCTGCTTCAGTCTATCTCCGGGTTTTATTTATAAACTGAACAATCGATTTGTAAACTTTATAGTTTCCCTAGTGGTGGCTCTAGTAACCTCATTAGATCATCCCCTGTGATTTCTATTTCTGTACATCATTTTCTCGGCCTAAATCCCTAAACTGAGTTGCAAACTATGACCAAGAGCCAAGTTAAGCCTCGTCCTGGTACCATCTCACCCTCTCTTCAAGGAAATCTGGATGCATCGTACTTCTCGTGTGCAGTAGGTGGGATGCATCCCTGTTTCCCTGTGTTACAGGTGCGATGATCAGAAAAGGCTAATTTTTTCCTCCAGGTCTTGGTTTTTCTTCACTCTTTTCAGCTCTATTCTGGAGTTTTGTTGTCTGTGATCAGTATACCACTGTGGGAACCCCCTTCCTTTCCATCATTCCGCCTCCATTGTGCAAATAACTGTGAATGTTTTATGTATTTTTCACCATTTTCAGTTCTCTTTTGCAAAGTAGTAGCATAGTCGAACTGTCGTCTTTTGATTTGAAAGTGTCGCAAGTGTCGTTTTTAGTCAAAGAAAGGAATTCTATTGTTCTTGATGGTCGATTATACAGTTACTCTTGTATTTGATTTGAATTAGTAGTTTTTCAAGTGTCGAAAGCAATTTTCAATTCGAAACAGTAAAGTGTTGTCATTATCTTCCTTTCGTTTTTGAAGAGAAATCTGTTAGTACTATCGCTTAGAAAATATAATTCAGATTTGTACTTAGCATTACTCTTGTCACTCACACATTAAGAACGCTGAAAACAAATACATGCATGTGCATTTGCATTTAGACTGCTTGTTGGTTTGATTTAGGACAGTGCATCTAGTGTGTGCTCTCTTCTCTATGTTGAAAGAATATCATCTCTCTTTCTTTAGTAGCTAGGATTTTCATTGGAAAAAGAAGATTAAACGATTGTTTATCATCTTAGATTGCATTTTAGGAATTGTACATCTACATCACACACTGAACCTGAAAGGAAAATTTATTAAGAAAGATCAACTGTAAAATAAATTTAATGAACCTAAAAATTATTTGGAACCTAACGCACAACATCTAGAAGTATAGGCTAGAGACGTATTCCGGCGTCGTAAAGCTTGGTAACTGTCGCTTTCACTGTTGGCTGGGTGATTCCTCCTCTTTCAGATGACAAGTGCCAGTATGGACTTGTGCTCCCACGTACCGTCGAGTATATATTGGGAGACCACAATAGGCTATATCCTTTATCCATAGGAAGCCGTGTCTGTCGCCCTATCGATCACAATGCACTCAACACAGCATTCGGGAAGATTAACTACTGTACCGTAAAAAGTATTCTGCAGTTTTTCGATTGGTTTGGTAATCCCTCTATCTAGATTTCTAGAGTAGTCTCTTTCATTCCTTTTCAGACTCCTTAAAGGAAAAGGTCCATCTGAGCACTTGTCACTTCATGCTCATTAAAAATCGAAGGTGACTAGAGTCATATTTTGTTTTTTCTCGAATCTTAAAAATTGAAAAAAACAAGTTGTGTCAAAGCGTCTAAAATTCATTTAATTCAGAAAAAATTTACCCTTTATTTTTAGTTGATCGAGTAATCCGCAATCATGGAAGAAATTCAATTGAAACCCCGTCATTCGTGGAGGCTTACGAGTCAACCGTCTTTGTCCCCAAAATCAAAACTTTTCCGGACAAAGCGAACTCGTTTAACCGGTTCGAAGTCCCCTGGCTGGGTTGGAACAAGTGTTCCGACACCCTCAGAGACTTCGGTTACTCCAAACATTTCTGGTACCCCTGCCTTCACAGAAGAAGTTCCGCAGCAACAAGAGGATAGTAGAATTGATCCTAGTGTGAGGGTAAACACTTCTACATCTGAACCAGCTCCATCCATAGGTGATTCGGAAGGTGTTGATTCCCAAACATCAGTCGCTGCAGAATCTATACCTTCTTCGGCACCAGAAATATTTTACGAACCTGACGGTCTATCTCTTCCACCTAGTTTGATAGCTATAGAAGAGATTGTGGAGGATCCACCACCTAATATTCCATCGCAATTTGGAGTAGGGGTCACTCTATATCCTTCTTCATCAGAAATTAGTTTACCGTTATCAGAAGTTCCTGTAGAATTGCTAGGAAACCTTTTGGATAGACTAGATATGTCTGAACAATCGTCAGCATCTAGGACTGTGTCATCTGACACAGCAGCGGCAGGACTTCCTGCTGCTGCTCTGAAAATGTTCGCTGGCGTACCTTCTGTTGCAACTAGCTCACAATCACTGGATGGGATCCATCCAGAGGCTGTTTCGACGCTATGGTCTATTCCCGTTTGTTCGTCCGGAATAATATCTGGAATTTCTTATGTTGAGTCTCAGCAAATTGATCCTTTGCAATGTCAATTTGGGTAGTCCGGTCCTCAAAGGCAAATAATTCCCTTAAGCACTGGATTACCGCCATATGGGGGGCAATATGCCCTTTCATTGTCTCCTCAAGGAGGTTAAACATACGTGAGTTCCCAACAGAATTCAGGTTATGCTGGAATTACATCTAGTGGTTGGATGCCAATACTGCCTCAACAACCAGGAGTTGTATACTCAATGCAACAAAGTTTTCCTATGTCAAATATCCCCACTACATCGGCTATTGTGACGGTGTCGCAAGTACAAGAGTTACCTATTGTATGCCAACCTCAAGTCTCTCAGGTCACAATCCAACAACCCCTTGTCCCTGCGACGCCACCACAATCATCGGTTAGTGGCTCCTTAACTGGAACGACCCACGCTCAAACGGGTACCATTACCCCTCATCTTGGTCAAACATCCAATATTGGACAATAGCACATGGTCTCACAACCATGGCTGGTGCAATATCAACAACCACAATTCCAACAAGTTTACCAAGGATCTGAGCATCAAGTCTTTGCAAGTAATGGGCAGCCATATGTTCAAAACGGTCAACATCAACCATTTCATAATGGTTATGCCCATCAACCTTATCAAAGTTATCAGCATCAAATGCACAATGTTGGTATGCAAAGACTCACTGCTCAGGCAATCCCATCTTATCTAGGGTATGCTTCGCTAAACCTGAATCAACAGTTGCCCTTCATGGCGACTTTAGAGTTACCAAATCTAAATCGGCTAACAAACGATCCAATCACTTACGCCCCTTGGTGGCCAGCGATTCCTCACAAACTTTCGTCAGATATTCCTAAATTTAATGGAAATCCGGGTGAAGACTCGTCGAATCATGTGATGACCTTTCACTTGTGGTGTTTGTCTAACACTCTAAATGATGAGTCGATTAGGCTTCACCTCTTCCAATGAACGTTAACTGGTCCGGCGGCAAAATGGTATATTGAATTTCCTAGAGCTTCGTTTGATAACTTCAGCGCCCTAGCCACAACCTTTTTAACCCATTTTTAGTTACCCATAAGGTACGAAACAAGAACAGAACTTCTTACTAATTTCAAGCAAATGACGGCCACTCACATATTCGATCATATTGATGAATGGTTTATTAAGTCATTGTTACCTTCTATTACGGAAGATGTAGCAAAGGGAGGAGTCGTCACTGAAGAGTAAGTAATTGCTCGTGCGCAATATCTAGACTTGATCTATACTCAGTCTGGCATGCTCTATGATAAAATCCCTGATGCTCCTAGACCAGAATTTTCCGTTCCTCCATCTCCTAAATCAAACAAAGACTCTCATGCTGGGGATGGCGTGATAGGAACGACCAGCACGAAGACCGCAAAGGTTAAGTTGGAAAAGGCCCGTATGGTTTCAGGTCAAAATGCAAATGAATAACTTCTCGCCTCGTAAGTAAATGTCGTATCGACTGAAAAAGGCAAAGAAACCAAGCAACCAGGAGGGAAGAAGAAAAAATAGGAGGAGACGTCCCCTGAAAAATCTTCTGCAAACCCTTCTGGAGATAGGAAATCAAAAAGTCCATGCCTATTATGTGATGAGGATCATTGGACAAGAGAATGTCCATATAAATCTGAGCTTAGAAAATTCTTAAAGAATTCAAAAACCTCGGTAGTATTGACTAATCCGTTTCCAAATCCAGGAAAAAATCTGGTTACAAGTGACAATGCTTCCCCGTCCCAAGTGCTAATGTTGTCAATTTCAAAGCAGCAAAATGATGCTTTGATATCAACAAGGAATAAAGATTACGGGAATCCACAGCTATCGGACAACAAGGCCAATGATCAACCTAGTAGTTCGACAACAACTTCAACCGAAGTTGTGCCACCCATCATTCCTGAACTAACAATAAAGCTGCCAAAGGGAGTAGTACACAAATCGACATTTAATCCTTGTGCCAGAGCAGCACAGCATTATAATATAGTGGAGGATCTGGCCCAATCGCCATCCGTTATGTCGACACTTGAGGTACTGCAGAATTTCCCCTCTCAAAAGCAGGCTTTATTATCAGCGATAGGTGGGATTGACCCAACGGATTCCAACCTTGTGTCCTTTAATCACAAAGGATATGACCCTCAGTTACCAGCTCAACTATCTTTCCTTATTCAAGTGAAGTCCCTCAACAAAACTGTTCATCGAACAGTTATTGATGAGGGGGCATCTACATGTATTATGTCAATCAGTTGCTGGAAAACTTTAGGATCTCCACCCTTGTCGCGATCTTCGATGACATTAAAAGAATTTGATGGATGAACATACACCCCATATTGGATTTTAAGTAACTTGCAAGTCGAATTGAGGGGAAAAACAGTAGAAATAGATGTTGAAGTAATCGACGGAAACCTTGATTACAACATCCTACTGGGAAGGCCCTGGATATATGCTATGGCAGCCATTGTGTCGACCAACTTCAGGAAGATTGCATTTCCCTTTCAAGGAGGAATTACAATCGTCGACCAACAAACTTTTCTCCCCAATAGTTCACAAGTTACAGGAAGCATTCCGATGATCCACGGAAGCTCTCAGGCACTTCAAAATATCGGAGTAGGCCTACTAAAAGTCCCTACATTGATGGGTACTTTTTCCCTACTTCCTCCAAACAATTTGGCGGAAGTGGGCATGGTGGGAACCTGCAATATGATATCTTCTAGATTTAGAAGATTCCTGAACATTTTGACAGCATGGATCATCGCCATTTTAGAAATATTGTAGCAAACAATTTTCTTGGCCTGGGGGGAAAACCCAAATCAACGCTCATCAAGTGTTTGGATACATAGGTCTAAGGAATATGGTACCCCTTCAGATCCTTGGTCACAAGTACATTATACAGACAAAGGAATTGTTCAGTCAATGATGATTGATGGGGCACCATGGGAAGATTACCACCATTGTTCCCATCTTCCAAATTACCACGAAGATTATTCCAGCAACCTTAATCATCCTCCAGTTTTTTATTTTATATCAAATACTGTAAATATGGTGGATTTGGAGGACAATTCCTATCTTGTGTCAACCTCATTAAAAAATGAAACAACTGCCTTTCCAAATCGAGTCTTGGATTACAATCTCGTAAAATCCAAGTCGAGTCTTTCAAAGATCTCGAAGGTAAAACTTCATTCCAACTACTGCAATGAATGCAATGAAGCTTGGGGGGCATGAACCTCGATTTTCGTTATTATGCTGGGGGCATGCAAACTTATCACGAGCAGTGTTACCGCAGGGTTCAAGCTCATTAAAAAATAAACCCACCATGAGCATTGTTACCACAGGGTTCAAGCTTGTTAAAAAATAAACCCACCACGAGCAGTGTTACCGCAGGGTTCAAGCTCGTTAAACAATAAACCCGCCATGAGCAATTTTTACACGGAGTTCAAGCTCATTAAAAATTAAACATAATCAATGAGCAAACGTTCCCCCAGAGTTTAAGCTCATTAAAAAATGAACCAATTTCTACTAAATAACCATTGTGAATGCATTATCATCAGCTTTTGAGCCTTGGTCGTGTTCTCATCATCACCTCCACTCTGTTTTAGCCGATCATTCACCTCCATTTGATTGTTTACCCCTTTTGAGGAACAGCTACGAAGAGTGATCGTGTCAGCCATCCTTGTGGCACTGCCATGATTGGGAAATTCCAAACCTTACCTAGAATCAACTGCTACCCAAAATTATCACTCATTCCTCAAAAATGAGTCTCCTTTAAGCTCTTTTCACCTGACTCGTAAAATATGAAAAGATTTTCGAGCAATTGGCCTCTCCAGCTCTTTTAAAGCAACCAGAAGTGCTATCCCTCCTCTAGATTTTAATATTTTTGGACTTGAGGGATTATTACACAAAAAGGTCGAGCGCTTGTTTTGTTCGGCTCGTTAAAATTACCGAAAATTCATCCCTTTCATATTATTTTATACTTTTTCAGACTTAAGGGATTATATGACGAAAAAGGATCATTGGATTTTCCTTTGTGTCCCTTTTTAGACTCTCTAAAATTGAAAAGGACCGAGTTATATTTGTCGTTAAACTTGTTAAAACTGAATAGCGACAAACTTGTCCATACAAACAAGAACGAGTTTCACTGTCGCTAGGCTCGTTAAAATATAGCGACGGGTTTGCCCGAAGGGCAAATTATAGAACAATCATATGTTATCCTCCTCAAGCTTGACAAAAATAAAGAGGTACTGGTCAGCAATGACTGGGGAAAAATTGGGAAGAAAACTTGAAGAAACTTTATTGGTAGCAAGTCGCTCTTGAACATGACACTTTCACTCTGCATCCGAGTCGGGTTGGGTTGTTCCGTTCACTGGTCATATCACCATTGGTCCATCACACCATCCACATTTGGGGTTAACGCTACTAATCCATCATGTCAATGTCGCTGGTATGTTCAAGAGAAGTCGCTCAAATAATTCACCTGTGTCTCATCCGTTGCAATACATTCACACTCCATTCTTTCATGACCGCCACCCTGAACTCTGTATCATCAGACCGTTTTCACCTCCAAAATCATTTACTCCATTCCGTGTCGTAGATGTGGGATTCATTAAGTCCCTCCTACGGTGAGTCACTTCTTGGCGACATCAACTCATTATCCAAGAAGTCAACTTAGGAACAACCCCTTCAATACCTTGAAGCTTGCATTCCTCAATGGCAAGTTTCTCACTTCCGGCAACAGGTTTACATCAATGGCCTTCGACCGAAAGATTTTGCGTAGTTTTTGACGCCAAGTCCCTTATTCACACCCCGCGAATTTTACTGTAGTACCTTGAGGGTCATCATCATTATCGATGATTCCTCTCACGCCTGTTAACAACTTACATCATTGGCTGGTAATCAGGCGATGTCTTTCCATGTTCGACTCCAGAACATCTTTCACATGGATCGACTTGCACTCTGGGTGAAGATTGAATGAGTTTGAAGACCTTGGATCTAGTTTCATCCATCTGGGCTGCGATATATTCAGGAAAATAAAGACATCAAATGTACATTGTTGCTGCACAGATGATCATCTGAATCAAAGGATGATGATTCTATCAGAATCATCAGTCTCCCGCACAGACGATTGTCTGTCTTATGTACATGGAAATGAATTTATAAAGCTGAGCATGGGAATGCCCGCCTCAGCTAGATCATGAAAAATATTATGAAGATAATGTATTGTATTGTATCTTATTACAAGTCGCCTTCCAGCTCGAAAAAACTTCGGATCCTCATGATAAAGCATTTCACTCGACATCAAAAGATTAACGACCTCATGCTTTAGGGGGCAACTGTTATAGACATTTTTGGGCACTGTAATCCCAATCAAACATGTCCATAAACCAAGGGCTCCTAAGTCCCTAAAAGTGTTGTTCCATCCCCTAAAAGAACAAGGCCAGCTAATTACATCATCTCCCAGAAGCTCTCCGTGAAAAACTACTCAGAACTGGTCAAAACTCGACCATCTCACCTGCTCCACGGTCAAAGTGCAATGCATCCCACCTAAATGCACACGGGAGGTGCGATGCATACTGAAAAGCCCTTCTATGGGGTGTGATGGGTGAGAATGGACAAATGGTAGAGAAAGTTTGCGAGGTGGATGATCATGGAATATTCCAGAAACTTATCCTATCACACTTGCCTCTCTAAATTTGCCCAGGGATGAGTAAGAGATCATCAATATCCAAGTGGAATCAAGAACTATCATAGAGAGGACACTAATCAAATCCCAAAAGCTGACTCACCCCCCTGCAATCATCTATATATGGATCCCTCATCCCAGTTTTCCAGAGGCTGGAATTTTGTATCTTGTAAGGAAGTGTTGTTGGTTTCTTGTTGGAATATCATAGTGTTGGGTGATCTAAGCTTTTCATGAGGTGAAAGAAGGGATTTCATGCTGGAGGATGACACTGGGTTAGAACAATTGGTTGTAATCCTCTTTGCTATTCTTGATTATTAATAAATCTATTCAAGTTTTCCTCCACATTCTTGTATGTTTGATGATATATGCATTTGTGTGGTCAATATACATCTGGTCCTATATGGTTTATGATTGTAGATCTTTGTTCTTCGATAGTATTATGCTGCTTTCATTCCACAGGTGCTCTTTGAAGCTGGGTAGGTGAAGGAGAAGCGGCAAGAATCTGTCAGAAAGGAGAGGAATCAAGCAAGGAACCAAGCACAAGACTGAGGTTGGTGTCCTTCATTCCACTCTTATCTACTTCTCATAAAGGAAAATGAAAGTGGTTTTAGTTTGTTTGTTTCTAAGATAGCTACCAGTCTTAGTGGGACTAGCAGATCCGAGTGGACACTAGATTTCCCGATAACAATCAGATCTACCAGGAGGACCTGTTAATGGTAGGATGTTGAAGAATTATTTTTCCACTGACTCACAATAGTTCACTTTACTTTGCATCATTATACATAACATTGGAGAGTGTAGATTGCACTGGATGGTAATCCTTTGAAGTTGAAGCCTAGAGAGAAGGCCCTGAGGTTTGGAGGATTCTCCATCATCAGTATCAATAAAGCAGAATCATAGAATGGTAGCTCACAAGGTAACTACAGTCACAATTCAAAGGCTATTGATCTTCATAATTCTTTGCATTTCACCAAAAAATGCCATCCCCATGTGAAGCCACTGTTAGAGTCCTATAGTGATAAGATTCATAATTTTGAATTGGCTGAGGTTAACTCTTGTAATATTGTACATACCTTTGCTTTCTGTAAATGTTTTCCATACTAAAATTAAAAAATGTAAAGAGGATATGTCCTAAAATAAATATCAAAGGACAAGAAAAATAAGAAAAGATCAAAAAATACAAAAAATGAAAAGATATGAACCTGTTGAGGGCCCGGAAATCGGGTCAACAACAAGGGGGATACCCACCCGGTCCGGAACTTGGTTGGCAGCTCCTTGTCCGTTTGGTATAGCGGGTCCGACTGGGGATAATGGGACCAGTTTCCCAATGTAAGGGGGGGTGTGTGTGTGTGTGTAGAGTTTGATGATGCTGATCTAGAAGTAATTTAAGCTAATTTAATTCTAACTTCTAAACTAACTCTATGCTATTGTAATCTAACAAAAACAACACATCTAATCTACGCTAACCCGGGGTAGATTTCCTCTATTATGCGATCTAAAAATATTTCGAACAATAACTGGTAATAAAGATTATTCAACTATCATAAGAATAGAAATCAATTAAGATAAACTATTCTGCATAAAAAGTTAGGCAAAACAGTTGTGAACAACATATCGCATAATAAGTTATTCATATGTCAAGCACAAATAAATGACTCCATCGTACAGAAGTGCCAAATGGTAACCCACACATTCATACATTAACATATAAACAACTCAGCTACATATCACTCTAAGAATATAAGCAGAAATTAATCAAGAGATAAAAGTACCATTTATGACTGATTTCACTCACAAACTTCAAGCAATAACGATTTATCTCTACTTGTTCTAATATCTACTAAGAGTACAGAAGTGCAACATCAGTAGCAGACATTAAAATGCAAACATAAATAAATCTCGATCCATCCATTCATCAAAAGCCCCCTCCGAGGGTGCAAAAGTGCATGTTCTGAGGACAAGTTTTTTGACAAATTTCCGGACCCTTCTCCAAATGCCATGAGAAGGGTTAAATACTACTAACTAATTAATCTTAATTACACAAATTTATGAAACAGCTTCAAATGACCGCCCTTTTACTAAAACAAATTTATTTCTAAAAATTGAATCTAATTTCTAATCGTTTATGTATCTGCTCCTTAGTGTTGTAAGCAATGCAACGTTCGCCTGCAAAGAGTCGGCTAGTTGTCTTTTCCTTTCGTTCGAGAGATAAAAGTAGAAATAACAAGAGCTGGCACCTCTTTCTGAACTAGGAGATATTTTTGAAAATCTTTCTCTGGCTAGGTGTATTCGCTGTGTGTATACTTAGTGTAACCCAGATTTCTTTCAAACTGATTGTGTTGTTGCTATTTCAGTTTCCGGCTGTGCGAATGACTCAATGAGTTAGGGATTTCGTTGCCTGAACAATATTCTGTATTGAAACTTGCTTCCGTTCTTTGTTCCAGGCTTTTCTGGAGCGTCCTCCCTCTTTAGCGTTTTTCTTTTTGCTTTACCCAGTCTGAGCTTCAGGATCTTTTGCAAACATGCTGCTTTTGTGCACCTTTGACTCTGAGTCTTGGATAGTCTATTTTCATCAGTGTCTGTTGAGTGATACTCTGGAATCCGCGGTCCTGCTACATGCGGCATCCATTTGCGAAGGCATCTCCTCTCTGTTCTCCTAGTATTGGCGCTTTCCCATTTTCCTTAGATGTTTCCTACATATTGATTTATATTAGTTGCTGCCTTACAGTTTACGCAAGGGAAAAGAGAAATGACGAAAAGATTGACATGAAAGCTCTAAGTTCTAATGAATGCATAATCATGACACTCATAATGACTTGACTCTTCAAAAAACGCAACACAATCATTCTTGGATATTTTGGCGTACAATCATTAATTTCCCTTAAGGTGCGCGCTCAATTTTGGGTTTGCAGACTGTTAACACCCAGGTTGTTCCCTTTGACTCCCAAGGGAATACGGTCGGGGTAACCACTAACCAATCTTTGGGTCACATGTTCTAGCCTACCTATGACCAGAGAGGGCTCTCTCTTTATGTTTTAGCTTTGTTTGCTTAATGTGTTAGGCTAGCTATGATGCTCAGGGTTTGTTTTATGGAATTTTGCTGGATGATGACTTCAGTCAGGATTTATATGTGTGTAACAGAGTGTTCTAGGCCATTGGGCATGGAGTTAGTGGTCCTTTAGTTGTTTGACATGCTGTGTTGATATAGTAGTGATGCTGCAGAGCTAGATAAGTGTCTGAGAAACAAGGCTTTGAAACTGAGATTAAGTGTGATATAACCAGGCTATGAAAAGCAATTAAGAATTTTCCAACAAACTGGTATAGAGAAAACAATGAGAATGTTATTTAGAAGCACTGAAGAATTTCTATATAGCATTCATATTTATAAAATTAATGAAAACATGAGCAGTCAAGATTTCATGTCCATGATTAATTTCTGAAGAAAACATTTACAGCAGTAAAGATTGAGCACAAGGTGTAGCCAAACATGTCATGCACTATTCTTTTTCTATACTGCTAGACTGGTGAAACATGAGTACGATTTAATAAACATAAGAAGACAAAACAGAGATTGAGAGAAACTTATTATTCCATCAGACAGCACGAGAATTCTGCAACGGCACGCAGGGATCCGTAAGACATCAAAGTTTCAGGAAATCACTGAGGTGTCCAGCCCTTTTCATTAGATAAACTGAAAGTATACAATACAATTGCCTCAGAGTGAAAATCATCAACCCCTTATGCGTTGCTAAGGGGGGTATATATACAAAATTTACATAAGAAAATATCAAGAGAATGACTTAATGGCTCATTTATGTTATGCCAACTCTTGGAACATTGTAGCTGAGAAATTTAATGCTGTAATAACTCTTCAGGGCTTTAGTTGTCCAAAATAGTCAGAAACTGTTGACTTGGTGGCTGCTGGAGTCGGTTGAGGGTACGCTGTCCAAAAATCCGCGTATCTTCTTATCCTTTGGGCTAGCTATCGTTCTCCATGTGCTTAGTCACCTTTCGGCTGCCTTTAATACTGACTTTATTCTGCTGTTTGTCTTCTAGTGAGTTGGAGCTGGCAGTGACCGAGCAATTTAGGCTACCGTGGCAAAATTTGAAGCATTGTCTGCCACCAATCCTCCTTTGGCAGCTGATGTATTCTAATCTTTATCAAGGTTTCGTCGGCCTCTGTATATCTGTAAAAGTTTGGAGTTTCAAAAAGGTCATTTACCTCATTTTCAATAAAAAACAGGCCTTCAAGTTTATCATATAGGCTTTGTCTTGTTGGAGGCCCTGTTTCCCCAGATGTACTGCCAGATGCAGTGATTTGATTTTCAATATAAGTTGCCATTCTGTTGGTAAATTGATATCGGGAGATCATTCTTCCTGCACCACTTAGTAGCCTGGGCAGTCCCTTTGCTTGCAGCACTGCCATCTTGACTCTATATTCCTCCACATCAGCTTGTATCTCGTAGCACTTCCTCTCCACAGTTTGTACATAATTTCTAAGAGTTAGCACCTTTTTGGCTGTGAGGACAGCCTCTGTTCTGTTGACAATGCCAATGGCTGCCAGCTCCTCCTTTTCTTGCCTGTTCAAGAAATCTATCATTCTGTTTGCCTGTTCAGGTTTGTCTCCCAGTAATGCTTTGGCCCTCTAAATTTTTGTTTGTGCTTGGCCAATTAAATCCATCTCCTCATGTATAGTCTTGATTGACCTCCATTGTTGAGTGATGGATTGGCCAATTTTGGCCCATAGAATTCTTTTTATCTCAGCCATGGCACTCTCCAGATTTAGCTCTTTCTCTAAGGCTTTTATCTTTTCTTTTAGAGCCTTTATTTCTCTGCCTTGCTCTGCTACGGTCACTTTTGATTTATCATACTTGGCATCCAGCTCTGCCAATTTTTCCTTGGCCTTTTTTATCTCATTTGCCTGGAGCTCCATTTCCTTGATGGCCTTAGTCAATTCTTCTACACTTGTGCTAGAATCTGGAGCTGTTGTTGTTGCTGCTGCTTCTGTTGTAGGGGCCACTGCTGCCTCTGTAGTTGTTGCAGTGGTTGAAGTAGTTGGAGGAGCTTGGGATGTAGATTCTCCCTGTTTATCTTGTAATGCTCCTTCAAGCTCTTTCTCCAAATCGAGGACCTTTTGGTTTAGCTGCATTATGAGGTCCAGTTGCTCATCAACCTATTTTTCCTTTTGTAGCTCTGCTGTTTGAGGGTGCTCTGTGGGCTGCAGCTTTAACCTCTTCTTTAATGCATTGAGGTCATCTTCTTTTTTCTTCATAAGGGCCTTTACACCCTTTGGATCCTTAGGATCATGTCCCAGGTCGATAATAATGTCCTCAAGTGACTTTATTCTGTTATCTTTGGCTAGGGAGGACATTCTCTCAAAATCCAACTGAGTGTTGGTATTTTTCAGTGATTCTTTCAACTCATGGGCCATGGTTGCCCTGTCTACCAAGGTTGCATAGACCATTTCTCCTGCCTGCTTATGGAGTTCAATTTGGTCCATGGGATGGATGTCCTTGGCTAGGACCTCCACCCTTGTCTTCACATAATCTGCCCCTGATTTTGGATTGGGCACTCTAGGTTTGAAATGGCTGAGGATCATTTTCTCCTCTTGAATGTCATATACCGACATTAGCCTTTCTTTTTGGGTTGGTGTTGCATTAAGAAATTGTTTGTAGACTTCCACCCTCAGCAAGTCATTCTGTGCCTTAATTTGCTTGAAAGAAGCCTTAGTGGTTTTGGGCTTCTTGCTCTGCTGAGAGGAGGAGGACACCTCCAAACCAAGTTGTAATCCTTGCTCCTGCTGAAAGGAGCTTGTCCCTGTATGCTTGCTGCCCTCCCTGTCTTTCCTTGAACTGTCAAGGATTTCTTCAGTGATGTCTTCTACCTCTGGGGAGTCAGCCCTTTGCCTTTTGGTCTGGGGTTGTTGGGAGGATCCACTAGCAGGAGTGGACTCTTCTCTGTCTCTTTTTGTACCCCTTTCCACCTATGCTGGGGTCTGCATAATTGGAGCTGTTTGTGGCTCGGTTTGTGGAGGGGGAGTCTGCTCTTGTGGCTGCTCTTGTTGCTACCCTGGTTGCTGCTCTGGTTGCTGCTCACTTGAAGGGGCAGGCTTTTCTTTCACGGTTTCTTCTTCAGCACCCATTATTCCTTTCCCTTTGTCTGTTCCTGGTGCTGCTGCAGACGGTGTCTGTGTGGCTGGTGCTGTTCTTGAGGCCGAGGTCCCTTCTCCTGTTGAGTGCGGTCATTTGAAGGGTACCTGCTGCACAGAATCTAGGTCAAGAGTCTTTTCCAGTTCTCTGACATTCTTTAACATTGTCTCTTCTTCAGTTAATTTTTCAACTAAAGTTTCCTGCTGCCATTCTTGCTGGTTGGCATATTTTTCAATGTGCGGATATTTGCAATGCCTATAACCTAGTAGCCTGTACTTGACTCTTCTAGCAGTAATGAAGCCTTCAGGGTCATAAGGGACCCACCGGAAACTATGTGATAGCTTGTATTTGTTTCTGAGGATTAGGTCAGCATCTTCCCATCCTTCTTTTTTATTCATGATGAAGGGGCCCACCTGGTGCTTGAACTTGAGATGGGCTTTCTTTTTGGAGTTGTGAAAGTGAGTGAGGTCAGATTGAATTAACTGCCTATAATACCCCAAGGCAAATATCCTCATAGGCACATATTTTGGGAGCCTGTATGGACAAAGTTCATAGCCATAGACTCTGATGACTGTATGCTCCTCATATAGGTACCAATCACCTATTTTGTAATTTTTGGAGAGCTGGAGGACATTCTGAATTTCAATTGATATTCTGGGAGGAGGGGACTGTCGTGGCAGAAAAAGTCGTTTGTGCGGACACAACTGACCTCCCTAGGAGTCTAAACTCTCTAGCGACAAACAAGACAAAATGGAGCGATCTTTCTCTAAATACACCTTTTAAAACATGAAAACTACAAGTGTTTAGGCTTACCTTATTCCAAAACGCTGTTGTTGTAGTCCGTCCTTGCCGATCCGGATGAGCTCCTCCTTCACATCAATTCCTGCAACCACAAACAATCAAACAATTACCAAGCACTTGCATCTCATATAATAAAACATATATTCAACATGCAGACCAAGGAACACATGAAATAACTCATTAACACAAGCTATTGAGAAAAATGAACCAGTTTGTATTAATAACGAAACAAAGAAACTCTTACAACCTGGCCTTGGTGTTGTGCAAGTTCCTCCCAGGGTCCATCAAGGGTTTTCCTCTACTTTGACAAAGCTCACCCACTTCCAAGTAGAATCAAGCAAAGACAATCTCTCCTCACAAGGTTCTAAATGGGAGTCCTAATTCCTGCAACATTTACCCAAAGAAAATGTATAGCTTCCAACCCCCTCTCCTTCTGGCTCAATGCCTTTATTTATAGTGCTGTAAAGAGGTTATTCAGGTCCACCATCAATGGGATAATCCTCCTCTTTGGGTGGGATAGCTCCCTTATTGATGGGATAAGTTCCTCCTTAATAGGGATACATGAACCAACTGGAGGCGCATCCATTTCATCAAACCGACCTCTAGAAAGTTCTAGAAGTAACCACAAGTAACTTTTTTAAGATGAAACTTGCGCATTTTTCCTTTTACAGAAGGACGCACCTGTCCCTTAACATACAGAGCGTCCAAGGACGCAGCCTTTGTGAACATTGTGAGCGTCCTCGCAGGTAAGGCTTGAGAGAACCTGCGTCCCCAGAGATAAACACATTTTTTACAAGACTTTCTCTCTTCTTTGAGTTTGAGATGGATAGCAGAGGCATAAGACTTGCCTAAGAGGGTAGCATGACTGTTGATTGAGCCATACTAACTGTAAATAGTCATGGTGACATTTTTTAGTGTAACAGATTGCCCCCTAAAGTGCGAAGCCTGGAATAGATTAGGGTTTTGTAATTCTAGGAAGGGTGAAGCGCTTTATCATTTCAAGGATTGTCTTGTGGATGACCTGGTTGGAACCTGCAATTTTCAACACAAAATACATGTATAAGATTATATCATCACTGAGGTAGGCATTCCCATACTCAGATTCAAAACTTTAACTAATGGACTAACTACTCTGATACAGGAATGATCTTGCAGTACATCATTTTTATAGACTTTTGTAGACACAGTATGGACGCAGCCATTTGTTTATGATTAGTCTACATAGATAATGAATACAAAACTCCTCGCAGCCTGGATGGTAGAAACTAGATCCAGGGTCTTCACTTCTACTTCCCGAATTGGTACGATTCTAGCCATGTGATTAAATGATTTGATGTCGAACATGTTAGAAACCGCTTGATTACCAGTCGATGATGTAAACTGTTAACAAGCATGAGAGAGACCACCAGTAATGTCAATGGTTCTCAAAGTACCAAGCACAACCCGTGAAATGTGAATAGATGTTTTGATGTCGAACACTTCACGGAATCCTTTGATCGAAAGTCAATGATGTAAACTGACGTCAAAGGCGAGAAACCTGCCATTGATGCATGCAGACTTCAAGGTACTGTCGATTCCTAAGTCATCTTTCTAGATAATGTGCTGATGTCGATAGAAAGCGACCCGTTGCAGGCAAGCCCGCAACACAAAATCATTGTTCAAGTTGAAGAAATGTTGTTGTAAGGACTGACTCAGGGATGGTCAAATGGATGACAAGTATTTTGCAGATGAAAGTTTTGCTTGTAGACCTCTTGAACACATAACGACACGACAGATGGCTTGGTGACGAATAACTCAAAGTTAATCCCCGGAACCCGGTTAAAGACTTTCAAAGTGGTTTGATCAACTGTGAGGTAAAAGATTTCCCAACCCAGGTGAATGAAAAGTGTCGTGTTCAAGAGTGGTAATAAAGTTTCTTTTGAGACAAAAGGTAACAAACAGGTTCATTCTTCTCTTTTTTCCCCCACCATTTCTGGCAAGTACCTCTTTATTTTTAACAAGCTTGAGGAGGATAACATATGCTTGATTATAAGCTCATCCTTCGGACGAGTCCAACCTAGTTTAAATTCGAACCCCAGGAAGGAGTGGTTCGTTCCTGTTTGTAATTGAATAGGTCCTCTACTGTAAAAGTTTAACAAGCCCAGTATAGGAGAAACTCGGCGTTTTTCAATTTTAGAGAGTCTGAAAAAACTAAAAGAGACTCCACGTTGAACTTTTTCGTACATTTGTGTCCCTCAAGCCCGAAAAAGTATAAAATAATACCTGGGGGAACCGCATGATCTTGCGACCAAGGAGTACTTTCATAATAGTGTCGTTGACCTGAAAAGTAAAAAGCGATCAAGGACACGTCGTTTTATTTCCTTATCGAGTTTGAAACGACAAAAACCCGGCAATCTTTTCCTGATTTTGCGGTCATAAAAGAGCTAAAAGGGGACCGTCTTTTAATTCCGTTTTAACGAGTGTAAAAGAAACGCTCGGCAATCTTTTCATGTTTTAAGAGTCTGAAAAGGGCTTAAAAGAGAACTCCAAGGTTTCACTTTTTCGTAAGTTTTAACGAGTTTGAAAAAGGGATAAAAATGTACTCATGGTTTTCACTTTTTCGTAAGTTTTAACGAGTTCGAAAAAATGATAAAAATGTACTCATATGGCCGACTTTCAATTTAATTTACGAGTAGGAAAAGACGGAACGATCTCGGCATTTTCATTTGTTTTACGAGAATGAAAGATAGCAAAATAATCTTGGTATTTTCATGAGTTTAACGAGTCTTGAAAATAACTGAAATTGACTCGAGATAGGTTTCATTTTTACAAAAGCTTGAAACAGAGAAAAACTATGCTTCAGAGTAGTTTCATTTTTACACAAGCTTGAAACAGAGATAAAACTGTGCTTGATGCCCCCTAAGCATAACTGCTAGAGTGCATGCCCCCCTAGCTTCATTTCATTCAACCATTTGGATGAAATGAAGGTTTAGTGACGAGATCATTTAAAAGACTTTGACCTAAAACTGTAAGAAAATTATGCAAAACACCGAAACAACTAACCTAAATATACAACTTAACATTTACGAGATCTAGTCAATCTCTCGACTCAAGTAGAGGAGGATTTGTTTCATTTTTTAACGAGCTTGACACAGGAAAAGAACTATGCTCGGATTTGGTTTCATGTTTACACAAGCTTGAAACGAAAAACTATGCTTGTTACAAGTTCACATGCCCCCGGCATAATGATGCAAATCAAGGTACATGCCCCCCAAGCTTCATTGCATTCAATGAGGTGGATGGAATGAAGCTTTACTTTCAAAATCTTGGAAAGACTCGTGGGAGTTGTTTCATTTTTTAGTGAGCTTGACACAAGACAAGGAACTATGCTCATAACTACTTTCTACAATCTACCTAACAAAAAACTATACTCTAAAAAACCTTGATTCATTTTTTAACGAGCTTGACACAAGACAAGGAACTATGCTCTAAAAACCTTGATTCATTTTTTAATGAGCTTGACACAAGACAAGGAACTATGCTCTAAAATCCTTGTTTCATTTTTTAACGAGCTTGACACAAGACAAAGAACTATGCTCATGACTACTCTCTACAATCTACCTACTTAACCTACCCTTGTTTCATTTTTTAACGAGCTTGACACAAGACAAGGAACTATGCTCAAAAAGTTCGCATGCCCCCAGCATAATGACGTAAAGAGAGGTACATGCCCCCCAGGCTTCATTGCATTCAACCGGCTGGATGAAATGAAGGTTTACTTTCAATATTTAACTTGAAAAGGGATCCTCATACCTGATTCATTTTTTAACGAGGTTGACTCAGTAACAGGAACTTGCCTCGTACACACTGATTCATTTTTTAATGAGGTTGACTCAGTAAAAGGAGCTTTCCTCACACACACTGATTCATTTTTTAATGAGGTTGACACAGTAAAAGGAACTTTCCTCACACACACTGATTCATTTTTTAATGAGGTTGACACAGTAAAAGGAACTTTCCTCGCACCATCCAGTTTCATTTTTTAACGAGGTTGAGAGAGGAACAAACTATCCTCGTACTCACTGATTCATTTTTTAACGAGGTCGACACAATAAAAGGAACTTTCCTCGTACCATCCAGTTTCATTTTTTAACGAGGTTGAGAGAGGAACAAACTATCCTCGTAACATTGATCATGGCTTCCAACTGGAGGAAAGACATGTCAATGGACACACCTTGATCATGGCGTCCAAGAGGTCTTCATCTGAAGGAAGAATACTTCTTGGGAAGGAACACATGTCAAGGGACTCAAAAGGGATAAGAACATCGTGTTCAAGTAATCCCATAGAGTTTTCCATGTCAATTACCGGAGCTAAATCAAAGGAAGATGAGCAAACAGTGAGAGACTCACTTACATCGGTAACTGAAATCATGGGACCGGTTGCCACATAATTAACCCGTGGCAGGGTAGATACCACTTTAGAATCAGGAACATTTAGGGGTGTCATATTATTGGTAGTTGAAAAAAGACTAGGGAACGAAAGCTGGTCTACAGTCACAATACTGCCATTGTGAGGGAAAGACATCACGCGAAAGAGTGTCGATACGACAGCTTTCATTGCATAAACATAGTCTCGCCCAAGGAGTAAATTGAAATCCAAGGGACCTCGAACTACCATAAGATCAACACAAAAAGTTTTACCTTCCAAGGTAATAGAAAACTTAGGAAGGATCCCTAAAGGTTCACTAATTGTTCTGTTAAAAGCTTTCAGATTCTGCGTAATAGGCGCAAGCTGAGGGGAACCCAAAGCTTTCCAAACAGCTGAGGATAAAATACTAACAGAAGCACCTTCATCTACCTGAGTACGATGTATGTCCCTACCACTAGCCTTGACAATGATTTGGAAAGGGATGGAGGAAGGAAGACGAGGTTCTGTCAGTCTATTCCAATCAAAGGAAAAGACCTCAGTACTTGGAGGGGGTTCTGTAGAAACAGGTGAAATGCCCCCCGGCATAGAAGAATCCGATGTAACAAGAAGAACATCAGCGGTATGAAATTTACTCTCGAAGAGGAGAGTGTGATCGACTGAATGTGAAATTGAATCGACCACTTGATCAACTAATGGATCATCAACCTGAGTGACATGAGTTTCACTCTCCAATGGGAGAGTGTGATCGACTGTACTTGAATTTAGATCAATCACTCCGTCAGTTGACGGTAGGTTGGGAGAAAGTTTACGGTAACCAATTGGAAATTCTTGCTGTGGAACAGTAAGGTTTTCCAACAATGTTGAGGCTTCATCCATGTGAGGGCAAATGTGAGTTTGATGACTCCCTTTGCATAACTTACAAGGAAACCTAACTTTACCCTTTTTCCCAGGAACCTGACTATCACTGGTTGATGGATCAATGGAAAGTTGATGAGATTTTTCTGACCATACTTCCAAGACCTTTGGAATACCAGGACAATTGACAAGGAAGTGGTCACCCTTACAAAGCCTGCAAGGGTATTTGGGTTTACGATGCATGTCGGAATTTTCCTCAACACAACTAACACTTACAGCCATGGTTGGTTGGTTGACTTCTTTCTTATCTTGCTTCTTCTTCTTCTTCTTCTTCTTCTTCCCTTTCTTCTTCTTCTTAGCCTCCTGGTTACTAGCATCAAGGCTTTTACCAGGCGAAGAGGAAGAAATGGAGGAAGAAAAATTAGGCGAAGAAGGTAAAGGGTCAACAGAAGGTTGGTGATGTTGAGATGGTGAACTCTGTTGAGATGAAGCATCCGGTTGAGATGGAACAATTGGAGTATTTTGGGCCAACGAAGTTGAAAATAACCATATCGGTAAACCTATTGTAAATCCAGGTAATGACAAAGTAGCCATATAAGGAGGACCAACATTTCCAAAGTAAGGAAAAGTACTAGGATTCTCATTAGGAGGGGTTCCTAGGTTGATAAATTCCGGAACATTTGCCATTATATTCAACTTCAGTGAATTTTATTAACAATTTAAAACTAAAATTAACAATTCACAATTCACACTTAACAACTAAAATTCACAATTCACACCTATGGTCTCTAAAAGTAAAAACAAACAAATTAACACGCGCTATCAAATCTAGGAGTCAAACCACACACAAACAGTAAGCTCTCCGGACCGAAAACACTAGTTGGTGATGAAGCCCAACCTCGCAGAATTCAGTACAGAAATGGCGGGTGGAACAGTTACCCCGGCAACCTGCTTAATGAATAGACTGGCACAAGTTCCTCCACTTTAACCGTCTCGAAGTGAAGTGAACCCCCCGGAAAATCCAAGTGAGTATAACCGACGTCTGCTCCAGGTACAGTGGGACCTTCCCTCCACCGTCACCTCGGTAGAACCCTAAAGATTATGGTCACTAAGGTCACCAACAGTAACAAATACACCTGGGGGAACAGTCTAAACTCCGACAGCACGCAAGGGCAGAGTAGCAAGCTCAATCCCCTTACCGGCTCCTTGACAACAATCCAAGGTTTACCGATAAGTGACCCCTGGCTCCTCGACAATGGTTAATCCGAGGTTTACCGTTTGTAATACGTACTGTCTGGCGTCGTTCCCAACGAGGGGGGAATGATCCCCTCACTGGTTCGGACACGAGCTCGTGCTTCTCCTTTAAGAGGAGCTTTCCCAGAGTGTAATTGAAACAATTGGATTTATTCTACTCAAGATAAACTATCTGTTTGGTTTTGTAGTCTTGGAGAGTTAAGTACTCACCTACTCCAAGACCCTAGCCTAAGCTATGTTGGTGTTTCAGAGCCCTAGAAATGTAAAAATTACTAGATGAATTTTAATTAAGCGCTGTGTTATTAAGGCTGTTATTACTCAAATGGGTAAATGGAGATGAAACCAATGGTGTTATGACCCGACTCAACTGAATGCAATCGAATATGATAATGCAATCCTTTCAATTCGATGAATCCTAACTAGAGTAAGGAGAGAGTTTCCATTCACTTCCAACAATGCAAAAAATTGATCATTAAGAGAAAATTTAACAAATTCTCTAATGCACTAATTTCATCAAGAAAAACTAATGCAAATCAATTCCAAACCAATTTTTATTTTTATTTTTGTGTAAATTCAAATCAAAGAAAGCTGATCTAAATCTACGATTGATTTTTCAGAATGTAAACTATGCAATTGTAATCTATGCACAATTCACATGAAAAGTATGCAAATGTAATCTATGCACATTTTTCATTCATATTCTGAAACTGAGAACTCTAATTATGCAAATGTGATCTATGCAAGAGAATTCTCAAACACAAGATGATTCTAATGTAATCTAAGAACCAATCAAGTGCAAGTCGAGAAAATTGGGTGAGAGTTCCAAAGATCAAAACATAAAAACACTCAAAGGCGATTAACACTCATACACAATTTAGCCCCCCCCCGGCGAATGAGGGGGAAATTTTTTTTGCAAAAACAAAAGCAAAAAGATGCAAAATTGTGAAAAGACTGAGAGAAACCTCCAAGTAATGACCAAAGGAAATCAAATTAAGAATTTCTCAAAAAAGAGACTCAAAACACCCAATTGATGAAAGCTAAAAGCAGGAATGCTAATGAAACAAGTTCAGGTGAAAATTTTTGACAGGGTACTAAAGGATCTGGGCAGAAAACACTAAGAAAAAACAAAATCTAAAAGCAATTAAAGCAAAAATGGAGTTTTCCTAAATTTTTTACAGGAAGACGCAGGCAACCCGTTAGAACAGGCGCGGGCCCGCTCTGTGCAAACGGCAACAGCGCGTCCAAAGACGCACTGTGCAGTACTCAGAGGGTGCGTCCTTCTGGAAAAGTTAAGAAAAACCAAATCTAACTAAATCTAAAGCTAAGCCACCCAAATACTAATTCTCACAGTCAAAAACCAGAAAATAAAAATGATTTTCTCAGAGCAAAGTTCACACAAAGGAAAAGACTTTCACATTAATGGATCCCCAGTGGAGTCGCCAATTTGTCGTGGCGGAAAAAGTCGTTTGTGTGGACACAACTGACCTCCCTAGGAGTCTAAACTCTCTAGCAACAAACAAGACAAAATGGAGCGATCTTTCTCTAAATACACCTTTTAAAACATGAAAACTACAAGTGTTTAGGCTTACCTTATTCCAAAACGCTGTTGTTGTAGTCCGTCCTTGCCGATCCGGATGAGCTCCTCCTTCACATCAATTCCTGCAACCACAAACAATCAAACAATTACCAAGCACTTGCATCTCATATAATAAAACATATATTCAACATGCAGACCAAGGAACACATGAAATAACTCATTAACACAAGCTATTGAGAAAAATGAACCAGTTTGTATTAATAACGAAACAAAGAAACTCTTACAACCTGGCCTTGGTGTTGTGCAAGTTCCTCCCAGGGTCCATCAAGGGTTTTCCTCTACTTTGACAAAGCTCACCCACTTCCAAGTAGAATCAAGCAAAGACAATCTCTCCTCACAAGGTTCTAAATGGGAGTCCTAATTCCTGCAGCATTTACCCAAAGAAAATGTATAGCTTCCAACCCCCTCTCCTTCTGGCTCAATGCCTTTATTTATAGTGCTGTAAAGAGGTTATTCAGGTCCACCATCAATGGGATAATCCCCCTCTTTGGGTGGGATAGCTCCCTTATTGATGGGATAAGTTCCTCCTTAATAGGGATACATGAACAAACTGGAGGCGCATCCATTTCATCAAACCGACCTCTAGAAAGTTCTAGAAGTAACCACAAGTAACTTTTTTAAGATGAAACTTGCGCATTTTGCCTTTTACAGAAGGACGCACCTGTCGCTTAACATACAGAGCGTCCAAGGACACAGCCTTTGTGAACATTGTGAGCGTCCCCGCAGGTAAGGCTTGAGAGAACCTGCGTCCCCAGAGATAAACACATTTTTTACAAGACTTTCTCTCTTCTTTGAGTTTGAGATGGATAGCAGAGGCATAATACTTGCCTAAGAGGGTAGCATGACTGTTGATTGAGCCATACTAACTGTAAATAGTCATGGTGACATTTTTTAGTGTAACAGGGACCTCATCAATAAGCAAGAGACAGGGTATACAAATTGGTCAACAAACTCACAATAGGAATAGGGTGAAGTTTGGACTTGGTGATAGACAGATGTCCAGAAGATAACAGATCTTCTTTCCCCTTTATAATCCAGCTTTTTGATGTAGCATGGAAAAACCTCAGACTGATAGTACATAAAAAGGTGGTAGATATAGGATGAGTACTTGAAGACACCCTGTCTGTCTACTTTGCACAGCTGATCATGAATCTTGTTAGCTATGAACTTGGCAAAGTTGTATTTGCGGGCAAGGGGTTGGTCTGGGCTGTAAGCAGCTAGCAATACCAGCACTGTTTCATCCACATGCTCACTGGTTCTGTATCCCAATACATAAGCAATCATGTCTAGCAACAGTCTGCCTACCTCAGTAAAATAGACATCCAAGTAGGGAGGTGGCCCTGCAGGCTGACATTCAGGTTTCATAAATGTCTTGGTGACCTTCTGAATATCCTCACTGGTCATCTTGGCACCAGTGTCCAGCAGATAATTCATGGAAAATGGGAACAACAGCTCAGTTTGATCAAAGTGGAGCATCTTATTGATAGTTTCAGGATTGATGTGAATGAGGATGCTCCCAGATGGAGACTTAATAGCTCTTTGGTGCAAATCATAGTTTTCAGCACAGAGGCGAATGATCTCAGGAAAGACATTGACAGAGGGGAGATAGTAGTATGGCAGATTTGACTCCCATATCCCATATGTATCATGACCATTTAGGTAGTCATCTCTTAATTGCCTGAAGGCCTGCAAGAAGTCCCTGTTACCCACAAAGTCTTCAATGAGGTAGTCCCTGTCAGCAAGAGGCAAGGACTCCAGGTCTTTGTTTGGTGCATTTAAAGGAGCAACACTGAGGGCTGATGGTGCAGGAGTAGCCATTGTGTAATCAGATTTTGGACAAGGTGAGTGCAATGGTTTGCAAGGTTCTTCAGAGCCTGAGTGACAGGCTCACTGTAGACAATTCTTGAATGTTCTTCACAGTGGAGAAAGCAGGCTTGGCAAACTTGTCTCTGCTGTTTTTTAGTAAATTCACAGGGATTGTGAATTGAAGGGGATGATTGCAGAGGGTGAGCTGGATTAAATTTGGTGATATGCAGCCTTGGGCCTCCACCAGGCAAAAGGGAACAATGCCGGGCAAGTTCGAGGTGAAATTGTAACCTTCAACTGTGAATTTATCGTTTTAGTATAGAACTCTTGGGGCAAAGGGTAATGAAAGTGGATTTAATGGCAAATTCAGTGACAGACAGTGTGGAATTTAGGATTTGAATGATCTTTATGGGAGAATTCACATAGAAATGGCATGCATAGGGGCGAAACAGGGAACTTTCGGTGAAATACCTGGAAAACAAGCACGGAACGCCTTCGGGCCGAATAGGGAGAGCTCACTGTAGTTGAATTTCCAAGTTATAGCGGTCGAAACTTCGAATTTGATGACTGGAGGCAATTTCGCGGCAAGCAGGTCGACAATGGCTGCGTCGTTTTCGCATGAAAATGACCATAAACGGCTAGTTCGGGCGTTTATAACGGCAAATTTGGACAAAAAGGGTCATTGGCGCTTTTTCCGCCAATGACGTGAGCATGACGTCATGGCGGGCCCGGTACGGAAGGTGACGTGGATGCTAAGCTGGAGGCCAGCGTGGCTGGACACGGTGGTGGGCGGATGCAGTGGCAGGGCTACGTGGAGGGCCACGGGGCACAGGGGCGGACGGAGTGACACGACGTTATAGTGACGTGGGCGCTGACGTGAGGGAGGGGTGGTATGGGGGAGGCGGTCGGCGGTCTCCCCGCATCGCTTTTGGTGACAGGCGGTATCGGGGAGGGGGGCTCCGAACAACCCCAGCGCCTGCCACGCGTCCCAGGTACGGCGCCCAATACCGCCCTTCCCCGGACATTAAAGGGAGGCAGGTCGGGGAGCGAGATTGACCGCCCACCATTGGATCGAGGGCGGCAGAGATCGGACGGCTGGCGGGTATTACCGTCGGTCGTGCAGCTCTGGGTTGGGTCCCGCCTGGCCATTAAAATATTCAATTTAATAATTATGCGCGGGACCATAGGTTTAAGGGTTTTTTATGGGTTTTTTCGGGTTTTTCTGTAGGAAAAAGGGTTTGTAGTGGGTTTGAGCAGAGGTAAAGGGGTTTTTTGGGGAATTTTTGGAAAGAGGGGAGGTGAGGGCTTCGGGGGAGGTTATTACTCCAGCCAGAGGCTAGAGTAATCCCATGACAGGGTTGACCATAGTCCCTGGTGGACTAATGTCTCCCTCCAAAAAACGTATTTAGCTATAGTGCTAATAAGGGGGGATATTATAGATGTTTAGGGGTTTATACACCATGGTGTTATAATAGTAGGGGGAAAGGGGAACATAAGGGAATTAGATAATAAGAAGTTAGGGGTTAATATGAATGGAAGAAGTGAATGAGGGATGAAATCACTAAGTTTATATGAAAATAACTTAGCTTAGGGAGTAGATCAAAATAAAAAGAATTTTAGACAAGAAATGTGGCTCTTAAAGCACCAAGAACCCACATAAGACCTTGAACTCTTTCATGAAAGCAACTGGTGAAGGGATGTTAGTAATGAATGTGAAAGGGGAGAAAGGAAGTTAGACATGCTCCTTTACTTTGTTGCAGCATGATGGAGAAGAGGACCTTCTCTATCCACTGATATTCCTTTGAAAACAGGTTACCAAACACTCAATTGAAAGGAATGACATTTCTGCAACCCCATCTGCTTACCCATCTACTTGCCTAGCATTTTTTGTTTCTTCATGAAGGGTGCACTTAGACTTGCAGACCCTTATGTGCCTTTTCTTTTCTCTTGGCTTTTCTTTTGATTTTCTATCGAGAACTACCCTTATTGCTTCCAACGTCCCAGATTAAGCAGTTGGGAACCTTACTTCTCTACCTAAGCTACTGGTCTGCCAAGATTAAATAGTTTGGACAGACCTCTTTCTCTATTCTACAACAGAAAATTGAAACATGGCAGGATCCAGATTAGGCTGTTGGACCATCCATCAAAATTGAGTCAACATCAAGCTATGTACACATGTTTTCTCTTGGAAATATGGGATCTTTGCATCACCAAAGCAGAGCATATTTGGACCTTTCTTTGCCAATCATGAAATATGAAACCTATTGGTATAGGTAGCTAACAGTGGCTCCACATGGGGATGGTTTTTCTATTTGAAAGACCAAGAACAGCAGGTCAGAATGCCTTGGCCCTTGACATCTTTTACCAAACTTGGAATATTCCTCTTTGAAATGCCAAAATTATGCTCTTCCCATCTTGGTAAATCCCTGAACTTGATTGCCTTTTGCTGATAACTTATAAAACTTGAGAAACTGCATTTTTACATGTTTAACAGAAAGTAATATATACACCTGGATATGTACAAGGGAAACTCAGGTTACACTTATGGATAGTAGTCAAAATAGTGCTTCAGCATCCTGCCATTCACAGGACCTTCATCCAGATCAGCTTCATCAAGACTTTTAAGGAAGTAAGTATTGTTTCCTTGTACTGCTTGAACAACAAATGGTCCTCTCCAAAGGGAATCAAATTTTCCATGTTTTCCCTTATCTTCTCTTCTTGAATCCCACTTGAGGACTTTGTCTCCAACATTAAAATCTTCTGCCTTGGTCCTTCTGTCAAAGGCTTTCTTTAACTTTTCTTGTAAAACTTGAACTCTGTTGTAAACTTGGTCTCTAGTTTGCTGCAAACATATTATTTGATTTATCCTTCTTTGCATATCATTTGGCTCAGCTTGACTCTCTTGAAGTAATTTCATAACCGGGACCCCTAGTGATGAAGGAAATTTGGCTTCCAATCAATAAACTAACTCATATGGGCTAATCCCAATTGATCTCTTGGTTGTTAGTCTATCTGCCCATAATGCATTGACCAGCTTCTTATGCCAATTCTTCTTATTTTCTTCTAACACCTTCTTTATGATGTTTACAAGGCTTTTATTTGATGATTCAGCAAGGCCATTTCCTTGGGGATAGTATGCAGTAGAGTGGCCCAAGGTAATGTGAAATTTATGGCAGAAATTCACCATCTTCTTAGATCTGAAAGCAACGGCATTGTCTGTCATTATCTTATCAAGACAGCCAAATCTAGAGAGAATATTGGTCTCAAGGAACTGAATGATAGTGGAATCATTTGCTTGTCTGCATGGAACAGCTTCAATCCACTTAGTGAAGTAGTCTGTAGCTGTTAGAATCCATCTATGTTGGCCTGAAGATGAGGGATGAATTTCCCCAATGAAATCCAAGCCCCATTGTTGAAAAGGTCTCTCTATTGCAATAGGCCTCAAAGGAAGTGGCAGTAACTTTCTCTTTCCCTCAAACACTTGACATTTATGACATGAGGTGGTAAATTTCTTGACATCAGAGAAAATAGTGGGCCAATAGTAACCAGCCCTCAGTATCTTATCCACAGTGGACTTCCAATACAAGTGTCCACCACAGTCACCTGCATGAAATTCTTTGGTGACATTATTAGCTTCATTCTCAATCAGGCAGTTTAACAATATACCCTCATGGTTTTTCCAAAGCAAATTTCCATCCATAACACAAAATCTTGAAGTTTTCATTTTTAGGAACCTACACTTAGTTCTGGACAATCCTGGTGGAGCACACAGGTTTTGTAACACATAACATATATCAGAGTACCAAGGGGATTGTTCAAAGGCTACATTGATCTTTGGAGTCGCCAGCTCCAGTTCATTGTCCAGCTGGTTTATGTCTAAGGCTTGGAAGTTTGCCTCTGTCATTAGTTTGGCCAAACCTTTCCCTTTTATTAGTTTTGTAGGTTTTATTTCAATATCAAATTCTAAGATGTTGGCTATCCATTTTCCTCTCCTGCCCTCTAGGTTTTCTTGAGTAAGTATGTCTTTTACAATGGGACTTGGCACATAAGCTATAACATGGGAATAAAGGATATAAATCCTGAAGTCTTTAATGGCTTTGACCAAAGCATAAGCTTGTTTCTCCATGATTTGATATTTCAGAGATGCATCTCTAAGAGCTCTACTAAATAAAGCAATGGGTTTCTCATTTCCTTGGTCATCTTTCTGTAATAAAACAGCAGCAATAGTATGCTGGGAGGCAAAAGAGAAAATGATAAATTCTCTGTCAAATTGAGGATTTGTTAGGACTGGGGTTTGGGTAAGGGCTAATTTTATACCTTCAAAGGCTTGATTTGCTTCAACTGTCCATTTCACTTTTGAATCCTTCTTTAGCATGTTATTTAGTAATCTGATCAATTCTGCTAAGTTTGGGATAAACCTTCTCAAGAAGTTGATCTTACCCAAGAAGGTTTGCAATTCTTTGATGTTTCTTGGGTGGGGCATTTGTAAGATAGCTTGTATCCTGTCTGGGTCAATTCTGATGCCATCCTTTGAAATGATATGTCCTAACAGATTACCTTCTTCCAAACCAAACAGAGACTTCTTTGGGTTCAAGGAAATTCCATATTTCCTACATGTCAAGAAGATTTGTCTCAAATGCTTCAAATGTTCTTGGTCTCATTTTGAGAAAGGTGTAAGGTCATCCAAATAAATGACAAGAAAGTCATGAATCTCTTTGGCAAAAGCAATATCCATTGCCCTTTGAAATGTTTCCCTTGCATTTTTCAATCCGAAAGGCATTTTTACATATTTGAAAGTTCCCCATGGGGTTGTGAATGCAGTTTTGTCTTGATCATCAGGGTGTACTAGGATCTGATTAAAGCTTGAGAACCCATCAAGTAATGAAATCCTTGAGGCCCCTACCACTCTTTGGAGAATGTGATCCATCTTAGGTAAGGGATAGTTGTCTTTGAGAGAAACTTGGTTTAGATTTCTAAGATCAACACAAAGTCTTATTTCACCAATTTTCTTTCTTGTGGGCACCAGATTTGAGATCCAATCAGAAAACCTGATTGGTGCTATGATACCAGCTTTAAACATTTTTTGTACCTCTTTCTCAATTGCAGGGAGAAGGATAGGGTTTATTCTTCTCAATTTTTTCTTAAATGGCTTTTGATTTGGCTTGAGAGGGATGGTATGTTGGATAACAGAGGTGTCATAGGATTTTAAGTCCTCATAACTCCATGCAAAGACATCTTGGAATTCTTTGAAGAGGTCAATGTATTTGGGCTTCTGATCAGGGGGTAGGGAAGCAGACAATTTTATTATCTTGGGCTTTTTAATGGTTCCAATGTTGCATTCTTCAATGGCAGAGTTAAGGGGCTGCATTTTTTGTTTTCTAGGGACATCATTTGAATCAAAAATATCCTCTAGTGGAGTTAGGCCTGTTGGAAGAAAATTGTCTTTCAATTGTATCACTTCAGCCTTAGCATCAGCCACTTCTTCACAACTGATTTGTTGAATTTCTTGTATGTTGTTTTTGTTGAAAATTGTTGGATGTAGGATTTGGTTAGCTGTTTTAGGTGATATTGGCTTATATTTCTGTTGATCAAGTATTTGTGATTGACTTGCTCCCTCAAGTATTTGTGATTGACTTGATCTTTCAGTGTGAATATTTAGTCCTGCAAATTCTTGTTGCAAGGTCAAGAAATTATTTATTTGTGTATCATCTTCAAATACTTGCCAGTCCTTGATATTGTTTGGGACAGAAGGTCTGTGTTTTACCTCAGCTGTAAAGCAATGGTGGGGCTCAAAAGGTAGTCTGCAAGTACTTGCAAATGTGGCCAAACTGTGAGCATGAAGATTATGGTCTCTAGGGATTTTGGTGATTTGGAATTCAATGAAAGAGTTTAATATTTCAGCAGCAACAGATCTATAAGATCTCAATCTTTTGTCATTAGTGACAAAATTTCCCTTTACTTATTGGATAACTAGGTCTGAGTCTCCTAGAATTGAAACCTTTGTGGCTTGTAAGAATTTTACTAGTTTAAGGCCTAGTAAAAGAGCTTCATATTCTGCCATATTATTAGTGCATCTGAAATTTAGCCTGTAGGCTTGACCTTCTGCATGGCTGTTCTGCTTGTTATGTATCCAAACTCCAGCTCCTGCCCCTAATTTGTTGACTGACCCATCAAATTCAAGGAACCATAAGACTTCTTGTTCTAGGGGAGACTTAATAACTTCTCTGTGATCTGGGCTTGTGAGTTGAAGTTCTGGTTCTTCATTTAGTTTGTCTTTTAGGACAGTCTCATTGGTTGATTGGATCAGCTTTACTTCTAGAGCAGCAACTTGTTCATTTATGTCCTGATCTTGTTTGAGTGTCTCGGTTTCTTCATCATTTGTAAGACCTGAATTATCATTGAAGAGAATATATGAATCTATATCAGAATGGACAACATATATGGGAAAATTTTGAGGTTTTTCTTCACTGCTGACCATGTATTTCATGAGTGACTCTCTATATAACCTCTTGGGTTGACCAAAGACCGAGATGGTTTCATACGACATGTCTAGTTGTAGGGAACATTGGAGTTTAGCCCCCCATGACCTTGATAACAGCATCCCATATTTAGGTGGGATATCAGCAACCACAACGTCCATGAGAATTGTTTTATTTGGGTACTGAACAAGGGACACACATAAGTCTTTTATCAAGCCTAAACACTTAACTTGGCTGGATTCAAATGAGAATAGGTCCTTATATGGTCTTGTAATATCTAAATTCAATCTCTCCATGACTTATTTTGGCATCAGGTTGTGAGAGGCACCTGAGTCAAACATTGCATTGTGTAATATCTTATCATGAACATGTAAACTGACATAAAAAGGTAAGATCCATGTGATTGTTGTTTTTCCATCAACCTCTGGAGCGAATAGCAATTCTGGGGTGTCATCCAACACATTGACATTATCTTTATTACGAGTAATTTGAAGGGACTTCTTGATTTGTTGTCTATAAATGTCATGCTTGGCTAGTTCTGAAAGAGGAATAACTACTTTTATTTTGCCAATTTCAGCTTCTAAGTCAAAGGGTCTTTTAGATGGTATCTTGGTGTTGTGGGTGACAGCCTTTCCCTTATTCACTAAGTCTTCTTCTTGTTTCTTTTCTTGATCTGGAAGCTTGTCCTTCTTCCTCATTTCTTGAGGAGTTTTACTTGAGTTGTGTTGGAAGGGTGTTTCATCTATTGGCTGCTGTTTTGAGGGGGATGTTTGAGTTATTTATTCAACTGTTACCTCATCTGTACTTGGACCAGTTTTGTCCCTTGGTTCTGTGACAATAGCTTCCTTAGGCTACTGGCTATCCTTTGTTTTTTTAGGCTGTGTCACATTTATAGTTCTGATTCTTAGCTTGTATTGCTTATGAACTTCATAAACAGCTGTGTCATATCCTTGTTTAAAGTCAAATGATTCACCTGACCTGGTCAGGAATTGCTGAATGTCATCATCCTTATGATCTTCTTGACTCAGAAAAACTTGCTGCTCATCATTCAGGCCCATTAGGTTAATGTGGGTGTCATCTGTTTGCTCATTTGAAGTGGATGCCTCAGTATAGTTTTCCTGGAAAGGAGGCCTTATGTCTGGATCAGAGCCGGCCTTGCCTACATTTGGGTTTTGATTTCTCCTAAAATTGGGATTCCTGATAGGGTTATTTTGTGGTGCTTCCCATGATGACTTTCTCTCAACTGATTCTACTCTATCACCCAATCTCTTCATACCAGTGAGTATTGCATCCAATTTTTGATCAGAGGCTGAGGGTTCTTCTTTGAAAGTGGTTCTCTTTTCCAATCTTGCCCTGTTTCTTTTGGCAATCAGGTTAGCCTCTACTGTGACAGCAACCTTTTGGGCATATTCAAGGGTTTCAGGAGCTCTTTCCTTCAATTGATATGCCATATCAGGGTCAAAACCATCCGGAAATTTGTACAGGGCTAAATCGGGAGGAGGTCTTAAATTCTGTGGTATTGCGTTATATACATTGTTGAATCTTGCACAATACTCCAAAACGGTCTCTTGAGGACCTCGTTTGATTGTATCATATTCACAAAGTATGTGTAGGGGATCTTTCTTTTTCTCCCATCTGTTAGTAAAGGCTTGATAAAGCTCATCAGGGGTTGTGATGGTATTTACAACCAGTGATCTAAACCAAGTTCTTACGTCCCCTGTGAGACTCTGAAGAAAGATTCTCATTCTCACACTGTCATCATCTATTTCATAGTTCTCAAAATGGTCTTGCATCCTTCTGGCATGCTGAATTGCTATGAAAGGGCCAGTGGAGTCAAAATATGAGATCTTGGATTGGTAGTCCTGGGGTAGAGCTGCAACATTGGCAGGTAACTGCAGGGGTGCATATCTATTAGCCATATTTGCAGGATTTATAGGATTTATAGGGATAAATGGGATAGCATGAACAGTTGGTACAACAGGGGGATTGGGAATGGTAGAAACTAGAGTATTAGTTAAGGGAATATGTGCAGTGGGTGGAGGTGTAAACGGAGGACTTTGAGATGTGGATGGTGAACTGGGGGAATCAAGGCTAGACCGAAATAGAACCTTGATTGGAGTTGGAACACGGTTTGGATGAGCTGTCTCAGGACTTGAATCAGCAAGAGTTTCCTGTCCCTGCTGCTTCCTAATGACCTTAGGGATTGTATTAGGATTTTCAAAAACAGTTGGAGGATTGGGGTCAGGATTTGACCTTGTATAGCGTGGATTTTTCTTGGGAGCCAACTTCTGAACTGTGTTTCAGTATGTTTTTTGGAATATTTTTGTGTCTAGAAGGGCCAGACAAGATTTTGGAGTGACTGTGTGTATCTTAAAGCTAGTATGAAAATTGATTACAAGCAGATTCAAGAGATATATAGAGATTAGAAAATCCTGAGGAACTCCCCAGTGGAGTCGCCAATTATGTTAACACCCAGGTTGTTCCCTTTGACTCCCAAGGGAATACGGCCGGGGTAACCACTAACCAATCTTTGGGTCGCAGGTTCTAGCCTACCTATGACCATAGAGGGCTCTCTCTTTATGTTTTAGCTTTGTTTGTTTAATGTGTTAGGCTAGCTATGATGCTCAGGGTTTTGTTTTATGGAATTTTGCTGGATGATGACTTCAGTCAGGATTTATATGTGTGTAACAGAGTGTTCTAGGCCATTGGGCATGGAGTCAGTGGTCCTTTAGTTGTTTGACATGCTGTGTTGATATAGTAGTGATGCTGCAGAGCTAGATAAGTGTCTGAGAAATAAGGCTTTGAAACTGAGATTAAGTGTGATATAACCAGGCTATGAAAAGCAATTAAGAATTTTCCAACAAACTGGTATAGAGAAACAGTGAGAATGTTATTTAGAAGCACTGAAGAATTTCTATATAGCATTCATATTTATAAAATTAATGAAAACATGAGCAGTCAAGATTTCATGTCCATGATTAATTTCTGAAGAAAACATTTACAGCAGTAAAGATTGAGCACAAGGTGTAGCCAAACATGTCCTGCACTATTCTTTTTCTATACTGCTAGACTGGTGAAACATGAGTATGATTTAATAAACATAAGAAGACAAAACAGAGATTGAGAGAAACTTATTATTCCATCAAACAGCACGAGAATTCTGCAACAGCACGCATGGATCAGTAAGACATCAAAGTTTCAGGAAATCATTGAGGTGTCCAGCCCTTTTCATTAGATAAACTGAAAGTATACAATACAATTGCCTCAGAGTGAAAATCATCAACCCCTTATGCGTTGCTAAGGGGGGTATATATACAAAATTTACATAAGAAAATATCAAGAGAATGAGTTAATGGCTCATTTATGTTATGCCAACTCCTAGAGCATTTTAGCTGAGAAATTTAATGCTGTAATAACTCTTCAGGGCTTTAGCTGTCCAAAATAGTCAGAAACTGTTGACTTGGTGGCTACTGGAGTCGGTTGAGGGTACGCTGTCCAAAAATCCGCGTATCTTCTTATCCTTTGGGCTAGCTGTCGTTCTCCATGTGCTTAGTCACCTTTCATCTGCCTTTAATACTGACTTTATTCCGCTGTTTGTCTTCTAGTGAGTTGGAGCTGGCAGTGACCGAGCAATTTAGGCTACCGTGGCAAAATTTGAAGCATTGCCTGCCACCAATCCTCCTTTGGCAGCTGATGTCTTCTAATCTTTATCAAGGTTTCGTCGGCCTCTGTATATCTGTAAAAGTTTGGAGGAGTTTCAAAAAGGTGATTTACCTCATTTTCAATAAAAAACAGGCCTTCAAGTTTATCATATAGGCTCTGTCCTATTGGAGGCCCTGTTTCCCCAGATGTACTACCAGATGCAGTGATTTGATTTTCAATATAAGTTGCCATTCTGTTGGTAAATTGATCTCGGGAGATCAATCTTCCTGCACCACTTAGTAGGCTGGGCAGTCCCTTTTCTTGCAGCACTGCCATCTTGACTCTATATTCCTCCACATCAGCTTGTATCTCGTAGCACTTCCTCTCCACAGTTTGTACATAATTTCTAAGAGTTAGCACCTTTTTGGCTGTGAGGACAGCCTCTGTTCTGTTGACAATGCCAATGGCTACCAGCTCCTCCTTTTCTTGCCTGTTCAAGAAATCTATCATTCTGTTTGCCTGTTCAGGTTTGTCTCCCAGTAATGCTTTGGCCCTCTGAATTTCTGTTTGTGCTTGGCCAATTAAATCCATCTCCTCATGTATAGTCTTGATTGACCTCCATTGTTGAGTGATGGATTGGCCAATTTTGGCCCATATAATTCTTTTTATCTCAGCCATGGCACTCTCCAGATTTAGCTCTTTCTCTAAGGCTTTTATCTTTTCTTTTAGAGCCTTTATTTCTCTGCCTTGCTCTGCTACGGTCACTTTTGATTTATCATACTTGGCATCCAGCTCTGCCAATTTTTCCTTGGCCTTTTTTATCTCATTTGCCTGGAGCTCCATTTCCTTGATGGCCTTAGTCAATTCTTCTACACTTGTGCTAGAATCTGGAGCTGTTGTTGTTGCTGCTGCTTCTGTTGTAGGGGCCACTGCTGCCTCTGTAGTTGTTGCAGTGGTTGAAGTAGTTGGAGGAGCTTGGGATGTAGATTCTCCCTGTTTATCTTGTAATGCTCCTTCAAGCTCTTTCTCCAAATCGAGGACCTTTTGGTTTAGCTGCATTATGAGGTCCAGTTGCTCATCAACCTATTTTTCCTTTTGCAGCTCTGCTGTTTGAGGGTGCTCTGTGGGCTGCAGCTTTAACCTCTTCTTTAATGCATTGAGGTCATCTTCTTTTTTCTTCATAAGGGCCTTTACACCCTTTGGATCCTTAGGATCATGTCCCAGGTCGATAATAATGTCCTCAAGTGACTTTATTCTGTTATCTTTGGCTAGGGAGGACATTCTCTCAAAATCCAACTAAGTGTTGGTATTTTTCAGTGATTCTTTCAGCTCATGGGCCATGGTTGCCCTGTCTACCAAGGTTGCATAGACCATTTCTCCTGCCTGCTTATGGAGTTCAATTTGGTCCATGGGATGGATGTCCTTGGCTAGGACCTCCACCCTTGTCTTCACATAATCTGCCCCTAATTTTGGATTGGGCACTGTAGGTTTGAAATGGCTGAGGATCATTTTCTCCTCTTGAATGTCATATACCAACATTAGCCTTTCTTTTTGGGCTGGTGTTGCATTAAGAAATTGTTTGTAGACTTCCACCCTCAGCAAGTCATTTTGTGCCTTAATTTTCTTGAAAGAAGCCTTAGTGCTTTTGGGCTTCTTGCTCTGCTGAGAGGAGGAGGACACCTCCAAACCAAGTTGTAATCCTTGCTCCTACTGAAAGGAGCTTGTCCCTGTATGCTGGCTGCCCTCCCTGTCTTTCCTTGAACTGTCAAGGATTTCTTCAGTGATGTCTTCTACCTCTGGGGAGTCAGCCCTTTGCCTTTTGGTCTGGGGTTGTTGGGAGGATCCACTAGCAGGAGTGGACTCTTCTCTGTCTCTTTTTGTACCCCTTTCCTCCTGTGCTGGGGTCTGCATAATTGGAGCTGTTTGTGGCTCGGTTTGTGGAGGGGGAGTCTGCTCTTGTGGCTGCTCTTGTTGCTGCCCTGGTTGCTGCTCTGGTTGCTGCTCACTTGAAGGGGCAGGCTTTTCTTTCACGGTTTCTTCTTCAGCACCCATTATTCCTTTCCCTTTGTCTGTTCCTGGTGCTGCTGTAGACGGTGCCTGTGTGGCTGGTGCTGTTCTTGAGGCCGAGGTCCCTTCTCCTGCTGAGTGCGGTCGTTTGAAGGGTACCTGCTGCACAGAATCTAGGTCAAGAGTCTTTTCCAGTTCTCTGACATTCTTTAACATTGTCTCTTCTTTAGTTAATTTTTCAACTAAAGTATCCTGCTGCCATTCTTGCTGGTTGGCATATTTTTCAATGTGCGGATATTTGCAATGCATATAACCTAGTAGCCTGTACTTGACTCTTGTAGCAGTAATGAAGCCTTCAGGGTCATAAGGGACCCACCGGAAACTATGTGATAGCTTGTATTTGTTTCTGAAGATTAGGTCAGCATCTTCCCATCCTTCTTTTTTATTCATGATGAAGGGGCCCACCTGGTGCTTGAACTTGAGATGGGCTTTCTTTTTGGAGTTGTGAAAGTGAGTGAGGTCAGATTGAATTAACTGCCTATAATACTCCAAGGCAAATATCCTCATAGGCACATATTTTGGGAGCCTGTATGGACAGAGTTCACAGCCATAGACTCTGATGACTGTATGCTCCTCATATAGGTACCAATCACCTATTTTGTAATTTTTGGAGAGCTGGAGGACTTTCTGAATTTCAGTTGATATTCTGGGAGGAGGGGACCTCATCAATAAGCAAGAGACAGGGTATACAAATTGGTCAACAAACTCACAATAGGAATAGGGTGAAGTTTGGACTTGGTGATAGACAGATGTCCAGAAGATAACAGATCTTCTTTCCCCTTTATAATCTAGCTTTTTGATGTAGCATGGAAAAACCTCAGACTGATAGTACATCAAAAGGTGGTAGATATAGGATGAGTACTTGAAGACACCCTGTCTGTCTACTTTGCATAGCTGATCATGAATCTTGTTATCTATGAACTTGGCAAAGTTGTATTTGCGGGCAGGGGGTTGGCCTGGGCTGTAAGCAGCTAGTAATACCAGCATTGTTTCATCCACATGCTCACTGGTTCTCTATCCCAATACATAAGCAATCATGTCTAGCAACAGTCTGCCTACCTCAGTAAAATAGACATCCAAGTAGGGAGGTGGCCCTGCAGGCTGACATTCAGGTTTCATAAATGTCCTGGTGACCTTCTGAATATCCTCACTGGTCATCTTGGCACCAGTGTCCAGGAGATAATTCATGGAAAATGGGAACAGTAGCTCAGTTTGATTAAAGTGGAGCATCTTATTGATAGTTTCAGGATTGATGTGAAAGAGGATGCTCCGAGATGGAGACTTAATAGCTCTTTGCTGCACATCATAGTTTTCAGCACAGAGGCGAATGATCTCAGGAAAGACATTGACAGAGGGGAGACAGTAGTATGGCAGATTTGACTCCCATATCCCATATGTATCATGACCATTCAGGTAGTCATCTCTTAATTGCTTGAAGGCCTGCAAGTCCCTGTTACCCACAAAGTCTTCAATGAGGTAGTCCCTGTCAGCAAGAGGCAAGGACTCCAGGTCTTTGTTTGGTGCATTTAAAGGAGCAACACTGAGGGCTGATGGTGCAGGAGCAGCCATTGTGTAATCAAATTTTGGACAAGGTGAGTGCAATGGTTTGCAAGGTTCTTCAGAGCCTGAGTGACAGGGTCACTGTAGACAATGCTTGAATGTTCTTCACAGTGGAGAAAGAAGGCTTGGCAGACTTGTCTCTGCTGTTTTTTAGTAAATTCACAGGGATTGTGAATTGAAGGGGATGATTGCAGAGGGTGAGCTGGATTCAATTTCGTGATATGCAGCCTTGGGCCTCCACCAAGCAAAAGGGAACAATGCCGGGCAAGTTCGAGGCGAAATTGTAACCTTCAACTGTGAATTATCGTTTTAGTACAGAACTCTCGGGGCAAAGGGTAATGCAGGTGGATTTAATGGAAAATTCAGTGACAGACAGTGTGGAATTTAGGATTTGAATGATCTTTATGGGAGAATTCACATAGAAATGGCATGCATAGGTGCGAAACAGGGAACTTTCAATGAAATACCTGGAAAACAAGCACGGAACGCCTTCGGGCCGAATAGGGGGAGCTCACTGCAGCTGAATTTCCAAGTTATAGCGGCCGCAACTTCGAATTTGATGACTGGAGGCAATTTCACGGCAAGCAGGTCGATAATGGCTGCGTCATTTTCGTGTGAAAATGACCATAAACGGCTAGTTCAGGCATTTATAACGGCAAATTTGGACAAAAAGGGTCATTGGCGCTTTTTCCGCCAATGACGTCAGCATGACGTCATGGCGGGCCCGGTATGGAAGGAGACGTGGATGTTGAGCTGGAGGCCAGCGTGGTTGGACACGGTGGCGGGCGGATGCAGTGGCAGGGCTACGTGGAGGGCAACGGGGCGCGGGGGCGGACGAAGTGACGCGACGTTATAGTGACGTGGGCGTTGACGTGAGGGAGGGGTGGAATGGGGGAGGCGGTCGGCGGTCTCCCCGCACCGCTTTTGGTGACAGGCGGTATCGGGGAGGGGGGCTCTGAACAACCCCAGCGCCTGCCACACGTCCCGGGTACGGCGCCCAATACCGCCCTTCCCCGGACGTTAAAGGGAGGCAGGTCGGGGAGCGAGATTGACCGCCCACCGTTGGATCGGGGGCGGCAGAGATCGGACGGCTGGCGGGTATTGCCGTCGGTCGCGCAGCTCTGGGTTGGGTCCTGCCTGGCCATTAAAATATTCAATTTAATAATTATGCGCGGGACCATAGGTTTAAGGGTTTTTTATGGGTTTTTCGGGTTTTTCTGTAGGAAAAAGGGTTTGTAGTGGGTTTGAGCAGAGGTAAAGGGGTTTTTTGGGGAATTTTTGAAAAGAGGGGAGGTGAGGGCTTAGGGGGAGGTTATTACTCCAGCCAGAGGCTAGAGTAATCCCATGACAGGGTTGACCATAGTCCCTGGTGGACTAATGTCTCCCTCCAACAAACTTATTTAGCTATAGTGCTAACAAGGGGGGATATTATAGATGTTTAGGGGTTTATACACCATGGTGTTATAATAGTAGGGGGAAAGGGGAACATAAGGGAATTAGATAATAAGAAGTTAGGGGTTAATATGAATGGAAGAAGTGAATGAGGGATGAAATCACTAAGTTTATATGAAAATAACTTAGCTTAGGGAGTAGATCAAAATAAAAAGAATTTTAGACAAGAAATGTGGCTCTTAAAGCACCAAGAACCCACATAAGACCTTGAATTCTTTCATGAAAGCAACTGGTGAAGGGATGTTAGTAATGAATGTGAAAGGGGAGAAAGGAAGTTAGACATGCTCCTTTACTTTGCTGCAACATGATGGAGAAGAGGACCTTCTCTATCCACTGATATTCCTTTGAAAACAGGTTACCAGACACTCAATTGAAAGGAATGACATTTCTGCAACCCCATCTGCTTACCCATCTACTTGCCTAGCATTTTTTGTTTCTTCATGAAGGGTGCACTTAGACTTGCAGACCCTTATGTGCCTTTTCTTTTCTCTTGGATTTTCTTTTGATTTTTTATCTAGAACTACCCTTATTGCCTCCAAGGTCCCAGATTAAGCAGTTGGGAACCTTACTTCTCTACCTAAGCTACTGGTCTGCCAAGACTAAACAGTTTGGACATACCTCTTTCTCTATTATACAACAGAAAATTGAAACATGGTAGGATCCAGATTAGGCTGTTGGACCATCCATCGAAATTGAGTCAACATCAAGCTATGTACACATGTTTTCTCTTGGAAATATGGGATCTTTGCATCACCAAAGCAGAGCATATTTGGACCTTTCTTTGCCAATCATGAAATATGAAACCTATTGGTATAGGTAGCTAACACAGACCATGTCGAGGGAATCCTGCGATTAGTGGTTCCTGCGATTCGCATCGCAGTATTGAGGATTGCAATGTCAAGAAGTGTCGTCGCAGGAATTGATAGTCTCATTCATCGCAGATCGCAGATTGCAAGATCGCAAATCGCAGATCGCTAGATCGCGTTTTTCATTTAACCACTGTGTGCTGCTTATGCGATGTTGCGATATGCGACATCGCATATCGGCCGTCGGCAATTCCTTAATTTTTTCTTTCAAGGGCATTTTCAATATATGCGATGCGATGACTTCGCGTCGCTTCTTTTCAGCTCATTTATGCGCATAGGAAACGCTTCACTCTCTCTTCGCAATGCAATCTAGCTTTAGGGAGTAGAAATACAAAAATTTTGATACAAATATTTTTTGGATTTTTTGTTAAGGGTCCCCCTTTGCTTGGTGTTATTGCTAATATCAAACAAAGAGGGGGGTTGTTGGTGACCACAACAATGGCGATTCACTGTGAAGAACTAGTTATCTCTGCTTTTCTATTGAATTTTCACTTCCGAAACAGAAAATTTTTCATATGCCTAAATTTTGTTATGGACAGATAGAGTACATTACTCCTTATCCTGTCAATGATACTTTGTCACAACCTTTTTATTCCAATTGTCTGCTTCCTCAGGCTTAATTCTTGCATTCATACCAGACATTACTCGGTCTTTTTAAAGATAAAATAAGGTCTTCTCTGCGTACTGGCTTTTTAAAATATGCTCATTTGTCGTAGGTAGAGCCTCTGCTGCCCGCAAGCATCCATAGCCTCGACAGGGTTACCTGTTATCCAGCAATGATCCTTTATCCTGCTTGAGGTTATTTACAACATTTCAGAGAAAAATCCTTTTTGACACTTTTTCCTTTTTTATTCTCTAAAGAACAATGTCTTGGTTTGGTGGCCAAATTATGACACAGTCATTCACTTGATTTACACTTTTGTTGAACAAGTTGGCTCGTGATGAGACCCCTTGTCTTTTGATTGCAACAATCTTGAGTCGTTGCCCTGTTTTGATAGACAGTATTGGCAAAGTCAGCAAGTTATAATATCTGTGATCATGATAAGCCGGCTCGCGATGAGACCTCTTATTCTTTGAGATATAGTGTTTTCTCGGATTGTTTCTCTGAATGCTGCGGTTTCCTTTAGCAGGGAGGAAGTCATTGTTTTTCCTTAAGAAAGCTCTGGACGACAATAATAGAGTTTGAAAACAGCAGCTTTACAGAGAATATTTATTTTATTATTGATGATACCTTTCATTGCGCTGACATAAAACATTTTTTTACCAAAGGTTGCTTTCATCAAAGTTTTTTGAGGTTGAAACTAACATCATATTTTAGGCTAAAGTTAACTCTATTTGTCAATAATTAAAATTAGATTTTTCGAAAAGTTTTGCTATTTGTACAAGCGAAGTCAAAATCTGATAGAGAATAGGTGTGCTCTTTCATGAATCCTTTTTGATGATCATTTACAACCGGTTTTATTTATAAGAAAGAGAAAAACAAACAAATAAATAAAAACTAAAACTATCCTACAAAAATAGAAGAATGATCTTCTATGGAAAATACATTTTAAGAATCTGTCCATTCACAGGAAAAGAATCTCTTCTACCTGATGAGCCCCAAAAATGGACAAATATTTGGGTTCATTCAACCTCCTAATTTGGCTTAGTCCACCATTCTCATTTGTTTATTGCATGTTTTTTATTATTTTTATGTTAATAGAGTGAATTTGGTTAGTCATTATGCCAACAAGTCTAATCGGTGCTTTGTGTAGCCTTTTTGGTCAACTTGGAGACAAAATTGAAGGTCTTAATGAGCACTTGGCAGCCAAATTCGTGGGAGAACAAGCTAGAGGATTTGTAGGAAGGTGTCCCCTTCATTTATGGGCCCTTACCTCAAATTCTCCACCATCAGCTCGGAGTTCAAGGGCCACCGAATCAATCAACACAAGGGCAGCCAAGCAAGTCAAGTAGGACTGTTGTTAACTCCAAGTCTTGGGCAGCCAAGTCCCTAAATTTTAGGAGGAATGTTGGGTCCTCAAATTGTATAAATAAGAGGGCTTAAGACCTCATTTCAGTTAGTCATTTTGGGGTTAGCTAGTTAGTCAATTTGATTAGCCAGTTAGTCTTTTTGTAAGCCAGTTTTGGCATGATGTTAGACTCATGATTATTCAATAAAGGCAGGCAGCTTTGGATTCAATTCGGAGTTTTTAAGGGAGCTATAGCTCTCAGGTTAGGGCCCAACCTGAGAGCAATAGACCTCCCCTTCCTTATATTGTTACTTGTGTCCTTTTAGCACTTTATTTCCTTGTTTTGGTATGCATTTAGAATTTACAGTCTGCTGATTTGATTTCTTTTATGTGATTGAGTTAGTTTACAGTTCAAGTGTTTTTAGTTGTTTAGATTAGAGTAGGAGGTTTGTAATTCATTAGAGTCAAAAAAGGGTTGATAGTGCACTTGCTGCCATCTCTGTTTAGAGATTGGGGTGCAGTCTGTACCAACCACCAAAAAAACGCAGTCTTATGCTTTCATGCAAGCTGCCACATGGTTATTTTAATTATAGATCCATGCATGCACTCTTTCTCCACTTTAGTTCTCTGTTCCTGAGCCATCACAAGCCTCGTTTCCATCCTACCTATTCACCCATACACTTCCTCCACTCCTCCATCACCCAAAACTCCAACCACAGACCTTCCTGTAGAAATCCCGAGACTTCCTGTAGGATCCCCTGCAGACATCCTGTAGAAGCTTGCAAACTCGGTTGCTGAGCATCTGAACGTTGTAGACCTCTGTGGGAAGATTTTAGAGGTCCCCTGGAACCTCTCCTAGCCTCCCCGACCTTTCCCAAGCTTTCTTCCCTTCACACTACCCCTGCACAGTCAAACCCTAATAAGAAACACTGTCATAATCACTTCCACCACTTAAGCAAAAATATAAAAACAATGTTCTCTTCAATGAAAGTAGTTTAATTTCATGCATTTCATATCACTAGAAGTAATGGCATCATTCTTAGACATTTGCACTCCCACCATTGCATCATAGAGATTAGACTAGTCAGATTAGGGTTTACTAGGGTTTCCATGTTTTGGTTGGCTTTCAGTTCATTTTTGCAAAGTAGATTAATTTCCTTTGAGATAGCCTTCGTCCATCATTTAGAAAGCTTCTTCTGAGAGCATATAGAAGTTGGCTTGAGCCCTAGCGGACTTGTGCCAGCTGACCAAGTGACAGCTGTGACAAGAGCTAGTACTTGTGCATACAGCACCATCGCTTCCAAGTTTGCACGAACTACCGGGTTGATAAAATTAGAGATAGGAAGCCCCAGGAGTTGTAGCATTATTGCTACAATACTGGAGCCCACCATCTTTTTGGCGCCGTTGCCGGGGAAGCGTCAGAGTATTGGTGATTGTTGCTATTCTTCTATTTTCTACTACAACCTTCTGCTAAGTAGTTTATTTCATTTCCATTATGCAATTTCATTTATGCAAAAGTAGATTAGCATTTCTTGCTTTCATAGATTAGCATTTCAATTCCGCAATTTCATTTCTGCAAGCGTAGATTAGCATTTCAATTCCGCAATTTCATTTCTGCAAGCGTAGATTATCATTTCAATTCCGCAAGCGTAGACTAGCATTTCATTCCTGCAATTTCATTTGAGCAAAATAGATTAGTCCTTTCCTGCTTTCATTTCAATTCCGCATTTTCATTTCAGCAAGATAGTTAGTTGCAGTTCAATCTATTTTAGTTTTGCAGGTAGAAGTAGAAAAAACAAAAAAACAACCAAAAAGATTTCATTTCATGCTTTGTAGGAGTAGAGATAAGTTAGAAAAATGATTGCACAACACCCCCACTGCTTCACACAGCCAACGTTCTTCTTCGATGGCTGTGATGAAAGAACCCCTGGGTGGACATCAAGACATATTTGAAGAACCTCTAGGGGAGAAGAAGAAGAAACATTCCTCTGAAGCAAATGGCTACAAGCAGAAATGTTGGGAGCAGTCCCTTGTCCAAAGATGAATTTGCAAATCAGATCAAAGATCTCAAGAGTGATATGAGGCAGTTTCTTGCCATGCAACTGGATACCTTGCGGATCCAAAAGAAGCAAGAAGAAGCCAAGAGGGCTTTGGCCATTTTTTGTCCTAGGTGCACTAGAAAGCATCCTAGGAACGAATGTCCAATGCACCCTCTAGAAGTGTGTTTCATCTGTGAAGAATACCATCCTACAGATCAGTGCCCTTCCTTGCCCAGAATCAAAGCTACATATCAAAGAGCCAAGGGAGCCACTGAATCACTCTGTTATATGAACCAAAGGAGGCCACATGGACCCGTACCCTACCAGCAGGAACTACAAGGGACACCCGAGACCTATTATGACCCTTACCAAGCCACCTTCATGCCTTCTTGGGGTCCCCCTGCTCATCCTTCCTGGTTCATACCTCCTCCTTATTCCTTCACATATCCATATTATGCCCAACCAGCTGCTCATTCATTTCACTCTTATGCTCAACCACAGCCTCAGTGGAATGCACCTTATCAGGAGTGGAGGCCCCAGTACAACTCTCATCCCGCTCATTTTCCTCCACCACCTGCTCATCCAAAACCATCGCCTCCTCCTCCACCAAGGCAACCCCAAATGCCTACCCAACCACAATGCCATCCGTCTCCATCTCAATTTCACACCCCCAGTCAGCTACCCGTACCTCCATTTCCAAAACCCTGCAATGGAGCAGCTCAACCCAATTGCAAATCTGAGGCACAACATATGCAAACAACTCCTCTTGAGCTCAATGATCTTCACCATAGCTCAGGAAAAGCATTGCAAAAAAGAGATCATCTTGAAAGCATTGAAGGATCACATCCAGCAAAAGAAGATTCAAAAGAGGAGATCAAAGAACCATGGGTTTCACTTGATGAAGAGAAGAGATCAGAATCAGAGATCGAGAAAACTTCCTCATGGTTACCATCAAATCTTCCATGTATTCAAGAGAAAGATCAGCAAAAAGAGGAAGATGAGAAAGTCATGTTAGAAGGTGACATGAAACATGATCCAGATCAGCAAAAGGACCAAGGATATCAAAGCTATATTGAGATATGGTTTCAGAAGGTCACTAAGTTGCAGCAGTACTTTCTTCCTCAACTTCGTTTGATCCCTTCAAAGCCAGATCATTTGGTCTCTGAGATCTGGGTACCTGTCAAAGCATGCATTCCGAGCCTTCACATCATTTTGTCTCTAATCTCAATGTGCACATGGCTCCATTGGAAGTATTCTTATACTTGAAAATGATTTTGCTTTTCAAGTAGGGTAGGGTAGAAAAAAAAGAAAAAAGAAAAAAGAGAAAAAATGAAAATAAGAGAAAAATAAAAATCTAAGGTGAAAACCTCCTTGGAGGCGCCTTAGATTGGCTCATTGATTGAAAACCTCCATGAGGCGATCAATGGGTTGGAAAAAAAAGAGAAAAGAGAATAAGATCTTTGGGTGAAAACCTTCCTTGGAGGCGCCCAAGGCAGGCAATTAGGGTGAAAACCTCCATGAGGCGCCCTAGTTGTTTTTCCAAAAAAAAAAAAGAGAAAAGAGAAAAAGAAAAATAAAGCTAATCTCCATTGAATAAGTTCATGTTGCAGCAATGACATTGCAGGTTAAAGAAGGACATTTCATGACAGGAGGAGCACTCAAATCAAGGTCAAAGGACTCTTTCTTGTGCCTTCTACAGGAAGCTCTGTATTTCTACAGGAAACATCCTGTAGAACCTTTGGACGAGCCAAATCCAATTTCAAAAGTGAATCTGATGGTGGGAATCTGTTGATTAGGCCTACAAGCACTTGTGTGTCCATCCCTTGCCTTCATCCATCATTTTTTCACCTCCTTATGCTTCTCATTGTGCTTCTACAGGAACTTCCTGTAGAAATTGTGGGAAACTAGGCATGCATTTCAAAAAGTGGTTGGGCGAACATGGTAGCTTCCTCAAGGGTTCAGAAGTCCTCATGCAGTCTTCTAACTCCTCCTCCATCATCTCTATACCTGCATCACAACCAAAATTCATTTTGTAATCCCATGCAACCAAAATGCAAAGTGCCTTGAAGCAAAAACACATAGAGCAGAATTTGTTTTTGCCATAACTTGAAAACCATGCATCCATTTGACAAACCGTTTTATGGGGAATTGTACAAGGTTGATGACAACATGCCTGAGCAGTTTCATGCAATTCCGGTGCACGGTTTCCAAGAAATCAGCCTCCATCACCATCAGCCATTTTTACATTTTCTCCATATCCGTGCATCCGTTTTAAAACTTGTTTCATGGGGAGATGCACATGGGTGATAGTAACCTACCCAAGCAGTTTCAGCAAATTCCGATGCACGGTTTCGGAGAAATCGAGCTCTGAAATCTTCAGCCATTTTCCATTTTTCTCGAAATCCGTGCATCCATTGATCACGATTTTGCTATGGGAGATGCATAATGATGATAGGAACATGCTCACCGAGTTTCAGATCAATCCGATCTACCGTTTGGGAGAAATGGCAAAAAGAAGTTCTGGTTTTGTGACCATGCAGCAGCAGCAGCTTGAACGGGCAGAGTTGAACGTGGAAACGATTGCATGCAGCTCAGATCCGGCCAGAGGACACCTGTACAAGGAAAAGAAATCAAAAATCATTAGCCAAGCCTCATGCAATCAAAGGATCCAAGCATGCAGCAGCAGAATCAGAGCATGCAGCAGCAAGAAGCTTCACAAGCAGCCGTTTGGCTTCAGGTACGTGACAAAACCTATTCCTCTATTGCATGAATCTAATTCAAGAACTGCATGAACGAATGGAGTGATGGAATTAAGCCATGAATTTAGGAAGGTTCACTTGATGTCCAGTTCTCTAGCAAGTCACGCAGCATGCATGGGTCAGCCATGCGCGTGAAAGTCAAAAAACGGGCAGTATAGGCAGTCTAACTCCAGTGCAACTGAATCGATGAGATTTCAAGCAGAGAACAAATAGTGACCACTGCAGTTCATGATTGCAAAACAGTCGCATAAGCCAGCACACGTATGTGCCACCTCACTCCAAAAATCACGCAGAAATCTGAGCGCTCAGCTGAAACTCACGAACTGCTGGTCATCTGCACTTGCCACATCGTCAACTGAAGTTTCCACAATCTATTAACTTTTCATCCTCCACCAATCTTTCTCGGCCATTTTTCAGAACCCTTCGGCTTATCGGCATTCTACAGGGAGCACTGTTTCGTTCTACAGGAAACGAGAGCCGCCTACAGGAAGGCGTCTACAGGAAAGGCAGAGAACAGCTCTGCGGAAGGAAAACCCAGAATTTTCGTTGAATTTGGAGCTCCAGACGAGATACTGTGATTGTCTGCATGAAAGCTTGGGTTGCAGAACCTTGATATCAATTGGAGGATGACCTTGAGAAAGGGGTCTATCACCATATTGTTGGCTTGTTTTAGATGTTGTGACTAATTTCAGCAGGACCAACAAATACAAATGGCCTATTAACATTTTGGGAACTTTATCACTTCCTTTTCAAGAAAAATATCACAAGTTCAATTCCTTTACTTCCTATTTCATAAGAAGGCATTCTTTCACCTTTGATGCTGAAAATTCAAGGATGTCCAGTGTTTGGTCTTCTTTAAGTTCTTCGATGTTTCAAGTTTGAAGTGAAAAACCGGTTATCAAGCATCCAAAGTATTAGAAAGATGACGATTGATGATGAAAATTCAATATATGTTGGTGGCCTTCCATATGATTCTACTAAAGATTCCATTCAAAGGGCCTTTGAGATTTATGCCACTATTATTGCAGTAAAGGCTCTATCCAGATATTCATATTCCAGATTTGCCTCATCATGCATCCTTATCCGAGATAGTTGGGCTTCTACACATGTGAATTTGACATCAATACACATCTCTTCTCAAAACGATTATTGCTTATCAACGGGAGTTTTTTTGCTCTAATATCGCTTTTAGTCCGGCAACATATGGCTTATCTTTATTTGAAACGTGGTACTTCTGGGCTTTGATCGATATATGTAGACTTCATTACTGTTGTAATTGTGCATTATTGGGACTCTATTCTCGGCTTGAAGAGTGCAGCGGTGTTATTGTTGGACCTAATCAGATATTGGTTAGGTCCACTAGTGGTCCCTGGTGCCAGACCTAATATCAGAGGCATCATACACTGCATTATAAGAAATTATCAAGGTGCCAATGTTTCAGGAAAACTTGGGCAGCAGACCTAATTGTCAAGCTTTATTGTTTATGATCATTACTGTCTGGATTGTGATAAATTCTATGCGGAGAGCCTGATGATTGTGAATGACCGAGAGTTTGGGGGTAAATGCTATGGATTTGTCACTTTTACTAATCCCAGAACTGCAGTTAATGCAATCAATGACATGGATGGAAAGGAAATTGGTGGGAGGACTGTAAGAGTGAATGAAGTAAAGAGTAAGTCATCAAGGGCCACATTTGCTCGAGAAAATCACTTTAGGGACAGGATCAGAGATAGAGACAGAGACAAAGTACAGGAGGAGAATGAGCTGCTGAAACAGTAGTTACAGCTATAGGGAAGTCATAACGAAGATAGGCCCTCCATTTTGGGAGAACAACAGCAGCAAGAAGGGCCTCCAGCAGACAAGGAAACATCTGATGAACAGCAGAGAGAGGACAAGCAGGCTAAGACAGTGCCGACTGTTTCTACAGGAAGACAGAGAACTGTTAGCAGACTGTTTCTACAGGAAGTTAGCAGACTGTTTCTACAGGAAGCCAGCGAACAGTTTCTAAAGGAAAGTTTGAAAAGAGGGAAGCCAAAGGAGAAATCGGTCGAGATGCCAGCCAAGGAAGCCACCAGGGCCATCAAAGACGAGGGGAGAGATTTGGTTTCTCAGAGGATGAGCAACACTTTCAGTAGGGGGGTGATGATGAGCCCCAAAAATGGACAAATATTTGGGCTCATTCAACCTCCTAATTTGGCTTAGTCCACCATTCTCATTTGTTTATTGCATGTTTTTGATTATTTTTATGTTAATAGATTTAATTTGGTTAGTCATTATGCCAACAAGTCTAATGGGTGCTTTGTGTAGCCTTTTTGGTCAACTTGGAGACAAAATTGAAGGTCTTAATGAGCACTTGGCAGCCAAATTCGTGGGAGAACAAGCTAGAGGATTTGTAGGAAGGTGTCCCCTTCATTTATGGGCCCTTACCTCGAAGTCTCCACCATCAGCTCGGAGTTCAAGGGCCACCGAATCAATCAACACAAGGGCAGCCAAGCAAGTCAAGTAGGACTGTTGTTAACTCCAAGTCTTGGGCAGCCAAGTCCCTAAATTTTAGGAGGACTGTTGGGTCCTCAAATTGTATAAATAAGAGGGCTTAAGACCTCATTTCAGTTAGTCATTTTGGGGTTAGCTAGTTAGTCAATTTGGTTAGCCAGTTAGTCTTTTTGTAAGCCAGTTTTGGCATGATGTTAGACTCATGATTATTCAATAAAGGCAGGCAGCTTTGGATTCAATTCAGAGTTTTTAAGGGATCTATAGCTCTCAGGTTAGGGCCCAACCTGAGAGCAATATACCTCCCCTTCCTTGTATTGTTACTTGTGTCCTTTCAGCACTTTATTTCCTTGTTTTGGTATGCATTTAGAATTTACAGTCTACTGATTTGATTTCTTTTATGTGATTGAGTTAGTTTACAGTTCAAGTGTTTTTATTTGTTTAGATTAGAGTAGGAGGTTTGTAATTCATTAGAGTCAAAAAAGGGTTGATAGTGCACTCACTTCCATCTCTGTTTAGAGATTGGGGTGCAGTCTGTACCAACCACCAAAAAAACGCAGTCTTATGCTTTCATGCAAGCTGCCACATGGTTATTTTAATTATAGATCCATGCATGCACTCTTTCTCCACTTTAGTTCTCTATTCCTGAGCCATCACAAGCCTCATTTCCATCCTACCTATTCACCCATACACTTCCTCCACTCCTCCATCACCCAAAACTCCAACCACAGACCTTCCTGTAGAAATCCCGACACTTCCTGTAGGATCCCATGCAGACATCCTGTAGAAGCCTGCAAACTCGGTTGCTGAGCATCTGAACGTTGTAGACCTCTGTGGGAAGATGTTAGAGGTCCCCTGGAACCTCTCCTAGCCTCCCCGACCTTTCCCAAGCTTTCTTCCCTTCACACTACACCTGCACAGTCAAACCCTAATAAGAAACATTGTCATAATCACTTCCACCACTTAAGCAAAAATATAAAAACAATGTTCTCTTCAATGAAAGTAGTTTAATTTCATGCATTTCATATCACTAGAAGTAATGGCATCATTCTTAGACATTTGCACTCCCACCATTGCATCATAGAGATTAGACTAGTCAGATTAGGGTTTACTAGGGTTTCCATGTTTTGGTTGGCTTTTAGTTCATTTTTGCAAAGTAGATTAATTTCCTTTGAGATAGCCTTCGTCCATCATTTAGAAAGCTTCTTCTGAGAGCATATAGAAGTTGGCTTGAGCCCTAGCGGACTTGTGCCAGCTGACCAAGTGATAGCTGCGACAAGAGCTAGTACTTGTGCATACAGCACCGTCGCTTCCAAGTTTGTACGAACTACTGGGTTGATAAAATTAGAGATAGGAAGCCCCAGGAGTTGTAGCATTATTGCTACAATACTGGAGCCCACCACTACTTACCAAATCTTGCAACACAAACGTCGATGGGCCTATGACTTCTACAATCTGAAAAGGACCAAGCCACAGCTTCTGAAATTTCGTATGTTTGCCCTTTTCTTCATGAGCCTTATCCCATTTTAAAACTAAATCTCCCATCTGAAAGCTTTTTCTGGTCATTATGCTTGAGTCAAAAGAGGATTTTATTAGCGCTTGGTGCTGAGCATGGGTTTTCTTAGCTTGTTCTTGTCGTTCTTCTAGTTTGATTATTTCCATTTGTCTCAATTGTAAGGAGGAAGTAGATACTTCATCGATGTGTTGTACTAAAGACAAAGAGGGAATGACTAAGTGAGTTGGAAGAACCACTTCTTTCCCATAAACTAAATTAAAGGGAGAAGTGCCAATTGAAGCTTTCTTCGTAATTCTATCTGCCCATAAAGCATTTACCAGTGCTTTGTGCCAATTCTTTTGGTTTTGGTCGACTGTTCTTTTAATAACCCTGATTAGGTTTTTGTTTGTTGATTCAGCCAACCCATTACCTTGCGGATAGTAGTTGGCAGAATACTTCAGTTTGAACCCTCTTTTAAGTGCAAACTCAGTCATTGTATTTTCAGAAAAGTATGATGCATTATCAAACATTAAGGCCATTGGAAATCCAAACCTAGTGATGATAAATTGATCTATGAATTCAATAATGTTTTCAGAATTAGCTGTCTCGAGAGGAACTGCTTCTACCCATTTAGTAAAATAATCTGTTGCTGTGAGGATATACCTATGCTGCTTAGAAGAGTGAGGAACGATCTCACCTATTATGTCCAAGCCCCATTGGCTAAATGGTTGCTCGATGTTAACCGGCTGTAGTGGCATGGACGATTTCTTTTGTTTCCCTGCAGCAGTCTGGCAGATTTGGCATTTCCTTACGTAATTGTATGAGTCTTTGAACAGCGTGGTCCAATAATATCCTGCACGTAAGATCTTATGTGCAGTAGCTTCTCCAGCATAGTGTCCACCTGCTGGTCCATCGTGGAGTTCCTGCAAAACCTTTTCGGCTTCAGTTTTCTCAAGACACCTAAGAAGTACAGAATTGTAATTCCTTTTAAACAGAACATCATTTATGAGCTGTTATTGTTTAGCTTTCAATCTCAGAGCTCTTTTCTTAGTGTGGTCCAGGTGTGATGGGGCATACCCGTTCTTAAGATAATAAATGGTGTTCGCATATAATGATTCTGCGTCGTTTAGGCTTACCTCATATGTATGTACCTCTTTAGATGAGTTCTCAGGAATTTGCGATGCTCCAGCTAACATCTTGCAGAAGCCTTGACCTCTTACGATGTTTGCTGGCTTGATCTCAATATCGTATTCTTGTAAGGCGGTAATCCAATTTGCTCTCTTTTCGCCCACATCCTTCTGTATCAGAAGGTTTCTTACCGCTGGAAACGGTACTACGACTTTGGTATGGGCTTTAAGTAAAAAAGGTCTGAAATATTTAATTGCTTTGAAAACGGCATATGCTTGTTTCTCCACGTCTGAATAATTGAGTTCAACACCTTGTAAGTTCGAGCTAAAAAATGCGATTGGAGCTTCCGCCTTCTCTTGATTTGCTTGAGTTAAAATCGCGGCATAAGATTTCTCTGAGGCAAATGTGTATAAGATAAAAGATTCTGAAAAATTAGGGGTCGCTAAAGATGGAGCGTTGATGATAGCTTGTTTGATCAAATTGAATGCTTCATGTTCGTCTTGACCCCATTTAAAATTTGAATTATTTTTTATCATATTTTGTAAAGGAGAAATAATACGTGAAAAATCCGGGACAAACCTCTTTACAAAATTGATTTGACCAAGGAAAGATTGCATGGCCTTTTTGTTATGGGGTATGGATATTTCGGAAATTTCTTTGATTCTGTCAGGTTCAATGTGAATACCAGACTTTGACACTATAAATCCTAGCAATTTCCCTTCACTTAATGCGAAAAAAGATTTCTTTGGGTTAAGTGAAATCCCATACCTTAAACATCTTTGAAAGATTTGTTTCAAGTCTTTGAGATGGTCGCTTCATTTATTGGAGTACACTGTCATATCATCCAGGTAAATCACTACCGATTTATTGACTAAACCTTTAAACGCGATGTCCATGGCTCTCTGAAAGGTAGCGCCGGCATTGATCAGACCAAATGGCATCTTCCGATATGCGTATGTGCCCCATTTGGTTCGGAATGTGGTTTTTAACTAATTATCGGGATGTACCAGCACTTGATTGTATCCTGAAAATCCATCCAGAAAAGACATTAACTCTGAGCCTGCTACTGCCTATAATATTTGCTCCATAGGTGGGAGGGGAAAATTGTCTTTTTGACAGGCTTTGTTGAGATTCCGGAAGTCGATGCAGATCCTGATATCTCCGTTTTTCTTTCTAACGGGCACCATATTGGATACCCATTTGGAATGTCTGACGGGGAAAATTATTCTGGCTCTCAACAACTTATTTAACTGAGTCTTTATCTGATTTTCTAAGTTGGGGTGGATTTTTCCGAGTTTCTGCTGGACATGTTTTTCATTGTCAATCATAGGGATAGTGTGTTGAATGATAGAAGTGTTGTATGTCTTCAGCTCATCGTAATTCCATGAAAAAACGTTTTTGTATTGTCTCAGAAGACGGATATATGCTGATTTTTCTTCAGGGGCTAGGCCGCGGCCTAGATTAATGTTTTGTGGCTTCTCATCGGTTCCTAGGTTCACTAATTCATAATTCAGAGTTGAACTGTAGAGTTTAGAATTGGCAGACCTTTTAAACCGACTTTTTAAATCATATAAATCTTCTAACTTAACCACCGATTTAGGTATAGCATTATCAGTGCTATTTTGCTGTATTTGGTGATCATGATGGTCTTCGTCAATTATTTGATTTGAGTAGGATCCTTCAGAAGTGAGGAAATTTACAATGTCAGGATCGTCGTTGAATACTCTCCAGTTGGTGATGTTGTCAGGGATGGATGGTCTAAAGATTAATTCTATTGAGAATCTATCTGGACTAAAATCTTCAGAGGGAATTAGTCTAGAGGCTACGTTAGCTAACAGGTCTGTGCTTGCATTTTGGAGTCTTGGGATTGACGAAATATCGAATGCTATGAAATGTGCAGTCAGATCTTGTACTAAATATTGATAGTGCTTCAAATGGCTCGACAGGAAATGTATGGTGTTACGTACCTGTTTGACGACAATCTCAGAGTCTCCAAAGACTTGAAGATACTTAACGTTCAACCCGATTTCTTTGTATAGGCCTTGCACCAAGGCCTCGTATTCCGCTGTATTGTTCATGAAATCGAACTCAAGTCTGCACATAAGCATGGTCTTATTTCCGTCTGGGATAATCAGAACGCATCCTGCTCCTGCTCCCTCGTTAGATTTAGAGCCATCAAAATATAATTTCCAAAACAAAGATGTATTTACAGGGTTATCTAAAAAATTAACACATTTTGAATTATCAGTTTGAGAAAAAATTTCAACTTGGGACAAAACTGAATTTTCTAAGTAAGGTGAAATATGAGCATTGAAATTGCCGAGGAAAGAATCTACCGAGTAATTGCCTATGATACTGCTGTTGTATGCTATTGCTTCATTCTCTCCTTCCAATTCAGTCACTATGTACTTCTGGTGCAACTCTCGTTCAACCTTTATTTGATTCGGTTTACCGTTGTAGGGTAACCACGTGTGCGACCAGTCGGTTCAGAAATATCCGTGGAGTTTTTCGGACCAATCCCTGCTAAGAATCAAACCATAGAATTCAGGGATATCAGCTACTATAATGTCGATAACCTGGCATACTTTCGGGTTAGACGACAATCTTATGGTCACCTGGTTAAGTTCACCAATCACTTCGACTTGAGATCGATCAAGTTGAACTATGCGCACTGCGGATTTTTGTGGTTGAACATTCAATTTGGCACATATTGATCTGGGTAAAATATTCGTGGAAGCACCAGAATCAACCAAGCAATTGTGCACATTTTTACTGAAAATTTCATAAGTGAGAAGAAAAGGAGGAGTATGAGATCTTGATCTTCCTCCAATCAAGGCGATGTCATTTGGATCAATCTTATTGATCGTGTTGGTTGGAGGTCTTCCCATGTTGTGGGAAGCTACGGCTGTAGGTAAAGATGTAGTAGGAACGGCATGTAATTCTTTCATCATTATTTTCTGTTGATGTTTCAATTTGCTCAATTCGTAAAGAGTGATATTAGCCCTAGTCTTTTTCATGTCATCGATAATGTTATACTCCATTTCATCCGACACTATCAGTGTTCTTGATGGAGGTGCTTGATCTGATTGGACTGGGCTAAATTGGGTCGCTCTAGTGGTTTTTTTCTTTGTTGCGACCTTATCTTTTGTTGCAGGGCTTGCGCCCTTCTGTTTAGGGGTAGTTTGGGGAGGATCAAGTTGATTTTTGCTTCGTGTGCTAACCGGAAATGCTTCTTGTTCTTCTTCTTGTGGGAGGATGAAATCCCACATTCCTTGTAGTTCCACAACTTCTTCATCATCGGGCTGCCCTTCAGTGGTATTCTCTTCTTCTTCTTCTTCTTCTTCTTCAGATTCGACGTTTGAGACAACATTGGGTGGTTTCACCTCCATGGGAGGATTTCTTTTAAAAGCTCTGTAGGGATTTTTTGAAGAAGTTTCTGTTACTTGTTTTCTTATGTCAATCATCTCATTGGACATGGCCTTCAACACTTTTTGTAATCCTTCCATATCGAAAGGATCTTTCGTTTGCTTCTTCTTGGTGTCTTCTTTGAAAGAGATTTTCTTAGATTTGCGTTCCTCTATTGCAGATCTCTTTTCTAGGGCTACTACGCGCTTTTATACTGCTAACGCCTCTGTCAAATTTTCAACGAAGGTCGTCTTGTTTGCCCTATCTACGAAGATAGCCAAGTGTGATGGTAAGGCCGTGATATACCATTCACATCTTACTTCCTCGCTGGGTTGAGAAGCAACGGGAATTTTGTTGAGGATCTTATTGAACCGTAAATTGAAATCTTTAATGGGTTCTCTAGCCTCAACTTTAAGATTAGATAGGTCATTGATCAATGTCGCTGTTGATCTATCATCACCGAACTTGGTGAGGAATTGACTTTGAAAAATGTCCCAACTTGTGATAGACCCGGAAGGTAACGAAAAGTACCATAACCTGGCTGTTCCTTGCATTGTATAGGGAAAAATCCGGATGACGACATCCTCGTTGGTAACTCCATTGAGATTAATAGAAAGCATGAAATTATTGATATGGTCTTCAGCTAGCATGCCTGTTTCTGGATTGAATTTAGGTAGCCATTTCTCAGGATGGGCCGGTATTGGGCTCAGGGGTGGAGGCATTAAAACCGCCCCAGGATTTTTCCATGGAGACTGGGCCATCGTTGAGCTGCTAGTTAATGAAAGTGTAGAGGATGGTCCCTGATGCTGAGACGATGAAGATATTATGATCTTTGATGATTGAAGAGGAAGGGTTGTGGAAGATGGATGAGTGATTTGGAATGAGGATGTGGGTGGTTGACTTCGCGGTGAGGGAGTTGAAATGGATGAAGTAGATGAAAGAGTCTCACTGTCAGATTCTGGTGGTGTTTTCCTTGCTCTTTTCCTTGTGGGGAGAGGAAGTTAAGTTGGCTAGATGCCAAACTTTTCACTCTTCAATCTGGTCAGGGGATGAGCAGGATTGTATTGCGAAGTCACGCTGCTTTGAGATTTATCAGACCACTGATTGAAAATAGAGAATCCCTGGAGTTTACGAATCAAAGTTTGAATTTCAGGGGGTTCAATGATGAGTTGGTCTGATATATTAGGGTAGGTAGCAGCGGTGGATACTCGAGCGACTTCTAACTCCGGGTTTAACCGTACTGGAGAAGTCGGGGGAGTTAATGAGGGTGATTTACTCTCAGAATGGTATTTAGATTTTGACTTAGTTGCCATTCATAGTTCGTGCCCTCCTTCTAGCGCCAAATATGTTGAGGGCCCGGAAATCGGGTCAACAACAAGGGGGATACCCACCCGGTCCGGAACTTGGTTGGCAGCTCCTTGTCCGTTTGGTATAGCGGGTCCGACTGGGGATAATGGGACCAGTTTCCCAATGTAAGGGGGTGTGTGTGTGTGTGTGTAGAGTTTGATGATGCTGATCTAGAAGTAATTTAAGCTAATTTAATTCTAACTTCTAAACTGACTCTATGCTACTGTAATCTAACAAAAACAACACATCTAATCTACGCTAACCCAGGGTAGATTTCCTCTATTATGCGATCTAAAAAGATTTCGAACAATAACTGGTAATAAAGATTATTCAGCTATCATAAGAATAGAAATCAATTAAGATAAACCATTCTGCATAAAAAGTTAGGCAAAACAGTTGTGAACAGCATATCACATAATAAGTTATTCATATGTCAAGCACAAATAAATGACTCCACCGTACAGAAGTGCCAAATGGTAACCCACACATTCATACATTAACATATAAACAACTCAGCTGCATATCACTCTAAGAATATAAGCAGAAATTAATCAAGAGATAACAGTACCATTTATGACTGATTTCACTCACAAACTTCAAGCAATAACGATTTATCTCTACTTGTTCTAATATCTACTAAGAGTACAGAAATGCAACATCAGTAGCAGACATTAAAATGCAAACATAAATAAATCTCGATCCATCCATTCATCAAAAACCCCCTCCGAGGGTGCAAAAGTGCATGTTCTGAGGACAAGTTTTTTGACAAATTTCTGGACCCTTCTCCAAATGCCATGAGAAGGGTTAAATACTACTAACTAATTAATCTTAATTACACAAATTTAGGAAACGGCTTCAAATGACCGCCCTTTTACTAAAACAAATTTATTTCTAAAAATTGAATCTAATTTCTAACCGTTTCTGTATCTGCTCCTTAGTGCTGTAAGCAATGCAACGTTCGCCTGGAAAGAGTCGGCTGGTTGTCTTTTCCTTTCGTTCGAGCGATAAAAGTAGAAATAACAAGAGCTGGCACCTCTTTCTGACAAACTAGGAGATATTTTTGAAAATCTTTCTCTGGCTGGGTGTATTCGTTCTGTGTATACTTAGTGTAACCCAGATTTCTTTCAAACTGATTGTGCTGTTGCTATTTCGGTTTCCGGCCGTGCGAATGACTCAATGAGTTAGGGATTTCGTTGCCTGAACAATCTTCTGTATTGAAACTTGCTTCCGTTCTTTGTTCCAGGCTTTTCTGGAGCGTCCTCCCTCTTTAGCGTTTTTCTTTTTGCTTTACCCAGTCTGAGCTTCAGGATCTTTTGCAAACATGTTGCTTTTGTGCGCCTTTGACTCTGAGTCTTGGATAGTCTATTTTCATCAGTGTCTGTTGAGTGATACTCTGGAATCCGCGGTCCTGCTGCATGCGGCATCCATTTGCGAAGGCATCTCCTCTCTGTTCTCCTAGTATTGGCGCTTTCCCCTTTTCCTTAGATGTTTCCTGCATATTGATTTATATTAGTTGCTGCCTTACAGTTTACGCAAGGGAAAAGAGAAATGATGAAAAGATCGACATGAAAGATTTAAGTTCTAATGAATGCATAATCATGACACTCATAATGACTTGACTCTTCGAAAAACGCAACACAATCATACTTGGATATTTTTGCGTACAATCATTAATTTCCCTTAAGGTGCGCGCTCAATTTTGGGTTTACAGACCATGTCGAGGGAATCCTGCGATGAGTGGTTCCTGCGATTCGCATCGAAGTATTGAGGATTGCGATGTCAAGAAGTGTCGTCGCAGGAATTGATAGTCTCATTCATCGCAGATCGCAAGATCGCAAATTGCAGATCGCTAGATCGCGTTTTTCATTTAACCACTGTGTGCTGCTTATGCGATGTTGCGATATGCGACGTCGCATATCGGCCGTCGGCAATTCCTTAAGTTTTTCTTTCAAGGGCGTTTTCAATATATGCGATGCGATGATTTCGCGTCACTTCTTTTCAGCTCATTTATGCGCATAGGAAATGCTTCACTCTCTCTTCGCAATGCGATCTAGCTTTAGTGAGTAGAAATACAAAAATTTTGATACAAATATTTTTTGGATTTTTTTTTAAGGTTCCCCCTTTTCTTGGTGTTATTGCTAATATCAAACAAAGAGGGGGGTTGTTGGTGACCACAACAGAACCACAAACAAAAAACAGATCATGAAAGTGTGCAAGTCCAAGTGCCACTACTTCTTACTTTTCTGTCTTAAATAATAGTTGTGTGTAGCTTTTCCTACATGCCACAACCCATGATAGTCAAAATGCTTAATCTTGACTATTTCATGCTTTGAATTCCATGTTTATAGTTAGAGAATAAAAATATGACCAAACAGTTTAATCTTGGCATATCATTAGATAGGTAGAGAAATAAAAGGAACTCATCAGTTTAATCTGAGCCCTTGGAAGATATAAGGTTAGAAGTAGATATTTTGTTTCATAAAAAAATAAAGGAAAGAAAAGAGTTTGCTTGCTTAAGTGCACCCACCAAATTGAAGAAAAAATGTTAGGGTAGGTAAAACGGTAAGTAAAGAAAGGTTGTAGAAATACAAGTTATTTGGAGCATAAGCACTCTATTATGCTTAACTATGTGTTTCAAGTGTGCAGGAGCAGTTATCAATGAAAAAGGCATGCTCATAAGCTAATTTTCCTAACTTCCCCTTCATTGCATTTCACCTCCTCTATATACTCACTAATTTCCCTTTTACCCCTTCATGGCTTATGAAAACCTCTCCCCCCTCATTTTTACTCCTACTCTTACTTTTACACATTTCCCTAGTCAATTACTCCTAACACCCATTCCCCTAAGTGTAAAACCCCTTTCCCCCACTTTTAAAATCATGTTTTCACTTCAATAATTACCCAAAAACCCCTCTAAACCCTTTATCCTAACTCTAAAAACCCCCGCCTCACTAACTCCGCCACCATTTTCCCAACTAAACTCGAGTTTAACCCACCACCCTGGTGAGCTAAACTAACCCTGCTGCCCCTAAAACCCTGCAGTTTAATTAATCTGCAACTAAACATGGGTTAATTACTCTAAACCGTAATTAAAACCCACAGTTCCCACTAACCTTCGTGCCATTGCCCGACCGCGCAACTTTCCCATGCGATGGCCATCTGATCATCCATCCCCAGATCCAATGGCCATCACCCATATCACGCTCGCACGATGTCTGACCTTTAACGACCCAAGAGCACACGATATGGGCGGTTTATCTCGGGGCCCATTTGCCTACATGTTGACCTATGGCATAGATCGCGTTCCCTCGGAAAAATACCGCCCGACCCCCATAAGCGGTGCAATGGCCTCCAAAACCACCTCCCCGCCAAAATGAAAACCAACACTGTTCATAAAACATTCATTCCCCACCATTTTTCCAACCAGTCATGGTTAAAAGCCTCTCAACTCCCATTTCCACCCTTTTTTCGCTCAGATCACATTGCTGAACCTCTGAAGCACCTATGCATTATGAACCCCTATGACCAGGTGTCATCCATCAGAGCCTTCCGACGCCACCACTACACACCATCCTAGCTGCCAAAACCCTCTGCAAACCCCAATTGAAAACTAGTTGCAGCCCTGACTATAAATTTGTTATAGATCTGACCTGAAAATATATGAAAATAATACCAATATACCCAATAACTGTAAATAATCACCAAAAATAACAAGATTTGAATACAGATAGAAATGCTTCACTTTATTAGTCAAACCCTTAAGGTAGGGCAACACCATACATTCACTCCTTAAGGAAGGAGAACACTCCACAAGCCATATTCCTGTTCATACAATATTCCTTGACACCTCTCAATGGGGAGTCTCTAGCCTATATATAGGCTTCATACATACAATACCATGGATCATTACCATGGTTCCCTCAATACCATCTCTCTAATACCATGGGCTTATTACATTATTGCTAACTACTTGTCGTCCCTTACATGATACAGGTTAACCACCTTATTTATTACTATGGCCCATCCCATTATTACATTATTCCCTTGGGTACCTCCCTCCATACCCCATATTGTCCCCCCCTAGGTCTACTACATTCCACCCCCCTTAAACATTTTTCATCCCCAAAACATAAGAAGAATGAAAATAATAAGATCTACTCAAAAGAGTAGTCCACTGGTACCATGCACGTGCATCTAGTCATCCCAGAGAAAGGTGAACCCTCGATCTAGCTGGTGACTCACTCGCTTGAGATGGAAGTTGACCCTAGAAGCTCTTCTATGTTGATGTGTAGTAGGTTAATCGTTGCCCCACTCTATCTGTCATGCAAGGGTTGTCATCCTTGTGGCTAATTCGTTGCCATCTTGTTAGTTGTTTTCTTGCAGGGTGATGTGGGTGGTGATATGCTAGAGTTTTAACCAACGGTGTCTTTTTCTTTAATTCACCACCTAATGGAGCCTGATTGGTAGCTGGTACATGTTTGGGTGTCTATTGTTGTTTCTTATCTTCCAATATTACTTCAGCCACCGAGTCCTCATCTGATGTATCGGTACCTATAATATTTTCTGCTTCAGCCTCCTTCGATTCTCCCTATTTTTTTGGTACCTGGTTTGATGTTTGTGTTTAGTTGTCAACCATTAAAGGCTCATCATTTAATGTGTCAGTGTCATTAGATATTTTTGCTTCTACCTCCATAATCTCTGCTTGGGTCTTAATGGAAATATCTTGCAATGTTATTTTCTTCTTTTTATACCAGAGTTTCATGAATGTCTTCTGCACATTAATATTGACAGTACCCACAAATTCCATCCAAGGATATCCCAAAACAACATCCATGTTATCCATATCTGAAATATAAAAATCACAATGAAACACATACTTATCCATAGAAAGCTTCAAATTTTTATAAACTTGCACCTCCTCATTATTAACCTTTGTGTGCTCCATTTGTTTTGCTGGAACTTGCAATTTTTTGCCAAATTGACATTTATACGATTTTGCCTGCAACTAGGATTTATAGACACAATGATTTTCTCCTTCTAAATATACCCATGAACTTGCAATAAGGAGATACCAGTATAAAATAACCTCTTACGTGTCTCATTCCCCTATTTTCTAGCATGACACCATTTGTCCAAAAGGAGCTTTTCAAATTCTTTATCTGAAAGTTCAGACAACTACTTGTTGTAAATTGAGTTCCACCATCTGTAAGCCTGATCTTGGAAACCAAGTGATAATAAAAATTTCCATTGTTTCCCATATGTGAACTTTTGACTTTGTATGAATTTTTCAATAGTAGGGCTATCATCTTTTCCTATAAAAACATCTTGCTAGATGACATGAAAAAAAAAAGCACGCACTTAGCGAAAATTTAAAGTGGCCACAATTTAGTCAATATTTCTCAAAATCTTTATTATGACCTATTTTCAGAAATGGAATGACCATTTTGCATCTTCCCATGTGATAGAAATCCTGATCTACACACTCGAATTTCAGATTCGCGTTGCAACTGTCTCGCTGTCACCAAAAATTTCTAAAAAAAGCGTTGATTTTAAATCAGTGATATCTCCCTCATTCAGACTCCGATTTGGCTGATTTTTTTTTCAAATTAGGTATTTTTTTGCCAAGAACCCATGTATGCAATTATATTCTGCAAATTTTTCCCTAGAATATATAGATATGATCTGCAAACTCTCCGCCCCGAAAAATTTCTGCAACATAACTGATTTTTAACTCAGCGATATCTCCCTCATCTGGACTCCGATTATGTCGATTTTTTTTAATTGGGTATTTTTTCACCGAAAACCTACAACTGTAATTACATTTGGTATATTTTGCACCAGAACATATATATCTGATCCACATACTCACTGCCCCCGAAAAATGTCTACAACATAGCTTATTTTTAAATCAACAATATCTCCCTCATCTGGACTCCGATTCGGCCAATTTTTTTTCAAATTGCGTATTTTTTTTGCAAGGAACCCAGATCTACAACTAGATTCTACAAAATTTTCACTAGAACATACAGATCTAATCTACAAACTCGCCACCCCAAAAATTTCCTGCAAAAATAATAAAAAAATATGCTTTGCCCAAGAAAGTGCTATGATACCATTTGTTATAGATCTAATCTGAAAATATATGGTAATGTAAATATACCCAAGAAATAATTAGATCTGAATATAGATAGAAATGCTTCACTTTATTAATTTCAAACCCTTAAGGTAGGGCAACACCATACATTCACTCCTTAAGGAAGGAGAACACTCCACAAGCCATACACCTGTTCATACAATAATCATTGACACCTTTCAATGAGGAGTCTCTAGCCTCTATATAGGCTTCATACATACAATACCATGGGTCATTATCATGGTTCCCTTAATACCATCTATCTAATACCGTGGGCTTATTACATTATTGCTAACTACTTGTGGTCCCTTACATGATGTGATTTAACCATCTTATTTATTACTGTGGCCCATCCCATTATTACATTATTCCCTTAGGTACCTCCCTTTGTGCCCCATATTATCCCCCCTAGGTATACTACAAAATTCCAGGTATTTAAGCAAAAAAACAAAATTGTCCTCTCTTTAATGAAAGAACATTAAATTCTTAAAATAACTGAAATAATTTGATTAATTTCAATTTAAATTGAGAGTCTACCATTCCCAAAGTACCAGAACCCCAACCTACAACCTGACAGTACCCTACCTTGGTTATTCAATTACTCAAGTTTCACTCCCAAAGCCATATAAAGCCCAATTTTCCAGATTTTATCACAAAAATGGCTACCCCAACCTCTCTGGATGTTAGACTAGTGACAGCCCCTCATTTAGACATTGACCATTTGGTCCTACCAGACAGGGATTTTCAAATGAAAGACACAATCACCCAAGACAACCTTCTAAGAATCCATTGCTGGGCTAAGGATAGGTTCCTAAACCATGCTGATGACATAAACCTGTGGGAATCAAGTTTGACCAATTATACATTCCCAGAAGCCCATCCATTTCCAGACATTGTACATTTCTGCCATGCATGTTACATCCCTAGCCAAAGGGCTATAATTTTCCCAAACCAGGACTTCTTTTTTTCAATTACTGCTAAATCCATCAACTAGATGCTTCAAATCCAACCCAGCCACAATTTGACTCCATTTTCCATTGCACACCTGTTGGACATGTACACCACGTTGGACTCAACTAAGATCAAACAAATTTTTTAGAATTTCATCATTGAGAAGCGCCATACTCCTAAAGACATTCCACCCTATGTTTTTGCTATTTTCTCAGAGACTGGCAGGAGAGTAATCACCATGATCTCAAGCATCCTAGGATTCACATTAGACGAGTTTGTTGATGAGATAATCATGGCTGTCTTATCCATTTTCACTCCAAGCCAACCTCCTGCCATTATGTATGATTATGCCCAGTTCATTGCAGACAAAATGCATGAACAGTTCACTAGATTTCCCACTGAAAGTGTCTTCAAATACTCTTCAGTGGTGTTTCATATGTTCGTATATTATCAAACAGACAAGTTCCCAATGAAGATTCAGAAAACATATACCAGGGGAAAGGAAAGATTAGTTATCTACTGGACACCCTTGGTCCAGAGGTATAACACAACATTCACATACAAAGACTTCATAGATTTTTTTGTTCACCCTATCATAAACATTTTGACTTCTAGCACTCAACCTAGAATCAGTACTGAGGTCAACGGAGGACTACAACTAGCAAAGAATAGGAGTGTAGGAGACTGGTACCTCTACCAGAATCATACTGAAATTAGGATCTATCGTTGTGAATTACCCCCCTACAAATTGCGTAAGTATCTCCCAATGAGAATATTTTCCCTGGAATACTTCAAGCAAATGATAGGTGCAAATGAGGTCAACTTCCTAGCTGCTAGGAAGAAAACAGAATTTAAGATGAAAAACCAAATGGGCCCTTTCATCTGCAACACGGGAAAGGCTGGGCTTGAAGCTGATAAGATACTCCAGCAATTCAAATTCAAGAATAGTTTCATTTTGCATTATGACCCTCATGGGGTTATAAAAAACACAGGAAAAAGGTCAAGATGGGAGCTTACATCCACTACCCAAGACTTGACATTGAACAATATGTTAATCAGTCAGAATGGGTAGAGAACACATTGATAGATATGGACAACACGGTGGTGGATGTGGAGAACACCATGATTGACTTAGAGAAACAATTTGACCAAAACTCTTTCTTGCAGGTCCTAGAGTTGGAAGAGCCCATGAATATCCCTCCCATCATTTAGACTCCTGCCAATGAGGAAAAGAATCCAAAAATAAACAGGGAGGAAACATCAAGTTCTGTTATGGACACAACTGATCAACAATTCCTACTAAGCAAAAGGCCCAAATTGGCTCTTGTATCTGAACAGGATGAAAAAATTGCATCAGCAAAAATGACTGATACTGATGTGATGGGGCAAAGGAGTAGACAAACAACTAAGACTGTTGCATGAGCAGAAACATAGCAACCCTCCTCTTCAAAAACCCAGATTATACAAAGACAAAAGAGTCTACAGGTGTCTTCCTTTGTCAGGCCAATTGACAAGGAAGCAGATATCAAGGAAAGATTGAAGGAGATTAAAATGAGGAGTGAGAAGCTTAAGGCAGACACTTATGCCAAGTACATTCAGATGCCACCACCAAACCAGAGTAGATTGATGTCATCCTTTGACATCAAAGAAGGTAAAATGCAGGTGTCTTTCCTACAACCTACTGTACAACAGCCTAAAACCACAACAGACTACAAGAAGACCAACTTTGAGGTCTTAGCCAAGGATTTGCATCCCATAGATCAAATATAATTTCACAATTAGGCTGGAGAGATGATCTACTCCACCCTCACAACAAAAGCAATGGCAGCATTCAAGCTCAGGGACTCATTAGACAATGTGACAGCCCAGTATAAACTGGAAAAAGCATCTTCTAGCGCTAAAGACACAAGGATCAAATCCTTAAAAGACTTGACCATTAAGCTGGGCCATGACCCAAAGGACATCAAGGATACTAAATATTTAATTAAAAAGAAAAATGAAGACATTGCAGCCCTTAAGAAATAGCTCAAGCTGCCTCAGTCACAACACCCTCAAACAAAAGAATTCCTAGATAGCCAAACAAATCATGAATAAATGATGGACTTGGTGTTGCAACTCAATGACTAGTTGAAGGAAATGGAAAAGGAACTAGATACCTTTACTGTATAGCAACCTAAAACCATAGTAGATTACAAGAAAACCAACTTTGAGGTCTTAGCCAGGGATGTGCATCCCATAGATCAAATATAATTTCACAAGCAGGCTGGAGAGATGATTTACTTCACCCTCACAACAAAAGCAATGGTAGCATTCAAGCTCAAGGACTCATTAGACAATGTGACAGCTTAGTATAAACTGGAAAAAGCATCTTCCAGCACCAAAGACACAAGGATCAAATCCTTAGAAGACCTGATCATTGAGCTAGGCCATGACCCAAAGGACATCAAGGCTGTTGAATAGTTAATTAAAAAGAAAAATGAAGACATTGTAGCCCTTAAGAAACAGCTCAAGATGCCTCAATCATAGCACCCTTAAACAAAAGAAGTCCTAGATAGCCAAACAAATTATGAAGAAATGATGGACTTGGTGCTGCAACTCAATGACCAGTTGAAGGAAATGGAAAAGGAGCTAGATAGCTTGATCTAGCTCAAACAAGCTACTCTAGACAGTGCTCCTCCAACTGTCATTCCTACAGTGACCACAGCTGTGCCTTCCACATTGGCAACAACATTAGCTCCCACTGGTCCAATGGCCACTGCATTGCTAGCAACATCAACAACAATTACATCAGCAACGACATCAACATCAACAGGTACCACATGTGATGAAGCAAACATGCTGGTCAAGGCAATGGAAAAAATGTCCATTCAGACCAGTGAAATGAACAGGTTAAAAGAGAAACTTACCAGCCTCGAAATAGATTGCAAGTTAGCCCAGATCATGCATAAGGAAGAACAACAGAAGGCTACCAGAATGAATGAGAGAGTGAAAAGCCTAGAGAAAGAGTTAACACTGAGTGAGCCTTTAGGAAAGGCTAAACAATTATTATGGGAAAATATCATTGACTCTGTCAATGATATTTTGCCATCTATCCAGGTCATTTTTGAGCATATAGACTTAATCAAACAGGCTACATAAGCCATCTAGAAGGTCAAAGAAGAACTTGGAGAAATGCTAGAGGAAGCAGTAAGAATTATCCAATTTCTCAAATCCAAGAAAAAATATGAGCTATAAGAACTTAACATACCTGACAGGACAGTTACCATTTTGGAAGTCAAGAGGGTCCTAGCTAAGAGAAATTTAATGTTAAATTTAGAAGATAAGTGTCAGACCATGAAACTAGTCGTTGACAGGTTTATGACCAAGTTTGAGCTTTTGAGAGAAAAGGGACTACCTAGTCCCTTAGTCATAAATGATAAATTGATGACACAAGAGGACTACAACAAGAAAATCAGAGAAGTAGCCAGAGAATAGGAAAATACCTCATCAATGAGTGGTATACCAACTGACAGAGTATTATACCAAACTTTTGAAAATCCGTTTTACGTTCAACATGAGGTGAAACACTTATTTATTAATAAGCCTACTTTTACCAAATATAAATAGGCTAATGAAATATATAGGAAAATGCTCAACATCCAGTTCCTAGACGAAGAAACATGGCAAAAACAGAATGATTTACTATAGTAAAAGCACAATAAATTATAAGTGTACAGTAAAAAGTAAATCAGCATGGTCAAAGGATGAAGATAGGTCCGCATAGTCAAAGTGTATAAGGTGAAAGAGCATCATACAAAAGATGAGAGTCAAACAAGCTATCTAACATGAAATCCAAATAGCCTGCCAGCATAAAGGGCTAAAAATCAAAGTATAACAGCTAGCAGAACCAAAATAATAGGGACATCATGAAACAGTTCAATAGCTGTCTCTATCTTCTTGCAAGAAGATGTTTTCCTTTCCTAGATTAATTCTCAAATTAGTTTGAGATATTTTGTAATAAACTTTTGTATAAATACTTCAAAATTCGAAGTATTATGGTGGATTATTTTACATTTGTAGAGTTATTGTGATTTTGAACCTAAGGGTGATTGTACTATTTTCAAGTCAACAAACTAGAGCAAGTAATAAAAGCATTTCGCTACAGGATTCATGAGATGAGCGACTTGCAATAAAGTACTTTCCTTGTGTTATTGTGTTACCTTTCTTTTGTGTTTTCATAATATTAAATGTGTTCCAAAATCTAAATAAATTAACTGGAAATATCATACAGAATTTGTTTAATTACACTCTGTTTTGCACAGTAATTTATTTACATGTTTTCTTCTGATACCCGGATCTGAGAATCCTTGATTGCTCTCCCATCCCGGTTGACTTCTTTCATTCCTTCCAAAGTCCAGCCTAGGGAACCCTTAATTTCTCCCTGGATCTGATTTGAAGCCATTCACTATTTAGCCTTTGAGATCTACAGTAACTTATCTACCTTGCCCTATAGACACTGTCTTTAAAACCGAATCTAGTATTGTTTGTCAAACATCCAACTCCATAGCCCAATGGTAGAAGCCAATCCTCTTTCAAACTAAGTAAATTGATCCCACCACCAAATTTTCAAAACAAAACCCAAGTGCAAGCAATAACTAGCCTAAAATGATCTTAACTAAAAGAAAGTTAAATCTTAAAGAGAGAGCCCTCTTTGAGCATCAGGAAGGCTAGGTCTTGATCTCCAAAAGTGGTTTGTGGTTACCTTTTGCTTTTCTTTCTTCTTACTTCAAAAGAATTATCAGAGTGATAACAAAAGGCAAACATAATTCCCAAATTTTCAAGAGATTAATTCACTTTGTAAACAAGAGGCCAACTGAGGAGTTAAGACCCATTGACGTAGCAGACAAGGTCAACATTGTAATGGAGATATGTAAAGTATTTTTGAAAGAGGAAGCGAGGGTTAGAGCTGCACAGTGCCTTGAGGTAGTACAAAAGGAGGTGGCCTCCTTTAATGCTAAATTTGACAGAGTAGTACAAGTTGGGTTGCCTAACTACAGGGTACTTCGTCGAGAGTTTCTATTTCAGGAATAGTACAATCAGATGCTTGTAGAAGCTAAAAGTAAGGCATGTTTGTCTCATGATAAAACAACCACACTCAAAGAAAATACAGTAGTGAACTTCTTGAAGAAGGAATTCCAAATACTGGAATGGTAAGAAGTGTTTTTCATCATATGTTGGAATACTATGATATAATTGAATTAAAGGTTAATTATCAATAGTTCAACTCTGCTCCTTACCCACCTCTAGCATTATGGTAGTGATGTGAGAAGTTTGTTAATCCACCAACTGTCTGAGTCATCGATTCGGAGGCACAGTTTACTCCACAATGTGCTGCTTCATCCCACTGTCCCTAAAAAATATTTCTAATCATGTCAATCTTGATGTATAATTTACATCTTTATGTTATTCACATTTTCTGTTTTAATTTGTTCCGTTAAATGGTTACATTTCAGTTAAGTACAACTCTTTAGTCAGACACGCTAAAGTTTTGAGGTGCTTAGTCATCATGAAATAAATCAAGAATATAATATTTTATAACGACCTCTCTCTTTCTCAGAGGTCCTATATGAACAAATTTGAAAGAGGAAAGCAAGGTTCAAAATTTTTGGAAAAAAATCTTTTCTAGTTTCATGAAGACAATGTTATGAATCTCAGTGCATGTATGTTTATCATAAAATTAATACAATATTTTGGTGATCCCAACTTATTGTTTTGCAGTATGTTACTTCCCCTTTGTGTTTATCATATATGTTGAATGTTCTACTCGGATTTCATGTGAAGTATCTTCCAGATGTATTTCTCATAAAATGCATATTCATTTAGATCAAATCATTGACATCTGTATGGACGTGGAAATCGAGCCTTTAAAAATGCTCCATGTATCTTAGCATCCCATAAACATTTCCTTTCTCTCGTTTCTCTCTAAATCCTGATGTATGGAATTCTTAAAGCTTAAGCTCCATATGATGGGTTTCACATCTACTTTCTTCTACAATTACATCTATTTTAACAATTGATTAGCTACAAGCTACCAATCTAGATTGGCCACAACATATTGATGATAATATTCCTGTGCATTATTATGTGTGTGTCAGTTCATGCACTGTATCCTTATGAATGGTTCTGAATCAACCTTACTTGAATTATATGTAAAAAAAAAAGGTGTTGAGAGTTCTTAAGACACTTTGACATCACTAATTCAGATGTCCTAGGCACTGGTCTCCTCTCAACTGAGAGACTATTTGTAGGAGTGACAACATTTTCTGGCATCGTTTTTGGGGAATGGATTAGAGAATTTTTCCCTAAGTACGACATTCATACACTCTTTGTTAAGGTGAGAAAAGATGTGTGGGTTGTAGATTTATCACCTTGGCGACTCCACAGTCTAATTATAAGTTCATCACCCTAGGTTTTAAGAGGCCCCATACTCGCTTAGATACCTCTTAACAAAGAACACCATCTATATCTGATCTAGAAAGACTAATATCTAGAAGGATTTGGAAGAAAAAAAACCCCCACTATTGATGCTACGGTCTCCTCATTTCCTGAAACATCTTAGTCTAGCTCACATAATGCCATCATTCATTCCTCTGATTTTGTTCCTATAGTCTGGGTATATCCTTCAAAAAGTGGTCAACTCTTGAGTACCGCCTCCTTAGAAGTCAAGGAAGAGGAAGTTTCAGTAAACACTCCTTCTTTCTCATTATCTCCCCTCCATGAATTTGAGGAGGTTAAAGATAATCTCAAGAGAAGTCTATCAGTTCTCTCAATGCACTGTTTATCAGTTGTCTTGCAATTGGTCATAGGAAAAAGATCAATAATAAACCTAGCACCACCACCTCTGCTCCAAATGGTTGTCCCAGGTTTCCTATTAAATAAATATGATCCCTTAGACCCGCCTCAACCTTTAAGTGCCTTGCCATAGTATTATCTCAAAATCTTGCCCAGGTTTAATGGAGAAGACTACACATCAACGCAGAGATACATAGAGGATTTCTCTGCCTTTGCAGAAAATTTAAATGTCAAGCACATGGATGTGGTGTTGAAGCTCTTCATCCAATATTTGGATGGGGAAGCTAGGAAATGGTTCAAATCCTTGCCGGATGCTTCCATTACTACTTGGGAAGAGATGGAAAACTCTTTTATGTAGAAATGGGGAGAAAATAGAGATCATGGATATATTCTCACTGAGTTTAATGCTATGAAAAATAAACATGATGAGGACATGTGTGGGTTTACAAAAATATTTAATAAATTGTATAACAATCTACCTACCAAGATAAAACCTCCACAGGCTGCTTCCAGAGTAGTTTTTGTTGGAGTCTTTGAATTAGAGTTCTTTTTCACACTCTGAGAGAGGAAGTCCCATACCCTGGATCAGATTCAAATTGATTCTCTTGAGGTAGAAGCCAATTTTAACTCGAACAGGAAGTCAAGAATAAGAAATGATCATGGGGGTAGTAAAAGGGGAAATAGGAAGAAACTTCCTCAGGTCATGGAAGAGAATCCCAAGAACAAAAAATGGAGGAAATGGATAATTTAATAAAGAACTTATCAAATAAACTGATAAAACATGAGCTAGAAAATAAAAACCTTCCACGATAGAATTCCCATGCTTCTAATCAAGGATTTAATCCCCAATATAGAAGGCCTCCCCTACATATATTGCAAAGGGAAAGAAAAGAACAACAAGAACACATCCATCCCCCATTATATATAGAAGACGATCTAGAGGATCATATACTAGATGCCAATGAGGTTCAGGGGAACTTGTATTCCTATTTATCTTATGAAGAACAAGAAGTTGGAACGTATGAACCATAGGGGCATGATCTACATGCAACACTAAATGATAGTGAGATTGATGATTATTGCAAGCAGTTTGTTGATTTCATGCAGGATAAGTTGCATAGAAAATATGATCTTCAGTCATCTATAAATAGATTGAGGGGACAAGATCAAAATCAATATGTTCCCTCCCAAGAGCCTCCTAGGCCAATTGATAAATGGAAGAGGACCTTAGATCCAATTACACAAAAATGAGGGAGTCCTCAGAACAAATCTACCATAAGCTCGAAGCCCTCAAAGAAGAGAATCCAACTCCCCCTTCTAAACCCATCTATGAAAAATAAAAAGAGCTTATAGAGGTTAGCATTGCAGAAAAGGCCCTATTATTTTGAATCTTCAAAAACAACTTGATAAAGTCAAAATCATGGTCCCGTTAGCTGAAATTTTGAAATAACCCATCTATAAGGCCAATTTTCCCAGTTCATGCATCCATCTACTTCAGTCCAATCACATGATAGTTTAAACCTTCAAGAATAAAGGCCAATGGCCATCTTTGGGCCCCATGTTGATGAAAATGATCCCTTTATAACACCTTTTTATGTTACTTTAGTAGTACATGACCTTCTGCTCCATAACTTCATGTTAGAATCGAGTGCTTCCCATAACTTGATGCCACTATCAGTCATGGAGCAAGTAGATCTTCAGACAACCACACAATACAAAGATCTCTACTCTTTCAACTCTAAGAGGGTAAAGTGCGTAGGAATCATAAAGGACTTAGTGGTGAATTTTGCCTAGATCCTAATAAAAAGTGTAGTAATCGACATTACAGAAGATGATATCCCTGCAAGGTTCAGTATTATTTTGTCTAGATCTTGGGGATCAAAGATTGGAGGTTCCATCTTGCTATATTTGACCTATGCTACCATTCCTATCATTGGTGGAGAAGAAAGGTGACTATATAGAGAATTAAGGTCTGTTAAAATAGTTACGAAAGTCGATTACCCAATTAATGTTCCTATGTATTGGAAAGAAATGGATATCTTGTGCTTACTATTAGAAGAAGGTTATTTTATTTTAGAAGAAACATAGGTACATCCAGAAGCCTAATTATATAAAAAACTAAGAGATTGTAGCAAAGTTTGGAAGTTGTATTTTTATGGTGCTAATTCTAAGGAAGTAAATGGAGAAGGCATGTTGTTGATATCCCCAGAGGGTAGCTTAACGCCTCTCTCATTCAAATTGGAATTTGAGGAACCAATAACGTGGAAGAGTATGAGGCATTACTATTAGGCCTGCAAGTAGCAAGGAATTTGACCATTGAATGCCTGACTGTGTTTGGAGTCTCGAAACTAGTGGTAAAGAAAATCAAGAACCAATGTGAAACTAAGCACCCCAGGATAAGGGCTTACAAAAATTAGGTTTAGGATTTAATGGAAAACTTCTTCCTAGCTTTCAATGTTCAATCCCTTCCCAACAAAGGAAATCAAATGACTAGCTCATTGCCTTTGGCTGTGAGTACTTTTAAGCCACTACAAAATCCACTTCTCATATATGAAGTCAAGGTTAGATATGGACCCTTAGTGCCAGATAATGTTAGACACTAGAAGGTGTTCAAATATGATGAATAGATCATGTACTTTATTAAAGTCATTCTCAAATTCTCAAATTTTGTGCTTGACCAAGAAGATGAAAAAGTGACAAAGGAACTTCCAACTACTTGGGAGGAGACTATTACAGGGCATAGAGTTCTTCAGCTAAAGGGAAACACTATTCCCCATGGTCTATTTCCTTTGGAGAGACTATTCAAATCTAGAGATGTGGCCTCAAAACCTACTGAACAGGGAGTCGATGAACAAGTGGAGGATTGCAACATTGGCTCGGAGAACGAACCACGGATGATCAAGATGTCAAAAGGGATCCCCCATCAATATAAACAAAGGTACTTAAATCTCTTTAGAGCCTATAAAAATGTATTTTATTGGTCATATGATTATTTAAAGACATTTGATACAAATTTTATTCAACATAAGATTCCCTTAAAAATGGAATGAAGCCTTTTAAGAAGAAACCTAGAGAAATCAATCCCCTTTTACTCCCATCTATTGAGAAGGAAGTAAGGACATTACTTCAAGCCAAGATCATTGTACCCTTGAGATACTCAGAGTGGGTGGAAAACCTGATTCGTGTCAGGAAAAAATGGAGAGATAATATTGTGTGTGGATTTCAAAACCTCGACAAAGCTTCATTAAAAGAAAACTACCCATTTCCAAAAATGGATTATATATTACAGAGGGTAGCTGGCTCAGGTCGGATGTCCATGATGGATGGATTTTTAGTAAAATCAAATAGCAATGCATCCCAATGATCAAAAGAAAACTGCATTCACTATGCCCTGGGGAACCTTCATGTATGCAAGAATTACATTTGGCCTTATAAATGTAGGAGAAACTTTACAAAGGACCATCGATATAAAATTCATTGGAGAACAGGACAAATTTGTAGTGGTTTACTTGGATGATATCACATTTTTTTCTAAAGCATATGAGGATCATATCTTGCATTTGAAAATCACTTTTGAGAAATGCAGGAAATATGGGTTGTCTCTGAATCCAAAGAAATCTCAGTTCGCTATGAGCGAAGGTAAGTTGTTGGGGCACATAGTAGCATAGGAAGGGGTGAAGATCGATCCCAAACATGTGGAAGCCATCAACCACATTTCCCTATCTAGAAATAAAAAAGAGGTCCAAGTGTTCTTGGGAAGGATTAACTTCTTAAGACAATTTATACCCAACTATGTAGAGATAATGAAAGATATCACAGAGATGTTGAAGAAGCAGAATGAAGTGAAGTAGAACCCATATTCCTGGGAATCATTCTCTAGGATCAAAGGATCTTTTGCAGATGCTCCTTTCCTAGTCAGCCTAGATTATTCAACACCATTTTACATATTTTCTTTCATCTCCCCTCATACTGTAGCCATTGTGTTATTACAGAAGAATAGTGAAGGGCACAAGCAAGCTATAGCCTTTTTCAGCCAAGTGATGTGGGAGGCTGAATTGAAATATAATATCTTAGAAAAACATGGTTATGCCCTGGTCAAAGCTTTGAAGGCCTTCAAATTTTATGTCCTACACTCTAACATTGTAGCTTATGTTCCAACAACGGTTGTTAAAGACATCCTAGTGCAAGGGGATAGTGATGGAAAAAGAGGTAAGTGGATTGAAAAAACCCAAGAGTACGACATGGATATCAATCCCACTAAACTCATCAAAGGACGGGGATTGGCCAAAATCTTATTAGAGTCTAATTTCCAGGCCTTGTGGATTAACTTATTAGTAGAAGAGGATGAAGAAGGGACACAATAGCCGATGATCAAGACATCCATTCAAAAAATTTACATAAAATATGAAACATATGCCTGGTATAAAGATGTCATCCATTATCTACTATTTTTAAGGTTCTTGGTGAAGGTGGATAAAGCTAAGTATAGAGCATTAATATTACAAGCCTAGAAGTTTATTCTATCAAATGGTCAAATGTATTGGAAGGACCTTCTTGGGATTCTACTTTTATGTTTGGTGGAAACTTAAATTAAAAGGGTAATTGATGATTTCCATAGTGTCATTTGTGGGGGACACTACATCTGAAAGACTACATCACATAAGATATTGAAAGCGATATTTTATTGACCAAAACTATTCGAACAAGTTCACTCTTATGTCTGGGCATGCAAGAAGTGTCAAATGTTCACTAAGAAGCAGAAACTAGTCCCGCTCCCATTAATCCTGTTTTATTCAAAGAGCCTTTCAGGAAATGGGGACTGGAATTTATCAGAGACATACACCCACCTTCCAATAGCTGACACAAGTGGATACTCATAGTCACAAACTATTTCACTAAATGGGTGGAAGCAATCCTAGACCAAAATGCAACTAACGCTATAGTCATAAAAGTTTTGGAGGAAAATATCCTGGACATATTTAGTTGTCCAATGAAAATTGTGACTGATAATGCTCAGGTTTTTATGTCTGCAAAATTTATTAGCTTTTGTCATAAATTCAACATTGCAATTAGCCACTCTACTACCTATTATCCACATGGAAACGGACTAGCAGAGTCTTCCAACAAAACGTTGGTAAGGATCCTTAAGAAAAGCAATTGTAGAAAGTGAGAGGAATTGGGACTCCCAACAGAAATTCGTTGTATGGGCTAACAGGGTCACTCCTAAAAGATCCACTCGGAAATATCCTTTCAAATTTGTTTATGGGAAAGCAACAATATTCCCTATATAGCTGACCATGTTGGTTGCCAAAATATTACAAGATGTTAAAGAATAACCAAACTCCCTGACTCGAAGGATAAATCAACTAGTGGAGCTCTAGTAGAACAGAGAGCAGGTGAATCAAAAGTTAATCAGCTATCAATAGAAAATGAATTCCTTGTTTGACAAAAAGGAAAATGACATACCTATACAACCAGGGGATTTAGTCTTGAGGTGGGATATTAGAAGGGAAGACAAGGGTAAACACATAAATTTAAACCCATTATGGTTCGGCCCTTTCAAAATTGCTAAAGAAAAAAGCAATAATAATTTCTTATTAGAAAACCTGGAAGTTGAATCACTAGAACTTCCAGTAAATGAGAAGTTCCTCAAAATTTATTTCCAGCATTAAAGGTATCGCCCCTCATTCATTGTAAATATCAGTGTGTTATCTATAAATAATATATGTTGTTTCAAGTTTTTGTTGTTTCTTCTTGTTGTTATACAAGGTTTTCAATAATAAGACTCCATGCCCAAGGAGAAAGATGTCAAGTTGCAGGTTCTTGATGCATTGTTGGAAATACATCGTCCCCAGTTGGAGGCAATGTTATCCCTGGCCTTAATATTTTTCCAAAGTTGGGAATAGGGCTATGTGAATCAAATTCAAAAGGAGGAACCATGCTTAAAGGAAACGTTTTGGGACCAGATGCATGATTAAAAAATATTTTATAGCGAAGCATGTTATGTTGTTAGGGGTCCATACCAAACTATAGCCAAAGTGACCAAGTGACCAAAAAGTGTTTCAAGAGTAAAGTTAAAGGCCTTGCTTCTTTCATAGAAATCGTCATTCCTTATGGACCAATGGTGCTCCAGAACCAGTTCTATGGATGTGACTTGCATGGGGGTTAACCTACGAGACTACACCGTCATTGAAAAGCCAGTCGTCAATTCGATGACCCAAATTAATTCCGGGGGTGAGGAGATGGGCTCGTCCACCTATGGGCCTGCCCGCTGAAGTACAATGGGGGCAACCCACCAGGTGGGCTACCACCATTAGCCCCTTATGACGAGTGATCATAGTGCAAAAGGTAAAGATAATTTGTTATCCCCCGCTTCCGCTCTTTGGTTCTCGTTTCTCAACCAATCCTCAGTCGCCACGTCCCCACGCTTTTTTCTCCTGGCATCATCATCTCGCCACGTGTCCCCTTCTTGCTATAAAGTAACCTACCCCCAATTCCCCTTTTCCTAGCAACTACTCTACAGCTCCTAGTTTGAATATCCCAGTCTGGTCACATGCATAGGACCTCCCACTCAAAGTACCTGGACCACCTAAGGACTTCCTCCCAACGTCGCTTTCAGCTGCTCCTACAAGCTCCAGGTAACATATCACTTAACCACCTATGTTTTGTGTTTTGTTCGCTCGATAAAATGAAACAAACGGCGCCCGAAACCCCTAAAACCTGTGAAGTTAAGTCCTCTTCTAGCCTCAAGCCCCAAATGGAGTCCAAGGGCCAAATTAAAGACCCATCTCGCTGTTACCAGCTTGTAGACCTTTACTTTGATCTATTTTCTAGCAATGTGAGGGGAGAAGACACCTTTCGAGTTGTCGACACCGACTTATATTTCCAAATAATGTTGTCAATCCATCACTTCCCAATATTTATATCATGGCTCACTATGACATACCTCGATGAAAATAATTACTTTATCTCCACTTCAGGAACCAAAATACTAGAGGTAACCCCCGAATTGATTCAAAAGGCCCTAATTTTCCATTTCTCTCCTGCAATGTAGTCATTTACCAATGCTACCCTAGCCCACCACTTTTCTACTCTTCCTCATCATGAGCAACAACCCTTCTTGGACCAAATGTTTTCCTCAGGAGTCAAATCCCTACCCCCAAATGATTCTTTCCCAATTAACCTCTTCAGGGAGCCTATTGGACCTATTATGTCTGCAATTGCATGTTTATTTGGGGAAGACAAATCCCACATGACCAATAAGGCCATCCTAGGATGCCTACATAAAATGAAGCAACCTAGTTGTCTTCTTGATATGACTCTCTATCTATCTATGGCCATATGCTTCCGATTTCCTTACTTTCCTACCACTACTTACTTTTTCTATTATTCCCTTATGTTCTACCTATTTATGTATACACATGTCGAAGAGTTCAAATGTTTTGGTCTTAATGTGATGTCTCCTAACACACAATGGAATTCCATATTCGACTGGAATATATTTGTAAGAATAAGACTCGGCATTGGTGGCTACTCTCAATTCATCTCGACCTTCATGGCCATTGCATACAAGATTACCCATGGGGCCTCACCACCCATAATTTTTCCTCTGCAAAATGAGCTCCTCCAACTTAGCAAATATACTATGGTAGGAGATTGGTACCTCTATGAGGATTACTATTATAGACATTTTTGTGCCTTGCAGCACCAGGCATGAAATGTCCATAAACCAAGGGCTCCTAAGTCCCTAAAAGTTTTGTTCCAACCCCTAAAGGAACAAGTTCAACAAATTACAGCTTCTCCCAGAAGTTCTCCACCAGAAACTGCTCAGAATCAGTCAAATCAGGATCATTTCAGCTGCTCCACTGGCTAGCTGCGTTGCATAGCACCTAAATACACTAGCTAGGTGCGTTGCAACGCACCCAAATGCACTATCAGGGTGCGTTGAGCAGGAAATGACAAATGGCAATGCCATTCCGCGAGGTGGAAAGACAATGGAAGCTTCCAGAATCTTCTCCTATGACACTTGCCTCACTGAATTTGACCAAGGATGAGTAAGAGGCTCTCAGTCTCCAAATGGAAGCAAGAACTGACAGAGAGAAGACACTAATCAAATCATAAGCTAACTCATCCTCCTTGCACACATCTATATATGGATCCCTCATCCCAGAGATCCAGGGGCTCGAATTTTGTACATTGCAAAGAATTGTTGTTGGTTTTGAGATAGATATCAGAGTATTGGGTGATTTATGCTTTGTTGGAGGTGAAGAAGGGGCTTCTTTGCTGGGAGGTTGATGCTGGATCAGGAATCATCAGTTGTAACTCCTCCTGGATCTTCTTGTTATATCAATAAAACTATTTGAGTTTCTCCTACATGCTTGTGTATCATTGATGCTTGTTACATTTGTATGTTTAGCTTAAATCTGATCCTAAACTTTTTATGAATATAGATCCATGTCTTTGTGTAGTTTTCTTCTTCTGTGATCTTACAGGAACTTGGTGAAGCTGGGCAAGTAAGGGAGCAGGTAGCTAGAAGCTGTCAAAGAAGAGAGGGATTGGATCAAGGGACTAGCGCAAGACACATGTCGGTTCTTTCTATCCCCTTCTATCTTTAATTCATAAAGGAAATACAAAAGTAGTTTTCTCTGTTTGTTTCTAAGGTAGCTGTCACACCTTAGTGGGATAGAGCAGTTCTAAATAGCCACTTTTCCCGGTAACAATTACACAGATTTTAGGGTATACGGGTGCGAGCTTCATCCCTATCATTTACGAGTGTTCATGCCTATGAGAATATTTTCCCTTGAATTTATTCAACAACTCCTAGGTGTAGACCTACTTCACTTCGTGCCTACAAAGAAAGGTTATATTTTTAAAATGGGACAGCCTATGGGTCCTTTTGTGGTGAACACAAGACAAGCTTTTAAAATATTTGATGCTTTACTCAAAACCATGGATTTTGAGAAGGGAGACACTTAGCACTATGATCCCCATGGCATCATTTCCTGAAGGAGAGAAAATACAAAATCTTCAATTTACGTACATGAGACCAAGCCCGAAATTGAATGGAATGCTAATTTTGATTCATGGCCTCTTAATACATAAATGGAGACCGAATCCCCATTAATCACAGGAAAAGCATCAAAGAGGAACGTTGACCAAGATGGGGATACTGAGATGGAAGAAGCACACATAAATAAAAAGGCTAGGAATCAAGGCTCAAAAGAAGGAGATATTGTGATATAGCTAGTGGAAACAAAACCAGATCAACTGGATTTTCATATTATTTTAAAGGATCCACCCCCAGCAATATCTTAATCCACTGTGGAAGTAACCATCCCAGACCCTGAAGACAATGTTGTGGCCACTGAATCTAGCTAGCCTATTGGAAAGGCTATTGAGGAGAACAATAAAAAGTTCAGGGAGAGAATGCAATGAATTATGGCTTCCCAATCAACATCTCATCACACATGGTTTCTAGCTGCCATGAACTTGGAATGTGATCAAATGAAGTTTTCATTACAATTCCGATCAACACATTAATTACTTTCAGGTCCTCAATTAAAACCTTAGATGTGTCTCTGAACTTAGCAAGTGTCCCTTTACCTAATAAAATAAACTTTCATAAGTAGGTGGGAGAGATGTTGTACAACGATCTTGGCAAAAACACCATGCCCATTAGCAAAGATAAGACATTATTAGAAAAGGATTTAAATAAGGTGAAAATGGAGAAGGCCAATTCCAGAGCCCTGCATATTCAAAATGAAAGCTACAAGGAGTTGATAATCAAGCTAGGGGTGAACCCAGAAGACAAGACAACAGTGGAAACTATTCTTCAACAATCTCAGAAAGAGATCCAGGGATTAAGACACAGGTTAAAGATGTCGGGAAGTGAACATGTACAGACTAAGGAGTTGGCTCAAGTTGAGTTGGAAAAGGAAAACTTGATGAAAGTGTTGGTAGACATAAGTGATGAGATAGTGGCTCTTAAATAGACAGTGGCCAAACTAAAAAAATCAATTCTCATGTGTGTGCAGTGGCAGTACCCAAAGATCCACAAAACCTACTAAGAAGATCACTAAGGATTTTACCGAAGTGCAGCTCTCAGAAGGTGATTTGTTGGGTCCCTATAATACTAGTGATTACCCCATTACTATTGTAGTTATACCCCTCATTTATATTCATGTACCCATGTAGTGCCCATATTGTTACTATTGTGCCACATAGAAGCCCACTATTGTTATTGTTGTGCCCTACAATATTATTGTTATGTAGGCTTTGATTGTATTGGGACCACTTAGACTCCTATATATAGAAAGGAGGTATTTTCATTTGTATCATCCAAGAATTGTTCATTTATGTAATGTAAAGGAGGTTTCCCCCTCGAAGAGGCTGAATTCTAAGGCGTGGATCTCTCTTTTCTATCTTTTTGTGAGCTGGTTTCATAACATTTGGTATCAAAGCTTTGGATTCTAGGGTTTCGCTGCTCCAAACAGGTCATCGGGGCATTTTCGCTATAACCTTTTTTCTGTGATGTTTCAGAAGTAAAAAAAAAAACCCATTTGAGAAGAATTTGCATTGAACCTTGGGTCTAAATTTCAGAGCGTTTCGCGCGATATTTTCGGAGATATGATCTGAGGAAGTTGGCCTTTTTGCAGACTCCTGAATTACATTCAAACCAGGTGACCTGGGGAAAATCGTCATAACTCTCTCTCTGAGGATCGGATTGAAATTTCGTAAAAAGTTATAGAAAGAGGACGGACTCCAGTTTCTTTTATGTGTGTTTTAGATTCAAAAGTTGAAACAGTGACTCGTGGCACGTCGTACAAGTTAGCTCTACCGAACCAGTCTAAAAGCAAGTCACTGTGGGAGATTTCACATAACTCTTCCTTGGAGAATCCAATTTGGCTCAGACTTGTGGCATTGGAAAGAGGACGTAGAAGGCTACTGTAGGTAGCAATTTTAGAATTGGATGATCCGAAATTACAGAGATACATCAGATTCAATATCAGGCTTCTATAAAGTGAAAAAAAAGGTGTGTAGTTTTTATTTTTATTTTTTTGTAAGCTTGGTTTAACGGAATTCAAAGGGCGTAGTAAAACTTTATTATTGGTAACTGATGCCCCAAGGAAAGAAAATGCAAACACCTAGTAAGGAACCTGAAAGCTCTAGCATGACTCATGAAGAAGAGGAAGAAATGCTACATGATATATCAAAATTACAAGAACAAGTGCAACAAATGTCACGCTCACAAAAGCTAACAAAAGCTAAGATAAGTGGCGTGGAATCTAAGGTAAATGGCGTGGAATCTAAGATAAAGGGAATGGAAGCTAAGATGGATGGCATGGAAGCTAAGATTGACGCTAAAATTGATGGCATGGACGCTAAAATTGATGGCATGGATGATAAGATGGATGAATTGAAGAAGTTGCTACAAGAAAGGGTCACTAATGGTGAAAAGGTAGTAAAGGAAACTCATGATGAGAATAAAAGAAATGTTAATCATGATTCCATAGACTCTAATGTTGGATCGAAGACTCACCATGTTCCAAAAATCGATATGAGGAAGTTTGATGGCAAGGATCCCGCCACATGGATATTACAGATGGAGCAATTCTTCGATCTCAATAATGTGCAAAACACACAAAAGGTACGTATGGCAACTTTATATTTGGAACCAAATCAGTTTGTATGGTATCAATGGCTTTGTTCTCGTAAACAATTTATCACTTGGGCAATTTTTACGGAAGAATTGATAGCACATTATGAGGATACAAAAAGCAACACTTTTTTTAGCCAATTGATAAGTCTCAAACAAAAGGGTTCAATAATGGAGCACATTGAGGAGTTCCAAAAATTGAACATAAGGGTAAAAGATATTCCAGAGGAGCATAGGATTGATGTGTTCATAGGGTCTTTAAAGGATAATATCCAACATGATGTGCGCCTTTGGGAACCTGATTCATTAGAGAAGGCATTCAGGTTAGCAAGAAAAATGGAAAGCAAAATTATGGCAACTAGGAAGCATACCGTTCACAACTATAAAGACGGAAGTGTTGTTGCCCATAGTCTTCCACAACCTACAAGGTTGACACCACAACAATTGGAAGAAAAAAGAGCAAAAGGGCTTTGTTACAATTGTGATAGCAAATACACAAAAGGTCATAAGTGTGCTGAGAAGAAATTATTCTACATAGATTGTGAAGAGGAAGAAGAAAAGGAGCAAGAAAGGTCAAAAGAAGAGGATATATTCCAGGAACAAAGCCTAGATGAAGAACAAATAAATCCGACCATATCTTGTAATGCATTGGCAGGAATTACCACTCCTCAAACCATCAAGATAAAGGACAAATCAAGAAGAAAAAGGTAATAGTGTTGATTGATTCAGGAAGCACCCACAATTTTATTCATTGTAGGGTAGCAAAAGAATTGAATTGCTTCCTATATCCAGCACCAGAGTGTCAAGTGATGATTGCAAATGGAGGAACAATAAATTGTTCTGGAAAGTGCCATAATATCAAGCTATCCATGGGAGAATATGTATTGACTAGCCCAATGCTTTCCATTCCAATGGGAGGTGCTGATGTTGTACTAGGAGTCCAATGGCTACAATCCTTGGGTACAATAGCTTTTAATTTTCAAGAACTTTTCATGAAATTTTCTATGGAAGGAAAGGAAGTTGAATTAAGGGGTATTGCAGGGAAACCAGGAAAGATAATCAGCTCTAATGGTATGACAAAGCTTCTAAAAAAGGAGCAAAGGGGTGTAATTGCACAATTATGTTCGCTAGATGTTTCCACATTAGAATCATCTATTTCTCCAGATCTCCAAAAAGTCCTGGACAATCATTCCAAGGTATTTGAGACTCCCAAAGGTCTCCCACCTATGCGTGATCATGATCATGCTATTCATCTGATTCCAGGAAGTGTTCCTCCAAACATCAGGCCGTACAGATATCCCTATGTCCAAAAAAGTGAAATTGAACGTATGGTTGCAGAAATGCTAGAGGCTGGTATAATTCAACCGAGTCAAAGTTCTTTCTCTGCTCCAGTAGTATTGGTGCACAAGAAGGATGGATCATGGCGCATGTGTCCGGATTATAGGGAGCTCAACAAGCTCACTATTAAAGATAAGTTCCCCATTCCTGTCATTGATGAATTACTGGATGAATTGCATGGATCAATTTACTTCACCAAGTTGGATCTTCGTTCAGGATATCATCAAATCAGAATGAAGATTGAAGACATTCCGAAAACGGCATTTAGAACTCATGAGGGTCATTATGAATTTTTGGTCATGCCTTTTGGCCTTACCAATGCACCTTCAACATTTCAAGGTTTGATGAATTCAATTTTCAAACCATTCCTTAGAAAATTTGTGTTAGTATTTTTTGATGATATACTAATCTACAGCAAGTCTTGGAAGGATCATGTTGAACATGTTGACAGGGTGCTACAACTATTGGAGGAGAAACAATTATATGCAAAAAGATCCAAATGTTTCTTTGGAGTCCAGGAGGTGGAATATTTGGGTCATATTGTATCTCATGAAGGAGTTAAGGTAGACCCTAGCAAAATTAAAGCCATTAAGGAATGGAAAATCCCCACATCCATAAAGCATCTGCGAGATTTCTTGGGTTGACAGGGTATTATCGCAAGTTTGTTAAGAATTATGGGAGAATAGCAGCACCTCTAACAACATTATTGAAGAAAGATGCATTTTCATGGACTCCGGAAGCAACAAAGGCCTTTGAACATCTTAAAGAGGCAATGTGCCAAGCACCGGTCTTAGCTACACCGGACTTCACAAAAACCTTTATTGTGGAATGTGATGCTTCAGGAAATGGAATTGGTGCTGTTCTAATGCAAGATGAAAGACCCATTGCTTTTGAAAGTCGTCCAATCAAGGGAAAGTTTTTAAGAAAAGCTATTTATGAGAAGGAAATGTTGGCAATACTCCATGCACTTAAGAAATGGCGACCCTACCTAATGGGAAGACACTTCAAGGTAAAAACAGATCATGATAGCCTTAAATACTTTTTAGAACAAAGATTATCCTCTGAAGAGCAACAAAAGTGGGTCACAAAGATGTTGGGTTATGACTTTGAAATCATCTACAAAAAAGGGAAGCAAAATGTGGTGGCAGATGCACTCTCAAGAAAGGATGAGGATGTGGAAGCATTGTTGTGCGCTATTTCTATTATCCAACCAGATTGGATAAATGAAGCAAGGGAGGAATGGAAGAATGACGAAGAAGTGTGGGCACTTATTCGAAAGCTACAACAAGATTCCAGTACGTCTGATACATTTAGCTGGAAAAATGATTCGTTATGGTACAAAGATCGCTTATACCTCTGTAAGAATTCCCAGCTAAAACAAAAGATTCTTATGGAATTGCACACTTCTCCCTTAGGAGGGCACTCAGGATTTTTAAAAACTTACCACAGGGTTAAGAAGGAATTTTTTTGGGATGGCCTTAAATCAGATATTCAAAAGTTTGTGGCAGAATGTTTGGTTTGCCAACAAAATAAAGTTGAAACAATTAAGACACCGGGTCTATTACAACCTTTATCCATTCCAAGCCAACGTTGGGAGGAGGTTTCAATGGATTTTATCACAGGTTTACCCAAGTCTGAGGGAAAGAGTGTCATCATGGTGGTAGTTGACAGACTTACCAAGTATGCACACTTTTGTGCATTATCACATCCATTTAAAGCCAGTACAGTTTCTACTGCATTTATGGAAACAATTCAAAAGCTACATGGAAACCCAAAGATTATTGTAAGTGACAGAGATCCCATTTTCACTGGAAATTTTTGGACAAAATTATTTTCTTGTCTTGGTACTCAGTTAGCTCATAGCTCATCTTATCATCCTCAATCTGATGGGCAAACTGAGATAGTAAACAAATGTTTGGAAGGATATCTTCGTTGCTTTGTATCTGATAAACAGACACAATGGGTCAAATGGTTGCCTCTGGCTGAATGGTGGTATAACACTTCCTTTCATACAGCAACAAAAATGACCCCATTTATGGCACTTTATGGGTATCAACCACCATCCATCACATCATATTTAAGAGAAAATTCTAAGGTTCAGGCAGTGGAACATCACATCGAACATCAACAACAAGTCCTCCAACTCTTAAAGGATAACCTTGTGTTGGCACAGAATAGAATGAAACAACAGGCAGATCAACATCGCAGTGAAAGAAGTTTTGATGTAGGTGATTGGGTATTCCTAAGGCTACAACCATATAAGCAAATGTCCCTCAAGCAAGCTAAGAAGGATAATAAATTATCACCAAAGTATTATGGTCCGTACAAGGTGTTGCAAAAGATTGGTACTATGGCATACAAATTGGAGCTTCCTGCAGCTTCTCGATTGCACCCAGTTTTCCATGTTTCATGCTTAAAGAAGGTTATAGGCGACAAGCTCCCAGTTCAAACAATATTGCCAGAACTTGACGAAGAAGGAAAAATTATATTGGAACCGGAAGCAGTTATAGAAACAAGAACTCGACAGCTACGAAATCGATCAATTTCAGAGTACCTTATCAAGTGGAAGAACTTATCCGCTGAAGATTCCACATGGGAGGACGAGAATTTTATGCAGAAGTATCCTGAACTACTCAAGCGTTGAGGACAACACTTTTTTGAAGGAGAGGGGCATGTTGGGTCCCTATAATACTAGTGATTACCCCATTACTATTGTAGTTATACCCCTCATTTATATTGATGTACCCATGTAGTGCCCATATTGTTACTATTGTGCCACATAGAAGCCCACTATTGTTATTGTTGTGCCCTACAATATTATTGTTATGTAGGCTTTGATTGTATTGGGACCACTTAGACTCCTATATATAGAAAGGAGGTATTTTCATTTGTATCATCCAAGAATTGTTCATTTATGTAATGTAAAGGAGGTTGCCCCCTCGAAGAGGCTGAATTCTAAGGCGTGGATCTCTCTTTTCTATCTTTTTGTGAGCTGGTTTCATAACATGATTTCAAGAGAGTATAAAGAGACTTACACTCTGTTAATGCAAGACTGGCTCAGAAAGAAAAACAGCTGCAGATTGCAGTAATGAATGTTGAACTCGCCAACAAGAACCTACAGTCTACAACACAAGAGATTACCGAGCTTAAGACAAAGTTGAAGGGGAATATGTCTCTTTTGGAAGCCAGACAACTGGTATGGGATGAGATCATCGAGGAAATGAATCTCAGCTGGGAGCATGTAACATTAATGCATGAGAAAAAAGTTGCAAGCATAGGTTATGAGAAGTCCATCGTGAATGCTAAATTAGAAGGAAAAAAAAATCCCAAATTGCCAAGAGATTCATTCGCTTTGTTAATGAGAGGCCAATTGAGGAGTTAAGACCCATCGACATAGATGACAAGGTGAGTGTTGTACTGGAGATATCTAAAGTCAATTTGAAAGAGGAATCTAGGGTTAGAGATGAATAGTGCCTCTAGGTTACAAAAGGAAATGACCTCCTCTAATGTTGAATTTGATAGAGTAGTCCAAGTTGGGTTTCCTAACTACTAGGGACTTCATGGGGATTTTCTCTCTCAGGAACAGTACAATCAGAGGGTTGTAGAAGCTAAAAGTAAGGTAGGTTTGTCTCATGAGAAAACAACCACTCTCAAAGGTAAAACAATAGTGAACTTCCTGAAGAAGGAATTCCAATTACTTGGAATGGTTAGAAGTCTTTTTCATCACAGGTTGGATTACTTTGGTATAATTGATTTAAAGGTCAATTATTAACGGTTCAGCTCCACTCCTCACCCACCTCTATCATTATGGCAGTGATGTGAGCAATTTTTTAATCCACCAACTATCCGAGTCGTCGATCCGCAGGCACAACGCACTCCACAACATGTTGCTTCATCCCACCATCCTTAAAAATCCTTTCTAATCATGTCAATCTTGACATATCATTTACATCTTTTATGTTATTCACATTTTAAGCTTTATTTTGTTCTGTTAAATGGTTAAATTTCAGTTAAGTACATTTGTGTAGTCAGACATGCTAAAGTTTTTAGGTGCTTAGTCATCATGAACAAATCAAGAAGAGAATATTTTGTAACGACCTCTCTCTTTCTTAGAGGTCCTATATCAACAATTTTGAAAGAGAAAAGCAAGGTTCAAATTTTTTGGAAAGAACTCTTTTCTGGTTTCATGAAGACAATGTTATGAATCTCGATGCATGTATGTTTCTCAGAAAATTAATACAATATTTTTGTGATTCCAACTTATTGGGTTGCAGTATGTTCCTCCCCCTTTTTTTTTATCATATATGTTGAATGTTCTTCTTGGATTTCATGTCAAGTAGCTTCCAGATGTATTTCTCATAAAATGCAGATTCATTTAGGTCAAATCATTGATGAATAATGCCTGTATCAATATGGAGATCTAGTCTTAAAAGCACTCCATGTATCTTAGCATCCCATAAACATTTCCTTTCTCTCGTTTCTCTCTAAATCCAGATGTATGGAATTCTTAAAGCTTAAGCTCTGTATGATGGGTTTCGCCTCTACTTTCTTCTACAATTACATCTTTTTTAACAATTGATTAGCTGCAAGCTCCCAATCTGGATTGGCCACGACAGATTGATGACAATATTCATGTTCATTCTTATATGTGTGTCAGCTCATGCATTGTATCCTTATGAATGGTTCTGAATCAACCTTATTTGAATTATATGAAGAAAAAAAAGGTGCTGTGAGTTGTTTATACAATTTGACAACATTAATTTGAATTTCCTAGGCACTGGTCTCCTCTCAACTCAGAGACTGTCTCTAGGAGTGACAATAGAGTAGAATGGGTTGAGTGTTGAATGTATGTTATTGAGAGCAAAGGGCCAAGATTAGTAGAGTGTTTCGTGGGCCATGTGTTAGTGAACTTTTTTAAGTGAAACAACAAGTTACTGCACAGTGAGTTTCTACATACTGAGCAGAGGACATAGAATGTTATGTGGGCCAAGGGCTGAGGAGAAAAAAGAGTTGAAAACAGGCAGAGAGGCTTCCAATTATAGTGAGAAGTAAATTTCTATTTTGAGTGTGGGTTGGAGCCTGCATACAGGAATTTGGTGTTTCCATATGTAGTGGGTGTCTGAGAAGGATTGGAGGTTGGTGCCTCCTACAATTTGGTGCTTTCATAAATCCAAGGAGTTGCAATTTGGTGCTTGCAACAAATCCATGAAGTTGGTGCTTCACATGGTGCTTCTGGTAACATGATTAGGTGCCTACAAAAGGAGGGAGTTGGTGCTTCCTATGAGTGGTGGCTCACAAAAAGATTGATGTGATAGAGTAGGTGCTCTTATTTTTACATCAATAACAAAAACAAGATTGGTGGTTCTTTCATGTAAGGGTTTCCACATTAAACCTCTATGTCTCATGTGTTTTCTTTTCATGATGTGTATGCTTGTATTGGTTGATCTAGTTGTTGTTATGGTTTGTTAATGGTTTCTCTCATTTAGTGGATGCCAAGTTTGAACGAGTAAAATATTAAATTAGCCTTAATATAGATTCATCCCCCCTCCCAGTATTAACATTGTTTCCAACAGGGACATCTATCGATCAATATATCCATTTGCGAGGCTAGGTATATATTAAAAACTCAAACCAATTAATCTATACCTGTTAAATATGCTCGTGAAATTATAATTGTTGGTGTACATGCACATTAACATAGCATAAATCACACTTATATTTATTTAGAATTAGTGCTTGAATGCAGTTAAGCTTAAGTTAATTGCTTTATGTATCGATTCTTTCATCACTATTGAATATATAGAATGCATTCTCTCTTCCATTTTTTCTTAATTCTCTGATGAGGTCCTTACTTGTGCAGGCCATAATAATTTAACATGGTATCCGAGTGATGAGGGGCTTGGAAAAGGTACATGAACATTTGATTTCTAGATCAGAGTATTGGAGAACTACTAAAGCATTTATAAGGTGAAAGAATGGATTTTTCCATCTTCAACTATTCTCACTCCATATAGCTACTTCCAATGGAATTCAAATATTTTTCTTCATGTCAGAGGCAAATTCTTGTATCAGATAGTTATGAAGACGAAACCTGAACCCAATTCTTCCAATGAATAATCAAAATAATTCAATAGGATGAACTTGGACTTTTGTCTTATATTTATCACCATATCTCTAGCATTGTGTTTCCATGTTGACACATGCACCACTTCAAATGAAGTCTAGACAACCTTGGAGAAATTATTTTGAAAGTAGGATGAGATGCAAGTTCATATTCTTGAAAATTATCTAAATTCCTTAGATCCAGGCAACTTGAGAAAATTTAGGATTTCTTTATAAAATTCAGATCATTACTTCTTCCATTACAAGATTGCAGGATCAATAAATCCAATTAGGAAAGTCAGTTGATACTTTTCATTTTGTCTAAATTATGTCTTGAATATGAAGTTTTTGTTTCTACATTTCATATAGTTAGAATTGCAACTGGATATAAATGATAAATGCCCAACATTGATGCATTTGGTGAGTCCCTCATTCATGAGAAGGATAAGCTCATTAATATGGGTCCATTAAAGTCTTTAAATGCACATGCACTTTCCATGCATGAAAAAGGAAAGTCCAACTCGAAACCAAATCAACAATTGAAAGGAAAAGGAAAGGAAAAATATCCAGATCCAAGAAAGGGAGGAAATCCAAAACCTCGAGATGACTCTTCCAACTCCAAGGGTAACAAGGGAAAAAAAATTAAATCTTCCTTATTGCAATATCATCTCGAATCCTCTTGCATGCAAAAAACTATTGATTTCGTGGAAAATAATATTCAACAGAATAATCTTGATAACACTCTATTACGTCACATAGGATATATCCTCATCTAGTTTTTTCTTTTTATTTATCTTTTTCTTCTTCATTTTGGTAATTAGGTTGAGTTTAAGATAGAGCAATCCTAGTGTTGGATTGGAACAATGATCTATCCACTTTTTGGATTGGAACATTTATCCATCGATCTATCCATTTGAAATGCTAGGTTTATATTGCCTTTTAAGATAGTTTTTATCCCCATAAGTAGTTTCCATCCTCACCCTTTTCCCATGAAATTTGAACTAGTAAACTATTGTATACTAGACCCTACACAAACCAATTAATCTATACATGTTAAATACCCCCACCTAATTCTAATTGTTGGTGTAAATGCACATTAACATAAAATAACGAACATTTAGCTTTAGTTAGAATTAGTGCTTGCATGCAGTTAAGCTTAACTTAACTATTTTATGTATCTATTCTTTCATTGATATTTAATAGATAGAATCCATTCTCTCTTTCATTTTTTCTGATTTCTAGCAAGCCTTATGGAATTATTCTCTACCGAGGTCCTTGCTTGTGCAATCCGTAATAATTTAACATGGTATCAAGGTAACGAGGGGCTTGTAAAAGGTGCATGAACATTTGATTTGTAGATCAAAATATTGGATAACTCTTACAACGTTCGTAAGGTGAAATAATAAAGTTCCCATATTCAACTATTCTCACTCCATATAACTACTTCTAATGGAATTCAAAGATTTTGCTTCATCTCAGAGGCAAATGCTTGTATAAGATAGTTATGGAGACGAAAACTAAACCCATTTCCACCATTGAATAATCAAAAGAATTCAATAGGATGGACAAGGCTTTTGGTCTTATATTTATCACCATATCTCCAACATTATGTTTCCAAGTTTACACATGTAGCACTTCGAATGAAGTCTAGAAAACCTTGGATAAATTATTTCGAAATTAGGATGAGATGGAAGCTCATCTTCTTGAAAATGTGATAAAGTCCTTGGAGCTGGGAAACTTTGAGAAAATTTAGGATTTCTTTATGAAATTCAAATCATTACTTCTTCAATTACAAGATTTCTGGATTGATAAATTCAATTAGGAAAGTCAGTTTATACTTTCCATTTTGTCTAAATTATGTCTTGAATATGAATTTTTTGTTTCCACATTTAATATAGTTAGACTCGCAACTGGAGATAAATGGAAAATGGCGAACCTTGATGCATTTGTTGAGTCTCTTCATGAGCAAGATAAGCTCATTAATCTGGGTCCATTAATTTCTTCAAATGCACATGCACTTTCCATGCATGAAAAAGGAAAGTCCAACTCCACACTAAATCAACAATTAAAAGGCAAAGGAAATGAAAAAGATCTACATCCAAGAATGGGAGGAAATCCAAAACCTCGATATGAATCTTCCAACTCCAAGGGTAAGAAGGGAAAGAAATGAAACTCCAACATTCCTTATTATAATAGAGGCTATCATTTTGAATCCTCTTGCATGCAAAAGACTATTGATTTGATGGAAAAAAAATCATCAACAGAATAATCTTGGCCATCACATTCCAAAAGTTGCTAAGAAGAAGACAAAAGAAAAACCATCAGAAACAATGGGTAATGGTCATGCTTTGATTTCTCTGCATTCTATGTTGCAAGAATGAATCATTAATTTAGGAGCTTTGCATCATATGGCTTCTTCAAAGGTATTTCTTTCTTCTCTAAAATCATACTTGGGCCCTCCTATTCTCTTGGGAGACAATTATGCAGTTGAAGCAACTCGACAAGGAAGAGTGTAGTTTGAAAATGGATGGTTTGAGAATGTCTTGCATTTTTTTAGGATTTTTATGAATCTTCTTTCAATGTATTAGATGATGCACACTAGTGCCAAAAGGAAAGTGAAATTTAACTCAGAGTCCATGAGCCTTTATGACATGCAAACCAATTCGAAGATTTCATTCGGTAAGGTAAATGATTAGTCTTGTCTGTATTCCTTTTTTGGATTTTATTCCTCACTTAGATTCCATTTTTCTACTGGCGCATGCAAATGAAGAAATTAGGATTTGGCACAGGATATTTGGACACTTGAATTTCATATATATGTAGTAACTTGGAAAGCAAGGGGTTGTTAAACGACTACTGGACATTGAATTTTCAGGGTGTTTCAATGAATGTGCTCTTGTAAAACATACACAAAACAAGTTTGAGAAGGGGCATGCACAAATCCCCTCTTCACCTTTGGAGCTTGTACATAGTGATCGCATAGGCCCATTTGCAGAACCTTCAATGAGAAGAGCAAGAAATGTGTTGACATTTATAGATGATTACACGAGATTCACTTGGGTTTACTTTCTAAAACTGAAGTATGAAGTTTTTCATCATCTAAATATTTTCAAAGCACATGTGGAAAATCAGTTCGAAAAACACATCTATATCCTCCGCATAGATAATGGGAATTAGGAATATGTCAACAATATATCTATAACCTTTCTAATGAAGTAGGGACACATTGTACAACATTGTTCCTTCAACTCTGTAGCCAAACAGGGTGGCTAAGAGGAAGCTTTTTTTTTTAAGAGATAACCAGTTTCTTATTTCATGTAAGATCTTTTCCATCAAAATTGTGGGATGGAGCTATCAATTATGCTTCATACATCTAGAATAGATCTCCTCATAAATAGTTTAATAGAAAAAAACCTTTTGAGGCTTGGACTGATGGGCAACCTAAAGTCAATCATTTCTACATTTTTGGATATCAAGAATGGGATGACATTACTACAAAGAATAGAAAGGATTTTGATCATCATTGAAAAGAATACATGTTCATTAGATAGTTGATGGATTGAAAGGGTATATATTGCTTGATATTAACACTAAAAATCTCTTTATTGAAAAAAGTATAAAGTTAGAAGAAGATCATTTGCATCCACCACTAGATGAACCTGTTACAAAGTGGCCCTCACAACTAGTTGATGAGTATGAAGATGACACTTCAGATCATATTGTTGATCTAGATGAGCCTTTTTATGTGACACGTGTTAGACCACTAGTTTTTCAACATTGAGATAATAATTCCTCATGCAATTCGGAATATTCTTGACCACCTTCAACAGAAAAAATGGTGCAACATGAGTGAATTCTTAGATGATCCTACCGCAAGATCTCAGTTCAAGGAAGCTCCATAAGTATTATCATCTATGGAGCCATGCATGTCCATGCATGCTTATATGACGCGCGAATCTAATCCACTGAGTTATGCAAAAGTAGTTGGGCATCTTGTATGGGAAGCAACTATGGATGAGGAATACAACTCTCTCATTGAGAACTAGACTTAGGACTTGGTTCCTCTACCTTCCAATTATAAACTTGTTAGGTGCAAGTGGGTTTACCAAATCACGAAATAAATAAATGTCCAAGTTAGTTGATATAAAGCATGGTTGGTGGACGAATGTTTTTAGTAGGTACATGGTGTTGACTATGATTAGACTTTTTCTCTAGTGGAAAAATGGATTATATTTGGCTAGCTCTCTCCATTGAAGTAGCAAGATGGTGGGAGGTGTATCAGATGGATGTGAATAATTACTTTCATTTATTCATAGTGATCGTGAGGAGAAAATAAACATGTAGTAGTCATTTGGATATACGTAAAATTCATTTATGGTATGAAAACTAAAGAAATCTCTCTATGGCCTCAAGCAATCACCTAGAGGTTAGTATGCAAAGATGAATTCCTATATGTTATCTCAAAATTTTGTACACTGCAAATTTGATTCCAATGTTCTGAAGAAAATTGATTCCTTGTTGATCATAGTACTCTACATAGATTAGATTTTGATAACATGTAGTTTAGTTTATGCAATTGTTGATATTAAAATTGCATTACATGAGAAATTTTTTGTGATAGACATGGGCCTGCTTAATTTTTTCCTTAGACTAGAGATCAATTATAATGTTTATGGGATTACCATTTCTCAACTAATGTATGCTAGAGATGTTTTGACACGATTTCACATGAGTGACTACAAGCCAGTAGCCACACCTTTCTTATCAAGGATAAATCTTAAGCATGGAAAAGACACACCATTGGTTGATTGCACATTGTACTGCCATCTTGTGGAGAGTCTTCTTTATCTCACTCACTCTCATCTTGATCTCTCATACATTGTCGAAGATTTCTAGATACATGCAGAAGCCACATGAGTTACATTAGCATTCTGCAAAGTGCATCCTTCCATATGTCTAGGGTACAATCACCTATGGGATTAATTATTATTAGAGTTGGATTTTCCAATGCCTCATTTCCATACGAGCTAAGTATGGTGAGTTGTAATATCACATAGCGACTTTCATCTTTCCAATTGGCGTAGTTATCCTTAACCGACACTAAGAATCCTTCATTGTTGTATAATGGAGGTATTATATGTAATTTTATGTAACATTGTGAGTAATAGAATACTAAACATGGTATTAGAGCAGGCAATTCCTACCCTTCTTAATTATTTTTTAGTTTCTTAATATTTTTTTTGTTTTATCTTAATGGAGTTTCTATTCTAGTGAGTTCTACCAATTTTATTTTGAGATCTACAAATCTATCTCAGTGATAATGGTTTCAACCTATCAATTTTGAATGGGATCTCACTAATGTGATGGATTTATGGTTTTCAGAGAGGTTGTGTTTCAGATCTATGCCAGGCAATATGTAGAGCTTCCTTTTAGTGACTGTAGGACCTACTCATGGGTATGTGGATCCATTGGTTGGAACAGATAATAGATGGATGTTTTTTCATTCATTTGTTGATATACTGAAAAGTGTAGTTGCAGATCTACTCCCAATCTCAACATAATCGATTTGCGAGTTGTTTTATGATCTATACAAAAATTGTTCTTTTGGGCTTGCGAATAAACGGTCTCTACAAGATCATATTATGGTGGCATGGTCAAATTCACTACATAGATCGGTTGACTTGGTAGTGAATACTCATTTTAAATTAAGACATAGATTCCAATGTGTCCCTGACCGCCACCTACCAATTGAGATATTACGATGACCAGGTTGTAAACCAAGGCAACATACCACAGGTTGTAAGTTCTTTTCTATATTTCTTCCCTTCTAGTAGATCTTGAAGGACGAGAATAATCTGATTAAATTCTAAATTGATTTTGTTGGATTTAGTCTACCTTCCCTATAGCCTAATATCAATTGGATTGAAGATAGATGGATTCACACAGGATTTATTCCATAGACCCAAAACCCTGGCATTAAATGCCTATAAATTATTGGGCATGCTAGTATGTTGCAGTTTGTCGCATTTATTGTAGAACCGCATGTGGACGATCAGTCTGTAAAGTCAAATGAAGAGGGAACAAATCTCATAGAAAAATAGTACTTGTGCTTCAAGAGATTTTTGTAGGCTTTGTTGGCCTTCCTCTTCATCACGTTGTTCGTCAAATTCTTTGAGTTGCATCCTCACCAGCAAAGGTTTTGTTAGCTCTCTGTAATTTCTCCAAGCTGAGAAGAGGAACCCAAAGGTAACCACAATCCACTTGGAAGCTGGAATCTAGCCCTTCTAACTTCAGAGAGGTCTCTGTCATGGGGAAAGAGTCGATAGTGCGGACACAACCGACCTCCCTAGAAGCAAAAGCTTTCTAGTGACAAACAAGACAAATAAACACTACCTTTCTCTAAACATGCATTGAGAATACAAGTAATTAGGTGATTTTAACATACCTTTAGTCCAACGCTTTGTAGTAGTCCAGCCTCGCCGATCCGGATGAGCTCCTCCTTCTCTTTGAAACCTGCATTCACTAACAAGCCAAAATATTAAATAGCACCTGATAAACTCATAAAACAATACATATCCATCATACAGACCAAGGAGTATATGAAACAAATCATGAATAACAATCTGTTGAGAAAAATGAGTTCATTTGTATTAAGAGGAAACAAAAGGAACCATTACAACCTGAGCCTTGGTGTTGTGCAAGTCCCTCCTAGGGTCCAGCAAGAGTTTTCCTTTACTTTGATCAGCTCACCCACTCTCAAATAAGGCTAGGAAAGGATGGGAATCTCTCCTCTCAAGCTTTACAAGGGAGTCCTAATTCCAGCAACATCTACCCTTAGGAATGTTCAACTTTCAACCTCCCCTCCCTCTGGCCCAATGCCTGTATTTATAGTGCTCTAGAGGAAGTTATTAAGGTCCACCATCAATGGGATAAGCCCCTCTTTGGATGGGATAGCTCCCCTCTTGATGGGATAAGTTCCTCTTTGGTAGGGATACATGAACCATCTGGAGGCACTTCATACACGTCAAACAAGCTTCTAGAATGCTCTATAAATGACCACAAGTAACTTTTTTGGAGTGAAACTTGCGCCTTTTGACCTTTACAGGAGTACGCACCCATTGCTTTACAGACAGAGCGTACAAGTACGCAGGTATTGTGAACTTGGGGTGCGTACACGCAGGTAAGGCTAAGAGAAACTGCGTACCCAGAGATATATAGATTTTTAATGACTTTCTCTCTTTCTTGGAGTTTGACATGGAGAGCAGAGGTATGAGGCTTGCCAAGGAGGATAGTATGACAGTTGATGGAGCCATACTAACTGTAAATAGTCATGGTGACAAATTTTAGTGTAACAGATTGCCCCCTAAAGTGCAAAGCCTGTAGTAGATAAGGGTTTCATATCATCTAGGAAGGGTGAAGTACTTTATCATTTCAAGGATTATCTTGTGGAGAGCCCAGTCGGAACCTGCAAGTATTCAACACAAAATACATATATAAGATCATATCATCGCTGAGGTAGGCATTCCCATACTCAGATTGAAAACTTTAACTAATTGACTATCTACTGCTCTGATACAGGAATGATTTTGCAGTACATCATAATCATGGACTTGTGTAGACACAGTATGGAGGCAGCCATCTGTTTATGATTAGTCTACTGTATAATGAATACAAAACTCCTCGCAGCCTGGATGGTGGAAACTAGATCCAGGGTCTTGATTTCTACTTCCCGAACAGGTACGATTCTATCCATGCGAATAAATGAGTTGATGTCGAACATGGTAGAAACCACTTGATTACCAGTCAATGATGTAAACTGTTAACAAGTGTGAGAGAGACCACCGGTGATGTCAATGGTTCTCAAAGTACCCAATACAATCCATGAGATGTGAATGAATGAGTTGATGTCGAACATTTCACGGAATCCTTCGATCGAAAGTCAATGATGTAAACCGTCGTCAAAGGCGAGAAACCTGCCATTGATGCATGCAGATTTCAAGGTACTGACGATTCCTAGGTCCTCTTTCTAGATAATGTGCTGATGTCGATAGAAAGTGACCCGTTGCAGGCAAGCCCACAACACGAAATCATAGATCAAGTTGGAGAAATGTAGCTGTAAGGACTGACTCAAGGACAATCAAAATGGATGACGGGTATTTTGCAGATGAATGTTTATTGCAGAGACCTCTTGAACACATAACAACACGACAGATGGCTTGGTGACATTTGACCCAAAGTTAATACCCGACTAAAAACTTTCAATGTGGTTTGATCAACTGTGAGGCAAAGGATTTTCCAACCCAGGTGAATGCAAAGTGTTGTGTTCAAGAGTGGTAATAAGGCTTCTTCTGAGACAAAGGATAACAAATGGGCTCATTTTCTCTCTTTTCCCCCACCATTTCTGGCAAGTACCTCTTTATTTTTAACAAGCTTTAGGAGGATAACATATGCTTGATTATAAGCTCATCCTTCGGATGAGTCCAACTTAGTTTTGATTCGAACCCTAAGAAGGAGTGGTCCGTTCCTGTTTGTAATCGAACAGGTCCTTTACTGTGGAATTTTAACGAGTCTAGTATAGGAGAAACTCGGCGTTTTTCATTTTTAGAGAGTCTGAAAAAACTTAAGAAGACTCTAGGTTGAACTTTTTCATAAAGTTGTGTCTCCCAAGCCCGAAAAAGTGTAAAATAATACTTGAGAGAACCGCTTAGTCTTGCGACCAAGGAGTACTTTCATGATTAGTGCCTCTGACCTGAAAAGTAAAAAGCGATCAAGGACACGTCGTTTTATTTCCAGTATCGAGTTTGAAATGACAAAAACTCGGCAATCTTTTCCTGTTTTTACGGTCAAAAAAGAGCTATAAGGGGACCGTCTTTTAATTCCGTTTTAACGAGTGTAAAAGAAACGCTTGGCAATCTTTTCATGTTTTAGGAGTCAGAAAAGGGCTTAAAAGATGACTCTGATGTTTTGGTTCGTGAAAAATGATAATTTTCCCTGAAAGTCTTTTTGTCCTGCACAAAAACAACACATTACTCATACCTGTTTAAGATAGGCAAAAATACATTGAAAAATATCCTTCCATGGTGAAAAATAAACAAACTTAGCATTCATTTATCCAAAAAACCTATAAAAAGACCTTTTACCATGTTATTTTTACCATTTTACTGTTGAGGGAGAGAAAAGGGCTTTTGGCAAGAAACTTCCCGTGGACTTTGCGGAGAATCCGACCGTCGGAATCGAGCGCCGTCTCTTTCAGGTATTTCACAACATCCTCTTCTTTGTTTTCATCCATTTAGAATTTCATTTTAAGCCCTAGTTTGATTTTTTGGGGGCTTTGGGGTTTCAAGATCCGCTTTTCGGGGTACGCAGGTGCCCCATGGGCGACCTGCATACCCCGACATTTTTGTTAATGGGAAAATGGTAGGAGTACGCAGCCTACCTTCAGAACAGCTGCGTACCCACGCTCTGTTTTCTGAAAGCGGGGTGCGTACTCCGTGCAAAGTAAATTTAAAACCCCAAATCTCAAAACTAAACCATTAATTTTTGATTTAATGAATTCTAATGAATGTTTTCTGGTGTGTAGATTGCCCACCATGCTTGATTGGCGCTAAAGAGAACACGAAGATGTCAATTTGGCCGCAATAGATCATCAACCTTCCATTGATGCTTTGAAGGCATGCGGTCTCTACAAATACTGGGCCATACCTGGCATGAGGGCCCAGGTGCGATTCTTAGAATGGCTGGTTGAAAGGTGGAACGTTCAGGATCAATGCTTTTACATCGGAGGGCACCAGCTCGAGATAGATCCCTCAGACATATATTTTCTCACTGGTTTTCCTAATAGGGGCGAGCAACTGACTCTGTCCGGGACTAGGCCGGGTGGCCAATCCCTTGCTAGTCTCCGGCTAGAGTGGTACAATAATCAGCACCAGGAGAAGGGCATAGAAATCAAATACATATCCCTGCCTGAACTTATGGTAATTGCCTTTACAGTTACCAGACTCTGCGGCACAGCCGCCTTGCATATTGCCACCGGGTCCCAAATGCGGATGGCGATTGATTGCTACTGAGGCACCATTTTCAACTGGTGTGACGCTGTGTTGGCCAATATGAAATGCCAACTGACTAGGGCAAAGAACGGGAAATTAAAGACTTTTGGGTATGGGCCTCTAGTTGTGAGCTTTGCCCTAGAGAGAGTTCTGATGTTGATCCCACAGCATCTCACTGTTGCAGTTGGGCCTCATCGGGAACCAAAGTTGATGCGATGGGTTGCGGTGATGGCCCGGCATCCTGATGAGGGAGCGGGAGTTGTCCGATTTCCTGTGGGTTACTTTCACTGGTTGGAGGACCAGGGCTTTGCGATCCAGGATTTTCCTTATGTTGGAGTAGATTTTCGCGGTGATCTGGACATGGTTCTTCCACAGGGAGAACAATGGGACGACAGAGGTAGTTCATTTTTCACAAGTTTTTAAATTATTTACTTTTTTGTTTGTTTTTTATATCGTCTCAAAACTGACAGTGAAAATTTTCAAAATGCAGATGTAGGTCCACAGCGTCTGGCCAATCTCCGGCCATTCGAGAGAAGAGTACCAGTTGCACCAGCACCGGCCCCACAGGATGCGGCCGCAGAGACCTTAGCCGAGTTGGAATAGGACCTAGAGCGTCTCACGGCAGACATACCAGAGACGACTATAGACGATATTCCTATCCGACTTCAGCGCTATGTGGTCGCAGTCCCAGGACCTTTCAGGAGGTTCCTGTGTAGGGTAGCGCGGGCAGTGGTGTCGTATAGAGAGCACCACCAGTGATTGGCTAGTCACTTTTGTAGACACATGTGACATTTTGGTTTTTTGTACTTATCATTTTTGCCGATCATAAGGTGTTTTTCAACCTATGATCGAAGACGATGTATATTTTTTGACACACTCCTATCTATATATATCATTATTGCCGGCTTATCTTGTTCAACATGTATGATGAAATGTTTTTAAATTTATATGTATGATTATCGCAAATGTCTGTCTAACATTCGAGAAGCAATTGCATCTGCTAATGTATTTAATGACCTTGGAATATGTTGATATTTAATGTAATCAAATTCACGTTCCAAGAGGCGCACTCTCAAAAATAACCTTAATAACACTGGATTTCTAATGGCATATACTCTATTAAGCTGTAATACAACAAGTTCAGAATCTAACCTCGCTATCAAACTCCGAATCCCAAACAAAATAGATTCAGATAATAATTCAATCACTGCATTGTATTCTGCAATGTTGTTTGTTGTTTGACCGAGGCTCACCCCATGCATAGAAACTAACTCGTCAGAGGGCGAATAGATAACCCAAGCTGCGGAAGAGATATTCCGTGTAACGACAAGCACCATCAGCAAATCCAATGTACATTTGGAGAGGCGTCGACATCTGCAATATCAAGAGTAAAACCAAGATAAGCCAGAATAACGACTAAAACACACTCTCTAAGCTAAGCACACTGTCTATACTAACAAACACACCAACTAGAAAGAAAAAATAACCTAACTAAATCTCCATACCCATCATTTAAGCATAATACCTCTTTAGGTAAGGTCCATTTCTGGGCTTACCCAAAGAGTCCCCATCAAAATCTACTAGCTCATAGGCCCCTTTTGCTAGCTTTCGCTTGACAATGTAGGGCCCATTCCACATAGGAACGAATTTTCCAACACCTAATTTATCGTTAGCTTGATCATATAATAGCACTAGGTCTCCTTCCGAAAAATTACGAGGGGTCACGTTGCGATCATACTGAGCTTTCATCCTTTTTGCGTGAGTCTCGATTGCCAATGCAGCATCACGTCGAGTCTCATCTAATTTAGCTAAGTATAATAGACGCTTCTCCTCTTTGGAAGTAGCTGGAAGTAATTCGACAGCCATTTGAAGTGATGGGATTTCACATTCAATAGGCGGCACAGCTTCCAAACCATAAACTAGTTGGAAAGGAGTGAACCCGGTTGATGTTTTCACTGAGGTTCGGTACGCCCAAAGCGCTGAAAATAACATGTTGTGCCAATTCGACCGATGAATACCAATGATTCGTCGGATCATGATAACTAGAACTTTGTTGATGGACTCAACCAAACCATTTTCTTGGGGATAATAAGGAGTAGAACTATCATGACGTAAACCAAGCTGGCCTGTAAGTTCTGTCATCATAATGTTTCGAAAATGGCACCCATGATCAGTGATTATTGCTTGCGGGACACCAAACCTAGCAATAATGTGATTGAATACGAAAATCGCAGTTGTCTTGCCGTCTGCCTCGAATGTAGGCATCGCCTCGGCCCACTTAGTAAAATAATCAACCGCAAGGATGATATACGCATGCCCCCCGGCCGAGTGAGGGTTACATGTAATAAAATCGATACCCCATTTAGCAAAACGACCAATGGCAATTATAGGGTGGAGAGGAGCAGGTGGTGTGCGCATCTTGCGATCAAACACTTGACAGTTGTGGCATTTTCGGACCGCAATGATACAATCTTTAAACATAGACGGCTAGAAGTAGCCAGCACGCAACACCTTCTTGGCTGTGGCATACCCAGACATATGACCGCCACACGCTCCAGAATGACAGTCATTCATAACCCTTTCTACCTCTTCATGAGTTAAGCAACGACGAAAAACCAAGTCCGCCCCACGACGATAAAGAGTATCTCCAATAATTTTGTACTGTTGGGACTGGAATCGAATTTTTCAGCGTTCCGACTTTGAAAGTTCAGGCCGAAAAGATTGGGTTTGGAGATAGACAATTATATCCCCATACCACAGATCTAAAGTGCTGATGAGAAACAGAGATTCGTCCGCAATGGGTTCCTCTGCCACAGTTTCCGTGTCAGCACGCGGGAAGTCACACATCAACTCTGCAAAAACTAAAGATTTCTTAGACTTAGATTTTTCAAACTCCAAGTCGAACTCTTGCAGGATAACGACCCATTTAGAGTACTTTCCCCCTAGCAACTGTTTAGTCAAAATGTAAATCATAGGGTTGCAATCCGAAATGACTGTAGTTTTACGAAGAAGAATGTAGTGACGAAAACGTTGGACAGCTTGAACAGCTGCCAAGGACAATTTCTCCACATGTGAATATTTGAGCTCAGTGGGATTTAACGTCCTACTAGGATAATATATCACATGTTCTGTTTCAAATTCATCTTCCTATACTAAGACCATTCCAATGGTGGAATGAGCGGCGGCGAGGTACAAAAAGTAATCCTGGTTGTAGTTGGGAGGATGCAGGAACGGTGCATGGGTCAACACGTGCTTTAGCGCATCAAAAGATTTCTGAGCTATCTCATCCCAAGAGAATTGAGCATTTTGTTTCAACAATTGGATAAAACCCTTGGTAATCTTGGCGTAGTTAGGAATGAATCGGCGTAAAAAGTTTGCTTTCCCTTGCAAACTTTGGAGTTGGCGCAAACTCGAAGGAGGAGGCAATTTGATGATAGCTTCGACCTTCGAGGGATCGACGCGAATGCCGGCTTTTGAAACTACAAATCCCAGCAATCGTCCCACTTCTATGCAGAAGACACATTTGTGTGGGTTCAACCTTATACGATAATGCCTACACCTCATAAAAATTGCTCGTAAATGGACAAGGTGATCAGCTCGATGTAAGGAGTGAGCGGGCAAATCATCGAGATATGGTTGCACAATGTGCTTGATGTCATGAAATGCATAAGACATCGCCCTTTGAAAAGTGGCTCCGGCATTCTTAAGCCCAAAAGGTAATTTTCAATAAGCAAATGTCCCCCATGGACAAATGAAAGCCGTTTTTGGTTGATCGGCAGGTAGAATATTGATTTGGTTGTAACCGGAAAAACCGTCCATAAAGGAAAATATTTCACTGCCGGCACAATCATCAATTATTTGATTGATATAGGGCGTTGGATAGTTGTCCTTGGGACAAGCACGATTGATATCCCTATAGTCGATACATATTCTTATTGTTCCCTGTTTCTTGTTAACCGGAACATGTTGGCATCATGATGCATGTGTTGTACTTGATGGCAACCCTCTCATAGAATAATATCTCACTTATGTATAACTGGATGAATCTTCAGAAGAGATATCAGATGTGACTGATGGAGGACAACTCAAAGGAATCAGATGATAGTTCTAAGTGTGACAAGTTAGCTTTGCCATCAAGTCCAAAGGGGGAGATTGTTGGCATTATGAGATAAGTGTTGTCCTTGATGGCAAACCACACTGATGACAAATCATAGTGGAGAAGGTCAGCAGCAAGGAATTGATGATCAGACTATAAGAAGAAGAGAAAGTTCATACACGCAGGCTCATTAAGCCCAAGTCGCGTATACAAGCAGGTTCACTATATACCAAGTCGCGTATACGCAGGTTCTCTATATACCAAGTCGCGTGTACACGCAGGTTGGCTTCAGTAAAAGCGCGTGTATGTGGAAAACTTATCTTTGGTCCACGGCGGTTATTCCTTGGAAGTTGTGCCTATGGTTTTGGACCTTGGTGTCTCGGCGGACGTGTTGATCCCTAGTTTTGAAGTTGATGGTATTGGATTTCTATGGTTTTGGCTCTTGGTATTGAACAAGGCCTAAGGCTATATAAGGAGAAGGAAATCATTAGGCAAGGGTATCTGAAATGTCTTGAATATCTGATGAAGCATTAGATCCAGTATGCAGGGTTATGGGTTGATGATGCATTGCTTGATCTGAGCTAAGGAGAGATCTCATCGGTTGATGGAGAACAAGATCTAAGGAGAGATCGGGATCAAATGGTTTGAAATGCACTATTATGATATGGTTGATTATGTGTATTTCTAGATCTGCATACTGTCGCAATATTATGTTCTGGGTCTAACTGATGTCTGGTACAGCTGTAAGTTATGAGAAATTATTTTTAGATCTGTACGCGGGTTGTCTTTGGCAAAAGCGCGTATACACGCGGGTTTGATTCATCGAAGTAGCGTATACATTGTAAAGCTTGATATTTGAAGTTGCAGATGGGTCAGATGGTTATTACAGAGTTCTGTGTCTGCTCTGTGTTCTGGTGACTGTTGTTAACAGGGTTTCAGTGATTCAGAGTTTGATGATTGTTTTGAGCTTCAATGATAGTTATGGGTCCAGTATGAAAATTGGATGAAAAGTGGCCTTACAGATTATGTGTTGTGCTTCAGTATATCCAGTCTGAAAATTGATGAAACGTGGTACCTGGAGGTGAGAATATTGTAGGCAAGCACCTACGTACTAGTATCTAAGCTAGTACAAAAGCTAAAGGAGATCTTTGGAGCATTGTAGCAGGTAGCAGCCTGCGTACTAGTAAATGGATCGGCTAGTACAAGAGCAAAGGGGGTTGTAGCTCCCGTACTGGTATAAGACTGCACCAGTACAAATATTGTAAAAGGATTTTCTTATTAAGAAGAAGATTGAGATGACTTGCAGCAGGTGGTTTTCACCCACATTGGGTTTCCACCTTATATCTTTGTGTTCATGTGTGTGGCTCTTGTGTGATGTTCTGTTCTGTTATTCTGCACCTGTTTACTGTTAATATGCTTAATAATGATCTGATGCATTTACTGAAGATTAAGCTAACTGAATTATAAGATCTCTGGATATACGCGAGTTTCATTAGATACAGTAGCGTGTACACGCGGGTTCACTTAATTGAAGTAGCGTATATGTTTCTGAGTATGAAATTGAAAAGTTTGATTGATCTGATAATACTGATTCACCCCCCCGCTCTCAGTATTATTTCCAACAATTGGTATCAGAGCAGGTCCTTTGGTAGAAGCTTGATCGCTTGAAGGAGATCCGTGGAACAATGGGAAAGAAGCTTAAGAAGAAAGCTCATAAGAAGAAGAAGACATCTCAGAAGATCTATGACAGTGGGAGAGTCGATTGGGGATTAGGTATAAGAAGTTCTTTAGATTCAGAATCAGATTCAGAATCATTATCAGGTATGAATGTGTTATCCTCTGATGTTCCTGCTATATTTCCCTGTGAAAGTGATGGAAGTGATAGTGACACTACTAAACATGCTTTTATGGGTGAGAAAGAAAAGTATCAAATAGAGGCAGTATTTAGAAGGCTTACAGACAAAGTTAAAGATCAACAAGATCTATTGAACAAAAGGGAATGTGCTTTCAAAGAAGAAGTTACCAAACTAAAGGCCCAACTAGAAGAAGGAAACAAGGTGAGAAAGCTTCTCAAGAACAAGGAAGACCAATGTCAAAAATTGCAGCATGAAGTGACATCATTAAGAAAAGAAGTCAACGAAAGAAGCACAACCATCAAGAAACTCAAAGATAGATCCAGCTACTATGAAAATCTTGAAGCTACAATCCTCTCACTAAAAGGAGATCTTGAAGAATCAAAGAAGCAGAATACAGATCTACTCCAAGCTATTGCAAAACAAGAAAACGAAGCCACTAGCTTAAAATCTCAACTAGAATGTGCCTTCCGAGTTCGTCAAATGCAGCAGGATCTGAATGAAGAACAAGAAAAGGAGATTCTCAGACTAAGGCATCAGTTGGAAGAAGGAAGGAAATATGGAGAAGACATGAAGAAGCAATGTCTAGAAAAGGAGGAACAACTTCAAGTTGAGGTAAATATCTTGAAAGGTAAAATAGAAGAAAAGGATAAGCTTTTACGACTTCAAGATAGTTCTAAAGTCTTGGATGATATTCTTAGTAGTCAAAGGTCTCCTGCTATCAAGACTGGTCTTGGTTTTCATGAATCTGTTGAAGGTGAATCTAGTTCACAAGGTGAGGCAAGGAACTCTAAAATGATCAACAAGGAGATGAAAGGTCAACCCCATCAACAATCAAGGAAAGAGACTCCTCAAAGAAAATCTTTTAATCCTCCTATGAATAATGTTGAATGTTATGTATGTCATAATCTTGGACATGTTGCAGCTAGATGTAGAAGAAGAAGGGTTCAAGACCATCATGCAGAAAGATCATCACACTCAAGGTACTTTAATGGATATTGCTTTGCTTGCAATATGTTTGGTCACAAAGCTGCTGATTTCTACAGGAGGAACATGAAACATGTTAGATGTTTTGCATGTAACAAGCTTGGACATATAGCAAAGGAATGCAGGAACAAAGGATGGACATCACACCAAAAGAAGAAAACCTCATCACACTTGAAGATATGGAGGAAGAAGGAAGTACAGTCAGCACAATGGACTGAGACACAGCACAACACAGACATATCAGACTCAGGGGGAGCTGCAAGTGTAAAACATCAGTGTTCTGAATCTAATACGCAAGTTCCTTAAAGGGAAGTCGCATACATACGCGAGTTAGACACTGCAAAGTCGCGTATATGTCAGTCCGAAGAAAAGCAGTGGGGCCAGGATCAGAAAAGGATCTGATATGATTCAGTCTATTATTTTCTCTATTGGTTACAGTCTGCTGAGGATCTGTGGAAATGTTTTGTTACTTGTATGATGTCTAGAAGTGTTTTGATCCTAACTTGAGGATGATGATGTTTTGATGCTTATTGCTGATATATGCATGATCAGATCTAACAGATCGCACTGGTTGAGGGGGAGCATATTCCTTTAGTAATTCATTGTTGATAATCCTTGGTGATGATTCTCATATGGCTAAATGATATATCTTGCTGTGAGTTCTCATATGATTCTTGAAGTTACATAGAAGATGTTCAGATCAGATTTATGGTTGATTGATGATGCATATATGGTGCTTACATGGTGATCTTCTTAAGGACAAGGAGAAGTACAAAGCTTGAATACACATCTTCCTCACTTGATGATGAGTCTCTTATATACTGTTGTTGTCATATGCATGAAGATCATACAGTTATGATTGTTGCTGATGATGATATCAAGAAGCTTTGTCAAAAGAATTTGAGCTCAAGATGCATAGTGCTGATACATGGATGACTCCTCAAAGTCACTTTGTTGAAGACATGATGATGAGTTCGTGTCCATATGATGATAGGTTCATACTTACATATGTTGGTTGATGTTCCCAAGTAATGATACTTGGATCATGTAGATCTTGACGTTGATGAAATGGCTATGGTGGTTTCACATGTAATGTGAATGATTTCATGATGATGTTTAAAAGGAGGAGTTGACATCTATGTTCAGACATACCTTGCTGCAGGACATTTACAGGTTTCTGATATGAAAATAGCTGTACGCGAGTTTCATAAGGCCTATCCGCGTATATACGCTTGTTTATGTGGATGCAGACGCGTATATGGAGTTTTGAAGGAAATCAGCAGGGACAGATGTTGGTTGCAGAAAGTCTGATATAGGTCTGACAGAGATCATCTGGCACAGGTTCAGGGGGAGCAGATAATCTTCCAATGATGCATTGTTGGCATTATCTTAAAGCTTTTGGTTCTAGTTCACATTTGGTGTTGATTTCAGGAGGAACAAAGGCGAAAGGAGAACAGAAGGATCTCTTGGTTGTTGATCTGAATGGTGATTATCAAATGCTGCTGGTGACTTTCATAAGTCTTGGTCTAGTTCTTTTGTCTCTATGTCATATATCTCTCTTGTGGTATCTCTTTCATGGTGTCAAGGTCATGTAACGGCCTATTTTGGTTTCCCCACTATGCCTGGGATGATTGATGCAATGTGATTGGTTGTCATATGTAAACTTTTGATGTATTCCCACTTGGTTGGGTGGATGAGTCAATTTTTGTATATCCTCACTTAGTTGAGAGATAGATGAATGTATGAGTCTTTGGTGATAGGAAGGTCTTTTATGATGTATAGAGTCATGTTCTTCTTGAAGAACATCTTTTGCAGATCTTGCCTATAGTCAGGAAGAGCATGAACAACACACTTCAGCAGTACAGAGACTCGGCATGTTCTCAGGAGGAGCATTGACAGATTGGTACACTTTGGCATATACAAAGGGGGAGATCATTCAGATATTTTAACAGATACTCAGGGGGAGTATGGACAGCGAAATGTTCAGCAAAAGAAGAGAACATCTTGGTCCACCCTTTGCCCTTGATGTCAAAGGGGGAGAGTGATTTTGTGTTGTTGCCATCAAGTCCAAAGGGGGAGATTGTTGGCATCATGATGCATGTGTTGTACTTGATGGCAACCCTCTCATAGAATAATATCTCACTTATGTATAACTGGATGAATCTTCAGAAGAGATATCAGATGTGACTGATGGAGGACAACTCAAAGGAATCAGATGATAGTTCTAAGTGTGACAAGTTAGCTTTGCCATCAAGTCCAAAGGGGGAGATTGTTGGCATTATGAGATAAGTGTTGTCCTTGATGGCAAACCACACTGATGACAAATCATAGTGGAGAAGGTCAGCAACAAGGAATTGATGATCAGACTATAAGAAGAAGAGAAAGTTCATACACGCAGGCTCATTAAGCCCAAGTCGCGTATACAAGCAGGTTCACTATATACCAAGTCGCGTATACGCAGGTTCTCTATATACCAAGTCGCGTGTACACGCAGGTTGGCTTCAGTAAAAGCGCGTGTATGTGGAAAACTTATCTTTGGTCCACGGCGGTTATTCCTTGGAAGTTGTGCCTATGGTTTTGGACCTTGGTGTCTCGGCGGACGTGTTGATCCCTAGTTTTGAAGTTGATGGTATTGGATTTCTATGGTTTTGGCTCTTGGTATTGAACAAGGCCTAAGGCTATATAAGGAGAAGGAAATCATTAGGCAAGGGTATCTGAAATGTCTTGAATATCTGATGAAGCATTAGATCCAGTATGCAGGGTTATGGGTTGATGATGCATTGCTTGATCTGAGCTAAGGAGAGATCTCATCGGTTGATGGAGAACAAGATCTAAGGAGAGATCGGGATCAAATGGTTTGAAATGCACTATTATGATATGGTTGATTATGTGTATTTCTAGATCTGCATACTGTCGCAATATTATGTTCTGGGTCTAACTGATGTCTGGTACAGCTGCAAGTTATGAGAAATTATTTTTAGATCTGTACGCGGGTTGTCTTTGGCAAAAGCGCGTATACACGCGGGTTTGATTCATCGAAGTAGCGTATACATTGTAAAGCTTGATATTTGAAGTTGCAGATGGGTCAGATGGTTATTACAGAGTTCTGTGTCTGCTCTGTGTTCTGGTGACTGTTGTTAACAGGGTTTCAGTGATTCAGAGTTTGATGATTGTTTTGAGCTTCAATGATAGTTATGGGTCCAGTATGAAAATTGGATGAAAAGTGGCCTTACAGATTATGTGTTGTGCTTTAGTATATCCAGTCTGAAAATTGATGAAACGTGGTACCTGGAGGTGAGAAGATTGTAGGCAAGCACCTACGTACTAGTATCTAAGCTAGTACAAAAGCTAAAGGAGATCTTTGGAGCATTGTAGCAGGTAGCAGCCTGCGTACTAGTAAATGGATCGGCTAGTACAAGAGCAAAGGTGGTTGTAGCTCCCGTACTGGTATAAGACTGCACCAGTACAAATATTGTAAAAGGATTTTCTTATTAAGAAGAAGATTGAGATGACTTGCAGCAGGTGGTTTTCACCCACATTGGGTTTCCACCTTATATCTTTGTGTTCATGTGTGTGGCTCTTGTGTGATGTTCTGTTCTGTTATTCTGCACCTGTTTACTATTAATATGCTTAATAATGATCTGATGCATTTACTGAAGATTAAGCTAACTGAATTATAAGATCTCTGGATATACGCGAGTTTCATTAGATACAGTAGCGTGTACATGCAGGTTCACTTAATTGAAGTAGCGTATATGTTTCTGAGTATGAAATTGAAAAGTTTGATTGATCTGATAATACTGATTCATTCACCCCCCCCCCTCTCAGTATTATTTCCAACAGAACAATATTTGATACCCAATCCGTTAACGGGATCGGATAAATGAAACCTGCTTTCAACAGCTTCTCAACTTCTGCTTTAATCGCAGCCGCTTTTCGTGGGTGAATCTGACGCAGACGTTGCCGGACAGGTTTAGCGTCCGGGTAAGTCTTGATTTCATGGACAACAATGGCGGGATCAATTCCTGGCATTTCCTGGCATTTCCTCATAGGACCAGGCAAACACGTCGCGGAATTATTGAAATAGGGGCTTGTATGTTTGAATTTCGTCATCTGAACACGAGGCACCTATATGAATGTGTTCAACAATTCCGGGCTTTACTGATGTTCTGGAAAGCCATCTGATGAGGGAGACGTGGTGTACTATTTTCTAGATCAAAGATTATCAGGTTCGGGTCCTGAACATCAACAGCTCCTATAGACGATAAAAGTAATTTTCGCTGTGCTGGGCATGATTGCAGCACTTCTAAAGCTGACATTGCTGAGGGTGAAACAACTAAATCCTCAACAATGTTGTAATTCTGGGCCGCTCTCGCATGTGGATTGAAAGAAGACCTTCGAAGTACACCCTTGGCAGGAGGTTTTATTATTAAGTCAGGGTTAGGTTTCTCGATCTGTAGTGGATCGGAACCGGGAGCTGAGGTTGATGGATTTGAATGAGAAGATTCTGCTTCTTTCGATCCATCAACAGGACTTTTACTACCATAATCATGTGATCGAGTCATAATCCTTACATGAGACATCATCAATATGGGTTCTTCAGTGGCACTCGAGGAAGAACCTATCATCTTACTCTCCTGCTTTGGAAATGGATCTTTCAAAATAGCAGGAGTTGAGGAACCTTTGACGATTTTCACAACCTCGGCCCGATGGGGGCAATCTCTTGTAAAATGATCCTCTTCACAAATAAGACAATGATATCAAGGTTTGCGCTTTTCGTCATTGGTTTCCGACTTTTCTGTTTTCTCCTTTGGAGTCTTGTCTGCTTTACCCTTCTTCTTACCCTTCTTCTTCCCACCGTTTTTTGATTTAACCGTAGATGACTCTACAGCGTGAATATCAGCAGAAATTTCAGGAGAAGACTCTCCTGTTGGGGAATCTGGTAAGGTTATAATGGGCGAAGAATTCTTTGAAGATGTCTTCTTGCTTTTAGTATTTACCGTACCAATCATGCCATCAGCAGCATGAGATCCCGAAGGAGCAGCAGCGATTTGATTTGACTTTGGAAGGTCTGGGATATTTTCATGTAACGTACCTGACTGAGTGTAAACTAAGTCAAGGTACTGCGCTTGAGCAATTACTTGCTCCTCAGTAACTACTCCGGCCTTAGCTACGTCTTCAGTAATATTCGGTAATAATGATTTAACAAACCATTCAGCTAAGATTTGGTCCGGGATAAAAACTTTCACTAATCGCCGTCGACGTCTCCATTCATTTATATGATTGGAAATATAAGTGGACGTCGACTGTTTTAATGAAGTTAGTAGCTCCGTGCCATTATCATATCTGACCGGCAACTGAAAATGAGTTAGGAACGAGGTAGCTAACTAACTAAAATTGTAAAAAGAGGCCCGTGGTAACTCAATGTACCACTTGGCCGCGAGACCAATGATCGTACGCTGGAAAAGACGTAAGCGGATCGAATCATCCGAGATGGAATTTGAAGCACACCAGAGGTGGTAAGTCATCACATGATTGGATGGATCCTCTCCAGACTTACCTTCGAACTTGGGTATATCACTGGGCAACTTATTTGGCATTGGCAGCCAAAACGGAAGATAATTTATTGGATCATTCATTAGGCGCGACAAGTCTGGTAAATCCAAAGTTGCGATAAATGGTAATTGCCGATTAGGATCCCTAAAACTCTGGGTCACAAGACCAGTCCCAGGAGGAGGATATCCTAGATAACTTGGAATAGGTATCGCATTCGGGATATTGTATTCTCCTGGAAAACCAGGATTAACCGGACCATACTGGGGTTGTTGAGGTTGTTGATAAGTGTACCCAGGATACGGTTGATACTGGTAAACCGGTTGTTGGACAGCAGGCCCGTATTGGTACTATCCCTGGTACGGTTGATAAGCGAATTGTGGTTGACTAGTGACAACCGTACTTAAACCAGGTTGTCCTACAGGCATCTGAACCGTAGTTTGAATCATAGATCCAAACAATGGTAAAGATGTCTGAGGAGTAGTTGCAGAGACAGTAGAAACCGGAGCTGTCGATACTCCAGAAGTAAGTGTGGTGGAAGAAGCAGATGTTGCGGTAGTTGCAGCAGTCGTTTGAGATGGAGTACTAGGTGCAATTGGCGACTGAGTAACTACCGAAGGTAGAGAAGTTTGAACATTAGACTAGACTGGTTGCTGGGATGGACTAGCAACTAAGGGTTGTCCAGCTTGAGATGACAACTGTACACTTGGCTGCAATACCTGTTGAACTTGCGATGGATCCCACATTATGTTCATTCCAGGGTATTGACCCATGACAGGTTGAGGATATTCAGATCCATAACCGGATTGAGGGTAGGATTGATAACTGAAAGGCACAGTTCCCGTACCTTGAACATATGATTGACCTTGAGGTGGTTGATAACCTTGACTCGAGTATTGACCTTGAGGTTGATAACCTTGACTCGAGTATTGACCTTGAGGTTGATAACCTTGAGGTAAATACTGATACTGGGGTTGACCTTGACCTTGAGGTTGATACCCTTGAGGTAAATACTGATACTGAGGTTCACCCTGGGGTACATATTGAGGCTGGGGTTGACCTTGAGGAATGTATTGTACTATGGGTACATACTGTCCTTGAGGTTGCCCCCCAGACGCAACTTGTGTACCCTGAGGTTGCCCCCCAGGCGTTAATTGAGGCTGCCCCCCAGGCGGTAATTGGCCACCTTGAGGTTGAGAACCGGGAACTGAACCTGGCATCATGTAAATGTCCCCTACACCCAACGATTTATTACTATTGTTTCCAGCTAATAACCCATGTTCAATGGGTTGAGGAGATGCTCCCGCAAAAGTACCAGAAAGTGACTGATACCCGGAGGGAACAGAAGGACCGCCGTACAAGAAAGATTCAGGAGATTGAGTGAACACGGACGACTGACCAGACATATTTACAGGAGTATAAATACCTCCAGGTGGAAAAGGAGTACGAGGTGGAGAAAAACTTATCCCTGAGTTGTCTAAATAATTGGTTAATGAAAGGTACCAAGTAGTACTTCTAGGAGGACTGTAAAAGATGGATTCACGCTCCCTTAGATCAATAGTAGGTTGATCTTCAAGGATAGAAACGCCAAATTATTCCTCTGGAGCAAGTTCTTCAATAGCTATCAAACCAGTAGGAAGATTTTCGGTGATGACTCTTTCTACCCTAGGTGAATCAGGTGCACTAGAAGTTGGAGTAACAGGTTCAGATATTTCAGGTTCTTCGCCTATATCACTAGTAGATGAAAAACTACCAGCAAGCTCGGAAACTGCAACTGCTTCGCGATTATAACCTATTTCTAGACCTTGGTAATCTGGATGGACTACCAACGACGATTCTCCTTCTTCAGGTGAACCTACTTTACTGCCACTAGGAGTTACAAGGACCTTCAAACCTTCGTAATGACTCGAGACCTCTTCAGGAGGTTCGCCCCGCAATCTACGGGACTTCCTCAACAAATCGGCCACGGTAACAATCTTAGGGGACTTGCCCCGAAGTCTACGGGACTGTCTCAGTAATTCAGCCACAGTTAAAAACTTTTAACTACTGCACACGCAAACAAAGTAAAATCTCAAAGCAAACCACCTAAAGTCTCTAAAGAACCAAACAAATTTGAATCACATGCCTAAAGAATCTAGGGCGTCAAACCATACACAAACAGTAGCCTTCCGGACCGAAAACACTAGTTGGAGATGAAACCCAACATCGCCGAATTCAGTACAGAAGTGGTGGGCGGAACAGTTACCCCGGCAACCTGCTTAATGAATAGACCGGCACAAGTTCCTCCACTTTAACCGTCTCGAGTGAAGTGAACCCCCCGGAAAATCCAAGTGAGTCTAGCCGACGTCTGCTCCAGGTACAGTGGGATCTTCCCTCCACCATCACCTTGGTAGAATCCTAAAAATAATGGTCACTAAGGCTACCAACAGCAACAAATGCACCTGGGGGAACAGTCTATGACCCGATAGCACGCAAGGGCAGAGTAACAAGCTCAATCCCCTTACCGACTCCTTGACAATAATCCAAGGTTTACCCACAAGTGACCCCAGGCTCCTCGACAATAATCCGAGGTTTACCATTTGTAGTACGTGCGTATCTGGCGTCTTTCCCAATGAAGGAGGATTGATCCCCTCACTGGTTCAGACACAGTCTCGTGCTTCTCCTTTAAGAGGAGCTTTCCCAGAGTACAAATGAAACAGTTAGATTTATCCTACCACAAGATGAGCTACTTGTTTGGTTTTGCTGTCTTGGAGAGTTAATTACTCTCCTACTCCAAGACACTAGCCTGATCTATATTGGTGTTTCAGAGCCCTAGTAAATAAAAAGTTACTAAGTTGATTTTACTTTAAGCGTTAATTTTATGGCTTTTCTTTAAGACAAAAGGTAGTGGAGATGAAACTGATGGTGTGTAGACTCGACCGAAATCCACTAAAAAGATGCACTTAGGATGATTTATACTAATTTTTCCTTTTTCAATGAATTCCCTAGCTAAGAGAGTTGGAGAATTCAAACTTGATATAAAGACAACTTTCTTGGCAATGAAAATCAAAGAAACAAACTCTTTATCTTTTCAAAACACTCAACACATGACCACTAATCACTTCACGAAAATTCCTTTTTCTTTCAAAGAATCAAATGCTACGAAAGCAAACTTTCCTTCAAAAGATATTTTTTATATTTTTTCCTAATTAATAAAGCATGTAAAACTTACTTTAACAAAAATCAAAGTTAAAAAAGCTATGGCAATCAAATCAACTCAATTTCACTCAAAAGCAAATCTAAGAGAAAAGCACCTAAAAGTAAATCTAACGAGGCAAAAGCCTACTAAAGATGATTCCTGGATGTTTTACTCAGTCAAAATGTAACTAAGGACTAGTTAATGCAGAACCAAAAACCAGTCAAAAACAAAAATCAAAATCTTTTGTTCTTTTTCTCAAGAATAAAATTCAAAGTTCAAACAACAAACTTTTTCGAGATTCGCAAAGAGAAGACGCAAAGGTAGGTCTCTCACAAGGGTGAATTCTATGACAGGCCCGACTCCTAAGAGGATTGAACAAAACCAGGGAGATCCAAAGTTTGACAACCTCTAACGCCAAAGTCACTACAGGACCAGTTAAAAATCAAACCCTAAGGCAAAACCTCTATGAATTTCACTAAAACTCTCGACACTGACGAAACAAGCTTAGGTGAAGATTTATGGCAGAAGACCAATGGATATGGGCAGAAAAAACAAGTTAAAACTAAAATATAAAAGGAAAAAAGAAGAAAATTGAAATTTTCTTAATTTTGACAGGGTACGTAGGCGACCTGTTTGCACAGGTGCGGGTACGCTCTGTGCACAAAGCTACAATGCGTACAGGTACGCACTGTGCTCAACTCAGAGGCTGCATACTTCTAGCAAAACTAAGAAAAGCTAAAATCTAATTTAACCCTAAGCTACCCCACCCAAAAACACAGTCAGACAGCCAAAAACCAGAAAAAAAACGACTTTTCTCAGATCAAAATTTCATACAAAGGAAAAAACATTCACATCAATGGATTCCCCAGCGGAGTCGCCATTTTGTCATGCGGAAAGAGTCGATAGTGCGGACACAACCGACCTCCCTAGAAGCAAAAGCTTTCTAGTGACAAACAAGACAAATAAACACTACCTTTCTCTAAACATGCATTGAGAATACAAGTAATCAGGTGATTTTAACATACCTTTAGTCCAACGCTTTGTAGTAGTCCAGCCTCACCGATCCAGATGAGCTCCTCCTTCTCTTTGAAACCTGCATTCACTAACAAGCCAAAAGATTAAATAGCACCTGATAAACTCATAAAACAATACATATCCATCATACAGACCAAGGGGTATATGAAACAAATCATGAATAACAATCTGTTGAGAAAAATGAGTTCATTTGTATTAAGAGGAAACAAAAGGAACAACAACTTGAGCCTTGGTGTTGTGCAAGTCCCTCCTAGGGTCCAGCAAGAGTTTTCCTTTACTTTGATCAGCTCACCCACTCTCAAATAAGGCTAGGAAAGGATGGGAATCTCTCCTCTCAAGCTTTACAAGGGAGTCCTAATTCCAGCAGCATCTACCCTTAGGAATGTTCAGCTTTCAACCTCCCCTCCCTCTGGCCCAATGCCTGTATTTATAGTGCTCTAGAGGAAGTTATTAAGGTCCACCATCAATGGGATAAGCCCCTCTTTGGATGGGATAGCTCCCCTCTTGATGGGATAAGTTCCTCTTTGGTAGGGATACATAAACCATCTGGAGGCGCTTCATACACGTCAAACAAGCTTCTAGAATGCTCTAGAAATGACCACAAGTAACTTTTTTGGAGTGAAACTTGCGCCTTTTGACCTTTACAAGAGTACGCACCCATTGCTTTACAGACAGAGCATACAAGTACGCAGGTATTGTGAACTTGGGGTGCGTACACGCAGGTAAGGCTAATAGAAACTGCGTACCCAGAGATATATAGATTTTTAATGACTTTCTCTCTTTCTTGGAGTCTGACATGGAGAGCAGAGGTATGAGGCTTGCCAAGGAGGATAGTATGACAGTTGATGGAGCCATACTAACTGTAAATAGTCATGGTGACAAATTTTAGTGTAACAACCTCTCTCCATCTTAAATGTTAAATTACTTGGATATTAGGCAAGGTATGGTGCTTACAGGGATATAGATTTTAAATGTATTTTGGTAGGGGACAAGATAGATCCATTCGACAATAGGGTCATATAGGTTGATTCTTTTCCAGTGATAGGTTGAAGAGAAAGAGGGATCTTCTACAGGGGCAAGGTTGGTAGTATTTTTGGAGTTTTTTAGTCAAATTCATTGTAGAAAGGTAAGTAGAAGATAGGAGGAAAATGGCATAGAAAACATCAAACAATAGGATGAATTCTAAATGTCATTCAAGTGGAAAACGTAAATGTTTAACAAACTGAAACATATCATTTTTTGAAGCGAATTCTGAGACAAAAATTTGTTCAACTAAACAAGAAGATACATTTCAAAGCACGATTGATAACAAAAGATAACTTACAAAACCAAGAAGCACATCTCCAAAGAAGCTAACAAAAGAATCCTTGTAAATTTCAGCATATATCTTTTTATTCACCGAAAAACCAACAAAATACAATACACATAGTGTTCTTTCTTCTCAAACCCAACCCACCCTTTGTTTCATTAAAATTACAAGACAAATATAAAAAAACAAATCAGTTCACACCTCTAGGAACTGAATTCCATAATAGGATTTTTGTTTCTACCTAATGCAGTGAAAATAGAACTTCTTTTTCAAAAACATAAGAATTGTTTGAACAAAGCCTTCTAAAATAAATTTACATTAATTTCAAAGCCTAAATCAAGCTCCAAGGCCCTTATATGCCTCATAATATTAACCAAGAACATAAAAACAAATTACATATCTTTTCAACATAAAATTCTCAGTCAAAAGGTTGACTATTTGAAAGCGCAGTGTCGACACTACGCAACCTCCTAGTTTGGAAAAAACGCAACATAGAGGTGCAACGGTTGATATTTTTCAAATATATCCTAAATGGTGAGCCAGATTCTGTTCATTTTTTGACAAAATGTTAATATCATTATAGCTCTTCTCCACAAAAATTTGGGCTAAATCTGCCTCACAGTTTTCAAGAAAATCCAAAAATGGTTGTAGATGATAGTGGCATGCAGTTTCTCGAAAACCATAAAGAATTCTAACCTAAAATTAAGTGGTTTTATTCATCTCACCCCCATGCATCTCCTATAAATATCTCATGGAAAATGGGTACAGGCTTTAAGATATATGGTGAAAATATGTTGATTGTGTGAAAGCGCAACACATTCATTGTGCTTCTCCAAACGCACAACTCTCTAAGTTTATACTAAAGACGACTATCCTTTTAATTCTTGAAAGCACTAGGATGGTGTGAAATAGTCCATACAACATTGTAAACCCATGAGAAACCTTCTAGGCCAAACACAAACCTTGAAACTTCAAAATCTCTTCTTGCAGCAAAAGCGCAACACATGTCTATGAGTGTAGCACTTCCCCTGTCTCATTTGCGTAACGAACCTTAAGAGATTATCAAATACCTTTCATTGGAAAAATGGATGAATTTTTGGTGCTTTTGTAAGTTAACCAATAATTTGAACTCCCAATATGGCTAAATTCATATTTCAAAAATGATGATGGCAATCTTTGAACCTCAATCATAAAACACAACAACTATTAGAATCGCAACGTTATCCTCCTAACCGTTGTACCAATATGATATCATGGAAAGTTTTGATTTGATATTCTAACTGACTCAAGTGACCCTAAATATTTGTCAATGATGGTAAGACATGACACCAAGACCTTTACTCATGATCTTTTGGTGAAACATGGCCCTAGACTCTTTTAACTCAACCTCTTAAGATATCAATGACTATTTCATGATCCTTCACACTTCTTGAGATAATTACATTTAATAATGAAAATGTATTCTATAATTAGACAAAAAAATTGATCTCTAGAAGATCAAAGCCTAACCCTTTACACATTTTCTAAATAATTGGAAAGACAAAACTTGCTTTCTGACTACTATGACTATAGGATACTAACATTGGCTCCATTGGTAATGGCATCCTCCTTGTGAGGTTCCAAGAACACCGTAGACCATGTCCCTGACCATTTGGGTAAACCGAACCTCAATTTCACAAAGTTGTACCTGTTTTTGTTCGGAAACCTTCTCTATCTAGTAACTAAAGCCAATTCAATACTGCACATGAACTTGAACTGAAAATAATTGCACTGCAAATCCATACTGAAACTGCAAGCTCAAAGTTGAAGATTGAATTAGAAAAGAATATTGAAATACTGAAAACAAAATGCTAATACTGATTGCACATTTTTTACTCAAACCTACTTACTAAATCAAAACATGGGATGCTCATTCATGTAAATTCAAACATCCAATGTACCCATGAAAGAAGATGGCCACTCACTTGAATTCTGCTCACACTTTCCTTGAGCATGTAGAAAAAATAAGAGAATGGAAACTCAAATTGTAACTGAGACTGATATTCTTGGTACAAGAATTTTGTAAAATCTACCTTCATTGATGACTATGAAAAACTAGAAAGAGGATCTTGAAAATCATGAATGATTACCTTTTCTTTATGATGAACAAAAAGAAGGGAGAAACCTTCCAGTATAATGATTAATTGTTCTTCTCCATTAGAATTCTCATTTTCTAATCCTTGAAAGGATTTTCCTGCATTCTCACTCCTTTTATTATGAAACCCAAAATCATTGGAAAAATAAAAGATAATGATTTGTTTGATACAATCTTTGTTCATATTATCCACAAGTAAATTCTTTGAATACTCATGAAAAACTTTAATCGAACAACTATATCTCGTATGTTTATTTCCTCATTCAAGTCATTAGGGATATCAATTTTCTTTTTCAAAATCTCAAAACTTATCACTTCAAAGAATTTATAATCTTGAATAATATATTCATTTTCAAAGGGATTTAAAACAACCCTTTCTTCCTCATTATTTCTCCCAAGTTCTAAACCAAAGTTGTCATGAGTGGGCATGAGCTCTTTATTTAAAGTAAATTTAATGTTTTTCTGTTAGGTCCCTATATTACTAGTGTAACCCCTTATTGTTATTAGTACAACCCCCTTATTATATTTGTGTGCCCATATAGTCCCCATATTGTTATTATTGTGCCCTTACATTATTATTGTTAGGTCGGCTCTAATTATACTATGACCCCTTAGACTCCTATATATAGAAAGGAAGTCTTTTCATTTATATCATCCAATAATTGTTCATTTGTGTAATGTAAAGGAGGTTGCCTCCCCCCCCCAAAGAGGCTTTTTTTCTAAGGCATTGATCTATCTTTTCTATCTTTTTGTGAGCTGGTTTCATAACATTTGGTATCAAAGCTTTGGATTCTAGGGTTTCGTCGCTCCAAACCAGTCATCGTGGTATTTTAGCTATAATTTTTTTTCCTGTGACATTTCAGAAGCTAAAAAATAAACCATTTGAGACGAAATCTCGCTCAAAGATATAGTCTGTCGTCATAACTTTTGTTATGAGCATCAAATTGAAATTTCGTAAGACGTTGTAGAAATATGACAGATTGTATCTTGTTTGGGTATAATCTGAAGAACCTAAGGTTGCAACAGTGGCATGTGGCATGTCGTACAATTTCACTCTACTGAACTAGTCTATAATTAGGTCATTGCGGGAGATTGGGAATAAATCTTTCTTCGGGAATCCAATTGCAATCAGACTTACGGGGTTAGAAAGAGGACTCAGAGGGCTATTACAGGCCGAAATTTCAGAACTTAAAGATCCGAAATTACAGAGTTATAGTCATTTCAAGATCGAGCTCCTAAAATCAAGAAAAAGCAAGATGAGGAAGTTTGATGGCAAGGATCTGGTAAATTGGATACTACATATGGAGAAATATTTTGATCTACATGGTGTACCATTGTTACAAAAGTTACGTATTTCATCTAATTATTTAGAACCGAATCAATTTTTATGGTATAAAGGGCTTTTTTCTCGTAAAGCACTTGTCACGTGGTCAATTTTCACGGAGGAAATGATAGCACATTATGAGGATACAAAGAGTAACATTGTCTTTATCCAATTGATAAATATCAAACAAAAGGGTTCAATGGCAGGGCACATTGAGGACTTTCAAAAATTGAATATAAGGGTAAACGATACTCCAGAGAAGCAATGGATTGATGTCTTGATAGGGACTTTAAAGGGTAACATTCAATGAGGTTCGTCTTTGGGAACCTAATTCATTGGAGAAGGCATTCAGCTTGGCAAGAAAAATTGAAAGCGTAATTATGGAAACAAGGAATCCCACCACTCACGACTATAATTATGGAAGTGTTTTTTCTCCCAACCTTCCACAACCTACAAGGTTTACATGACAACAATTGGAAGAAAAAAGAGAAAAAGGGCTTTTTTACAATTGTGATAGAAAATATACTAAAGGTCATAAGTGTGCCAAGAAGAAATTATTTTACATAGATTATGAAGAGGAGGAAGAAAAGGATCAAGAAACATAAAAAGAAGAGGATATACACCAGGAAACAACCCCAGAGAAAGAATAAATGAATCTAACCATGTCTTGTAAAGCATTGGCAAGAATTACCACTCCTCAAAATCTCAAGATAGAAAGACATATCAAGAAGAGAAAGGTTTAAGAAGTGAAAGATCACATCGAGAAAGAAGAAATGAATCTGAGCATATCTTGTAATGCATTGGTTGGAATTACCACTCCTCAAACTATCAAGATAGAAGAACATATCAAGAAGAAAAATGTTCAAGAAGTGAAAGATCACATCGAGCATTAAGAAATGAATCCGACCATATCATGTAATGCATTGGAAGAAATTTCCACTACTCAAACGCTCAAGATAGAAGGACATATCAAGAAGAAAAAGATTCATTCAGTGAAAGATCACATCGAGCATCAACAACAAGTTCTCCAAATTTTAAAGCATAACGCCACTTTGGTACAAAATCGAATGAAACAACAGACAGATCGACATTGCAATGAAAGAAGTTTTGATGTAGGTGATTGGGTATTTTTATGGCTACATCTCAAGCAAGCTATTTATGAGAAGAAAATGTTGGCAATACTACATGAACTTAAGAAATGGCAACCTTACCTAATCAGAAGACACTTCAAGGTAAAAATGGATCACGATAATCTTAAATACTTTTTAGAACAAAGATTATCTTTAGAAGAACAAAAAAAATGGGTCACAAATATGTTGGGTTATGACTTTGAAATCATCTACACAAAAGGGAAGAAAAATGTTGTTGCAGATGCACTCTCGAGAAAGGGCAAGGATGTGGAAGCATTGTTTTGTGCTATTTCTATTATCCGATCAAATTGGATAAATGAAGGAAGGGATAAAAGGAAGAAGGATGAAGAAGTGTGGCCATTGATTCAAAAGTTACATAAGATCCCAGTTCAAACAATATTGCCAGAACTTGATGACGAAGGAAAAATCATATTGGAACTTGAAGCAGTCACAGAAAAAAGAACCTGACAGCTATGAAATCCATCAATTTCAGAGTATCTCATCAAGTGGAAGAACTTATCCGCTGAAGATTCCACATGGGAGGACAACAATTTTATACAGAAGCATCAAGAACTACTCAAGCATTGAGGACAACACTTTTTGAAGGAGAGGGGCATGTTAGGTCCCTATATTACTAATGTAACCCCTTATTGTTATTAGTACAACCCCCTTATTATATTGTTGTGCCCATGTAGTCCCCACATTGTTATTATTGTGCCCTTACATTATTATTGTTAGGTCAGCTCTGATTATATTATGACCCCTTAGACTCCTACATATAGAAAGGAGGTCTTGTCATTTTTATCATCCAAGAATTGTTCATTTGTGTAATGTAAAGGAGGGTGCCCCGTCGAAGAGGCTTATTTCTAAGGCATTGATCTATCTTTTCTATCTTTCTGTGAGATGGTCTCATAACATTTGGTATCAAAGCTTTCGATTCTAGGGTTTCGTTGCTCCAAACAGGTCATCATGGTATTTTCGCTATAATTCGTTTTCTGTGACGTTACAGAAGCTAAGAAAAACCCATTTGAGATGAAATCTTGATCAAAGATACAGTCCATCGTCATAACTTTTGTTCTGAGCATCAAATTGAAATTTCGTACGAAGTTGCAGAAAGATGACAGACTATATCTTGTTTGGCTATAATTTGCAGAACCTAAGGTTGCAACAGTGACACGTGGCACGTCGTACAAGTTCACTCTACTGACCTAGTCTATAATTAGGTCATCGCGGGAGATTGGGAATAAATATTTCTTCAGGAATCCAATTGTAATTAGACTTGCGGAGATAGAAAGAGGAATCAGAGGGCTATTACAGCCGAAATTTCAGAACTTAAAGATCTGAAATTACAGAGTTACAGTCATTTCAAGATCGAGCTCCTAAAATCAAGAAAAAGCGAGATGAGGAAGTTTGATGGCAAGGATCCGGTAAATTGGATACTACAGATGGAGAAATATTTTGATCTACATGGTGTGCCACTATAACAAAAGGTCTGTATTGCATCTAATTATTTAGAACCGAATCAATTTTTATGTTATAAAGGGCTTTGTTCTCATAAACTAGTTGTCACGTGGTCATTTTTCATGGAGGAAATGATAGCACATTATGAGGATACAAAGAGTAACACCTTCTTTAGCTAATCGATAAATCTCGAACAAAAGGATTCAATGGTAGAGCACATTGAGAACTTTCAAAAATTGAATATAAGGGTAAATGATACTCCCAAGAAGCAATGGATTAATGTCTTCATAGGGACTTTAAAGGATAACATTCAACATGAGGTTCGTCTTTGGGAACTTGATTCATTGGAGAAGGAATTCAGGTTGGCAAGAAAAATTGAAAGAGAAATTATGGAAACAAGGAATCCCACCACTCACGACTATAATTATGGAAGTTTTTTTTTCTCCCAACCTTCCACAACCTATAATTTTTACACAACAACAATTGGAACAAAAAAGAAAAAAAGGGCTTTGTTACAATTGTGATAGCAAATACACTAAAGGTCATAAGTGTGCCGAGAAGAAATTATTTTACATAGATTATGAAGAGGAGGAAGAAAAGGATCAAGAAACATCAAAAGAAGAGGATATACACGAGGAACCAACCCCAGATAAAGAATAAATGAATCCAACCATATCTTGTAAAGCATTGGCAGGAATTACCACTCCTCAAAATATTAAGATAGAAGGATATATCAAGAAGAAAAGGTTCAAGAAGTGAAAGATCACATCGAGAAAGAATAAATGAATTCGACCATATCTTGTAATGCATTGGCTAGAATTACCACTCCTCAAACTATCAAGATAGAAGAACATATCAAGAAGAAAAATGTTCAAGAAGTGAAAGATCACATCAAGCATAAAGAAATGAACCTGACCATATATTGTAATGCATTGGAAGAAATTTCCACTCCTCAAACTCTCAAGATAGAAGGACATATCAAGAAGAAAAAGATTCAATCAGTGAAAGATCACATCGAGCATCAACAACAAGTTCTCCAACTTTTAAAGGATAATGCCACTTTGTTTCGGAATCAAATGAAACAACGGGCAGATCAACATCGGAGTGAAAGAAGTTTTGATGTAGGCGACTGGGTATTTTTATGGCTACATCTCAAGCAAGCTATTTATGAGAAGGAAATGTTGGCAATACTACATGCACTTAAGAAATGGAAACCTTACCTAATCAGAAGACACTTCAAGGTAAAAATGGATCATGATAGTCTTAAATACTTTTTAGAATAAAGATTATCTTTAGAAGAACAAAAAAAATGGGTCATAAATATGTTGTGTTAAGACTTTGAAATCATCTACAAAATAGGGAAGAAAAATGTTGTTGCAGATGCAATCTCAAGAAAAGATGAGGATGTGGAAGCATTGTTTTGTGCTATTTCTATTATCCAACCAAATTGGATAAACAAAGCAAGGAATCAATGGAAGAAGAATGAAGAAGTGTGGCCACTGATTCAAAAGTTGCATAAGATCCCAGCTCAAACAATATTGCTAGAACTTGACGAGGAAGGAAAAATCTTATTGGAACTTGGAGAAGTCACAGAAAAAAGAACCCGACAGCTATGAAATCGATCAATTTCACAGTATCTCATCAAGTGGAAGAACTTACCCGCTGAAGATTCCACATGGGAGGACAAGAATTTTATACAGAAGCATCAAGAACTACTCAAGCGTTGAGGACAACACTTTTTGAAGGAGAGGGGCATGTTAGGTCCCTATATTACTAGTGTAACCCCTTATTGTTATTAGTAAAACCCCCTTATTATATTGTTGTGCCCATGTAGTCCCCATATTGTTATTATTGTGCCCCATAGAAGCCCACTATTGTTATTATTGTGCCCTTACATTATTATTGTTAGGTCGGCTCTAATTATATTATGACCCGTTAGACTCCTATATATAGAAAGGAGGCCTTTTCATTTGTATCATCCAAGAATTCTTCATTTGTGTATTGTAAAGGAGGTTTCCCCCTCGAAGAGGCTTATTTCTAAGGCATTGATACATCTTTTCTATCTTTTTGTGAGCTAGTTTCATAACATTTTCTAAGACTAATCATAAACAATTTCTTGAAAAAGTAGCATATTTGATTGAATTTGTATTTTATGATATTCATTATATTCATGTGTTTCTATTTGAAGAGCTCGATATACTAGGTTGTTACTTTCTTGAAGCTTTATGATATGTGATTTTTGATTGTTTAAAGCTTCTACACTTGCTGCTTCAAAAAAATGAGTTTGATCAATTTGTTCTTGAATTAAAGATTCAAGACATGAATAATCAAAGGAAACATATGAATGACTATCCTCATACTTTTGTTCACAAAGATACTGAAAATATTGCTGCAAATTGTCATCAACTTCAAAGGATGGAACATGACTATCATCATTAAATTATTTCTTAGTTTCATTTTCATCAAGGCGATACACTACCATTTCTTCTTGGTGATGAAAATGGTTCTCATACAAAGCCTCCATGATTTCTTGATCCATGAACTCTTTATTTCCATAGGAGTTTTCTAGATTTTGAATGGAATCCTCAAAATGGTCACAACAATTCTCAAGCAATGACAGAGAGGGATGAGATTCTTTGTATTTATCAAAAAATACTAAATGAAAATACTTAAGGGAATATAGACTAGCAAATGGAAATCTTTCATACTAGGATATTGCCTTTCCCTCCAAGGTAACCATGAACACCTTCATGAGACAATATTCATGAAAAACAACCTTTAGCTTACACATATGCATGTGAAACTTTAGAAAATGAAGAGCAACATCATCTCCTACTAGATCTTTGAATTTTGGCAAATACGTTTTCCAATCTACATGATGCATGTGATTTGGAAAACCTGGAATGTGATCTCCTTTTAGAGGAGCATACCTTGCAGATATAGAACTCATCTTGATCCAGTAGAGTTGCGAGTAAAACCCTAATTTATAGATCCTGCTACAATTGGAGTCTTTGGATCAAGTTGAAACTTGATTGGATTCATTACGTGAATGGTATGGCCTTCATGTGTTTGTCTTATGTTCACCATCAGAAGTCAAATATGATATTTAAGATTATTTCTCGGGGAAGGTCGAACCTTTCACTCCCCAACCACGGTGCCCATGTGTTAGCTCTTTGTAATCCCTCCAGCCTAAGAAGAGGAACCCAAAGGTAACCACAATCCACTTGGAAGTTGCAATCTATCCCTTCGAACTTCAGAGAGGGCTCTCTTCATCTGAAATGTTCAACTACTTGGATATTAGGCTAGGTATGGTGCTCAGAGGGATATATATTTTAAAGGTTTGTTGGCAAGGGAGAAGATAGATCCATTGGGAAATACGGTCATATAATTTTATTATTTTATAGTGATAGGATGAAAATAAAGAGGGATCTTCTACAACGGCAAGGTAGGTTGTCTTTTTGGAGTTTTTTAGTCAAATTCATTGTAGGAGGGTGAGTATAAAATGGGAGGAAAAAGACATGCATAGCATCAAACAACAGGATGAATTCTAAATGCCATTCAAGTGGAAAACATAAATGTTTAACAAACTGAAACAAAGAACTTTTTGAAGTGAATTCTGGGAAAAATATTTTTTCAACTAAACAAGAAGATACATTTCAAAGCATGATTGATAACATAATATAACTTACAAAACAAAGAAACATATATCCAAAGAAACTAACATAGGAATCCATGTACATCTGGCCTCTGTCTTTTCATTCACAAGAAAATAAAAAATACAATACAAACAATGTTATTTATTCTCAAACATGACCCACCCTTTGATTCATTACAATTATAATATAAATAGAACAAAAAAATCAGTTCCCACGTCTGGGAACCGAATTCGCTAATAGGATTTCCATTTCTACCTAATGAATTGAAAATAGAAGTATTTTTTCAAAAAAAAGGAATTGTTTGACCAAATATTTCTAAAATAAATTTAGATTAATTTCAAAACCTAAATCGATATACAAGGCCCTTATATGCCTCATAATATTAAAAGTATCATAAAAACAAATTACATAGCTTTTGGACAGAATTTTTTTGTCAAAAGGTTGATTGTGTGAAAGCACAACGTCGATGATATGGAACCTCCTAGTTCAACGAAAACATAGCGTAGAAGTGCAACAACTTATATTTTTTGAATATATCCTAAATGGGGAGCTAGATTTAGTTCATATTTTTTCAAAAATTTAATATCATTATAACTCTTTTGCACGAAACAAATGGGCTGAATCCACCTCACGGTTTTCAAGAAAATCAAAAAATGGTTGTGGATGGCGGTGGCTTATTTCTCTAAAACTGTGAAGAATTTTCACCTGAACTTAATTGGTTTTATTCATCTCACCCCCATGCATTTCCTATAAAAGTTTCATGGAAAAAAAGTACAAGGTTTAAGACATATGGTGAAAATTCGTTGACTGTGTGAAAGCCAAGTGCATTCGCTACGTTTCTCCAAAAGCATAATGCTCCAAGATTATATTACTTCCGAACATCCTTTGAAATGCTAAAAGCAATGAGCTAGTGTAAAATGGCCCATACAATTTTGTAAACATGTGAGAAATATTCTAGGCTAAAAACAAACCTTCAAACTTCAAAATATCTTCTTACAGCAAAAGCACAACACCTATCTATGAGCACAATGCTTCCCCTGCCTCCTTTGTTCAACGAACCTTAAGTGATGCTCAATGACCTTTCAATGGAAAAATGAATGAATTTGTGGTGCTTTTGGAAGTCAATGAATCATTTGAACTCCCAAGATGGCTAAATTCAGATTTTTAAAAAATGATGATGCCAATATTTGAACCTCAATCATAAAATGCAACTACTGTCAGAAGCACAACGCTATCCTCCTAACCGTTGTACCAGTATTATGTCATGGAAATTTGTCATTTTATATTCTAACTGACTCAATTGACCCTAAAAATCTGTGCCGATGATGGTAAGACATGACACCAAGACCTTTACTCATCATTTTTTGGTGAAATGTGACCCTAGAATGTTTTAACTCAACCTCTTAGGATATAAAGACTATTTCATGATCCTTCACACTTCTTGACATAATTACATTTAATAATGAAATTTTCTTCTATAATAAGACCAATATCTTGATCTCTAGAACATGAAAGCTTAACCTTTTACACATTTGCCTAATAATTTGAAAGAAAAAACGTGTTTTCTTACTGCTATTACTATAAGATACTAACATGTTTCATTTGCAAAACGTTATGGTTAGTGAGCTAAATGTCACTGATGAATTACTCACTTTTGTCTTGTGGTTCAACCAGTCGAATCTGTTGCAAATTGTGGAACTCCCCTCCACTGCTCTGTCTTGACTCATGCTCATTGTGGACTAGGAATGTTCATCTGAGCTTCCTATAATGAAATTCTCATGTCGAAACTTGACAAGTGCAACCGATTTTCCATCAGATGAATTGTGCATGTGCCACTTCGAATGAAAAATAATTCTTTCTTTTAGTTTTTTTTCTCGTTGGAATTGAGCTTTATATCAAGAATCTCATCAAGAGGGTTGTTATTGGCTTTGTTTAATGAGACACCGTGCATGGGTATCACAGGCTTGTTTGAGTGGCCTAGTTGCTAACATCAATTTTGCAAAGTGAATATTCAAATTTTTGATGTGGTTGGGTATATTGGTATTGAACTTCTTCTACCATAAATTTGTCTTTGGTTTAAGTGCTTTTCGGGCATTTATTGTGCACGCCTTCTTCTCCAACATCTATTAGACTAGTTTGTTATGTAATTGCATCCTCTATGCTACAACACTGACTATTGCAGTATGTGTTATTAATAAATATTTGAGTCACAACATTCTATTGCAAGAAGGGAATGAAACTCTTAAAAATAGGTTGCAAACTTCAATAGATGAAAAAATCATGAAGGTTGAACATGTAGATTCAACCATGGAGAAATATTTCCATATGCTTGCAGATGAATTCCAAGAGAAGATTGACCTCCTTGATGACTTGGAGGAGGATGTTGAGTATTTTTTTGACTCAAAAACTGAAAATTTGAAGAAGCAGCTAGAAGAGAAAAATAATACACATGTTATCAAGATTAATTGTTTAAAGGAAACAATGTTGGAACAATATCAATTTTTGAGACAAGATTATGATTCCTTGTCTCAATAGCTAATTGAGAAGGATGAGGGCATTCAAAAGCTACAATACTCGAAGCAACAACTTGAATTGGAAGTTACTCATCTTCAAAAATTTGAGAAGGAGAGAGTTGATGTTAAGGTGCCAAGCCCTCCTTCTTCCACACTTGATGATGTTGAATGCTAGAATCCTGATGTTGATGATCATGACTCATCACATGCTATTGTCACACCCATTTTTGAAAACCATACTACTGGTATTGGGTCTTGATTACTGAGAAAAATGGGATATACTAGAGGAGGACTTGGGAAGAATGGACATGGAATTGTTTCTCCTAATAACCCTGTACTGCAGACATCAAGAGAACATCTTTGATACGATCAGGGTTTTGCATCATCGTCTACATCCAACTGTGAGGTGTTTGAATGAAACTCTCTTGTTAATTGTGATAAACAGATGGTTGACATGGCTCCAAATTTCATTCCAAATTACATTGTTGTTTCTCTCAACTTTGATTCTACAAGAACTGAACCATGCCCACATACTCATTAGAAGAAATTACCCAAGAATCAACATTCTTCGTCAATTACTAGTCCTGCATTCATACCGTTACATAAGGGACATGAGAGAATGAATCATGGACCAGTGTCAACCACCAAGATCATTTTTGGATGGATCGATGGATGGTCATGGTGTCAATTGAACCAATTCTTACAAAATTCATATCGTCATGTTGCATTAGTTTCTCTTTGTTGATTTCCATTATTCCCTCAGTGGTGTTTTAGGGAGGAAAATTTGCTGACAATGGATACTATTGATTCTTTCTCCTTCCACAGTTGTGTCTTGGGGGGGTAGTTACATGGTGACAGATATTGTTGTCATTTCTTTGTTGAAAGTTGTCAATTTTTATATTTGATAAGTATGATGGTGACAGTGTTCAAACAACTTCAAGAGTGTTATTTTATGGTGTTTGAGTTGATTTTTCCATACTTATATGCCTCATTGTTTGTTTTTTGATTGATGGTGTTGCTTTTGTTTAAAGCCTTGTCCTGGTTCTTTACCAACACCTATTTTTTCTGAAGCGTTTTTGGAGAATTTGAAAGTGTTTTCCATCCTTGTGTCATTGCAAAAATCCTACTTCAGAGATTGACCAACCTCATTGAGGCTTCATGGCTCTCATCTTCTGAGTTTTGGTACTTCAGCATTTCATACTTCTTGATTGGAGTGGCCTATGTTATTTCCATTCAGTGGATCGTTATGGGATCTACAATTTTAACTCCATGATAATTTGAGCACTGACATGTTTCTCTCTTTTGGGGGGGAGTTTTTTCCTACAATTTTTTCTATTTTTATCCACTTATGAGAGTTTGTAAATGGGTACCTAATAACGCCATGTTTATGGGATCCATTCTTTGTTTTCTTTCTTCTTTATTTACTCCTTACGCTTCACTTAAGGGGGGGTGTTAGACTTGGTTTTCCCAATTCCTCATTTTCCTATGAGCTAAGTATGGTGAGTTGTAAGCTCACATAGGGACTTACATCTGCCCAATTGTCATAGTTATATAATGGAGGTCTTTTATGTACTTTTACATAATATTGTGAGTAATAGAATACTCTTACAATTATGAACTAATTTTTTCTTCAGATCTCATTGGGTTCACAAATTTAGATTGGGTTGGTGGTGTTGAAGCCCCGAAAATCGGGTCGACAACAAGGGGGATACCCACCCAGTCTGGACCTTGGTTGGAAGCTCCTTATCCGTTTGGTATAGCGGGTCCGACTGGGGATAATGGGACCAGTTTCCCAATTTAAGGGTGTGTGTGTGTGCAGAGTTGGATGATGCTGATCTAAGAGTACTTAAAGCTAATTTAATTCAAACTTTTAAAATAACTCTATGCTATTGTAATCTAATGAGAAACAACACATCTAATCTACACTAACTCGGGGTGTATTTCTTCTATTATGCGATCTAAAGAGATTTCAAACAATAACTGGTAATAAAGATCATTCAACTATCATAAGAATAGAAATCAATTAAGATAAACCACTTTGCATAAAAAGTTAGGCAAAACAGTTGTGAACAGCATATCGCATAATAAGTTATTCATATATCAAATAAATAAATGACTCCACCATACAAAAGTGCCAAATGGTAACTCACACGTTCATGCAGTAACATATAAACAACTAAAAACTGTATATCACTTTAAGAATATAAGCAGAAATGGCCAAGAGATAAAAGTACCATTTATGACTAATCCTACTCTAAGCTTCAATCAAAAAACGATTTATCTCTACTTGTTCTAACATCTACTAAGAGTAAAAAAGTGCAACATCAGTAGCAGACATCAAATGCAAACATTAATAAATCTCGATCCATCCATTCATCAAAACCTCCTTTGAGGGTGCAGAAGTGCATGTTCCGAGGACAAGTTTTTGACAAATTTCTGGACCCTTCTCCAAATGCAATGAGAAGGGTTAAAATACTACTTCCTAATTTTAATAATAGTGTATTTACAAAATTTAGGATGCGGTTTTCAAATGACCGTCCTTTTTCTAATCTAATTTTAAAGAAAAAACAACATTCTAAAATAAGGCTACTTCTGAATTTGGTCTTTAAAGCTGCAAGTGTTCATCATGGGCTTGAGGAGAGTCGGTTGGCTGACTTCTGTGCTGAGCTGGGCTGCGAAAACAGAATTTATGAGAGCTGGCACTACTTTTTCAACCGCGTTTATGATGCATTTCACAGTCATCCATTGACTATGCGGCTTGACCAAGTATGCCCAGTAACACTCCCAATTTAACCTGTTTAATGCTTGGATCGCTTTTCCCTTTTCCTGCGTCTTCTGCTTCCATTCTGCTTCTAGTCATAGTTTATTTGGTAGGTATCCCGAGGTGGTCTCTTCGATTAAATTGGCCCTGTGTAAATTCTCATTTACACAGTCGATAAGAATGCTTGCTTGCGTGGCCGCTGTCTCCGCTGCTTGTTCCGCCTGCCTGATTTGATCGTCTCATTTATTAAAGAGCAATTCTTTATGATTCTCGTTTATTCTGGGTGCACTTGCTCTTTTCCCTTCATATTCATCCTGCCAAGCTAAGTATTCTGTCACTCGTCTATCACTCTGATCATAGTCACTCCGCAAGTCTACCACTTGATTGGTGATTTTATCACTTAGCTCGCAATAGTGACTCCACTATGATATCTTACGTCCCAACTCTTCCTGTTGCTGCAGTAGTTGCTCATTTAAGCCAATAGATTCTGAAATAAATTCCGTAAGCTTAGTCTCATCTTTATGCATTTCTTGTAAATTTTGCAATTGTTTTCCTTTCTCGTCTAGACTTCTTTGATAGCCTATCTGCATCTGCTGAAATTCTTCCTGCAACGTCTCGAGCTGTTTGGAAGCTTCAATATTAGCATTGGCTTGTTGCAATTGTCGTTGTAGTAGCTGTATTTGATCTTCTTGTTCTTTCAACAGTTGCTGAACTTCCGATGCCTTGTCAATAGTCGCAGAAGCATATGCTCCTGCGATCTGAGACAACTTAGTGAGATTTTCAGTTAGGTTATTGTTGGGGTCTTTCCATAAGACGTCCAAATGTTCAGCATCTTGTGACAGTGTATTTTCTAGTTTTCTTTTCTTCCTTTGTCTCCTTACAACTACTTTATGTTGGGGACTATAGAATACGTCCAATGGGGGAATTTCTTCTACATTAAGTAGAAGCTTAGAAGGTGGAGTGATAGGAATGTGCTCCGTTTCTGTGACACTGCTGACTATGGTCGAAACCACTTCCTCCGCTACCTGTGTATTGTTCACAGGTGTTCTTGGGGCTTGCCCTTCAAGATTGATCAGCTCATTGAAGGTTTCCCATTCTTTGTCCAGTTCTGTTGTGACAGGTGGCGCTTCAATGACAAGAGGGGGGACATCTCTTGGCGGGGAGGTGATAACCTACTGTTGTGACATTGCACTTAACTGAGTCGTATCCTTAGTTGTTTCTTCGTTCTTTCCTTGGTCGCTTCCAGACCCTTTAGAATGTTCAGGCACTCCTTGCGCAGTGTTAGATTTAGACCTAGAAGTGCTAGAGTTTCCACTGAGGCTAATGCTTGGAGTTGGTTCTCTAGCAGGCAGTCGCAGCTTCTCTAGAGGAACACTGGCCAGCCTTCTTTCCCTGTATAAATGAATCTTTGGAGGTCATCTAGAGACAATTTTGACTGATCTTCCCGCAAAATTTCTTGGAGTGAGCTTTTACTCTGAAATAAATCATCAAACAAATCTTTCTTTCCAACGAATACTTTTATTTTGACGTTCGTTGTGAAATCTTGGGCAACTTCATTTGGGTCAAATGGCCTTGCTGGGAATTTAAATAATTGTAGACACATCACATTCTCCACTTCGGTGAAAGCGTGTCCTACATCGAACAATGAAAAGGCCCCACAAGCTACAGGAAACTGAGGCCATATGGCCTTCTTTTTGTCTTTTAGGTCTTTGGTCAGGCCGCCTTCTGAACAGGTTTGATATGTAATTTCCCGAGCCAAAAGTTTATCGTGGATATACAGAGGTAGGACATGAGGAGGTACAGTGCTTCCAAACACTCTAATATAGGTGAACCATTCTTCCCCGAACCATCTTGCGATGGGGATGATATCTATCTGTGCCTCGGGTGAGCACCTCTGGGGGTCTTCATCATACATCATTCTATACAAGGGTAAGATAAGCCCGTGACAAATCTGGTAGAAGTGTGGGACGAACTGAGAATCCCATAACATCTTATGATAAACATGGATAGGTAATGGGTCCTGGGTAGTCCATTTCCAACCCATAGTGGGAAATTTAGACACATAACAAATAGAATCCATAACATATGTGGACAGATAAAAAGGAGGATAGATCCTTTGAGATAAGGATCTTTTAGACCGGTAATTGATAATAGCCGTGTATAGATTATTAGAAAAGATCTTGGCCCAATCCATAATATCGGCATTTGTTGCAACATCTATTAATGGTAGCCATTCAGACGAAAACTTATTGATATCCGGCATCCCAAATAATCTACAAAGCATGGCCGCAGCAAAACAATATGGAGAGGTGAGGGAACCAGTGTTGTACATACCGTTTTTGTCTTTTTTGAGCGGCTCCTCTTTTCTGGACCAATCTTTGGTGGTCTCTGCTAGGTTTGGGTTCTCTGCCACAAATTTCTTAACGAATTGTGCATTGTAAGTCGCCTGCGGTTCAGGAAGATGATACATAAGCTTTAAATCTTGTGCAGCGAATGATCCGATGAGCCCATGTCCTTGAATCTTGAATTGTCTGTTGTTCATCTCTGCATTGTCAAGTATCCACTTGATCATATCCGTATATGGTAGAATTTTGGGCCTTGCTGCTATTCGGTGAAGAAATGAACATGCTAGCTCCTCTAAGGATGCCTCGGAAGAGCGTTGTGAGCCCGCGACAGCAACAACCTTCATTATTCTAGGATTCTCTTCTTCAAGCAGTCTGTACATGCTTTCCCATGTTGATATCCCTGCGTCTCTGTTACAGGCTGTGTCTGTATACAAAGGCGCCATCTCCTACGTCTTATCCTTCACCTCAGAGCCTTGAGCTTTATTTTTCTTTCCCATTTCTTCCTGCGTGTTATCACTCAGGTTGTCCCTGAAGGTTAAGAAAGGGATACGGTCGAGGTAACCACAAACCAACTTTGGACTGTAGGTTCTAGCCAACCTGCAATCAGAGAGGGCTCTCTCTTTTAGATTTAGCTTTTTTTTGAAAGGATTTCAGGCTAGGTCTTGGGTTCAGGGGGTTCTTTGTTTTTTTTTTGGTGGGAAAATTGATTTTTCAGGTAGAGAGGCAATGCACAGTCTGAATCTTTCAAACCATTGGGCGTGGAGTCGAGGAGGGGAACTGCTGGTGCATTGTCTTAATAACAGTGAGGGAACATGGAGGAAGATAGTTGAGGTTGAAGCAAATTTCAGGTTTAAGGGATGAATTGAATGCTAAAGAAAGAGAGGCAGTTAAGAATCTCTCCAACAGATTAGCAGAGAAAATAACAGGGCGCTACCTAGGGGCAGTTAAGAATCCCTAGATAATTGGCCAACACAGGTGAATTGGGGTAAACATCAACCGGAAGGAATTCAATGTTCATAACCAATTTTTTAGAGGAAAACATCAAGAAACAGCAGAAATTGAGCATAGAGAGTATTTAAACTAATTCTAGGCTATTCGTTTTTTCTGCTATTTAGATAATGGCAAACACATAAACAGAGATAAGAGGCACTTATTGCTTCAGACCGCAGCACAGGAATTCCATCTTCAACTCTTCAAAACATTCATCAACAATAGACAGTTCGCTCTCCAAGCTTTAAGAAATCTTTGATTACATAAAAGTTCAGGTATACACCGCGAGTCTCTAGTGAAAATTCTCAATTAACCAACCCTTAAAACTATACAGAGGGCGGTATATATAGGGAAAAAACTCTCTATCTACTGCTTTTATTACATCTTGACCTAATTAGGTCATAAAAAATAATTTATTGACCTAACTCTATCTGGAATTAAATGCAAAAAATCTCTTGAGCGGCGCTGAGGGTCGCTGTATCAGAAATAAGTGAATGATGTGGTCCTTGGTGGCTTGCTGTAATGTCTTCTGAAATAAATATGCATGGGTTCCTGCTCCTCGATGTCTGCCTGCATTTAAAGTTTAAGCTATGATTTGAGTGCAGGAATGGGCTTTAGTTGCTTGATTTGACTTTCTGGGGGGCTCCATTAATTCTTAGCTGCTTCGAGCCACTAAAATATCTTCGGCTGATACTCTTTGGCGTTTTTTTCCTTCTCTGATACTTTTTGACAAAATCTGGACTGCTGATCTGATGTGCTGTGGGTCTAATCATTGATAAATGGCCGCTGTTCGGCCTCTGTATTTTCTGAAATGATCTTCTGCTCCTTTGGGTGTGCTCTGTGAAGAAAACGGATCATTTTTGCGCCTTTTCGGGCTTCCTGGGGCCGCATGGTGAGAAGATTCCTTAAAGATTCCCTAAAGATTCTCCATTTCGGCCTAAAAAATCCTGCAATGATCGATTTGCGCAAATCGCTCATCAAAAACTTTCTCAGAATTGGATTCCGGGGCTCCGAAGTGCGACTTTTGCGCCTCTGCGCCCAAAAAGATGTTGATTACGTCAGCATGATGTCAGCATTGTACGGCGGGTGACATCAGCATGACGTCAACAGGGCGACGTGGCGAGATGACGTCAGCATGATGTCATCACGTACGGACGATGATGTGGCAGGTATGGTGGTGGGGACACGTGGCAGTGACATGGCAGGAGGCCACGCCAGCAGGTGACGCAACATGTGACTGGGCAAGGGGGGGTGACTCAGTAGGTGACATAGGGTGTGACGTGGGCATGTGACGTCACTGAGCAGGGCGGTAAGCGGTATGTGGTGCAACGCTTTTCGGGGATGGTGGTTTCGGAGGGAGGGGCTCCGCCACAGCCCAGCGCCTGACACGTGGCGGGAGTACGGCGGTAATACCACCCATCTCCCAGACGCTAAAGTTCGGGCGGTTCGGGGATGGGGCGGCCCGCCCACCGTCGAACTGCGGGGCTGTGGATCGGATGGCTGGCGGTTGATGCGATATGACGGAGGGATAAGGGGCTGGTATATTCGTGGTATATGCCTTTTATAATAATGCACGCGGGATTTAAACTTCGGGAAAGTGGGTTATGGGGTTTCAAGAATGCGTGGGTTAATATTTATGCACAAAACTTCGGTTTAGGGGCGGAATATAGGTTTTTTACAGCGTTAGGGTGAAATTTTACAAGGGGAAAGGTGAAAACATGGGTTTCTTTGGGGTTTTTTAGGGTTAAGGGAGAGGTTACTAGCTGACCAGATGTCGAACTAGTTCCTTAATGACTCGGACGGGCTAAAAACCGTCCCAGATGGACTGAGATTTCCCGGACTTATAGAGGATATGGCTATATTGCCAGGGAGGGGTATTTACATAGGGGAGTTTATATACATGATTTTAACAGGGGAAGGGAAAAACTAATAGGGAGTTATATAATAAAGTTAAAAGTTAATATGGAGATGAAAAGAGGGCACTAAGGTGTGAGACCTTATGCCATTTTGGGGAAAAGAAGGCTCACAGATGATGAGTGAGTAGTCCTTGAGTGAAGGAGATCCTCATCAAGGCAAATGTCATGGAGATGATGAAACTGAGAGGCTCAAGCAGATCTTGACCTCTTGGGGGATGTTAGTAAGTGACTTGGGGGAAATGAGAAGAAGGGGATGTTAATGAATTCCATCTTGAGTACCTTCATGAAACTACAAAACTGCCTGATAACTGTGATCTGAAAAAATAAGACATTGTGAGGTACAAAATCGATCACAAGTCATCACTCTGCCACTGAACAGCTACCTACCCAGCCTACTGTCCTAACATTTTTTCTCCTTTTTGTCTTGGGTGCACTTAGACTTGCAGACCCATATTCACAATTTTTCTTTTTTCTATTTTCATATCTAAATCTACACTTATTTCTTCCAAGGCCCAGATTAAACAGTTGGGTCCTTTTGATTCTCTACCTATCTACAAATCTGCCAAGATTAAACTGTTTGGACAGATGTCATTCTCTATATTCTAAAATAGGAAATTGAAACCTAGGGAGACCAAGATTAGACTGTTTGGACCTCCCTTTAAGAAATTCTTCAAAACTAGAACAACTCATCAAAATTGAAAACAACAGTGGCATTTGAATTGGCACACTTTACTACTTCTTCTCTGGTTTTCTTCTCTAGAAATATGGAACCTTGCTGCAAGAAAGAAGACATATTTGGCATGTAAAAATGTCAATCATGAAAAATGATACCCTGTTGCAACAAGAGGCTAACAGTGGCTCCACTTGGGGATGGCTTTTCCTTGTGAAAAGTCAAGAACAGCAGGTCAGTCTGCCTTGATCTCTGTTGTCACCATAAACTGAAAAACTTCTTCGCTCTGGCCGTTAGAAATATGAAACTCTGTGACAAAACAACCTTCTCCTCAAGTGAATCTTTGTGAACTGCTCAGCAACGCCTGCTTTCTTCTGTGTGCTGGATTATTATATACAATGTTGCCTGAGTATATATCTTTGAAAACATGGATTGCAAATTGATGTACTTCCTTCAGCTTTGGTCTGAAACAATTTCCTGAAATTTTCCTCTTCTGTTAACCTTTTCTTGCCTGAAAATTGTAAGTGCAAAACAACTTCTCTTTGACCCGAATTGCTGTTATGACATTGTTACTCTTGCTGCTTTGCTGAGATTGATACAAAGATAGGTCTTTTTTTTTTTTTTTTTTTTTTTTTTTAAACTGGACCATCAGCACCGGCTGTGCCTTCATGAATTTATTGTTGTTCTTTCGATAATCGGCCTGCTTATCAAAAAGGAATAAAAAACAGTGCTCATATATACACAATATAACTATACAAAGATATTTACAGAACTTGCATTGTTTCAACAACAAGGATCGTGATAATGTTTCAACATCCTGCCATTCACAAGACCTTCTTCAATAGTGTTGTCCTCCATAGATCTGAGAAAATAGGTGTTGTTTCCTTGAACAGCAGAAATAATAAACGGGCCTTTCCATAGGAAATCAAACTTTGCATGTTTGCCCTTGTATTCTCTTCTTGAGTCCCACTTCAAAACTTTGTCACCAATACTGAAATTTTCAGCTTTAGCTCTCTTATCAACCATCTTTTTGAGCTTTTCTTGTAGGATTTGTGCTATGTCATAGACTTGTTCTCTGGTTTGCTAAAGATGGATTGTCTGATTAATTCTTCTTTGAATGTCATTTGGCTCAGCCTGAATTTCCTGTAACAGCTTGATAGTATGAATGCCTAGGGATGAAGGAAATCTAGCTTCCATGCCATATACCAGCTCATAAGGGCTCATTCCGATTCATCTTTTGCTTGAAAGTCTGTCTGCCCATAGGGCATTCACCAGCTTTTTGTGCCAGTGTTTCTTGTTTTCTTCTAGCATTTTCTTTATGATGTTGATGAGGCTCTTGTTAGATGATTCGGCCAATCCATTACCTTGAGGGTAATATGTTGTAGAGTGGCCCAGGGTGATGTGAAACTTATGGCAGAAATTAATCATCTTTTTGGACTTAAAGTCAGCGGCATTGTCAGTGATGATTTTCTCAGGGCAGCCAAATCTGGAAAGGGTATTGCATTCAAGGAATTGGATAATGATGGTATCATTGGCTTGTCTACAGGGAATGGCTTCAACCCATTTGGTGAAATAATCAGTGGCTGTTAGGATCCATTTGTGCTGGCCTGAGGAAGAGGGATGGATTTCTCCAATGAAGTCAAGACCCCATTGTTGAAAAGGTTTTTCGGTGGAGATGGGTTTAAGGGGCATGGGCAACAATTTTCTCTTGCCTTCAAAAATATGGCACTTGTGACATGTCATGGAAAACTTTTTTACATCTCCAAAGAGAGTGGGCCAGTAGAAACCAGCCCTCAGGATTTTGTCTGCTGTGGACTTCCAGTAGAGATCTCCTCCACAATCACCTGCATGGAATTCTTTCATTACATTGTTAGTTTCATGCATGGTTAAACAATTTAACAATATACCTTCATGATTTCTCCAAAAGAATCCACCATCAATAACACAAAATCTCAAAGCCTTCATTTTCAGAAATCTTTTCTTTGTCCTGGACAATCCTGGGGGAGCACACATGTTTAACAATACATAGCAAATATCAGTGTACCAGGGGCATTGCAGAAATATTTCACTGATCTGTGGAGTCGCCAGCTCCAGTTAATTGTCCAGCTGGTTAATGTCTAAGGCTTGAAAATTTGTTTCGGACATCAGTTTAGCTAAACCTTGTCCCTTTATCAGCTTGGTTGGTTTTATTTCAATGTCGTATTCGAGGATACTTGTGATCCACTTTCCTCTTTTGCCTTCTAATCCGTCTTGAGTCAGTATGTCTTTTACAGCGGCGTGTGGGACGTAGGCAATCACGTGGGAATACAGTATGTACACTCTAAAATCCTTGATGGCCTTGACAAGTGCGTAGGCCTGTTTTTCCATTATCGGGTACTTCAATGGGGCGTCTCTTAAGGCTCAGCTGAAAAAAGCAATTGGCTTTTCAGCTCCCTGTTCATCCTTCTGCAGCAGGACAGCAGCTATTGTATGCTCGAATGCAAACGAAAATATGATAAAATATTTATCAAACTGGGGACTAGTTAGGACAGGGGTTTGCGTTAAGGCAGATTTGATACTCTCAAATGCTTGCTTAGCTTCCAGGGAGCATCTTACCTTGGCGTCTTTCTTTAACATGTTGCTTAACAGTCTTATTAATTCAGCTATATTTGGAATGAATCTTCTCAAAAAGTTGATTTTTCCAAGGAATGCTTGTAGCTCTTTTATGTTTCTGGGGTATGGAATTTGGAGGATGGCTTGTATTCTCTCAGGATCAATTCTGATTCCATCCTTTGATATAATGTGGCCGAGTGATTTTCCTTCTTCAAGGCCAAATAAAGATTTCTTAGGATTCAAGGAGATGCCATACTTTCTGCATGTTATGAAAATTTTCCTGAGGTGCTTGAGATGTTCTTCATCAGATTTGGAAAATGGGGTTAAATCATCAAGGTACACAACCAGGAAGTCATGTATTTCTTTGGCAAAAGCAATATCCATTGCTCGTTGAAAGGTAGCACCAGCATTTTTAAGTCCAAATGGCATCTTTACATACTTAAATGTTCCCCAGGGTGTGGTAAAAGTTGTTTTGTCTTGGTCATCTGGGTGAACAAGTATCTGGTTAAAACCTGAAAATCCATCTAGTAAAGAGATTCTAGATGATCCCACTACTCTCTGCAATATGTGGTCCATTTTGGGCAAAGGATAGTGGTCTTTTAAGGAGACTTGGTTTAAGTTTCTGAGGTCTACACAAAGTCTGATTTCACCTATCTTTTTTCTTGTAGGAACAAGATTGGACACCCACTCAGAGAATCTGATAGGGGCTATTATGCCTGCTTCCCACATCCTTTTTACTTCTTTTTCAATCGGGGGAAGCAGCACAGGGTTGATTCTTCTCAATTTCTGTTTGAAGGGCTTCTGATTGGGCTTCAATGGGATTGTGTGTTGAATCACTGATGTATCATAGGACTTCAAATCCTCATAGCTCCAAGCAAATACATCTTGAAATTCTTTGAATAAGTCAATGTACTTGGGCTTTTGATCGGGTGGCAAATTTTTGGACAGTTTGATCATTTTTGGATTCTCTGGTGTCCCAATGTTGTGTTCTTCAATTTCCGTGTTTATTGGTTGCAGTTTTGGTTTTCTGGGAACGTCATTAGAGTCAAACATGTCTTCTAGCGGAGTTAGTCCAGCAGGCAAAAAATTATCCTTTAGGTCAATGATTTCTACCTCTGTTCTGTCTGCTTCTTCTGCCTGTGTTTGTTTCAGCTGTTCAATGTTTTCATTGTCAAAAACGGTTGGCTTTAGAATCAGTTTGGTTGTTGCAGCATCTAGAGCTTGCTGACTTTCATTTCTCTGTTGTTCAGAATCTGTCATGGCATCTGTGTCAATGTGAGTATTTGAAAATTCGTGCGCAAGGGTAAGGAAATTATTAATCTGGGCATCATTCTCGAATACTTGCCAATCTCTGACGTTATTTGGGACGGTGGCCCTATGTTTTATTTCGGCTATGAAATGATGGTGTGGGTCAAAAGGGAGTTTACATGTACTTGCGAATGTGGCCAGGCTGTGAGCGTGAATGTTGTGATTTCTGGAAATCTTGTCAAGCTTGAATTCAGTGAATGACTGGAGTATGTCAATAGCAGCAGTTCTATAGGCTCTCATTCTATTGTCGTTGGTAACAAAATTACCTTTCATCTGTTGTATAACTAGATCAGAGTCACCTAGGATAGATATTTTAACAGCTCCTATAGCTTTTAATAGTTTAAGGCCTAAAAGCAGAGCCTCATACTCTGCCATGTTATTTGTGCATTTAAAGTTCAGTCTATAGGCATGTCCTTCTGCATGGTTATTATGTGTGTTATGAATCCAGACACCTGCCCCTGCTCCTAACTTGTTAACAGAGCCATCAAATTCCAAGAACCAAGTGATTTCTTGCTTGTGATCAGTATCAAGAGATTGAGCTGTTTCAGGATTGGGCAGATCTAAAATTTCTGTTTGGGCAGGCTCTTGTAACATGCTGGTTGCATCTACTGTCGTGACATTTTCATCTGTGTGGACAACTGATTCTTCATTGATATGTGTGTCTGTTTCTAGAATCAGAGGTTTATCACCAGTGGGCAGATTTATTTCATCATTAAATAGAATGAAGGAATCTATATCGGAGTGAATTGAGTAAATGGGAAAATTTTCAGGCTTGCTTTCACTACTTACTACATATTTCATCAGTGTTTCTTTGTACAGTCTCTTTGGTTGCCCAAAGACTGAAATGGTAGCATAGGAAAGGTCTAGTTGAAGGGATCCTTGAAGCTTCGCTCCCCATGATCTCAACAGGAGCATACCGTACTTGGGAGGAATGTCAGCGACTACTACATCCATGAGGATGGTTTTGTTCGGATATTGGACTAAGGAAACACACAGGTCTTTGATGAGACCTAGACATTTCACTTGACTTGAGTCAAATGAGTATAAATCTTTGTAAGGCCTTGTGATGTCGGGATTCAGTTTTTCCATAACTGCTTTGGGCATAAGATTGTGTGATGCCCCTGAGTCAAACATAGCGTTGTGTAAAACTTTGTCATGTATATGCAGACTGACATAAAAGGGTGGGACAGGTCCGTGGGTGGATTTTCCATTAACTTCTGGTCCAAATAATAGCTCAGGGGAATCATCCAAAACATTTACATCATCTTTGTTTTCTGGCATTTGCAATGATCTTTGAATTTGTTGCCTATATACATCGTGTTTGGCCAATTCTGAAAGAGGAATGGCTATCTTGAGTTTTCCAATCTCTGTTTCTAAATTAAATGGCTTTTCCAGTGGAGTCTTGGTGTTGATAACAGCAGTTTTTTCCCTTTCTCCTGAAATGTCAGTGGCTTTTTCTTGTTTGTCACTGCTATGGGAAGTATTTGCTCGTGGTTTGGCAACTTCAGGAGTATTTTTTGGGATGTTGTTTGAATTCTCTTTTGAGAAAGGAGGCGTCAAAGGCTGCTCAACAGCAGGCTGCGTGTCTGTTATGTCCTCTACAGTCACTTGACTTGAGTTTGAGGCAGTCGTATTAGCTGGTTGGGTTATGACAGCTGTGTTTTTAATCTTGTTAGGCCGTTTGGTTTCCTTCGTCTTGCTAGGCTCAGAGATGTCAATGGTCCTACTTCTGAGCTTATACTGTTTGTGTACTTCATACACAGCAGTATCATAACACTGCTTGAAATCAAAAGATTCACCAGTTTTAGTCTGAAATTGACTACCATCATGTTCATTTTGGTCTTCTTGTGTCAGGAAAGTTTGATGCTCACCCTTTAGGTCCATTAAATTCATGTGATCGTCTTCTATAGGCTGACTGGATGTGGATCCTTCTACATAGTTATCTTGAAAAGGGGGTCTTATGTCTTGGTCTTGGTTAGACCTGCCAGCATTTATGTTCTATGTCTTCCTGAAATTTGGATTTCTTATGGTGTTGGACTGCCGTCCTTCCCATGATGCTTTTCTCTCAACATGTTCTACTCTTTCTCCTAGTGTTTGTAGGCCATTAATGATAGCATCAAGCTTCTGGTCAAAGGCTGAGGGTTCTTCCTTAAAGGTGGTTCTCTTTTCCATTCTCGCTCTGTTTCTTTTGGCAATTAAGTTAGCTTCTACGGTAACAGCAACCTTTTGGGCGTCTTCAAGAGTTGTAGGGGCTCTTTCTTTCAACTGATATGCCATATCAGGGTCAAAACCATCAGGAAATTTGTACAGGGCCAGATCGGGTGGAGGCCTTAAATTCTGTGGTATCGCATTATATACATTATTGAATCTTGCACAGTACTCCAAAACGGTCTCTTGAGGACCTCGTTTGATTGTATCATATTCAGCTAGTATGTGCAAGGGATCTTTCTTTTTCTCCCATCTGTTGGTAAAGGATAGGTAAAGCTCATCAGGAGTGGTTATGGAATTTGCAGCAAGTGATCTGAACCAAGTTCTAACATCACCTGTCAGGCTCTGAACAAAAATTCTCATCCTCACGCTGTCATCATCTATTTCATAGTTTTCAAAATAGTCTTGCATCTTTTTGGCATGCTGAATAGCTGTGAGGGGAATAGTGGAATCAAAATATGTGATTTTGGATTGGTAATCTTGAGGTAAAACTGCAGCGTTAGTAGGCAATTGCAGGGGTGCATATCTATTAGCCATATTGGTGGGGATAACAGGAACAACAGGGATTACAAGGACAACAGGAAGGACTGGTACAGTGGAAACAACAGTAGCAGTAATGGGAATATGTGCAGTGAATGAAGGTGCGAAGGGAGGGCTTTGAGATGTAGATGATGAACTAGGGGAAGCAGGGGTAGACCGGAATAAAACCTTGACAGGAGTTGGAACAGAGCTAGGGTAAGTTGTTTCAGGACTCAAATCAGCAAAATTTTCCTGTCTTTGTTGCTTCCTAAGGATTTTAGGGATTATGTTAGTGTTTTCAAAAACAGTTGGAGGGTCTGGGTCTGGGTTTGACCTTGTATATCACGGATTTTTCTTGGGAGCCAGCTTCCGAACTTGTTTTTTGGGTTTATTTTTTGGAATATTTTTGTATTCATAAGGGCTAGATAAGATTTTGGGATGGCTGTGTATATCTTAAAACTAGCATGAAGATTGACTGAAGCAGCTTTTATCTAAAGCTGTTAATGTAAAACAAAAACAGTTTCAAAGGCTTCCTGGCTGACATTCAGGCTTCATCTGTAGTTTTAGGAAATATACAACAATTAGAAAATCAATTTCTACAGGGGTTTTTTAACCTTCTCCGTGAAACTTTGTAAAATTAACTGAGGAGAGTTCCCCAGTGGAGTCACCATTATGTTATCACTCAGGTTGTCCCTGAAGGTTAAGAAAGGGATACGGCCGAGGTAACCACAAACCAACTTTGGACTGCAGGTTCTAGCCAACCTGCAATCAGAGAGGGCTCTCTCTTTTAGATTTAGCTTTGTTTTGAAAGGATTTCAGGCTAGGTCTTAGGTTCAGGGGGTTCTTTATTTTTTTCTTGGTGGGAAAATTGATTTTTCAGGTAGAGAGACAATGCATAGTCTGAATCTTTCAAACCATTGGGCATGGAGTCAAGGAGGGGAACTGCTGGTGCGTTTTCTTAATAACAGTGACGGAACATGGAGCAAGATAGCTGAGGTTGAAGCAAATTTCAGGTTTAAGGGATGAATTGAATGCTAAAGAAAGAGAGGCAGTTAAGAATCTCTCCAACAGATTAGCAGAGAAAATAACAGGGCGCTACCTAGGGGCAGTTAAGAATCCCTAGATAATTGGCCAACACAGGTGAATTGGGGTAAACATGAGCCGGAAGGAATTCAATGTTCATAACCAAATTTTTAGAGGAAAACATCAAGAAACAACAGAAATTGAGCATAGAGAGTATTTAAACTAATTCTAGGATATTCCTTTTTCTGCTATTTAGATAATGGAAAACACATAAACAGAGATGAGAGGCACTTATTGCTTCAGACCGCAGCGCAGGAATTCCATCTTCAACTCTTCAAAACATTCATCAACAACAGATAGTTCGCTCTCCAAGCTTTAAGCAATCTTTGATTACAGAAATGTTCAGGTATACACCGGAAGTCTCTAGTGAAAATTCTCAATTAACCAACCCTTAAAACTATACAGAGGGCGGTATATATAGGGAAAAAACTCTCTATCTACTGATTTTATTACATCTTGACCTAATTAGGTCATAAAAAATAATTTATTGACCTAACTCTATCTGGAATTAAATGCAAAAAATCCCTTGAGCGGCGCTGAGGGTCTCCGTATCATAAATAAGTGAACGATGTGGTCCTTGGTGGCTTGCTGTAATGTCTTCTGAAATAAATATGCATGGGTTCCTGCTCCTCGATGTCTTCCTGAATTTAAAGTTTAAGCTATGATTTGAGTGCAGGAATGGGCTTTAGTTGCTTGATTTGACTTTCTGGGGGGCTCCATTAATTCTTAGCTGCTTCGAGCCACTAAAATATCTTCGGCTGATACTCTTTGGTGTTTTCTTCCTTCTCTGATACCTTTTGACAAAATCTGGACTGCTGATCTGATGTGCTATGGGTCTAATCACTGATAAATGGCCGTTGTTCGGCCTCTGTATTTTCTGAAATGATCTTCTGCTCCTTTGGGTGTGCTCTGTGAAGAAAACGGATCATTTTTGCGCCTTTTCGGGCTTCTTGGGGCCGCATGGTGAGAAGATTCCTTAAAGATTCCTTGAAGATTCTCCATTTCGGCATATCGCTCATCAAAAACTTTCTCAGAATTGGATTCTGGGGCTCCGAAGTGCGAATTTTGCGCCTCTGCGCCCAAAAAGATGTTGATGACGTCAGCATTGTACGGCGGGTGACGTCAGCATGACGTCAGCAGGGCGACGTGGCGGGATGACGTCAGCATGACATCATCACGTACGGATGATGACGTGGCAGGTACGGTGGCGGGGACACGTGGCAGTGACATGGCAGGAGGCCACGCTGGCAGGTGACGCAACATGTGACTGGGCAAAGGGGGGGTGACTCAGCAGGTGACGTAGGGTGTAACGTGGGCATGTGACGTCACTGGGCAGGGCGGTAAGCGGTATGTGGCGCACCGCTTTTCGGGGATGGCGGTTTCGGAGGGAGGGGCTCCGCCACAGCCCAACGCCTAACGCGTGGCGGGAGTACGACGGTAGTACCACCCATCTCCCGGACGCTAAATTTCGGGCGGTTCGGGGATGGGGCGGCCCACCCACCGTCGATCTACGGGGCTGTGGATCGGATGGCTAGCGGTTGATGCGATATGACAGAGGGATAAGGGGCTGGTATAGTCGCGGTATATGCCTTTTATAATAATGCGCGTGGGATTTAAACTTCGGGAAAGTGGGTTATGGGGTTTCAAGAATGCGCGGGTTAATATTTATGCACAAAACTTCGGTTTAGGGGCGCAATATAGGTTTTTTACAACGTTAGGGTGAAATTTTACAAGGGGAAAGGTGAAAATATGGGTTTCTTTGAGGTCTTTTAGGGTTAAGGGAGAGGTTACTAGCTGACCAGATGTCAAACTAGTTCCTTAATGACTCGGACGGGCTAAAAACTGTCCCAGATGGACTGAGATTTCCCGGACTTATAGAGGATATGGCTATATTGCCAGGGAGGGGTATTTACATAGGGGAGTTTATATACATGATTTTAATAGGGGAAGGGAAAAACTGATAGGGAGTTATATAATAAAGTTAAAAGTTAATATGGAGATGAAAAGAGGGCGCTAAGGTGTGAGACCTTATGCCATTTTGTGGAAATGAAGGCTCACAGATGATGAGTGAGCAGTCCTTGAGTGAAGGAGATCCTCACCAAGGCAAATGTCATGGAGATGATGAAACTGAGAGGCTCAAGCAGATCTTGACCTCTTGGGGGATGTTAGTAAGTGACTTGGGGGAAATGAGAAGAAGGGGATGTTAATGAATTCCATCTTGAGTACCTTCATGAAACTGCAAAACTACCTGATAACTGTGATCTGAAAAAATAAGACATTGTGAGGTACAAAATCGATCACAAGTCATCACTCTGCCACTGAACAGCTACCTACCCAGCTTACTGTCCTAACATTTTTTCTCCTTTTTGTCTTGGGTGCACTTAGACTTGCAGACCCAGATTCACAATTTTTCTTTTTTCTATTTTCCTATCTAAATCTACACTTATTTCTGCCAGGGCCCAGATTAAACAGTTGGGTCCTTTTGATTCTCTACCTATTTACAAATCTGCCAAGATTAAACTGTTTGGACTGATGTCATTCTCTATATTCTAAAACAGGAAATTGAAACCTAGGGAGACCAAGATTAGACTGTTTGGACCTCCCTTTAAGAAATTCTTCAAAACTGGAACAACTCATCAAAATTGAAAACAACAGTGGCATTTGAATTGGCACACTTTACTACTTCTTCTTTGGTTTTCTTCTCTAGAAATATGGAACCTTGCTGCAAGAAAGAAGACATATTTGGCATGTAAAAATGTCAATCATGAAAAATGATACCCTGTTGCAACAGGAGGCTAACACTGCGTTTGGCTTTGAATCGTCTTTAGTTCTTCATTCCTGCAACTTACGAGTGAAATGGAAATGACTGATCAAGAAAGGTGATGGGAGAGTTTTAAATGCAACAGATATATCAAATATGCCACCTTACGTGAAGTAATTTTTTACAAAAGCACGCGTCTTCATTTCATTTAATAGCTAACAACTAATTCCTTTACTATCATTAAAAGCACATGATCTTGAGTCAGATTATGGTAAGTGGCTTTTCTTTGAATAGCGTGCCTGAAGGATTCGTGATGAAGTGATTTATGGTTTGCTTACGTAACATCGTAGATCGCGCCATCGCAAATCGCACCATCGCAGATCACGCAAACATACGAATATAATATCGCAGCAATCACAACATCGCAGGTCGCAGAAGTTTAATGTTTGCCGAATCTTGTCAGCTCATTTCTGCGATATGCGATCTTGCGATCGGTGTTATCGCAGATCAGTAAATCTTGAAGTTTTTTCCTTACGAGTATTCCTTTATTACGATGCGATATTATGCTTAACACGAGAGTCTTGCGCATACCGATATTATAGAGAAATGGAGGCATTTCCTATGTTTTTTGCAACGCGGCTTTAAAGATATTTCCCTTATCATAGACTTAGGTTAAAAAATATTCAAAAGACCTTCGTAAGCTTACGATGGTAACCTTATTTTGTAGAAAGGAAACTCTTGCTTTTTTTCTAAAATTTAACTAAGGGTCCCCATTCATTTAGTATTTTGGACAACACTTAAATGAACAAGGGGGGGGGTTGTTGTTGGCCACAACAGGTGGAAATGTGGATCGCAAGTCCACCTCGAGCTATTTACTTAGTTTGGGATCCAACCCCATTTGTTGGTTAAGCTGGTAGAAGGTTTCCATTTCTTTATCATCAATAGAGGCTGAGTACATAGGAGTAGTCAATGTTTCCATTGAGGCCATTTGGTTAAAACATTTTCTTCTCAAGATTGGTATCATTGTCCATCATCCGATTGTCATATGGTGCGAAAATCAGACTACACTGAAGTTTTGCAGAGATCTAGTGCAACGACAACAAACCAAACATATCAATCTTCACATGCTTTACATCATCAGATTGATTCATGGTCATATCATCGATCTGCAGTATTGTCCTAGTTTTGAGCGAACTATCGACATATTAACCAAGACTTTCACTAAGAAAAATTTTCACTTTCCGTGGGGTTGTCTGGGGGTGAAGGACAAAATTTCTTAGCAATTATCTTTTATATTTTTGCATTGTATTTGGAGCAGAGACTTTGTTCCTACTAGGTTTTCTCTCTTTCCTCTTCCGTGCATTGTACATGGGTACCTAAAATGACCTTATTGTTAGGACTCATCCATCTTGCATCATACTCACCTAAGTTATACTTAAGGGGCATTGTTGGTGTACATGCACATTAACATAGCATAAGACACACTTAAATTTAGTTAGCTTTAGTGATTTCATGTGGTGTACATGCACATTAACATAGCATAAAGCACCCTTAGATTTAGTTAACTTTAGTGCTTGTATGCATTTAATCTGAACATATCTACTTTATATATTGATTCTTTTATTACTATTGAATATAGATAATTCCTCAATTCTAGCAATTTTATACAATTATTCTGCAGCTAAATCCTTACCAGCTCTAATAATTTAACACTAACTTTTAATACATATTACTTTACCTTAAAAACATAACCCAAGATATCCCATGTCCTTTTCTTAATGCATATCCCATATCATTTTTTAATGAATATCAGCATAGCATAGCATTTTATTTCATTTTATTTGAATATATGATATTTATTCTCCTTTATCTACCAAAGTTTTATGGCTTTCCCCCTCATCATCCTTTAGTTATTTCGTCTTTAGGCATGTTTCTTTTCAATGAAATTTTAGCTATTTGAGATTTTAAAGTCTTGTGGAAGGTTCAAAGTCTTTGCCAACCCAAACAGTTCAAATAAAAACTACTTTTCTACATTTAGGTATTGATTCAGGAAAATGTCTTTGTTACGTCTGGACTTTTCATATTATGCTTATTTCACATTCCAAGTACTAATATGTGTATAGATCATATTAGCGAGCTTTCTACTCATACTTGTATTTCAAGGTGTTCTCAAGATTTGGGTTGAAGAAATGAATCCAAGGATTGGTATTTGAAAATGTTTTTTTTTAATAATCTTTACTGAAATGTATGAGTTTTACTTTTGCCAAAAAAGTTTTTTCTGTCAAATTTAGAAACAACATCTCAAAAAAAAAGGTTTTAGCGAATTTTAACAAAAAAAAAAAAGACAATTTATAAGTACCAAAATAGTATGAAATGAAACTCAATGATCCGCAAAATGTGAGCCGCAATCAGTTCCCCATACAATTCTCCCGAATTTATGGCATTAGTTAGAGTGAGACAATAAAGTACCCTATACAATTATGTTACACTAATCACATTAATCATAGACTGGCCCCACTATCCATTCAACATTATGTACACTTAAACTTAAAGTTTTGCCAACCCGCTTGGTGTGCTTTGTAAAACACTAATCTCTCGGATAGGTTAATCAAATCAAAACGCTTTTATTAGTGAAATGTTTTTTTTGTTTCTTTTATGTTTTTTTTTAGAGTTTTTATGTTGTTTATTTAGCGTTGATACCTTGATTTGTATTTTTATTTTTATAAAATAGGTTTATTTATTAGTAAAAAGTAAATTTATTTAGTTGTTGGATATAAAATATTAAATGTGTAGTTATCAATGTCATGATTTGCATGATACATTTATACATTATCTAAATGCAACTGGGTTTGGGTGGTGTTGGTGGGAGATCTTCCTCCTTGTTAAAAAATTATAAATTTCTTAAAAATATATGTATTTTATATACTTCAAATGTTTGAAAAACAATAACAATTATATTTCTCTTCAAAATACATCATAGTTAGGGTTTCGACCAAACTAATTGAAAACATTTTGAGAATAATTCAGCTAAGGGGTGTGCTTTTTTGTAATGTCTTGTCTTGTTCTATTAAACATTTTGACTTAGACAAATTACATAAAAAAAAAATATATATTAAAACTCTCCCTAGTATGGGAGAGATGTCGTAATCTAAATAACATTTTAAAATTTAATAAACAAAAAAATATATATATCTTATAATTATAATTATTGATAAAACATTTTGAATCAATGTAATTACATAAAAATAAAATAAAAAAATAAGAAATAATAATATAAAAATAAAATAGAATAAAAAAATAAATTTGTTTAATTAAAATAAAATAATCAATATACCATTCTGAAGCATTTTGACTTTGGACACCAAATTACCATTGTTTAATTATGAAGGTAAGTTTTCCCCTGCAGAACACCAAAATCCAAATTACCATTAAACAAAGTCTTTCTGTAGAAATCACATGAGAGAATTTTTTGGCCGACACGTTTCAAACCAACAAGTGTGGTTCATCATCAAGACCAGATTCTCTCATGTCATTTCTACTGAAAGACTTTGTTTAATTCATTATGGATCATAGAAGCTTGAATACACAAATTACCATTGTTTAATTATGAAAGTAAGTTTTCTCCTTGAGAACACCAAATTAAGTTTTTTTTTTTTTTTAATCTGAATGTCTTATACGTAAAGTTTTCAATAAAATTAGAGAATATCATTTCAATGATTTTGATTTATGTATCTATATTCTTTATGTGTCTTCTCATCCAAAACACAAAATTTAGGTTTTCCTTAAAATTATGGAATCTCATTTCAATGATTTTGATTTATGTATCTATATTATTTATGTGTCTTCCCGTCCAAAACACTAAATTTAGGTTTTCCTTAAAATTATGGAATCTCATTTCAATGATTTTGATATATGTATCTGTATTCTTTATTTGTCTTCCCGTCCAAAACACCAAATTTAGGTTTTCCTTTTGTATCGCTTTATGTACCCTTCCTTAGGTTTTCCTTAAAATTATGGAATCTCATTTCAATGATTTTGATATATGTATCTATATTCTTTATTTGTCTTCCCGTCCAAAACACCAAATTCTTCCCAAACACCAAATTTAGGTTTTCCTTTTGTATCGCTTTATGTGCCTTTCCTTTTGTATTGCTTTATGTGCCTTCCCCTCCAAAAGGGGAATTAGGGTTTATTTTTGTATCCTAGTTTCTTATAGGAAAAGTTTTCAAGAATTAGGCTTTATTTTTGTATCCTAGTTTCTTATAGGAAAAGTTTTCAAAAAAATGAATCCCATTTCAATGGTTTGATTTATGTATATATTGTCTTTATGTCTAAGAAAATAGGTTTTATTATTGTATAATTATTTTTTCCTCTAGCAAAGCCTCTTATAGAGTAAGTTAAAAAAGGGATCAAATTTTGATAAAGTTAAAGTTATGGTTTGTTAATGGTTTCTCTCATTTAGTGGATGTTAATGGTTTGTTAATGGTTTCTCTCATTTAGGAGGAATTAAAGTTATGGTTTGTTAATGGTTTATCTCATTTAGTGGATGCCAAGTTTGAACGAGTAAAAGAATAAATTAGCCTTGATACAGATTCATCCTCCCTCTCAATATTAACATTGTTTCCAACAGGGACATCTATCCATCAATCTATCCATTTGCGAGGCTAGGTATAGATTAAAAACTCAAACTAATTAATCTATACTTCTTAAATATGCTCACGAAATTATAATTGTTGGTGTACATGCACATTAACATAACATAAATCACACTTAGATTTATTTAGAATTAGTGCTTGAATGAAGTTAAGCTTAACTTAATTGCTTTATGTATTGATTCTTTCATCACTATTGAATATATAGAATGCGTTCTCTCTTCCATTTTTTCTTAATTCTCCAGTGAGGTCCTTACTTGTGTAGGCCATAATAATTTAACATGGTATCCAAGTGATGAGGGGCTTGGAAAAGGTACATGAACATTTGATTTCTAGATCAGAGTATTGGAGAATTGCTACAATATTTTTAAGGTGAAAGAATGGAGTTTTCCATCTTCAACTATTTTCACTCCGTATAACTACTTCCAATGGAATTCAAATATTTTTCTTCACATCAAAGGCAAATTCTTGTATTAGATAGTTATAGAGACGAAACCTAAACCCAATTCTTCCATTGAATAATCAAAATACTTCAATAGGATGAACTTGGATTTTTGTCTTATATTTATCACCATATCTCTAGCATTGTGTTTCCATGTCAACACATGCACCACTTTGAATGAAGTCTAGACAACCTTGGAGAAATTATTTTGAAAGTAGGATGAGATGCAAGTTCATATTCTTGAAAATTAACTAAATTCTTTAGATCCAGGCAACTTGAGAAATTTAGGATTTCTTTGTGAAATTCAGATCATTACTTCTTCAATTACAAGATTGCAAGATCAATAAATCCAATTAGGAAAGTCAATTAATACTTTGCATTTTGTCTGAATTGTGTCTTGAATGTGAAGTTTTTGTTTCTACATTTCGTATGGTTAGAATTGCAACTGGAGATGAATGATAAATGCCCAACATTGATGCATTTGATGAGTCTCTCATTCATGAGAAGGATAAGCTCATTAATATGGGTCCATTAAAGTCTTTGAATGCACGTGCATTTCCATGCATGAAAAAGGAAATTCCAACTCAAAACTAAATCAAAAATGAAAAGGAAAAGGAAAGGAAAAAGATCCAGATCTAAGAAAGGGAGGAAATCCAAAACCTCGAGATGACTCTTCCAACTCCAAGGGTAACAAGGGAAAAAAATTAAACTCCAATCTCCTTATTGCAATATCATCTCGAATCCTCTTGCATGCAAAAAACTATTGATTTGATGGAAAATAATCTTCAACAAAATAATCTTGATAACACTCTATTACGTCACATAAGATATATCCGCATCTAGTTTTTTCTTTTTATTTATCCTTTTCTTCTTCATTTTGGTAATTAGGTTGAGTTTTAGATAGAGCAATCCTAATGTTGGATCGGAACAATGATCTATCCACATTTTGGATTGGAACATCTATCCATCGATCTATACATTTACGAGGCTAGGTTTGTATTTCCTTTTAAGGAAGTTTGTATCCCCATAAGTAGTTCCCATCCTCACCCTTTTCCCATGAAATTTGAACTAGTAAACTATTGTAAACTAGACCCTACAAAAACTAATTAATCTATACCTATTAAATACCCTCGTCAAATTCTAATTGTTGGTGTAAATGCAGATTAACATAGCATAACAAACATTTCTCTTTAGTTAGAATTAGTGCTTGCATGCAGTTAAGCTTAACTTAACTATTTTATGTATCTATTCTTTCATTTCTATTTAATATATAGAATCCATTTTTTTTTATTTCTAGCAAGCCTTATGGAATTATTCTCCACCGAGGTCATTACTTCTGCAATCCCTAATAATTTCACATGGTATCAGAGTAACGAGGGGCTTGCAAAATGTGCATCAACATTTCATTTGTAGATCAAAATATTTGAGAACTGCTACAACATTCGTAAGGTGAAAGAATAGAGTTCCCATCTTCAACTATTCTCACTCCATATAACTACTTCTAATGGAATTCAAAGATTGTGCTTCATCTCATAGGAAAATGCTTATATAAGATAGTTATGGAGATGAAAACTAAACCCAATTCTGCTATTGAATAATCCAAAGGCTTCAATAGGATGGGCAAGGCTTTTGGTCTTATATTTATCACCATATCTCCAACATTGTGTTTCCAAGTTGACACATGCACCTCTTCGAATGAAGTCTAGAAAACCTTGGATAAATTGTTTCGAAAGTAGGATGAGATGGAAGCTCATCTTCTTGAAAATGTGCTAAATTCCTCGGAGCCGGGAAACTTTGATAAAATTCAGGATTTCTTTATGAAATTCAAATCATTACTTCTTCAATTACAAGATTTCTGGATCGATAAATTCAATTAGGAAAGTCAGTTTATACTTTCCATTTTGTCTAAATTATGTCTCGAATATGAATTTTTTGTTTCTACATTTCATATAGTTAGACTTGCAATTGGAGATAAATGGAAAATTCCCAACCTTGATGCATTTGTTGAGTCTCTTGTTCATGAGCAAGATAAGCACATTAATATGGGTCCATTAAATTCTTCAAATGCACATGCACTTTCCATGCATGAAAAAGGAAAGTCCAACTCGAAACTAAATCAACAATTAAAAGGCAAAGGAAAGGAAAAAGATCTACATCCAAGAATGGGAGGAAACCCAAAACCTCGAGATGACTCTTCCAACTCCAAGGGTAAGAAGGGAAATAAATGAAACTCCAACATTCCTTATTATAATAGAGGCTATCATCTTGAATCCTCTTGCATGAAAAAGACTATTGATTTGATGGAAAAAAAAAATCGTCAACAGAATAATCTTGGCCATCACATTCCAAAAGTTGCCAGGAAGAAGACAAAATAAAAACCATCAGAAACAATGGGTAATGGTCATTCTTTTATTTCTCTTCATTCTATGTTGCAAGAATGAATCAACAATTTAGGAGCTTCACATCATATGGCTTCTTCAAAGGTATTTCTTTCTTCTCTACAATCATACTTGGGCCCTCCTATTCTTTTGGGAGGCAATTATGCAGTTGAAGCAACTCGAAAAGGAAGAGTGTAGTTTGAAAATGGATGGTTTGAGAATGTCTTGCATGTTTTTAAGCTTTTTATGAATCTTCTTTCAATTTATTAGATGACACACACTAGCAGAAAAAGGAAAGTGAAATTTAACTCAAAGTCCATGAGACTTTATGACATGCAAACCAATTCGAAGATTTTGTTCGGTAAGGTGAATGATTAGTCTTGTTTGTATTCCTTTTTTGGATTTTATTCCTCACTTATATTCCATTTTCCTACCGGTGCATGCAAATGAAGAAATTAGGATTTGGCACAGGATATTTGGACACTTGAATTTTAGATATATGTAGTAACTTGGAAAGCAAGGGGTTGTTAAACGACCACTAGACATTAAATTTTCAGGGTGTTTCAATGGATGTGCTCTTGGAAAACATACACAAAACAAGTTTGAGAAGGAGCATGCACAAATCCCCTCTTCAACTTTGGAGCTTGTACATAGTGATCTTATGGCCCCATTTGCAGAACCTTCAATGAGAAGAGAAAGATATGTGTTGACATTTATAGATGATTACACGAGATTCACTTGGGTTTACTTTCTGAAACTCAAGTATGAAGTTTTTTATCATCTAAACATTTTCAAAGCACATGTGGAAAATCAGTTCGAAAAACACATCTATATCCTCCGCATAGATAATGGGAATTAGGAATATGTCAACAATATATATATAACCTTTGTAATGAAGTAGGGATACATTGTAGCACATTGTTCCTTCAACTCTGCAGTCAAACAGGGTGGCTGAGAGGAAGCTTTTTTTCTTAAGAGATGACCAATTTCCTATTTCATGTAAGATCTTTTCCATCAAAATTGTGGTATGGAGCTATCAATTGTGCTTCAAACATCTAGAATAGATCTCCTCATAAATATTTTAATAGAAAAACACTTTTTGAGGCTTCGACTTATGGGCAACCTGAAGTCAATCATTTCTACATTTTTGGATATCAAGAATGGGATGACATTACTACAAAGAATAGAAAGGATTTTGATAATCTTTTAAAAGAATACATGTTCATTAGATAGTTGATGGATTCAAAGGGTATATATTGCTTGATATTAACACTGAAAATCTCTTTATTGAAAAAAGTATAAAGTTAGAAGAAGATCATTTGCATCCACCACTAAATGAACTTGTTACAAAGTGACCCTCACAACTAGTTGATGAGTATGCAGATGATACTTCAGATCATATTGTTGATTTAGATGAGCCTTTTTATGTGACACGTGTTAGAACACTATTTTTTCAATGTCGAGATAATAATTCCTCATGCAATTCAGAATATTCTCGACCACTTTCAGCAGAGAAAAGGGCATAACATGAGTGAATTCTTAGATGATCCTACCACAAGATCTTAGTTCAAGGAATCTCCATAAGTATTCTCATTTGTGGAGCCATGAATGCCCATGCATGCTTATATGATGCATGAATCTAATCCATGGAATTATGCAAAAGTAGTTGGGCATCTTGCATGGGAAGCAACTATGGATGAGGAATACAACTCTCTCAAAGAGAACTATACTTAGGACTTGGTTCCTCTACCTTCCAATTATAAACTTGTTAAGTGCAAGTGGGTTTACCAAATCAAGAAATAAACAAATGTCCAAGTTAGTTGATATAAAGCATGGTTGGTGGACGAAGGTTTTTAGTAGGTACATGGTGTTGACTATGATTAGACTTTTGCTCTAGTGGAAAAATGGATTATATTTGGCTAGCTCTCTCCATTGAAGTAGAAAGATGGTGGGAGGTGTATCATATGGATGTGAATAGTTTCTTTCATTTATTCATAGTGATCGTGAGGAGAAAATAAACATGGAGTAGTCGTTGGGATATACGTAAAATTCATTTATGGTATGAAAACTAAAGAAATCTCTCTATGGCCTCAAGCAATCACCTAGAGCTTGGTATGCAAAGATGAATTCCTATATGTTATCTCAAAAAATTTTACACTGCAAATTTGATTCCAATGTTCTAAAGAAAATTGATTCCTTGTTGATCATAATACTTTACATAGATTAGATTTTGATAACATGTAGTTTAGTTTATGCAATTGTTGATATTAAAATTGCATTACATGAGAAAATTTTTGTGATAGACATGGGCCTGCTTAATTTTTTCCTTAGACTAGAGATCAATTATAATGTTTATGGATTACCATTTCTCAACTAATATATGCTAGATATGTTTTGACACGATTTCACATGAGTGACTACAAGCTAGTAGCCACACCTTTCTTATCAAGGATAAATCTTAAGCATGGCAAAGACACACCATTGGTTGATTGCACATTGTATTGTCATCTTGTGGAGAGTCTTCTTTATCTCACTCACTCTCATCTTGATCTCTCATACGTTCTCGAAGAAATTTCTAGATACATGCAGAAGCCACATGAGTTACATTAGCATTCTGCAAAGTGCATCCTTCCATATGTCTAGGGTACAATCACCTAGGGGATTAGTTATTATTAGAGTTGTATTTTCCAATGCCTCATTTCCATATGAGCTAAGTATGGTGAATTGTAATATCACACAGGGACTTGCATCTTTCCAATTGTCGTAGTTATCCTTAACTGACACTAAGAATCCTTAATTGTTGTATAATAGAGGTATTTTATGTAATTTTACGTAAGATTGTGAGTAATAGAATACTCTTACATGGTATCAGAGTAGAAGATTCCTACCCTTCTTAATTATTTTTTAGTTTCTTAATTTTTTTTTTGTTTTATCTGAATGGAGTTTCTATTTTAGTGAGTTCTACCAATTATTTTTTGAGATCTACATATCTATCTCAGTGATAATGGTTTCAATATATCAATTTTGAATGGGATCTGACTAATGTGATGGGTTTATGGTTTTCAAAGAGGTTGTGTTTCAGATCTACGCCAGGAAATATGTAGAGCTTCCTTTCAATGACTGTAGGACCTACTCATGGGTATGTGGAGCCATTGGTTGGAACAGAAAATCAATGGATGCTTTTTCATTCATTTGTTGATATACTGAAAAGTGTAGTTGCAGATCTATTCCCAATCTCAACATAATCAATTTGCGAGTTGTTTTATGATCTATACAAAAATTGTTCTTTTGGGCTTGCGAATAAACGGTCTCCACAAGATTAGACGGTGGTGGCATGGTCAAATTCACTACGTAGATCAATTGACTTGGTAGGGAATACTCATTTTAAATGAAGACATATATTCCAGTGTGCCCCTAACCTCTACCTACCAATTGAGATATTACAACGACTAGGTTGTAAACCAAGGCAGCGTACCATAGGTTGTAAGTTATTTTCTATATTTTTTCCCCTCTAATAGATCTCGAAGGATGAGAATAATCTGATTAAATTCTAAATTGATTTTGTTGGATTTAATCTCCCTTCCCTATAGCCTAATATCGATGGGATTGAAGATAGATGGATTCACACAGGATTTATTCCATAGATCGAAAACCCTGGCATTAAATGTGTATAAATTATTGGGCATGCTAGTATGTTGCAATTTTCCGCATTTATTGTCGAACCACATGTGGATGATCAGTCTATAAGTCAAATGAAGAGGGATCAAATCTCGTAGAAAAATAAGACTTCTACTTCAAGAGATTCCTGTAAGCTCTGTTGGCCTTCCTCTCCATAACGTTGTTTGTTAACTTCTTGGAGTTGCATCCTCACTAGCCAAGGTTTTGTTAGCTCTCTGTAATTCCTCCAAGCTGAGAAGAGGAACCCAAAGGTAACCACAATCCACTTCGAAGCTGGAATCTAGCCCTTCCAACTTCAGAGAGGCCTCTCTCCATCTTAAATGTTAAATTACTTGGATATTAGGCAAGGTATGGTGCTTAGATGGATATAGATTTTAAATGTATTTTGGCAAGGGACAAGATAGATCCATTACATAATACATTCATATAGGTTGATTCTTTTCCAGTGATAGGTTGAAGAGAAAGAGGGATCTTCTATAGGGGCAAGGTTGGTAGTATTTTGGAGTTTTTAGTCAAATTCATTATAGGAAGGTGAGTAGAAGATATGAGGAAAATGACATATAAAACATCAAACAATAGGATGAATTCTAAATGTCATTCAAGTGGAAAACGTAAATGTTTAACAAACTGAAACATATCACTTTTTGAAGCGAATTCTGAGACAAAAATTTGTTCAACTAAACAAGAAGATACATTTCAAAGCACGATTGATAACAAAAGATAACTTACAAAACCAAGAAGCACATATCCAAAGAAACTAACACAAAAATCCCTGTAAATTTCAGTGCATGTCTTTTTGTTCACCAGAAAATCAACAAAATACAATACACATAGTGTTCTTTCTTCTCAAACCCGACCCACCCTTTACTTCATTAAAATTACAAGAAAAATATAACAAAACAAATCAGTTCACACCTCTAGGAACTGGATTCCGTAATAGGATTTTTGTTTCTACCTAATGCAGTGAAAATAGAACTGTTTTTTCATAAAAATAAGAATTGTTTGGCCAAAGCCTTCTAAAATAAATTTACATTAATTTTAAAGCCTAAATCAAGCTCCAAGGCCCTTATATGCCTCATAATATTAACCAAGATCATAAAAACAAATTACATGTCTTTTCGACATAAAATTCTCAGTCAAAAGGTTGACTGTTTGAAAGCGCAACGTCGGCGTTGCACAACCTCCTAGTTCAGCAAAAACACAACATAGAGGTGCAACGGTTGATATTTTTCAAATATATCCTAAATGGTGAGCCATATTTTGCTGATTTTTTAACAAAAAATTAATATTATTATAGCTCTTCTCCACAAAAAATTTGGGCTAAATTTGCGTCACAGTTTTCAAGAAAATCCAAAAATGGTTGTAGATGATGGCGGCATGTAGTTTCTCGAAAGCCATAAATAATTTTGACCTAAAAATTTGGTGGGTTTATTCATCTCACCCCCATGCATCTCCTATAAATATTTCATGGAAAACGGGTACAAGATTTAAGATATATGGTGAAAATATGTTGATTGTGTGAAAGCGTAGCACATTCAATGTGTTTCTCCAAATGTGCAACTCTCTAAGTTTATACTATAGACGGTCATCCTCTGAATTTCTGAAAGCACTGGGATGGTGTGAAATGGTCCATACAACATTGTAAACCCATGAGAAACCTTCTAGGCCAAACACAAACCTTGAAACTTCAAAATCTCTTCTTGTGGCAAAAGCGCAACACATGTCTGTGAGTCTAGTGCTTCCCCTATCTCATTTGTGCAACGAACCCTAAGAGATTCTCAAAGACCTTTCATTGGAAAAATGGATGAATTTTTGGTGCTTTTGTAAGTTAACCAAGCATTTGAACTCCCAAGATGGCTAAATTCATATTTCGAAAATGATGATGGCAATCTTTGAACCTCAATCATAAAACACAACAACTGTTAGAATCGCAGTGCTATCCTCCTAACCGTTGTACCAATATGTTATCATGGAAAGTTGTGATTTGATATTATAACTGACTCATGTGACCCTAAATATTTTTGCCAATGATGGTAAGACATGACACCAAGACCTTTACTCATGATTTTTTGGTGAAACATGACCGTAGACTCTTTTAACTCGACCTCTTAAGATATCAATGACTATTTCATGATCCTTCACACTTCTTGAGATAATTGCATTTAATAATGAAAATGTATTCTATAATAAGACCAATAAATTGATCTCTAGAGGATCAAAGCCTAACCCTTTACACATTTTCCAAATAATTGGAAAGACAAAACTTGTTTTCTGACTACTATGACTATAGGATACTAACATTTTGTCCAATGGTGATGGCATCCCCCCTGTGAGGTGCCAAGAACACGATAGACCATGTCCCTCACTGTGGAGTACTAAAGAAGGTATGTTTTTGGTGATTATTTTTACATATTTTCATTAAAACTTACAAGCCCTTCGCGTCAGGAACTAGGTGGATAATAAGAAATTATGATAAAGTTTGTAAGATTAATGTGCAAAACGAAAACACTGACAATTGTCATTTCTTATGCAGGAAGAGGGAAAAATGAAAGACTGTCGTCCCAAAGAAAAAGATATGTCCAAGGTAACCGCTGTCCCTTTGGCGGGGAACAACATACAAACAAGGCGAACCAAATCAAAGCATATCAGCCAGGGAAAGGAAATGGAGATATCGGCTCGACGCAAGAAAGTAAAGGGATAACTGAGAGTCAACAGTTTGGCGAATCCCTCAGGATCCTTTGATCCTAAGGGATCACTGCTTTAACTATTTTTGTACCTAGATATCTCTGCCTTCACCATTATAAAAATGGTCAGCACCGTTAGCTTGAAAAAAATAGTCTGTGATACTTCTATGTAACTTTTCTTAAATTTAAGACTTTGATCATCGACTCTCGTTGAGAAATGATCCGCTGTAATTCTGTTTAATGCATTAATACAAACTTGGTTGCTATTTCATCTTTGATCTTGGAATAACTTCAAGCGGTGTGTCCTTGCAGGCTAAGGGCCCAGCCCTGGTGGAACACCTGCTCCTGTACTATTACTTTTGGTTTATGCATGGTTTTGCTTATCAACTCTATTCGGTAATCTGATATGTTCTGTTATTTTACATCACAGCTCTGTTACGTTTGATTTACTGAGTAATATCATTTCTGAGACATAACCATTATATTAACTTTGCAACGTATTATTGTTCCTTTAAGTGATGATATAATATTGCTAGTCTTTACAGAATACTATTGTTGTTCAATTACAGAGTATCTATGTTGTACACTTATCCATTGGTATTACTGAATTCATCTTAGAGATTATATTTCCTTGCGATTGTTCAATCTATTCACGTTGCTGTTCCATTACAAAATACAGTCGTATTCTTTATAACTAATATTGATAACTGGATTACCGAGATCAGAATACTATTAAGGTGTGCCATGTGCATGTATGCTTGGCTTTCAAGCGTTGTTCAATAGTCCATTATTAATCAATGCTTTTCTATTTCGTGTGTTGCTCGATTCATCCTTAAAAGTAGGGGACATTTGATTTCTGTAGGACATGATTGTTGCATTTATTCTTGTAGACTAAGGTGTTGTTGCTTATTAAATATAGTTGTTGTTACAATTCCCTAGTCGTTGTTCCATTCCTTATTTGTTGTTCCATTTCCTGTTATTTGCATTATTATTGCTTCGGTGTGTAGAACGATCTGAGACTGTAGTGGGCATTGAAATTTACTGTCTGGCTCCCAAATCAACGATTTGTTCCTTGATTTCCTTTGGTTCCATCAGTTTACAAAAGGATGAGTTACTGCTACTGAACCCTTGACTGATAAATTTCTTAGTTTTCTGAATGTATGGTTTAGTCTTTAAAAGTAGTTTGTTGTAAACAAGCATCCATTTACTCTTGTATTTTTTAGCACTATACTACTAGCATTACTCTGGAAAATGATAGCCTCAAACTGAGACACTCTTTGGAATAACAAAACGTTCTTGGATTGACAAATTAATGTGAGGTAATTAGACGTGAAAGAGACCCTTTTAACAGCTCGACATTTTGGTGCCGTTACCAGGGAAGGAGTGTAGCCATTTGTTTCTTTTCAGAGTAGTGTAAGAACCTGCTAGGGAAGAATTGGGTTTTAAAAATGGAAGGTAAGAACCTACATGTGGAGCATGTAATAGCCCTACTCCCCTGCCCACTTTCCTACAGATTTGCTGCTGTTTTGTTTGGGTAGAACCTAGCAGTTGATTTGTGTGCATGACTAAGTAGAAAAAGCCAAAAAAGACTTCCAAACCTCTACCCAAGCCAGAAAACGCTAAGGGGTCGGTGGCCCTTGGCCGATCAACCTTCATAGATGAAATCTTCAAGAAAGTAGAATCTCAACCTTCAGTAAGACCCAGAAAAGTTATTTCTAGACAGCCTACTAGTTCCCTTCAGGCCACAGGATCACCATCTGTAGCCTTTGCTGAGGTGCATAGTCAAACCGAAGAGCAGGATTTTCACTAAATTGAAAATTCTAGCCCAGAAATATTGCAAGAATGGAATTTTAGCAACCTTTGTGAAGGAAGAGGAGAGACAAGAGAAACTAAGGAACCAAGACCTCCTCTTGGGGCAATTCAGCCATTAAGTAGCCCAGATAAGGGAAGTGCTACAAAAATCATTTATAAAGAGGTTGAAGAAACTCAATCTCCTCAGACATTAGGCACTCTCATTATCCCAAATAAGGGAAGCGCTATTAAAACCGTTCCTGTTAAAGCCATTCCCTATCAACCTAGGAATACCCTCCTAGATATCCCAGAAGGTTATTGGCATATATTTGACCAAATGGCCCAAAACCAGCTAAACACCCAAACCTCTACATTGCAATACCCCATCGTGGATACTGCAGCGAATGCACCTATGAAAGCAATTCCTCTTCAGCATATCCCTACATTCCATGGTCTTACATCAGAGGATCCAGATGCATTCCTATTTGAATTCGATGTGCTGTGTAGGGGATATGATTACACCACCGACCCCCAGAAACTGAAATTATTTCCCTCTACATTAAAAGGGGCTGCTTTAAGATGGTTTATGGGATTAGGTGGTGGAGTTATAAATAACTGGGATCAAATGAAAGAATCTTTTCTAAAAAAATATCAAGACTATTGCAGGTCTAGAGAACTAAAAGACGAAATATTCCAGATGGTAGCTAGACCAAATGAAACATTAGAGGAGTATGTGGAACGTTTTCAGTATAATCTTCAAAGATCTCCTTATGCATCACTACATTTACCTGATAATGTGCTAAAAACATCATTAATTAGGGGTATGAAGGAACAATGGATTGAAACATTAAACATTATGGGAAAAGGAGATATTTATCAGGAAAATTTTGCTGACATTATTGATTTATGTATCAGGAGCTCGAGAGGTAGCACAAGACTAAAACCGGCAGAACATGATCGGTTTGGAAGAGATAATAGAATTTCGGCAGGAGTAACGCGTGCAAAAATTTGAAATTTATTGGAAAATTTTAAAACTGATATACTAGGGACACTAACAACACAACTTGATATTATGCAGGCCAAACAAAAGCAAGTGAGGGCAGAAAAAAATTTGGCAATCTTCTGTCCTCGATGCAGGAAGAAACATATCCATAAGGAGTGTCCACTTGATTCAGTCCAAATTTGCGCCATTTGCACAAAAGACCACCTTACAGAAAGTTGTCCCTCACTTCCCGGATTAAAAGCAGTATACAAGGAAGCAGAAGAAGAGCCAGAATCGGTGTATCTGCTCAATCAGTGCCGTCAGTGGCAGCCGCAATAATCTGGTATGTTTTCAAACCCAACTTCTTCTTTTCAGCCTCCACCGAATCATTCTCAACAATATAATATGTGGAAAAATCAACCCCCCTTCCCGAATTGGTCACAACAGTCATTCCCTTCATCAACCCCATGGTCGAATCAAGCAAGCCAATCCAATTGGACAAGTTTTCCCTATGCCCCACCATATTGGCAAAGTAACACATATCCAGCACAATGGACCCCTCCTACTTCACAAAGTCAAGCCTGGCAGACAAACTGGCAAAGACCGATGCATCAGCCAGTAGGAACCATTCCGCTCCCTCAACCTACACTGCCAGCCTTACAACAAAACCCCTAGTCTAACCTGAGACCACAACTCCCAGCCCAACCCAACCCTAACCCAAATAACAGACCGGTCCAATCTGTCCAAATAGTAGAAACACCAGAAATAGGAGTTGATATGAGGGAGTGTAATGATCTTTAGCTAAGATCTAGGCGTATTATTGAAACTGAGGGAGATAAGATAGTCCATGTTGAAAATCATTTACCTAGAGAACAACCATCACAAGAAGAGGATGTGAACAAACAACAAACTCATAATCAAGCAACCACACCCTCTCCCCCATTCCCAGAACGATTAATAATACCTCGACCTACACAATATCCTGATTTTGACATTCTGGGAGAATTAAAAAACTTGTACATAAAAATTCCATTCCTCCAAGCCATTCAAGACATCCCAATATATGCAAAGACTATCAAAGAATTGTGTGTAAAGAAACCAAGGAGGAATATAACAAACAATCCAAGAGTCCAAGTAGTTGGTACTCTATCTGACTTATTATCAGGAAAAGAAACACCCATTAAATACGAAGACCCAGGAAATCCAATAGTAATTGTACAAATTTATGGTCAAACCTTCCCCAATGCCTTAGTTGATCTAGGAGCTGCAATCAATATCTTAACAACTACTACTTGCCAAAAGCTAGGCATTACATCTATAGAACCCACCTCTACTTTACTAGAACTGGCTGACCGATTTGTGGTTAGGCTAGAAGGCACGCAACATGATGTCATGGTATCTGTTGACTCCTCAAAATATCCGACCGATTTTCTGATAATAAATCCCAAAAACTGACTTGATGGACTTCCATTGATTTTAGGTAGACCTTGGCTTGCAACTGCCGATGCTTGTATTGGCTGCCAACAAGGCAATATGACCATAACTAGACGAGCAAATATCAAGAACTTAGCTTTATATCCTCCAGCGCAGCCAAGTGTCACAATAATGAAAACTAATAAGCACCTTGCATCATACCTTACTGATAACATTAGATCTCCATTAACTATACAAGAGGCACTTGATTTCAAAGACCAAATAGAAGACAATGACATTAATAATTTTATTAGTCAAACTGAACTCAAATCCCGCATACAATGTCACATGATAGAGGCAGCATTCGATAACAAATTGGAAGAAGATCCTCTTAAAGAAACACATGACCAAAAAATACCTATTACCTCTGTTGCAAATAATAAAATTGTGGAAATCGAACTGGGAAAGACCTTAAACATTGATGCCAACCTCACCTCCAAACAAGAAAGGAAGCTCACCCAACTATTGAGGAGATATAAAGAAGCATTTGCATGGGACTACCCTGATATGAAAGGAATTGATCCCCAATTATGTACACACCACATTTACATAGAAAAAGATGCGAGACCTGTTCGCCAACCTCAAAGGAGACTTAATCCTCATCTAAAAGATGTGGTAAAAGCTGAACTTCAAAAACTTTTAGATGTCAATTTCATCTATCCTATCTCTGATAGTAAATGGGTCTCTCCACTTGTGGTGGTATCAAAACAGAATGGGAAGTGGAGGATTTTTGTGGACTACAGAGAGCTAAATAAAGCAACACAAAAAGACCACTTCCCTCTTCCATTCATTGACCAAGTATTAGACACTTTGGCAGGAAAGAAATTCTTTTCTTTCCTAGATGGCTTCAGTGGATACAATCAGATTTAGATTGCCCCTAAAGACCAAGACAAAACCACTTTTACTTGTCCTTGGGGAACATTTGCCTATAGAGTTCTACCTTTTGGCTTATGCAGTGCTCCTGCCACATTCCAAAGGGCTATCCTCAGCATTTTTGCAAACTTAATAAATGAAGGACTTTAAGTATACATGGATGACTTTACATCCTACGGAGACAATTTCGATCCAACATTGGACACATTGGAAAAAGTCCTACAACGTTGCATTGCTACCAGGCTTTGTTTAACCCATGAAAAATGCTATATGATGATGACTGAAGGACTTATTCTAGGACACTATATCTCAGCAGTTGGCATTCAGGTAGACCCAGCCAAAATCCAAATAATTTTGCTAATTCCCACCCCTACCACTCAAATGGAGGTACACAATTTTCTTGGATTTTCTGGTTATTATAGAAGGTTTATAGAACATTTTTCGCATATTGTTGCACCTCTGTATGCACTAACAGGTAATGTTGATTTTCTTTGGACAGAAAAATGTGAACGTGCTTTCCAGGATCTGAAGAAACTTGTATCCACAGCCCCAGTCCTTCGAGGACCAAATTGGGATTTTCCATTCCAAATATCATCAGATGCCTCAGATACAGCCATTGGAGCAGTCCTTGGGCAGGAGGAGGATAAAAAACCATACACAATTTATTATATTAGCAAAAATTTATCCCCTGCTGAATTGAATTATACTGTTACTTAAAAAGAATTTCTAGCTGTAATACATGTTGTCAATAAGTTCAGGCATTACATTACTGGATATCCTGTTATCTTGTATACAGATCATTCTGCCATAAAATATTTAGCAAACTGTTGGCTAGTTGAATTGTTTATGAATTAAACATTCAAGTACCACATTAATTGTCAACCAGGGAAAGTCTTTTTATTCCAAAGGCTACTGCGTACTGTATGTACTCAAAATCTAAAAGCATTGAAAAGTTGTAGTATACGTGATTCTTACGCTATGTCATTACAGTACTTGTTAAAATAAAAGCAATGAATTAAAACTACAAATCTGGAAAGCGAATTGATAGATGCTCTGTTGGCATAGGATCAGGACCCTATCCTCCAGGTGGGGACGTTCACCACCTGCCCCTGTAATCAGATTTACTAATGCACACTGCACTCTCATTCACCGGTGAGAAACAAACTCAAGTGATTAATGAAACAGAGTACTAGAAAAACAGAGAATACCAGAGGTAATGCTATAAAATCCAAGTAGAGTACCAGAAAGAAACTATTGCACACTTACACACTTGACAAGAAAGTAAATGGGTGAATCTTGTGAGGAAGGTGGGCCCAGTCCCTCTCACAAGATTCCCCAGGAAAACAAAGACTGGATTAAGTGCTCAAAACAGTTTTATATCTGCCAAAAAGATTTGAATACAATAAAGTTCAGACTTGCTGATGTTCTCAAGATCTCTTCTTACAGACTGACCATAGACACCGACTAATCCCTTTTTCATGTAGATGTCTCCTCTTTATAGAGGAGACATCTATTACAATAAAGTATTACAGCCCATTCAGTTAACCCATCTTATCAAAAATAAGCAATTTAGAACGTTGTTACAACAGTATGATAATACGTTCTTTCTTGAGTTCTGGCTGTTACACAGCTGGTAACTGACTTCGACCGTCTTCTCGGGATCTTCACATTCCTTTGCCATTTCCCCATGCTGTTCCTGATTTAGGCCATGCTGACTGTGTTCTTCTTGCTTTAGACCTCCGCTTGATTATGCCACGTCAGGGTTCTTTAAATAGTTGCCATCTGTTATTCGTGGTTGTTACAAAATAGCTTGCTTTAGGTGATTGTTGTTGCTAACTGTAGCAACTACGGAGTTGCTGCTTCTGGTTTTGCAGCAACTGCGTAGTTGCTGTTTCTGGTGTTACAGCAACTATACATTATAATTCCTGCAAGCTTAAGGCAATTACTTGAAAGTTTAGTCAGCGTTTCCAAGGATAAGTATAAAGATATTCACGAATATGAAATAAACAATTAAACATAGATATGCAGGAGGTTACTTCGTACCTTGGGGTCATTCTGTCATTATAAAATAAAAGCTTTCAACTTATGACTGCAAAAGGATAATAATACGGCAAAAAGATAAGGTCAAAAATAGGTCAATTCTGAGTCCCAACATCCCCCCCAACTGAAGAGATTGCATGTCCCCATGCAATGGCTACTCTGAGTCTGAGTCGGAGAACTGGGACGAACAATGCAGATTACTAAGACAATAGCTGTAGGGAGTAACATCAAACTTCCTTCTGAAACCACAAACAGTTTGTATATGCTTCCATGCTGCCGCTTCTTCTCTGTTAGAAAGTCCAAACTGGCCCTTATACTGATCACCAGACAACCATAAAAGTGGGAATTTAAATTTATAACCCATCCAATTTTCAGCACAACGCTGCATGCATTCAACATACTGAGGTACCCTTGAAAGTGCTACCTGTAGATTTGATGGGTTATACGGGTGATATTCCTGCCTTTCTGCAGGGCAGTTTTCCCAAAACAACTTATTTGCTTTAACAGCCAAGGATGCTTTGGTCTTTACATAATGCTAACAGTCTGTTAGGACCTCTGTTTGCAGTCTCATGACATGATCCTTCATATCAGGATCGCTTACCATTTTTAAGTGTTGTGAAATGAAAGTGGCAGCGTTCTGTGGTTCGGCTCGAATCCACAGAAGACAATTCTGTTCGTTCTGATGGGCTGAGACATAGGCATTCTTCCAGGTAAGTTGATTAGCCAAAAAGGAGATGAAGGCTCTTAGTTGTATGTCACCAACTACAGGTATCATGTTCATGTTCCTTTCTTCAGACACGGCCTCATTATGGAGGTATAGTTCACATAGCAGGTTTTGATCACTTTTGGATGCCTCTGCAAAGGTCTGCATAAACTGTTCTGCTGTGACCACTTGATGAGGCCTCCCCTCTTTGACAGCCTTCAGCTGTATAAATGCAAGTCTTTCCCTCAAAAATGTAGCATAGTTAAAAGAGGGTTTCCTTGTGGCAAGCATTCTTTGACATAACTCAAACATCTGGGACATTCTGTCTTTCAGTTCCTTGATTTCTTTATACTGGGCCCTACACTGTTCCAGTGCTTCCCAGTTCTTATAAGCATGATCAAACCAGGTCCCCTTTTGTTGTTCGAATGCTTTGCCTTGAGACTGCTGATATTCTCTCCACCACCTACCTTTTAATTCCTGAAAACTTTCTGTTTCTATACATGCATCACTAACAGTGGGGAGCTCTGTTTGTATACAGGCATCAATCAGGGTCATCTGCTCTGTTGAAGTGGGCTGGGATGATCCAGCATCTCTCTCTTCATCTCTGACTAGAGTTTCTTCCTCCTGTTGGACTAATCCATTTTGCTCCAAAGTGATTTTGGTGGACCGGGGTGAATCTGTCCCTTTTTCTTCGACTTCTCCTTGCTCCTTGGCAGTTTGACTGAGGCTGGGCGAATTCAATTCTTCTTTATTCCCTTCTGAAACTATTTTCTCTTCCTCCATAATAATCTGGGTAGGCCGTGATGAGTCTGTATCTTTTTCTTCTTCTTCTAGCTCCTTGGCAACTTGAATAGGGCTAGGTGAGTCCAGTTTTTCTTCATTTTCTCCTGAAATTATTTCCTCTTCCATAATAATCTGGGTAGGCCGTGATGAGTCTGTGTCTTTTTCTTCTTCCTCCATAATACTCTGGGTATGCCGGGGTGAGTCTGTACCTTTTTCCTCATTTTCTTCTATGTCTTCTTCCTGTTTCATAACACTTTCAGTGTTTCCTTCTTCATTTCCTGGTTCTTGTGTAGCTTCTTCTTGCATAGCAGATTGGGTAGGCCGGGGTGAATCCTTGTTCTCCTCTTTCTTTTCTTCCTGCATAGTGTCAGCAAGCTCCTCTGTTTGTTCCTGTGCAGTCTCTGAAGAACTTATTGGTTCTTGTCTGTCAGTAAGCTATTGATCTTATGCAGTTTCAGGTGAACTTACTGGTTCTTGTGTGTCAGTAAGTCCTTGATCTTGTGCAGTTTCAGGTGAACTTACTGGTTCTTGTGTGTCAGTAAGTGCTTGATCTTATGCAGTTTCAGGTGAACTTACTGGTTCTTGTGTGTCAGCAAGTTCTTGATCTTGGTCCTGCATGTTCTCTGGATGGCCTGTTGGTTCTTGTGTAGCAACAGGTCTCTCTGACTGCACTTCTTCTGAAGATCCTGTTGGTTCTTGTGTAGCAACAGGTCTCTCTGTCTGCACTTCCTCTGAAGATCCTATTGGTTCTTGTGTGTCAACAAGTCTTTCTGACTGCACTTCTTCTGAAGATCCTGTTGGTTCTTGTGTAACAACAGGTCTGTCTGTCTGCACTTCTTGTAAAGATCCTGTTGGTTCTTGTGTAACAACAGGTCTCTCTGTCTGCACTTCCTCTGAAGATCCTGTTGGTTCTTGTGTGTCAACAGGTCTTTCTGCCTGCATTTCTTCTGAAGATCCTGTTGGTTCTTGTGTGTCAATAGGTTTTTCTATCTCAGCAGAGAATTGTGGGATTTCTACTTCTGCATCAGCAGACTCCTTTGTTTCATTTTCAGCAGCGGAGGCTTCCTTCATTGGTTCTTGTACTACCTTATATCCTTCCTGAGTATATATTTCTCCACAATTTGTACACATATATTCGTTATCTTTACTTTTCTCTGCTGCAGATGCTACTCTTGCTAAAACATGCAGGCTGAATTCTTTCTGATATGCTTCCTTGACCCTTATTATCTCTTCTTGATAGTCCTAAATCTGAGATTTCAGAAACTCAATTTCTTCTTGTAGGGCGGGTATAGTAGGCTAATCCTGTGGGACAGTAGATTCCAGTGGAGGCAGAGGTTGTTCTTCGTCAATTTGATCAGTATTCCCCACAGGTGGTTCTTGTGTATCACCTGGGGTAGTGGTTGTTTCTTGTGTTGCAGCCACTTGGTCACTATCACTCTCGGTGTCGGCAGCTGGTTCTTGTGTATCAGTTGTCTTAAGATATGATGCCACGAAGCTATGAACACTCTGCATCTCAGCCTCTGTGGGTGAGGGAGAGGAGTTTCGAGGAGTGGCTGGAGTGCGGGTTCTTAAAGCGATGGGTGGTGAACTGGAGGAATTAGGGGATTCAACTACTACCGATTTTCGTTTTGGTAGGGAAGCAGGGAATTGAGGTGTTTTTCTCTTCCTGCTGGCCTTTAAGGTAGGGACAGTAGTCGGGGTAGTAGGTGCTTTGGTTGAAACCCTAGTTCTTCTTCTTTTTGCTGGGGTTTTCTTTACCTGCTGCATTTTTCGTTTAAGCTGAGTAATTGGGATATTATCGTCGGAATCATCAGTAGAAATACTGAGTATGGGAGCGGAAGGATTGGTTCTTTTGGGAGATGTGGTTAATTCCGCTGCTGCTTGTTCATTCTCAGTAACATGCAGGGGTGTTTGCTGGGGTTGTTCGGGAATATGCTCTGTTTGCTGAGGGTTTTCCAAAGGGATTTGTTCAGGCATGTCGTCCGTTTGTTGAGGAAGCTCTTGGTCTTGCTGAGGTGTGTCCTCAGCTTGACGAAGAGTTTCCTCTTCTTGATGAGGACCTTCATGCTCAGGCTGTGGAATTCCTTCCTCCAGATGGGGATTAATGGGGGGTGGAGGGATGTTTAGAGCGAGAGCTCTGTTAATCAGCAATTGGACTAAGCGATGGTGTTTTAGGGAGAGAACTGGATGCTTCGCTTTCATAGCATATCGTGACATATTTTTGAGACAACCCAGCAAATAATATGGCATGTTCAATAATTGACCATTTCTTAAGTGATTTAACAGGACGAAGTCATGCTAGTAAATTACCTGGTAACGACCTTCGCACGTCAGATATTGCTTGACGAATTCAGCGACTTTTGGCCATGGTTGAGGTAACGACCACAGTGCTACACCTCTGCCCTTGGTTTCTACTTCCTCGCCTGGTCGGAGAAAGTCTTGTTGTGCATTCAGAATCAGGTGCTTTCTGCTGAACCACCGTGTGCCAGTGGCTGGTAGTCCGGTGACTTCAGCTATGATTTCTGCCATGACTGGAACTTGAATTCCTTGGACGACAGAGAATCCTTCTGTCAAATTGCATGTGAATTCCAGGACTTGCTTCTCGTCAAAGTCCGGAAGTCTCCTGAAATACTCTATCCATCCAGCTTGCAAGAAAATTTGGTAAATTTCCGGAAAGAGTTCCAGGACTGCTGTTGTGCCTGGTTCATGAGTAATGAGGGTTCCTCCCATGGCCGTTGTCTTAGTGAATCTTCAGAATTCAAAGCCGAGCTACCGATTTCAACTCAGAGTATACATCACAAATGGTAACATGCCGTAGCTTTTACATACGACCGGGAGAATTAAGGGTGGCGGTGGTTGGCGTGGTTTGTCATTATGAGAATTTCTTTGGTAATCCCCCCCCTTCCTACGTGTAAATGATATGATTGGGAATGCAATCATTTGATGGACCTATCAACCTTTTTCCGCTTATCTATTATTTAATGCTCATTCATAAATGTGCGTACCTTCGTACTTTACCTTTTTGATCGCTGCGTCAAAAAGTCTTTTCTTGTCTTCTGTCAAATTATAATAATTACCGCGGATCTGAAAGCACGGGAATATGGGTGATTTGTAATGATAATGACGGGAAGTGATAGTAAGGTGCTGTAATCATCACGAGAGGTGGTATATTTTATCAGGATTTGTTCGTGAGGGAATTTTGCTGGGAAGGACATTTCGTGATCGGGAAGCAATATCGTGGCACCGGGACTGGTGTTGCAGCAACAGAAAATTACCGTTGGGGCAACAGGGATTGGGGGAAAACGTTTGTGAAAACGGGGAATGTGCTGGAGTAATGGAACTAGTGTTGCAGCAACAGGGATAGTGTTGTGGCAACGGGAAATGGTGTTGCAGCAACGGGAGATGGTGTTGCAGCAACAGGGAAATGGTGTTGCAGCAACAAGAATAGTGTTGCGGCAACGGGAAATGGTGTTGCAGCAACAGGGATGGTGTTGCAGCAATGGGAAATGGTGTTGCAGCAACAGGGATGGTGTTGCAGCAACGGGAAATGGTGTTGCAGCAACAGGGAGTGGTGTTGCAGCAACGGGAAGTGGTGTTGCAGCAACAGGAAGTGGTGTTGCAGCAACAGGAATTGGTGTTGCGGCAACGGGAAGTGGTGTTGCAGCAACAGGAATTCGGAGTCCACACAGTAATTCCTTTCGAGACTTTTGTTCTCAGCTATTTCCCCATGCTAACACCTGCAAAATACTGAAATGTAATATCGCAATCCTTGGCGGGATTTATTAGTTTCTAAGAAAAAAAAGAATGTCTAATCCTAAAAATTACATAAATAATAGAAATTCAAGTGCTTTGAGGGACAGCAAGTTCCCCTGGAAAAGAATACTGTTTTATTGCCATGCAAGTGGCTTTAAAGTCTTCTTTGGAAACTGGCCGCTGATATAACCGAAGTCGGTAGCCATTCACTAACAATGGTGTTCTGCTTCCATCAATTGTTAACAGTCTAACCGTTCCATTTGGGAAAACACTATCCACTTCATACGGCCCTAGCCATCTTGTTCTCAGCTTCCCTTGGAAGTTCTCGAAACGTGAATCATAAAGTAGAGCCCAGTTACCTTTCTGGAACTGCTTTTGCTTGATGGTTCTGTCATGCCATCTGCTCCTTTGTTGCTGTATCATAGTTGTTTGATGGACGGCATCCAGTCTTTTCTCATCCAATTCCTGCAACTGCTGCAACCTGGCTGTCTGTGCATCAGTTAAATCAAGGTTAACAGCTAAGGCAGTTCTTAAGGTTTTAATTTCAAACTCTACAGGAAAAATAACATTCTTTCCAAAAACCAATTCATAGGGTGAAAATCCTGTTGTGTTTCTCCAAGTGGTTCTGTAGGCCCAAAGAGCCTCGGGCAAGCGCTGAAACCAGTCCCTTCTATTCTCCTTTATCGTTTTTGTTAAGATAGCTTCTATGACCTTGTTGGTGCTTTCCACCTGCCCATTTGCTTGGGGGTGGTATGGTGTGGTCATCTTATGCTTGATATGATATTTTTGGAGCGTATCTTTGAAACCATGAGAATTGAAAGGAGGTCCTCCATCAGTGACTAATTCTCTGGGTAGTCCAAATCTAACAAATATTTCCTCAAATAAGAATGTTAGTACTGCTTCTTCATTAGCTTTAATGAGTGCTTTGGCCTCTACCCATTTAGTCATGTAATCTGTGCATACTAAAATATAAACTCTTTGATTAGATGGAGGATTAATGGGACCTACGAAATCTAATGCCCATTTCTCAAAGGGTTCGAGAGTTACCTGGGGATTGAGTGGCATTTCATCCCTATGGTTGGGCTGGCCCATTCTTTGACAGCTGTCACAAGCCTTCACATATTTTCTAGCATCTTTAAAAAGTGATGGCCAGTAATAACCCATTCTAAGTACCTTATGAGCTGTTCTTTTATCTGCAAAATGTCCTCCACAAGGACCATTGTGACAAGCTTTCAATATATCATAAATCTCGTCTTCCCCAACGCATCTCCTAATTTCTTGATCTATTCCTGTGTGGAACAGACACCCGCTTATCCAGCTGTACTTAGCACTTTGCTGGATGATCTTCCTTCTTTCCCTGTGTGATAGGTGTGATGGTAATTTTCCTGCAACTAGATAATTGGCAATGTCTGCATACCAAGGTGAGTGAGCAGATACTGCAAATAGATACTCATCAGGAAAAGAATCATCTATTGGAACATTTTCATCAGTTTTTAAACGAGAAAGAAAATCAGCAACTACATTTTCTTTTCCTGGCCTATCTACAATTGTGATATCAAATTCCTGTAATAGTAATAACCACCTGGTGACTCGAGCATTTGTAATTTATTTATTCATTAAGTACTTGATGGCCGAGTGGTCAGTATGCACAAAGGTAGTATAGCCAGTAATATAATGCCGAAATTTATTAATAGCATAAATAACTGCTAAAAATTCTTTCTCAGTTACTGTATAATTTAGCTCAGCTTGTGTCATGTTTTTGCTGATGAAATAGATAGCATAGGGGAGATTGTTTTCTTCCTGACCCAGGACAGCTCCAATTGTCGTGTCTGAGGCATCAGAGGAAATATGAAAGGGTAATGCCCAATCAGGTCCTCTCAAAATAGGAGCTGCGGACAACTGATGCTTAAGTTTATTGAATGCATTCTCACAGTCATCCGTCCACTTGAATTCAACATTTTTCATTAATAACACAAACAAAGGAGAAGCTATTTTAGAAAAATCCTTAATGAATCTTCTGTAATATCCGGCATGTCCTAAAAAGCTTCTCACCTCAGTTTGTGTTTTGGGGATAGGAAGGTTCTGAATCACCTGAATCTTAGTTGGGTCGACTTGAATTCCTAAAAATGAAATGAAATGACCTAATACAATACCCTGATTCATCATCATATGGCACTTTTCAGTGCTTAAAGCAAGGTGTGCTTCTATGCACCGCTTAAGTACTTTTTCAAGGTTTTGCAGAGCATCTTCAAAGGTCACTCCATAAGGAGTAAAGTCGTCCATGAATATTTCTAATGAATCGTTTAACATATCAGAAAAGATTCCTATCACCGCTCTTTGAAATGTCGCTGGAGCGTTACACAACCCAAATGGAAGTACTCTATAAGCAAAGGTTCCCCATGGGCTGGTAAATGTGGTTTTGTCCTGATCCTGGGGTGCAATCCTAATTTGGTTGTATCCACTAAACCCATCCAAGAATGAGAAGAATTTCTTACCTGCTAAATTATCCAATACTTGATCAATAAAAGGTAAAGGGAAATGATCTTTCTGGGTTGCTTTATTTAATGATCTATAGTCTACACATACTCGCCATTTCCCATTCTTCTTTGGTACAATTACGAGTGGAGAAACCCACTCACTGTCAGATATTGGATATATGAATCATGCATTTAAAAGTTTTTGGAGTTCCTCCTTCACAATTTCTCTAAGGTTAGGGTTCATTCTTCGCTGGGGTTGACAGACTGGCCAGGATCCCTCCTTAATATATATACGGTGAGTACATAATTCAGGGGAGATCCCTTTCATGTCTGTGTAGTCCCATGCAAATGCCTCTTTGTTTGCTTGGAGTAACTTTATTAATTTATGTTTTTCATCATCAGTCAAATCAGGATTTATATTCAGCATTTTACCAGGTTCAATTTCAACTGTTGTGCTCTTGGAAGGGTTGCCTAATGCTGTCTGGCATAAGTTTTCATCTTTCATATTCTGCTGGGATTCAGGTTCTAGGATTGCAGCGAAGTGGTTAAATGTTTCTGGATTAACCGAAGAGGGTTCAGAAATAAAACTGCTAATTAGTTCATCTTCGGTGGAGTCTTTAAAAGTCAAACCTTGTCCAATAGTTAATATCGGTTGGGTTTCCTCATCCTCATAGTCTACCCATACGGAATTGTCACTGTTAATCATGGGAGTGGCATGAGGATAGAGGGTTAGCTGTTTAGTTTCTTGTCCATTGGAGATGGTCATTGATCCAGATCTACAGCTGATGAAAGCATCTGCTGTAGCCAACCAAGGTCTCCCTAGAATCAACGGATGACCCCCCAACTTTGTTTTAGTTTGTAATACCACAAAGTCGACCGGGTAATTCCAGGATTCTACAGAGATTATAAGGTCTTCAATGACCCCTTCGGGTTTAATCGTAGAACGGTCAGCTAGTTCTAAAATAGTTGGAGTTTCCCTGATAAAGTTTTTTAGCTGGAGCAATTGAGCTGTTTCGAGTGTCATGATATTTATTGCAGCTCCTAAGTCTACTAAGACTTTAGAGATAAAGGTTTTTCCGACCTGGACTGTTACTGTAGGGTGACCAGGGTCACCATACTTCACAGGATAATCTTTTTCAGTCATTAAGGCAGTTAATTCCCCCATCACATGAACTGTGAGGGGATCTTTAGCCTTCCTTCAAGGTTTCTTTACACAAATGTCTCTAATAGTTCTAGCATATATAGGAACATCCCTTAGTGCTTGCAATAATGGGATTTTGACATACAAGTTCTGTAGCTCTCCTAAAAGATTGAAGGTAGGTTGTTCAGGTGTTTTAGTGAGAGTCAGCCTTTCAGGGAATGGCGGATCTACTGTTTGGTCATTATTATTAGGTGTTGATTCTGCTATTTCAGCACTATGGTTAGCTGGTTTCTCTTTTCTAGCCTCTTCTTTGTCAGAGTCCGTAATATCATCTATAATAGCTTCAACTATTCTCCCTGAGCGAAGGTGAATATCATTACATTGCAGGGGAGAGATAGGCTGATTTTTAATGTCAATAACTTGCAGGGCTTTATTATTATTTGGAATGGGGTTAGGTTGTACAGGCAGCTATGGTCTCATTGCCTGATTATTCGGAGGATTATTAGATGGTAAGGAAAGAGATTGTTGTTGTTGAGGAAAAGGTATCTATTGGGCTGCCCAGTTTGGATTCCATTGATTAAAGTATGGTTGCTAGGGAGCCCAAGGATTCCATATAGTAGGGTCAGGAAAAGGAAGATTTGGTTGCTGCATAAGTGGAAAGTTCATTGTATTGAAGGGTGGGTATTGCATTTGATTCATGGGTGGGTAAAAAGGAGGATTATTATTCCAACGATTGAATGTTGTATTAGAGCTCGTACCTTGTCTTTGCGGCCATTGCCTTCTTTGTGTCATCAGGTACACTGCTTCAGCTTCTTCTTCAGTTGTCTGTAGTGCTACTTTGATTCCAGGCAGAGAGGGGCATTGCTGTGTTTCATGATCCTTCTCGCAGATTGTGCATATAGGTATCCTATCCAGTGGGCATTCTCTGAGTGGATGTTTCTCTCTGCATTTTGAACAGAAAATTGCCAGAGCAGCTTCTGCTTCTGCCTGTTTCTTCTTAACCTGCAGAGCATCAATTTGTGAAGCAAAAGAACTTAGCATTTCAGTTTTAAATTCTTCTAATAAGTTACCTATCTCAGCTCTTGTTGCTCCTCCACTGGCTGACTTCTGAACCCTTGAATACACATTATCTCTGCTTTTTGATCTTCCTGCCGCTCCCCTTGAACACCTCATGCAGAGCTTAATAATTTCATCAAAGGGTTCTTTGGAAATGTCCCCTTTCCCAAGCATGTTCAGCATGTCTAGGAAGTCATCTCTTACCCCTTTCAGCAGTATGGTCTTCAAAATATCTTTACTCATATTAGGATGATCAGACCGCTGCAGATTATACTATAATCTTTCCACGAAATCTTCCAAATTCTCGTCCTCTTTCTGGACCATTTTAAACAATTCTTCCTTCCTTTCTCTTGTCCGGCAGTAGTCTTGGTACTTGGCCAGAAATCCCTCTTTCATCTGGTCCCAGGTGGTGATTGCCTGAGCTCCTAAGCTCATAAACCACCTCAATGCGTTCCCTTTTAGTGTTGCTGGAAACAACTTCAGCTTCTGATTAGGACTTATGTAATCATAGCTTCTACACAGTATGTCGAATTCAAAGAGGAATCCGTCCGGGTCTTCGGAGGATAACCCATGAAAATTGGGTAATGTCGAGAGTGGAATATTTTTCATGGGGGTTGTTCCTGTCGAGAGCTCCCCAATAGGGAATTCCAGGGTGGAGAGCGAGTTTTCCCCTCTCCCTTCTGTTCTGTTATCCTCCATTGGTCTTTTCCCTGAATCACTCGCTTTATCTTCTGTTTCTTCAGGTTCTTCTACCGGTTCCTCAGTGTACTCTGGTGCTTCCAGATTCCTTTCAGGTCCTATTACTTCCTCCATCTGTTGGTCTGTTTGTGAGGAGTATTGGATCTGAGGTCTCCGGGAACTCGTCCTCTGTGATGCTTCGGCCTTAGAGATGATTTCGTCGATGTAAGTCTTCCTTCCTCCTTTGTCGCCTGTAAAATTAGGTTTCTTGCGTCCTCTCATACACCTGTTATTTTCACAAAGAAACCATTAATGCTTTTAGAATTCTTTAGTTGCCTTCCCCGGCAACGGCGCCAAAATTTTGGCTAGTTGAATTGTTTATGAATTAAACATTCAAGTACCACATTAATTGTCAACCAGGGAAAGTCTTTTTATTCCAAAGGCTACTGCGTACTGTATGTACTCAAAATCTAAAAGCATTGAAAAGTTGTAGTATACATGATTCTTACGCTATGTCATTACAGTACTTGTTAAAATAAAAGAAATGAATTAAAACTACAAATCTGGAAAGCGAATTGATAGATGCTCTATTGGCAGAGGATCAGGACCCTATCCTCCAGGTGGGGACATTCAGCACCTGCCCCTGTAATCAGATTTACTAATGCACACTGCACTCTCATTCACCGGTGAGAAACAAACTCAAGTGATTAATGAAACAGAGTACTAGCAAAACAGAGAATACCAGAGGTAATGCTATAAAATCCAAGCAGAGTACCAGAAAGAAACTATTGCACACTTACACACTTGACAAGAAAGTAAATGGGTGAATCTTGTGAGGAAGGTGGGCCCAGTCCCTCTCACAAGATTCCCCAGGAAAACGAAGACTGGATTAAGTGCTCAAAACAGTTTTATATTCATCTGCCAAAAAGATTTGAATACAATAAAGTTCAGACTTGCTGATGTTCTCAAGATCTCTTCTTACAGACTGACCATAGACACCGACTAATCCCTTTTTCATGTAGATGTCTCCTCTTTATAGAGGAGACATCTATTACAATAAAGTATTACAGCCCATTCAGTTAACCCATCTTATCAAAAATAAGCAATTCAGAACGTTGTTACAACAGTATGATAATACGTTCTTTCTTGAGTTCTGGATGTTACACAGCTGGTAACTAACTTCGACCGTCTTCTCGGGATCTTCACATTCCTTTGCCATTTCCCCATGCTGTTCCTGATTTAGGCCATGCTGACTGTGTTCTTCTTGCTTTAGACCTCCGCTTGATTATGCCACATCAGGGTTCTTTAAATAGTTTCCATCTGTTATTCGCGGCTGTTACAAAATAGCTTGCTTTAGGTGATTGTTGTTGCTGACTGTAGCAACTACGGAGTTGCTACTTCTGGTGTTGCAGCAACTGCGTAGTTGTTGTTTCTGGTGTTACAACAACTATACATTATAATTCCTGCAAGCTTAAGGCAATTACTTGACAGTTTAGTCAGCGTTTCCAAGGATAAGTATAAAGATATTCACGAATATGAAATAAACAATTAAACATAGATATGCGGGAGGTTACTTCGTACCTTGGGGTCATTATGTCATTATAAAATAAAAGCTTTCAACTTATGACTGCAAAAGGATAATAATACGGCAAAAAGATAAGGTCAAAAATAGGTCAATTCTGAGTCCCAACACAAACAAGCCTATCACAAATGGCAGAATAACTAGATGGTTGATTTTATTGCAGGAATTTGATATTACAATCAAGGATCGACCTGGAAAAGAAAATCCTGTAGCTGATTTTCTCTCGCGAATGCCAAAGCCAATCGACGCAGCAGCAGTTGAAGATCAATTTCCAGATGAGCATTTGTTTGCTGTTGCTGTTAAAATTCCCTGGTATGCTGATGTTGCCAATTACCTAGAAGTAGGTAAATTACCAAAACATCTAACCCCTAATGAGCGGAAACAGATTGTTCAGCGAAGTGCTCGATTTTCTTGGATTGGGGGCTACCTATTCCACACAGGGGCAGATATGCATATCAGGAGATGCATCCATGAGGATGAAATCTTTGACATTTTAAAAGCCTGCCATGACAGACCATGTGGCGGACATTTCGCCGATCGCAGAACTGGACATAAGGTATTGCAAATAGGGTATTATTGGCCCACAATTTTCAAAGATGCAAAGAAATTTGTCCAAGCTTGTGACAGTTGCCAGAGAGCAAGACACCATGGTTAGTCCGATGAGATGCCCCTGAACCCACAGCTAGTCATTGAACCATTCGAGCAATGGGCCCTTGATTTTTTTGGACCAATTAACCCATCCTCGAACCAGAAAACATATATTTTGGTGGCAACAGAATATGTCACCAAATGGGTTGAAGCAGAGGCATTGCCGAGAGCTACAGAGGATTTTTTCATACAGTTCCTGTTCCATATATTTGTGCGTTATGGCCTTCCAAGAGATATAATTACAGATGGTGGACCATAGTTTTCTGGTAACAAAATAGCTGCAACACTCAAAAACTATCATATCCAGCATAAAATCACTACTCCATACCACCCACAAGCAAATGGTCAGGTAGAAAGCAGCAATAAAATAATAGAAGCAATCCTAACAAAAACCATTGCGTCACATAGACGAGATTGGGCTGCAAGACTACCAGAAGCCTTGTGGGCTTACAGAACAACATGGAGAAGCACCACCGGCTACTCACCTTATCAATTAGTGTTTGGAAAGCAACCCATCTTTCCCATAGAATTTGAAATCCAAACATTGCGAACAGCACAAGAAGTTGGCTTAGATCTAACCGAGGCACAGATTAATTGATTATGGTAGATCAATGAGCTGGATGAAATCAGGCTCTCTGCACTTCAAAACATTGTACTGATCCAACAGCAGCGAGATAAATGGCATGATTCTCTCATTCAAAACAAAGTCTTTCGTGAAGGAGACTGGACACTTTTGTACGATTCCAGGTTTCAGGACTTTCCCAAGAAACTTCAGACTCGTTGGTTGGGACCATACGAAATCCAGAAGGTACATGACAATGGTACTCTTACTCTAATCACTATTGACAGTTTTGGATATGCCTTTAAGGCAAATGTCCACCGAGTTCGACTTTATCGCAAACCACTCACTCGGGAGTCCTTTTGCCAATAGCTACACGAAGACTCTGATATGGAAATTTTGGGGGAGGGAGAGAAGTCTTACTCACCTTTGATTCATTAAGTGATTTATCTCTTTTTACACTTTGTACATAATTTCTTTGTTTTGTTGAATCACTTTTGTACATATTTTTGTATCAACACTTTGATGTTACTTTTCGGATCAGCAACAATTTTATTATTTTCTGTTGTTCCTTTTCTCAAAGGGACAGCACTTTCGTTCTGTTGTTCCTTTTTCAAAGGAACGGCACCTTTTGGATCAGCCGTTCATTTTGCTTTAACTTTGTTGTTCTTTTTTTTACCTTGTGCTTTTGTTGTTCCTTTTCCAAAGGAACGACACTTTTTGTTTTTGTTGTTCCTTTTCCAAAGGAACGGGATCTTGGTTGCTTGTTGTTCCTTTTCCAAAGGAACGGCATTTTTTATTTTTTTTGTTGTTCCTTTTCCAAAGGAACGGCATTTTCGTTTTCTGCTGTTCCTTTTGCAAAGGAATGGCATTTGCGTTTTCTATTGTTCATTTTCCAAAGGAACATCACTTTTGATTTCTGTTGTTCCTTTTCCAAAGCAACAACACTTTTGCTTTCTGCTATCCCTTTTCCAAAGGAACAACACTTTTGATTTTTGCTATTCCTTTTCCAAAGGAATGGCATTTGTGTTTTCTGTTGTTCCTTTTCCAAAGGAGCAACACTTTTGATTTTTGTTGTTCCTTTTCCAAAGGAACAACACTTTTGATTTTTTTTTGTTCCTTTTCCAAAGGAACGACATTTTTTATTTCTGCTTTTCCTTTTTCAAAGGAACAACACTTTTGATTTTTGTTGTTCCTTTTCCAAAGGAACGACATTTGTGTTTTATGTTGTTCCTTTTCCAAAGGAACAACATTTTTTATTTTTACTGTTCCTTTTCCAAAGGAACGTCATTTGTGTTTTCTGCTGTTCCTTTTCCAAAGGAACAACATTTTTTATCTTTGTTGTTCCTTTTTCAAAAGGAGCACCACTTGTATTCTTTTGCTCTTCCTTTTTGAAATAACAAAATCCTCGTATTCCTTTTACTTATGCTTACTCCCCTTGCTGTTCTAAATTAAGGATGCCTACTATTCCTATTCTTTCAAGTATTTTGGAACACAACTATGCACTTATGCAATGGATAAAAAATGACAACATACTGAAATCAGTGAATTATCTTTTGCTTTCATTGTTCCACTAATTCTGCTCTGATTGGTTACCTTTATCATGTTGGTTCCTTTTAAATTTTCACAATTCTCTTAGATTATTATTCAGGAATAAGAGCAAAGGGTTTACATGTTCCTATTGAGATGTTAAGACTTCTTCCACCATTCCTACTCTTAAGGAGTGTTGAACCACCCTTTGTGTATAAATGGGAAAGTACTATATGAAAGAGAAAGAAAAAAGAGCGAAAAATGATGTTTTAATGACTTGTTTATATAAGTTGTCAAATGCAGGATAGGGAGTCTCATCAAGAGCCAGCCTACCATGATCATGAGGAAGAAAGTGAAGTGGCATTCCCACTATGGCCACCACACCAAGGATATGGTCCAAAAGGTATATCAAATAAAGAACCCTTGGAACAGGAGGTCTCATCATGAGTCGACCTGCCCACCTTTCGCTCCTTCCTCGTGAATGGCATTATGACTAAGTGGTTACCAAGCTAGCATAATGACCTACATTTTGACATCGCACAACATTTCCTAAGCATACACAAAGGATCATGGTTCCATGGGTGAAACAAACAACTCTGCCAAGGTTATGGACACCTGTCGGCAGTAGAGCTCTGTTAATGGTATTGAAGTCACATTACTTATACACCAATAGGTAATTATTAACATCCTTCTGTCTCTTATACCTTTGTAATAAGTCACATAAGAGTATGTATATTATTTCCCAACCCATTAAACACATGTAAATCTATTATCACCAATCATGACAGAAAAGTTAACAATGACCGCATGAGACTTTGTATGCACGGCAGCTGTCCTATCTTCCCAACCTCGCATCATATCATAGCAGTCTCTTACTTGTTAAGCGATCAGACTTTACACCTTGATTTTGGTAACCTGATACTTTTGTAAACATGTCATGTTGCCATACGCTATTCCTTTATGACTCTGTTCTATGGCAGATCGGCACGCCACTCCTTTATTTGACGGCCAGGGATGGCCTATCACATTGCGGGGGGGAGGTTAACCTCATTATTCATTGGTTTATGTGTCAAACCGTTATTCGGGAAAGTGTGTACTTGGGAATAGCAAGGCTTAATAGTATACTATTTTTTTATTTTCTTTATTTTTGCATGGCTTGCTCTTCCTAAGCCATTTTTGTAGTATGCTCTGCGGAAATTTAGTAAAATTATTTAGAATTTGAGCAAGTCCTACGCTTTGTTAGTTTCTCTGTGTTTTAACAGTTTGAACAGCTTGTTGTTCCATTGCCATTTCTGATATTTTACAGGGAAACCAAAAACATGGGAGGAAGATCGATTTGGAGAGAACCACAGGTGTTGACAGTCTTTGATGCTGCACAGGAAATCCTGGCAAGAGCAAGATGGTTAACTTATCTCAATCATTTATAGGAATCCAATGAGACAGTAGCAATAAAATTCTTGTATAACTTGCAAGAAGATCACTCCACAGTAAGGGGGAGATATATAGCAGTCACCGATGACATAATCACAGAGGTCTCGAGACTGCCAGCCGCTGGACCTGTATGGACATTAAAGAAGGAGAGATTGCAGAAGATCATAAAAACCTTCCAGGAGGAAGGCCAGAACCTGACAATTAGAGGAAAGGGGGTTCTACCAGCAGCATTAGGAGAGCCGTGGGTGGAATTGGTGAAGACTATTCAGAGCTACATCACCTGTGAAGGCAGGAAAGACGTGGTAAGACCACGACACCTTAAAATTTTAGCCGTATTAAAGCAAAAATGCTCTGTAAACTTACCTGCATTTTTAAATTCATTACTTCATGATGTTGCACGAAGCATGAAAAAGGCACAGCATGTAGAATCAGTCGTAAGTCACCATGGGCTGATACGGTTGATAGTTAGCCATAGCCTTGCCCAGCAGTAGAGCAGCTGGGAAGAGCTAATTGCCATGATAGATGGGGGATTGACCACGCCATCCCAAAAACATAAGCATGCCACCAGTACACCAGATCACCCATTAAAACAAAGGAAATCAGTCCAATTAGCATGGATTAAAGGGAGGTTAGAAAACTCCCAAGGGGATATCAGCCAGCCATTAGAGGTAGACGATACAAGGGATGAGCAACCTCCACAATTATAAGGAGAAGAAAATGAGAAAGGAATGCAAGGAAATGAGGAAGGAGAAATGGAGGAAGAAACCGAGCAACCTGAGCAGGAGGAGGAAACAGAGCAGCATGAAGGCAGCCCATTAGAGGATGAATTGGCCAAAATTTTGGCCAATATGGGCGAATATGGCCAACCTCTCAGCCCACCAGACCTCCATGTTGAAGAGGAACCAAAAGAACACTCTGCTCAAGAAAAAAATGCACCTGAAGAATTACATGACGAGGAGGTAGAAAAGGAGATTCAGCCTATTCATGATGAAAATATGACAGGAGAGGAAAGTGATACAGAGGAAGAACAATCAGTTCCTAGCTAGACTACACCGAAAGAAATTTTGGAAGAAGACGAGGCGGAAAAATAAGTCACCCATGAAATAACAAAACCAGCTAGGGTTCTTACCTCTGATCAACCCAAGAAGAGCAATGGAGAAGCACCCCAAGAAGAAAACCAGGGAATTGATCGAAATAATAGTCCAAGCCCGAATAAATAGGCAGCTGTTCCTTCCAAGGAAATAGAAGAAATTAAGAGATTACGGAAAGAACAGCAAAGACTATTGAATGAGATAGTTTGACTTCGACAACAAATCAGGATTTTCAAAACAAGGAAAAGGGTAAAAAGGACTTCGGGAGGGAGACATGCAACCACTCCAGCAAAACCCCTCAAGACAAAGGTTCGGAGGACCCGAGTCCATCCTGCTGTCCAAAACCCTGTTGAGAAGCAGTCTGTTGTTCCAAACCTTGTTGAGGAGCAGTCTGCTGTTCAAAATCAAAAGGAACAACATTTAACTGTTACCCATGTTTAAGTACAAACGGATGATATATTGACCAATGATAAAGAAATTCAGACAGAGGCACAACCCTTGGGGGAAATACGGGCCATGAACATAAGAAAACACAATAGGAAGATTCAAGTAAACCTCCCGGTCTCCACTACTATGTGGGATAGTGATCCAAGGATGGTAACCCTACGAAAGGGTTTGATGCAAGCACAGCGAGTAGCAGAAAAACTCAAAGAACAAACGGTTCCTCGAGAAAGGTATGAATACTTACAGCAACAGCTAAGGAATGTAAATTTATCCGAAAGCCAGGCCTTTGAAGGGTGGCGAAAGGAAGAAGAAAAAGTCGCAAAGGTAACCCGTAGGTTAGATATAGTTATCAAACAGATGGATACCTTATGCTCCTTGTACACTGACGTCTTAGCATGTAGAGCCCCTGCTAAGAATTATGCCTTGTTTTTAATGGAACGATATTTGCAATTGAAAATAAAAGTTGTCAAAGCAGGCGCCCCTATACAAATTAATACCATTGATGATTTTATAAATTGTTGTAAGCACTACGGGGTAAAGGTTCAAAGATTACTGTGTGAATTCTATTTGCATAACCTTGTGTTAGACCAGGAGACCGAGCAGAACCCCGGCCCTTTTGTTGGGGATATTCAATTGCAGGCATTTATTTCGTTTGGGGTTAATCAAATTAAATGGCTTAAAGCCTATAATGCTTTCCAAAGACAAGAAAACGGATTAGACTTGTGGGTAAGAGCTAAGCCTAGGAATCCAGTACAGTTGTGGAGGGAACATAGGAACCTCATGAGGACTCCAGGCGTAATTGAAGCATTAGGACCCATTCATACAGCAATCAATCGGCAGGGAATAGAATATTTTTCCCTATTAAAGACCTTGCCATTGATGCGGCTAAATTTTGATATCAGATCTCTAATCCGAATATCCAACTCAAGGAACCATTTAATTATGAAAATTTTAAGTTAGCTGCCGACCAATTGCACCTCTATGGCGAAATCATTTTGAGGGCAGGGCCATCCTGGTTAGGATATAGGTTCCAGAGTCCAATTATTTGGCACCTTGCACCTGGATACCAAGCCCTGTATGAGATTCCTGAGGGTCAAACAGGCCATTTCTCTGAACATCTAGTTATGCATCATTGTTGTAGACCACCACATGAGATCCCATCTCCAGCCTACTCTCTTACTGCCTTACATGTCAACTACAATGTTTTCATGAGGGCATGAAAAAGGGTAAGCAAGGGGGTGTGTGGAGTACTAAAGAAGGTATGTTTTTGGTGATTATTTTGGCATCTTTTCATTAAAACTTACAAACCCTTTGCATCAGGAACTAGGTGGATAATAAGATATTATGATAAAGCTTGTAAGATTAATGTGCAAAATGAAAACACCGACAATTGTCATTTCTTATGCAGGAAGAGGGAAAAACGAAAGACTTCCATCCCAAAGAAAAAGATAAGGCCAAGTTAACCACTGTCCCTTTGGTCGGGAACCACATGCAAATAAGGCGAACCAAATCAAAGCATATCAGCCAAGGAAAGGAAATGGAGATATCAGCTCGACGCAAGAAACTAAAGGGATAACTGAGAGTCAACAGTTTGGCGAATACCTCAGGATCCTTTGATCCTGAGGGTTCGCTGCTTTAACTATTTTTACACCTAGATATCTCCGCCTTCACCATTATAAAAAGGGGCAGCACCATTAGCCTGAAAAAAATAGTCTGTGATACTTCTATGTTACTTTTCTTAAATTTAAGACTTTGATCATCGACTCTTGTTGAGAAGTGATCCGCTGTAATTTTGTTTAATGCATTAATACAAACTTTGTTGCTATTTCATCTTTGATCCTAGAATAACTTCAAGCGATGTGTCCCTGGAAGCTAAGGGCCCGATCCTGGTAGAATATTTGCTCCTGTACTATTACTTTTGGTTTATGCATGGTTTTTCTTATCAGCTCTATTCGGTAATCTGATATGTTCTGTTATTTTACATCACAGCTCTGCTACATTTGATTTAACTGAGTAATATCATTTCTGAGACAGAACCATTATATTAACTTTGCAATGTATTATTGTTCCTTTAAGTGCTGATATAATATTGCTGGTCTTTACAGAATACTGTTGTTGTTCAATTATAGAGTATCTGTGTTGTACACTTATCCATTGGTATTACTGAATTCATCTTAGAGATTATATTTCCTTGCGATTGTTGAATCTATTAACATTGTCATTCCATTACAAAATACAATCGTATTCTTTATAACTAAGATTGATAACTGGATTAGCAAGATTAGATTACTATTAAGGTGTGTCGTGTGCATGTATGTGTGGCTTTCAAGCGTTGTTCTATAGTCCATTATTAATCAGTGCTGTTCTATTTCGTGTGCTGCTTGATTCATCCTTAAAAGTAGGGGATTGCCATTTGATTTCTGTAGGACATGATTGTTGCATTTATTCTTGTAGACTAAGGTGTTGTTGCTTATTAAATTCAATTGTTGTTACAATTCCCTAGTCATTGTTCCATTCCTTATTTGTTGTTCCATTTCCTGTTATTTGCATTATTATTGCTTCGGTGTGTAGAACGATCTGAGACTGTAGTGGGCATTGACATTTACTATCTGGCTCCTAGATCGATGATCTGTTCCCTGATTTCCTTTGGTTCCATCAGTTTACAAAGGGATGAGTTACTGCTACTGAACCCTTGACTGATAAATTGCTTAGTTTTCTGAATGTATGGTTTAGTCTTTAAAAGTAGTTTGTTGTAAACAAGCATCCGTTTACTCTTGTATTTTTGAGCACTATACTACTAGCATTACTCTGGCAAATGATAGCCTCAAACTGAGACACTCTTTGGAATAACAAAACGTTCCTGGATTGACAAATTAATGTGAGGTAATTAGAGGTGAAAGAGACCCTTTTTACAGCTCGACACTGACCATTTGGGTAAACCCAACCTCAATTTCACAAACTTGCACCTGTTTTTTCTGAAACCTTCTCTATCTAGTAACTAAAGCCAATTCAATACTGCACACAAATCTGATCTGAAAATAATCACACTGAAAATCCATACTAAAAATGCAAGTTCAAAGTTGAAGATTGACTTAGAAAAAACATATTGAAAGACTGAAAACAAAATGCTAATACTGATTGCACATTGTTTATTCACACCTACTTACTAAATCGAAACATGGGATGCTCATTCATGTAAATTCAAACATCCAGTGTAACCATGAAAGAAGATGGCCACTTACTTGAATTTTGCTCACACTTTCCTTGAGCATGTAGAAAAAATAAGATAATGGAAATTCATATTGTAACTAACACTGATATTCTTGGTACAAGAATGTTGTAAAATCTACCTTCATTGATGACTATGAAAAACTAGAAAGAGGATCTTGAAAATCATGAATGATTACCTTTTCTTGATGATCAACAAAAAGAAGGGAGCAACCTTCAAGTATAATGATTAATTGTTCTTCTCCATTAGAATTCTCATTTTCTAATCCTTGAATGGATTTTCCTGCATTCTCACTCCTTTTATTATGAAACCTGTTAGCTACCTATACCAATAGGTTTCATATTTCATGATTGGCAATGAAAAGGTCCAAATATGCTCTACTTTGATGATGCAAAGATCACATATTTCCAAGAGAATACAATCTGTGCTTATAGCTTGATGTGGACTCAAATTTTGATGGATGGTCCAACAGCCTAATCTGGATCATGCCATGTTTTGAATTTTCAGTTGTAGAATAGAGAAAGAAGTCTGTCCAAACTGTTTAATCTTGGCAGACAAGTAGTTTAGGTAGAGAAGAAAGGTTCCCAACAGCTTAATCTGGGACCTTGGAAGAAATAAGGGTAGAAGTAGATAGACCATCAAAAGAAAAAAAGCCAAAGAAAAGAAAAGGCAAGTAAGGGTCTGCAAGCCTAAGTGCACCCTCCAAGAAGAAACAAAAAATGCTAGGCAAGTAGATGGGTAGGCAGTTGGGGTTGCAGAAGTATCATTCCTTACAATTGAAGGTATGCTAACCTATTTCACAAAGCAAAGTCAATGGATTGGGAAGTCTTTCTTCTCCATCAGGTTGCAGCAAGCAAAGAAGCATGTCTAACTTCCCAATTTTCCCCTCTCCATTCATTACTAACATCCCCTCATCAGTTGATATTCATGAAAGAATTGGTGGTTTTTAGTGGTTCTTAGTTCTATTAGAAGCCACATTTCTTGTCTAAAACTCTTTTCATTTTGATCTACTCCTTAAGCTAAGTTATTTTCAAATAAACTTAGTGTTATCTCCCCTCATCCACTCCTTTCATACATATTAACCCTAACTCTATTATATAATTCCCCTATGATTCCCTTTCCCCTAGTATTATAACACCATGGTGTATAAACCCCAAGCATTGTATAAATATCCTTCCCCTTGGCATTATAGCCAATAAATCCTCTGTCAGGGATCAAATTGGCATCTGGTCACTTTGTTGAACCTAAGTCTAACCCCCTCCCCTCTTCTAAATCCATTTGGCCCCTTAAAACCCTTATTTGTCAAAGAAAACCTTATAAAAGACCTTGTTCTACCTATACCCGCTTTAATTTGCAAAAATGAACAAAAAACCCACTTTTTTCGTTTATCCAAAGTATGGGCGCCAGGTTATTTTTTAAATTTTTATATTGAATGGACATTGAAAAACCTTTCTAAACCCGCCATATCCCAAGAGTTTCCGCCAAGCACTGATCCCGAAAATAAATATTAAAATAATCCCGCCCCTTGTCATATCCACCGATCATCTCAGCGACCCGTCAACCATCCGATCGAGCGCTTTTGATCGGACGGCCCTAATCCATATCGGACCGGCCCCGACGTCCGATAGATACCTTCCGATATCTGTCAGAGGGTGACGTCAGGCCTCCGCCACGCGTCATCCCCACAGTTTATCGGAGGTACGCCTGACAAATCCCTCTTCCGTATCATAAGTGGTGCGATGAGAAACCGCTAACCGCTCCCGGTTTTCGGTCGATCCGCCCAGCCAACGTCACCACCACGTCATACCCACGTCAGTGCCACCCTGTCATCGCGTCAGCCCCTGTGTCCGCCCCCATGCTGATCTGTCTTGCCACTTCATCATATCCATGGACCAATCAGAGCCTGCCACCTCACCCGATGACGTCATGCTGACGTCATCCGACCTTGACCCCACCTGATGACGTCATGCTGACGTCATCCAAAAAACGCGCCAATATGCCAAAAATCCATATTTAGACAAATTTTCGCGTTTTTTCATACTTTTTGCCGCAAGAGTTGTTGCTTTCTCTGCATGATTTTACGTCCAAAATTACACCACCTTTGCTGAAATCAACTCGGAGACCTCCGGTGCGCTATTTCTACAGTCATTCGTGACCATTGCTCGCTCTTCATCAGGTATTTTCCATTATAAATCCTTCATATGCCTACTTTGTCTGTGAATTCCCTCAAAAGAGCTTAAACGACAAAAAACTCGCAAAATTCACCGGCGAAATCTTGGTGCCTAGCCCCCATTTACAACTGTGAGCTCGAAAAACACCAGCTGAGCCTTGTTTGCCCATATTTTCACAAAAAACTGCACTTTGTTCGTGCAATCGCGAAACAACTTACTCAAACTGCACCTACCTGTTAAAAAAGACAGATTGAGACCACACATTGGTCTTATTTGCACTTTAAACAATATTTCAATTGCTGCACTATTTCACTCACCCTTTGTTCCATACAATTCACATTTCTCCCTCAAAGAAAACTCTTTGTGTTGCTCTGCATAGCAACTCTATCCATAATCCTAGGAGAAATCATGGATCCACCAGTAGCTCCAATAGCGTTGAACGTTGCTCCATTGAATGCCCCTCAGAGACAATTGGAATGGCAGTCTCTGGCAGACATGGACTATCAGATTTCAGAGGAAATGCTGATGAGTACTAAGTTCCACATCCACCTGCTCAATGAATTGAAGGCCAAGCATGAGGCTGGAACGGATGTGTTGGGCATATGGGACTCATTCCTCCCTATTTTTAAGCTCCATCAAGTTAACCAATTCCCTGATTTGATCCATCTGTGTGCTGAAAACTATGACCCCACTCAGAGGGCAGTCCTTGACCCTTCAGGATCAGCTGTGTTTTATGTCACCCCAGAAGCTATCAAGAATATGCTCTGCTTCAGGACTAAGAAGAAACTGGTCCCTCTATCACTTGTAGACCTGATAAATCAAGGAGCCAGAATGACAGATGCTCAGGTCACCAAATTAAACCAGCTATACATTGGCTCTGACTCTGTGAAGTATCCTCCTATCAATCAAGTATACCTCAACCGACTGGGCAAAGATCTGGAAGACATGATTAGTCCCATTTTGGGCTACAACTCAATTGAGTTTGTTGATCAAACTGTGCTGGTAATCATGCTCATGTTTGCTCCTGGCAAGTCTCCTATCTGCTATGACTATGCCACCTATATAGCAGACAAAATACATGAGCAACTAATGAACCTGGCAAGAGAAAGAGTGTTCAGATATACCTCTTACATTTACCACTTGATCTTATATCATCAACATCAGAAATTCTCTTTTCCAATCAAAAGAGAGGATGCCCAAGGCAATCCAAGATCAGTGGTCTATTGGTCATCTGTTTTCCACTGTAGATTTGAAACTCCTTATACTTATTGTGAGTTCATAGATCAGTTCATCCACCCAGCTATGTCAATGATGATGGGCTCACCTCCTCCGAGGCTCACAGATGAAATGCAAAGGATCCTGCAGTTATCCAAATCATACAGCATTGGGGACTGGTACTTTTACCAGCACCACACCGTCATCAGGATGTATGGGTGTGAACTGCCTCCCTACAGACTACCCAAATATGTGCCTATGAGGCTATTTGCCCTAGAATACTTCAGGCAGTTTGGCAATGTTGATGTGCTTCACTTTTCAGGCAAAGGCAAGAAAGCACAGTTGAAAGTCAGGAACCAACTTGGCCACTTTGTCTATAACCAAAGGGAGGAAGGTTGGAGAGAAGCAGACAGGATGCTTGAGTCCCTTGGCCTTCAAACCAGTTTCCTCTGGAAACCTTATGACCCCAACCACTTCATCACTTTGAGAAGGCTCAAATATAAGCTCTCTGGCTATGATCATGTAAAGATCCCTCACATTGAAAAACATGCAAACCAAGCAAAATGGAGGAGAGGAACCCTAGAAGAGCCAGTTACACAAGAAGAGCTCAATCAAAGAGCAGTGAGGAATCTAAAAAAGATGGCTGACCTTGAACTTTGTTCACAGGTGTTTTCACTGCCAAGCGCACAAGTGGGAGTAGTTACATCCTCCTCGACTGTAAATCAGCAAGCACCCAAAGCCACTGAAGATATATCTAGCAAGGGCAAGGAAAAAGAGATGGATACTGAACAGCCACCGCATGAGAAGGTGCAGCAACAGCAGCAGCAGGTAGAACAACAACAACAATAGGAATTGCAGCAAGAAGAAGGGCAGCATGACAAAGATCAGCCCCCACAGCAAGAAGGGGCAGTTGAGGCCCCAATTTTCACAGAACAGCAGGCACAAAATACGGTGCCTCCTAGGCAAGAAACATCAGTTGATGCATCAATCCTCCAAACTCCACAAAAGGAGGATACTAGCAGAAAAAGGGATAGAGAGACTCCCTTGACCACATCAGAAAGTCATGGTGAGAAAAGACAGAGATTGAACCCTTTCTCTGATGAGGAAATGCCAACAGGGCAGTCTCTGGGCATGGGCCCACCTAGCAGGGAAGCATCTGCAAGTTCCTTCCAAGAGGAACAGAACAGAACTGTGGGAGGAGAAGTCAGCTCCTCTAGCCAGCAGAGGGAGGGTGAACTAAGCATCAAACAGCAGTTCATAGACATAAATAAAAGGAATGAGCCCATAAAAATACAGCTCTACAATCATTTGCTAAAGATGGCTCCCACTAACCAGCAAAGACTGATGTCTGCTTTTGATGTTAGTGAAGGAAAAATGATCATGAGTCATTTCTTTCCAGCTGTAGCACAGCCCCAGTCCCCTGCAGATTATATAAGGACCAATCTTGAGGTCCTTGCCAAGGACATCCACCCGATGGAAAAAATTGAGCTACACAAACAAACGGGTGAGATGGTGTATGCCTCCTTGGCAGACAAAACCTTGGACAATTATAGGCTAGAAAATAGCCTTAATAATACAGCGGCCCAACTTGAGTTGGAAAGGGCATCATCACAGGCTAAGGACAACAGAATTAGGTCCTTAGAAGATATAATTATTGAGATTGGGCATGATCCCAAAGATATCAAGGGCATCCAGGAGATATTGAAGTTAAGGGATGCAGACATGGCTGCTTTGAAGAAAAAGATCAAAATGCCAGCCACCATTCACCCTCAAACAGATGAGGTTGCCCAGCAGAGGCATGATAAATATGCCACAGCTTTGCTGGTGTCTCTCTACAAGCAGCTTATCCAGACACAAGAAAAGCTGGGAGAATCAGAGGCTGCACAGGCAGCATTACAGGCAGCCTTGAAGCAAAGAGAAGAAGGTCAGACCTCCCAGCCTCCTCCTGAAGTAATAAACCTTGAGGAAACTGCTCCAATTACTATTCCTCCTCCTCAGCAAACAGAACAAGCAGCAACATCCACCTCAGCAGCACCACCAACAACAGAGCAGGCCCCAAGCCTGGACATGCAAAAGCTGAGGAATGAGATCCAGGCCTTGGAAGCACAAATGACAGAATTGAATGAGGCCAAGGAGAAACTAGCCAAGGTCAATGAAAGATATGACAAATCCAAGCAGTCTGTGGCAGAAAAGGGCAGGGAGATAAAAGCCCTCAAAGACAGGATCAAAGAGCTAGAAAATGAGCTCAAATTAGATAAAGTTGTGGCTGAGCTTAAAATAGTGCTGTGGGCTAACATTGGCCAATCTATTAATGAGCAATGGCAATATATTGAAACAATCCATGAGCAGTTAGAGCTCATTCCAAAAGCACAGACTGAGATTCAAAGATCAAGAGCTGCTCTAAGCAACATGCCTGAAATAGCCACCAGGATGATTAATGTGCTTAACAATAGAACAAGTACTCAGTTGGCTGCCATGGGAATTTCAAACAGAACTGAGCACATTCAGTTAATCAAGAGGGTTCTCACACTGAGAAACTTGGTGCAGACATTAGAGAGAAGAACCCAGGACATGCAGACTGAGGTAAACAGGTTTTTGGAGAAGTTTCAGGTATTAGAAAACAGAGGGCTCCCTGGCTTACTGAACAGCGCAGGGAGACTGTTTACTCATGAGCAGTATGCCAAAAGGGTTAACACATTTGCCACAAGTCAGATCAATGAGAAGCCCAGCACCTCAGAGGAAACAGGGCCAGCCACAGGACAGACTCTCTACAACAGAGTAGAAAATTTATTTTTTATAATGAATGAAATCAAACACCTGTTTGAGGTGCCTCCCAATTTTTATAAGTATACAGAGGCAGAGGAAACTATGGATGCAATTCTCAGGCATCAACTACCTACACTAGAATGGTGGACTAAGGCCATACAGATGATTTTATAAACAGGAAGCCATTCAGTAAATTTTGTTCACAAAAAATGCAAATTGTCATACACAGGACAGTTTAGAAAGAATCAGCATGCGTTAAAGATAAAAGCTGAGCCAACTCAGCAGAAATTTCGGCCAACACAGCAAGGTAGGAAGCTACAGGTGTCCAGGCCGAGAAGCTACAGCAGAGCAGCTCCAAAAGCGCATTTCTCAGCATTAATGCAGATCACTCCAACCGACTCAGTGGCCTCCAAAGGCCAAAATATCTTCTGACAAGCATAAAGATGCATTTACTTTGTATTCAATGATGTAATAACTTTCTTATCTAAAAATATCTTGAAAAGTTGGTGAACGCATTCATTTCTGAGATAACTTAGCACTCAGATATTTTGTAAACCGATTGTATATATTTGCCCCTCGCACAAGCTTGCAGGGGTTGTTGTTGATCCCCCTTGAAGAAGTTCTTATGTTGTAATCCTTTCAGAGTTTAATAAAGAAAGTGATGGAATTTCTCGGAGTTCTGAAGTGTTGAATGCGTTCTGGTGTCTGTTGAAAACTGCAGGATTCCTGTGTATTTCACAATACAATAAGTTTCTGTAACTCTCTTTGTTATGTATTTTCAATCTATTAAAATCCATATATGTTTCTAATTTCTAAGTGTTTGACAACAAAGAAAAAGAATAACCTTCAGGACTTATTCATGCAATACCCTGAGTTCAATCTATGTTGTTAATGAATGTTTTTCTTCAGCTATAATCTTGATAAGTGTAATTCTTAATTGCTGCACTTTCAGAATATATCTTTCACAGTGACCTTTGCTTCAGGAATTCAAGTTTGCTCCTGTGCAACATGTTTCACTTTCACACCACCAGCTCAATAGAGAATTCTTAATTTCTTTCTGTTGGCTGACCATGCATCACCACTTAAGTCTAAATTTGTTTGTTTGAGATACACAATAGGCCCTGCAGTCTGAACATCATCACTCCAGCATTTCAAAGCATTTCATAGCTCTAGACTCCATTGCCCAATGATATACTACTCTCTGAACACTACATCTTAAGCCCTGAAAGAAGTCCTTCAACCAAAACATAAACCAAAACCTGAGCATAATAGCTAGCCTAAAACACCATCAAAACAGAGACAAATCATAAAGAGAGAGCCCTCTCTGATTACAGTTTGGCTAGGAACTGTGATCCAAAGATTGGTTAGTGGTTACCCCGGCCGTATTCCCTTGGGAGTCAAAGGGAACAACCTGGGTGTTAACAAAACCCAAAATCATTGAAAAAAGAAAAGATAACAATTTTTTTGATGGAATCTTCGTTCATATTATCCACAAGTAAACACTTTGAATACTCATGAAAATCTTTAATCAAACAACTATATCACATATGTTTATTGCCTCATTCAAGTCATCAGGTATATCAATTTTCGTTTTCAAAATCTTAGAATTTATCACTTCAAAGAATGTATAATCTTGAATAATATATTCATTTTCAAAGGGATTTAAAACAACCCTTTCTTCCTCATTATTTCTCCCAAGTTCTAAACCATAGTTGTCATGAGTGGGCATGATCTCTTTACTTAAAGTAAGTTTAATGTTTTTCTATTAGGTCCCTATATTACTAGTGTAACCCCTTATTGTTATTAGTACAATCCCCTTCTTATATTTTTGTGCCCATGTAGTCCCCATATTGTTATTATTGTGCCATAGAGAAGCCCACTATTGTTATTATTGTGCCCTTACATTATTATTGTTAGGTCGGCTCTCATTATATTAAGACCCCTTAGACTCCTATATATAGAAAGGAGGTCTTGTCATTTGTATCATCCAAGAATTTTTCATTTGTGTAATGTAAAGGAGGTTGCCCCATCGAAGAGGCTTATTTCTAAGGCATTGATCTATCTTTTCTATCTTTTTTTCAGCTAGTTTCATAAAATTTGGTATCAAAGCTTTGGATTCTAAGGTTTCGCTGCTCTAAACAAGTCATCATGGTATTTTCGCTATAATTTTTTTCTACGACGTTTCAAAAGCTAAAAAAAACCATTTGAGATGAAATCTCGCTCAAAGATACAGTCCATTGTCATAACTTTTGTTCTGAGCATCAGATTGAAATTTCATAAGTTGTAGAAAATGATGGATTGTATCTTCTTTGGGTATAATTTGCAGAACCTAAGGTTGCAACAATGACATGTGGCACATCGTGCAAGTTCACTCTACTTAACTAGTCTATAATTAGGTCATCGCAGGAGATTGGGAATAAATCTTTCTTCAGGAATCCAATTGCAATCAGACTTGCGGAGTTAGAAAGAGGACTCAGAGGGATATATATATATTTTTTTTAACAGAATCGGTTACTTATAGATTATAAAAAGCCTCAGAAACAGAGTTCTAGTACATAGATATGATAGATTTGGGCGATGAGGATCAAAAACGGGTTCGCAGACCCTTTTTCCTCATTGCTACCTCTATGATAACTGAAAGTAAAGAAGTAACAGCTATATTGCCGAACAAAAGAGCCACCTAACCAGCAAAATTTACAATTCATAGCTCCTAGGGAAGTTTCTGAGTGACCGAGTCATCGGGGAGGGGATCTTTCCTGGCGCTGGCTTTAGTTGAAGCCTCCGCTTGAAAACTCTGAGTGAGAGTTCGGATATGCTCTATGGCTTCCTCCAGATGGCTGCACCTCTCCTTCAGGGCCTCAATTTCTACTTTTCGCTTCTCCAGCTTCTTCTGTTTCTATCTGCTATCTGCCTGATAATCATCCTTTAGTTCGTTGAAATGTTTGACGAATCTATTGATCATGAATGTATGTGTTTTGCACATAGTGCACTCGTTGTTGTTGAAGATCCTGTCTAAAGGATTATTGGCGGCCTCCTGAGCATTTGGCTGGTCTTGCTGATCTGCCATCTTGGTGAACTGGGGAAGAGTGTCTGCAAAATGGGAAGACAGACAAAATCCAGGGAGGAGGGGAGTACCAGGAAGGGAGGCGATATGAGGGAGAGGATAGTCCAGAGAGGGAAGGGGCGGAGAGACACGAGGAGGAATGAGATGACTATGAAGCAGAGGGATTCGGGGAACGCTGCTACATCCAAGTAACCACCTGTTAGCAAAATTTAAAACAGCAGTAAATAAACCAGAGATTACCACAGTCGGGGAACGAAGATCGAGCTCCCAATGATTGCGAGCAGCTTCAGGAGGAAACCTATGTTTGATGAGAGCGCAATGAAGAGTCCTTGTGGTGCTGAAGAATGAGGGATCTCTGAGGCCCAAGCTGCTATATATAGAGAGAAGGAGGTTCCTCAGATGCTTGAACCATTGCTGAGAGGGTCGGCTCTTGAAAAGATTGAAATCCCCTGAGAAGATCTTGCTGCGAGCGGAGAGGGTACAAAGGGGATGGTCCCGAACGCAAAGCCAGAGAATGTCTGTTGGGAACGCATGAAATTCTATGATGAGGCTGGGTGATATGATGTGAACCAAATCGGGGGGGCGGATTTGGTTTTTGAGGTACAGTTTTGCGCAGTCGAGGAGATTTTGAAGGGGATAAGGAGATTTGATGAAGAGCCAATTTCGAGGGGAATGATGCCTGAGGTGACTCGCATTTTGGAAAGAGGGGATGGGGTGGGATTGCTTAAGGAATGGCTTTGACATAGATTTCATCATTTTCTCTGACCTGGCCTGTTTGTCTGCTTGTTGCCTTGTTGGCCTGTTCATCTGCCTCCGTATTGCTTCCTCTTAGAACGTGCTTGAAGATGACCCCGCTTATTCCCCTGGTATTTTCCAAGATCCTGCATTTGATGCTGTTCAGGGCCATTTGTTTGAAATCCTTCCCAGAAACCATGGCAGCTATGATAATAGCTGAGTCTCCCATAATTAGCAGGTTTTGGAGGCCGAGTTTTCTTGCTATAGAGGTTCCCAGGAGGAGGCTATAGGCCTCTGCTTTGTTATTGGACATAGATCCCAATCCCCATTCATAGGTCACTATGGTTTTTCCTTGGGGGTCTCTGATGACTCCACCAGCTCCAGCTTGACCCGGGTTGTTTTTTGAGGCCCCGTCGAATTGAAGGGAGGGCCTCCTTTGATTTTGTATCTAATCTCTTATTTCCTCTTTACTCCCTCTCAACTTCCAATCAGAATTTCCTTTTCCTGTGCTTACTGTTTTTTGGATTCTTGCTTCATAGCTGAATTTACTCATCCACTCTTTTTCTCTTGGGTCTCCCAGTTCCGAGTCAACATTGGTTATTCCATTCGCCCCAATGATCTCTGAGATGAGCGCAATTGCTTTTGCCATGGTGCTGGAGATGCAGGGATTCTTATTATTGAAAATGCTTTTGTTTCTGGCATTCCATATCTGCCAACAGAGGTTTGGGGGAATGCTGTTCCACAACCTTTTAGCCAGGGTCTTGCCTTTTTTGGGATGAGGGTAGCTTTTCCCCCAGTTTTTCTGAAGGAGTGTAATCTGGTTGGGGAGGTCGCCTATGATCAGCGGGCTAGTGATGAGTTTCCAGCAAGTTCGCGCGAAGGAGCACTCTATAAAGAGGTGGTTACTGCTTTCTTCCGCTGCCCTACACAAGCAGCAGATTGATGGGCCATGGATACCCTTCTTCCTTAGATTTTCCGCTGTGAGAATTTTGCTGTTGAGGAGGGTCCAATTGAAGAATTTTACCTTTGGTAGGCATTCAATTTTCCAAGCCACTTTGTGGAGAGGCCAGTTGTTTATTGCTAAGGCATTTTGAAGAGTTTTATAACCCTCTTTGACCGTGTAGCTGCCACCATTGGAGTCCCAAACATATTTATCTTCTGACATTCTGTTAATGGGAGCTGAGCCTATGAGTGATATCTTGAGATCATCCCAAAGATTCTTAAGGTTGTTAGGAAGGGGGATAGACTTCCAGCCTATCCAACTGTTTTGATCCCAGGAAGAGATGTCATAAAGAGTCTTGAGATTTTCCTCTATCATCCACCGTTGCAAGGGCCTGAAATTTGGAAGAGCTTCCCTTGCTTCTGAGCCCATTATTCTGTCCGCCCATATGTTGATGTTTCTGCCATTTCCCGGGACTCTTGAGATACAAGCTTTGAATTGGGGGAGAGTTTTTTTGATAAGCTTCCATACTGGGGTGCACTGCCTGTCAATAATAATTTCTGAAAGGATATTAGAGTTGGCCCCGTTCAGGTATTTCTTTTTGATGACCTCTGTCCACCAAGCTCCTTTTTCATTGAGAATTCTCCAGATCAATTTAAAGCCCATGGCCATATTGGCTAATCTAGGGATTCTTATTCCGAGCCCTCCTTTCTCGAAGGGTAGGATGACCTGATCCCATTTTACCAGGCTGAAATTTTTTGATTCTTGCCTTCCTCCCTGCCACAAGAAGCTTCTGATAATTAGTTCCATGTGTTTATGAATGTTGGCCAGGGCGAGAGTAGTTGCAAACTGATAGATTGGAAGGGCTGAAAGGATGGCTTTGATAAGAATTGTTCTGCCCGCCAAGTTGAGCCAAGACACTCCCCAGCTCTGAAGCTTCCCTCTCAGCTTCTCAATTAGCTTGACCCAGATTTCAGTTTTGATCGTTTCCTTGGCTAAGGGTAACCCCAGGTACATGAAATGTGTCCAGTTCCTTTGAGCAGGGATGTCCAAGATTGTGGATATTCTCTGAATGATATGCCTGGGGACATTCCATGTGTAGATCATGCACTTGTTATTATTTAGCTTACCTCCAGAGGCTTGAAGAAAGAGTTCCAACGTTTTCTTGAACCTCCGAGCCATGAGACTGGAAGCGCCTCCAATTAGAAGAGTATCATCAGCGAAGAGGGAGTGGTTTATCCCCTTGGTTCCCCGAACTATGTCGACACCTGTTATTTCTTTTAGCCTGCGCAGATTCTCCAGGTGTATACTTAGAGTTTCAGCCATGATGATATAGAGGAAGGGGGATAGCGGGCATCCTTGCCTCAAGCCCCTTGAGCTTTTGAAGAAATTGTTGGGCCTGCCATTAATGAGGGGGGTTGTCCAGGTGGATGAAATGCATTCCATGACCCTGCTGGTAAAGAGCTCAGAGATGCCAAATTTCTTTAGGACTGCCTGGAGAAAGTTGTGATTAACTCGGTCAAAGGCATTCGCCATATCTAGTTTGATGATCATGCCCCTTTCCTTTCTAATTATGCTGCTGTGGATTGCCTCCTGAATAAGAATAACATTGTCCGTTATTTGCCTTCTAGGGACGAAGCCTCCTTGGTTCTCAGAGATGAGGGAAGGGAGAAGTTTTTTTAGCCTATTAGCTAATATCTTGGTGATGATTTTATAGGAAACATTGCACAAGGATATAGGTCGGAATCTATCAAAGGATTGAGGATTGGGGTCTTTGGGAATGAGGGCTAAGTGGGAAGATTTGATGCTGCTACCCATTTTGCATTTCGTAAAGAAGTTCTTTGCCATTCTGATGTAATCCTTTTTGATAATTTCCCAATGATTTCTGTAAAAGGCCACTGTGAACCCATCAGGGCCCGGAGCCTTGTCCAAAGCCATGCTGAAGATTGACCACTCGATTTCCTCTGTCGTGATCTCCTTATCCAACTCGGCATTTTGAGCTTCTGATATTTTATTTTCAATTATGCTAAGGAAATCCGAATTTTCAGTATATTGAGGATCAGCTGTTAGGAGAGCTTGGAAATGCCGGGACGCTGCATCCTTTATTTCCTCTTGCTCCCTAAGTTCGCTTCCTTCCATCATTATTCTCTCTATATGATTCCCTGCTCGCCTGAGCTTAAGGCTGTTGTGAAAAAAAGAGGTATTTTTGTCTCCGGCTTTGAGCCAAAGACAGCGAGACTTTTGCCTTTGCTCTTCCTCCTCCCTTCTGTGCTGTTTATACAGCTCTTTATACATTTCATTTTCTTTGACCTGATCTTCTTCTATGTCCTATTCTCTCTCTTTTTCTTGGTTCCATTGTTCCAACTTTGCTTGGAGGTCGATTCTTTTTTTCCCTTCCTCTGTTGCATGATTTCTTGCCCATTGTTTAATGGCAATCTTGAGAGATTTGAGCTTAACTTCCCAGATGAAATGAGGAGAGCCCGAAATTTCTTTTGCCCACTATTCCTTTATCAGGTTTCTGAATTCTTCGCTGCTGTCCCAGGCCTTGTTGTATTTAAAAGGAAGCGGTCCCATGTTTTTCCCTTTATCCAGTGTCAAAGCTACTGGTTTATGATCTGAGATGTAACCTTGAATAATTTTGCTTTGGATACTTGGTTAATTTTCCACTATTCTCTCTTGAGCCAGGATACGGTCTAGCCTCTCCTTTATGTTGTTACTGCCTGTTCTTTTATTCGACCAAGTGAACCGTCCATTTTGCGGAGGTATGTCCACTAAATTATGGGCTTGAATAATTTCTTCTAAAGAGTCTCTTGAGGGATCAGCAAAGAAATTTCTTCCCAGCTTCTCATCAGCGTTCCTTATAAGATTTAGGTCGCCTCCAAGGAAGATGTTCCTTCCCTGATCAGTCATTAGATCTGAGGTGATTGAATCCCAACATGAGGCTTTATCTCTATAGTGGTTGGGTGCGTAGATGTTGTATATTGAGTATTCTTCTGTCGTGGCTATATTTTGCATGTCTGATCTTATCCACCATCTGTTCTGCCTTTGATATTTAAGTTTCCATTTGTTTTTGTCCCATATTGTCCCTATGCCTCCTAAGGCGCCAGCTGCGCTCAATGTTGTTCCTACATAACTTCTCCTTTTTTTCATGTTATTTTGAAATTCCTGTTCCGTGATTTTGGTCTCCTGGAGAAGGAGAAAGTCTGGATGTTCAGATTTGAGAAGATCTCGGACTGCATTTGCTTTTAGGGAGGAGCCCATCCCCCTACAATTCCAGGAGACCAGAGTCATCATTTACCTTGTTTATTGTGAGCCCCACTTTTCTCTTTCATCTTTTCTCCACTTCCTTTAGTCTTATCTAGATATGTGTCCATTGGTTGTTGAGTCCCGGTAGCCATTTCTTTTGCAGCGTTCTCATCCCTTATCTCTTTGTTAGATTTCCTTCCAACTTTTCTGGGAGGGTCGGTGGAGAGGTTGTTTTCCTTTGATTTGTTCCTGGTTAAGATTCTTTCCACTGTTGGGGGAGGGGAGGGCTGGGGGGAGAGATATGGGGAGGGGTTACCAAGGGGCCTCTCGGGGATGGGGGGGGGGGGATGGGGGTTCCTCTGCAGACAAGGTTTCAAAGGGGTTGGAGGAGGAAGGGAAGGAAGGGCCAGATCCAGAGGGTTGGGAGGGGGGGAAGGGGGTTTCAATGGGGGGCTTTGAGGATGTGCCTAGAGGGGGGTTTGATTTTTTCTTTTTGACTATTTCCCAAGCTTCTTCAGGAGCTTCTACATTGCCTTCGGAAACATTTGATTTAGATTTACTACATCTATTGGCAAAATGCCCATATTCGTGACATACCTTGCACTTGAATGGCAGCTGCTCGTAGTCCACTTGCTGTATGTGCGTCCACTGATCAACTTTGAGTTTGATTGCTTCCGGCAGTCCCTTACCCAGATCTACTTCGACACATATCCGTGCACAGGCATGCATGTTCTCCCTTGGTTCAGATCTGTCAATATATTTCCCTACGGCATTCCCTATGGCTTTCACTGATTCATCTCCCCAGCAATGAAGCGGAAAATGAGGCAGGCGAACCCAGACGGGGACAGCGTTGGGGATGTCCATCTCTGGATCAAAATCAGGGGTCCATCTGTTAAGATAAAGGCCCCTGGAGTCCATGAAATAAGGTCCGTTTCTGAAGATGAGATTATGATCCTCCATTGATTCAAAAAGGAAGGTGAAAAACCCCCTCCCGCAGAACCTGATTGCTATTTTTCCTTGCACCATCGAGTTCCAGTTTCTCTCGACCCAACATTGAACTGAGCAAGGGGAAGGCCACAATCCCATGAACTGACCGACCAGGCCACGTTCTGCTAAGGTGACTACAACTCTCCTCGGAAGGGAAGGAGGGAGCGAGACTTCCGGAATTTCGTCTAGCTTCTTGATGAACTTAGAAGCTGTAGGGCAGATTTTTCCAGCTGCATTCTCTGGGATGAGAGAAGCGAGCGATTTTTCCAGATCTTCCGGATCCTGAGAAGGTGGATCCATTTCAGGCATGATCAAAGGACTTAAGCAGGGCACTAGCAGAGGCCCTGAAGATGGGGAAGGGTAGAAGGCCCAAAGGCAGAGAAGGGCAGGAGGCCCCAAACAAAGAGGGAGTCAGCAGAGGGAGGGCGCGAGCCTAGCAGCAACGCTGCCAGGCGCAGGCGCGCAGGGAGGATCAGGTCAGGGATGAGAGCAGCAGAACGTCGATCGCCAGAGCTCCATCCGATCACGCATTCGAAAAAATCTATATTATGTATGTATATTCACTCAGAGGGATATTGCAGGTCGAAATTTCAAAACTTAAAGATCTGAAATTAAAAAGTTACAATCATTTCAAGATAGAGCTCCTAAAATCAAGAGAAAGCGAGATGCAGAAGTTTGATGGCAAGGATCCAATAAATTGGATAATATAGATGGAGAAATATTTTGATTTACATGATGTACCACTGTTACAAAAGGTACATATTACATCTAATTATTTAGAACCGAATCAATTTTTATGGTATAAAGGGATTTATTCTCGTAAACCACTTGTCACGTGGTCAATTTTCACAAAGGAAATGATAGCACATTATGCGGATACAAAGATTAACACTTTCTTTAACCAATTGATAAATCTCAAACAAAAGGGTTCAATGGCAGAGCAAATTGAGGACTTTCGAAAATTGAATATAAGGTTAAATGATACTCCAGAGAAGCAAAGGATTGATGTCTTCATAGGGACTTAAAGGATAACATTCAACATGAGGTTTGTCTTTGGGAACCTGATTCATTGGAGAAGGTATTCAGGTTGGCAAGAAAAATTGAAAGTGAAATTATGGGAACAAGGAATCCCACCACTCACGACTATAATTATGGAAGTGTTTTTTCTCCCAACCTTCCACAACCTACAAGGTTTACATGACAACAATGGGAAGAAAAAAGAGAAAAGGGCTTTGTTACAATTGTGATAGCAAATACACTAAAGGTCATAAGTGTGCCAAGAAGAAATTATTTTACATAGATTACGAAGAGGAGGAAGAAAAGAATCAAGAAACATCAAAAGAAGAGGATATACACCATGAACCAACCCCAGAGAAAGAAGAAATGAATCCGACCATATATTGTAAAGAATTGGCAAGAATTACCACTCCTCAAAATATCAAGATAGAAGGACATATCAAGAAGAAAAAGGTTCAAGAAGTGAAAGATCACATCGATAAAGAAGAAATGAATTCAACCATATATTTTAATCCATTGGCCAAAATTACCACTCCTCAAACTATCAAGATAGAAGAACATATCAAGAAGAAAAATGTTCAAGAAGTGAAAGATCACATCGAGCATCAAGAAATGAATCAAACCATATCGTGTAATGCATTGGAAGAAATTTCCACTCCTCAAACTCTCAAGATAGAAGGACATGTCAAGAAGAAAAGGATTCAATCAGTGAAATATCACATCGAGCATCAACAAAAAGTTCTCCAACTTTTAAAGGATAATGCCACTTTAGTGCGGAATCAAATGCAACAACAGGTAGATCAACATTGCAATGAAAGAAGTTTTGATGTAGGTGATTGGGTATTTTTACGGCTACATCTCAAGCAAGATATTTATGAGAAGGAAATGTTGGCAATACTACATGCACTTAAGAAATGGCAACCTTACCTAATCATAACACACTTCAAGGTAAAAATGGAACATGATAGTCTTAAATACTTTTTAGAACAAAGATTATCTTTAGAAGAACAGAAAAAATGGGTCACAAATATGTTGGGTTATGACTTTGAAATCATCTACAAAAAAGGGAAGAAAAATGTTTTTGCAGATGCAATCTCAAGAAAGTATGAGTATGTGGAAGCATTTTTTTGTGTTATTTCTATTATCTAGCCAAATTGGATAAACGAAGGAAGGCATCAATGGAAGAAGGACGAAGAAGTGTGGCCGCTGATTCAAAAGTTGCATAAGATCCCAGTTCAAACAATATTGCCAGGACTTGACGGGGAAGGAAAAATCATATTGGAACCTAGAGAAGTCATAGAAAAAAGAACCCGACAGCTATGAAATCGATCAATTTCAGAGTATCTCATCAAGTGGAAAAACTTTCCCACTGAAGATTCCACATGGGAGGACAAGAATTTATACAAAAGCATCAAGAACTACTCAAGCGTCGAAGACAACACTTTTGGAAGGAGAGGGGCATGTTAGGTCCCTATATTACTAGTGTAACCCCTTATTGTTATTAGTACAACCCCCTTATTATATTGTTGTGCCCATGTAGTCCCCATATTGTTATTATTGTGCCGCATAGAAGCCCACTATTGTTATTATTGTGTGCTTACATTATTATTGTTAGGTTGGCTCTGATTATATTATGACCCCTTAGACTCCTATATATAGAAAGGAGGTTTTGTCATTTGTATCATCCAAAAATTGTTCATTTGTGTAATGTAAGGGAGGTTTCCCCCTCGAAGAGGCTTATTTCTAAGGTGTTGATCTATCTTTTCTATCTTTTTGTGAGCTAGTTTCATAACATTTTCTTAGATTAATCATAAACAATTTCTTGAAAAAATAGCATATTTGATTGAATTTGTAGTTTATAATATTCATTATCTTCATATGTTTCTGTTTGAAGAGCGCCATATACTAGGTTGTTACTTTCTTGAAGCTTTATGATATGTGATGTTTGAGTGTCTAAAGCTTCTACACTTGCTGCTTCAAAAAAATGAGTTCGATCAATTTGCTCTTGAATCAAAGATTCAGGACATGAACAATTAGAGGAAACATATGAATGACTATCCTCATACTTTTGTTCACAAAAATACTAACAAGACTGCTACAAATTGTCATCAACTTCAAAGGATGGAACATGACTTTCATCATTAAAATATTTCTCGATTTCATTTTCATCAAGGAGAGAAGCTACCATTTATTCTTGGTGATGAAAATGGTTCTCATACAAAGCCTCCATGATTTCTTCATCCATGAACTCTTTATTTCCATAAGAGTTTTCTAGATTTTGAATGAAATCCTCAAAATGGTCACAAAAATTCTCAAGCAATGACAAAAAGAGATGAGATTCTTTGTATTTATCAAAAAATACTAAATGAAAATCTCTAAGGGAATATAGACTAGCAAACGAAAATCCTTCATACTAGGATATTTCCTTTCCCTCCAAGGTAACCATGAACATCTTCATGAGACAATATTCATGAAAAACAACCTTTAGCTTACACACATGCATGTGAAACTTCAGCAAATGAAGAGAAACATCATCTCCTACTTGATCTTTGAATTTTGGCAAATAAGTTTTCCAATCTACATGATGCATGTGATTTGGAAAACTTGGAATGTGATCTCGTTTTAAAGGAGCATGCCTTGCAGATATAGAACTCATCTTGAGCCAGTAGAGTTGCCAGTAAAACCCTGATTTCTAGATCCTGCTACAATTGGAGTCTTTGGATCAAGTTGAAACTTGATTGGATTCATCAGGTGAATGGTATGGCCTTCATGTGTTTGTCTTATGTTCACCATCAGAAGTCAAATATGATATTTAGGATTATTTCCTGGGGAAGATGGAACCTTTCGCTCCCCAACCACGGTGCCCCTGTGTTAGCTCTTTGTAATCCCTCTAGCCTAAGAAGAGGAACCCAAAGGTAACCAAAATCCACTTGGAAGTTGCAATCTATCCCTTTGAACTTTAGAGAGGGTTCTCTTCATCTGAAATGTTCAACTACTTGGATATTAGGCTAGGTATGGTGCTCATAGGGATATATATTTTAAAGTTTTGTCGGCGGGGGAGAAGATAGATCCATTGGGAAATACAATCATATAAGTTTATTCTTTTCCAGTGATAGGATGAAGAGAAAGAGGGATCTTCTACAACGGCAAGGTAGGTAGTCTTTTTGGAGTTTTCTAGTCAAATTCGTTGTAGGAGGGTGAGTATAAAATGGGAGGAAAATGACATGCATAGCATCAAACAACAAGATGAATTCTAAATGCCATTCAAGTGGAAAACATAAATGTTTAACAAACTGAAACAAAGAACTTTTTGAAGTGAATTCTGAGAAAAATATTTTTTCAACTAAACAAGAGGATACATTTCAAAGCATGATTGATAAAATAATATAACTTACAAAACAAAGAAGCACATATCCAAAGAAACTAACATAGGAATCCATGTACATCTGGCCTCTATCTTTTCATTCACTAGAAAATAAAAAAAATACAATACAGACAATGTTATTTATTCTCAAACATGACCCACTCTTTGCTTCATTACAATTATAATATAAATAGAACAAAAAAAATCAGTTCCCACCTCGAGGAACCGAATTCCCTAATAGGATTTCCATTTCTACCTAATGCATTGAAAATAGAACTATTTTTTTAGAAAAATAGGAATTGTTTGACCAAATCTTTCTAAAATAAATTTAGATTAATTTCAAAACCTAAATCGAGATACAAGGCCCTTATATGCCTCATAATATTAAAAATATCATAAAAACAAATTACATAGCTTTTGAACATAATTTTTTTTGTCAAAAAGTTGAATGTGTGAAAGTGCAATGTCAATGTTGCGGAACCTCCTAGTTCAACGAAAAAGCAACATAGAAGTGCAACAACTGATATTTTTTGAATATATCCTAAATGGTGAGCTAGATTTAGTTGATATTTTTACAAAAATTTAATGTCATTATAACTCTTTTGCACAAAACAAATGGGTTAAATCCACCTCACGGTTTTCAAGAAAATATAAAAATGGTTGTAGATGGCGGTGGCTTATTTCTCTAAAAACTGTGAAGAATTTTCACCTGAACTTAATTGGTTTTATTCATCTCATCCCCATTCATTTCCTATAAAAATTTCATGGAAAACAAGTACAAGGTTTAAGATATATGGTGAAAATTCGTTGACTGTGTGAAAGACAAGTGCATTCACTACATTTCTCCAAAAGTGCAATGCTCCAAGTTTATATTACCTCCGGACATCCTCTGAAATGCTAAAATCAATAAGCTAGTGTGAAATGGTCCATAAAACTTTGTAAACATGTGAGAAATATTCTAGGCTAAAAACAAACCTTCAAACTTCAAAATATCTTCTTGCAGCAAAAGCGCAACACCTATCTATGAGCACAATGCTTCCCCTGCCTCCTTTGTTCAAAAGACCTTAAGTGATGCTCAATGACCTTTCAATGGAAAAATGAATGACTCTATGGTGCTTTTGGAAGTCAATGAATCATTTGAACTCCCAAGATGGCTAAATTTCGATTTCAAAAATGATGATGCCAATCTTTGAACCTCAATCATAAAATGCAACTACTGTCAAAAGAACAACGCTATCCTCCTAACCGTTGTACCAATATGATGTCATGGAAGATATGTACTTAGTTTTGGATCCGACCCCATTTGTTGGTCAAGAAAGTAGAAGGTTTCCATTTCTCTATCATCAATAGACGCTGAGTACATAGGAGTAGTCAATGTTTCCATTGAGGCCATTTGGTTGAAACATTTCCTTCTCAAGCTTGGTATCATTTTCCATCATCCGAGTGTCATATGGTGCGAAAATCAGAGTACACTGAAGTTTTGCATAGATCTAGTGCAATGACAACAAACCAAACATATCAATATTCACATGCTTTACATCATCAGATTGATTCATGATCAGATCATCAATCTACAGTATTGTCCTAGTTCTAAGCGAACTATCGACAAGTTCACCAAGACTTTCACTAAGAAAAAATTTCACTTTCCGTGAGGTTGTCTCGGGGTGAAGGAAAAAAATTTCTTAGCAATTGTCTTTTCTATTTTTGCATTGTATTTTGAGCAGGGGTTTTGTTCCTACTAGGTTTTCCCTCTTTCCTCTTTCATGCATTGTACATGGGTACCTAAAATGGCCTTATTGTCAGGACTCATCCATCTTGCATCATACTCACCTAAGTTATACTTAAGGGGCATTTTTGTTGTACATGCACATTAACATAGCATAAGACACACTTAAAGTTAGTTAGCTTTAGTGCTTTCATGTGGTGTACATGCACATTAACATAGCATAAAGCACCCTTAGATTTAGTTAACTTTAGTGTTTGTATGCAGTTAATCTTAACTTGTCTACTTTATATATTAATTCTTTTATTGCTATTGAATATAGATAATTCCTCAATTCTAACAATTTTATACAATGATTCTGCAGCTAAATCCTTACCATCTCTAATAATTTAACACTAACTTTTAATACATATTACATTACTTTAAAACATAACCCAAGATATCCCATGTCCTTTTCTTAATGCATATCCCATATCATTTTTTTTTGATGAATATCAGCATAGCATAGCATTTTATTTCATTTTATTTGAATATATGATATTTATTCTCCTTTATATACCAAAGTTTTATGGCTTTCCCCCTCATCATCCTTTAGTTAGTTATTTCATCTTTAGGCATGTTTCTTTTCAATTAAATTTTAGCTATTTGAGATTTTAAAGTCTTGTGGAAGGTTTAAAGTCTTTGCCAACCCAAACAGTTCAAATAAAAACTACTTTTCTACATTAGGTATTGATTCAGGGAAATGTGTTTGTTACGTCTGGACTTTTCATATTATGCTTATTTCACATTCCAAGTAGTGATATGTGTATACATCGTATTAGCGAGATTTCTACCCATACTTGTATTTCAAGGTGTTCTGAAGATTTGGGTTGAAGAAATGAATCCAAAGATTGGTATTTAATTTTTATTTTTTTTAATAATTTTTACTGAAAAGTATGAGTTTTACTGTTGCCAAAAAAACGTTTTACTGAAAAGTATGAGTTTTACTTTTTCCAAAAAAATCATTTTTTTTTTAAATTTAGAAACAACATCTCCATAAAAAATTTTGGCCAATTTTAAACCAAAAAAACAAAAAACAAAAAAAAACTAGACAATTTATAAGTACCAAAACAGTGTGAAATGAAACTCAACAACCCGCAAAATTTGAGTCGTGATAAGTTCCCCATATAATTCTCCCGAATTTATGGCATTACCGAATTTATGGCATTAGTTAGAGTGAGACAATAAAGTACCCTATACCCTATATAGTTATGTTGCACTAATCGCATTAAGCATAGACTGGCCCAACTATCCATTCTGTGAAAGTGGTTGTTGTTACTAGTCATAATTTTCCAAAATATTTATGAATAACCCGTCTCCCGAATTTATGGCATTAGTTAGAGTGAGACAATAAAGTACCCTATACCCTATATAGTTATGTTGCACTAATCGCATTAAGCATAGACTGGCCCAACTATCCATTCTGTGAAAGTGGTTGTTGTTACTAGCCATAATTTTCCAAAATATTTATGAATAACCCGTCTATTTACGTGGTAAAAGACTCCTAATATCTATGGTCTCATGGATACCACAAAATATATTATAAAATAAAATCGATACCACAATATATATTATAAAATAAAATCTCAATGTCGCTTTTCACGACATCTTTTACAAATCTTTTCTTTCAAGACTATCTGTTAAAATAATTAATTTATAGAATACTAAGGAGCCAACTAAATTCATTTATTTATGAGTATTTTAACCATATTTACTTATTTCATTATCAAATAGTGTTATCATATTTAACCATGTAATTATATTTATTTAATTTTTTAAAACTGTCAATTTAATAAATAAATTTAGAACTTTGAGAGAATTTTTCTATCTAAATTACATGATATTTCTTTTGTCGATGCTTTTCGAATCAACGAGTGTGGTTCATCATCCAGACAAGTTGAAGAATCGGATTCAGCTTTGCATGTTAAATAGTGAGAGCAGAACTTCCAACGGCTATAATTCTAGAAGGCTAAAATGACTAACAGTGAAATTAATATTTTAATATTTAAATTAACTTCTTTACTAAGTATGGTTATGCCCCTGGTCCTGTCCATTTAACTGTTTCCTGTCTAATTTAGCCGTTAGTCATTTTAACCGTTACCTGATCTAGAATTATAGCCGTTCGAAATATCATGTGATTTACCCCAAAAAATTCTCTCAAACTTGATATAGATCACAAAAAACTCAATTCAATAAATTTAAAACTTTCATATATAAATTTCAAATTAAAAAAATAAGAAAATCCCATAATAAACATCATACCATGCAACGTTCAGAGTACAAAATTCATGATGAAACTTCAAGATAAGTTGAATGTCATTATAGTGTTGAGACTCAAAGGCACACATACAGTCACCCACCATGGGTTTTATGACTCGTTAAAAAAGTTCCTTTCTATATCCATTCACATTGTCAATTTTGCATTATGTACAATTAAACTTAAACTTAAAGGTTTGCCCACCCCGCTTGGTGTGCTTTCTAAAACACTAACCTCTACAATAGGTTAATCAAATCGAAAGGTTTTTATTAGTGGAATGTTTGTTTGTTTTTATTAGTAACTTGATCTTGATTTTAATTTTAATTTTTACAAAATAGGTTTATTTTATTAGTAAAAAGTAAATTTATTTAGTTGTTAATTTTTATAAAATAGGTTTATTTTATTAGTAAAAAGTAAATTTATTTAGTTGTTGGATATGAAAATCTTAAATGTGTAGTTACTAATGTCATGATTTGTATGATGCATTTATACATTATCTAAATGCAATTGAGTTTGGGAGGTGTTGGTGGGAGATCTCCCTCCTTGTTAAAAAATTATAAATTTCTTAAAAATATATGTATTTTATATACTTCAAATGTTTGAAAAACAATAACAATTTTATTTCTCTTCAAAATACATCATACTTTGGGTTTTGACCAAACTGCTTGAAAACATTTTGAGAATAATTGAGCCAAAGGGTGTGCTTTGTTGTAATATCTTGTCTTGTTCTATTAAACATTTTGACTTAGACAGATTACATAAATATAAAAATAAAATAAAATAAAATTTTAAAAAGTCTCCCTCCCATGGGAGAGATGTTGTAATCTAAATAACATTTTAAAATTTAATAAACCAAAAAATATATATAATATAATTATAGTTATTAATAAAACATTTTGAATCAGTATAATTACATAAAAATAAAATAAAAAATAAGAAATAATAATATAAAAAAATTAGAATAAAAAAAATGTTTAATTAAAATAAAATAATAAATATACCATTCTCAAGCATTTTGACTTTGAACACCAAATTACCATTGTTTAATTACAAAGTAAGTTTTCCCCTACAGAACACCAAAAGCCAAATTACCATTGTTTAATTATGAAGGTAAGTTTTCCCTGCAGAACACTAAAAACCAAATTACCATTGTTTAATTACGAAGGTAAGTTTTCCCCTACAGAACACCAAAAACTGAATTACCATTGTTTAATTACGAAGGTAAGTTTTCCCCTGCAGAACACCATAAACCAAATTACCATTGTTTAATTATGAATTACAAAGGCAAGTTAAAAACCAAATTATCATTGTTTAATTATAAATTACGAAGGTAAGTTTTCCCTTGCAGAACACCAAAAACCAAATTACCATTGTTTAATTACGAAGGTAAGTTTAAAACCAAATTACCATTGTTTAATTACGAAGGTAAGCTTTCCCATGCAGAACACCAAAAACAAATTACCATTGTTTAATTACAAAAGTAAGTTTTACCAAAAACCAAATTACCATTATTTAATTACGAAGGTAAGTTTAAAAACAAATTACCATTGTTTAATTATGAGGTAAGTTTAAAACCAAATTACCATTGTTTAATTACGAAGGTAAGTTTAAAACCAAATTACCATTGTTTAATTACAAAGGTAAGTTTTCCCCTGCAGAGCACCAAAAACCAAAATACCATTGTTTAATTATGAAGGTAAGTTTAAAACCAAATTACCATTGTTTAATTATGGAGGTAAAACCAAATTACCATTATTTAATTACGAAGGTAAGTTTAAAACCAAATTGCCATTGTTTAATTACCAAGGTAAGTTTTCCCCTGCACCATTATTTAATTATGGAATCTCATTTCAATGATTTTGATTTATGTGTCTATATTCTTTATGTGTCTTCTGGTCCAAAACAATAAATTTAGGTTTTCCTTAAAATTATGGAATCTCATTTCAATGATTTTGATTTATGTATCTATATTCTTTATTTTCCTTTATGTATCTATATTCTTATTTAGGTTTTCCTTAAAATTATGGAATCTCATCTCAATGATTTTGATTTATGTATCTATATTCTTTATTTGTCTTTATGTATCTATATTCTTTGTAAGTTTTCCCCTGCAGAACACCAAAAACCTAATTACCATTGTTTAATTACAAAGGTAAGTTTTCCCCTGCACCATTGTTTAATTATGGAATCTCATTTTAATTATTTTGATTTATGAATCTATATTCTCTATGTGTCTTCCCGTCCAAAACACTAAATTTAGGTTTTCCTTAAAATTATGGAATCTCATTTCATTGATTTTGATTTATGTATCTATATTCTTTATTTGTCTTTATGTATCTATATTCTTATTTAGGTTTTCCTTAAAATTATGGAATCTCATTTCAATGATTTTGATTTATGCATCTATATTCTTTATTTGTCTTTATGTATCTATTTTAATTATGGAATCTCATTTCAATTATTTTGATTTATGAATCTATATTCTCTATGTGTCTTCCCGTCCAAAACACTAAATTTAGGTTTTCCTTAAAATTATGGAATCTCATTTCAATGATTTTGATTTATGTATCTATATTCTTTATTTGTCTTTATGTATCTATATTCTTATTTAGGTTTTCCTTAAAATTATGAAATCTCATTTCAATGATTTTGATTTATGCATCTATATTCTTTATTTGTCTTTATGTATCTATATTATTATTTAGGTTTTCCTTAAAACTATGGAGTCTCATTTCAATGATTTTGATTTATGTATCTATATTCTTTATTTGTCTTTATGTATCTATATTCTTATTTAGGTTTTCCTTAAAATTATGGAATCTCATTCAATGATTTTGATTTATGTATCTATATTTTTTATTTGCCTTTATGTATCTATATTCTTGTTTAGGTTTTCCTTAAAATTATGGAATCTCATTTCAATGATTTTGATTTATGTATCTATATTCTTTATTTGTCTTCTCGTCCAAAACACCAAATTTAGGTTTTCATTTTGTATCACTTTATAGCTTTATGTGCTTTTCCTTGGGTTTTCCTTAAAATTATGGAATCTCATTTCAATGATTTTGATTTATGTATCTATGTCAGACCAGGCAGTAACTCCAAATGGCAAAAATGATTCGACTGTATTATTCCATCAGGTAGGTGTTTGTTATATACATGAGGGAGAGACTGTTCAGTTCATCTCCCAATGACTGTTCATATTTCTAATTTATTTATTTACATAAATTCACCCAATCACAAGGATTAGGTGTCAACATTCCCCCCCTTAATCTGAAGGGATGTTGGTGAGTCCAAGCATCATTCTAAATTTTTCAAGCTTTTCCCTTCCAAACGCTTTAGTGAAGATGTCTGCAATTTGCTCATTTGTGGAACAATGACGAAGATGGATTGTTTTGGCCTCAACATGATGTCGAATAAGATGATATTTAGTATTGATGTGCTTCGTTCGATCATGGAACTTTGGGTTCTTGGCCAATTTTATTGTAGAGGTATTGTCAATCATGAGTGGAGTTGATTGTACTTGTTTTACCTGCAAATCTTCAAGAATTTTTCTGAGCCACGCAATTTCTTTTGTTGCTTCAGCTGCTGCCACTTATTCTACTTCTGTTGTGGAATCTGCTGGAACTGATTGTTTGCGTGATCTCCAGGAGACAACTCCTGATCCAAGACTCATAGCATATCCTGAAGTTGATAACCAGTTTCTTTGTCTCCATTGAAGTCTGAATCAGAGTATCCAATCAAGTTGAAGCCGTCCACCTGTGTATATTTGATTCCAAAGTCTTGAGTTCCCTTGAAGTACCTTAGAACTCTTTTTACAATAGACCAATGTCCCTCACAAGGCTTTTGCATAAACCTGGAGAGGATTCCAACAGCAAACAAAATGTCTAGTCTGGTAGTAGTTAGGTAGTTAAGGCTTCCTACAAGCTGTCGATACTTTGTTGCATCCTCAAATTCTTTTCCTTCAATAGATGTGAGCTTTAAGTTTTGTTCCATTGGAGTAGTAAGAGGATTTCACTCTGTCATGCCAAATCTGTTCAACAGATCTCTAGTGTATTTCTTTTGAGAAAGAAATATGGACTTTGGATGTTGGGTTACTTCAATGCCAAGATAGTAATGAACATAGCCCAAATCAGTCATTTCAAAACTTTTCCCCAATTCCTTCTTTATGGATGCAATGTACCTTTCATTGTTCCCTGTCATCAAAATATCATCTACATATACCACAAGATATACAATTTTTTTTCCAACTTCCTTGACAAATAAAATTGCATCATCAAGATCAAAATGTTTGAAATTGAGTTTTAGAAGATGCTCAGTTAGTTTTTCATACCAGGCTCGCGGTTCTTGTTTGAGGCCATACAAGGACTTCAAAAATTTGACTTTATGTTCATGTCCTTTCACAGCAAATCCTTCAGTTTGAGACATAAAAACATTCTCTTTTAAATCTCCATTTAAGAAAGCAGTTTCTACGTCCATTTGGTGGACTTTCCAACCGTTTTGAGCTACTAATGCAAAGAGTGTCAGGATGGTAGCCCATTTTGTTGTGGGAGAAAAAGTCTCCTCATAATCAACCCCTTCCTTCTGTGCAAAACCTTTTGCCACAAGCCTAGCTTTGTGCTTGTCAAGTGAGCCATCAGCTTTATACTTGTTCTTGTAGACCCACTTGCAGCCAATTGGTTTGGTTCCTAATGGAGGATCAACCAGTTTCCAAGTGTCGTTCTTTATGAGGGCATCATACTCCTTTTGCATTGCTTCTTTCCATTCATCATGAGAAGCAGCTTCTTTGAAGGAAGTTGGTTCAAAATCTGTAGACAAGTTCAATTCACAATCATAAGAAACATCCATATCAACAGGTGAATTAGAGTCATCTACATCACCTCCATTTTGCTGATTTGAATTTCTGGTTCCTGTCTTTCCAACTTCATCAGGATGAACACTTTCAAGTTTCTTTGTCACCCACTTTGGGTGACCTTTTTTAGATGGTCCAGGCTGCTCCGTTGATTGAGTTGGGACTGAATCAAGATTGAGTCTCCCAATTCTATCAATTACATCACTTAAAGCATCATTCGTTGTTGGATTTTCATGCGAGGGAGAGTGTTCTTCAGAAGAAGATTCCACATGTTGATCTAGTATAGGAATCCCCCCTTCAAGATGTGGAATCTGATTATCAAATTCTTGAAATGATTTTGCTTTTGCGAATCTATCCAAGTGATCAAGTTGCCACTCAACAACATTGTTAGTTTTGGATGATTCAAGAAAAATTACATCTCTAGATACAACAAACTTTTTATTTACTTCATCATAGAGATGATATGCTTTGGAGGTGTTTGAATACCCCAGGAAGATACACTTGCGACTTCTAGCACCAAGTTTGTTTCTATGTACCTTTGGTATCAAGGCATAACAGGTGGAACCAAAGACCCTGAGATGCTTCACCGAAGGAACATGTCCATACCACATTTCATATGGAGTCTTGTTTCTTATAGCATTAGATGGACATCTATTCTTTATATATGCAACACATAGAACGGCATCAGCCCAAAACATTATCTTTACATTTTTGAAGAAGAGCATGGATTGTACCCTATTTAAGATTGTCCTATTCATTCTTTCAGCTACACCGTTCTGTTGGAGATTATAAGGCACAGTTGTTTGATGTTTGATCCCATGTTGGCGAAGATAATTTTCAAATTCATTTGATGTGTATTATTTTCCATTATCAGTGCGAATAGACCCAATATGAGATTATGCATCATTTTCAATCCATTTATGAAAATTCTTGAATGTTTGAAAAGCATCATATTTGTCTTCAATAAATAAACCCAACACATTCTGGTGTAGTCATCAATAAATGTCATGATATATTTATTTCCATATGCAGAAGGAATAGGCATTGGACCACATAAACCTGAATGAATGAGTTCAAGTTTTCTATGTGCTCTTGAATGTGAATCATGAAAATACTATTTGCTATGCTTTCCTAGAATGTAAGCATCACATTGCTTAAGTTTCCTAGGAATTGTAGGCAAACCAGCAACACCATTTTTCTTCAATAAGCGGAGACTGTCATAGTTCAAATGTCCAAATCTAGCATGCCATAATAAACTTGATGGAAGTGTACCTTCTTCATGATGAGAATTGTATGAGAAATATTGTGCATGAGCAGAGGTTCCTTGCAGCTTGATAAGCCTTTCTTCCTCTATTCCCCTCATGACAAGTGAGTGGTCAGATGCTTTTCTTACCTCAAGCTTGCCATCAAACATATGAATGGAGTGACCTTACTGGCAGATGTGGACCAAGGACAACAAGTTTCTCTTGAGCTGTGGGAGATATAGAACATGATCCAGAAGAAAGTCTGGAAGACCAGGCAGTTTAAGCCTGATTGTGCCAAGCCCTGATGGCTTGATTTTTTATTGATCTGCAAAGTATACTGCTCCATCAACATTGTCAGTGAAATCTTCAAAAAAAATCCTTTCTATGAGTCATGTGGCAGGTTGCTCCTGAATCAAGCAACCAATCATTTTTCCAAGAAGCAAGTGAAGCATTAAATAAATCTTCATTTACTCCAATGTTACATTGTGCCACAACATAGTGAGCGGATTCAGGTGCTTTACCTTTGTCTGTATCATCAGTTTTACCTTTCTGTTGGTTTCTTTTCTGCTCAATTTTGTCCCATGGTAGCTTGCATGTAGAGGCATCATGTGATCCATTTCTTTTACAGCGTATGCAGTGCAAATCTACCTTTTCTCCTTGAGAGTCTCTACCACCCCTGCCTCTGAAATCTCTTCTACCTCTTGCTCTAGAAGAATCTTGAGCAAGATTATCCTCTCTATGTACAAGAAGAGTTGTCTTCTTTTCCAAACCCTTCACTTTTTCAACAAACTTCTCCATTATAAAAATTTGAACTGAGCCCAAAAATAATTAAAGTGTTCGTAGCAAAACACTAATAATAATTTGCTATGACTTTCCACAAAATGGAATCAACTGCAACCATGCAATATATGTCATGTCATCAACAAACAACATAAGCCCTAATGCCATCACCACATATCTTTCACTATCATTCAGTTGGAAAGCATTGGTCTATTTACAGTTCAACGCATGGAGCAGCGTACATATGGCATCTAGCAAAAAAAAACTTCAAGGTAAATACCAACTTTATTTCCCAAAACAAACTTTAGAAATTATTGAAACCAGCGCTATATGCCAAAACAACGTTATATACAATGCCAAACAGTGTTATAATACCAGCGTTAAGAGCAGTAGCGTTATTCCCACAGACAGCGCCAACTACAACACTAGGAGATTTGTTCAAACCATTATTAAATGGAGAAAGCAGTACCTTAGGGTTGCCTGCTGTAAATAAATAAATTGGAAAGTCTGGTCTTCGTTCGAATGCCCTCTCTCACAGTTGGAACCCACTGGCCATGGTCATTGAAGCCATACATAGATTATCTTTGACCGCTCTCATCATCGAGATCGCACAATGTTAATTCATCTGCATTAATTCATCGAGGTTACCACGAAAATCGGCACTTAAAAATTCTCGGTGCAATGTCAACGGAGCAGCATATATCCCACTTCTGAATGTGGACAGATTCCACAAGTAGCAGCAGCTGTCCACAGGCCAAAAGCTTAGGCCAGCTTCACCATGTAGACATTCTCCTCCCACGATGACTCCACCATCGCCGCTGCCGCCATTTGTACACAGAGATTAAAAAACTAACTTCACCTCTAAATCAAAGAAACGGCCACTGCAATGCACAAACACATTATAAAATGGCAAAGCCAAGAACAGTGACTGGATTTTCGGTGAAAGTAGCAGTGCAAGACAATGAAAGTCACTACAGGCGAAGCGAGAGCGTATACTATCAACAGGCATGAAAATCAGTCTTAAAAACTCTCAGTTCAGTGTTAAATGGAGTTCTAAATGCAAGGGTGACAGACCGAACAGCGTATGTAAACAGCTCTATAAAATATACAATTTATAATTGCAGAAATTGTGCCGCCTGGAACGCTGTTATACCAGTGTGAAAGGAGGTCATTCTGTGCACAAATAGAAGCCGCTTGCCATGATGATAACAGGGCCAAAGCAATGAATCTTCGGGAGAAAAATCAAAGAGAAGAGGAGGGGTGAGAATCGAACACAAACAGGCGAGATGAATGAGTCGGGGTTCCTCTTCACCAATACGTATTTTACATGGAAAAAGGAAATAGTCGCAGCATTATTCAAACAGTTCCACGCTCACCGCCCCAACGTTCATCACAAATGCTGCTATACTCAACGACTTCTGAATTTAGAGAACAATGGGCAAACTGCACAGTAGACAGAGAGGACAGAGAGCACTGGGACAGAGGACAGGGAGCAGTAGGCAGAAGGGAGTTACAACTATTTTGGGAGTTGGATCTGATACCATGTCAGACCAGGCAGTAACTCCAAATGGCAAAAATGATTCGGCTGTATTATTCCATAAGGTAGGTGTTTTTTATATACATGAGGGAGAGACTGTTCAGTTCATCTCCCGATGACTGTTCATATTTCTAATTTATTTATTTACATAAATTCACCCAATCACAAGGATTAGGTGTCAACAATCTATATTCTTTATTTGTCTTCCCGTCCAAAACACCAAATTCTTCCAAAACAGCAAATTTAGGTTTTCCTTTTATATCGCTTTATGTGCCTTTCCTTTTGCATCGCTTTATGTGCCTTCCCCTCCAAAAGGGGAATTAGGCTTTATTTTTGTATCCTAATTTCTTATAGCAAAAGTTTTCAAGAATTAGGCTTTATTTTTGTATCCTAGTTTCTTATAGGAAAAGTTTCCAAAAAAAGGGAATCCCATTTCAATGGTTTGATTTATGTATATATCGTCTTTATGAAATTAGGTTTTATTATTATATAATTATTATTGTCCTCTAGCAAAGCCTCTTATAGAGGAAGTTAAAAAAAAGGGTGAAATTTTGATAAAATATTTTTCATTATAATTTCTTAATTTAAAAAAAATAAAGTGATTCATGTATCTATCATCCTTATATATGAATATCAGGCTTTATTGATTTTGATTCATGTATCTATCATCCTTATATATGATATGAAAATTAGGCTTTATTTTTTCATGTATTAGAGTGGCTTAGAGGCAATGTTTTCAAAAGAAATTAAGGAACCTCATATCAATGATTTTGATTTATGCATCTACAGTCGTTATGTCTAAGAAATTAGACTCCTTAGACTTTATTTTTTTGTGTAATTATTTTTTTCCTCCAAGATGAGAGTGTCAATTTGTTGTGCCAAAATTGAGATTTGAATCTTTTTGTGTGAGAGCTATATATAGACACAAAAGATTCATAAAGTGATTCATATAGTAGGACCTTGAGATTGATATTAAGACCTTGAGTTGTCAATCTCAAGGTACTATAATTAATAAAAGTAAACCTTACCCATAAAGCAGAATTAGTTTTGTATTACAATGTCTTACCAGAAAAGTTTTTGAAAAAATAAGGAAAAAAAATTGATAAAACTACTTTGCATTATAATTTCTAAATTTAAAAATAAAATAAAATAAAACAAGAGTTATTTTCTCTTTGTTTTATGTTTTTTTAAAATATATTTTAAATATTTCATGAATGGTTTGCATAAATTAAAAAAAAATCTCATACCAAAAATATCTCTATTTTCTCGTCAAAATTCCTTATAGGCAAAATTCTCAAAATAAAATTGGGAAGCCAATTTCAATGACTTTGATTATGTGTCTATAAACTTTATATCCGGAAAATTATGTTTTATTTTTATATAATTATTGATTATGTATCTAGAGACTTTATGTCTTGAAAATTATGTTTTATTTTTATATAATTACTGTTTTCTTCTAGCGTGAGAGTATTTTATAAGATTTTCTTTTTTCCTTTTAAATAAAAATCCTTAATTTTAATTTATGTGTTTATAGTCCTTATTTTTATATAGTTATTGTTGTCTTCTAGCCTAAGAGTATACTCTTTTATAGGGTATTTTTTTGCTTTTAAATAAAAATCCTTAATTTTAATTTATGTGTCTATAGTCCTTATTTTTATATAATTATTGTTGTCTTCTAGCCTAAGAGTATTTTATAGGATTTTTTTTGCTTTTAAATAAAAATCCTTAATTTTAATTTATGTATCTATAGTCTTTATTTTCATATAATTATTGATTATGTATCTATAGACTTTATGTCTGGAAAATTATGTTTTATTTTTATATAATAATTGATTATGTATCTATAGACTTTATGTCTAGAAAATTAAGCTTTATTTTTATATAATTATTGTTGTTTATAGGATATCTTTTTTCCTCCAAATTAAGTTTTATTTTTATATAATTATTGCTATCTTCTAGACTGAGAGTATTTTATAGGATTTTTTTTCCTTTTAAATAAAAATCCATCCTTAATTTTAATTTAATTTATGTGTCAAGATTTTTTTCCTTTTAAATAAAAATCCTTAATTTTAATTTATGTTTCTATAGTCTTTAATTTAAGATTAAGATATATTTTTGTATCAAAGTGTATTATAGAAAAAGTGTAACACTCCTAGCTTCCTTAAATAATTTAATCTTTTAAATAAAAATCCTTAATTTTAATTTATATGTCTATAGTCTTTAATTTAAAATTAGGATTTATTTTTGTCTCAAAGTGTATTATAGAAAAAGTGAAACACCTAGAGCTTCCCTAAATAATTTAATATTTGACTTTGGTAATTGAAGGCTTAAGGGAAAGTCTAGTAAAAAAAATTTAATTGATTTTAAATGTTTATATTATTTTTAATTTAATGAGAATCTTGGAATTCAAGGGAAACACCCAAAACAAATTTCCAACCTCCACTGTTTCCTCTCATTTCCCTGGAGATAAAAGAATACCTCAGTGGGAGAAACCGGGTTCCTTTTGGAAAACCAAGAAGGAAAAGCAAAAGCTAAAAACTATTATCCCTCTCATTTCCCTGGAGATAAAAGAATACCTAGTGGGAAAAACTGGATTTCTTTTAGAAAACCAAGAAGGAAAAGCAAAAGCTAACTTGAGAGAGAGGAAGAGGGAAGTCTGTGAACCTGAATAGGACACTTCCCAAAACCAAGAAGGAAAAGCAAAAGTTAACTTGAGAGAGAGAGGAAGAGGGAAGTCTGTGAACCTAAATAGGACACTTCCCAAGGAGAGGGGACACTTCCTAAGGAAAGGGTCCTGAGCTGCACTAGAGGCAATGGAGAACTCCAATACATAATGAAGTCTGCAAGTTCTAGGTGGAACTGTGTGGGTCTTGATGCCTACGAACCCATCCTAATTGGTCACTGTTATCTATTGTTCTTGAGTGTGAAGCTCGAGGGGAAAGTGGAAGCAATTTCTTTTATCAAAGGTTGCGCGGAGAGGTATTTACCCAATTGAATTCATAGATAAAATGAACCACATATAAGTGATTCCTTCCCAAGACTGTAACGTTTATTTTCTTAAAAACATAATAATAATAATATAATAGATGTTGGGAATTTCTGATAATTCTAGAACAGCAAAAAAAACTGAACAGAACAGAGAATACTGCTCTGTTTTTAACACAGGAAACAGATTTTTTCACACGCACAAAAAAAAACTTTGTTTTCATTAATAAGACCGTGGTTACAAAATTCTTCCTCTCACAAAGGGATTCTTCTAAATAAAACAAAAAAAAACTTTCGACCAACAAGTGAAACCCAAATCCTCTAAGCTCATGGAAGCAACAAATAAAAAAATCAGAGCGTTGCACGCCTGTAAAAATTCATACAATCACTGGAGTCCTCTGTCTCTGCACTGCTGTGCATTACAAAAAAAAAAAACTTTGTCTCTCACTACAAAGATTTACACTGATGTATGTAAAAAAAAAAAAATTGTTGCTTATTGCATTTCATTCTCAAAAAACAGGACATAACTTTACGTTTCACTTGTGCCGTAAAAAAAAACTACACCCATGAATTAAAACAATAAAAATAAATGCTTCACCTACATTTACCAACCACAGTAAATTTCCATTAATACTTCACATGGCGATATATATTTTTATTATTAACCGTAGATTTTACTCCACGTTAATCGGACGATTGTCAGTCAAAATCGCACGGCTCTTTTTATCGAACTTTATGCACCGGGGAAAGTTGTTTTTGCAAAACCACTCAGGCACGTGTCGGCTGAAGAATGTGCTCACTGCCCTCGGAGAAATACCACCTTTCCGTAAACGGCGGTGCGGGGAATCCTCAGACGGTTTTCAAAAATAAACGTTGCAGTTGAAAGTACCATTTCAACACTCCCCTTTAATTTCAACTGCTGGGTTATCAGTCATACCCAGACATTTCCTCAAAAACTCAAAACTTTTTTGCCCCAATGGTTTGGTCAGAATGTCTGCAACCTCCTCCTGAGTTCTGTAGTGTACTAAAACAATTTCTCCATTGTTTACCAATTCCCTGATGTAATGAAACTTTGTGTCAATGTGTTTCGTTCTCTTATGAAACACAAAATTCTTGGATAATTCAATAGCTGACCTATTGTCACAAAAAATCATAGTTCCTTTTACTTGCTCTTGGCATAAGCTCATTAACATCCTTCTCATCCAAATTGCTTGACACGCTACTGCTGTAGTTGCCACATATTCTGCCTCTGCTGTAGACAACGCTACAATAGGTTGTTTTTTAGAAGCCCATGAAATGGCTCCTAAACCCATGTGGAAAACATAAACGGATGTGCTTTTCCGATCATCTACACTTCCAGCCCAATCACTATCAGTGTATCCAATTAAATCTGAACTTTCTGAAGCAGTATATAAAATGCCAAACCTTTTAGTACCTTTAACATACCTTAGAATCCTTTTTATTGCCTGCCATTGTGCTTCTTTTGGCCTCTCCATGAATCTGGAAATCAAACTAACAGTATGCATTATATTCGGCCTAGTTGCAGTCAAATACATGGGGCTGCCAACTATGATCTTGTACAAACTAGGATCAAAATCCTTGTTGTTGTCCTCTTTGTTGAGTTTTAATCCCATCACTGTGGGAGTGATTGCTACTTTGCTCTCTTGCATATTAAATCTTTCCAACACTTCATTAACATATTTCGCTTGTGAGATAAAAATCCCATTTCCATTTTTTCTACTTCTATTCCTAAGAAGTATCTCAGCAAACCCATGTCAGTCATTTCAAATTCTTCTTTCATGACTGTTTTGAAATCTTCAACAAGGTAATCATCATTACCTGTGAAAATAACATCATCAACATATAACACAACAATTAATATTTTACCATCCTTTTCTTTGATGTAGAGGGTGGGTTCTCCCTCACACTTTTCAAATCCATTATCCAGTAGATAGGAATCTATCCTACTGTACCATGCTCTTGGTGCTTGCTTCAGCCCATAAAGAGCTTTCTTCAATCTACACACTTTGTGCTCTTGGCCTTTCTTTTCATAGCCTAGAGGTTGTTCAATGTACACCTCTTCCATTAATACTCCATTTAGGAATGTTGACTTCACATCCATTTGATAAACTTTCCTCTTGTTTTGTGTTGCTATAGATAGCACTGCTCTCACAATTTCCATTCTAGCAACCGGTGCGAAAGTTTCCTCATAGTCTCTCCCATACTGCTGCTTATATCCTTTGACAACAAGTCTTGCCTTGTGTCTTTCTATTTTTCCTTCAGCATTACTCTTGGTCTTGTAGACCCATTTAACTCCAATGACTTCTTTTCCTTTTGGTAGTTCAACTAAATCCCATGTCTTGTTTCTTTCTATGGCATTGATCTCCTCATCCATAGCTTCTATCCATTTCCTATCCTTAATTGCTTCTTCGAAATGAACAGGGTCATCAACATGACAATATAAAGCAAACAAAGAGTTCATACCTTCATTTGTTGCCTCTTGTTCATAAATGTCACTTAAATTTCTGAACTTCTTACCTCTTTCATTTGGTGTACAAGTGCTTGAAGAAGCACTTGAATTTCCTCCTTGTGGTGTGCTTGGAGAATCACTTTCATTTCTCCTCAAGGGTGTTTCTTGTTGCCCTTGTGTTGGTACTGCTGTTTGGGGATGTATTTCAGCCATCTCCTCATCATCTTCATCATGAGACAAAGAGTTTTTAACATTCACTGTTTTCTCTATGCTTCCATCCCAAGCTTCCTCCTCAATGAACTAAACATCTCTACTCACAATAAGCTTCTTGGTGGATGGGTTATAAAACCTATAAGCTTTGGATTCCTCACTGTATCCAATGAAAATACATTTCTCCCCTTTGTTGTCCAACTTCTTCCTTAGTTGATCTGGAATGTGTGCATAAGCCACACATCCAAAAACTTTCATGTGAGTGACTCCTTGCTTTGTCCCACTCCATGCTTCTTTCGGCACTCTGTTCATGACTGCTTTTGTAGGGAATCTATTCAAAATGTACGCTGCACAGTGTACAGCTTCAGCCCAATAATCATTTGGAAAATGCTTTGCCTTTAACATACTCCTCGCCATATCCATGATTGTCCTATTCTTCCTTTCGGCAACTCCATTTTGCTGCGGAGTGTACCTAGTGGTAAACTGCTTATGAATTCCATTTTCTCTAGAAAAACGTAGAAATTCTTTGGAGATATACTCACCTCCTCTATCAATTTTTAGAACTTTGATATGCAGCCCACTTTGGTTTTCTACAAGTGCTTTGAAATTGCAAAATCTTTCAAACACTTCACTTTTGTTCTTCAGGAAATAAACCCATGTTTTTCTAGTAAAATCATCAATAAATGTTAGCATATAGTGGCTGCTTGCAAGTGATGGAGTTTGCATCGGTCCACATAAATCTGAGTGCACAATCTCTAAGGGTGCTTTTGTCCTTATGATTTTCCCAGATGGAAAACTTTCTCTATGTTGTTCCCCAAGATACAACCTTCACAAAGGCTGTCTAGTTTCTCTATCAATGGTAATCCTCTTACCATTCCTTTTCTATTCAACAAGTTAAGACCTCCAAAGTTGAGATGTCCAAATCTCAAGTGCCACAACCAATTTTCATCTTTTGGTTCGCTTTGGAAAGCCTCTTGTGTCACTGCTACTATTTTTTCTCCATTTTTAAAATATGCTTTCATTCTGAGAGAGAACATCTTGTTCCTTGTCATCTTCACTTCAACAATACATTGTTTGTTGGGTGTTTTATCCATGATGGTGCATACATCATTCACAAAGAAAACATTGTACCCCTTTTGAAAAAGTTGTCCAATACTTATAAGGTTACATTTCATTCCAGGAACATAATAAACATCTGCTATGGTTTTATTTTCACCTTTCTTTGTTAAGACATTTACTTCTCCTTTTCCCATAACAGAAACTTTACTATCAGTCCCTAGTGTGACTTGTGATTTCACACTCTGATCTAACATAGAAAACAGGGCTATGTTTCCTGTCATATGGTTACTGCAACTGGAGTCTATAAACCATACATCTTCACTCTTTGCTTCAGCCATATCATAGGCTAGAAACAAATTATCTTGGCTGATATTTTCTCTAGTGAAATTTGCACTAGTTCTATTACTCATATCATGCTGCTTCTTCCTACATTCATTTGCATAATGCCCATATTTTTTACAATAGTGACATTGGACATTGGATTTATCATACCTTTGTCCTTGAGCATGATGTTGTCCACTTTGTTGGCTGTTGCCCTGGCCTTGGTTTTGATTTGGATTGCTGCCTCTTCCTTGAGCATTTGCTGGACTGTTTCTTCCACCTCTGTTTTGGCTTCTGCCTCTTCCTCTCTTGTTTCCTCTGCCTTGACCTCTTCCTCTTCCAAAGAACATCTGGGTCTTAAAGGCATGTTCTAGAGATGAGTTTTCATTTCTACTCAATCTCTGCTCATGTGTTATTAGTGATGCATGTAGTTCATCAACTGAGAAGTTTGTGAGATCCTTTGTCTCTTCTATGGTAGTGATAATCACATCGAACCTAGAGGGTAGGATCCTCAATAGTTTCTCCACAATCCTCCTTTCTTCAAGAATCTCTCCATGAGACCTTATCTGTTGGACCAGACCAATCACATATGTAAAGAATGAGTCAATATTATCTGACTCCTTCATGCAGAGAGTCTCAAAATCTCTCCTCAGCAACTGTAGTTTCGTTGTCTTCACTTTCTCCATGCCTTGATAGCCTATCTTGAGAGTTTGCCATGCTTCTTTGGATCTCTTGGCTGCTGCTATCCTTGGAAACACACTCTCATGCACTGCTTGATACAAAATGTAGAGGGCTTTAGAATCCTTCTTCTTATTGCTCTTCAATACATCTTTCTTGATGGCGCGGGTGCAGGCGTTAGGGATAACCTTCCAAATCTGGCAGTAATTTCTTCTATGTCAAGGTCAACTTCCCTTTCCTTTTCTATATGCGTATCAGTCATTAAACTGATAGCTTCATCTTTTTTCCCTAAACTCCATAAACCTTGCTAATTGATAGAAATAGGGGTTTTATTCCTATCGGGCAGTAATTCTAAACGAATTACTTTAAATACAATTGGTGCTTTACGTTTCTCCTTGCCCTTTTCCCCGATGCGATATCGGCAATCGCTATCGGTGGACTCTATGGTACCAATGCCTCCAATATGCGATGCAAACACCCCGTGGACCCGACGCACCTTATGCTCCCTTCTATATATAGATTTCAGATCTGGATGTCCGCATAGTCCCCAAGGCCCTTGCGGACCCGACGCCCTTTATGCTCTTAACTTTGTAATGTTTCGGCTCCGGTAAGTCAGAGCTCTCAATGCTAAAGGCCCCTCTTGGACCCGACGACCTTTTATACTGCGATTTATATTACTTCGGCTCCGGGATATCGGAGCGCACACATTCCACAGTTATAAAGGCCCTCTCCGATGCGATATTGGTTTCGGACCCGATAAGGGTAAGAACCAATATTGATAAAGCTTCACGTCCGCCCACTGTTCCGCTTAAGAGAAATATCGTAATTACTCTGTGTAAACAGAGTTCTCCTCTGACTTTATAAAAATGAATTTAAAGAGTCGGCAGCCGCCACAATGAAAAGAAAACGACCCAAAATGCTTAAATACACAGTAAATGCATCATGCGGGGAACAGTAAGGCAATTCAACACTTTCAATACACAGTGAAATAAGCTATGCATACATATTAATAGAAACCATTGATTTAGAAACGCCGAGAGAAAAGTTTTCAATAATAATGCTTCCGGCACCGCTCCTCTCTCTCTCTCTCTCTCATGTGAGTCTCGGTTGCCTCTTTATTTATAATTAAAGGATAGGTCTTCTCAGACCTTATCTATTACAAAAGCATGCTTTATAGGAATGATTTAAAGCGTAAAAGCTTTATTACAGCTTATCCATCTGTGATATAAATAACATGTTTTATTCTCTATTTTATCCTATCTTGAAAAAAACATGGAAATTGCAGGCTAAAGGACCCCACTCCCTTGCCTGTAGATTTTTTTTTGGATTTTTGGGATAAGTTTGAAGACTTTTTCCCTCTGAGTCACATGCTCCTGCATCAGACTCCTGAGGACAAAATTCTTCATGGGCTCCTGTCCATGAGCTCGTCTACAGATTTGCCCAGTTTCTGTAGAACGTCTTCTGTCACCCAAGTAGCTTCAACAGTTGGTTGTCCCTTCCATTTTACCAAATACTAAAAGTATTCTCGTCCCCTTGTCTTCTTATGCACTTTCTTGTCCAGAATTCTTTCTGGCTATAAATTCTTTGCTGTGGGTAACTGTTTTACCCAGTTAATCTCTGGAGTCTCCTGATCCTATGTTGTATCATCTGCAGTTTCATTCTCATACTTATACAAGTCTACAACATTAAAAATTGGTGATATTCCCACATCAGGTGGTAATTCAATCTCATAAGCATTTGCAGAGAATTTCCTTAGTATTCTGCACGGTCCAATTTTCTTGGATTTTAACTTATTATACTCCCCCTTTGGAAATCTCTCCTTTCTGAGATGTGCTAAAACCAAATCCCCAACTTCAAAGTTCACCTCTCTTCTCCTCATATCTACTCTGGTTTTGTACTTGATGTTGCTATCCTGCAGCTGTTGTTTCACTTGTTCATGTATCGCCTACATTCTTGAAGCAAAGTCTTCACCTTCTGCACTTCTCATTTCTTCTTTTCCCAAATTCCTTAATTCAGATATTCCTCTAGGATGCATTCCATAAACAATATGGAATGGGCTCTGTCCTGTGCTCTTGTTTGGTGAGTCATTATATGCATACTCAACTTGTGCTAACACTTGATCCCATTGCTTTGGATGCTCTGCAGTAAGGCTCCTCAAAAGATTGCCTAAACTTATGTTCACAACTTCAGTCTATCCATCAGTTTGTGGATGATAGGCAGAACTGAAACTTAATTTAGTCCCCAGCTTCTTCCATAGTGTTCTCCAAAAATGTCCAATGAATTTTGAATCCCTGTCTGAGACAATGCTTTTGGGCAACCCATGCAATCTTACAATCTCTTTAAAAAACAAATTAGCAATATGAGAAGCATCACTAGTTTTATAACATGGAATAAAGTGTGCCATTTTTGAAAATCTGTCCACTACAACAAAAATTGAATCATAACCTCTTTGAGTTTTTGGTAGCCCCAGCACAAAATCCATACTTACCATGTCCCAAGGCCTATCTGGAATTGGTAATGGAATATACAACCCTGTGTTCTGGCTCCTTCCTTTTGCATATTGGCAGACTTTACAATTTCTTACGTACTTCTCTACTTCAGATTTCATTTTCGGCCAGAAATAAAATCTGTTGAGCTGTTCAAAAGTCTTTTCTATCCCAAAATGTCCTGCAAGTCCTCCACTATGTTTCTCTTTGATTAAATTCTCTCTCATTGAACAGTTTGGTATGCACAGCTGATTTTTCTTAAATAACAGTCCATCTTGTAGGAAATAATCCAACCACTTGCAACTATCTGTCCCTGATTGTGGGTAACGGAAATCTGTCCCTGATTGTGATTTTATTGATGGCTCTCGAATCTGTACACATTCTCCAGCCTCCATCTTTCTTTGGGCTCAGTACTGTTGGCACTGCGCAAGGACTCAAGCTTTCTCTGATCAGCCCCTTGTCAAGCAATTCTTGCACCTGTTTCTTAACTTCTTCATTTTCTGCAGGAGTCATTCTATATGCTGCTTTGTTAGGTAGGCTTGCTCCAGGAATCAAATCTATATGATGACTGATTCTTCAAATGGGTGGTAATTCATTAGGCAAATCATCAACAATAATATCACAATATTTCTCCAACATTTCTTGAATTTCAATGGGTAAATCAACAACTTTAGTAGAAGTCATTATTACCTTGGGCTTGCAAATTACAACAAAATTTACCTCATTTTCTTCAATCTGCTTCAGGTATTCCTTTCCTCCAAGTAACAGAGTTTTTGGATCAGTCTTCTGTCCTGGTACATCTTCTTCTTGCAGAGGCAGCAACGTATGATTGACACCATCCTTTCCAAACTTGTAGGTGTTTCTTTTCCCATCATGTATGGCTCCTCTGTCATATTGCCAAGGTCTTCCAAGCAATATGTGACACACATCCATGGGCATCACATCACAAACAATTTTATCTTTATACTTGCCCACTTGAAATTCCACTTCACACTGTTCACTTACTAACAGTTGATGTCCCTTTTGCAACCATGACACCTTGTAAGGTGTTGGATGTTTCATTGTCTTCAGCTTCAATTTCTCCACTACTTCTGTAGAGACTAAATTATCAGTGCTGCCACTATCAATGATCATCTGGCAACATTTCCCTTGAACTTTACACACTGTCCTGAATAAAGTCTTCCTTTGTGGCGGTTCAGCCACCTCTTTTGCTAGCTTAAGTAGGACTTTATTAACTACCAAGGATTCTCCTCTTTCTGGTGTATTTTATTCTTCTGCCACTGGTGCTTCTCCCTCAACTGGAGCAACAATTGCATTCCTCTGCTTTGTTTCTGCATTCTCTGGGCACTCAAAAGCTTTGTGTCCCAGCTTGTTACATCTGTAACATCTTATTTCTCTGCCTCTTCCTCTACCTCCTCTTCCTCTAGAAAAACTCCCTCTGCCTCTTGCATCACCTCCTGTGGGTGCATGCTAGGTTGAGCTACTACTAGCTCCATCTTTAGGTGCTGTAGATCTTCCTCTACCACCTTGACTTCCTTTTCCTCTGAAAGTCCCTCTCCCTCTGGCAGACTGCTTCCTCATGAGTTTTTCTTCAGCTTTCAGTGTTATCTGATAAGCTTCCTCTACTGTTTTAGGAGACAGTAGACTTATCTCATCTTGAATGTCCATCCTGAGGCCATTCATATATCTAGCCACCTTCTCATCTGTATCTTGGGCTTCTCCAGCTCTTATGCTCACCTTATAGAACTCTTCTGTGTATTCTTTTACTGTCAAAGATCTTTGTCTAAGATTTTGCATTTGTCTAAACAATGTTTGCTGATAATTACTTGGCAAAAACTTACGTCTTAACTTTGTTACCATCCCGCTCCAATTCTTGATTGGTTGCTTACCAAGTCTCTTCCTTTCTGCCTACCCACCATCCCACCAAAGTGCTGCATGGCCTTTTAACTTGGTGACAGCAAACTTCACTTTCTTCTCATCTTCTGTTTCTTCATAATCGAAGAATTTCTCCATGCCATTAATCCAATCTATCAATTCTTCTGGATTCAGTCCTCCTTGGTATACCGGTACCTCGGTCTTTGGCCTGGCTGTGGATCTCAACACTGACTGAAAGAACCTCATCTCAGGAGTAACCTCTACAGCTTCCTCCTTTGTAGCTTCAACCTCGGGTTCGCTAACATCTCCATCATCTATGTTTCTGTCTGAAGTTAACGCATCCAATCTAGCTCGCAGTTGTTGTACTGTTTCCATTATTTCAGCATTTGCAACAGGCCGTCCTCTTCCACCACATCCTTGTCCTCTTCCAAATCTAAAAGCCATCCTTCTCCTGCTCCTGAGATTCAATTCAATGTCAGTTGATGGCTCTGATACCACTAATGATGGCGTGGGTGCAGGCGTTAGGGATAACCTTCCAAATCTGGCAGTAATTTCTTCTATGTCAGGGTCAACTTCCCTTTCCCTTTCTATATGCGTATTAGTCATTAAACTGATAGCTTCATCTTTTTTCCCTGAACCCCATAAACCTTGCTAATTGATAGAAATAGGGGCTTTATTCCTATCGGGCAGTAATTCTAAACGAATTACTTTAAATACAATTGGCGCTTTATGTTTCCCCTTGCCCTTTTCCCCGATGCGATATCGGCAATCGCTATCGGCGGACTCTATGGTACCAATGCCTCCAATATGCGATGCGAACACCCCGCGGACCCGACGCACCTTATGCTCCCTTCTATATATAGATTTCGGATCCAGATGTCCGCATAGTCCCCAAGGCCCTTGCGGACCCGACGCCCTTTATACTCTTAACTTTGTAATGTTTCGGCTCCGGTAAGTCGGAGCTCTCAATGCTAAAGGCCCCTCTCGGACCCAACGACCTTTTTATACTGCGATTTATATTACTTCTGCCCCGGGATATCGGAGCGCACACATTCCACAGTTATAAAGACCCTCTCTAATGCGATATTGGTTTCAGACTCGATAAGGGTAAGAACCAATATTGATAAAGCTTCACGTCCGCCCATTGTTCCGCTTAAGAGAAATTTCGTAATTACTCTGTGTAAACAGAGTTCTCCTCTAACTTTATAAAAATGAATTTAAAGAGTCGGCAGCCGCCACAATGAAAAGAAAACGACCCAAAATGCTTAAATACACAGTAAATGCATCATGCGGGGAACAGTAAGGCAATTCAACACTTTCAATACACAGTGAAATAAGCTATGCATACATATTAACAGAAACCATTGATTTAGAAACGCCGAGAGAAAAGTTTTCAATAATAATGCTTTCAGCACCGCTCCTCTCTCTCTCTCTCTCTCTCTCTCTCTCTCTCTCTCTCTCTCTCTCATGCGAGTCTCGGTTGCCTCTTTATTTATAATTAAAGGATAGGTCTTCTCAGACCTTATCTATTACAAAAGCATGCTTTACAGGAATGATTTAAAGCGTAAAAGCTTTATTACAGCTTATCCATCTGTGATATAAATAGCATGTTTTATTCTCTATTTTATCCTATCTTGAAAAAAAAACATGGAAATTGCAGGCTAAAGGACCCCACTCCCTTGCCTGTAGATTTTTTTTTGGATTTTTGGGATAAGTTTGAAGACTTTTTCCCTCTGAGTCACATGCTCCTGCATCATTTCTCTGTCTGAGTTAAATTATTAAACTCATCTTCATCTTCTGGTTCTTCAAAACCATCTTCAACAAATTCCCATAAGTATTGGGAAGCAAGCAAAGCTCTCATGGTTATTACCCAATAGTCATAGTTTTTCCCATTAAATTGTGGGAACTGAGTATTACAGATACCCATGCTAGTGCTGGCTCCAGCCATTCTTGCACTCTTAACTATGCTTCAAAATACTTGACTGTGTATTTAAAATAACTGACTGTCCTCAATAGTAACACAAAAACTAACTTAAGAAATACCTTGGATTCTTTCTTGACTGAGTTTTCACTCTACTGGAGAAGCTGTTGCAACAAAAAATCCTTCCTTTAGCTTCTTTGACACATTCAAAGAGCCTGGACAAGCTCTGATACCATGTTGGGAATTTCTGATAATTCCAGAACAACAAAAAAAACTGAACAGAACAGAGAATAGTGCTCTGTTTTTAACACAGGAAACAGAGTTTTTCACACACACACAAAAAAAACTTTTTTTTCATTAATAAGACTGCGGTTACAAAATTATTCCTCTCACAGAGGGATTCTTCTAAATAAAAAATAAAAAAACTTTCGACCAACAAGTGAGACCCAAATCCTCTAAGCTCACGGAAGCAGCAAATAAAAAAAATCAGAGCGTTGCACGCCTGTAAAAATTCATACAATCACTGGAGCCCTTTGTCTCTGCACTGTTGTGCATTACAAAAAAAAACTCTATCTCTCACTACAAAGATTTACATTGTTGTATGTAAAAAAAAAAAATCATTCGCACACTGCTGCTTATTGCATTTCATTCTCAAAAAACAGGACATAACTTTACGTTTCACTTGTGCCGTAAAAAAAAACTACACCTGTGAATTAAAACAATAAAAATAAATGCTTCACCTACATTTACCAACCACAATAAGTTTCCATTAATTACTTCACATGGCGATATATATTTTTATTATTAACGTAGGTTTTACTCCACGTTAATAGGACGATTGTCAGTCAAGATCGCATGGCTCTTTTTATCGAACTTTAGGCGCCGGGGAAAGTTTTTTTTTGCAAAACCACTCAAGTACGTGTCGACTGAAGAATGTGCTCGCTGCCCTCGGAGAAATACCACCTTTCCGTAAACGGAGGTACGGGGAATCCTCAGACGGTTTTCAAAAATAATCGCTACAGTTGAAAGTACCAGTTCAACAATATATATTGGACTATTATGAGTTTTGTATGCAAATTGATGCGAATTTTGCTTAATACCGGAGTCCGTTATGATAGCGAAATTTCCGAAAAGGGAATGGAAGAAATTTAATATTCCAATGCTTATGAGAATTGGTAGCAACTACTCTACGTTTTCTTGATGTAATGGTTTTGGTGTAGAGCTTGTGTCCTTCCCCCTATTTTCTTTAACTCAAATAACCAAAACTCGAAAAAAAGTGATTGTCACAGGAAATTGTGAGGGTTGTAGGCCTAGGAAAGATTGTGTATATATATCTACATGTACACCTACAGTCATATTAAAACTATTAGCATGGGGGATTATGGGAATTGTTACCCAAGTGCCGAACCAAATTAAAGGAAAGACCTGAAGAAAGAAATATGAGATTTGCAAAAGTAACAAGAAGGATGGTCAGTTCCACTATGAGGCAAGTCTCAAGCATGGAACCGTCCAGACCTTGTCGATTTTAGGGGTAACCAGTGGGTCGACAAAGGTCCACTTAGGAAAGTGCATATCTTGCGAGCCCTTGTAAAGATATGTTGTAAAAAAAAGAAACGATAAAACTCCAACGGAGAGGACCATTTTCCTAGAATCATGAAAATACAAAGTTAATTCCATAAAATAACTTCAAGTTCATACACTTTGAAGAAAATGTTCTCTGAACAAACTTACCCAAGAAAATAAAAATTTACGAGAATTTAGTTTACGTTAGAGAATTGGAATACGAATTGATTTCAATTCATAAGGGTGCATGGTAGGTTTAGCCCTAGGCCACAAGACGAAACCGATAGCCTAGGTCATGTCCTACCCTTTAACCCTTCTATCCCTACAATTATATTAAAATACAATATTTTGTTGAGCATGAAACAAATACCATAGTGGGTTATGTTAACTAACATAGTCAACTTAGCAAAAACCCTGAAAAGGAATCTTAAGAAATAAGGGACATAATAAAACAACAACACACCATTCTTACTGATATGAAATTTGGAAAGGAACAATAATACAGTGAAACCCTGCTTGTGGGTTGTCTAAATAAGCCATAGTAACTTAAGTCAAATTTATTGTGAAGTATTTAACAAAATGTTTCTTCAAAAAAAAAAAAAATACAAAACCCAGACATCGACCGACAGCTACAGTGTTGATAGAAAAGCCCTTTTAATCAACAAGGTTAAGAAAATTTCTCTCTAACAGATAACCCTTACAAACCAGTGGCGGGTGGAAGAACCCAAACTGGAAGTACATTCAAATGAAACCATAGCAAGAAGAAATAGAAAAACTCTATCAGAAGAACCTGGTGATGTCACTAAGGATATAACTCTGAATCTGGATTATGACTTCAAACCCTCACCTACAAGCAAAATTGGGAAAGATTATTTCCTGAGAATTATAAGCACCCAGAAAAGGAAAAAAAAATAACGCACACAGGATTCGAACCTACCTGAGTATGATCCTCGACCTTTAGGGAGACCTTACACCTGTAATTCCTCCAAGCCAATTCAAAAAGTAACTTTTACCTTCCTCCTCTACCTTCACCTTTGTACAAAGTCCCTACCATGACAAAAGCCAGATGTTTCAGATTTAAGCGATAAGATAAAGAAAAACAACTAACTGATAAAAAGAAAATACTGTCACCAACCAGGTATCTTACCTGGGCGAAAACTGTAGGTCATAACCCCTTCGCGAATGTTCCTCCTGGTGACACTCAACTCTAACGAACAACTAAGTTAAGTCCGTAGATCATCACATTAAAGTTTGATTAGTATTTAGGTTGTGTACAACTATAACCGCAAGTTAAATTAAAAAGCCAATGTTATCGTATGACAATGTCAAATATCAACTATAATAATAATAAAACAAGCATTTATATGAATGATAATGTCGACTGAAGTCAAGTGTAAAGAAATATTAACTATAGTAACATTTTTCTTATTTTATGTTATGCGTCTTACAAAAAGTTTTTGAAAAAATTAAGGAAAATTTTTTCATAAAACATTTTTCATTATAATTTCTTAATTTAAGAAAACAAAAAATAAAAACAAAATTTATTTTCTCTCTATTTTTATTTTTCTCTTTAAGTTATATTTTAAAGTTTTTGCCCATTATTTGTCTAAATAAAAGAAATTTCTTAGACTAAAAATACTTCTATTTATTGTTGTCCTCCCATATGAGAGATTTATTTTTGTATGAGCGCTTTATAGTAAAAAAAAAAAAACTTCATTTCATTGGTTTTGAAATATGTATTTATAGTTTTTATGTACGACTAATATTGACCATAGGATCATTTTCTCGTCATGGGGAGGGAATTTTTTCATCCTACTCCAGGTCCTAAACATTAGATTTTTTTGTTTCTTTCATAGGAACTGCTCTCTCATCCTAGGAAGGGAATTTTTTTCACCTTGTTTTAGGTCATGCGCTTAGAATTTTGTGGTTGTTTATTCTTTTGCTTTATTTTTAGGGGCCACTCTCTCGTCCTCGGGAGGGAAGTTTTCACCTTACTACAGGTCATAAGCTTTCAATTTTCTTGAATTTTTTTCCTTTTATTTTCTAATTGCATGAACAGAGATACAAATAATAGGGGCAGAGGAAGACCCCCAAAAAGAGGAAGCAAAGATCTAGGTAGAATTACCTGTATCCAAGAAATAATCTCAAAAGTTGAATCGAGAGCGTCGTTGCGAGCCGCTATTTGGGTGAGATCTCATACGAGATCTGGAGGGTAGCCAGTTTCACAGCCAGAACCTTCCCCAATAATAGAAGCACAATTCATGGAAGAACAAGTAGCATGTAGAGGATTGGGGGAACTGAACACTGTGAGTTCAAAAGAAGAAGAAGAGTTGAGGGAATTCACTACACCATTTGATTGAGGAAGTGTTGTTAAATAGACTCGACTGCACATTATAGAACAAATAGAACTTGTTGAGATTCCAAGAGAATATTGGAAGATATTCATGGCTCTTACAACTTCTTCGATCAAGTTCCCAATTGGAGATATTAGGGGTGATGCACCTATGAAGCCTATTCCTTTGACAACATTACCTAACTTTCATGGTCTTTCTTCTGAAGATCCAAACACATTCCTATTTGAATTTGATGTTGTCTGTCGGGGGTATGACTATATTTCTGATGCCCAGAAATTGAAGATATTCCATGCCACTTTGAATGGAACAACTCTAAGATGGTTCATGGGTTTAGGGGGGAAATATATTACTACATGGGATGATATGAAGACGATTTTCCTTGAAAAGTATCAAGACTACTGCAAATCCTGAGATGTTAAGGAAGAAATCTTTAAGATTATGCAGAAAGAGGATGAGAACATGGAGGACTTTGTGGAACGTTTCAAATACAGTTTGCAAAGATCAGGCCATAGTGATCTAGATAAGGACATCTTGAAGATAATTTTTCTTCGGGCACTAAGGGAGGAACCTTTGGAACTGATCCAAGTGGCTCCAAAGACACACAAGACAAAGAGGGCTTATTGAAGCTCAAAAACCAAAGTGGCCAGAATGCTTTCAAACTAGGACCAGAGCGTAGACCTTGTCGTCCTGATCGTAACAGTGTGAATGGTTTGTCGATCTGAGCTCGTATGAGGGAGAACGAGCCAGTCAAAGTTTTGGTCAAAGTTGGACTCTGGGCCAAGTTTAAGTGCGCTACAATTTTACCGACCCCTAGGCATGAAACCTAGGACCCGAAAGCAGGAGAATTTGTTGGATCATTAATTTTTCTAATATCCCCCATATTAGACAAATTCGAAAAATGTGTTTGTTGTAAAAAAAATAAAAAATAAAATATATATTTTGGGGTGGCGGGCCACCAACCCCGCCACCCCCCAATGACCAACACATAATTAAATCAAAATTTTAATTATGGGCCGACGGGCCATGACCCCCACCGGCCCTCCCTTAACCACTGCAGCACATATAAACAATATTAATGGGGTGGGTGGGCCACCTCTAGTGGACCCGGCCCACACCCCAACACCCTAACGTAATACCATATACATACGGACGGAGTTGGTGGGAGTTGAACCCACGGTCGGTGGGCCCGTTCGTCCCGCCCACGTGGAGGCCCCATGTAGCGTTGTTCCAAACTAAACACAACAAGAAAAAAGCACCCACCATTTAATACAGCGCCCAAGTTTAATACAACAACCCAAAACCGCCAACTAAAATGTGCCATGAATGAAATGGTTTATTTCAAAAAAATCCAAAGGTCACAAACCGCACCCAAATAAAACTTGTACATGCGAGTTTTGTGGGTAGGCGGGAATTAATCCCCGACCTCCCACTAACAAATTGCCAAGTTTTCCAACAGGGCACAACGGTTTCTTTAGAAACTCTGCCCATGTTTTTATACATAAACCCATTTTTTATCAGTGTGGGGAGGTGGATTGGAGAACAGAGGAATGGAGCCACGTTATGGAGGCCAAGGGCACGGCATGGAAACCGAGATTGTATTTTTTAATTGTTTTGCAGGTGGAACCATGATTCTGGAAAAACACAGGGGGAACCATGATTGAGCCAAATTCTCAGGAGGGCGAAATTTTCCCAGTGTCCAAATAGGACAAACTTTATGTCGATCCTACACCTCTCAGCGACACGAACTTAATGGCGTAGTCATAATTTCAATCTGAGCAACATATTTTTAGATGACCCAGAGGAGGGAATCTTTGAGGAGTCTAGGGGGAATTTAAAAGATTCCTTAAGCCCCAGATTTTCATTTTCTCGTAATTCAAAAATTTGACAGTCGATTTTACATTATTCAATGCCACGAATCTGATGGTGCAATTAGATTTTCCATTTGATCATTTTATTTTTCAGCCACTTTTCAAAGTGGAGTGCAGGTGTCAGCATTCAATGTGTGAGCAGTCATTTCCATGAGATTCGATGCTGCGAGATTGATGGTGCAACCAGCTTCAGCATTTTGACATCCTTTTCTTCAGATGGCCCCAGGATGTGAGGTATATGCAGTGTGTTCATGTACTTCTTTTTGCTATGAGATGCATTGTGCTGCATAAATCCTTGTTTGATGTTTGATGTGGGATCTTGTTTTCTTACTTGTTTCATGATTCCTGCTTGATGTGACGTGGAATCATTTGTGAGATGTACTTGATGTCATGATTAATCATGTTTTGTTTGAGATCCCTTTGTTGTCATGTTAACGAGATACTCATGTGTCTTCATGTATGTTTGCATTGAGATCCCTTTGATGCCATGTTGGTAAGATTCTCAGTATCATCATGCATTAGTTTATGTCATACTAATAGGAGTCCTTTTTTACTGAGAGTTCCTGTAGCAGAACATCTCGTGGAGCCACTCCTACGTGAGGGCATTTTCCTTGTATGATAGCGACGTCACCTCTTATGTACATCATCACTATTGATAACACATGATGCTGCAGCCTACACCATCTTGACACTAGGGCCCAGAGATGTAGTCCCTCCTGGACAAACTCCGTTATCAACGTCTTGAGTTTTATGTTTCTGATTATTGTCATGTTCCTTCTTCTTTACAACATGCATATTTTTTCCTTTATGCTATTTTAAATGAAATTCTAATCACATCACGAAAGTAAAAGATCTTGGTTAAATCTGGGAGTTGAGTCAACTCGGATCAAGTTTGGTATTGGAGCGATCTTTGTGTGGATATGAATTGCAAGTGTGAACAATGGAACATGAAGCGACAGAGGATGAAAAAGCGATGTATGAGACCATGCTCAAAATTTCCAAAAGGGTGGAAATAATGTATGAAGCTCTACAAAACGAGACAAGGAGAAGGAGCGATTGCAGCTTCAGTTGCGAGCCACGAAAGAGGCCCTGGAAGAGCTGAAGCACAAAAAACAAAATCTTCAAACAGAGAATGCTGATTTGAAGATGCTTCTACATCAAGAGAATGAGAACAAGCAGAGTTTGATACAACAGCTGCAAGCTAAGGACGAGGCCTTGGAAAATCTGCAGTGTGACCCATGTGAGGTAAAAAGTAATTCTCCATCTTCATGTATGTTTACTGATGATGATTTCGCTATTTTTGAAAATCATACCACAGGAATTGGCTCCAAACTGTTAACGAAAATGTAGTACGAAGGAAAAGGCTTGGGCATTAAATGCCAAGGCATTGTCAACCCCATCAAAGTAGAGGAATTACCCCGTCAGGTAGGACTTGGGTATGTTAGAAAGGAAGTTGGGGAATACGCCGAGACAACTAGCGAACCAACAACAACAGATGATGAGAAGCCCTCATCAGTTCTTTCTAACTCGACAGGGAAGGTAAAAGATGTTGATTTCCTTTCAGTTTCGTCTTCACATAGTATGATTTCTGTTGGAGATTTGGAGATCCCAATTACAGGGAAAACCATGAGTCTCCTTACGAGGACGAGGCATGAGGAGGAAGAATAACTTGGTTTTAATAACCAAGGCATAACTCAACCATTGGAGGTTGTGCAGAGACCTCAATTTGCAGGCTTGGGATACACCGAAGGATAATGTGCGAAGGTGTCAGATTCTTTTGAGACCTCGTCGAAATCGTCGAGGAAAGAGAATGATGGGAACACATCCCCATCATCCCATGGTAATGCCCATTGCAGGGAAAGGGCTGAGGTAAGCTCTCATTACCATAAAGACACCAGAGGCAGTAAGGAAAGGTATAACCAGTCTTGATATTCGAATGTTCATTTCAATTATAATCATGTTTTTAATGATGGACATAAATCATGGAATCGAAAGACATGTACCTTTTGTGGATTACATAACCATACATCTTCTAAGTGTTGGAAAAGAATCGTAGCACAAAAAAGGATGAGGCATGAAAGACCCTCTCAGCAGTAGGTAAAATAGATCTGGAGGAAGAAGACCTATTGCAGTCATTGCGACAGAAGTGGCCATCAAAGAGCCACATGTTGGAGGCTCCATCTAGAGCAATGCCTTAAAGACAAAGTGTTGGTGCATGAACCAGGTGAAACAATTGTTCGACAAGAAAAACCACCATAGGGGGATGACCCATTCACATCGATAAGTGAAAAATGGTTTCTAGATATGTTAGCTTGTCATGGTCATGCTTTTGTAAATCATTTGTTGCATTTTAAAATGTAAAAGTGATGATGTGTTTTCCATCACTTGTTAAGCAACAATGATGTCTGGTCTTATTTTGAGTTACATTTTACACTCTGAAAGTGATTTTGTGTTTCCATCACTTGTCAAGACAAAAATAGTGTTTGGACTTATTTTTGTAAATCATGTGTTGCAATGATGATGTGTTTTCGATCACTTGTTCGAGAAACAATGATATTTTGGCCTTGTTTTTGTAGTTGGGGGATTATTTCCATTTCTATGTAAACTTGACCACCAAGTATGTGTTATAAACTCGTGGAAAGTGTGGGATGCTTGGGTCATTGGTTGGTCATGTAAGACAAGCATGTAATTTGCAAAAACAATGTACCATAGGTTGGAGAGGTTGTAGGTGTTGGCTCATCACTTAAGGCTCCGAAGAACAAAGGTGAAGGAGATGGAAGCGAGACCTTTTCAAGGATGCTTGTGATGCAGACAAGGTACAGAGAAGTTGTAGATTATTTTCATGCTTTTGGAAGACCAAAAGCTCCTCAGTGGGGAGGATTGATCCAGGTGGCTCTAGAGACACACACACGACAAAGAGGGATTATGGAAGCTCAAAAATCAAAGTGATCAGAATGCCTTCGAACCAAGACCAGAGCATAGATCTTGTCGTCCTGATTGTAACAATGCAAACAGTTCATCGATCCGAGCTCGTATGAGGGAGAATGAGCAAGTAAAAGTTTTGGTCAAAGTTGCATTGTGGGCCAAGTTTAAGTGTCCTACAATTTGACCGACCCCGGGGCATGAAACCTAGGACCTGAAAGCAGGTGAATTTGTTGGAACGTTAATTTTTCTAATATCCCACATATTAGACAAATTCGAAAATTGTGTTTGTTGTTAAAAACCATAATATATATATATATATATACATATATACACACATATATATATATATATATATATATATATATATATACATATATACACACACATATATATATATATATATATATATATATATATATATATATATATCTATATATATATATATATATATATATATATATATATATATACATATATACACACACATATATATATATATATATATATAGATAGATATATATATATATATATATTTTGGGGTGGCGGGCCAACAATCCCAACGACCAACACATAATTAAATCAAAATTTTAATTATGGGCGACGGGCCATTACCCTCGACGACCCTCCCTCAAACACCGCAGCACATATAAGCAATATTAATGGGGTGGGCGGGCCACCTCCAGTGGACCCGGCCCACACCCCAACACCCCAATGTACTACCACATACATACGAACGGAGCCGGTGGGAGTTGAACCCACAGCCAGCAGGCCAACAGGCCCTACCCATGTGGTGGCCCCATGTGGCGTCGTGCCAAACTAAACACAACAACAAAAAAAAGACCCACCATTTAATACAGCACCCAAGTTTAATACAACATCCCAAAACCACCAACCAAAATACGCCATGAATGAAACGGTTTGTTTCAAAAATATCCAACGATCACAAACCGCGCCCAAATAAAACTTGTATATGCGGGTTTTTTGGGGAGGCGGGATTTGATCCCCCAACCTCCCACTAACAGATTGCCAAGTTTTTCAACATGCCACAACAGTTTCTTTAGAAACTCTGCCCACGTTTTTATACATAAACCCATTTTTTTCAGTGCGGGGAGGCGGATTGGAGAACGGAGGAAAGGAGCCATGTTATGGAGGCCAAGGGCGCGGCATGGAAATTGAGACTTTATTTTTTAATTGTTTTGCAGGTGGAACCATGATTCTAGAAAAACACAGGCGAAACCATGATTGAGCCAAATTCTCAGGAGGGCGAAATTTTCCCAGTGTCCAAATAGGACAAACTTTATGTCAATCCTACACCTCTCAACAACACAAACCTGATGGCGTAGTTAGAATTTATATCTGAGCAACAAATTTTCAGATGACCCGGAAGAGGGAATCCTTGAGGAATTTAGGGGGAATCTGAAATATTCCTTAAGCCCCAAATTTTCATTTTCTCAGAATTCAGAAATTTGATAGTCAATTTTACACTATTTGATGCCATGAATCTAATGGTGCAATCAAATTTTCGATTTGATCATTTTAGTTTTCAGCCACTTTTCAAAGTGGAGTGCAGGTGTCAGCATTCAATGTGTGAGCAGTCATTTCCATGAGATTCGACATCGTGAGATTGATGGTACAACCAGCTTCCGCAGTTTGACATCATTTTCTTTATATTGCCCCAGGATGTGAGGTATATGAAGTGTGTTCATGTACTTATTTTTGCTATGAGATGCATTATGCTGCACAAATCCATGTTTGATGTTTTAACTGGGATCTTGTTTTCTTACTTGTTTCATGATTCCTACTTGATGTGACATGGAATCATTTGTAGGATGTACTTGATGTCATGATTCATCATGTTTTGTTTGAGATCCCTTTGATGCCATGTTGGCGGGATTCTCATTATCATAATGTTTATGTCATACTGATAGGAGTCCTTTTTTACTGAGAGTTCCTATAGCGGAACATTTCGTGGAGCCACCCCTGCGTGAGGGAATTTTCCTTGTATGATAGCGATGTCACCTCTTATGTACATCATCACTATTGACAACACTTAATGCAACGGCCTACACCATCTTGACACTGGGGCCCAAAGATGTAGTCCCTCCTCGACGAACTCCGTTATCAATGTCTTGAGTTTTATTTTGTTGATTATTGTCATGTTCCTTCTTCTTTACGTCATGCATATCTATTCCTTTATGCTATTTTAAATGCAATTCTAATCACGTCACGAAAGTAAAAGATCTTGGTTAAATCCAAGAGTTGAGTCAACTCAGATCAGGAACTTTCGAACATAGTAGGAAAGGGAGATATATCAAAGGAAGAATTCGACACCATCTGCGAATTGTGCATTAAGTGTTCACGTGGATCAGTGAGGCATAGGTAGGGGATCGAAACCCTCAAGACATCCAGCGATGGAGTTACGAAAGAAAAAATTGGAAACTTGTTGGACAACTTAAGGATTGATATCTTGAGCACACTATCCTCATAGCTGAACGTTTTGTAGGTGAAACAGAAGAAGATGGAAGTAGAGAAGGCTATGTCCATTTTTTGCACTCAATGCAGCAAGAAGCACCCGGTGAAGGAATGTCCACTGAATACTGTCGAGACCTGTGTGATATGTGAACAAAGTCATTCCACTGGCACCTGTCCATCTCTTCCTAGTTTGAAGGCATTTTTTCAGGGAGAAAATGAAGAGGTAGATTAGTTGTAATTCATGGGATCAAGGAAACCATGGTAACCACGACCACAAAACATGAATCAAGGTATGCCTCAAGACCCTTCTCAGTATTTTAATAATTTGAATTTTTGGTGTGAGTGTGTACCTTTGTCACCTTCATGGTCACAGTCATGTCAATATCCAATGCCATGAAAACCATGGTTCCCTCAGTCTGGTCCAATTCCTTCATGGTCCTAGAATTTGCGTGGACCTCCTCCTCCTTCAAGACAGTTCTCCTAGCCTATGCCACAATAGCAGTTACAAGTGCCCTCTAATGCCTCCACCAGTATTCCTCCTCTTCGTCCACAACTTCCTGTTCAATCCAACCCAAATCGAAATAATAGGGGGGTTCAAGAGGTTGATACACTTAACCTTCCTGCATATAGTATTGCCACTCCAGAATTTAATGAATTAAATCTCCAGTTTGAGCAAGTGGTAAATACTCAAACTTCACCAATAATTGTTGAACATATTGATCATGAAGTCTCAGAACCAGAACTTAGGAATTCTACTGGAACAAATGGGGACAAATCAACATAGACTCCTATGGAACAACAACCCCCTTCTCAAACAATTGTTACTAGACGATTTCATACTGGTCCATCTTAACTTGAGAGACTATCCTTGAGAAAATAGAGTCCTCATCCTGAATTTGACCTTTTAGGGGAATTGAAAAATTTATTTGTCAAAATCTCATTACTTCAGGCTATGAAGGATGTATCGATTTATGCCAAAACAATCAAAGAATACTGCTCTAAGAAACCTAGAAGAAAATCAAAGGATCCACTCACTATTCTCGTTATGGGAAAATTATTAGATATAATGTTGCGGAAGTATACACCTGTTAAGTATGGGGAGCTAGGGAACCTGATGCTTACAGTACAAATTAATGGGGTTGATATCCCAAATTAGCTGGTAGACTTGGGGGCAGAAATTAATGTCATAACTTTTTCAAATGTGATTACCTTGGGCCTATGAAACCTTAAACCAACTCCCACCTTCCTAGAATTGGTATATCAGTCTAGTATAAGAGCAGTATGGAAGTTGGAAGATATAACTATTTTAGTAGACTCATGGAAGTACCCTATCGATATTTTAGTATTACATACCCAATCCCCATCCGGTGGGCATCCTTTGATTTTAGGAAGACTTGGGCTTGCGACCGTGGATGCTTACATTGGGTGTCGATTGAGAAATATGGTAATATACAATGGGGAAGTTACAAAGAATCTTATCCTTTATCCCCCTTCAGAACCAAGCTCACCAGATAAACGAGGATTTACCTTAATACAAAATCTCTACTTGCAAAAGGACTTGAACCTGAAAACGAAGAAATTATACCATTTCTTATTATTGGTGTGGCCCTTTGTTTTAAGGATGAAACAAAAGATGATGACCTTATTACCTTTATCAGCAGCCCCAACTCCATTTCTGATTCAACCCTTCAACTATTAGAATTTGTTATGAGTTGCAATGTTTAGGAAGCCATTGAACCAAAGACTGAAGCTGAAAATGTCCCTGTAATTGTACCCTGTAATAGTATTCCTGTAGAAATTGAACCAGGGAGAAAATTGAATGTTAATCTTGACCTTTCACCTTCCCAGTATGAATGGTTATTGAAAGTCCTTCGGGAAGAAAAATAAGCATTCACTTGCGAATATAAAAATATGAAAGGAATCCTTGTTGACTTATGTACTCATCACGTATACATTAAAGAAGAATGTCGACATGTTAGGAAACCATAGAAAATAATGAATCTTGCTTTGAAGAACATTTTCAAAGATGAATTACATAAACTATTAGATGTGGGATTTATTTACCCAATCTCGGACAATCAATGGGTATCCCCACTAGTCATTATTCCAAAAAAGAATGGAAAGTGGTGGATTTGTGTTGATTACAGGGAATTAAATAAGCAACTAAAAAACATCATTTTCCCTTACCTTTTATTGACCAGGTCCTGGAAACATTAACCAAAACTAAGTTCTTCTCCTTTCTAGATGGATTTAGTGGGTACAACTAGATCCAAATAGCTCCTGAGGATCAAGATAAAACTACCTTCACATGCCCTTGGGGAACCTTTGCATACCGAGTCCTCCCATTTGGTCTCTGTAATGCACCTACTACCTTTCAACAGGCAATATTAGGAATTTTTTCTGACCTAGTCAATGATAGTGTTGAAATCTATATGGATGACTTCAGCCCATATGGGGATTCTTTTGAGGAAGGTCTGGAAAACTTGGAGAAAGTACTTCAAATATGTAAGAAAACACATGTTTCTCTTAGTATAATAAAATGCCATATGATGATGAAAGAAGGATAGTGTTGGAACATTTGCTTTCAGTTGTAAGAATTCTGGGTGATCCTACCAAGGTAGAGGTGATATTAAACTTTCCTACACCTAATAAACTGACACATGTCCATACTTTCATCAGTTATGATAGCTATTATAGACATTTTATAGAAAAAAATTCTAAGCTAACATTTCCACTTTTTCAATTGTTACCTAAGGATGCAGAGTTTGTGTGGACAGATGAATGTGAAACAATGTTTGTGAAAATCAAACAACTAGTTTACAAAGCTCCGATATTACATGGTCTTGAGTCACTCGAAGCTCCTGTTTCATATCTCTACAAGTGCTTCTCACATAGCAGTAGGGGTAATCTTGGGACAACAAGAGGACAAGAAACCGTACACTATTCATTACGTCGAGAGGAATTTGATTCCTGCTGAACTGAACTATACAGTAACTGAAAAAGAGTTTTTGGTTGTTATTTGTGCTATTAATAAGTTTCGACATTACATGATAGGGTATCCCAATTTCGTGCATATTGATCATACAACCATAAGCTATCTAATAAATAAACGGATAACTCTTAGTCTTATTACGAGATGGTTATTATTAATTAAAGAATTTGATATTACCATTGTAGATAAGCTATGGAAAGATAATGTAGTTGCAAATTTCATGTCTAGGTTGGATACTAGTGATGAAGGTGCACATGTAGAGGATAGTTTTCCAGATGAACATATGTTTGCAATTTCTACTCACACTGCATGGTATGATGCATATATTGCTAACTATCTTGCGACAGGATAAGTACCTCAACACTTACCATACAGAGAGCTGCAAAGGATTATCCATCATAGTGCCTGCTGTTGGTGGCTAAATTCGCATGTTTTTACCCACCTTTTTGCCTTGTTTATTGTATCCATTTTACACCATTTTTGGTCAATTTACATTCTAAACTGCACAAATATACCTCTTGTCATGTAGTTATGAATCATTAATCAATGAAGCATAGTCATAGGAAATTTTTTCCTAATTTGATTATTCTTGCAGATTTAGAGGAGGTATGATCGAGAATGTGGTTCTACAGTAGTGACCATCCAGTTGGTAGCACTATCTTGAGTCATCAGATGCAACAGTGGATCAATATTTTAATCAACGAACTGATATCTTTATATTCTGTTTCTCTTAAGAAACCACTATGTAGTTGTAGGCAGACAACTACCATAATCCTAGGAGTTGTTAGTGTTAACAAATTGTATAAGTAGAGTTACGACGTTGTGAAAGCCGATAGTTAAGATCATAAGGAATTATGTTAACTATGAGTCTATAAAAACATACATATATTATCCTTTTGATTAATGAAATTCTAATCTTCTGATCATTTCGTGACTTCTTGATCTCGCTACAGCCTTGATCAGGGAGTTGGGCCCACTCTCCTGACCAAGTGTTATTGGATACATGTGTGCATAGGTTTATTTCAGTTAATTTATTTATCGTTGTGAATGATTATCTGTTACACATCATTTTGTCATTGTCCCTGTACTCCCCATCCATGATCCTAGAGGACCTCTACAGTGTACCCAACATACTTTCCTATCATGAAGAAACTCCCATTGTGTCCCTCTTCATGACCAAAACAATTCCCTTTTGCATCATTTCCAAAAAATATTTTGTTTATCCAAGTTTAAAATACTGGCACTAATGATCTGTGTCCTCCTCGCGCCGATATGCACAGATTAAAATTGTCCCTAGCGTCGATCGGATCAACTGAGCCCTTTCTCAGGCGCATCGATCCTCTTCTGGAAAGTTTTTTAAATATGGAGCTAAAGCTTCACCCTCTAGAAGCTTCGCAATGGAAGTTTGGTAAATGGTTAGATTGGATGGAGTCAAGGAGGTCAGTTTGGGCTCCTTTCCCCTATTAAGATGGAACTAATCCAAGGGATAAGGCCTTCTCCCATGAGAAGAGGAACCATCTCCCATCCATCCAAGCTATAAAAACCTCTCTTTTTCCCAAGCAAAAGCTAGTTTTTAGTTTGGAGTTAGAATAATCAGCAAGACATCTATAGTTTGAAGTTTTCTAGTGTATGTTTGAGGGAGAATAGTGTGCTTGGGTGTGATTTGAGACTAGAGGGAAAGAGGCCTTAAAATATCTATTATTGGAGCTGTCCATAAAGTTCTAGTAGAAGTGTGGGAACCTGGATACGTCAGAGGAGACCAATAATGTCAAGGCACCGGTTGTAATCTCTTTTTTATTTATATAAATGCAACTATCGATTGATTTCCTACATGAAGTGTCATTTTATATATTTATGGATTAATGTTCCTTGACCTCTTAAGTAGGTTGAATACAATATTGTATGCTATTACATTTATTGTTTTCTGTTGTTTGCTTGTTTCAGGTGTGCAAAGGAAGGAAACTAAAGATAGCTGGAACAAAGAAGCAGAATCATCACCAAGCGAAATAGCGTTCTAAGAGGTAGGCCCTCTTAATTGATTCTAGCCTAAGGAAATCTTCCATAGATTGTATGTTTGTCACTAGACCCGCTCTCTCGGGCTAGAGGTATTATTTGTGTCTGCACTTATAATTTACCTGCATCACATTATCGGTGTGTTGATGTGAGTCTGATTTGTTGTTACTCTTGTTGTTGTTACAGTCATTAGTGTTGTTACTCTTATTTGTTGTTACATTTATCGCTTGTTGTTACACATTTTTAAGTTTATAGTTGAATTTTCAGTACTGGGTAGCAAAACTGTGGCTTGCATATACTTTGCATGATAGCCTTGAAATAACTCGTAGAGCCCTGGGTTGACAATTAATGTGGAATTGGGTGAATTACATGATTCATATCTGAACACCAACATTTTGGCGTCGTTGTTGGGGAGGCTATTAAGGGCACGAAAGTACGACCAATATTGATCATAGGACTGATCTCTCATCCTAGGGAGGGAATTTTTCACCATGCTCCAGCTCCTGAGAATTAGATCATTTTTGTTTCTTTGATTGCCTTGCTTTCTTTTTCATAGGAACCACTCTCTCGTCCTGGGAAAGGAAGTTTTTATGTCACCCTGTTTCACGTCCTAAGCTTAATTTTGTGATTGAATTTTTCTTCTTTCTTTTCAAGGGCCACTCTCTCGTATTGGGGAGGGCGTTTCGTACCCTAATCCAGGTCCTCAGATTTCAATTTGCTTGAATGTTTTCCTTTTATTTCCTGATTGTATGAACAGAGATACAAATAAAATGGGTAGAGGAATACCCCGAAAAGAAGAGGGAGAGATCTAGGAAGAAATACCTACATCCAAGAGATCATTTCAAGAGTTGACTTAGGAGCATCGTCGTGAGTTGTTGTTAGGGTGAGATCTCATACGAGATCTGGCGGGCAATCAGTTTCACAACCTAGACCTTCCCTAATAACAGAAGTGGAATTCAGGGAAGAAGAAGTAGCAAGTAGAGCATCTGAGGAACTGCATATTGCAAGTTCATAGGAAGAAGATTTGAGGGAATTATCTGTTCCATTTGATCAAGGGAGCATTGTTGAACAAACTCAAACACCTGTTATAGAACATCCAAAGCCAGAACCTATTGAGATTCCAAGTGGGTATTGGAAGATATTCATGGCTCCTGCAACGTCTTTCATCGAATTTCCAATTGGAGATATTAGAGGTGATGCGCCTATGAAGCCTAGTCCTTTGACAACATTACCTAATTTCCATGGTCTTTCCACTGAGGATCTGGACACATTCCTTTTTGAATTCGACATTGTTCGTCAGGGGTATGATTATATTTCCGATGCTCAAAAAATGAATATATTCCTTTCTACTTTGAAGGGTACAACTTTGAGATGGTTTATGGGTTTAGGGGGAAAATCTATTGCAGCTACATGGGATGATATGAATACGATTTTCCTCGAGAACTATCAAGACTACTGAAAATCCCAAGATGTGAAGGAATAAATCTTTAAGATTATGTAGAAAGAGGATGAGAACATGGAGGAATTTGTGGAATTCTTTCAATATAGTTTGCAGAGATTGGGCCATTGTGATATGGATAAGAATATTTTAAAAATAATCTTTCTCCAGGCACTAAGGGAGGAATATTTGGAACTATTGAATGTGGTAGGGAAAGGAGACATATCACAAGAGTAATTTGATGCCATCTGTGAATATGCATAAAGTTTTCACGAGGTGTTGTTAGGTATAAGCAGGGGATCTGAACTCTCAAGGCATTCAGCGATGGAGTTACAAAAACAGAAATTGGGAACTTGATGGATAATTTGAGAACCGATATCCTGAGCACATTTTCATCACAGTTGGATGTGTTACAGGCAAAATAGAAGCATATAGAAGTAGAGAAGGCTATGTCCATTTTTTGTCCTCAATGCAGGAAGAATCATCCATTAAAGGAATGCCCATTGAATTCCATTGAGACTTGTGCGATATGTGAACATAGTCATTCCACTAGCACTTGTCCATCTCTTCCTGGGCTGAAGGTAGTCTTTCAGGGAACAAATGAAGAAATGGATCAACTGTATTTTATGGGATCAAAGAAACCATGGAAACCATAGCCATAGAACATGAATCAAGGTATGCCTCAAGACCCTTCTCAGTATTTTAATAATCTAAATTTTGGGCCTCAGTCTATACCTTTTTCACCTTCATGGCTGCAATCTTATCATTATCCAATGCGCTGGCAACCATGGTACCCTCAATCTAGTCCAAACCCTTCATGGTCCCAAAATTGGCGTGGACCTCCTCCTCCTCCTCCTTCAAGGCAATTCTCCCAACATATGCCACAACAACAACTACAACTACCTTCTAATCTGTCCACTAGCTATCCTCCTCTTCGTCTACAACTACCTGTTCAATCCAATCCAAATCCAAACAATCGGGGGGCTTAACAGGTTGAGACACTCAACCTCCCTGCATATATTATTACCACTATGGAATGTAACGAATCGAATCTACAGTCCGGTTGGGTGGTGACGAATCGGACTTCACCAATAATTGTTGAACATATGGATAATGAAATCTCAGAACCAAAACCTAGAGATTCTACTAGAACAACAAGGGACGAGTCAATACAATTTCCTATGAAACAAGAAATCCCTTCACAAATGATTGTTATTAGAGGATGTTAGACTGGTCCACCCTATCCTGAGAGATTATCATTGAGAAAACCAAGTCCTCGTCTTGAATTCAATTTTTTAGGGGAGCTGCAGAATTTATTTGTCAAAATCTCGTTACTTCAGGCTATGAAGGATGTACCAATTTATGCCAAAACAATTAAATAATATTTCTCTAAGAAACCTGGCAGAAAACCAAAGGATCCACTCACTATTCACGTTATGGTAAAATTATAAGACATAATTTTGGGGAAGCCTATACCTATTAAATATGGGGATCCAGGGAACCCGATTCTGACAGTATAGATTAATGGGGTTGATATCCCAAATGTACTGGTAGATTTGGGGGAAAAAATTAACGTTATAACCTCTGCATCTATGATTACCTTGGGTTTGTGGAACCTTAAACCAACTCCCACCATCCTAGAATTGGTAGATCGGTCTACTATAAGACTGGTAGGGAAGCTGGAAGATATAACCATTTCAGTAGACTCATGGAAATACCCTGTTGATCTTTTGGTTTTACATACTCAATCCCCAACTGGTAGACACCCTTTGATTTTAGGAATACCTTGGCTTGCGACCATAGATTCTTACATTGGGTGTCATTCTAGAAATATGGTATTATCCAATGGAGAAGTTATAAATAATCTTATCCTCTACCCCCCTGTTGAACCAAGTTTGTCAGATAGACTAGGATATACCTTGATGCAAAAGTCTCTACCTATGAAAGAGCCTGAATCTGAGAATGAAGAAGTTAGACCGATCCTTACCATCAGTGTCTCTTTGTTTCAAGGATGAAACGAAGAATGAAGCCATTAACACATTTCTCAGCAGTCCCAACTCCGTGTCTGACCCAACCCTCTAGCTATTCAAATTTGTCATGACTTGCGGTGTTTAGGAAAATATGGAACCAGAAACAAAAGTTGGAAATATTCCTGTAATTGTACCCCGTGACAACATTTATGTAGAAATTGAATGAGGGAAAACATTGAATATTAATCCTAGCATTTCTCCTTGCCAAACTGAACGGTTACTGAAGGTCCTTCAGGAACATAAAGGAGCCTTTGCTTGGGAGTATACAGATATGAAAGGAATCCCTACTAATTTATGAAATCATCACATATACATTAAAGAAGAATGTCGACCTGTTAGGCATCCATAGAGAAGAATGAATCCTACCTTAAAAAAAATGTCAAAGATGAATTGCAGAAGCTATTAGATGTGCGTTTCGTTTATCCAATATTGGAGAGTCAAAGGGTTTCCCCGATGATCATTGTTCCCAATAATAATGGTAAGTGGCAGATTTGTGTGGATTACAGGGAATTAAATAAAGCAACTTTAAAAGGTCATTTTCCCCTACCATTTATTGACCAGGTCCTTGATACATTAGCTGGAAATAAGATTTTCTCCTTTCTAGATGTATTCAACGGATACAACCAGATACAAATAGCTCTTGAGGATCAGGACAAAACCACCTTCACATGTCCTTGGGGGACCTTTGCCTACTGATTCCTCCCATTTGGTCTTCGTATGATCCAGGTGGATATTGGTGGCCACCTGCCAAGTCCACCTGGACCCCCACCATTGTCTTTCTCAGCATTTTCAGTTTCCTTAATTGTAGCACAACTTACTATTTTTAGCAGTTTTTCGGGTCCTGAACTTCCAGAGCCGTTTTGAGGCCCTAAACGACGTTTTTTGGGGAATCTGGGGGCAACACAAGTCCATGGAATGGACTGTGTTGCCCGTTCCAACAATGATAGTGCTCGGATAGATCTTTCTAATGAGCTATTGTACGCGTCAAACGGAGATCATATGCCAAAGTTACGACCCCGGGAAGCTGATGTACCAACTTACCCCCAAACGGGGCCCACAGTTTGGCGTTTCATCTCCTAGGGTTAGGTTTTGGAATGTTAAGGGTTTTTCCATTGTTTCTCAACAATAAATAGGCCTTCGAGCCTCATTGTAACACAGTTCAGAGGCATGTAGCCATCACATCTCTTCTCAGAGATAAGCTACCATCGCCCTAGCTAGTTTATTGCCATTTATGTTTGTAAGCATATTTCAGTATTTTCCATTAATGAAATGAAGTATTATTTCCGCTGCATCTTTGTGTATATGGTTATCTCTGTAATTTGTTGCGTTCCTGTTTAAATCCGGATCAGTGGTATCAGAGCGGTCTGCTTTCTCTCTATTTTTCTTTGCATGTCCCCAACAAGGTCGGGATATAAGGAGTTAGGGCTTGAACTAGTTGAACCTTTGCAAGACCAGCCTCGCAAATCCCGACGGCCTCCCATGGCAGACGAGAAGAAAGACGAGGGGGCAGGAGATCCCATCAAAATCTTGCTCGAAGAAGCGCTCGAGCGACAACGGAACGCGATGATGGACAGCTTTGCGCAAATCCTTCAGCGGCTACCCAGAAGCGGCGCATCGGCTTCCAGCAGCTCCTCTGGAAACGCCACACCCTTTAAGGTACAAGTTAATTTTGAAATCCCCATATTCGAGGGTCAGATAGACACCGATGCCGTAGATAAATGGTTAAATCTACTAGAGGGTTATTTTTCTGTTCATGAATTTTCGAGTCGGGAAAGGATTGTTTTTGCTCTTCTCAAAGCAGCCCCCCACGTCAAGGACTGGTGGGAAACCTACTGCGAGCAGAAGGATGAAAGTACTGGCTCACTATTTTCAGCCGCACCCACCTGGGATTCGTTCCGGGATGCCATCAAGGAGCAGTACTACCCTGTCGGAAGCTATGAGGATGAATACATAAAGTGGACCATGCTGCGGCAGGGAAGGGACCAAGACGTGCCAGAGTTCACCAATCTTTTCCATACCCTTCGCACAAAGTTGGGTATCAAGGATTCAGAGCAACATTTGATACTCAAATACCATGGCTGCCTGCACAAGTACATCCAGGAATAAATACAGTTCCTAAACATCCCCTCGCTCGGCGCAGCATACCGGTATGCCGTCAAGGTCGAGCAGAAGTTTAAACAAAAGAAGCGAGACTTTGGATCTGCGAATCCAAAGCAGGGGAAAGGTGCCCCTAAACCACAGAACAAAGGACAAAGCCAAGGCGGGACAGCCCAAGACAACCAGCCGAAGCTGCAAGCAAAGAGCAATGCCGCGAAGCCGAGAAAGGACACTGGAAAATGGTGCGAGTTCCATAAGAGCTCCACTCACAACACAAGTGAGTGTCAGGCCAAGCAGTCACTGGTGGCTGAGCTAAAGGTTTCAGAATCAGATGCATGTTCCGACTCTGAGTTAGAACCCAATAAGGGGTATGAAAAAGGGAAGCAGATCATTGATGCGGATCCCAGCACCATTGTTGCTACCGCAAAGATCCAGAAAAATGAACCCGAAGATCCAGAGGAGGAGGAGCGTCTCTTCCACTCCCAGATGTGGGTAAAGGGCTCCCCGATACAGTTCATTGTTGATAGCGGGAGTCAAAAGAACCTCATTTCGGCAGAGGTCGTGAAGCGGTTGGGCTTACCGACCACAGCACATCCACAACCATACACCATTGGTTGGCTTCACCAAGGGCGAGATCTTCGCGTGAGCCAGCAGTGTCACCTTCCATACAACATCAAGCCCTTCACAGATGAGGTATTGTGTGACATTGCTCCCCTTGAAGTTTGTGATGTATTACTAGGACAACCATACTTGTGGAAGTGACATGTTGTGTATGAATCAAGGCCCCGTGCTGTTATTATTACATTGGGAAATAAGTTGTTCAGGATACCAGAGGTAGCACCACCTACCGCCATCTCTTTGATTACTGCAAAACAATGCAGTAAGATCATTTCCAAAACCAGGAAATTTGTTTTCCTGATGATACGCCCTCAAGGGAAGAAGAAGACAGTGGCCGCGGCCTCCAAACGGGGTCCCTCTGCACGACAGCTACAGATGGACAATATTGTGGAGGAGTACGAAGACATCTTCACCTCCCCGGCAGGGGTTCCTCTGCACTGTCAAGTCAAGCACTCCATCGATCTGACCCCAGGTGCGCCGCTACCTAGTGGACCAATTTATCGGCGCTCCGTTCTGGAGAACAATGAATTCAAGAGGCAGATTCAGGAGCTCCTGCAGAAAGGTCACATCCGTCCGAGTTCTTCGCCCTGTGGGAGCCCGATAGTGTTGGTACAAAAGAAGGATGGGACGTGGAGACTCTGTATTGACTATCGGGCGCTGAACAAGATCACTGTCCGTAATAGGTACCCGATCCCGTGGATTGATGACCTCCTAGACCAACTAAAGGGGGCGAAATATTTCAGCAAGATCGATCTGAAGTCAGGATATCACCAGGTACCAATTGAACCCTCAGATGTGTGGAAGACTACCTTCAAATCCAAGGAGGGCCTCTTCGAATGGTTGGTCATGCCTTTCGGATTGACGAATGCTCCTGCAACCTTTATGAGGCTAATGGATGACATCTTGCGGCCATTCACCAACTCCTTTGTAGTAGTATACTTGGATGACATTCTGATCTTCAGCCAGAGTTGGGAAGAGCACCTCCACCACATCCGACAGGTTCTCCAAACACTGCGGCAACACAAGCTATGTGCCAATTTGGAGAAATGCACTTTTGGCATGACCGAGGTTCAGTATCTGGGATACATCATTGATGAACAGGGGGTGCATGTCGATCCAGCCAAGGTCCAAGTCATTCGGGATTGGCCCTCTCCAACCACTCTAACAGAGCTCCGCAGCTTTCTAGGTCTTGCCAACTTCTACCGCAGGTTTGTGTTGGGATTTTCTCATATTTCTTGGCCCTTGAGTCAAGTCACCAAGGGCGGGGCGAAAGCAAAATTCTTTTGGTCTGAATCTCAACAGAAGGCATTCAGGGAGTTGAAGGATCGCCTCTGCACGGCACCAGTGCTCGCGTTACCAGATTTACAACAACCATTTGAGGTCGAGACAGATGCCTCTGACTATGCTATTGGGGCAGTCCTTACTCAACATGGACATCCAGTGGCATATCACAGTGAAACACTTTCAGACACAGTCCGGAAGTACCCCACTTATGATAAAGAGATGTATTCCATTGTACAGGCCTGCCGACAATGGAAGCATTACATTTTGGGGAAGGAAACGGTCATCCACACAGACCACCGACCTCTGCAGTTCATACAGACCCAAGGGAAATTGCAGAATGATCGCCATCAGAAGTGGTCTACATACCTGCAACAGTTTCACTTGAATATCAAGTATAAAAAGGGCAGCACCAATAATGTTGCAGATTGCCTCAGTCGACCACCGATCATGGCGGTAACCACCGTGCTCAACTCTTGCAGGCACGAGACTTCTGATTGGCCACTTCTCTACAAAAGCGACCCAGAATTCGGCCACACATACCAGACACTCTTGGAGGGTCGGCAGGTTGCAGATTTTCACCTCCAGGATGCCCTATTATGCCACCTCGGTCACCTATGTGTTCCTTCAAGCGAGCGTGCCAAGATGATTTGGGAAGCACACTACAGTCGGGCTGCTGGGCATTTCGGGGTCGAGAAAACAGTGGCAGTACTGCAAAACTATTTCTATTGGCCGAATCTTCGACAGGATGTTGGGAAGTACATCCGATCATGTACTCCCTGTGCCATTGCCAAACCGACCATTAAGAAGCAAGGCCTCTATACCCCGTTGCCTACCCCTAGTCGACCTTGGGAATCCATCTCCATGGATTACATGTCAGGCCTTCCTTCCACTAAGCATGGAAATGACTGTGTTTTTGTGGTCGTCGACAGGTTCTCAAAGATGGCCATTATGATGGCCTGCAAGAAGAATATCACAGCAGAAGCCACTGCTAAACTCTTCTTTGAACGAGTGTGGGTGCACTTTGGGATCCCACAGTCTATCATCTCAGATCGGGACAGTCGGTTTCTCAGCACCTTTTGGTCCAGTCTCTGGTCAATGCTGGACACCAAACTCACGAAATCCACAGCCTTCCATCCTCAAACTGATGCCCAGACAGAGGTTGTCAATAGGATGATTGTGCACATTCTGCGCATGTATAACTCAAAGCATCCACGCACATGGGACGAGAGCCTCCCCTACGTTCAGCACAGCTACAACCGAGCTCTTCACAGCTCCACTGGCCATAGCCCTTTTCAGGTGGGTTTGGGATTCCAGCCACTATGCCCCATTGATGTGGCCATGCCACTTGCAGCTACTCACATGAATTCAGCTCATGTCCAGTCCGAAACAGATAAGGCCACCAGCTTCATTGAGCGCATCCAACATATTCGCCAGCAGGTCCACGACATTCTTGAGAAATCAAATGCCAAGTACAAGCAGCGACATGATCAACATCGGGTGCCACACAAGTTTCAGGTGGGCGACAAAGTCTGGTTGCATTTGCAAAAGGAACGCCTTACTGGAGCCTATCGGAAATTGAGACCACTCCGATATGGTCCTTTCACCATTACTAAGGCTATGGGAGACAATGCATTTGAGCTCAGCATTCCCCCATTCCTTGGCCTGCACCCAGTATTTAATGTGGACCGCCTTCGGCCATACTTTCCACCATTGCTAGACACATCCGACATTGCAGAACAGCTCAAACCCACATAATTAAATCCAGATTGCATGGAACAAGCTGCAACTGATCGGATCATGGACACACAGATCAAGAACACTCGCCAACAGAATATCCAACTGTATCGAGTTGTCAAAGCGGGCCAACTCCTTCAGCAGGGCAAGTGGCTCACCAGGGAACAAGTTCAGCAGAAGTTTCCTCATCTCATGGAGGAGCTCAACGCAATGGGGACCATTGCTTCCTAAGGGGGGAGGAATGATCCAGGTGGATATTGGTGGCCACCTGCCAAGTCCACCTGGACCCCCACCATTGTCTTTCTCAGCATTTTCAGTTTCCTTAATTGTAGCACAACTTACTATTTTTAGCAGTTTTTCGGGTCCTGAACTTCCGGAGCCGTTTTGAGGCCCTAAACGACGTTTTTTGGGGAATCCGGGGGCAACACAAGTGCATGGAATAGACTGTGTTGCCCGTTCCAACAATGATAGTGCTCGGATAGATCTTTCTAATGAGCTATTGTACGCGTCAAATGGAGATCATATGCCAAAGTTACGACCCCGGGAAGTTGATGTACCAACTTACCCCCAAACGGGGCCCACAGTTTGGCGTTTCATCTCCTAGGGTTAGGTTTTGGAATGTTAAGGGTTTTTCCATTGTTTCTCAACAATAAATAGGCCTTTGACCCTCATTGTAACACAGTTCAGAGGCATGTAGCCATCACATCTCTTCTCAGAGATAAGCTACCATCACCCTAGCTAGTTTATTGCCATTTCTGTTTGTAAGCATATTTCAGTATTTTCCATTAATGAAATGAAGTATTATTTCCGCTGCATCTTTGTGTATATGGTTATCTCTGTAATTTGTTGTGTTCCTGTTTAAATTCGGATCATCGTAATGTACCTGCTACCTTTCAAAGGGAAATAGTAGGAATTTTTTCTAATCTAATCAATGATAGTGTTGAAATTTACATGGATGACTTCACCCCATATGGGGATTCTTTTGAAGAAGGTCTAGAAAACTTAGAGAAAGTACTTAAAAGATGTATACAAACACATGTTTCTCTTAGTACAATAAAATGTCATATGATGATGGAGGAAGGAATATTGTTGGGACACTTGCTTTCAGTTGCAGGAATTCAGGTTGATCCTGCTAAGGTAGAAGTGATATTGAATTTTCCTACACCTAAGACATTGACACAGGTACATAGCTTTATTGTTTATGATGGCTATTACAGATGGTTTATAGAGATTTTTTCTAAGATAACATTCCCACTTTTTAAATTGTTACCTAAAGATGCAGAGTTTGTGTGGACAGATGAATGTGAAGCAGCCTTTAAAGAAATCAAAGAACTAGTTTGTAAATCTCTGATATTACGAGGTCCTGATTGGAAGCTCCCATTTCAAAGCTCTACAAATGCTACTCAAACAATAGTCAGGGCGGTCCTGGGGCAACAAGACGATAAGAAATTGTATGTGCTCTATTATGTCAGCAAGAACTTGACTCCTGCTAAACTGAACTATACAGTAACTGAAAAAGAGTTCTTGGTTCTTATTTATGATATTAATAAGTTTCAGCATTATATTACATGGTATCCTAATTTTGTGCACACTAATCATACAACTATCAGGTATTTGATGAATAAACCAATAACCCCTAGTCATATTACAAGATGGTTCTTGTTAATTCAAGAATTTGATATTACCATTGTAGATAAGCTAGGGAAAGATAATGTGGTTGCATATTTCCTATCTAGAATGGATACTAGTAATGAAGGTACCCCTATAGAGGATAGTTTTCTATATGAACATATTTTTGCAATTTCTACATTTACCTTATAGAGAACAATGAACGATTATCCATCATAGTGTCTGATATTCATGGATACAAGGATATCTCTTTTACATGGGACCAAACCAACAAATTCGGCGCTGCATAAGTGAGGATGACATCTATGGTTTCCTAAAAACTGCTTATGATGGCCCCTATGGGGGACATTTTGTAGATAAGAGGACAGGTCATAAGGTGTTACGAATGGAGTACTATTGGCCCTCTATTTTTTGTGATGCAAGGAAATCTGTTCAAGGGTGCGCTAGTTTCCAATGGATGGGTCAGCTTGGTCAGGAAGATGATATGTCGCTACAGCCTCAACTAGTTCTTGAGCACTTAGAAAAATGGGTTATTTACTTCGTTGGGTCATTCAATCTGCCTTCACATTCTGGTTTGCACGGACTATGTGACAAAGTGGGTAGAGGCCAAGGCTGTTGTGAAAGCAACAGAACAGGTTGACTCGGACTTTTTATTTGAAGAAACTTTTGCTCGATATGGAGATCCTAGAGATATAGTTTCAGATGGAGGGGCATAGTTTACATGACATCTGATAGCATGACTTATGAAGAAATATGGGATCAATCATAGGGTAATGTCTCCATATCACCCTCAGGCGAATGACTAAGTCAAGAGCATAAACAAGCTATTGGAAAATATTCTTACAAAGACTGTAGCAAACCATCATCGAAATTGGGCTAAAAAACTTCCTGAGGCACTATGGGCGTATAGAACAACATGGCGAAACACAACAAGATTTTCACCATATGAGCTTGTTTATGGGAAATCACCTTTCTTTCCAGCGGAATTCAAAATTAAGACACTCAGGACAACCCTTGAAGTAGGTTTGAATCTTTTATAAGCCCAGAAACACCGACTATAACAGTTAAATGAGTTGGATGAAATTCATTTGGTAGTTGTCCAGAATACTGCTACAATTCAACAACAACGAACTAAATGACACGATAGATTTATCAAGAAAAAGGTGTTTCAAAGGGGAGATTGGGCATTGCTCTATGACTCTCGGTTCAAATATTTTAAAGGAAAACTTTGCTCCAGATGGATGGGACCATATGAAGTTGACACGGTGTTTGATAATGAGACTGTTAGACTTATAACAATTGATGAGGCACATACTCCTTTGCTTGTAAATGGACATCGCCTCAAACTATACCACCGTCCAGCTTCTAAAGACTCATTTATCAAACATTTCTCTGATAATTCTGGTTTTGAAATTATTATTGCAGAGAACTCTTCCTCAGCACCTCTGATCTAAAATATATATATATAATATAATATAATAAAATGTTGTTACTACTCTCTCATTCTTTCTCTTGCAGGTATCTCACTGGTGTTGTTACTCCTCTGGTGCTATTAATCCTCTGGTGTTGTTACTCCTCCTGTGTTGTTACTCCATCGTGATGGAGATTTTATCTAAGTACTCTAGTGTTATTACACCTCCGGTGTTGTTACTTCCCCGGTGTTGTTACTCCTTCAGTGTTGTTACTCCATCGCGATTTCTAGTAAGTGTTCAAGCGGTGTTGTTACTCCCTCTGATTGAACCCTTTGCCAAGTGCGTACACTCCACGATCTCCACCATACCTCACACAGTTATCCATATGCATTGGGACTTGAATAAGTACAATTGTGTTAATGGATGGTCCTTTCCAGTGTTGTGAAACAATTACCATAATTATCACTCATTATCCCCATAATTTGCCATGGATTTTTCCATATTTTACCATTATCTTCCCTATTTTCACTATCACTACACCCCCATCACCACCACAACCCTGTCACTGCAATTTTACCTGTCAACACTCCTTGTTATTTGTGATGTAAGCATTAAGGGAGATCGTTAGAACTAATGCTTACTTTAGAATTCATTGGGGTTTTTTTGGAGATTATTGAGATATTATCTAAACCTCTAGCTCCAATCTTAGAATAAGTTGGATCTCACCAAAATTATATAAATGTGATTGTCTTGAGCATGAATTTTGTTAATTTTAATTATTATTTGTTTTATCTTATATATATATATATGTGTGTGTGTGTGTGTGTGTGTGTGTGTTGTTTTTATTTCAAATATTTATATAATATAAATCCCAGATTTTCCCTAGCCATATTTGGAATCTCAAGTTTCCTAGGCATAGTGATTCCCATTTGTTTATGTTTCTCTCAGTGTCGTTGAAAATTCTTTGACGGGTTTGTCACCAGTTCTTTCATATCATCCACACGTACCTTCTTCCTCGGGTCTTGTCCTACACAGTGGAGCTGAGGTTTTACCTTCTGTTTGAGTTTCATGCCTATGTATTTTCCCTCCAGCTTCAGAAGTTTTCAATGTTTTTAGGGTTTTCAGACTAACCCTTGGTGTCAACTTTCAACCATGTCATTATCTTCTTTCATTCTTTCTAATCCTATGGATCTAAGTGTTTGTCCTCTTTTCTCAGCTGCCTTAGCCATATTGTCCGAGGACCAATCTTGTTGTGAGGGTTTTCCTTTTTCTTGGGTTTGTTCAAGAGCCCAAAACCCTCTCATCCCTCTAGATCTCCCCTCTTCCAATAATGTTCTAAAAGTCCTAGTTTCTCAAGCCCTAGAGGATGGGTCTCATTTTCTAGGTAAGAAGGCTAGGGGCTCTAATTGGGAGACGTTAGTTGGGTTGGAGGAGGGCCCTTCCAAAAAACAAGTTGGTCCTTCTCTCGAAAAAAGGTAGAAGAGACATTTCTTTAAGCAAACAAAGAATCTTCAGATGGCCTCAACATTGAGTCTCAATATGTCTATTCAGTAGGTAGAATATTTTAGTAGAAAATCTCTGGTAGGAAGGATTAGTGGTCATGAATTTGGCCTCCCTTTTATAAATGCATGGGTGGTATCCTCAATGCGGCCTTTGATAAAACACCTTGTCACCATTTGGGTCTTCACAAAGGGGTGGGTCCATTTGATTTTCTAGGATGAAGCAGATGTTAAGCTGGGCGATGGTAGGGTAGTGAAGCTTGACTTCTCCTCAACCATTTTTAGGTTGTGGACTCCCCATTTCAATGATAGGAATGAGAATATAGACTTAATGCTAGTATGGGTTTGTATTCCCGGTTTCCCTACCGATCTATAGCATGATCAATTTTTCCATTTTGTGGGTAATCATTTGGGCTCCTATTTGGAGCACGATGCATCTTATTTAACTTTAGGCGACATTTTGATGGCCCATATTCTAGTTAGTGTGGATATAAGAGGTGGGCTTCCTAGTGCGATGGACCTTAGTTTTGGGATAGATCCAATCTTGCTGGATTATGAGGGAATCCCATTTCAATGCTAGTTTTTCCACCAACATGGTCATAGTGTGTAGGAATATGTCCTGTCAATGAATAAGAAAGTCCAATGGCCTTCGAGTGTTAAAGTAAGGGATGTTTCAGTCTCGGTTTCATATTCCATGGCTTCATTTACAGTGATCTCATGTTCTCTTTCACTCAATTCTACTGCAAGAGTTCATACTTCTATTCTGGTTTCTGGATGATCGTGCCCCGAGTCCATTCCTCCAGTTCCTCCCCTATGGATGATGAAGGTATTATGTCGAGTCCTTCCTTTTCTCTTAAATTCATGTTATGTCAATGTTGTTTCTTCTATTTCTCTATGTTTTGTTGATGTTTCTATGTCCTCAGAGGATATCTAAACTATTGTACCTGCCCCACGACGCTTAAAGCCTCCCCCCCTTCTAGTCCTAGCTATATTTCCTTTTTTAGTTTCCCTAGGTGATTTATCATCCCTATTATCATCATCCTCCTTTGTCTCTTCCGAAAGACTCATAACTGATGACGCGCTCTACAATTTGCACTCTTCTCTTATGATTCCCTAGAGGGTTTGCATTTCATGGGGTTTGGGGAAATTGTCACGTTTGGCTAGGTAAAGTTGTTGTCAAGGTTGAAAATGGTTCCTTTCTATTACGCAAGAGAAAGCAAAATTTGACCTCGCCACTAGTAAACAACAATCCATTCAAAGTTTGTTTAGAGCAAGCCCAACCTTGGTGGTATAACAGACTTCTTTGTACTCACAATTATTTTCTATTCAAAGAAAGAGAGTAGAGCGACCTCACCATCTAGCTAGGTTTTTCTCCCAAAATGGTTTTCCTATGATATATCTTGTGTCAAATGTGGTTTGTAATCTTTTATTTCATTGTTCTCCGTTTTCTGCATAATTTTTTTTGCATGCATATGGAAGAAATAATAATATACAAATCTAAAGAGGAATAAACCCTAATTTATTAGATATGTTTTGAAAAATTTACAATGAAATATGAAAAATGTATAATGAAATATGTATGACAATCTAGTGATAATAAATATTAAGGTAAATTTGACTTGGTGAAAGATTCAAAATTGTTAGGCCTTCACTAACATGGTTTTGGTGGCCCACAACATTAGAACCCATGAATTATATGTGACTCATCATTTAAAAAGATTAAAGATTATCCATTATAACCTGCCTACCATATCCTCACTCACTTACTAAATAGTAATGGATGTTGCTTTTAATTCAATGATTGGTGATATCTATGGCGCCTTTTTCTAATGTAAGATAATATAACTTTTATGAATATAGGAAGTTTGCTTCTTACACAGGTCTTATGTCTTTCGCCCCTGGTATGCACCTTTGTTCATTTTTCTTTCCAACGAAAGATTACCACTTTGAGCTTTCGAAGTATTGTGCACGTTGAGAGTTCAAAGTCTTTGGGGGCCTAGAAAGCTCAAACAGCAGGTCATTTTTTAAAATTTTGCTATTGACTCGGGGGAACGTACAAAGTTCAAAGTCTTTGCGTACCGACAAAGTTCAAATAGCAGGTCGTTTGCTACAATTTTTTCATTTGACTCGGAGGAACGTGCTTGTTCCGTTCGGACTTTGTTACTTATTTCTAGGAGTTGTCTATAATGCGACTTTTTGGAGATTTCGGTGACGGAATCCGGCGGAAGAAATTGAGGTTAAATCTTGATTTGTTGCAGTTAAAATGGTTTTTTAACTGCATATTTGGATTCAGCACCCTGGAAAACCCCTGGGACGCTTTCATTGTGCAGAAACTAGCTATCAAACTTGCGATTCCAATAAATTCCTGCCGACCGGAAAAACCCGACAGAAAAGCTTTCAAAAAGTCGCGTTATAGACAACTGTCTTATTTCTATACTGCACATAGATACACGCGTATACATCGTATTAGCGAGCTTTTTAACGATAATTCTGCTTCAAAGTGATATCAAGATTTGGGTGGAATGAATGAAGCGTAAGCCCTCTGGATTTTAATGGTCTCTTTATGTGTTTGCTTGGTAAGTTTGGATTCAAATTTGGTTGTGAAGTCTGAGTTTACCTGATGTAAGGGAACTTTCTACATGATATTTTATGTTTTTTTAAGAATTTAGACTAATTTTAAAACGAGTTGATTTTAACCACAAAAAAAATCAAGCCAAAAAAGAGATAATCCTCGCCCACTCACGGAAAAAGCTGAGTCAATCCAAGTACCCCAATACAATTCCCCCGCATTAATTACAATTAGAGTGTCTGTTGGTTATTGTGTGAGCAAAGCATAGACTGGCCCCGAAGTTGACGAAGCTGTCCATTCTTGGTCGTTGTCCTCGCAAAGATTTATCAATAACCATCGTCTTCGGGATAAAAATATGTGAATATCTACCGTCTCGTGGGTATCACAGGATATATTGTAACCCAAAATTCCAATAATGCTTTTCACGGCATCTTCTGTAGGTTTTGGCTTTCAAACATATCTTTTGAAGTGATTAATTTATGGAAGATTGACGAGCCAACGAAAGTTTGGGATCCTCTGGACGGGAAGGGGAGGCGATGGATCTACACTCTATTATTCGATGGATTTAAATGGTTAAATCGATTTCGTTAACACTACCTACGCTTCATTGTCGTTCATTCCCAACACTGATTCTGTGCCTATCACCTAATCTTCTCCCGATGGAATTATATGCTCATCTCCTTCATCCTTCCCTTCCTCGACACCTCTTCTTCCTTATCCTTACTGCCTGCTGTGCCTGTCCATTCCCCTGCTACTTATGCTTGGACTTGCAATACCAGTATTGCAAAAATACCAGTAAATGTGGGGTTTCAGATATACAGTATCCTCTAGGTGTAGGAAACCGTGGATGCGGTCACCCTGACTTTCAGATCGACTGTGTGCAGAACTTATCTCCAGTAATCACAATTCAGGGCCACAATTACACAATAATAGACAGCCATTTTAAACCCTTGTTAATTGTGAGGGGCGAGAAGTGCGAATTCTTAGATAATCCCATTAACATTGATATGCAGATACCACATCCAAGGCGTAAAGACACCGCTGTGATATCCGCTACGGAGAACAGGACCTTAAATGTCTACAAATGTCAACTGAACCCGTCAGTGATGGTTAGCGGAAAATGTAATTCTAGCGTCTCTTACAGTTTGTACGATAATGGGAATTGGATTCCGGGATGTCCTACGGCCCAAGTAACAGTTGATGTGGGATCATTGCTACTGAATTACAATGATACAAAGAGAGATGCAAGCTGTCAACCATGTTCCCAAAGTGGAGGGATCTGTGGCTACCGTTACAACACTTCGGGTTCAACTGCACCGTTCGTTTGTTATTGTGAGGATGGACCCCGTGCCGACAACTGCCAGGGCCACGGTATGCTCTATTTCCTAAACTTACACAAAACTACTTTGGAACTGCTAGTTTAGTTAAGATGGTATGAATTATTGATTGACACCCAGGAAAAGGGGTTGTTATAGAGAAAAGGGGTTGAATCTAAAGGAATGAGGATCTGAGTACACCCCTCCAATAGGTTTCCTCCACTCTGCACTCTTTGAACCCAAAGATATGTGTAGATGTGTTTCCCGATATTGCCAAGTATTCATTCTCTTTCCTAAAGCTATGGATCTTTGCTTTTAACTCATAATAGTTGTCATGGCTGCGTTGCAGGTCGAAAAATCAACTCGGCCATTGTAAAAGGTAACAATGGTTTCTTCCCATTGAAAATCACTTTGAACTTGTATCTTATTTCCACTATTTTCATATATATCGGGGTTATTGGACAGATATTATATTCATATCGATCTCTCTTTTCACTGCAGGTTGCATTTCTGGAGTAGTTGTGCTGACCGCAATATTAGTGATATTCTTAACATCTTATGCCAAGAAGAGAAGACATCCTCCTGATAGCTCTACTACAAAGGTAGAGAAATTCCTACAGGATTATGCTTATGAAGCGCCAATGCCAACCAGATATTCACTCTTAGACCTTAAGAAGATCACGAACAATTTTGCGGAAAAGTTGGGAGAAGGAGGTTATGGGGTGGTGTACAAGGGAAAGCTTGGGAACGGCATTTTAGTGGCTGTCAAGCTTCTTGATAGTCATAGGCACAGCCAATCCCAATTCATGAATGAAGTGGCAACAATCGGACGGATCCATCACTTCAATTTGGTTCGTCTGTTGGGGTATTGCTTCGAAAGCCCCACAAGCGCACTGGTATATGAATACATGCTTAATGGATCTCTCGACAAGTTTACATTCGCCGGAAACGAGAATGGGCAAATCTTAAGTTGGGAGCAAAGGTATTCAATTGCTTTGGGTGTGGCTTGTGGAATTGCATATTTACACCAAGATTGCCAGAATCGCATCATACATTTCGACATCAAACCTCACAATATATTGCTGGACGCCGACTTAACCCCTAAAGTTGCTGATTTTGGTTTGGCAAAACTTTGTGGGAAGGGAGACGACCATATTGTTGAAATCTAATTTCAACGCAGCCGTACGCTCCCCAAAACCGCCAGCAAAAACCACAAACCGGTTTAAAGATTTCTCGGACCGCCTACCTGCAGAGAATGGTTTTCGTACACAAGGGCCCGAGAAAATGTGGAGCTGACACGTGGTTCAGCCCTGACGTAACGCAACGTCATTTTCTCGGAGGTTAACGTTCAGCACTTGTTGGTCTTCCGATATGGTTATCCACCGTCGGATCTGCTTCACTTTCCTCCGTCGTTGATCACCTGGAGCTGCATACGGACCCACATCAATTCAATGTTTTGCGTGGAGTAAAAGACTTATGGTTTGACCGCCGAATGAAAGAATTTAATGAATTTATGTGCTGTTCGTAGTTTTTAGGTAGATGCTTTTAATAATGTTATGGGCACGTAAGTTTTGTATGTAAAAAGGAATGGCACATTTAAAGAGAGGTATGGTCGTTTTTATGTAATGTAATATTTAAAAGAGGGAGGTCATATATTTGTTTTGTTGAGTGTGTTGACTTTTTTTATGTATGGCACATGGGAGGTAAATGGAGTGTTTTCTACAGCAGCGTAAGAAGAACGATGGCACAGTAAAAGAAATACACACAGCAGTGTGTAAAATAAGAAGAACCAGGTGATGTAATTTCTGGAATAGCAAAAACCATGTGTGGTTTTGCACAAGCAGTGCATAAAGAAAATGGTGGAGCCTAAGTTGTTTTTACACCAGTGAATGTAAATTTTGTTTTACAGCAGTAAGCTCATGTAAACTTTTGTTACAGCAGTAAGTTGTTTTTCACAGCAGTGAATATGAAAATGATTTTACAGTGGTAAATCTTTGTATCAGGTTTTAATGAATAGAAAGTTTTTTTGTGGTGAAATACTCTGTCTCTCAGTGAAATTTTTTTTGAGTCTTCCTGTGCACAAAAGGATCCTGGAGTAAAGTAAAACAGAGCATTGTCTCTGTGTGTGTTTGTTTATTTGGTTTTTGGTATTTTCCCCATTAAAAATACCAAACAGTGGTATCAGAGCAGGCTTAGGCTCTTTGAAGGAGACAAAGAAGCTGAAGGGAGAAGGTTGTTGCTGCAGCAAAACTTCTCAGGCAGACAGAAAACTCAGACAACAAAGGATTCAGGTATTCTTCATAGCTATCTTGTTTGTTATTGAAGAGACAGTCAGTGTTTTAAATACACAGTCAAGGAATGGCCAGCACAAGCACTGGTATGGGTTTGTTTAACACCCAGCTCCCACAGTTTAATGGGAAGAACTATGACTACTGGTCAATAACTATGACAGCTCTGCTTGCTTCCCAAGATTTATGGGAAATAGTTGAAGAAGGCTTTGAAGAACCAGCAGATGAAACTGAGTTCAATGCATTAACTCAAGGAGAGAAGGATCTGCTGAAGAACAATAGGAAGAAAGATTCAAAAGCCCGTGTGTTGTTGTATCTAGCAGTAGACCAGAGTATGTTTCCAAGGTTAGCAGCAGCTAAGACAGCCAATGAAGCATGGCAAACCCTCAAGACAGCGTATCAAGGCATGGAGAGAGTGAAGTTAGCAAAACTACAATTGCTGAGAAAGGATTTTGAGAACTTGAACATGAAGGAGTCAGATAACATTGACTCATTCTTCACTCATGTGATTGGTGTAATCACACAAATGAGAACTCATGGAGAAACCATTGAAGACAGAAGAATTGTGGAGAAAATATTGAGGGTCTTACCCTCAAGGTTTGATGCCATAGTCACCACCATTGAAGAGACAAAGGATCTCTCAAGCTATTCAGTTGATGAGCTGCATGCATCACTGATAACACATGAGCAGAGGTTGAGTAGGAATGAAAACTCATCTCTTGAGCAAGCCTTCAAGACCCAGATGTCCTTTGGAAGAGGCAGAGGTCAAGGCAGAGGAAACAAAAGAGGAAGAGGCAGAAGCCAGAATAGAGGTGGAAGGAACAACTCATCAAATGCACAAGGAAGAGGCAACAATCCAAATCAGAACCAAGGCCAAGGCAGCAACCAACAAGGAGGACAACATCATGCTCAAGGACAAAGGTATGATAAATCTAATGTTCAATGCTATTATTGCAAAAAGTATGGACATTATGCTAGTGATTGTAGAAAGAAACAACATGATATGAACAGCAGACAAAATGCAAATGTTACAAGAGAAAACAGCAGTCAAGAAAATGTCCTGTTAGCTTGTAACATGGCTGAAACACATAGTGAGGACATATGGTTTTTAGACTCAGGTTGCAGCAACCATATGACCGGAAACATAGCCTTCTTTTCTGCCCTAGATAAAAATGTGAAATCAGAAGTCACACTAGGAACTGATAGTAAAGTGTCTGTTATGGGAAAAGGAGAAATAAAAATACTTTCAAAGCAAGGAGAAAGGAAAACCATAGCAGATGTATACTATGTCCCCGGAATGAGATGTAATCTCTTGAGTATTGGACAGCTTGTCCATAAGGGCTACAATGTTTTCTTTAAAAATGATGTGTGCACCATCATGGATATACCACCCAGCAAAAGATGCATTGCTGAAGTGAAGATGACAAGGAACAGGATGTTCCCTCTCCGGATCAGGGCAGACATGAAGAACAAAACGGAAATGGCAGCAGTCACCGAAGAGGCCTTCCAAAGCGTGCCAAAGGATGAGAACTGGTTATGGCACTTGAGATTTGGGCATCTAAATTTTGGAGGTCTAAACTTATTGAGCAGAAAAGGAATGGTAAGAGGATTACCATTGATAGAGAAACCAGACAGCCTATGTGAAGGCTGCATTTTGGGAAAACAACATAGAGAAAGTTTTCCATCAGGGAAGAGTATAAGGGCAAAGACACCCTTAGAGATTATCAACTCAGATTTGTGTGGACCAATGCAAGCTCCATCATTAGCAGGCAGCCTATATTTCTTGACATTCATTGATGATTTTACAAGAAAGACTTGGATATATTTCCTCAAGAACAAAAGTGAAGTCTTTGAGAAATTCCAAAACTTCAAAGCATTTGTTGAAAACCAAAGCGGGCTGCACATTAAAGTTTTGAGAACTGATAGAGGAGGTGAATATATCTCCAAGGAATTCCTAAGATTTTGTAGAGAAAATGGAATACATAAACAGTTTACAGCAAGGTACACTCCACAACAAAATGGAGTTGCTGAAAGGAAGAACAGAACCATCATGGAGATGGCAAGGAGCATGTTGAAGGCAAAGCATTTGCCAAATGAGTATTGGGCTGAAGCTGTACATTGTGCAGTTTATATATTGAACAGGTGTCCTACAAAAGCAGTCATGAACAAAGTGCCAGAAGAGGCATGGAGTGGGAGAAAGCAAGGAGTCACCCACATGAGAGTTTTTGGATGTGTGGCCTATGCACACATTCCAGATCAGCTAAGGAGGAAGTTGGACAGCAAAGGGGAGAAATGCATCTTCATTGGATACAATGATGAATCCAAAGCCTACAGGCTGTACATTCCATCTACCAAGAAGTTCTTTGTCAGCAGGGATGTTCAATTCATAGAAGAGGAAGCTTGGGATGGAAGCATAGAGAAAACAGTCAATGTCAAGAACTGTTTGTCTCATGATGAAGATGAAGAGGAGGTGGCTGAAATGAATCCCCAAACAACAGCGCCAACACAAGGACAGCAAGGTACACCATTGAGGATCAATGAGAGTGCTTCTCCAAGCACACCACAAGGAGGAAATTCAAGTGCATCTTCAAGCACTTGCACACCAAGTGAACGAGGTAAGAAGTTTAGAAATCTAAGTGAAATTTATGAAGAAGGAATGAATTCCTTATTTGCCTTGTATTGTCATGTTGATGATCCTATTCATTTTGAAGAAGCTATTAAAGATAAGAAATGGATAGAAGCTATGGATGAGGAGATGAATGCCATAGAGAGAAACAAAACATGGGATTTGGTTGAGTTACCAAAAGGCAAAGAAGTCATTGGTGTGAAATGGGTCTACAAGACCAAGAGCAATGCTGAAGGCAAGATTGAAAGACACAAGGCAAGGCTGGTTGTCAAAGGCTACAAGCAGCAGTATGGGAGAGATTATGAGGAGACTTTCGCCCCGGTTGCAAGAATGGAAACCGTGAGAGCAGTGCTGTCCATAGCAGCTCAAAACAAATGGAAAGTCTACCAAATGGACGTGAAGTCAGCATTCCTAAATGGAGTGTTAATGGAAGAGGTCTATGTGGAACAGCCTCTTGGATATGAGAAGAAAGGTGAAGAGCACAAAGTGTGCAAATTGAAGAAAGCTCTTTATGGGCTGAAGCAAGCGCCAAGAGCATGGTACAGCAGGATAGATTCATATCTATTGGATAATGAATTTGACAAGTGTGAAGGAGAACCCACAGTCTACATCAAGGAAAAGGATGGTAAGATTTTAATTGTTGTTTTGTATGTTGATGATGTGATTTTCACAGGTAATGATGATCAGCTCATTAAAAATTTTAAATCAGTCATGAAGGATGAATTTGAAATGACTGACATGGGTTTCTTGAGATACTTCTTAGGCATAGAAGTAGATCAAAATGAAAAAGGAATTTTTATATCTCAAGCAAGATATGTAAATCAAGTTTTGGACAGATTTAACATGCAAGAATGCAAGGCAGCCATCACTCCCACAGTAATGGGATTAAAACTCAGCAGAGAGGACAGCAGCAAGGATTTTGATCCTAGCTTGTATAAAAGTATTGTGGGCAGCCTTATGTATTTAACAGCAACTAGGCCTGATTTAATGTATGCTGTTAGTTTAATTTCCAGGTTCATGGAGAGGCCGAAGGAGGCACATTGGCAGGCAGCAAAGAGAATTTTGAGGTATGTCAAAGGTACCAAAATGTTTGGAATTTTATATCATGCCTCAGAACATTCAGATTTGGTTGGATACACAGATAGCGATTGGGCTGGAAGTGTAGATGATCGGAAGAGCACTTCCGGTTATGTTTTTAATATGGGTTCAGGAGCCATTTCATGGGCTTCTAAGAAGCAGTCCATTGTAGCATTGTCTACAGCAGAGGCTGAATATGTGGCAGCTACAGCAGCAGCATGTCAAGCAGTGTGGATGAGAAGAATGTTGAGAAGCTTAGGCCAAGAGCAGGCAAAAGCGACAGTGATCTTTTGTGACAATAGCTCAGCTATTGCATTGTCAAAGAATTCAGTGTTTCATAAGAGAACGAAACACATTGATACCAGGTTTCACTACATCAGAGAATTGGTGAACAATGGAGAAATTGTCCTAGAACATTGCAGGACTCAGGAACAGGTAGCAGACATCTTGACAAAGCCATTGGATCAGAAAAGCTTTGAATTTTTGAGAAAGTGTCTCGGTATGACCGAATGCCCAGCTGTTGAAATTAAAGGGGAGTGTTGAAATCTAATTTCAACGCAGCCGTACGCTCCCCAAAACCGCCAGCAAAAACCACAAACCGGTTTAAAGATTTCTCGGACCGCCTACCTGCAGAGAATGGTTTTCGTACACAAGGGCCCGAGAAAATGTGGAGCTGACACGTGGTTCAGCCCTGACGTAACGCAACGTCATTTTCTCGGAGGTTAACGTTCAGCACTTGTTGGTCTTCCGATATGGTTATCCACCGTCGGATCTGCTTCACTTTCCTCCGTCGTTGATCACCTGGAGCTGCATACGGACCCACATCAATTCAATGTTTTGCGTGGAGTAAAAGACTTATGGTTTGACCGCCGAATGAAAGAATTTAATGAATTTATGTGCTGTTCGTAGTTTTTAGGTAGATGCTTTTAATAATGTTATGGGCACGTAAGTTTTGTATGTAAAAAGGAATGGCACATTTAAAGAGAGGTATGGTCGTTTTTATGTAATGTAATATTTAAAAGAGGGAGGTCATATATTTGTTTTGTTGAGTGTGTTGACTTTTTTTATGTATGGCACACGGGAGGTAAATGGAGTGTTTTCTACAGCAGCGTAAGAAGAACGATGGCACAGTAAAAGAAATACACACAGCAGTGTGTAAAATAAGAAGAACCAGGTGATGTAATTTCTGGAATAGCAAAAACCATGTGTGGTTTTGCACAAGCAGTGCATAAAGAAAATGGTGGAGCCTAAGTTGTTTTTACACCAGTGAATGTAAATTTTGTTTTACAGCAGTAAGCTCATGTAAACTTTTGTTACAGCAGTAAGTTGTTTTTCACAGCAGTGAATATGAAAATGATTTTATAGTGGTAAATCTTTGTATCAGGTTTTAATGAATAGAAAGTTTTTTTGTGGTGAAATACTCTGTCTCTCAGTGAAATTTTTTTTGAGTTTTCCTGTGCACAAAAGGATCCTGGAGTAAAGTAAAACAGAGCATTGTCTCTGTGTGTGTTTGTTTATTTGGTTTTTGGTATTTTCCCCATTAAAAATACCAAACACATATTTCCATGACGACAGCAAGAGGGACGCCGGGATATGTTGCCCCAGAGGTGTGGTCGAGAGGTATGGATCCTATTACAGATAAATCAGATGTCTTTAGCTTTGGAATGCTGTTGCTTGAGATTGTCGGGGGCAGGAAGAATATTGATGTACAGGTAAGCCGGTCCAGTCAGTTATACTTCCCTGAGTGGGCTTTCAAGCTGATTGAGAATGGCCAATTGGAAACGAGACTGCGAGGAGGAGAAATAGAAGCTCCGGATGAGGAGAAGGCGAGGAGACTCACAAAAGTTGGATTGTGGTGCATTCAATACCAGTCCAGAGATCGTCCTTGTATGGCCAGGGTTGTCCACATGTTAGAAGGTAATGGAGAGGATGTCCCCAATCCTCCGTTACCCTTTAATTCCTCGACTACGCCTGAAAATCCTATACCGTCCTCCACATTGAGTTCTTCAATTGAAATTACTCTTCCACGGTGATTTGATACATCGTGTTTGGAAGTGATTTCTTTATATATGTAAAAGAGAGAATTTAGAAAATATTATGGGAGATTGGCATTTGTTTTTTAAATGATTTAATGACATTATATTAGAAAGAGAGGTATAAAAAATGAATTACTTTTCAAAATAATTAATGGTATTATATATGAGAGAGATTTATAAATGGAAAGATTTTCAAAAGATTTATAAAAATTATATTCGGCAGATATATGTTTATGTGATAAGTAGGTTCTTTTTCAAGGCCATTTCTATATTGTTTTTCTTACTGCACTACATGTTGATTTTTTATATTAAAATATTTTATGTTGTTTACATTGTTAATATTATTATACATGTTATGTTATCAGTTTTAAAATTTAATTAAATGAAATTAAATATGAGATTACTTATTTTTTTAATGAGTGAATATTTATTTTATTTTATTTTACTTTTTATTATAATAATTGTTATTTTTTAGATTGATTTGGTTTGATAATTATTTTTTAAAACATTAAAAAAAATTAATTTATTTATTTATTTTGCTTACCAATTATAAATATATATATCTATCTATATATATATTTTACAGATATATTAAAGGAATTAATAATGGTGAATTAGCCTTCTAAATTTTATAAATAATTTAATAAAATACAATTAAAAATTCATATAATTTATTCTTCAAAAATATTTCTACAAGGTTAAAGTTGAAATTAGCCTTCTAAATTTTATAGATAATTTAATATATAACACAATTAAAAGTCCATATAATTTATTTTTCAAAAGATATTTTTACAAGGTTAGAGTTGAAAAAAACATTTGAGTTGAAATTAGCCTTCTAAATGTTATAGATAATTTAATATATAACACAATTAAAAGTTCATATAATTTATTTTTCAAAAGATATTTCTACAATGTTAGAGTTGGAAAAAACATTTAAGAGGAAATTTATAGTTTATGATACTCATAGTAGTTTTCATTTCCTATAAAAAACTTTATTTTCAAAAGGTTTTAAAATAACATATGATATGGTGGAAGACATATTCAAACAACGTAAAAACATTAACTTAAAATTGTTTTAGCTCAAGTGGCAATGGCAGTGGAAATGAAGAGTGGCTTAGGATCAAATGTTGTGCTACGCTCGGGTGAATAATGGACATGTGAACACGAAACTCAGAGAGTCCTACCAAGCTTACAAAAAAATTAACATATATTTATTTAAATGGTTTATTAACTATATTTTTTTTATTAAATTTAAGTTTAAAAGCAAATTAATCTCTCATCGACTTTATTTTGGCTACTACCACTACTACCTAGATCCATTTTAACCCCAAATCTATCAAACCTCTAGAGGGATCAAATCTCTTGGTATATCTGGGGTTAAGATGGAACTAGGTTGGTTATATAATATCTATATTTGTTTCTATGTGTCTGTTATTATTTCTCTCTCCCCTTCATTTTGTGCCTTTCTATCTCCCTCTCTCCTTCTTTCTCTCCCCCTCCCTCTCTCCTCAATTTCTCTTTCCCCCCACTCCCTATCTCCCAATTCTCCCTCTTTTTCCCACTCTCTCTCCCTACCATCTATATCTATATATCCTTACATCTCTCCTTTATCTCTCTATTTCACCAATCCAAACACACACACTCTCTCTCTCTCTCTCTCTCCATATCTATCTCTCTTCCTCCCTTTGTCTCTATCTTCTTCCCTTTCTCCTCCCTCCAACTTTGTCACTATATCTCTCCCTCTATCCTTCTCTCTCTCTCCCCTCCATCTCTCTATCTTCCGCTCTCTCTCTTCCCCTTATCTCCCTATCTCTCTCATCCCTTTTCTCTCTCTCTCTCTCTCTCTCTCTCTCTCTATGTCCCCACCACTCTCTCTCTCTTTGTTCTTCAACTCTGTCACCATCTCTCCCCCCTCTCCCCTCCCCCCTCTCCCCTCCCCCCTTTATTTCTTAAATTTGATCCCATTGTATTGTATTTAAGAAAGTATCTAAATTAGAAAAAATCAAATTATTGCTAATATTAAACCTATATTTTGGATCAATAGTATCAAAGAAAATACAATAATTAAAGCCTTCAAAGAATAATGCGTTATTGCGTGCCTCTATCATTGGTAGTCACTTTGCTTGCTCTCATCCCATGGATCCTTAATTACGTTGGATATATGCTAGTTCTTAATGATATTATTTATATTATAAAAATTTGACATCTCTCTATATAAAAAGTATTATCATTTTAAAGTTTAGATATATCTCAAAAATAATTATAACCTTTTTGCTTTTAGATTTATTTAAAAAAATGTTATTAAATTAAATTAAAATAAAATATTTTGATTGTGAAATAAGTTAGGGTTTTTTTGGCATGTGGTATTCATAAGCCACAATATTGGCCCACGGTATTGTAACAAACCCTATTTTCAAGTTAACAATATCCATGGTAAAGTGGGGGTGAATATCCATGGTTACAAATTTTGTCATTGTTATAAAATATTTTGATTGTGAAACAAGTTATGGTTTTTGGGCAAGTGGTATTGATAAGCCATGGTATTGGCCCATGCCATTGTAACAATGTCTATTTACAAGTTAATAACATCCAATGAGGGTAAATATACATGGTTAAAAACCTTGTCATATTGTAAGTGTAAATTTTTTATGTGCTTATCAATTAAATTTAAATATGGTTATGAAATCATTATTTTAATTTATAATGTAAAGTGAATTTTAATTTATAGCTACTAATTATATGTTAGATTTTTTAATGTGATATGTAATTTTATTAATAAAACCAAAATCAAATACAACAAATTAGATATTATTATTTTTAACATTTTATTATTAAGTGATACAACATTTAAATGTTTAGACTCATTCGGATACTACACTCTATATTACATTTAACTTTTTAGTTATTACTTTTCAATGTGTAATATTAATTGAGCCAACATTTAAAGGCTTACACTTATTTCTGAACTTCAGCATTCATGCTTTTGTGATCCATCAAAAATGTTTGTGGATGTGTTTCGAACTATCTAGTGTGGTTCCCAAAATCAGATCTTGGATGGAATCACATTAAATATAGAGAAAAAAATGTAGAGAGAATTGATTTTAACGATTACAATATAACAACTAGTTTTAGTTTTGAATGAAAAAAATATTGTTTATTAATAATAAAAAAATTAATATGCTTTAAAACAATTTTTTTCATTAATAAATAATATTTTAATAGTATAAACTAACCATAAAAATATTTAAAATAAAATAAAATAAAAATAAACTAACTATTATCTTTTGGTCAAACTTAAAGAATCAAAGGAATAAACCCAATTAATAAAATAAAAAAGAATGAGTAAATCAAGGTCAATGAAAAAATTAATAATAATAATAATAATAACAACTATAACATCTAGGTTCTATATTACTTTTAAATTTTATTATTCTTTAAGTGAGTCCACTTTTAAAAATGTGGACAAAATTTCTTACATTTCATCTCCACATTTCCCCTATACTAGTTTGAATAATCTCTTAGGTCCATCATGCCACCCCAACACTCTTAATCTTTCATACACCCAATTCCAATAGCTAACGCTATAATCCCCTAGGTAAACCATGTTGTGCCTATCACACATAATTTCTCATAGCGCTGATTCTGACTGCTACCATTATAATTTCCTATTCCAATAGCTAACACTATAATCCCCTAGGTGAACCATGCCGCACCTACCACACATAATCTCTCATAGGGCTGCTACCATTATAGTTCCCTATTCCAATAGCTAACACTATAATCCCCTAGGTGAACCATGCCGCACCTACCACACATAATCTCTCATAGGGCTGATTTTGACCGCTACCATTATAATTTCCTATTAAAACCAAGTTGCCCTAATACTCGTGGTATAGGTAAAGTCAGGGTGATTTGAAACTAACATTCCTTGGTACATAATACTTAATTTTCACATATATCACTAATTAAGTTGCATTGAAGAGCTTATATATATATATATATATATATATATAGATAACTAAAATGCCTTGGTACATAATACTTGGTTTTCACATCCATCACTAATTAAGTTGCATTGAAGAGCTTTTATATATATTATTGATATGTTTTAAGATGTATAGATTTTAAAAACAAAATACATTTTATATATACAAATGAACTAAAATGAATTGTTGTGCTCTCCATTTTAGTATGGAAAATATGTTGTAATGTCCTGTGTTGTTTTGTTAAACAAATTGATTTGGTCAAATTACATAAAAAATAAAATGAACATAATTGATTAGTCAATTTACAATTTGTGGTTTTGACAAACCATGCTTTTTCCCATAGCATTCTTAAGCGCAAGTTTTTCCCATGGTAACCTATGGCCTAATTAAAGGCATAAAATTCCATATAGTTTAGCTTTTCATATGTAAGATGAAGGATGAACTTTACTTCAATGTATGCTCATCAGAATGTCCATCTTAAAAAATTGTTATTTTTAGAGTTTTATTTTGCATGTAATATATATATATATATATATATATATATATATATAATGGAAAACAAAATTTTAACATATATAAGAATATTTTGAAATTTTTCCATTGTTTAAAATTTATTGTAACATAGGATTTACTTCCAATCAAATTCAAATTTATAAAAAATTGAAATTAAAATTTTATGAAATTAAAATAGCAAGAGGAGAAATTAAATTAAATTAAATTCTTTTATATTTTTCCAAATAAACTTTTATTCAAATTTATAAATATAATTTGATTAAAATAATAAATAAATTTATATAATAGTGAAAGTGGCAATAAATAAAAATTAGAATAATGACCAATGCCTATTCTAAAATCATCTCCAACAACATTTCATTTTTTGAGCTGAATTTACTTTTTATAACTTTTTCCATTGTTTAAATTTACTTGCAATATGGGATTTAATTCTAGTAAAATTTTAATTTTATCAAATTAAAATCGCGATAGGAGAAGTTAAATTAAATCAAATGATTTTATATTTTTTCAAATTAAATTTTATTTAAATTTATAAATATTTGAATTTAAAATAATTTCATTAAAATTAATTAAATAACAAATAAATTTATATTAATAAATAGTTTCATTTTGAAAATAAAACCATCCTAGATCCATCATAAATTTAGATCTACTAAGCACTGAGAGGGATCAAATATCTTGAGGTACAAGCCTCTTTTATAGTGAAAAAATATTTGATCCCTTGGTAGATTCGTATTTATTATTTTAAAACTTAAAACCTATCTGGAGTGATATATTTTCATTTTGGGAAGGTCATGGATAGCTTACACTAATGCATACATCAACTAGATCAAGGTGTATGACCATTCTCATGGTAATTCTACTAAAATGTTAACTCTCTACCCCTTGCCAAAACCATTCTTGATTATGCAACTCTCCTCTAACCTCATGACAATGAAGAAGGATAACTTCAAACTCTCCTTATCCTTGACCAAGCCTCATTTTTAAAGGAAAATAGTAAAGATACTTTGATTTTCACCTTTATTACTCAACCTCATGTACCTAACCCCTTTCCTTTTGTGCACCTCCTTGAAAGTCACTCTCAAGAGAATTATTAACCTACTAAGTTAATTCAACATGGGGAAAACATGGCACATTTGGATATTGTATCTAAGGAACATTCCCTTCCTATTGAGATTTACCCTAGGAAAACTTGGAACATTAATAGTGGATTAGAACATTCTCAATAGGAGCATCTTATTGAAATGTTACAAACACATAACATTGCTTTTGCATGCGATTATAATGATATGAAACGGGTCCATCCAAATTTATGTTCTTGCGATATCTATAATAAGGAGGATTTACGACCTATCCAACAACCTAAGAAAAGGATTATTTTTTCTATTAAGGATGTAATTAAGGAAGAACTTCGAAAATTAGTTAGCACATGCCTCATCTACCCTATTCTGATGATCAATGGGTTTCACCCCTAGTTATTATGCCTAAGAAGAATGGTAAATGGTGGGCCCTATGCATATTATTGAGAGTTAAACAAGTCTCTTGAAGGAATATTTCCCCTTACCACACATTGATAAGGTCATTAATATCTTGGCAAGGAAGAATTTTTTCTCCTTTCTTGATGGATTTTGTGGCTATAACCAGATCCAGGTTGCCCCCGAAGACAAAGAAAAGATTATTTACATGCACTTGAGGGGCATATGATTATTAAGTTACATTTTCTTTATAACTTCTCCTACCACATTCTAAAAGGTTTTTATCGACACATTTACTGACCTTATCAATAACTATGCTGAAATCTATATAGATGATTTCACCTTATATGGAAATACCTTTCAGGAGGCTATAAGCAATCTTGAAATTTTGTTAGTGTGGTGTAAGGAAACCAACCTTATCCTCAGAAACAAAAAACACCAAATGATTCTCACTAGGGGCATAGTATTGGGGAATCATGTGCCTTGTGAAGGGACTAAAGTAGTCTCTACAGAAATAGAGTCATTTGTAATCCCTCAACTCAAACCTATAAAAAATATGTCTATAGTTTCCTAGGGTATGTTGGGTACTACTATAGTTTATAGAAAAATTTACTCAGGTAGAATCCCCCTTATTTCGTCTATTTTCCAAAGATGCAAAATTCTACTAGACTAGTAAATTCCAATTACCTTTTAGGAATTTAAAGGAGAAACTATCCACAACCCCTAATTTATGGTGACTTGATTTGTCCCTTCCTTTACATATCTCTATTGATTCTTCAGAAAAAAAAATAAAATAAATAAATAAATAAATATTGGAGCTATGTTAGGTAAAAAGGAAGAACAATGACCTTATGCTATTTACTACAGTAGTAAAAATCTTAACTCAACTGAACATAATTATAATGTGATTGAAAAATAATTTCTTATTGTTTTACATCCCATTAACATATTTGTTCATTATATCACATATACCGAGTATTTGTACACATTGATGACTCCCCATACAATTATTTATGAACAAACTTATTACCAATGGTCAATTAACTAAGTGGCTTCGTCCTCTCTAGGAATTCAATATCACCATTCTATATAGACTTGGAAAAGAGAATATGGTAGCCAATTTTATCACTAGATTGAATAATGAGGAAAAACCTGTTCTGGTAGAAGATATCTTTCCTAATGAGCATTTATTTGCACTATCTACTATTACACCTTGGTTTGCGGATATCGCTAATTATTTAGCTGCATGGAATATTCCACAACATTTATCACCAAGAGAATGTTAAAACATTATTAGACACAGTGTTATGTATTCATGGGTTCAGGGGTACTTATTCTACATAGGGCCAAATCTTATGATCTGGCATTGTGTGGAAGAAGATGATATATATGACATCCTTAAGCCATGTCATGATGAGCCATGTGGGGGAGATTTTGCAAAGAATAGGATTACAAATAATATTTTGTGATGGGGATACTATTGTCCAACCCTTTTTATGGATGCCAAGAAGTATGTCTACAATTGAGAAGTTTCAAAAGATAGGAAGACTTGTACAACATATGAGCTTCTATTACATTCGTAAGTCATTGTAAATGCTTTTGAAAAATAGGCCCTTGATTTTATAGGACCAATCAACCCACCATCAAGAAAAAACATGTATATTTTAGTATACACAGACAATGTAACTAAGTGGGTTGAATAAAAGGCCCCTTCTAAAACAAAAAAATAAGTAGTGGCTAATTTTTTATATGAAGAGATATTTGTCTGCTTTGGCATTCTATGAAAAAATGTTACAGACCAAGGAACCTAATTCACTTCTTAAATCATTAATCCCATTACTGAATAGTTTAGGATGAAACACCAAATTTCCACCCCATACCATCCACATGCAAATGGATAGGTGGAGGTAACTAATAAGGTTTTAGAATCCATATCGACAAAGACAATCATACAACATAATAAGGACTAGGCCAAAAAGATTCTAGATGTCTCGATGTCCCACCCTGCACAACTATTTTTGAGTTTAGTTTTTATGATCATTTTATTATTCGACATCAAATCTAGAGAGAGTTGATCTTTTTCTCTTTTGGTGATCTAGCATCTATAGGTGCAGTAGCTTCCTTTCTTAAGGAGCAGCGAAGTAGTTCTGGAACGTTATTTTCTTGAGATGGTCAAGGAATCTACACCTGACCGTCTAAGGAAAATGGAATTTTTTTGGAGTAATCTTGTGCGAGAAGATTCCTGGAACAAGGCGTTTCAATCCATGGATTCTGAAATGAGTATGAAGTGTCACGTAGAAGCCAAACCATTGGGGATCTGAAGCACCGAGTGGTTTACTATCTAAGGCAGGATTCAAATTATTTATGTTGAAGCAGAGCAAGATCCCTAGAATTGTGAGTTGACCAAATGCTCAGACACATACAAAAATTTGCTACACCATGGTCATGACCCTGGATCGACATTCCGAGATGCTTAGCTTTGCAGTGCACATAAGAGAAGTTTGTGTATTAATGACATCGTTTTTTGCGTCAAATACCACTCTGGTTGCTTATCTTTTTGGTAAGGAGATTTGGGATTCTAGTGTTTGACTTGTAGCAATGGAACAAAGCCTTGGCCCAGGTTCGATTCCCTGATTTGCATTTGATGGGGGGTGTTAAATTTTCACACTCATCTCGTTGGAAATCGATCACATGGACTAACTGCCACTATGATATCCACCCTGGGACCACTTAAAAAGGTAATGCTAATGGTTTGGAATTTCACTAAAGCATGTGGGTTTTTGGCGTAATGGAAAACCTAACATGGTATGAGAGCACATTTTGGTTATGATCTTGTTGCTTCCTCATAACCTACATCCAACTGTGAGGTGCTTGAAGGAAATGCTCTTGTTAATTGTGATAAACATATTGATTGCATAATTGCTAATGTCATTCCAGATGAAAATGTTGTGGCACCCAAATTTGAGTCTGCAAAAACAAAGATTGAGGCATCTATAGATCCTCATCAAAGGAAATCATCCAAGCATCAACATTATTGGTCAACTATTAGTCCAACATTTAGATCATTACAGAAGAGACGTGAAAGAATGAATTGTGGACCAGTGCTAACCATTAGGATTATTTGTGGATGGATCGATGGATGGTCATGTTGTCATTTGAAACAATGCTTGAAGATTTCATATCGTCATGTTGCATCAATTGTTCGTTGTTGATTTCCTTTGTTCCCTCAGTTGTTTTTTTTGGGGGGGGGGATTTGTTGACAATAGAGACTATTGATTCCCACTCCTTTCGCAGTTTTGTTCTAGGGGGGCAAGTTAGACGGTTACAAATATTTTTGTGTTTATCAATGTGATGCCTATGGTGTTCAAACAACTCGAGGAGTGTTTTTGTACGACGATTGAGTTGAGTTTTCCATACTTACAAGCCTTATTGTTTGTTTGTTGGTTGATGGTGTTGCTTCTGTTTGAAGCCTTTGAAGGTTTTCTGGGATAATTTGACAGTGTTTTCCACCCTTGTGCCTCTGCAACAATCCTACCATAGAGATCGACTGATCTCATTGAGGTTTCATGGCTCTCATCTTCACAATTTTGGTACTTCAGCATTTCATACTTTTTCATTGGAGCAGACTTATGGGATCTACATTTTCAGCTCCATGATAATTTGAGCATTGGCATCTTTCTCTATTTTTTTGGGGGGGGTGGGAGAGGAGCTTTTTCCTACGGGTTTTTCTCTCTTTCTCTGCTTATGAGAGTTTGTACATGGGTACCTAATCAAGCCTTGTTGTTGGGACTCATTCTTTGTTTTCTTTTTTCTTTAGTTACTCCCTATGTTTCACTTGGGGGGGCGTTGAAGTTTGTATTTTCATATGCTTCATTTCCCTATGAGTTAAGTATGGTGAGTTATAGCCTCACATAAGGACTTGCATCTGCCCAATTGTCGTAGTTATCCTTATTCGACAATAGAGCTCATCTAATACTATATAATGGAGATCTTCTATATACTTTTACACAAATTTATGATTAATTCAATACTCTTACACCATTCCTCTTTGATTTTTTTTTTTGACTAAATATTAAGAAAACTCCCCTCAAAATCCCAAATTTAAAAAACCTCAAACTTTGTCTTTTATAATAAAAAATAAAAATCTTAACCAATTACTTACATTAAATAAAACTTGTTTATATAGTGTATATTTGTCATAGACATCATATATATAGGTAAACAAAAACATAAAAAATAAAAGTCTTAACCAATTATTTACATTAAATAAAACTTGTTTATATATTCTATATTTGTCATAGACACCATATATATAGGTAAACAAAAACATACCCCACCAATATTATATTCCATGGATATATTCTAATAGTTTTTTAAATGTAAGTGGACATAACTTTATGAATAATAGGCTTGTTTTTTCCTCATTTTCTCTCCCAAAGTCGTACCACTCTGCATACTTTTGTTTCTTTTGAATTCTTTTTTCTACTACGCTTATTTCGTGGCATTGTTCATTCTTTTGCTTTTCTAAGAAGCGTGCTCAGTGGTGCCGGGTTAGGATAGAAATTTTGGGCAGAGGCAGTGGAGACAGCATGTTACCTGGTCAACATATCACCTTCATCAGCGTTGGAGGGTAAGACCTCACAAGAGGTATGGACTGGTAAGAAACCCTCTCTTTCACATCTGAGGGTATTCGGATGTGATGCATGTGCACATGTTCCAAAGGAGAAAAGAACCAAGTTGGATAGTAAATCTGAAAAGTGCTTCTTTATTGGGTACAAGGATGGTTTAAAGGGTTATAAGATTTGGAACCCAGTAACAAGGAAGGTTGTGTACAACCGAGATGTGGTGTTCAGAGAGGTGAAATATGTTATTAAACATGAAATCCAACCAAAGGAACTTGAGAAGATAGAGTTTGAGCTTAAGGAGGAAGAATCAGACTCTACAGCAGAGGAGGAATTAGAAGATGAAGAGCCACAAACTCCGGGTGTGAGAAAATTAGTTCGAGAAAGAAGGAAGCCAGAAAGGTGTAGTCCATCTGCTTTCTGTTCAAATTTTGCTTTATCTGTTACTGATGATGATCCCAGAACTGTGAAGGAAGCAGTAGATTCAAAGGATGGAAAACTCTAGAAAGAGGCCATGGTTGATGAAATGGCATCTTTGCACAAAAATGAGGCTTGGGATCTGGTGGAGTTGTTGGCTGGAAGGAAACCCATTGGCAGCAAATGGGTGTTCAAGAAGAAGACAAATGCAGAAGGAAAGGTGGAGAAATACAGAGCTCGGTTGGTAGCAAAAGGTTATTTTCAGGTGTCCGGAATTGATTTTGGTGTTATTTTTTCTCCTGTTGCCAAGGTAGCTTCTATTAGATTACTTTTATCTATTACTGCTGCTTTTGATATTGAGGTAGAACAGATGGATGTGAGGACAACATTTCTTCATGGGGATTTGGAAGAGGAGATCTACGTGAAGCAACCTGAAGGTTTTGCAGTGAAGGGTAAGAAATAACTGGTATGCATGTTAAAGAAGTCTTTGTATGGGTTAAAACAGTCACCAAGGATGTGGTATTAGAAATTTGATACATTTATATGGGGAATTGTCTTCACGAGAAGCAAAGAAAATCACTGTGTGTATTTTAAATTAATTGGTGACAGTGTTATTTATCTGGTCTTGTACGTGGATGATATGTTGCTGGTTGGAAATGAAAAAGAAATTATCCAGGATTTGAAGACCCAATTGTCCTCCAAATTCGACATGAAAGATATTGGTGCTGAAAACTATATTTTGGGCATGGAAATTAAAAGAGATTGGGCAAAGAAGAAGCTCTGGTTAAACTAGAGGAAGTATGTCGAGACAATATTGTAGAGGTTTAATATGTAGGATAGTAAACCGGTGAAGGTTCCTATTCATGTAGGTGTAAAGTTTTTTGCTGAATAGTGTCGCAAGGCACAAGAAGAGGAAGAGGACATGTCCCATGTTCCATATGCAAGTGCAGTTAGTAGCATGATGTATGTGATGGTTTGTACTAGACCAGACATTGCACATGCAGTGGGAGTATTGAGCAGGTTTATGTCAAAATCGGGAAAGGAGCATTGGACATTAGTGAAGCTGGTTTTCAAGTATATGTGTGGCACTAGCGATTATGGTTTGTGCTAGCAAGGAAGACCAGGATTGGACAAATTTTTGGATATCCATGGCTTTTTTGATGTAGACTGAGTTGAAGATCTAGATCAAAGAAGATCTACAAGTGGGTATTTGTTTAACCTATTTGGAGGTGCAGTCAGCTAGATGAGTAAGAAACAATTTGTAGTGGCATTATCAACTACAAAGGCAAAATACATGGCAGCCACTCATGCAATAAAGGAAGCAGTTTGGTTGCAGATATTGTGTTCAAGTATGCGGTTAGTACATGGAGCTATAAGGATAGACTATGACAACCAAAGTGCAATTTTCTTGGCAAAGAACCCTGCTTATCATTCAAAGACAAAGCACATTGATGTTCACTATCACTTTGTGAGGGATATGATAGAAGACAAAATATGTGAGCTTTGAGAAGTTCTCTTGGTGTAGAGAAAAAATGGGCATTTTAGGGATGGATAAATGACAATTCTCTCCTGTGGCCCCCTGTGGAAAGAAAACAACAAGTGGGAGAATGTTGGTTTTTTCTGTGCATGGTTTTCGTACATGGTTTTGGGTGCGATGGTTTTCAGTCCATGGTATTGGATGCTTCAGCATGTATATAGATGTATTGTAACATTGAAAGGAACATAATGAAAAATCAAGCTGGTAGTCCCGGTTTTGGGATTCAGGGGAAATCTCTGTGTATATGTGCTTTATGTGTTATGCTCTTGCATTATTTATTTTCTATGCTTTATGTATTGCAAGTAGGCCATTTCTATCTTCTCCAAATGGTCTTGAGGAATGGCATCGACTCCTAATTTGGACCATTGCTCGTTGACCTTTTGAAGATCTAGATCACCAAGGATCTCCTCTAGAGGATTTTTTGAGGGGGTTGTGGAGGGCTGATCTAATTGCATTTCTATGTGTTGTTGGGTTTGCGTTGAGGTTTGGCTGGTGATATTCTGGAGGGAAGAGGAGTCCTGTTGGTGTTGCGGTGCCTGGGCATGGGTTGGGTCAGAGGTTGAGCTTAGGGCTTTGGTGGTAGGTGTGGGTTGGCTTGAATCTGTTAGATTATGATTAGTGGGGGCCTGAGGAGCTGATGGGTGCTCCGATGAGTCAAGATTGCCCAGAATTTCAAAGCTATTTTGCTAGGTGGAGGTCTTATTAGTGGGGGTAGTGTTGGTGGGTTGTTTTGGAGCCTTTTTGCTTCTCTTCCCTTTATTCTTTCTTGAAGCGGGGGTGAAGCCAGGTGCTGGAGTATCCACTTGTTCCTGTTGTGCTTTGGGCTGTGGTTGATTGACAGGGCATCCGTGGCTGAGATGTCCATGCTGGCGGCAGGTTCGGCATCTGAATGGGATATTTTCATAATCAATGGTTTGCTTCCAGTGCACTCCTCTGTGGATCAGCTCCATATGGCCTGGGAGGGGTCCTGAAATATCCAGGTAAACACAGATTCTAGCATAAGCAGTGTACTTACCTTGTGATGTTAGATCTGAGGCATTGATGAAGACTCCCAGCTAGTTTCTTATGGCCTCCAAGATTTTCTTGTTCTAGTAATCCACAGGCAGAGAGTGAAGGAAAATCCATACTGGAACTTTTTTGAAATCCTCCTGTTCTGGAGCGAAGTTTGGCCTCCAGTACGTGATGTATAGTCCGGCAGAGTTGTAGAAATATGGTCCTCCTTCGAAGATACGATCTCGGTCATCCCTGTGGGCGAAGATGACGGTGAAAAAGCTCCTTGATCCCAGCTGAAGCTCGAAATCCCCTTTGGGTTTCCATTTCTGGTTTATCCACCAGCATAGAGCCTTTTCGTTCAGTCGAACCCCCATGAATCTGCAGATCAGGGCGTGTTTGCTCATGTGGTCTCTATATTCATCTATCCATGGATCTTCAATGATTAGTCTTGGTATTTCCTTCGAGATGGGCTTGCATGGGGATGATTCTTGCTCGCTGTGTTGATTGGGATTGTGCCCCGCTGATGCAGTTCCTTTTGGCTCCGATTCGTGGCTGATTCCCTCAGATCTGGAGCTGGTAGGGAAGTTGGGGGTTTCCATAGGGATGCTGCCGAAAATGAAAGGCGTAAAAGAAGGGGGGGTCGAACCCCCCCCCCAGAGTTGTGCATGGAGCGAATCAGGTGAGAGCTCCATTGCAGATCTGTCTTGTAATGGTTGGTGTTGCAGGCTAGCTTGCCGAGCCGAGCTCAGGGTTCTGCAGGGTTTCAATCCTGTCGTCGCTCTTCAGAGGCCCGCGCTCAGCATGAACAACTTCTTGATACATGTTTCTCATTCATAACCCAAACAATTTTTGATCGTTTCCTAGGGTATGTTGGGTACTACTATAGTTTATAGAAAAATTTACTCAGGTAGAATCCCCCTTATTTTGTCTATTTTCCAAAGATGCAAAATTCTATTAGACTAGTAAATTCCAATTAGCTTTCGAGAATTTAAAGGAGAAACTATCCACAACCCCTATTTTATGGTGACTTGATTTGTCCCTTCCTTTACATATCTCTATTGATTCTCCAGAAATAAATAAATAAATTAAAAATAAAAATAAAAATAAAAATAAAAATAAAAAATAAAATAAAAATAAAATAAATAAATAAATATTGGAGCTATGTTAGGTAAAAAGGAAGAACAATGACCTTATGCTATTTAGTACAGTAGTAAAAATCTTAACGCAACTAAACATAATTATAATGTGACTGAAAAATAAGTTCTTATTGTTTTACATTCCATTAACATATTTGTTCGTTATATCACATATACCAAGTATTTGTACACATTGATGACTCCCCATACAATTATTTATGAAAAAACTTATTACCAATGGTCAATTAACTAAGTGGCTTCGTCCTCTCTAGGAATTCAATATCACCATTCTATATAGACTTGGAAAAGAGAATATGGTAGCTAATTTTATCACTAGATTGAATAATGAGGAAAAACCTGTTCTGGTAGAAGATATCTTTCCTAATCAACATTTATTTGTGCTATCTACTAATACACCTTGGTTTGCGGATATTGCTAATTATTTAGCTGCATGGAATATTCCACAACATTTATCACCAAGAGAATGTTAAAACATTATTAGACGCAGTGTTATGTATTCATGGGTTCAGGGGTACTTATTCTACATAGGGCCAAATCTTATGATCTGGCATTGTGTGGAAGAAGATGATATATATGACATCCTTAAGCCATGTCATGATGAGCCATGTGGGGGAGATTTTGCAAAGAATAGGATTACAAATAATATTTTGTGATGGGGATACTATTGTCCAACCCTTTTTATGGATGCCAAGAAGTATGTCTACAATTGAGAAGTTTCAAAAGATAGGAAGACTTGTACAACATATGAGCTTCTATTACATTCGTAAGTCATGGTAAATGCTTTTGAAAAATAGGCCCTTGATTTTATAGGACCAATCAACCCACCATCAAGACAAAACATGTATATTTTAGTGTGCACAGACAATGTCACTAAGTGGGTTGAATAAAAGGCCCCGTCTAAAACAAAAAAATTAGTGGCTAATTTTTTATATGAAGAGATATTTGTCTACTTTGGCATTCTATGAAAAAAATGTTACAGACCAAGGAACCTAATTCACTTCTTAAATCATTAATCCCATTACTAAATAGTTTAGGATGAAACACCAAATTTCCACCCCATACCATCCACATGCAAATGGATAGGTGGAGGTAACTAATAAGGTTTTAGAATCCATATCGACAAAGACAATCGTACAACATAATAAGGACTAGGCCAAAAAGCTTCTAGATGTCCCGATGTCCCACCCTGCACAACTATTTTTGAGTTTAGTTTTTATGATCATTTGATTATTCGACATCAAATCTAGAGAGAGTTGATCTTTTTCTCTTTTGGTGATCTAGCATCTATAGGTGCAGCAGCTTCCTTTCTTAAGGAGCAGCGAAGTAGTTCTGGAACGTTATTTTCTTGAGATGGTCAAGGAATCTACACCTAACCCTCTAAGGAAAATGGAAATTTTCTGGAGTAATCTTGTGCGAGAAGATTCCTGGAACAAGGCATTTCAATCCATGGATTCTGAAATAAGTATGAAGTGTCATGTAGAAGCCAAACCATTGGGGATCTGAAGCACCGAGTGGTTTACTATCTAAGGCAGGATTCAAATTATTTATGTTGGAGCAGAGCAAGATCCCTAGAATTGTGAGTTGACCAAATGCTCAGACACATACAAAAATTTGCTACACCATGGTCATGACCCTGGATCGACATTCCCAGATGCTTAGCTTTGCAGTGCACATAAGAGAAGTTTGTGTATTAATGACATCGTTTTTTGCATCAAATACCACTCTGGTTGCTTATCTTTTTGGTAAGGAGATTTGGGATTCTAGTGTTGGACTTGCAGCAACGGAATCAAAGCCTTGGCCCAGGTTCGATTCCGTGATTTGCGTTTGATGGGGGGTGTTAGATTTTCACACTCGTCTCGTTGGAAATCGATCACGTGGACTAACTGCCACTATGATATCCACCCTGGGACCACTTAAAAAGGTAATGCTAATGGTTTGGAATTTCACTAAATCATGCAGGTTTTTGGCGTAATGGAAAACCTAACATGGTATGAGAGCACATTTTGGATATGATCTTGTTGCTTCCTCATAACCTACATCCAACTGTGAGGTGCTTGAAGGAAATTCTCTTGTTAATTGTGATAAACATATTGATGACATAACTGCTAATGTCATTCCAGATGAAAATGTTGTGGCACCCAAATTTGAGTCTGCAAAACAAAGATTGAGGCATCTCTAGATCCTCATCAAAGGAAATCATCCAAGCATCAACATTATTGGTCAACTAGTAGTCCAACATTTAGATCGTTATAGAAGAGACGTGAAAGAATGAATTGTGGACCAGTGCTAACCATTAGGATTGTTTGTGGATGGATCGATGGATGGTCATGTTGTCATTTGAAACAATGCTTGAAGATTTCATATCGTCATGTTGCATCAATTGTTCGTTGTTGATTTCCTTTGTTCCCTTAGTTGTGTTTTTTTTGGGGGGGGGGGGGGGAATTTGCTGACAATGGAGACTATTGATTCCCACTCCTTCTGCAATTATGTTTTAGGGGGGCAAGTTAGACGGTTACAAATATTTTTGTGTTTATCAGTGTGATGCCGATGGTGTTCAAACAACTCTAGGAGTGTTTTTGTACGACGATTGAATTGAGTTTGCCATACTTACAAGCCTTATTGTTTGTTTGTTGGTTGATGGTGTTGCTTCTGTTTGAAGCCTTTGAAGGTTTTCTGGGATAATTTGACAGTGTTTTCCACCTTTGTGCCTCTGAAACAATCCTACCATAGAGATCGACTGACCTCATTGAGGTTTCATGGCTCTGATCTTCACAATTTTGGTACTTCAACATTTCATACTTTTTCATTGGAGCAAACTTATGGGATCTACATTTTCAGCTCCATGATAATTTGAGCATTGGCATCTTTCTCTATTTTGGGGGGGGATTTTTTTCCTACGGGTTTTTCTCTCTTTCTCCGCTTATGAGAGTTTGTACATGGGTACCTAATCAAGCCTTGTTGTTGGGACTCATTCTTTTTTTTCTTTTTTCTTTAATTACTCCCTATGTTTCACTTGGGGGGGCGTTGAAGTTTGTATTTTCATATGCTTCATTTCCCTATGAGCTAAGTATGGTGAGTTATAACCTCACATAAGGACTTGCATCTGCCCAATTGTCGTAGTTATCCTTATTCGACAAAAGAGCTCATCTAATACTATATAATGGAGATCTTCTATATACTTTTACACAAATTTATGAGTAATTCAATACTCTTACACCATTCCTCTTTGATTTTTTTTTTTAACTAAATTTTAAGAAAACTCCCCTCAAAATCCCAAATTTAAAAAACCTCAAACTTTGTCTTTTATAATAAAAAATAAAAATCTTAACCAATTACTTACATTAAATAAAACTTGTTTATATACTCTATATTTGTCATAGACATCATATATATAGGTAAACAAGAACATAAAAAATAAAAATCTTAACCAATTATTTACATTAAATAAAACTTGTTTATATATTCTATATTTGTCATAGACACCATATATATATAGGTAAACAAAAACATACCCCACCAATATTATATTCCATAGATATATTCTAACCCACTACTTTGTGTTTGCAGTTTTTTAAATGTAAGTCGAGATAACTTTATGAATCATAGGCTTCTTTTTTTCCTCCTTTTCTCTCCCAAAGTCGTACCGCTCTGCATACTTCTGTTTCTTTTGAATTCTTTTTTCTACTATGCTTTTCTTATTCCTTTTTTTACTTTTTGCTATTGACTCCAAGTAAACGTGTTTGTTATCCAAATAGTGATGTGCATCGTAAAAGATTCCTCGAAGCCCGAAAATGCCGCATTAATTGCAATGTACGTTGGTCGAGGGAACGTCTAACCATACATAGCTCCATGTTCACGAAGTTCTCCAACACCGTTTTTCATCTTTTTCGGTAGATATTTTCACTCAAACTTCTTTTGAAATGATAATGGTATTTACTGGGAATGGTTTTACGTTTTGGAGAATTTTTTAACATTTTTTTGATAGGTTAGAATTTGGTAAGAATTTTTGGAATTACAAATTTAATTGGTATATTTTTTATTATCTAAGTTTTCAAATATTGTGTAATCAAAAATTTATTTTAAATAACAAAAATTAAAATTTGGTAAAAGAAAATTGAGAAATTTTAATTAGAAATTTTAAAATTTAACATATTTAAACCACGCCCCATTATAATTGTAATTAATGAACGATTTAAAACTGCATTAAATAATTTTATAATATTGGGAGTAATCATAAATTAAAGAATAAGAATTATAATTGGTGAGACATGTGATATTAGATCATTTATGTTGCTAATTCATAATATTGTTAAAAAAACCATAATATTGTATCACAACTTACTGTAAGCTAAAAAAAATTATAATAATTTTTATTATAAAGTAAAAATAATAAAATTAAATTAAAGTTACTCTAGTTTATTTTTATTTGAACAGAAAGAGAAATTCATATTTTTGATGCTCATTTATCGATAATAAAACTAATTTATATAAAAAATAAGTTAAATGATTGGTTAATTTAGTTTAATTTAATAGAATTCTTTGAGCTATTTAACAGCTCCCCTTTATTTTGTCTTCCAAACGTTGATTCCATGTGTATAATCTCATCCACTCCTGATGGAATTATATGTTGATCGGCTTCATCTTTCCCTGCCAGACACCCATTCTTTTTTATCTTCGTTATCCTTACTGCATGCTATGTCATAGATTATAACTATCATAAAACATACTTATAACCAACAAATAACCATATATATATTAATGAGGGAACAACCATTAAAGGCAAATAATATCAAACACATTTACTCATGAAAATACCAAGGAAAATGGGCTCTTACTAACATATGAAAATCCAACCAAGTCAGGGACTTTCACGTACCACCCGACCATAGATTGGGTTGAATCAAATCTCTCTTTCAACCAATCACCCTCATGCCATATTCCAAGCATGAATGTGGGATCTCATGAAACAAATCAAACCAAACCAAGCTAGGGCTTCCAAAGGCCAAACCACCTCAACCCTCAACCAATGATTCCACCTCACGCTTGGACATCACTAACCATCACCAGATCAATCTCTACCCAAGTTGTCCAAGACTCTTGAGCATTCGTTCCAACCAAGGCTTCCAGGACTAGTAACTCAACTACAACTGTTGCAGGGCTCCAGAGTGTTTGTCCAACTAGGGCTTTTAGGACTAGTAACTCAACCCACCAAGGGCTCTAGAGCATTTTTCCAACCAAGGCTTCCAAGAATAGTAACTCAACCCACATTGTTACATGGATTCCAGAGTGTTTGTCCAACCAAGCCTCTGGGAACTAATAACTCAAACCACATCCATAAGGAACAAGAGAACCAACCATAAAACAAAAGGAAAGAAACCCATAGTAGCATGGTTATCCAGGAATTGGAAAAGATAGGAAAATCCATTATCAATCCAAGCAATCCTTCATGCCAAAGACAAATCATAGCCAAGAAACCACATGCATGTGCCATGCATTCCAAAACTAGCAAGGAAACCATACATGCAACTCGGTACTTGCAAGCAAAATCCACTATAGCTGCTTATCTCGATGTCGTCTTGCGTTTTCCTGCTCTTCCTTTTTCTTCTTGCTCCAAATCCAAAGTATGCCACACTCCTCCAAGAGTGCTCCAAGAAACTCTAAGTGTCCAAGAGTATGAGAGAGAGAGGAGGGAGAGAGCTTCAAGTTAAAACTAAAAAAGAAAAAAAAAAAAAAAAAACAAAAAAGAGAATAATGGAACCAAGTTCTCTTTGAGCTAGATATGACAGACAGATTTGCAGTGAAAGGTTCGCAAGAAGGCCAAGGCACTGATCATGAAGAGGGAAATTCAAATGGTATGATAGCAGGAAAAGAGTGTGTTTGAGATGGCTAACTTTGCAATCTCATGATTTCATGATAGATGAACATTCGCAACCTGAGTTTGACATGAGAGATTTGCATGAAGACGGATGCACTGTGACAGATTCGTGGATTCAATCATACGTGAAATTTTGAAAGTTTGAAATATCACACCTGGATACCAAATGTTTTTCACACTGGAATCCACATTGAGTGCAACCATGCAGATAGATAGATTGTGCTTGAGAAACCAAATCTGATGTGGTTCCGCGGGCTTACTGGAGTCACGAGGTCGTGACATAACCAACAGTGGACGTTGAAGTGCCTCAACTCCCTGGTACATCCCGAAACTTTCTAGAATTGTAGAATCATAATTTGAAGCTTGAACTAGATCATGCATGGTTTGAGGATGGTTATTGTTGTTGATTTCAAAATTTCTCTTGGGATGGCAGCCATCTCTGTCACAGGTTTCACAAGAATTTTCAGCTTCAGCAAGCTGACTTGAAGATTTGTCTTCATGCAAGAGAAGAGATGATGGGGGATGGTAAGGAAACTTTGTGATTAGATTGTTTTCAAATTTATCATGGACCTCCTCACCATCCTGTGTCAATTGAGGAGATAACTCATCGGATGAAGAAACAAGATAACGTGGAGTATCTCTGACGCATGTGGATGCATTGTGAATGGTAGGACACACAGGCAAGTGAGGTCAAGAGGAAGTTTCGATATGAATGTCTTCTTTGACCAAAGCACATTATAGATCTGAGTTAGATTCTTCATGAGAAAACTAAAGATTACATGATGTGCTTGACCATTCGTCATAGAATATGGAAGCATGGGAGTGATGACTACCCAAGACTGGGGGTTGATCAAAAGAATTAATTGTACAAGATGTTCCACCAAGATTAGCAGATTAATAATCATTCAAGAATGGAAGCTCATTGTTTTGATGTGCATAATTTTGAATTAGAGAGGGAAGATTGATAGTGTCCTCACCTTTATGCTCCTCTACATGTGTAATGTGACTTCCTTGCGCCTAATCGCAATTTTAGCCAGCAGCTTGAGAATCAAGATAATGTGAACAACTAGCTAGTGAAGTGGATTGATCAAGTGAGTCATGGTACAAGGATTCATGGCTTGTATATGATGGAGGATGGAAAAGATGCAGATCAGATTCGAGACCTGAGTTATGAACGGTGATTTCCTCTTGTGGAATGGAGGATTGAGTCTTCACTATAGGCTTCCTGAGCCATTCTGGAACTTCCTCCATAGAAGTGGGAGACAAATGAAAAGATGGGTTCGGGACATGCTGTGCAGATTTCTTGGATTTTCAATCACTGTAAGGGTGCACCCACTGTGCAGATTTCTCTTCTTTGCAATCACTAAAAGGGGGTACCCACATTAGGACTTGAAAGGGAGGAGGACCAGGAACAAATGGGGTGTTGGGCTCCTCCTCTACAATTTGAGGTGCCTCATGATCTGCATGAGTAGGGGAGGAAGGGAAGTCAGATGGTTCTCCGTATTGAGAACTATGAACCAAACGTTTAAACTCTTCTATCAAGAAATCAAAGTTCACAAGTTGTTTAGTAATTTCATAACAAAGGTGAAGGAAGCGATCAACAAATTCCTCAACTGATTCGTCAAGCTCCATACTTAAACGAAATATTTTTCATGGAAATATCAATGGCTATACTCATCGAACGTTTTAATCATCATTTCAGTAAGCTGACCAAATGAATCAATAGAGGCAAAGGGTAATGTGTAACACTAGCATTGAGCACAACCTTCGAATGTGAGGGTGAGTAATACAGTCCAAACATCTTCATACTCTATCTTGTGGCGTAGGAAAAAACTTATAACTTAGCGCACATGCGCATGAAAATATAGTTCACCCTCACCATTGAAATTTAACTTTGATAGGTCATGGATAACTTCCATGGGGATGGTACATTCAAACTTTGTTGAAAGACATCCTAGGATTATGATGTCAGGAAGAGCCATTTTTAAATAAGACATTCAAACCAGACTCTATGGGAAAAACCTATTGTCTAGCCCTCCTTCTAGTGCCATTTTGTTGATGGTGCTGGACCTGCCAACAAAGGGGATCTCCCTAATGTGAAGTCCCAACTAGAATTCACACTGTTTGGTGTAGGAGTCCCATTCGGTATGGAGGCTTGGTTGCCATATACTTAGAGATCTTCCTTGGCTCGAGCTGTCATCACATGAGAGTGCTACGTTGGTATCTTCAAATAGCAAGGTACGTGTGCCTGGTGAGTGTGTAATGTAACTATGTTGAGGTTTTCTTACTACAAAGGGGGAGAGTAAAGTGAGCCTCTAAATGACAGGTAGTAATACCACCCAGGAAGAGACACACATGAACCAGAAAGGTTTATCCAACACCCAGCAGAATAGTCCACAACAGATGTGGTAGTCGTTAAAACCGAGGTGAAGGGGACAACATGTACACCACCCAATGGAGTAGTCCACACAGACGTGACAGTCATTATAAACAAAAACAAAGATGGTCTTTCGAGTATCCCGCGGAGTAGTCCACGAGGATTTGACAACAGTGGTAGCCAATACAAAAAGGTGGTCTGTCTAGTATCCTGTGGAGTAGTCCACAAGGATGAGATAGTGATGATAAGCAATACAACACATCTTCAATAATGTAAGTACTAAAATAACCAAAGTAGTTCAACTATATTAGTATAGGTTAACCAAACATGCATTAAAAATGTTTAAAGAGTAGTCTTACAAACATCTACAAAACCTACATGAAAATGTGTTGGCCTTAACAGGCTTATGAATTAGGAAAAAGTCCCAAGACACATTTGTACACCTCACATCACTAGTCCCAGTAGTGGGACATTGGAGCCACTCCTTGCTCCTCAAAGAACAGACTATAGATTCTCAAGGCTATGTGGGAGGAGCCAAGGTGAAAATTCCTTGCTCATACAATGGGAGGGGCATATATAGTCAAGGTTGATGCTTGACCCTTGTGACTCTTGGACTACCCTCATGATCGTTCAACTTCCAATGAAATTTCAACTGACATGACTCTTCAACTTCTTGTGTGCATCCATTGGACTTCACTTTACATTACATTGAGTTACAACAGATATGGCCCATAGTGGTGATGTGGCCAGGACAACTCATAAAACTGATGACATAAGCTGGCTCACTATGGTGTTTGTGTCAAGTTGTTGTGTTGTTGAGTGATGGATGTACTCTTGGTGTGCTTTGTCTTCTCCTTCGCATGGCATAGTGTTGTGGGATCTTTGATGGTCTTGGTCTTGCATGATGGTTCAATAAATATGTTCCTTTTTCTTGTTGCTTGATTGCTTGGTACGTTCATTCAGCTGTAAGAAATTCTTCTAGCATTTGTGTTTCTTCTTCATCTCGTTCGTCATCTCGCCATGATCTATCAATGTACCTGTTCCTGCAATTCACTCATGACGAGATGACATCAAATCCAAAACCTCCTAGTTTAGCATGATGCATTGTTCTTGTGTTTATGGTAACAAGGAGGGAGGACAACTCATTAGACAGTGTAGAGCCCAGCTCGGGATTGAATGAGGAACTCTAGGAGGATAGACTGCACTGTCGGGAAAAACTGCACAGTGACCACTAGGAGGCAGAACTACGTAGTGAGGGACACGAGTGGCAGCTACAAGGTGGGACCTTGAGGGGCACTTCATGTAGTTCCGGGAGAGAAGACAAGACAGGGATTCAAGGGACCTGCTGGTTAGTTCTGCGCAGTTTTCAATAGAAAAGCATGCTAGGGCTGCAAGCGACTGGCTGACCTTGACTGCGCAGTTTTGGAGAACAGTGCAGGACAAGAAGTAGAGGGTCTACTAGACATGGCTGTGGAGTTTTGGAAAATAGTGCAGGATAGGCAGCATAGGGCCTGTTAGACATGTTTGTGCAGTTTTTGAAGGTAGTGCAGAGCAAGGCAGCAAAGAACCAATTGAACAGGTTTACATAGTTTTGGAGATTAGTGCAAGACAAGTAGTAGGAGGCCTATTGGACATGTTTGCGTAGTTTTTGAAGACAGTGTGAATAAATAGATCAGAGGACCAGCTGGATATATATGCGCAGTTTTGGAGATCAGTGCAGGATAGGAAGTAGGAGACCTGTTGGACATGTTTGCACAGTTTCTGAAGGAAGTGCAGAGTAAGACAACATAGGAATAGCAGGACATGTCTGTGCAGTTTTGGAGATCACTGCAGACTCAATTCTTGGTGTAGTGCAGGGTTCCGATAAACCAAAAGGAGGCTTGATGATTGGGCTTGAGAAATGCCCAGTTTAGTTTGGACATGGAGGTAGTTTCTACGCAAGTCTAGGAGGAAGATAGGTTTCTCACGTTGAAGATTGCGCAGTGCAACTGACTTGGATGACAGACTCAAGTACTGCACAATTCCGAGCAACAGAGCAAGTTCATTGAGGGTTGAGACTGCGCAATACATCTCAGTCATAATCCGGTGGAAGAGGGTTGTCTAATCAGACAGTTTTTCAGGAAAATGGTTGTGTTGAACGCAAGTGAACTTGTGCAGACTTGACATTATGATCATACACTTAGCATACTTCGGTGACGAGACAACATAGATCACCAGTACAACAAGAGAAAACATGCCCTCAGTGAGACTACCTTAGAGCTGAAAGCGACAAGCGCAACACTTGAGATAGACCTTCGGATGACCGTGATGACACTTGTACGATAGTGCTTACAACTTTGTGTTTGAATACGATGGATTTTTACATAGAAAATACAACCAAACACACAAGGGCAAACCTTCAAACTCACCAGAAAAAAATTGCAAGCATGACAAATAAATCAATATGCCAAAAGATGACCGCTAGTCAAACAATCAAAAGGGTGAAAAGACTTCACAGGAGTTCATGGGGTGAGCTTGAGTGTTTGCAACCATCGAAGGAAAAACCAAGGAAGGCTCTGAAATTTGGATGTAAGCCAAAATTTTGGAGGGTGTTGCAGTCGCTACAACATGAGCATAATTGCGCAACTACACCATGGTCTTCATTTTTCATTATTTTTTTCATGTTGTTAGAGATTATCACTTTAGAGAGTTTTTCGTAGAAACATCTAAGTTGAATTTCCTTGCCTTGGGAGGAAAATATCATGAAATTATATATAAAATTAAGGGCCACTATTCCAATGATTGTAACCATTAGAACCCTAAAGAAACATTAGCACCCCCCATTTGGATTGTAATCATAGTTTCTCCAATAAATACTCCAACATATTCTACTACATACTATGGAACTTCCCTGAACAATTAGTATGGTGCCTTCATTTGAAATCATTGCTTGAAATTCTAGTGTTGGAAATACAAAAAAAAATTGAGAAGGTTTTCTAATTTGCAATTAATGAAGTTATGGTAATACATAAATCAATCAACAATGTTACCTTTTTCTTTTTTATATTTCCTCTATATTAAGAGTTTCTTGGAGTATTAATGTCATCCAATGCATGACAAGATATTGTTGGAGTAGTCTCTTCTATCTCTAGATCTTATAACAATTATGATTCTTGTTCTTCTTCATCTCGAAAATCTATGTAGAATAATTTCTTCTCATTTAATTTAAGCCCCTTATTTACTTTTTGTCACAATTGAATAATTGTCACTTTGTTCTTATTTAATCCATTTGATGAAGTGTGAACATTATCAGTTGTGTGAGGTTAAGAGAGGTAGCATGATGTCCTTTATAGTTGTTTGTGACCACTCTTCAGTAGCCATATTTTTACTTTCAATTTTCACTACCATACTAAAATTATTCTCTAGGTATTTAGGTTAGGTTCAAATAAATGCACCTTATGTTGGATGTTTTCCTTTAAAGTTCCCATAAAGAGGTCTAGAAAATGATCCTAAGACTCAACTTTGGAATTGCTTGATGTGCACTATAATTAAAATTGTTGGCTAAAGACTTAGCAATTAACTAAAGAACATATTTCTCTTAATATCCCAATAATATGATATCAATTCTTCCAATAAAATGGACCAGGATAAAATAGAGTTATTTTTATTTTCACAAAACCATTGATACCATATAAAGTTATCTTATTCTAAATACAAGGATGCAATAACTACTTTTTTTTAAGGATGACACTTGTTGTAGATCAAAGTAATACTCCATCTAGAATATCCATGTTATATTATATTTACCCATCAAACTTCCTCATATTGATCTTTGGAATGAGAAAATTTCTTGGTGTCAAGTTGAACCTTTGGTGCATGGATCTTCGAGTGATAAATGATCATAATTCTATGATTAAATGTTTGTTTTCTCCAATTGTGCTACAATAATGCCCATATTTGATTGGGTTCACACCTAATTACTCTCCTTAAATTTAAAATTTAAACATATTTAAACAACACCCCTTATAATTGTAATTAATGAATGATTTAAAACTGCACTAAATAATTTTATAATATTTATAATAGTCATAGAGTAAAATTTTAAAACTTAACATATTTAAACAACACCCCTTATGATTGTAATTAATGAATGATTTAAAACTGGACTAAACAACACCCCTTATAATTGTAATTAATGAATGATTTAAAAGTGCACTAAATAATTTTATAATATTTATAATAGTCATAGATTAAAATTTTAAAACTTAACATATTTAAACAACACCCCTTATGATTGTAATTAATGAATGATTTAAAACTGAACTAAATAATTTTATAATATTTGTAATAGTTATAAATTAAAGAATTAGAATTATGAGTGGTGAGACATCTGATATTAGATAATTTATGATACTAATTTATAATATTGTTAAAAAAACTGTAATATCGTATCACAACTTACTGTAAGTTAATTTTTTTTAAATAATTTTCATTATAAAATAAAAATAATAAAATGAAATTAAAGTTACTCTAGTTTATTTTTATTTAATATAGAACAAAAAGAGCAATTCATATCTTCGGATCCTCACCTATCTATATTCAAAATAATTTATATAAAAATTAATTTAAATGATGGGTTGATTTAGTTTAATTTAATAGAATTCCTTGAGTTATTTAACACTAGCTCCATTTTATTTTGTCTTCTAAATGTTGATTCCATGTCCATAATCTCATCCTCTCTTGATGGAATTACATCTTCATTACCTTCATCTTTTCCTGCCCTGACACCTATTGTTCTTTATCTTCGTTATCCTTACTCTCCCGATGGAATTATATGCTCATTGTCTTCATCCTCCCCTGCCCCGACGCCTATTCTTCTTTATCTTCGTTATCCTTACTGCCTGCTATGCTATAGATCATAACTATTATAAAACATACTTATAACCATCAAATAACCAATTATATATCAATGAGAAAACAACCATTAAATCCACATAATATCAAGCACATTTACTCATGAAAATACCAAGGAAAAGGGGCTCTTACTAACATGTAAAAATCCAACCAAGACATGGAATTTCACGTACCACCCGACCATAGATTGGGCTAAATCAAATCTCTCTTTCAGCCAATCAGCCCCGCGCCATATTCCAAGTATGAATGTGGGATCTCATGAAACAAATCAAACCAAACCAAACTAGGTTTTCCAGAGGTAAAACCACCTCAACCCTCAACCAATGATTCCACCTCACGGTTGGACATCATTAACCATCACCAAAGTGGTCTCTACCCAAGTTTTCAAGGACTCCTGAGTGTTTGTTCCAAGCAAGGATTCTAGGACTAGTAACTCAACGCACAATTGTTGCAAGTCTCCAAAGCATTTGTCCAACCAGGGATTTCAAGACTAGTAACTCAACCCACCAAGAGCTCTAGAGCGTTTGTCCAACCAAGACTTCCAAGAATAGTAACTCAACCCACGTTGTTACATGGATTCCAGAGTGTTTGTCCAACCAAGCCTCTGGGAACTAATAACTCAACCCACATCCATAAGGAACAAGAGAACCAACCAGAAAATAAAAGGAAAGAAACCCACAGTAGCATGGTTATCTAGGAATTGGCAAGGATAGGAAAATCCGCTATCAATCCAGGCAATCCTTCATGCCAAAGACAAATCATAGCCAAGAAACCACATGCATGTGCCATGCATTCCAAAACTAGCAAGGAAATCATACATGCAACTGGGTACTTGCAAGAAAAATTCGTTATAGCTTCTTATCCCGATGTCGTCTTGCGCTTTCCTACTCTTCCTTTGCCTTTTTGCTCCAAATCCCAAGTATGCCACACTCCTCCAAGAGTGATCCAAGAAACTCTAAGTGTCCAAGAGTATGTGAGAGAGAGGAGAGATAAATCTTCAAGTTTAAAAATAAATAATAAATAAAAAAAATAAAATAAAATTGTCTACTGAACCTTAGAAGCCTTTTTATTGATGAGGCCTCTAATTTCTTCAATTTTCCATTATTTTCATTCATTTTCCTCCTCACATGTAACCTGTGACCTTTCACCTTCCTTTTCTCCTATTTTCCACTATTTTCATAAATAAAATGTCAATTAATGCCAATTTGTCTTTCCAAAGTTTTTTTCATTGCCTTTGCCAATTTCCATAGCCATTAATTAATCACAAGCGATCCCCATCACTATGTTTTTGCCCAACATTTAGCTTGGAATACGTGTCCCATGACCTTGGTTATTATTTTGCCTTCATTAACTTTATTAAATGGATTTTTGACTAGAGTTGTTACAAACCCCACCTACTTTATTAAATTAAATAAATTAAAAATATCTCTTCTTAATGTCTTTTCTTGACTTAAAAAGAAAAAGAAGTTTAATATAACAAAAAAATTAGTTATGTGATAGCTTTTCCCTCCAAATATCTAAGGGAGGTATAAAACTAAGCATATGATAAATAAGGGAGGATGGAAAATATTAGTAAAGAGAGATATGCATAAGTTTTGAGAGTTATCATTTTTCCTCTAATTCATTTATTCTAAAGTGTTAGAGCTTACTGGTTTTGGTGACAACAGAAATCCTTTCAGGAGTGACAAGAAGAAAAGTGAGCTCATCAAATTTGTGATTCTTTCTAAAAGGTTGCTATTCATTTCTTGCATCAATAAGTGTTCTGAAAAGGTCTAATAATTTGTCATATCAGTGCTAACCAGCATAATTTTTGTAGAAAACTTTGTTGTTCCAATCTTATCGAAAGATTCCATGTTACCCAACATTTCATTTTGCTTTATTATTTTCCATTTTGGATGTCTATATATGAATTTTGTTACATCTTAGACATTTTAAAGTTATTTATGGCCATGATTTTCACAAAAATTGACTAAAATAATATGATGTACTCTCATTTTATCAATAAAATTAGCATTTTGACAATTGATATATTTTTGGCATATTTTCTCCAATAGTTTTTCCTTATATTTTAAATATTTGAAAACATATTCCTCTGATGTTAACAACTAAAGTTATTATTAAATTTATATTAGATTGTATAAACACACATGTGCAGTCCTATGGCTAATAAGGTATGAATTTTTCAAAAATATGCCTATAAATTAATTCATCAGTTGTTAATTTGTTTTAATTTTAGCTATTTACTTACAACGATGTATATGTCCATTTACATAGTTTCTTTTTTGTTTATTTTTCCATTGAATTCTTTAATTTTCTTATATACATAGCTTCTATTTTGTTTATTTTTCCATTTTATTGTTTACTTTTCTTATATAAATAGTTTTCCTTTGTTGCTTTGTACAAAGTTGCTGTAAATAATTGCAACATAATTTCTGGCATTAAACCCTGGGCCTAGTTCCATTATCTCACCAATCCATTGAGATTCGAGGGTTCTAGTATTGAAGCATAACAACTCTTCTCGTCAACAGATAGGAAATGAAATATATATACATAAAAATATAATAGAGAGCACAATAATATAGTGAAAACCTTACTTCTATGAAAAAATAAAATAGCAAAATATTTTAAAACACAAACCAACTAGAATAGTGGGAGTTTTCTTTGAAGAGAGAGAGAGATATGATGGCTACATGCATTCACAAAAAGCTATTACAAGATGCCAAAAGAATGATCATTTAACAAAAAGAAAGAAACATAGAGGTCCAATACCCTAACCCTAAAAGATGAAGTGCCAAAAGGTTTATGGGCCTCGAGGTGATTAGTTGTCACATCATCTTCCCTAGGGTGCAACATTTGAATATAATGCTTGTTTGGGATATTTGGTAGCTTATTGGAAAGAACTATCAAAGGATTACAAATTTTAGCCAGGGATTGGGTATACCATGGTAACCCATAGACACTCAAATGGACAAGAAACATCATTTATGGTCTCAAAATTTCCTCATAAATTTTGGACTCGGAAACCCATAGAAAAACTACCAAGAAGAAGGGAACCACTGAGTTAGTGGAAGAGATAGTTGGACACTAATATCGACTTGGATTATCATGATCATGATAATCATTTTTATGATCATGATGGTGATGATGATGATGATGATGATGATGGAAATGACAATGACTATAGTGGTGGTGGTAATGATGATGATGACGATGACTACCCTTTATTGATAGGTTATTAGGTAGGATAATGATGATGGTGATGATGATGATAATAATGACAATGAAGACAATAATAGTGATGATGATAAGTGTGTTAAGAAAGGTTAGTTGGGTTAGAGAGATTATTAAGTTAGGTTTATTAAGTTAAGGGTTTAATATGTCATAGTTGTTGGGTCACTTGTTTGAAGGGTTTATTAAAACCCCTAGTTTTTGTTGTTCCTTAAGAAACCAATTTCATGGCTGTAGGGAAATTGTGCTTAAGACATTAATAAATATTATTTACTACCACTTATTGTTTGTTGTGTTCTCAAATGAAGGACCTGGAAAACTTGGTCTTTAACTCTTAATACATGTATGACTAGGACATATCAGAATGCCATTTGTTGCTAGATATAAATGATGAATGAAGAAAGTTTGAAGGAGAAGTTAAAGATAATATGTTGATCTTTCACAGAAACTACTATTTGTAACTTAGAGGAAATATGATGATGAGAACTGAATCATAAACAATATGTTGGTCTTTCATAGAAACTATTATCTATAACTTTGAAAGGAAGTAAGGACTTCAAGTATAGGAGAGCTCTTTTAAGGAATTTTAACTTTATCTACATAAGCAAATAAAGGCTTGCAGCTTCATTACTATACTTGAAAAGAAGAAAACATAGCATGACACATGACAGAGAAGCTTACAAATTTATATGCAACAACTCATGGAAACTTCTGATTCTTTCATTAATCAATTATGATATCAGGAATATAGTGGCCTAGTCTTCGATTTCTCCAAAATTCGAACCCTTTCTTAGTAAATTTTCCTCTTTTTATACATTGTGGAACAGTTGTTGATTTCTAAAACTGCCCAAACTATCTAATTGCTTTTCTAACTATATGAAGTAAAAACTATTACAGAATTTTACAGAGGGTAAAAGACACCTCAAAGAGCATGAAATAAAAAGAACATAACTGGATTCAGAAGGGGATGATAACTACTGGCTTGCTTTGTTGATCCGCTGTCGAATTCCTCTGTCAATGCCCTAATGATGCTTAATTCATTTTAGCCGTAATGAAACGTGTTTAGTTTGTATAATCCTGGGCTTACTTGGGAATTCTGATTGGCCAAAATGCAAAGAAACATATCAGATTGTCTCCCTCTTTAGCTTTGGCTCTAACCTTGATTTTCCACTCTACACAGTGAAATTAACGCGAACTTCTGATTAATCCGGAACTCAAAAGAGTTAATTCTGCTTTATAAACCTGTCAAATCTGCCCGTACAGTGCTCCGTTGACTTCCGCCGCAAATCACAGTTGGCCCTTTCAAATGATATATCACTACAAAACTTAACTTTATGCACCCTTAAGCCTCATATGCATAAATCCTTCATATTTGCGCTATTTCTATTATATACCTTTTATAATAGAAATATGCCATAAAACATGCTTTTTCGCTTTTAATACGGGCTCCACACAATTATCGAGGCATACCTTTCCCACGATAGATCCCCACCGTAGATCTGCGCTTAGCAGATCAGATGGTCTACAAAGATTTCGGATGAGACATAAGCCCAGAGAATACTCGCCCAAAATGGGCGGTTTCCTCTCTCCACCCGATTGCTACGTGTTGAATGTTGAGTGGGATAGGGTGAGCTCTAATAAAACCATTTACCATTTTTGCTCTGCCCGAAAACCTTCCTTATAACTTGAAATCTGCCTTTTAATACGCCTTGCGGACTCGTTGGGGCTTCTAATTATAATATATATATCCTTCGAGTCTGGCCTTTCTATTATAACCCTTTATAATAGAAATGTGTATAAAACTGCGTAAACAAATATATATGAAGGACTTTTGATATATCAATAAAAACCTTTACAACTCGTGATAAGGCAGACGTGCTATAAAACTTATCAGGTCTGGAATCCCCATTGCTCATCGTAATCGGGTCCGGCCCGCCATTGCTCATCGCAATCGGCGGAACCAATGTACATAAACTCTGCGATAAGCAAACCTGACGAACTTTATAAAGCATAATATATATATTTCAGGTTTGGGCCTTTAACTTTAACACTTGTTTCCTTTGTAAATCCGATATATTTATCCTTTACGATATATATATATATATATATATATATATATATATATATATATATATATATATATATATATATATATATATATATATATATATATTCAAATGTGTTTTCATATATTTTCGATATGTAATTACCACAAGCAAAATACTTTTACTTTCAGACTTTGTGGAGTAGAGAATATGAAGGGCTTCATTGAGGTTGAACCCCCTTAATGATTTTAGGCCACACATTGTGATAAAAATGGATAATAAGCTTAAACCCAATATAAGCTACAACAATTTCATTAAATACGAGAAAGTTTATGTTTTGACTCTTTATAAAGTGAATATTATCAATTGTGGATAATATATAAATATTGTACTTAAACTATCATATGTATTAAAAAAGATAGTATGATAAATTGATATAGATTTATATTCCAAAAATCCAAATATTAGGTTGGTTGAAACATTAATATCTTAATATATATGTGAAAAATGTAATTTCCATTCTACTAAGACTAAAAAAATATATGTTTTCTTTGAAGAAAAAACAAAAGAAAACGATTTTACAATAACAAGTTATTATATTTTAAATAAACCAAATTATATTATGTTACTAAATGTCATTGAAAATTAAGGAAATATATATAATACCAAAATCCTAACTCAAAAAATCTCTGAATTTTCTCTTTATAACAAGAGATAAAAAATTGAACACCAATTATCTTATACTAAATATAAGTTATCTATATATGACATAACCAAATTATATTATGTTATTATTGATCTAGGTGGATATTGGTGGCCACCCGTCAATTCCACTTGGACCCCCACCATTGTTTCTTTCAGTTTTTTAGTTTCCTTGGTTGTAGCACAATTTACTATTTTTAGCAATTTTTTGGTCTTGAACTTTCGGAGCCGTTTTTAGGCCCTAAACTACTTTTTTGGGGGGGAAATGGGAGAAATACGCGTCCATAGATTGATGTTGTTCATCCCAAAGTTGTATTCCTCGGATAGATATTTCTAACGAGGTATTGTGCACGTCAAACAAAGATTGTATGCCAAAGTTACGACCTCGAGAAGTTGATGTACCAATTTACCCAAAACGGGACCCATAGTTTGGCGCTTCATCTCCTAGGGTTAGGTTTTTGGATGTTTATGGTTTTACATTGTTTCTTAACGATAAATAGGCCTTCGAGACTCATTGTAAGATAGTTCATAGGCATGTAGCCGCCACATCTCTTCTCAGAGATAAGCTACCATCACCCTAGCTAGTTTATTTCCATTTCTATTTGTAAGCATATTTCAGTATTTTACAGTAATGAAATGAAGTATTATTTGTGTTGCATCTCTGTATGTATGGTTATATCTGTAATTTGTTGCGTTCCTATTTAAATATGGATCAGTGGTATCAGATCGGTTTGCTCTTTCTCTGTCTTTCTTTGCATGTCCCCAACGAGGTTGGGATATAAGGAGTTAGGGCCTGAACTAGTCGAACCTTTGCAAGGCCAGACTCGCAAATCCCGACAACCTTCCATGGCAGATGAAAATAAAGATGAGTGGGCAGGAGATCCTATCAAAATCTTGCTCGAAGATGCCCTCGACCGACAAAGGAACGCGATGATGGACAACTTTGCCCAGATCCTTCTGTAGCTACCTAGGGGCGACATATCTACTTCCAGTAGCTACTCTGGAAGTGCGATACCCTTTAAAGTATAAGTTAACTTTGACATTCCCATATTTGAGAGTCAGATAGATGCAAACGCTATAGATACATGGTTAAATCTGCTAGAAGGGTCTTTTTTTGTTCATGATTTTTCCGGCCAGGAAAAGATTACTTTCGCTCTTCTCAAAGCTACCTCCCACGTCAAGGACTAGTGGGAAACCTACTTTGAGTAGAAGGATGAAAGTACAGCCTCACTGTTTTCAGCCTCACCCACTTAGAATTCATTCTGAGCTGCCATCAAGGAGCAATACTACCCTGTCGAAAGCTATGAGGATCAATACATAAAGTGGACCACGCTACGAAAGGGAAGGGACCAAGACATGCTGGAATTTACCAATATTTTCCATACCCTTCGCACAAAGTTGGGTATCAAAGATTCAGAGTAGTATTTGGTACTCAAATACCACGACTGCCTGCACAAGTACATCTAGGACAAAATAGAATTCCTGAACATCTCCTCGCTTAGCAGGGCATACCGATAGTTGTTAAGATCGAGCAAAAGTTTAAATAGAAGAAGAGAGACTTTGGATCTGTGAATCTGAAGCAAGGGAAAGGTGCCCCCAAACCGTAGAACAAAGGATAAAGCCAAGGTGGGGCGGCCCAAGACAACCCACCAAAGCCACAAGAAAAGAACAATGCCACGAAGCAAAAAAAGGACATGGAAAAGTGGTGTGAGTTCCATAAGAGCTCCACTCACAACAAAAGTGAGTGTCGGGCCATGCAGTCACTGGTGGCCGAGCTAAAGGTTTCAGAATCAGATGCATGTTCTGACTATGAGTTAGAACCTGACAAGGGGAATGACAGAGGGAAGCAGATTATCGATGCAAATCCCAATGCCATCGTTGCCACCACAAAGATCTGGAAGGAAGAACTCGAAGATCCAGAGGAGGAGGAGTGCCTATTCCACTCCCAGATGTAGGTAAAGGGCTCCCTGCTACAGTTCATTGTCGACAACGGGAGCCAAAAGAACCTCATTTCTGAAGAGGTCATGAAGCGGCTGGGCTTACCGACCAGAGTACATCCACAACCGTACACCATCGGGTGGCTTCACCAAGGAAGGGATCTTCGCGTGAGCCAGCAGTGTCATATTCCATACAACATCAAGCCCTTCACAGATGATGTATTGTGTGATGTTTCTCCCCTTAATGTTTGTGATGTATTATTAGGCCAACCATACTTGTGGAAGTGACATGCTGTGTATGAATCAAAGCCTCGTGCTATTATTGTTACTTTGGGAAATAAGTTGTACAGGATACTTGAGGTAGCACCGCCTACCGCCATCTCTTTGGTTACTACAAAACAATGTAGTAAGCTCATTTCCAAAACCCGAAAATTTGTTTTCCTGATGATACAACCTCAAGGAAAGAAGAAGACAGTGGCCATGACTTCCAGACAGGGCCCCTCCGCACGATAACTACAGATGGACAAGGTCGTGGAGGAGTACAAGTACATCTTCACCTCCCCCGCAGGGGTTCCTCTGCACTGTCAGGTCAAGCACTCCATCGATCTAACCCCAGGTGCGCCACTTAACCCCTAAAGTTGTTGGATGCCGACTTAACCCCTAAAGTTGTTGATTTTGGTTTGGCAAAATTTTGTGGGAAGGGAGATGACCATATTTCCATGACGACAACAAGAGGGACGTCGGGATATGTTTCCCCAGAGGTGTGGTCAAGAGGTATGGATCTTATTACAGATAAATCAGATGTCTATAGCTTTGGAATGCTGCTGCTTGAGACTGTTTGGGGCAGAAAGAATATTGATGTACAGGTAAGCCAGTCCAGTTAGTTATAGTTCCCTGAGTGGGCTTTCAAGCTGATTGAGAGTGGCAAGTTGGGGATGAGACTAAGAGGAGGAGAAATAGAAGTTGCAGATGAGGAGAAGGCGAGGAGACTCACAAAAGTTGGAATGTGGTGCATTCAATACTAGTCCAGAGATCGTCCTTGTATGACGAGGGTTGTCCAAATGTTAGAATGTAATGGAGAGGACATCCCCAATCCTCCGTTGCCCTTCAATTCTTGTGCTACGCCTGAATGTCCTCTATTGTTTTCCATGGTGGATTCTTCGTCAATTGAAATTAGATTGTAGATCTCCATCTTCGACCCTGTTTACATGCAAACTAGTTTTTGCATTATTGTGAATCAATCCCCGAACTCTTTACCAGTGTTTGTGAAAATGACTGGACGAAACTAAAGACCCAGATAACTTTGTAATTTTAAGAGAATCAAGAAAATACTTTGTAAGATTGGGATTTTCAATAACACTATAATTGGGAGGGATTCCTTTACGAGAAAATTACGACGTTGGAAAATATTGTTTTATGAGAAAAATGCGACGACGGAATTTTTTCAATAAGATTGGAATTTCCTGAAGAGGTTTCATAAAATCATATTTAGAAAAGATATGTTTATGTGATAAGTAGTTTTTAAAGTTATTTCCATATTATTGCTTATTCTCTGGTAAGATTGCACTTTATTGGTAGTATTAAAGTTTCTCAGTTTGTTTAATATGGTTTATATTATTATATATTTTAAATTATTATTTTTAAAGTTAACAAAATCCTTTCATATTTTCAAAGATATATATATATATATATAGATATATATATATATATATATATATATATATTATATATATAAATAAATATATATATATAAATATATAAATATAAATTATATATTTTTATTTTTATTTTTATTTTTAAGAAATATATAAATATTTATTCTAATCAATTCAACTTTTTTCAACATTTGTTGGGATTTGGAACCATTAACTACTGATATTTTATATATAACTTATAACTAATAAATAATCTATAACTATATAAAATACAATTCCAAATTTATATAAATCATAATGTGCTACTCGGAAATTTAATATATGATGCACATTCAATATCCATCTTTAGTTTTCATATAAAAGTTTCATTTTTAAATACTTTGAAATAATATACAATAACATTAAAAATGATTTCAAACATTAATTCAAAAAGGTCTTATGATCTTAAGTTCATGTGGAACCTATACAAATATCATACAACTAATTAAAAGCATAATGAGGAATTAGCACTAGGGTGTACTCTCCAATTTTTCTCACTAAAGCTCGAGAAAGTAGGCTATAATATTTGGAAGGGAACATGGTAGATAAGTTAGTGTGATAAGAATCCACAACTATTCTACCAGGTTTGACTCTCCATCATTCTCACCTATAATACTATGCACCCTATGTTTCTCCTAATATACCCGAAAATCTTTTGAGCGATGGAACACCCAAAGGTAGAAGCTTCACCTATTGAAGTTTTACCTATGCGAGATCTCCATATATATATATATATATATATATATATATATATATATCTATATTTATATATATATATATATATATATATATATATATATATATATAGATAGATAGATAGATAATTTAAATTATATATTGTTAGAATTAATACTTATTTTAGAGTTGGTTAATGTTGATTGGAGATTATTGAGGTGTTCTCTCAACCTTTATATCTATGTTAGAAATAAGTTGGATTTCATAACACATAATGAATGTATTGTATTTGAGTTTGAAAATGTAATAATAAAATGTGTGATTGTCTTCAACATGCATTTTTTCAATTTGTTATCAAAGATGATAGCTCTCGGCGTAACTCTCTCACTGGAGGGCCCAAGAACATGAGAGTAGACTATTTACTTGTTTTGTGAATGATATTGTGTTGTGAGTTTTATTTCTTTGTGTTTTTTGTTGATGTGTAACAACCTCGAGTTAAAAGTTCAAGTAATAAAGTTAATAAAGACAAAATAAGACCAAGGTCATGGGACATGTATTTCAAGTTGAATGTTGGGAAAAACATCATAGCGGGTGTTCATTTGGTTTATTATGGCTAAGGAAATTGGAAAAATAAATGACAAAGGCATTGAAAAGGCAAAGAGGCTTTAATTGGCATTTATGAAAATAATGGAAAATAGGAGAAAATGAAGGTGAAAAGCGAGGAGTAAATTGAACGAAAATAGAGGAGATTGAAGAAAATAAAGGCCTCAATGATAAAAAGGCTTATGTGGATCAATTCACAGTCTTTTGTTAGTTTTAACTTGGAGCTCTCTCTCCATTCTCTCTCTCTCATACTCTTGCACACTTAGAGCATTCTTAGATCACTCTAGCATTGGCAAAATAAAGGAAAAGAAAGCCAAGGGAAGCAAAGACGGAGTAAGGAAGAGTTAGATCAAGCGGCTACAATAGGATTACTTTACTGGTATCGAGTTACATGTATGTTTTCCTTGCTAGTTTGGACATGCATGCGTGTACTTGGTTCTCTTGATGTCATTGGCACGGGTTTTTCCAGGTGTGACAGTGGTTTCAGCTTTTCCTTGCCATTTTCGGATAGCCATGGTGTGATGGGGTTTTTTTACTTGGTTGAGCTTTGGATTGCCAGATGGTTTTGGAACTAGGTGAGGTGGTCTCAGGAAAATTCCCAAGGGCCTAGGAATCCCTTGAACGATAATGGTAGGATTGTGATAAAGCTTGAGGGTGGAGATAGGAAAATTCCTCAAGGTATTAGTGAAAAATCCAGAGGCATCCAAGGTTGTTTAGGGCCTAGTGATCCCTTGACCGGTTTTGGCAAGATTGCGGTAAAGCCTGGTAGTGTATGTTTTTGTTTGGGCCTAGGAATCCCTTGACCGGTAATGACATAATTGCGGTAAATCCTAGTTGTATAGGTGAGAGTTTTGGGCCTAGGAGTCCATTGATTGGTTTTGGCGGGATTGTGGTAAAACCTAAGGAATCCCTGGTTTTTTTGTTATGAGTCCCACATTCATGCTTTGAATATGGCACAAGGGTGATTGGCTGAAAGAAATATTTGGTTCAGTGCAATATATAGTTGGGTGGTATGTGGAAGTCCCTGGATTAGCTGGATTTTGCATATTTTAATGAGAGTTCTTTTCTTCTTGTATTTTATGAGTAAATGTACTTGTTATGATGTGACTTTGATGGTCGTTCTATCATTGTTATTATTCTAGTAATATGCTAGTTATAAGCATGGTTCCATGACACACTTTAGTTATGGCTCTCATCATGTTTTGATTAGTAAATGAATGGATATTGAATGCATGACCTAATACATGTTATTGCAGCTATTATGAGAGGGCATTAGACCTTCTTGATGATTTCCAAATAGGTATGAGGCCCCTATGCTCAGATATGCATTTATAACCTGTAGATTACATGTTCACAATGTTTTTGATGGAATGCCTATCATGGTTAGGCCTTGTTAGTCAAATTCTTATCTTTCTTTTGTATCAATGGCTTTGTCCTTATGCCATTCATCATTCTGGAAAGTTCTATCAAGTTCTGGGCAGAGGTTTGGATCCAAGGCCTAAAAGAGTGGTTCATATATCAAGGTTGCATGCATAAAAACTAGGTAATTTAGACTGCAGTCGCTAGGACGCAGGGTTATCCATGTTACTGGAGGCTTACAATTGTTGGCTTGCCTTGTTATGCATGTGACTCATAGCCTAGGTCAGTGAAAAAGTAGTCTAGCTCAGGGTCTAGGCATATGGAGTGGTTGTTTAGCTCCTTAGGATCCTGTAGCTCCTAAGGAGGGTTAGTAATGTTTTGGTTTGTCGATTCCACTTCCTTAATTGTACTTAGGAGGTTGAGTCATATAATAGTAACTCTTTGTCACATGTTTACCTTGGTAGACCGGTGAACTTGGGTAAATGTGGGAGGAGGTGGTTACAAATTGGTATTATTCATGCGACTAGAGGCTTACATTCACTGACCTACCTTGCTATGCATGTGACTAGTAGCCTAGGTCAGTGAAAAAATAGTCTAACTTAGGGTTTGGGCACCTGGACTAATTTTTTAGCTCATGGGGGTATTGTAGCTCCCTTGGAAGGACAATAAAATTTCAATTTGTCGATTCCACTTCCTTAACTATACTTAGGAGGTTGGGTCATATCATAGTAACTCTTTGTCACATATTTATCCTTGTAGACCAGTGAACTTGGGTAAATGTGGGAGGAGGTGGTTACATATTGGTATCAAACCATTGTTCAATACTTTGAACTGATGGGCAGAATGTGTTTGTCATGTATGCATGTCAATTGTCTATGTGGATGTTATGCATGCATTGTCATGGTTATGGTTGTCATTCATGAGGTAATGGTATTCAGTTGGTATTGTCATGCATGAAGTTGGTATATTGATATGATTATGATTATACACGTATTTTCCTAATTTGGACTAAATTTGCAGATGAAATGGAATCCCCTGAACTTCACTGAGGTATTTTTATTATGTTTATATTTTGGTTTAGCCGACATGGTATACTTGTAGGAAGAATAATATCAGAGATGACTAGAAAAATGGTGGATTATAGTCCACGAGACTCCTTTTACAGATTAGATGAGAAACCAAAAAATGAATACTCCCCTCACATAAGAGAGACTTTGAGGAGTTTAAAGGTAGAGATCAGAAGTTGTAAGGAGGACAATGACAAAATTATTCAGTCATGGGAAAGGCTTGTCAAGGCACATGAGAAATAAGTAGAGGTCAATGCAGTTATCCTTCAGAGTTTGTTAGACTTGGAGAGACATGGACAACCACAAATCATTTATGGATAGGGGGACAGGACTAATGGGGCATATGCTAGTAGGTCTCATGGTTGACACAGGTCAAATAGAGATGGCACAGGTAGAGATGGAAAGTTCTTGGACAAATCAGATAGGAGAGTCAGTATACATGGGTTCTACTCTAGTTCCAGTTTAGACAAGTATCATGGTCAGCATCACTATCATCCCTACAAGAGGAATGGCATTGAATATTTTTCGGATGAGTTCAAGACATACAAGCCACCTACATTTGATGGAGAGTTGAAGAAACCAGAAGATGCAGAGGCATTGTTACCTAGGATGAAGAAATTATTGCACTACATGACTATACAGAGAACATGAAATCCAACATAGCTATTTTCAACCTCAAAGGGAAAGAAAAAAAATATGGTGGTAAAATGTGAAGCATGTCAGAGACATCAGGACAGAGGAGTTGAGTTGGCATGAATTCAAGAGACTCTTACGGAATAATTATTTTTTAGATAGGTACTACAATAGTAAATCCAAGGAGTTCTATGAGATGAATATGGGATCAATGATAGATGAGGAGTATATGACCAAGTTCTTGGAGTTATTGAGGTATGTAGCATATCTTAAGGATGAGAAGGAAAAGGTTCAAAGATTTGCTAGTGTATTTCCATTAGCCTTTAAGGATCAGATTGAGTATGATGAGCCTCGATCACTTGAAGAAGTAATTGGAAATTTGAAGCACTGTTATGAACAATCGAAGTGTAAGACGGATTCTAAGAAAGTTTGGAAAGGGAATGAAAAAGCTAAAGGTAAATGGCCACCGAAGCAAACAAGACCTTAGGTTTTCAATTTTTCTGGTTTGGTTGTTTATAGGTTGTTGACAGGTTTGCAATTTGCAGGTTTGGTTTTTTACAGGTTTGCAGGTTTGGTTATTTACATGTTACAAGTGTAGTTACAGGTTACAGGTTAGTGTAGTTAGTTACATGTACTAAGAAGAGAGTTCATCATTGGGTAAGATCTTGTGCATTTGAGTTGAATGATATGCCTACACTAGCGCATCTAAATGTACTACCGTTGGGATTGTACATTATGCTTTTGGGTATGGATTATTTGTATCTTCACATGACTAAGGCGGAATATTATGAAAAGGCTATTGAGTGCTTGGATGACAATGAAGAACAAATAATATTGCAGGATAAGAAGAAGACGACATTAGTGAGGATGGTTACAACTATGTAGGAAGAACGAAGTTGCAGGAAGGGATGTGCATTGTTTGTAATGCATATTTCTAGTGATAAAGGTAAGGATGTTGATGATGTAGAAGTCTCAGAGATTTCAGAGTTGTTGCCTCATAGGGAAGTGGAATTTTCTATTGAGTTGGTACCAGGGGCAACACCAGCATCAAAGGCACCTTACAGGATGAGAACTCTAGAGCTAGTGGACCTAAAGTTGCAATTGAAGGAAATGCTTGATAATGAATACATTGGGCCAAGTGAGTCATCTTGGGGTGCACCAATAGTTTTTGTGAAGAAGAAGGATGGAACTCTTAGGTTATGCATTGATTACAAGAAATTGAATAAGATGATGATCAATAACATGTATCCATTTCCATGGAAATATGACTTGTTAAATAAAATGAAGGGAACAACAGTATTATTGAAGTTTGATTTGAGATCAAGTTATCATTAGGTACACATCAAAGAACAGGACATGTACAAGACTACTTTCTAGACTAGGTATGGACATTATGAGTTTATTGTGGTGTTGAAATATGACAACAAGAATATTCCAATTTAATTTGTCCTTGAATTAAATTATGAATTAAAATCGAATTTAGTCTTAACAGCTACTTGGAAATAATTAATTAATTTATTTTAAATTAATTAGTTGGAGAAATTCAAGTTAGAAGTATTTATGAAGTCATGCAAGAGTTATCCCTTAAATTAAGGAGATAACATTGAGTTATATTTGCGTTGTAATTAGTTAACTCAGTTTACTGAGTTAAGTCCAGTTAAATTAGTTCCAAATTGTTTGAGGAAATAACAGTGAGTTAACAGTCAGTTGATGCATTAATGCACTCAACTAGTGCTACTCTAGTTAATTGAAGAGTCCCTCATCAGAAACTCATGCATGTCTATTCTGAGAAATATCCAATTGAGATAAATGTTCAAGGACAATGTACTATCAGCTGCATGTGTTTTCTCATGGAGAAAACTCATGCATGCAGTCAAGGATTTAATCCTTGAGGATTGCGCAGTTTTGAAGGAGATCATCCACTTGGTAAAGGAGAATCATCCACAAGGAGCATCGCAAGGAAATAGGAGCTTAGAGGGTAGAGAGGAAGGTTGGAGAGAATCCAAGATTACCTGTGAGCATCTGTGAAGATTGTACTAAGATCTGGCTAGCTGTGAGAGCTAAGGCTTTGTATAATTCCTATGTATTTCCACCTTGTATGATAATACAATAGTGTGGGGTTTTTAGCTGAGGCTTTCCCCAAAGTATTTTCATGTGTATGGTGCCATTGATTCTTCTTCTTCTGGTTATATTGTTCAGCTTGATATTTAAGCTTCCGCAAATTGATAATAGAAGTAGGTTATAATATTCTTCTTTGATTTATATTGCATTAGCGGGTTAACCTACCATCAAATTTTCTACATGGTATTAGAGCTAGGTTTTTAGAAATTATCTACATGGTATCGGAGCTGTGAACAGTATACTGAGAAGAGAATTCGAAGTTTGAAGTTTGGGGTTGCAGGTGCAAATCGAATTCATATCATACTTCAAGGTTGGCCAATGGCATTCTATGGCTTGAGACTCGAGTATGCCTTGGAAGGTAGCTCAAATTACATAGCATGGAAAGATAGAATGGAGGCTGTATTAGAAGACAATGGCTTGAAGGAATTCATTGATCAAGAAATCCCAAAGCCAGCTTCAACTAATGCACAAGAGTTGGCTGAGTGGAAGAAGTGTGTGGTGAAGGCGAGACAGATCATCCTTGAGAGAGTTTGAGACCATATTGTCTCGAGTTTCCATGGGAAGGATACTCCATTTTCAATGTGGAAGACATTGAAGGACCTCTACCAGAATAGTAGCGACCAGAGGAAATTGGCACTCAAGGATAAGCTTCGAAGAATCAAGATGGAGAAGGGCGATACTATTTCCACATATCTGAACAAGCTCACCACCTGTAGAGATGAGCTTGGCAGTGTGGGAATAACTACTGCCGATGATGATATGGCGAGCCTCACTCTCCTTGGCCTTCCAAAGAGTTGGAATAGCTACCAGGACTTTGTGAATGGAAGGGAGAAACTGCCGAATTGGGAACGACTGTGGTCGGATCTTATGCAGGAGGAGATCAGGAAGAGAACACAAGATGGTTCTTCATCCAAGAATGATGATGAAGGAAATCTGGCCTTAGCAGGTAAGGCAAGGAAAGGGAAGGGGACAACTTCCCATTTTAAATCAAATTCTTCTCATGGAGGGAAGAAGGGTGACATGTCTAAAGTAAGATGTTTTAATTGTCACAATATGGGACATTATGCGACTAATTTCCCATTGAATAAGTCCAAGAAGGGATCCTCGGAATGATCGGAAGGTGAGGCATTAGCCTCTCAGTTCGAAATGGACTTTACCCTCATTGCATGCATGGTGTCATCGATGATGGGTTGTGTCTAGTATCTTGACAGTGGAGCCTCATTCCACATGACCGGTGATAGAAAGTTATTCAGTGCCTTGGAGGAGAGAGACCTCAAGATGCGCATAGAGATGGGTGACGACGGAAGTTATAGTGTTTCAGGAGTGGGCACGATTTCTTTTTAGAGGGAGCATGGAGCTCCTCTCGCCTTGAAAGATGTGATGTATGTGCCTGGACTAAAGAAGAACTTGGTATCAATCGCGATGTTGGAGGACAAAGGCTACGGTGTTGTCTTTAGTAAAGGAAAGGCATTCCTAAGACACATAGCCATGGGTCAGACCAAGAGGATAGGGATTCGGGTGAAGAATCTCTATAAACTAGAGGTAGATGATTGTGTAGCATTGAGTACGAAAGCATAATTGGTTCAAAGCCAAGATATTAGCGAGTTGTGGCACAAGCGGTTGGGCCATTTTCATCATGGGGCTTTGAAGATAATGCAACAGATATCTACAGAACTTCTCAAAGGTAAACTTGAACAAGTTGAGACATGCAAAGGTTGTACCTTGGGAAAGTACACCAAGTCTTCCTTTCATGATCGAGACAGTCGAGTAGAGGCTATCTTAGAGCAAGTTCATACTGATTTGTGTGGACTATTCTCGACGACATCCACAACGAAGCAAAGGTATTATGTGATTTTCATTGATTACTATTTTCGTAAATGCTGGATTTATTTCATGCTGAAGAAGGACCAAACTTTCACAAAGTTTTGTAAGTTCAAAGCTTTGGTCGACAAAGAGTCAGGGAAGAAGATCAAGGCCTTGAGAAGCAACAACGATGGAGAATATGTCTCTCAAGAGTTTAAAGAATTCTGTGTAGCAGAAGGAATTAAACGAGAGTTGATGGCACCTCATAACCCACAACATAATGGAGTGGCCGAGAGGAAGAACAGAACTATTGTAGGGGCAGCACGGGTAATGATTCATGACAAAGGCCTACCACTTCACTTATGGGCTGAGGCATGCAACACAACGGTCTATTTGCAAGACACCCGGGGAAGCTTTCTCTGGTAAGAGACTAGATGTGGGTCACTTCAGGATCTTTGGCTCATTGGTATATTGCCATGTGAAAAAGGATGCACTGAAGAAGCCTAAGCCGACAACAAAGTTGGGGATGTTTGTGGGGTACACTGATACACCTCAAAACTATTGGGTGTACTTGCCTACCAGTCGGAGGACAGTGGTTCGCAGAGATCTCAAGTTTGATGAGTAGAATGCCATGTGAGTTTCCCTTGAGAGGGAGCTCCAACTACAAGTTGTGGAGGAACTGCTGGTTCCTAAGGAGGAGGAGCCTCAGACTGATGTGGAGCAGCCGCATGCAGAGGTTCTAGAGTGGAGACATCCACTCAAGTAGAGTCTTCCAGAGATGGATGGAAGCACACAAGAGAATCTGACAAATTATTGGAGGATGCGAGAGAGAATGTGGGAGCACCTTCTTCTCAGCGCAGACATAGGTCACCTGAGAGGTACACTGGATACATGGCCCTTGTTGGGGAATGTGTTGAGACCGAGCCATCTTCCTTTGAGGAAGCAGTGCAACAGCCGATTTGGGTTGATGCTATGGTGGAGGAGTATGACTCCATAGTTCGTAACAGTGTTTGGGATGTGGTTCCGAGACCGGAGAACAAGTCAGTTGTGAGTTCCCGTTGGCTTTACAAGGTAAAGCAAGCTGCTGATGGTAGTGTGGAGAAGCATAAGGCAAGATTTGTTGCCCGTGGCTTTTCACAAGTCGAGAGGATCATGTTGCTGCAGTATATTTCGACAGAGGAGCAAGATGCTGACATTTTGACAAAGGCATTGTCAAAGTGTAAATTTGAGTTCCATAGAGACAGGATCGAGGTGGTAGATAGTCCCTTTCTTGTTGAGAGGGAGTGTTGAAATATGACAACAAAAATATTCCAATTTAATTTTTCCTTGAATTAAATTGTGAATTAAAATCGAATTTAGTCTTAACAGCTACTTGGAAATAATTAATTAATTAATTTTAAATTAATTAGTTGGAGAAATTCAAGTTAGAAGTATTTCTGAAGTCATGGAAGAGTTATCCATTAAATTAAGGAGATAAGATTGAGTTATATTTGAGTTGTAATTAGTTAACTCAGTTTACTGAGATAAGTCTAGTTAAATTAGTTCCAAATTGTTTGAGGAACTAATAGTGAGTTAACAGTCAGTTGATGCATTAATGCATTCAACTAGTACTACTCCAGTTAACTGAAGAGTCCCTCATTAGAAACTCATGCATGTCTATTCTGAGAAAGACCCAATTGAGATTAATGTTCAAGGACAATGTACTATCAGTTGCATGTGTTTTATCATGGAGAAAACTCATGCATGCAGTCAAGGATTTAATCCTTGAGGATTGCGCAGTTTTGAAGGAGATCATCCACTTGGTAAAGGAGAATCATCCACAAGGAACAACGCAAGAAAATAGGAGCTTGGAAGGCAGAGGGGAAGGCTGGAGAGAAGCCAAGATTTCCTGTGAACATCGGTGAGGGTTGTACTAAGAGCTGGCTAGCTGTGAGATCTAAGGCTTTGTATAATTCCTATGTATTTCCACCTTGTATGATAATACAATAGTGTGGGGTTTTTAGCTGAGGCTTTCCCCAAAGTATTTTCATGTGTATTGTGCCATTGATCTTCTTCTGGTTATATTGTTTAGCTCGATCTTTAAGCTTCTGCAAATTGATAGTAGAAGTAGGTTATAGTATTCTAATTTGATTTATATTGCATTATCGGGTTAGCCTACCATCAAATTTTCTACATGGTATCAGAGCCAGGTTTGTAGAAATTATCTACATGTGGTTCCTTTTCCTCTAACTAATTCTCCAGCTACTTTCATGTGCTTGATGAATAGTGTGTTGCGTCCTTATTTGGACAAGTTTGTGATTGTATTCATTGATGATATATTGATATATTCTAAGATGTGGAGGAACATGTTGAAAACTTAGCAGCAGTACTCACATTGCTAAGATAGCTTTAGTTGTATTACAAGCTTAGTAAATGTAGTTTCTTTGAGACAGAGGTTTATTACTTGGGCCATGTCATTTCCAGGGAAGGTATTGCAGTGGATCCAAAAAATATAAGAGCTATCATGGAATGTAAACTCCTAGGAATGTGGATGAGGTTAGATCATTCATGGGGTCAACAGGCTATTACATGAGGTTCATCAGGAATTTCTTGCGGATTGCATATCCCATTACATCATTGTAGAGTAAAGGAAAGAAATTTGAATGGATAGAGGAATGTGCAGTAAGTTTTGAGTAGTTGAAGCAGCTGTTTACAAATGTTGTAGTTCTAAAGATTGCAAATCCGGATAAAGAGTTTGTGGTGTCTATATATGCTTGAAAGAGAGGCCTTGGTGGAGTTCTAATGCAGGAAGGACATGTGGTATGTTATGAGTCAAGGAAACTAAATGATCACGAGTATAACTATGTGACACATGATCTGGAGTTAGCAGCGATCATTCATGCCTTAAAAATGTGGAGGCAGTATCTTCTCGGTAGGAGGTTATCAAAGTGGGCTAAGGTACTTGTTTAACCAACCTAATCTAAATGCCAGGAAAGCTAGGTGGTTGACCACTCTGAGTGAGTTTGAATTTAATATCAAGTACATTAAGGGTAAGGAGAACGGAGTTGCAGATGCCCGTAGCAGAAGAGTGTAGGTAAATCACATAGTAGTTATGAGTTCATATGGGACATATTTACAAGATCAGATCTTACAGGTGGGACAACAGGATGACAAGTACATGAATCTTAGGCACAGGTTACGACAGCAGGGTACAGGTGAATAGAATGTGGACTATCATCTCACAACATATTGTTTGGTAAGATTTAGGGACATGATCTATGTGCCATACAACAACGAGCTCAAGAAGTTTATCCTGAGGGAATTTCATGTTAATCTATATTCAGGTAATCCAGGATATCAAAAGACATTAACAATGATGAGTAAGTTCTACTACTAGTCATGTGCATAACGTAAATCCATGTGTAGAATGTAACTCCAGTAATCACAATCACAATCCAGGGTCATCCGCATGCAGAAAATAACTCCAGTAATCACAATCTAGGGCCAAAATTACACAATACTACAATTTTTCAACAAAACCTTATTTATTGTGAGGGGAGATAAGTGCAAATTCTTAGATGATCCCATTGACATGCAAATACTTCATCTGAGACGTATAGATATTGCCAAGATAATTGGTAGAGAGAACATGACTTTGTACATGTACAAGCGTAATAAGTAGGCAGGGTCAATTGAATTACCATCCAACAATGCTTCTGAGGAAATGTAATTCTAGTGTTTAGTACAGTTTGTTCGATAGTGGGAGTTCGATTCCTGGATGTTTCAATGGCACAACTAACAGTTGATGTGTTATTAATGAAATGGGTGTACAATGATACAAAGAGAGATGAAATCTATAAATCATGTGAAGAAAGTGAAGGGATATGTGGCTACTGTTACAACACTTCAGATTCAACTACACCGTTCATGTGTTATTGCAAGGATGAACCCCGTACAAACAACTGCCACAACCGTTGTATGCTCTATTTTTTAAATTTACACAAAACTACTCGGAAGTGCTGCATCGTTGCTTCAGTTAAGTTGTTAAGTCAATGCCAACAAGGAAATGGGACTGTTATAGAGACAATTAAATGGAACAACTTCTCAATTGAATGGAATGAGGATCTGAATACACCCTTCCATTCTGCACACTTGAACCCAAATATATTATAGATTTGTTTCCGATATTATCGAGCATTCATTGTATTTGCAGAAGCTATGGATCGTTGCTTTTAACTCATAATAGGTGTCATGGCTACGTCATAGGTCAAAAAATAAATTTGTCCATTGTAATAGGTAACTATCATTTCTTCAAAATGAAAATCACTGTGAAATTGTATTTTATTTCCAATATTTTCATCGGTGTTATTGGACAAAGGTCATATTCTAATCGATGTTTCATTTCACTGTAGGTTGCATTTTTGGAGCAGTTGCACTGACAACAATATTAGTGATATTATTAACGTTTTATGCCAAGAAGAGAAGACATCCTCCTAGTAGCTCTACTTCAAAGGTGGAGAAATTCCTTATGCTTATGAAATGCCAATGCTGGCCAGAGATTTATTCTTTCAACTTAAGAAGATCACAAACAACTTTGCGGAAAAGTTGGGCAAAGGAGGTTATGACGTGGTATATAAGGGGAAGCTTGGCAATGACATTTTAGTGCATATCAAGCTTCTTGATAAGCATAGGCACAACCAAACCCAATTCATGAATGAAGTCGCCACAATTGGACAGGTCCATCATTTCAATTTGGTTCGTTTGTTGGGGTATTGTTTCGAAAGCCTTACAAGTGCATTGGTATATGAATACATGGTTAGTGGATCTATGGACTGTTGAGATATTAATCTTACCGTCTGTTAGGTGTCATCACATTTGATTATGTTGTCTACTAGGTGTCATAAACAATTCAGTTTTACTTCAGTTCTACTCAGGTGTCGAGTTCTACTTCAGCCATTTATTATTAGTGTTTACAATGTAATCTATTTAGCTATTTTGAATATTGAGAAGAGCAATCTATGCTCCAGTTTTTTGTTTTCACTCTTTGTCATGGTATCAGAGCACCAAGTCACATAAGACTCCAAAGAAAGCAACGCTTCAATTTTTTTTTGAGCTCGCAAAAAAGAAGCAAAAGTGGTGAGAGGCCGAAGAGAAAAGTGCAATGGCACACATGTAAAAAAGGCTCTGTGTGTCGCTTTCGCAGCTCAACCAAGAAGAAACTGTGCAAAAAGTCTCAAACTTACGAATTTGTAGAAAAGTTAAAATACCTCTTCGATCGATGGAGCGCACAAAGCTTCCCAACAAAAACTTATCCGAGTTGCGCAAATGTTGGAAGAGCATTATTTTCAAAAGGTACTTTAATACAGCTCTGGGTAATGGAATTCCGTAAATGCAGCACCAGGTCAAATTATAGAATGAGTCAAACGTCAAATTGCATAATCGATTGTATTCACGCACATGTTGAAAACCTCATCGTATTAAAATTCTTTTTAAAAAGAATGTTTAGAGGTTTCATTATTTTATATTGAATTCGTGATTTTAAAAAACACTCCTTTATATTGTATTCGAAGCCTTTTAAAAAAGAAGGGTAGACCTTTTTAAAAAAATGTCTTTTTAAAAAATGGGTCTTTTAAATTGTAAGGGGAGACGTTTTTTACGGAGTAGTTATGAAAAATATTTTTTAATAAAAAGAGGGAGCATATTTTATTAAAAACAATTTTTTTTTTTATTTTTATAGAAAGGATTTAAAAAGAGGGCGCAAATCCGCATTAAAAAAAATAATGGTTTTTTTAGTGTTTTGCCACAAATTCTAATTCTGTTTGGCAACAATTACGAGTTTTGGTCTTTAAGAATGAAGATATTTATGCAAGCTTAAGAGTGTTGGGGTACACTTTAAAATGCCTATGTAGAGCCGACCTAAGAAGCATGGGCGTCCATAACCAATAATCAGAGGAATGCAGCTATTGAACTTAGAAAGAAAAAACAGAAAGCCAAATGTTGGATACAAAACTTAGTCGATGACTCTATCTTCAACAGGATAACTGGCGCATCCACAAAACATGAAGCTTGGGAAATCTTGAAAGTTATGTATCAAGGCAATGATACAGTGAAGACCGTGAAATTGCAAACATTGAGAGCTCAGTTTGAAAATCTAAAGATGACTGACACAGAGAATGTGGATCAGTTCATGACTAGATTCATGGGAATAGTCAATCATATCAAACTCATTGGTGAAACTATTACAAGTCAAAAAATTGTTGAAAAAGTCCTTCGAAGCTTGCATAAGAAATATGACATGATTGTAATAGCCATTTTGGAACTCAAAGATTTTACAACTTTCTCAATAGAATAGTTGACTGAATCACTTTTGGCACATGAAACAAGACTCAACTTGGCAAAAGATTCCATGGAACAAGATTTCAAAGCACAACTTTCTTTTGGTAGAGGTAGAGGCAAAGGATATAGAGGCGACAACAAGCGAGGTAGAGGCAGATCAAAACATCATCATGCAACAGGGTAGTGGATACTTCCACAAAACTAAACTCAAAGAAGTAGACCATGGAGAAAATCTAATGTCCAATGCCATTACTACAATAAATTTGGGCATTATGAACATGAATGTAGAAAGAAATAGTCAAATCATCAAAGGGGCAGTGTCAATCTCTCCAAGAATGAAGGAGAATCCTATGAAACAATGTTTCTTTCTTTCCATCTTTCTGAAGACACTCACAAAAAGGACCTTTGGTTGCTGGACAGTGGCTGCAGCAATCATATGATAGGTAACAAAAATATGCTTTCTTATCTTGATGCTTCCATAACATCATAAATTACCCTTGGAGATCGTTCTTGTATTAAAGTTGAAGGGAAATGTATTGTCCCTATTCTTACTAAACAAAATCAACACAAATACATTCCTGATTTTTATGTTTCATATCTGAAGTATAATCTTATTAGTGTAAGACAATTGATGGAACATGGTTATGATGTAATATTTTAAGGGAGCACATGTTATATCTATGACAAAAATCCCAATAGAAGACTGATAGAAAAGGTTGAAAAATCCAAGAATATGATGTTTCCATTAACTCTTAGAAGTCGAAATCTCTCACAGTCTTTTGTCCACAATGTGTCAAGAATAGATGAGTCTCAACTATGTCATTCTAGGTATGGCCACATCTCATTAAAGAGTCTAAGTCTGCTTCAAAAGCATTCAGTAGTCATTGGTCTCCCCAATATGAATGAAAAAGATTGTAATTGTGAAATTTGTGTTCTAGCAAATCATAAAAGAGATAGCTTTCCGACATCTTCCTCTAGAGTAAAAGAGCCTTTAGAGCTAGTCCATAAAGATATATGTGACCCAATGCAGACACAGTCTATTGGTGGTAGTCTTTATTTTCTGTCATTCATTGATGATTATAGCAGGAATATATGGGTGTATTTTTTGAAAAATAAATAAAATACTTTCTCAAGATTTCAAGAGTTCAAAGCAAAAGTAGAAAATCAGAGTGGAAAGCCTTTGAAAGTACTTAAATTTGATAGAGGAGGCATTAGGAGATTTTTGAGGTCTAAAATGGGCCTCCTAAGAAAAAAGTACAAGCAAAATAAACTTTATAAGAACCAATAGGATTAAGATGATGATGTCAACCATGGGGGATGATTCATCATTTTTGGAATAAAAAAGTACAAAGATTAAAAATTATAAAATAATAAAACTATTTTTTCAATTCGTATTTTCAACTTATCTCCCTAAGTTTTTACTCAAATATCGAGCAGGAGTACTCATTGGATACAAAATTTAATTCCTCATCCAAGGAGTACCCATGTTGCATACTTTCAATGGACCCTACTACACGAAAAATGAGAAATACAAGAAAAGACATGATTGCAATCACGTTTTTCATGTATTTCTCATATTTTGTGTAGTAGGGTCCATCAAAAATATGCAACATGGGTACTCCTTAGATGAGGAATCAAATTCTTCATCCAACAAGTGTCTCCGCTCAAAATTTGAGTAAACCCATATGGGGATAAGTTGAAAATACGAGTTCAAAAAATAGTTTTGTCTTTTTTCCCTCTAAAATTTGATGATGTAATCTAATCTTATTTTATTATTTCCACTATTATTTTATAATTTCCTTAGAAGGCCCATTTTAGACCTCAAAAATCCCCTAATGAGAGTACAGTTCCAATGACTTCAAAGCTTTTTTTCAACAATAAGGAATCATCATGAAAAACACAACAAGATATACTCCACAACAAAATGGAGTAGCAGAAAGGAAAAATTGGTCAATCATGAACATGGCCAAATGTATACTTCATGAGAAGAAGTTGTCAAATAACTATTGGGCTGAAGCAGTTTCGACAACAGTGTATGTTCTCAACAGATTTCCAACAACCAATCTCCAAGATACAGTACCCCAATAAGCATGGGATGGTAAAAAGGTAAATGTATGTCACTTTAGAATTTTTGGATCAGTACCATTTTCAGATGTTCGTGAGCAACTAAGAAAGAAGCTTGATGATAGGAGTGAAAGATGTATTTTCGTAGAATATAGTGAGCAATCAAAGGTATACCGACTTTACAATTTAGTTACTAAGAATTTTGTTTTACGCAGATATGTAAATTTTCTTGAAAATAAATCTTGGTCTGATCATGTTGATGAAGCTTCAAATTAGGGTTTTTAGCCACCACAACCACTAAGATTGCAGGTTGAAAAAGAGCCATCCCATTGTAAAAATGGTACATCTTCAAGTAGAGAATCCACTAGTGATTCAACATCTTCAAAAGACAATCATAAAATAAGAAGCATCAGAGAAATATATGAGCAGGAGCATGAGTTTGACCAACATAATATGTTTGCATTTCTTCCAACTCAACCAACCCATTTTGAAGAAGTAGTTAAAGAAAAGCATTGGGTTGATGCAATGAACCAAGAAATTTTTTCCATAGAGAAGAATTAGACTTTGGAATTACCTGATCTCCCAAGAGACAAAACCAGAATTGGTGTAAAATGGGTATATAATAAGAAGCTGAATGAAAAATGAGAGGTTGAGAACATAAGGCAAGACTGGTTGAAAAAAGATTTTCACAACAATTTGGTGTCGACTATGATGAAACATTTTCTCTATTAGCAAGGTTAGACATTGTCAGAACCATTTAGTCCACAACAACTCCAAAAAAATGGAAAGTTTATCAACTTGATGTAAAATATTTCTTCCTAAATGGTATATTGTAGGAAGAAGTTTATATAGAGCAGCCTCCGGGTTATGAATTTCCAGGACAAGAGCATAAGGTATATAGATTGAATAAAGCTTTGTATGGTTTGAAACAAGCTCCAAGAGCTTGATACAGTCACATCGACACCTATCTCATCAAAAGTGGTTTTTTTAGAAGCAACCATGAACCAACTTTGTATACCAAAGCTCATGAAGGTAAAATTCTTATTGTATTCCTTTATGTAGATGATTGATCTAGATTTTGGGAGGAAACCCCCAAGATCTAAAAAATTGAAATGAATCTTGGGGGAGGGGAGGCCCCCAAGATCTGAAAAATTGCAATGCTAGAAAGAAAATGAGAGAACACACAATAAATAAAAATACAAAAAAACTTTTTTTATTAAAACAAATAATAACGGCAAAGACTACATTGTGGTGGACAATCTGTCTTTTTATAAAATGTGACTTGTTACTTATAACTTTTTTTGGTCACAATACCATAGGTAAATTGTATGGGTAGGTAAAAACATAGTTACCGATCAAACGAGAATGTGAACTAGTACCTGTTTTTTTGAGGTAGCAAAAAATCACCCGATTTTGAACGAACATTTTTTTTCGATGTTAGTGATTTTCATGTTGATTGTGAAAAGCGTTAATACAACATCAACACATTTTTTTAAATGTTAGTGATTTTCATGCTGATTTTGAAAAGTGTTGATGTAGCATCAATACATTTTATTAGAGGGCTTATTTTTGACACTTGAATTTTTTTATGTATCAAGTGTGAACATTGTTGTTTTTGTTAGTGATTTTCATCTTGATTTTGAAAATTGTTGATGAGCATCAATCCTTTTTGTTGAGAGGGCTTAGTTTTTACACTTTAAATTTTCTAATGAATTAAGTGTGGATAATTTTTTTTAAACGTTGGTGATTTTCATGTGAGTAATAAAACATATAAAAATAATAACAATAATATTAAAAACATGACAAAAAAATCAAATATAAAAAAAGAAAAAAGAGAAAAGAAAAAACCTATAAAAATGTAAAAAAAAACTTAAAACATAAAAATAAAACATAAAGGAAGACAAAAATAAAAACATGTTAGTAAAAAAAAAAAATGACAAAAAAATATATAAAAATGGAAAAAAAACCTATAAAAATGAAAAAAAAAAAACCAAACTTAACTCATAAAAATAAAAAAATTGAATAAAAAATTAATGAAAAAAACAAAGAACAAAAAATAAATAAAACAAATTAAAAAATTATATATCTATATATATATATATATATATAATTTAGAGAAAAACAAATTGATCCACACAAAAAAAAACATCTAAAAATCTTTTTTTTTTTTTAAGTTAAAAAAATAGAAATAAAAATAAAAAACCTCATTACAAAAAAATTAAAATAGCTATAAAGTCCAGCCAAAACTACCTAAGTCTCAATCGGGGGTGGCATAAATACACAAGGGCCTGGTTAAACTATTGGGAGATCAATGAGAATGATGCATTGCAAGACATAAATAACATTAAAGATATTGTTATTTCTAAGTTCAAAGAAAAAATATGGTGTGAGAAAGATTTAGTGGCTAAAAAAAATTAAGTTATTATAAGAAGGTCATAAACCCCACCCTAGAAGATCAAAAGTATCTCTCTATTTTAACTAGCTCAAAGAAGAAAATTAATATAGCAAAGATTAGAACGAATTCTCATGAGCTCCATAGTGAAACTGGTCGTTGGGTAGTTCCTAAAACGCCATGGATGGAAAGGATCTGCAATATATGTTAGAATAGGAACATCGAGGATGAAAACCACTTCCTCTTAGAATTCCCCGCGTATAACCACATTAGATCTCAGTTTCACAATCTTTGTTACAATACTGACTTTCCTAGCCTTTTACAATGTCAAAATTATAGTGAGCTCGGAAGGCTTCTCTCCAAGCTTTTTGAGCATAGGAATAAAATCTTAAATCAAATTAAATAATTTGTTTTTAGGTCCGATAGACCAATGTTTGGTCTCAGGGGACGTTAACCATCATCATCATCATCATCATCAAAAAAAAAAAAAAAAAAAAAATAATTAAAATAGAAAATAGAAAATATTTAAATTAAATAATTTAAATAAGCAAAATAAAAAATAAAATAAAATAAAATAAAAATTTAAGAATTATATTTTTTTAAATTAAAACTATCAAAATAAAAAAAATAACATCTTTTTTATAAAAATAAGGAAAAAAAAGTCAAAATACTTAAATTAAAAAAATTAAATTATTTTATTAAGAAATTATATTTTAAAATTTAAATTATATAAAAAAAATTAAAAATAAAAAATACTTAAATTTAAAACTTAAAATAAAAAATATTTAAATGGAAAAATAAAAAATAAAACAATTGTTAAAAAAAATCAAAACAAACGAAAACAAATTAAAATTAAAATTAAAATTAAAATAATCCTCGGTGCGGTCTCGGAGGCTCTGCGGCATTCTAATCCTCGGTGCGGTCTCGCATTCTAATTTGAACTGTCTCGCAATATTGAACTGTCTCGGTTATATATACGTTCGGAGGCTCTGCGGCATTCTAATCCTCGGTGCGGTCTCGCATTCTAATTTGAACTGTCTCGGTTATATATACGTTCGGATTTCTACGGCTTTGGTCTTTCGGATATACACAAATACCTCCATAGCTCGAGCTGTTTCGACATCCAATTTTTCTTCCGCATCTTCCTCGTTTTCTCTTTGATTTCCGTCAATTGCAGCCGTCAGAGGGCTTCCAACCGGTTCTCAGGCCGTAAAATCTATAAATACCTCGTCTTTCGCAGGCGATCAGTGGCGGTTCCAGAGCTTGCTAGGGTTTCATCACTGGAACTTAAATCACGGGCTCAGAGCGCATGCGAGATCACTCCTCGATCTCAGTCAATTATAGCCCTCAGAGGGTTTCCAACTGGTTCTCAGGCCATAAAATCTTTAAATACCTCGTCTTTCTCAGGCGATCAGTCGCGGTTCCGGAGCTTGCTAGGGTTTCATCACTGGAACTTACATCACAGGCTCAAAGTGAACGCGAGATCATCCGCTGCCGTTTTAAGCGCTGTCGAACGGAAAATGTCCACCATGGATGCGTCTCTTTTATTTTGATATTTTGAAGTAAATATCGAGATCTAAATGCAGTAAAGTAAATATGGTCGCTCCATGAGGCACGTACTCCTCATTCATTAGCTTTCGGTATAGATCTGCGGTATTGAATTGAATCTGCGGTATAGATCTGGTGCAGATCTGCGTAAAATATGGCTCCGAGCTTCGCAAAAATAACTGGTGGCTCATCCGCCTCTGGAGGGCAATCTCCTGCCCATATCGTGAGTGAAGCCCCAGCTCCCAGTATCCAAGTGGTCCAGGACTCACTCGATGAAGCTTTGAAGTTCTCCGAAAGTGCCCTAATTTGCCGGTTCAATGGTTTTTGGCCACGGCTGATAGCACTCCACAATTGGATCTCGGAGATATGGAAGCCTATCATTTCTGATGAAATTAATATCTACCCCTGTGCTAGAGGTTTCTTTATAGTAGATTTTGAAAATCCTGAAAGCAGACAATGTATTCTAGATTCCGGCCCTTGGTTTTGGGAAAAATCAGGCCTATTCATGAAGCCATGGAACCCATCATTCGATCCCTCTACAGCAGTGATAACCTCAGCGCCAGTTTGGGTGAGATTGCCAAGCCTGCCCTTGCATCTCTGGAATCTCTCCTCGCTAAAAGCCATCGGAAATGCAATTGGGAAATTTTACTGCAGGTGCCCAGAAACAGAGGAATATGCCAGAACCACCTATGCACGCATCTGTGTGGAAATGAATTTCAGTGCCGGATTCCCAGCTGAAATAAACCTAACAAGTAAAGACTATGTGTGGAACCAGAAGCTTGATTATGAAAGTGTCTTCTTCAGATGTCGATCGTGCTTTGAGACGGGGCATCTAGCCAAAAATTGCCCAAAAGCCTCTGAGAAAAATTTTGCTAGAAAAAACCACCACAGATCTACATGGTGGGAAGGAGCACAAAAAGAACACTACACTGTCATCAAAGAAGAATATTCTAGAGAAAACTTTGAGTCACAAGAAATCAAGGAAGAAGGAAACAACTCTCAAAGCAAGCAAGGAGAAAGCCCGCCCCAACAAATCAACAGTTATGAAGATTTGAATACCGCAGAAAATAAATCTTCATTTAACAGCAAAGCAGATCTCCTAAACCAAACTTCTCCGACTATAGATCGCGAAGCTAAGACACCAATGTCCCAAGAACCAGAAGAGATGAAGGAGATACAAGACAAAGGAAGTTGAAAGACCGTAGAGAAAAGAAAGAAAGCTACAACCCCAGTCTCACCAAGAAAGACGAGGAGCCAGACAAGTAAAAATTAAGAAAATTGTAGGTCCGATAGACCAATTTGGTCTCAGTGGACGTTAACCATCATCATCATCATAAAACAATTTGGAAAAAATACAATTTAATTAAAAAAAAACAGTATAAAAGCAAATAATTAAAAATAAAAAACAATTAAAAAAATAAATTAAAAACCCAAAACAACTTAAAAAAAATTACAAATTGCCTCCCCGCCACACCCTCCCCTTTGGCCACCCCGCTCCCCTCCGCTCTCGCGTCCGCCACCCGGCCCGCAGCACACCCCTCTCACCGCCCTCGCCGTCCTCCTCTTAACCAATTCCCCCCTTACCCAATAAGCCGCTAGCTGCCGGGCGGGCAAACAACCAATATATCTTAACTTTTTAACCAATATTCTATCATAAAGATTGTTAGTTGTCATTTTTTAATGAGGCAAGTGAATACTCTTTACCTTTTTGAGTACGCGAGGTGCGTGAAAATTTTGGGGCATACATTATTTGTATTGAATATGTTTTCTTAGGACTCTTGGTTGAGATGAGTTTAACCCAACTCTGAATTGAGCGGTTCCTTATAGTTGTGTTAAACATTTAAACACTAATAATTTTAAATGAAGGAAAACCTTATAATATCATTTCCATATTAGCATATAAATAAGTAAAATATGAGATTGTGAGAGACGTAACCAACCTTTTCAAATTCAACAAACCAACCATCCCAAATTCTTACATAAGGTATCACGCACTACCATTATAGACGTGTAAATGTTGTGCGTACACGTGTCAATGTTATGAGACGTGGACACATAAGGGAAGAGGAGAGAATATAGAAGTGATCAAGGATTTCCTGAATGTAATGAATGCTTCAAGTTGTTCTATCCATAACAATTATCTACGAAATCTATGAATTTGTATCAAGGACGAGATCGTTCATCTTTGACAAAGTGAGACGAGGGGGACCAAAAGCTTAGGAAAAGTTGAACAATGGGCATGCCTTTAACAATTTTAAAGGTCTTTTCAACCTTTATGGACAACTATAACACCTCATCAAGTAATTCAAGGGTTTCCTTATGTAATTTTAATTGTTTATTTTTTTTTTAATTTTTAAATTTAAATTTTTTTTTTAATTTTAATTTAAGTGGATTTTTGTTCGTTTTGATTTTTTTATTTTTATTTTGTATTTAATTTTTAATTTAAAGTTTTAAATTTAAATATTTTTTATTTTTATTTTATAATTTAAATTTTAAAATGTCTTTTATTTTATTTTTTAACTTTTTAATTTAAATATTTTTAATTTTATGTTTTTAATTGTTTTGGATTTTTTTGTTTTTATTTTTAATTTAATTTTATTTTTTTAATAATTATTTAACATTTTTTTAATGATGTTTTTATTTATTTTTATTTTTTTAACTTAAAAAAAATGTTTTTTTGGTTGACATCTAATCATTAGTATTGGGTGAATGTAATTAATGTAAATAAATAATAAAAAATATGAACAATTATCGGGAGATGAAGTGAATAGTCTCTCCCTCATGTATATAATAAAGACCAACATGAAGGAATAAGATATGAATTGTTTTGGTGGAGTTATTGCCTGGCCTGACATGGTATCAGAGCCAGCGCCCGAAATTAGTCTTTATGTAACTCTTAGTGTCTCAGTGTCAGTTTTCTGCCTATATTCTGCCTGGTTGCTTGAAGCTTGCTCCAAGTAGTGTCATATATGCGTTTTTTTAAGCGAACGCTGAATGCTAAAAAAGGAGTATGATGCTCTTGGTATCATTTTCATTTTCCGCGTTACCTGCAAAGTTTTTGGAGAATATGGGTATGCATATTGCACTGTTCTCAATTACATTCTTCAAGGTCGGACTGATCTCGTTCCCTTTCTCCAGTTTCTTGCTGTCCAGAAACACGTTAACACTGGCATTCTCGAGCGAATTGTAGAGGTGAGCAATGCATCCGCCATCCTCTCACTCGGCTTCATCAATGGGAAGCTGGAGAGCCACCTTGCTGTTCCATTCGCCATTAACCCTCCACGTTGCTCACTGTTGCGTAGACCTTACTGCCTTGGAGCGGGAGGCATTGTGACTGAAGGTGCCGCGGTCCTCGATGCTTTTTTGGTTTGTCAAAATATACATTGCATGAAAGGTCATGAGTTCGATTAGCGGCATGAGCTGCAGCCCAAGGAGGTCCTGAGATCGATACTAGAGAGGTCCCGCGGGGACGCGGTGTTTTTGGCGGATTTCATGAACGAGTGCTCCACGGGCTTGTCTCGAGAACTGAATAGTAATTTCCAGTTCTACAGTGACTGGCCGGAAGAACTACTCCCTTCTTTGGGGTATAATTCGGACGTGAGGGTTTCGCAAATCGGGGATTCTGATGCGAGTTTTGGACTGGTGCAGTGAGCGTGGAATACGCCTCTGTTTTGGTATATATAAAGCCTTTGTTGAATATGCTGCTGATATATACCGATGATATATACCTCTAATATGATACCTCTGTTGAATGCGTTGTACAGTTTTTTTGTGTATTGGAGCTGCTCCACAATATATTTAGGCTGGTATATTTAGGCTGCCATATATATACACAGTCACTCACCATATATTTACGTTGCCTCACCCATATATATTCTATACTTTAACGTTGTCCAGTTGAATGTATATTGACATCTGAATTTGTTGTCTTGTCATATCAGAATTATATTTTTTCCCATTAGGAGTAAAAAAAAAATTGCAGCAGAAGTTTTTGTTACAATATGCATTCTATCATATTCATTGTGAGAATAGTTCTCACTGGCAAGGAGAACTATCCTAAGTAGTCCTAGATGATAAAACACACTCTGATTTTCAATGAGTTGTGGAAAGGAGTGTGCATTGGAGACGGAGGCAAAGAGTCAGAACAACCTAACTCAGACAAAGAGCTCGCCATTTAGGAAAATAAGAATAGTAAAGCTTATGCATTAATCGCATCATCTGTAAATGAAAAGGTGAGTCGCCATATTTCACCATTTTCAACTGCTTTTGAAGCCTTACAAAAGCTGAAAGAACTCTATGACTCACATTCTGCACTTGAAGTTGTTCAACTCATGATTAAACTCTTCACTCTTGAATTGCAAAATAATGATCCTCTTGCTCTTGCATCCGAAGTAAAATCTATAATGCATGATATCAAATCCATTAAGGTTGAATTGGATATTCCTCTTATCGCTTTTCTCAAGGCATTTTATCCTACTTACTCCAATTATCTTGAGTCATTGAAAGCAAATGGAAATCTGAAAGATATTACCTTTGACTCTTTTGTGAAAAAAATTGCTGAAAGAGAGAAAGCTTTTGGAAAGAAGATAGCCCCTGAATCTTCTGAAGAGTTATGTGCCTTGCTCATAAAGAAAAGAATCCTACTCAAGATTCTTCCAGAGGAAGAGGTGGTTGAAGAGGAAGAGGAAGATATTTTAGAGGCAGGGGGCGCAGACACTCTCAAGGAGAAAAGACAGATTTGCACAGCATACGCTGCAAAAGAAATGGATCACATGATGCCTCTACATGCAAATTACCATGGGACAAAATTGAGCAGCAAAGAAACCAACAGAAAGGTAAAACCAATGGCACAGACAAAGGTAAAGCACCTGAATCCACTCACTATGTTGTGGCACAATGTAATATTGGAGTAAATGAAGATTTATTTAATGCTTCACTTGATTCTTGGAAAAATAATTGGTTGCTTGATTCAGGAGCAACTTGCCACATGACTCATAGAAAATATTTTTTTTAAGAATTTACTGACAATGTTGATGGAGTAGTATACTTTATAGACCAATAAAAAATCAAGTCATCAGGGCTTAGCACAATCAGGCTTAAATTGCTTGGTCTTCCAGACTTTCTTCTACGTCATGTTCTCTATCTCCCATAGATGAAGAGAAACTTGTTGTCCTTGGTTCACATCCGCCAGCAAGGTCACTCCATTCATATGTTTGATGGCAAGCCTGAGGTGAGAAAAGTATCTGACCACTCACTTGTCATGAGGGGAATAGAAGACGAAAGGCTTCTCAAGCTACAAGTTAACTTTGCTCGTGCACAACATTTCTCATACAATTCTCATTATGAAGAAGGAACACTTCCATCAAGTTTATTATGGCATGCTAGATTTGGACATTTGAACTATGACAACCTCTGCTTGTTGAAGAAAAATGGTGTTGTTGGTTTGCTTACAATATCTAAGAAATTTAAGCAATGTGATGGTTGCATTCTAGGAAAGCACAACAAATAGTCTTTTCATGATTCACATTCAAGAGCACATAGAAAACTTGAACTCATTCATTCATATTTATGTGGTCCAATGCCTGTTATTTCTGCAAATGGAAATAAATATATGATTACATTTATTGATGACTACACCAGAATGTGTTGGGTTTATTTATTGAAGAACAAATCTGATGCTTTTCAAACATTCAAGAACTTTCATAAATGGATTGAAAATGATGCACAATGTCATATTGGGTCTATTTGCACTGATAATGGAAAAGAATACACATCAAATGAATTTGAAAACTATCTTTGCCAACATGGGATCAAACATCAAACAACTGTACCTTATAATCCCCAACAGAATGGTGTAGCTAAAAGAATGAATAGGACAATCTTAAATATGGTACGCTCCATGCTCTTCTTCAAAAATGTAAAGATAATGTTTTGGGTTGATGTCGTTCTACGTGCTGCATATATAAAGAATAGTGTCCATCTAATGCTATTAGAAACAAGACTCCATGTGAAATGTGGTATGGGCATGTTCCTTCAGTAAAGCATCTCAGGGTCTTTGGTTCCACCTGTTATGCCTTGATACCAAAGGTACATAGAAACAAACTTGGTGCAAGAAGTTGTAAGTGTATCTTCCTGGGGTATTCAAACACCTCCAAAGCATACCGTCTCTATGATGAAGTCAATAAAAAGTTTGTTGTATCTAGAGATGTAATTTTTCTTGAATCATCCAAAACTGACAATGTTGTTGAGCGACAACTTGATCGCTTGGATAGATTCACAAATGCAAAATCATTTCAAGAATTTGATAATTAGATTCTACATCTTGAAGGGGGATTCCTATACTAGATCAACATGTGGAATCTTCTTCTGAAGAACCCTCTCCCCCGCATGAAGCTCCAACAACGGATGATGCTTTAAGTGATGTGATTGATAGAATTGAAAGACTCAATCTTGATTCAGTCCCAACTCAATCAACGGAGCAGCCTGGACCATTTGAGAAAGGTCCCCCAAAGTGGCTGACAAAGACACTTGAAATTGTTCATCCTGATGAGGTTGGAAAGACAGGAACTAGAAATTCAAACCGGAAAAATGGAGGTGATGTAGATGACTCTAATTCACCTGAGGATATGGATGTTTCTTATGATGGTGAATTGAACTTGTCTACAGATTTTGAACCAACTTCCTTCAAAGAAGCTTCTTCTCATGATGAATGGAAAGAAGCAATGCAAAAGGAGTATGATGCCCTCATAAAGAATGGCACTTGGAAGCTGGTTGATCCTCCATTAGGAACCAAACCAATTGGCTGCAAGTGGGTCTACAAGAACAAGTATAAAGCTGATGGCTCACTTGACAAGCACAAAGCTAGGCTTGTGGCAAAAGGTTTTGCACAAAAGGAAGCGGTCGATTATGAGGAGACATTTGCCCCCACAGCAAAATGGGCTACCATCCAGACACTCTTTGCCCTAGCAGCTCAGAACGGTTGAAAAGCCCATCAAATGGATGTAAAAACTGCTTTCTTGAATGGAGATATAAAAGAGAATGTTTTTATGTCCTAGCCTGAAGGATTTGCTGTGAAAGGACATGAACATAAAGTATGCAAACTTGTGAAGTCCTTGTATGGCCTCAAACAAGCACCGTGAGCCTGGTATGAAAAAGTAACTGAGCATCTTTTGAAACTCAATTTCAAACATTATGATCTTGATGATGCAACTTTATTTGTCAATAAAGTTGGTAAAACAGTTGTATATCTTATGGTATATGTAGATGATCTTTTGATGACAGGGAACAATGAAAGCTACATTGCATCCATAAAGAAGGAATTGGGGAAAAGTTTTGAAATGACTGATTTGGGCTATGTTCATTACTATCTTGGTATTGAAGTAACTCAACATCCAAAGTCCATATTTCTTTCTCAAAAGAAGTACATTGGAGATCTATTGAACAGATTTGGCATGACAGAATGCAATCCTCTTACTACTCTAATGGAACAAAATTTAAAGATCACATCTATTGAAGGAAAAGAATTTAAGGATGCAACAAAGTATAAACAGCTTGTAGGAAGTTTCAACTACCTAACTACTACCATACCATACATTTCTTTTTCTGTTGGAATCCTCTCCAGGTTTATGCAAAAGCCTTGTGAGGGACATTGGTCTGCCGCAAAAAGAGTTCTAAGGTACTTGAAGGGAACTCAAGACTTTGGAATCAAGTATACACAGGTGGATGACTGCAGCTTGATTGGATACTCTGATTCAAATTTCGATGGAGACAAAGAAACTGGGGTATCTACTTCAGGATATGTTATGAGTCTTGAATCAGGAGCTGTCTCCTGGAGATCACGCAAACAATCAATTCCAGCAGATTCCACAACAAAAGTAGAATACGTGGTAGCAGCTGAAGCAACAAAAGAAATTGTGTGGCTCAGGAAAATTCTTAAAGATTTGCAGATAAAACAAGTACAATCAACTCCACTCATGATTGATAATACCTTTGCAATAAAGTTGGCCAAGAACCCAAAGTTGCATGATCGAACGAAGCACATCAATATTAAATATCATCTGATTCAACATCATGTTGAGGCCAAAACAATCCATCTCTGTCATTGTTCCACTAATGAGCAAATTGTAGACATCTTCACCAAAGCGCTTGGAAGAGAAAAGCTTGAACGATTTAGAATGATGCTTGGACTCACCAACATCCCTTCAAATTTAGGGGGGGAATGTTGACACCTAATCATCAGGATTGCGTGAATGCAATTAATGTAAATAAATAATAAGAAATATGAATAGTCATCGAGAGATGAAGTGAACAGTCTCTCCCTCATGTATATAATAAAGACCAACCTGAAGGAATGAGATACAAATTGACTTGGTGGAATTACTGCCTGGCCTGACATTTTTTAATTTTTATGTTTCTTTTTAATTTTTTTATTTATTTAAATTTTTCATTTTTACAAGTTAATTTTTCATTTTTTTACATTTTTATGGTTTTTTTTTGTTTATATATTTTATGAAATTTAATTTATTTTTTGTCTTGAATAGTCCTCTTGTCACCCATGGCCAGATTGGCCTCAGGGTCGCTGGGGAATTTTTTTTATTTTTTTATTTTTTAAGTTTTTAATTTTTAACTTTTTACTTGGTTTTTATTTTATTTTACTTTTTTTTTTTTTTATTTTACACGGTATGGTTGATTTTTTTACATTTTATAGTTTTTTTTTTTATGTCATTACTATATATTTTTTATATTTGATTTTTTTTGTCACGTTCTTTTTATGTTTTATTACTTGTTATTATTTTTTATTTTTATTTTTTTCAATATTTGAATTTTTGTTTTCCTATGTATCTTTCATACACACACTCACACACACACATATATATTATAGGGTATGTGTTGATGCTTGTCTAGCAACCTGACCCCATTACGTGCAATTTGATAGTTGATTTTAAATTTTTCGTTATAATGAATCAAGTCTGCCCCACAATGTGTTAATTTCATGGTTGGTCTTTAAGTTTCCATTACAATGGGTTGAGCTCACCTACATTAGGTGTCAATTTGATAGTTGATTTTTAATTTTTTTTGCAATGTATCAAATTGTGTTAGGCTAAGATATCAAAATCACTATACATTTAGCATTTAAAAAAAATTACTCTTGCTATAATAACTCTTTCATTCAAGTGTTCATTTTTAAAGTTTTTTTAGTCATAATTTTTTCCCATAATGTCATGCTTAAAATATTTTGAAAATTTAAGATTGTTTTGTAGTCATAATCTTTGGTTTTAATTCCATGGTTGAAAAATTGTCAAGATTTTTAATGTTTTTCTAAGTCGTGATATTTTATCTTTAATGCTATGGCTGAACACAATTAAAAATATTTTTTCTTGACACCATGCTTGAAAATTATTGGAATTTTAAGGTTTTTCAAAGAAGTGATATTTTAAATTTAATGTCATGTCTAAAAATCGTTGGAATTTTAAGGGTTTTCAAAAACGTGATACTTTATCATTTTTTTTTCTAATTTATACTAATTCTATTAATGAAAAAAAGATATCATACATTAAGGCTGAAACCTGTACTTAACCATGTTAGAGGAAAGGCATCAACCAGCAAAATTCTAGATTTGAACTACCCAGAAGGGAAACTAGTTCGTTACCAAAGAAGTTCAAAAAATTAGCTTGCTGCCCATGCAGGGGAAACCAGCAAAGCATCCAATTTTGTATCATTGTATCTAAGGAGACCAAAAAAAGAAAACCCAATTGAAGAGCCAAAAATTTTATTTTTTTCCCCAAAATCCCATTGAAAACAGAAAGCTAAAAAACAAAGTCCCAATGAACTTGAGACACATGGCATGTTGAGTAGCAGTCTATGAGGCAGGCACGTGGCATGCTGAGTGGCAGCAAGGTGGCAGACCGGAAGGCTAACACACGACAACAAGGTGGCAGGCTAGGGACGTGGTGGCGATGGAGGGTGCTCCTCCACGATGAAGCATCTGTACTCGTCCATGTCACCACTTGCCAGCGGCGAAGTCTCCGTGTCACTAGCCTACAACTCTGGGTGTTCTTCCTCGACGAGACAACAGTATTCGTCCATTACCCAGTTAGTTTGCAGAGCCTCGTTCACTTCCTTCCCTGCACGTCTGGTATGCTGCTCCTGGCTCCACTCCTCTATGCCCTGAATGCTCATCTGAGCCAGTTCCGGTTTGGCTTTGCTGTGGCTGCACTCTGCCGTGGTGTGCTCACCACTAGCAATGTTCGATATCCCAATTGCTCTGGTTCGACCACCTCCCATTATTCCTTGCTTCTCAGTTGTCGTGGTTCGTCCACTAGCCTCGGTGTCTTGTGCCTCAGAGCTTTGCTCTTCCTCGTGAAAGCTTATGGTTATGGTGGCCGTGATGAGGGGCTTGTTCAGGGCAAAGCAGAAGGTGAATTGGGCATTCTGGGAATGTAGTTGAGGAGTGGGTGGAGTGCCTCTGGGAGATGGGCCAGAAGTGGAGGGGAAGTTGCTGGGAGGCGAGGTAGAGGCCACCAAGTGGAGTCAACCTCTTCCACTGCACATATTTGGGTAACGACCTGTGTATTGCTCAGCCAGAGAGGAAGTGGTATCCGAAGCAGGAGAGCGTTGGGGGCGACTCAGGCTCCCTCGGTTCCCACCCCTACGGCTGCGCATCTTGTGTCGCACCATGTTGTCTGCAGGTGGATGCGAATTTCATCCAGAATTGGGCACAATGGGATGCAGTGTCACAGTGGAGCTAGCAAACAATTCAGCAGAGGGATGAGCAAACAGGGCCAAAGGGATGATAAATGGACAATCTAGGTTGTGGGTGAAGTGGATGCCCGAGCCAAAATCAATACAACAGAGAAGATTGCATCATCTCCCAGTGGTTGTGCTGGAGCTGGGTACTGTCATTGCATGAGGGCAGAGGCATTGCAGGGGTCGAGGTTTTAGGGGTGGATAGGCAGGAGCAGAGGTGATATTTTCCCGAGAGTTCATGTTTGCCTTGAGCCGAGGTTGATGGCAGTTATCAGAATGGTGGCAGCGCTCACTTATGGTGCATTTATGGTGATGGTAAATGCCATTTTTGGACCACTGTGCTGCCCTGCGGGAGGCCATGTGGTCTCGCCACACGCCAACCCAGTTGGCAGCCACCTCACCGTCCTCAATTGTCACCCGCATCCGGAAGACATGATATTTTATCGTTAGTGTCATCCTTGAAAATCATTGGAAATTTAAAGTTTTTCAGAGTCACGATATTTTTTTTTAACGTCATTACTAAAAAGTGTTGAAAATGTACCCTGAAAAAAATGTTATTTTGGTATCAACACTTTTCGATTTCAAGGTGTTTTTTGCACCAAACAAAATGAATTTTATTGTTTTTTACTCTTATTTTTAAAAAATATTGAAAATTTACTCTGCAGGTAAAAAAAAAAAAAACTTTATTCCGGCATCAACACTTTTCGATTTCAAGGTGTTTTTTCATGTTTTTTTAGTTCCCATTTGATTGGTAACTATGTTTAAATACCATGGGTGAATGAATACTACGGGTGGATGTCATTTACAATACCATGGGTAAATTCCATGAGTGGATAAATACCATGAGAGGATGAATACTAAGGGTCGATGCCACTTACAATACCATGGGAAAATACCTTGGGTGAATGAATACCATGGGTTGATGCCACTTACAATATCATGAGTAAATTCCATGGGTGGATACCACTTACAATACCATGGGTAAATTCCATAGGTGAATGAAGACTATGGGTGGATGAATAACATGGGTGGATGCCATTTTCCATTCAGATCATTCCTCCCTCCTTAAGAAGCAATGGTCCCCATTGCGTGAATTTCCCTCCTAAGAAACCTATGTTGAATATGAAGAGCCACTAAAGAGAAGGGTTTTGTGTGGTTAACCCATAACCCTGACGAATATCCAAGGATAGAGTACCCTGTAATGCTTGTGATCAACCGTGATATTGACAATGTACGACCTAGAAAATGGACTTCGATGAAGTGTGGATTTGTAGATGACACATAACCATCAAAAAGGAAGATCTGATGATATAGATACCTTGTAATTCTTATGACCAACTGTGATACTAACAGTGTGCGGTCTAGGAAATGGACTTCGATGAAAAGGATTTTGTGCGGTTGATCCATAACCGTGATGTTGATTGTTAATGAAGTAGCAGGTGCCTACATAGCCTGGGGTGGGAAAGAATGTCTCCATAGAACCCAAGCAGGATGCCACTATGCTGAAGCTTATGAATGTGAAGCAGGTGCTTACTAAAGCGGGGTGGGATGGCAAATATATGAAGGGAACCCACTCCGAATGTTGCTCCAGATTTAAAATGGACATAACTCGATCGTTATAACTCAAAATATTTCTTATAACCCATTTTTGGAAATATAATGACCATTCTGCATCTCATGATGGAAATCCTTATCTAGACACTCTAGAATCTCATATTCATGTTACAACTATTCTGTGGTCACAAAAGTTATGGAAAAATAGCTGATTTTAAATTAGCGATATCTCCCACATGAAAACTCTGATTCGACCCTTTTTTTTGGGTAGTTTTTCACAAGGAATCTATACATGTTATTTTTTTTTCATTTTTTTCACAAAAAGTTTCAGATATGGTCTGTAAACTATTTTCCCAAAAAATTTCTGCAAAAAAAAAAAAGAGAAAAAGAAATTTCTTCTCGTTTTGCTTTAAGAAAGTGTTATGTGGAGGCCATAACACATGCATGAAGTTTGTTGAATATTGCTGCAAAAAAATGAAACTGAAATATGCACCAAACCCTCATTCCCATGGAGTCGTAACCTGACTCTGATACTATTGATCTGGATTTTGGGGGGAGGAGGCCCCCAAGATCTAAAAAATTTCAATGCGAGAAAGAAAATGAGAGAACACAGTAAATAAAACCACAAAGAAACTTTTTTTATTAAAACAGATAATAATTGTAAAGGCTACATTGTGGTGGAAAATATGTCATTTTACCAAATGCGACTTGTTACTTATGTTAGGATACCAATGTTAGGATATTCCGACACATAGGAAATAGTTAAGTATAACCTGGTCTAGTATAGAGTTAGGTAAAGTGTGTTTCTTTACTATGTACATTTTGTAACTTACAATCTGACGGTCACAATATGTAGTGATCTGACGGTTCATTCTCTCCTCGGTATTATCGACACTTGATCCGTGGCTTAACACCCGATTGGTCCATGATCTCTATTTAAAGAGCATGGAGGGTCATTTGTAGGTTAATCGTCCATGAGAGAAGCTTATGTAAATTTTCATTCTTTTATTAATAAATTGCCTGAAGTGGCCGTGTTGGCTCAGGCCGTGGATTGTTTCCCTCTTTGAGGGTTTTAACCACGTCAAAATACTGGTGTCTTGATCTGTGATCTGTGTGTGAGTAGTGTCCTTTGGTGTTCTGTCTGAGGAACTTACCCTGTAAATTCCTACATGGTATCAGAGCTATTTGAGGGCCGCGTCCGTTGGTGATCCAAATCTGAAGCCGGTAAAACTGCATCCGACTGCCGTTTCCTATATATACTGTTTCTGACTACTTTCGGGCCAAGAGGACTGCTCTATTGTGTTGGGAGCATCTATTCCAGTGAGGAACCCCTTTCGTTTCATGCGAAAAGGTTTCTGGTAGCCCTAGCTACGTCATTTTTAAGATCTGGAGGTATACAATGTTTATTTGCAGTTTACAGTTATTTCCTCTCTGTTTATTTTGGTTTCGGTTTATTTAGACTTTTTTATTACCGGATCTATACCTTTCATTTCTGCGTATGCTCTTTGCCCCGCGACTTTGTGCGATCTGGGCAAATCAGAAACAGAAAGGAAAGATTTTTCTCATGCGTATGCTCTTTTCCGCTGTGCCTTAGTGTGATCTCGGAAAATCAGAAACATTGAGGAAAATATTTAGTTTCCGGCTAAAGCTAACTTCGAGCCGCAAGGTTCGTTTTTTTTTGTATGTTTGTGTTGGGTTTTGTGTTTTTTGTTTTGTAGGGAAAAAGAGCTTTCTCAAAGCAAGCACGTAACCCAAAGCTTCAACCCCCCCCTTCTCTCTCTCAAACTTTTAGTATAGCTCACTTGGTCCAAAGCCAATTTATGAGAGTAGAGGTCTTGAGTTCAAGTTTCATTTTTGTGGGGGAGGATTTTTCATTTCCACACATTCCTGCACTTCATCGGCATCTTCATCAAATTTTCTTCAAAAAGCCATAACGTCTTCATCCGAAGCCGTTTTCAAAACCGTTTTTTTTGAAACAGCGTAATTTTTCGAGATCTTTCCATTGGAACACTTAGTTTCAGCATATATAGCTTTAGTTTCTATTAAAATGGAAATTCTATGCCAAGTTATTCTTGACAACACCAACTACTTCCAATGGTGGTCCTACATTGTGGATTTACTTAGAAGTAAAGGTCTCTACAGAATAGCCTCAGGCCAAGAAACCAAACCGAAAGATGAAGATAAGGCAGCTAAATGGGAAAATAGGCAAGATCAAGCACGTGGGTTGATAGGGATGTCTATTTCTCCCGATCTTAGATTCCATATTACAGAACTTGATACTCTTGATGAAGCATTGAAACAGATTACTAAAGTTTTTGGAATCAAAAATGAACTTAGAGCCCATCAACTTGAAAATGAGTTGCATACATTGGACCCCAATAATTTTCTTGCATTGAAGATTTTTTGTTCAAGTTCAAGACCCTTAGACTTCTGTTGGAAGGTATTAAGGTTAAGAAAGAAGATAGTAACCTTATCTATTTCATTCTTATTAAGTTGGGACCAGCCTACTCTGTGTTTGTTTCCACCTTCCGTTCTACAAGAGAAGCCTTTATTTCTCAAGGACAAGACTACAAGTCCCCTTCCTTTGATTCTTTTTGTGATTCTTTAATAAGAGAACAAGAAAAACTCTTACACCTTGGTCTTCTTAATCTTGGAAACTCTTCTAAGAAAGCATTAGCCGGCCAGCAGCAACCAAATCCAAAGAATCCTAAGAAGTTGTATCCTAAAAGGAATGGTCCTAAACCAAACAAGGGTCCTAAGCAATTTCAGCCTCAAAATGAAAAATCATTTCAACAAAATGATAAAACAAATAAAAACAAAGGGAAGAAGACTGGTAGACATTGCAACTTTTGTAATCGAGATGGCCGCTTAGAATCCAAATTCTTTAAGAAGATGGAAGCCTTAGAAGCAGCAATGAAGAAGCATAATATCCATTTGGAGCACTCTTCAACTTCAACTTCATCTTCAGGAATGGCACTTTCTGCATGTGGTTGTCAAGCATCTTGGTTTGGCTATGCACTAAATGCATCTTCTTCTTCTCATTCTCATGAGTGGCTCATTGATTCTGGAGCTTCTTATCACATGGCCAAAAACAAAGCAATGTTTTCTTCTTTAAATGATTGTAACACCAAAAATATATGTGTTGGTGATGATAGATCTCTTAGTGTTGTAGGGACTGGAACTGTTCATATAGACAATGGTCAGTTTAATGATGTATTATGTGTTCCAACCTTATCCTGCAACCTTCTATCTGTATATCAGATAACTAATTCAGGTGAAGGTAAAATCGTTGAATTTTCACCTCACGATGTTGTAATTAAGGACCTAAGAGATCCTAGACAGATTTTAGCTACTGGCATTGCTGATGATTCTACAAGGTTGTATAAGTTTCACAACTTTGGGTCATCAAATCTTCCCTCGGTATTTGTTGCTCATAATGATGAAGTGAGCAAACTTTGGCATGAGCGATTTGGTCACTTAAACTATCGCTCTCTTCAGAATCTATGTAAGGAAAATATGGTGACAGGTCTTCCAATGGTATCTTGTAGAGATGGTGTTTGTTCTGGATGTGTACTCGGAAAACATCATCGGGACAGTTTTGAAAAACGTGCCTCTTGGCACGCCTCAGCCCCTTTACAGCTTGTGCATAGTGATTTATGTGGTCCACTTTCAGTTGTTTCATTCTATGGCTACAAGTATTTCTTAACTTTCATTGATGATTTCTCCAGACGCACTTGGGTATACTTCTTAAAACTCAAGAGTGAAGTATTTAACATGTTCTTGGCCTTTAAGGCCTTTGTTAAAAAACAATCTGGACATCAAATTATTAAGCTAAGATCTGATAATGGTGGAGAATATGTTAACAACAAATTCATCAACTTTTGCACTGAGAATGGAATTCAAATGCAACATACTGTTTCATATACTCCACAACAAAATGGTGTAGCTGAAAGGAAGAATCGCACCTTAAAGGAAATGGCTAATTGTATGCTTCAATCTAAAGGACTTAGTCTTAATTATTGGGCAGAAGCAATTAACTGTGCAAATTACATAATAAATCGCACTCCTACTAAGGTTTTAAGGAATATCAGTCCAGAAGAAGCATGGAGCTCAATTAAACCTGATGTAAGTCACTTTCGTGTTTTTAGAAGTGAAGCATGGGCCCATATTCCAGATGAGAAACATAAAGCTTTAGAACCTAAGAGTGAAAAATGTATTTTTGTTGGATATTCTGAAGATGTCAAAGGATATAGACTTATTCCACTTAAGTCCAAGAATGTTATCATTAGAAGAGATGTAAAGTTTGCTGAAAATATATCGGCCTACGAGCCTAATTCGATGGATGTGCCACCTCTCCCTATCTCTTCTACTTTTGAAAATATTTCTTCTTCAGATGATGAAAGCGAGGATGAAAATCCTCCCCCACCTTCTCAGGATCCTCCTTCAGCTCCTCAGCTTCCAAATTGGGTCCATGCTACTCGGGATGCAGCAGGTGATCTTGCCGGTGATCCTACAGATCAGCGACATACACGTTCTCAGTTTGATAGAGCCTCTTCTTTACTGGCTCAAGCTTTAGTGAATTATGATCCTGACACTTTTGCAGAAGCTTTAGGCCATCCAGATTGGGAAGCAGCTATGAATGAAGAATATCATTCATTATTGGCAAATGATACATGGGATCTTGTTCCTCTACCAAAGGGATGAAAACTTGTTAGATGCAAATGGGTTTACAGAACCAAGTATGGACCAGATGGGAAAGTTGATAAACATAAAGCTCGTCTTGTTGCTAAGGGTTTTTCACAAGTTGAAGGCATTGACTATACTGAAACCTTCTCCCCTGTTGCCAAAATGAACTCTATCCACCTTGTTCTTTCCCTTGCTACCTCTTTCAAATGGGAAGTCCATCAGATGGATGTTAAATCCGCTTTCTTGCATGGGGACTTGCATGAAGAAATCTATATGGAACAACCTATTGGCTTTATACAAACAGACTCCAGCCTTGTATGTCGGCTTAAGAAATCCCTTTATGGTTTCAAGCAAGCTCCTTGAGCTTGGTATGCCAGAATGGATAACTTTCTTTTAGAAAATGGCTTTTCTAGGTGTCATTCTGACAATACTGTCTACACCAAGAAAATGGGCAAGTCTCTTATTATTCTTGTTCTTTATGTTGATGATCTTATCCTAACTGGTAGTGATCCCAACCTTATAAACCATGTGAAGTCTAGCCTTAAAAGGAAGTTTGAAATGACAGACTTAGGACACTTACATTATTTTCTTGGTCTTCAAGTCTTGCAATCCAAGGAAGGTATTTCCCTTTCCTAGTCCAAGTATGCTTGTGATATTCTACGCCATTTTCACATGGAAGACTGTAAGCCAGCCCCTTCTCTCTTTTAGTATGGAGTCAAACTTTCAGTCACTTGTACTTCTCCTGAAGTTGATGCTACCTTATACCGTCAACTTGTAGGAAAACATTTGTATCTAACCCATACTCGTCCTGACCTTTCCTTTACTGTTGGCCTTGTTGCTCGGTTTATGCAAAACCCACATGAAAGTCATTGGAAAGCAGCTAAAAGAATACTTCGTTATGTTCGAGGTACAGTTTAGTTTGGGATTCATTACAGTGCCGAAGCAACTCCTCTATTGGTTGGTTTCACTGATTCCAATTGGGCTGGTGACCCTGATGATCAGAAGTCTACTGCAGGTTATGTGTTCACTCTTGGTTCAGGACCTATTACATGGGCTTGCAAGAAACAAGGTGCCATTTCTCTTTCTTCAGCAGAAGCAGAGTATCGTGGTGCCGTAGAAGCTAGTAAGGAAGCCTTGTGGCTTCGTCAGATCCTGTCAGAGTTTGGCTTTCAGCAGCAACATCCGACTACACTTTGGTGTGATAATCAAAGTGCCATTCAACTATGCAAAGATCTAGTCCAACATCAACGCAGAAAACACATTGAACTGCACATGCACTTCATCAGAAAGCTCATTCACGACCATGTTCTTGAAGTGCAATATTGTTCAACAAATGATCAAGTTGCAGACATCTTTACAAAGGCTCTCACAGAGGTGAAGTTCACTAAACTTCGATTTATGGTTGGAGTTCAGGAAGTTGTCACTAAAGGGGGATAGGCTCTAGTGCCTCCTTCCTTCTCCTATTGTGTCATATTTGTAAATCCTTCAATCCTATCCCAAGTTGTTCTTAAGGGGGGATGTTAGGATACCAATGTTAGGATATTCCAACACATAGGAAATAGTTAAGTATAACTTGGTCTAGTATAGAGTTAGGTAAAGTGTGTTTCTTTACTATGTACATTTTGTAACTTACAATTCGACGATCATGATATGTAGTGATCTGACGGTTCATTCTCTCCTCGGTATTATCGACACTTGATCCGTGGCTTAGCACCCGATTGGTCCATGATCTCTATTTAAAGAGCATGGAGGGTCATTTGTAGGTTAACCGTCCATGAGCGAAGCTTATGTAAATTTTCATTCTTTTATTACTAAATTGCCTGAAGTGGCCACGTTGGCTCAGGCCGTGGACTGTTTCCCTCTTTGAGGGTTTTAACCACGTCAAAATATTGGTGTATTGATCTGTGATCTGTGTGTGAGCGGTGTCCTTTGGTGTTCTATCTGAGGAACTTAACCTGTAAATTCCTACAACTTATAGCCTTTTTTTGTCACAATACCACAGGTAAATTCCATGGGTGGGTAAATACCACAGGTGAATGAATACCATTAGTGGATGTCACTTGCAATACCATGGGTAAATTCAATGAGTGGATAAATACCATGGGAAGATGAATACCATGGGTTGATGCCACTTACAATAACATGGGAAAATACCATGGGTGGATGCCACTTACAATATCATGGGTAAATTCCATGGGTGGATAAATACAATTGGTGGATGAATAACATTATGATACCATGGGTGAATGAATATTATGGGTGGATGAACACCATGGGTGGATGCCATTTTCCATTCGGATCAATGATCTTCTTTATATTGGCAATATGAAACAAAGTTTGATATGCCAGATCTAGGGGTCATGAAATACTTATTAGGCATTGAAATTCACCAATCTGCTAATGGCAGTTTTGTTGGTCAACAAAAATATCCTACTCATATCATCCAAAAGTTCAGAATAACCAATTGCAAACCTGCTAATACACCAATTGTTCAAGGCACCAAACTGAGCAAAGAATATATAGAACCACTAGTTGATCCCACATTGTATAAAATTCTAGTTAGTAGTTTGTTGTATCTAACTGCAGCTAGACCTGATATTATGTTTGCAGCAAGTTTTCTCTCCAGGTTTATGCAATAACCTAAGATTTCTCATTGGAAGGTTGCAAAAAGGATCTTAAAGTATATTGCAGGGACAAAAGACTATAATTTATTCTATACACATTTTGGAAATTGTTCACTTTCAGGTTATACAGACAATTAATATGCAGGGATTTTGGATGATTACAAAAGCACCTCAAGGCATGCTTTTCATATTGGAACCAATCTGATTTCATGGGCATCCAAGAAACAATAAATCGTTTCAATATCTTTTGCAGAGGCGGAATATGTAGCAACAAATTCAATAGCTTATCAAGCAGCGTGGTTGAGAAGAGGATTGAAAGATCTATCAAATGTTCAAAAGGAGCCAACTCCAATTTACTATGATAATAGTTCAACAATTCCTTTATAAAAAATCATGTTTTCCACAAAAAGAGCAAGGAAATTGACATAAATTTTCATTTCATCCATGAGTTTGACAATGATGGGGACATAGTACTTGATTTTTGTAGTTCCAAAGACCAGCTTGTAGATATCTTCACAAAGCCATTGTGCAAGAATAAATTTGAATTTCAAAGAGAACAATTAGGAATTGTAAGTGTATCTACATGTAACAAGTGATATTAGGAGGGGATGTTGAGATATTAATCTCACTGTCTGATGGTGTCATCACGTTTGATTCTGTTGTCTGTTAGGTGTCATAGACAACTCAATTTTACTTCAGTTCTAACCCATAGGTGTCTAGTTCTACTTTAGTAATTTATTATTGATGTTTACAATGTAATCTATTTAGCTATTTTGAATATTGAGAAGAGCAATCTCTGCTCCACTTTTTCGTTTTCATTCTTTGTCATGGAAAAGTTTACATTTTCCGAAAAAGAGAATGGGAGAATCTTAAGCTGGGAGCAATTGTCTTCAATGGAGATGACCATATTTTGATGATGACGGCGAGAGGGATTACAAGATGTGTTGCCCCAAAGGTGTGGTCGAGAGATATGGGTCCTGTTATAGATAATCATATGTCTTTAGTTTCAAAATGTTGTTGTTAGATATTGCTAGGGGCAGAAAGAATATTGATGTCTACGTGAGTCGGTCCAATCAGTTATACTTCCCTCGGTGTGCTTTCAAGTTGATTGAGAGTGGTGAGTTGGGCATGAGATTGAGAGGAGGAGAAATGGAAGCTGCATATGAGGAGAAGGCAAGGAGACTCACCAAAGATGGATTGTGGTGCATTCAATACCACTCCATAGATCATCCTTGTATGAAGAGGGTTGTCCAAATGTTAAAGAAATGGAAAGAATGTCCCCAATCCATGGTGAATTCTTCTTCAATTGAAGTTACCTCCTAGATTTTCATCTTTCACTATCTTACTAAAAGAAGTCCTCGTGTTGTGGTGAATCGATGGTCGAACTCTGTACCATTGTAAAAATGACTTGGTGATTGATATAGAGAAACCCCAAGAGATTATTATTATTATTATTATTTTTAATTTATTGGGTATACATAAATGCAGTGACAACCCAAGCGATGTACTATGAATATGTTAGTGGAATGTCTGCACTCATTTTTGGTATAAACAAAGCTTTGTAGGAATAAAGTTCATGACTTATAAGATTGGATTGGAAATTTTTCATGAGATTTATTCCATCATATATGGGGCGATTTCTTGAATTTATAAAATATTTTGTAAGATTGGCATTCTATATTAGAAAGAGATGCGTGTAAAAATAAATCACGTTGTAAACTCGAAATTTTTCAAAAATAAATTAATGATATTATATGCGGAATAGCTTTATAAAATTACAAGATTTTTAAAACAATTATAAAAATTATATTGGGCGGAGATATGTTTCCGTGATAAGTAGGCTTTTTTTAAAGCCATTTCCATATTCCTTTTCCTATTTACATGAATATAGTTTATTATTTATATTAAAATATCTTATTTTCTTTACATTGTTAATATTATTATACATTTTATGTTATGAATTTTAAAATGTTATTTGAGATTATGTATAGGTTTTTATTGAAATAGGTAAATATTTATTTTATTTTATTTTAAAAATATTAAAAAAATGGTTTATTTTGCTTAAAAATTATTGAAAACAAACTACTTTAATTTACATATTTATTAAGTGAATTAACTATGGTGAATTTGGAACCATTTTCATTTGAGATTTTATAGATAACTTAGAATGGTAAAGAACACAATTCAAAATCCATGCCATCCATTTGTAACAGGAGTATTATTTCAAAGTTGGAGTTGAAAAATGAAATTAATAGGAAATTTATTGTTTATGATACTCTTGGTTTAATTTATATACAAAAGTTTTGTTTTTAAAGGTTTTAAAATAATATACTACAGGGTAGAAGGCATATTAAAATATAAGTAGAAAGATTAACTTAATTTTTTTTAAAAGTCATGTGAACATAAAGAAAGAATTTTGGGGAGTAGACATTGTGAACACAAAACTATTTGTATATTACATTCAAAGCCAAATTACAAGCCACATAAATAGTACTTATAAGGTCTAACAGATTCCAAACAATTAAGCCACATAAATAGTACTTATGAGATCTAACAAATTCCAAACAAGGAATTGTTTGTGGAGAAAATCTCACAACAAAACTCAACAAAGATTATTACAATAATCATAAACATATAGTCAAATCTGTTTGACTGATCTTCATAAGCACTCATATCCACTCTGGAATCTCGCAAACACTGCTCTTACTTCACCGCCTCATCTTCAAGATGTCACTTGAACTCCATTTAGAACATTAACGCCTCTAACCAACTTCGACGAACTTTGTATAATTGACACTTCTCGATCTCCCGAAGTACAATCTCGATGTTGGACTGTATCCAACAATCAATTCTACCACTGACCTCTCTACACACATGGATCTCATAAAATATCTTGTAATTGATGCTCTTGAAGCCCGAAGCACAACTAGGCCCATCAACGTATAAAAAACTCACACAATTAAATTAGCAATATGTTCTCTCAGCACCCAAGAGCATCGAGAACCACTAATTTAATTATATTCCTCTGTTCATTATTTGATTCAGCACCTTTAATTTACAAACCAAAATAATATAATCTTAATTTTACAACCACCCTTAGCAAAATCAAAATTTTCTAATGAAAATAATATAGCCACAATAACACTCCTATCCTCTCGCAAACCTGGGAGGAGAAACAACTCTAATAATTGTTAAGCTCCTTGTGCATTTTAAACTTTCTTAGCGTTTACTACTACAAACTTTGAATGGAAATATATTTTTCCTACTTAGGACAATGTCATTCCTTGGAAAATCCTTGCGCGACAATTGTGATTTCATTATTTTATTGGCCATGGAAAGTATGTCAAGTTCCTTCGCTAATCATAGTAGTCCACAGTGGGCCTTCACCACAAATTTTCCTGGAATTCCCTTGACCCGTGACCCACAAAACAACACAATATGAACATGGCCAACAATCGATCCCAGGACATGTCGATGCGAAAAGATGATGTGTCCAAAGTGGGCAATGATTTTTTTTTTTGGCAGATCCACACTCTTGCTCTTGGTTCTGTGCCACCCAACATGTCATTGCACCAGTGTCCATGATTTCCACACAAACCACCACAAGAAGAAACATCACAAATTTTCCCCCAACACAACAATAACAAATGTATATCTTCATTTTCCCAATGCATTGAATTGCCCAGATGTTAACTATCTTGTAGGTCGGACCACTCGTATCACTCAAAAAAATTGAATGAAAAAATAAACTGGGCTTCGTCCTTCAAACTATCCTTCAAACTTAAACTCAGGTCCATCCTTGAAACTATGAATAATTCCCTCTCAGTTCCAAATCCTATTCCCAATTCCCTTGTCTCACCCTCAGTTGCTGAGGGTGATCAACATCACGCATAAAATCACCATCGAAAGGATAAATTTCCATCAACATCACGTATAAAATCACAAGACATCCACAATATTACAATTTTGATTTCGGTTGGGAATGCAAAGAAGAATACTTTGAATAGCTAACGAGTCCTCTGTCGCAGTCTCGAGCCAAACAGAAGATGGATAGAATAGGGTCACATTGTTTCTACTGCTTTAACACCAACAGAGGTTCAAACAACTCACAAATTTGTGTAACTAAACACACCAAAAAATAAAGCTCATAAGAAAAAATAAATTAAAGTTGATCTCACACACCTACATATTTACAAGGAATTGACTATCACAGTTCTCACATCTCCCTGGAGGGAGTCAATCTCATATGGGCTCTGCTACCAGGAAAGAAATATGAGGAGAAGACATGGTGCACATAAAACTATTCGTATATTACATTCAAAACCAAATTACAAGCCACATAAATAGTGCTTATGAGATCCAACTGTAGTGACAAACCTAGGGTGCTAGATTAGGCTAAATTTATTATCGACCAGGGTAAGTAAACTTCGAGGCATGCATCTAAAATCTATAGACATAAAGGATTCCTAACTAAGTGTTCATTGTGGTAGGTTACAATACTTCTTTACAGAAGGTTAAGATATGTTCCCTATCACTCTTAACACTCAGGTCACTCAACTCATCTAACTGTCCTAAAGACACTGTGTATTGCTAGACCGAGATTTTAATCCCCTTACATGGATGCTGTGCATAAAAGCTCTGTCTAGTTAAAACTCAACATTTAGCACTCAACATTCATGAAAGATCAAAAGCATACTACAAATTTAAATACATGCAAACAGAGTCTATGAAGATGCTTTAAAAATATAATGATGGATCAGATCTCTTACGAGATACGGTTCAATGGTATTAATGATAAATCCCTTAAGCTATCACCATAAACACCATTCATAAGGATTGCTAATTAAATCAACGAAATCATAAGCATAACTCTAATGACTATGCATGCTATTCAATATTCAAAAGCTGCTAATGAAATGAAAATGACAGTATACCCGTCCATGTAGGGCCCGTCCGCGTTTCAACGGTATACTGGAATACGCTCAAGCAACTAAGGTATTAACGCATGAACAATGTTATAATGAAACCATGACTGTAATCGAGTTCTGGTATTAAGTTCTGAAGATCATACAAAAGCTCTGTTTTCAAAACGATATACAGAGATCAACAACCATGTAACTGTAACTACATCCGTGTTTTTAAAAACAAATAATACACGGTTTTCATTTGGATTGAATGTACATTCACTATGCTGCTGTTTCCGCTTTTACTATGGAATGATTTTTGGGTCATTTCCATTCAAAACCGATTTCCAAAAAGAAACAAAATGAAACCGGTTTGGAAACCTATGGCTGTTGTTGCGTTTGTCACCAAAAGGCTGGGGCTTTGACCAGCATTGACCGCATAACAAGGAGTGTTGGATTCGCTATAGGATCGATGTTTCTCCATGCTTGTACATTCTAGTTTTCATTCCTATTCCTTGATTTAGCTTGCCTGTCATGCCACGTGTCAAATGATGAACCATTTACAGGATGTTGTAACTTCCTGTAACCTTTTTATTAAAAGCTCCTAATTTCTAACATAAAAACTCATAAACTAACTTTAATGCAAACTAACAACTATAATACTGTTAACTAATAAATTTCAAGGAATATAAGGGATCTATGGAGGGAAAAGGTAGACAAATGATGTGTTTCAAGAGGAAACAGAAGGTCATGGAATGGTACCAACATCTCCCCCAAGCTTAATGAATTAGCATGTCCTCATGCTAATCCTGATGTGCTGCCTCTAAACTCTGTCCTTGCCTGCACCTCTGTTGCTTTCAACAATGCATCCATGTTCTTCTTAGCTTGGGCATCTTTTTGACTATGGAGATCATGCTTTAAACTCTTGTACTTCTCCTTGAGGGCTTTCTTTTTGTTATACCATTTGGTTGCCCACTTGCAAATGTCAGTTTGTTCAGCCTCGAGTTCCTTGATCTGCTCCCTCAAATTCTCATTTTTCTGTTGAGTCTCTTTACTCTGTGCTCTTAGCATTTCATTCTCTTTCTTGATGACTTTTTCCAGCATGTTGGCCTCCATCAGTTCTTCCTTTAACTTTTCAATTTTCTTTTCCAGCTTCCTTTATTTCTTAATGGCGGGTGGTGACTCTTTTTCTTGCCTATTGTTCCTCTCAACCTCCATCTCAGCTTCTGGTCCAGGTTGTGAGTGAGCACTGCTCTCAATGTCCATCGGTGCAGGTGCATTCGATTCTGGTTGGTCTTCTTGTAGCTGGGTCTTTTGTGCTCTCCTGGATCTTCTTGTATAGGTAGTAAATTTTTTATCTTGCTCTACTTTCTGGGCATCCTACTTTCTCATTTTCCTCATCATCACACTACTAATGGGTGGAGGTACATTGCTTGATTTGTGCACATGAATATCTTCATCAATGTCATGCATAAATCCTGAGTGCTCTTGCTCATCCTCTTCATCTTTGATTTGGTTGGCAGCCAAGAATTCCTTCCACGTTCTTCCCCTTCTCTGTAATTCATACTCAATAAGAATTTTAATTAGCCCGAAATGATATAAGCTCTTGTCCTCGTTACCTTTTTGCTTTTGGATGGTTTTCGACATTTTGGTTAGGCTCTGCAAGAGGAAGTATGGTAAGCTAATAGTGCACTGCCCTTTCAAATGTAACAGTAGTTTGATGTGGTATAAGTAAACGATGCTATAGCAGCCCTCACAAGTTACAAATTTTTGGATGATATACACCATTTCGTCCCATGGATGCATCAGCCAGCTCCTAGGGACACCTTTCTTCCAGTTAACGGATGAGACCCTCGATCTGGACATGAATTGGGTCCATGATTTTTCTCTGAACTGTTTTTTCTTGAAGTATTTCTCCCCTTCTGGGATGATCCCTAAGGACTATGCTATGGTGTCTTTTGAAACCCTGAATGAAAAATTACCTATCAAGGCTTTCTCCCCATTGAATGTAAAGGCAAATTGTTTAGTGACTTCCTCATTGCTTCCATGAAACTTCTCCAAGAAGGGTAGCCATTGTTTTTCTTTTAGAATTGCAATGCAGTCATCGTGGTACTGAGAACTGTCAAATGTGCTTGGCTCTACCCTATTAGTCATTTTGACATAGAAATTTTGCTCTAACCCTCTTCGTTTATGCCTACGAATTCAACAAAGGTATTTTGGTTTGTTACCTTTGTCTTTTGCTCCACACTGCTGACCTGGTGGTGCCCTCTGTTCTTTGAAATTAGCTCCTTCAGTGACTTAAGCAATGCCCAGATGACTGTCTTGTAATTATGGTGGAGGTCGAAACTTGTAAACCCAAATGACTGTGTTTTCCTTTCGTAGCACTTGCTACTCTCAGTCTTTGCTGTTGAAATCACAGAAGTCGAATTGCTAATATAGAACAACTGAGAATGAAATGAAATTTTTTTAATAACCAACCCGACTCAATTCATAGCATATTCATATTTTATGACAGAGGAGTAGCTGTACCGGGTCATATGAATACCATCATGAGAACGCTGGAGGCATGTATGGAGTACTGGAGTATGATATCAGATAGTTGTTTGCATCATTCGACTTCGTCGGGTGGTTATGTTATAATTCGGCCGATTCAAACATAATGAACAAAACCGTATAGCATTTGGCTTTCAAACAATTCACCACATGTCCCTCGTTCATTGGTACCTGGCCGAATAGAGATGTTGGACCAGCAGTAGGGTTTGATTGGCCGATAAAGAGTTAATAACAAAGGCTGGAAGGGTGATATGAGAGGGGATTGAGAAATCGTATGGAGAGTATGGGGATTTTAAAAATCGTATAAATATGGGATAGGCTAGAGTGTTGGGAGATGATAGGGATTAAGAATATGATAAGGGGTGATAGGTATGTAGGTGTTTTTGAAATTGATCGTAGCAGTCATAGTCATCACATTTAACATTAAAAATTAATCTAAGAATTTAAATGTTAAAAATAAAGAATACATTACACTTTTATTGGTTGATCAAGCGTTGAATTGGCATGCTAGGTAGGACTAGTCTTTCTTGACTAATCTTTGCTATTCATGACAGGTCCCTCTGAGATGGATTTGAATGCAACAGGTCCCTCTGAGATCTGGAAAATGTTTGTGCAGCTTCTTTGAAATCTGGAAAAGAATTATATGTGTGCAGGTTCCTCGATCTTTGGTGTTTGATGAAGCCTCGGTGACAAGCAACCTTTGAATCTCTGTTGAAACTTTGTTGAAGCTTTGCTGAAGTAACTTGAGATAACAGTCTCTTAATAGGTCCCTTTTATGTATGTTGAACAGGTCCCACTACTGTTGGTGCTGGTAACATGGTCTTCTGGACAGAACAGGTCCCACTGCATAGTGTTTTTAAACAGGTCCCTCTGATTAGAAAAAAGACAAAAACAACTTCTTTATTGAAATCTGGAGTGCTGAAACAAACTCTTTGGAAATTTACAGTGAGGAGATGAGATAAGAAATCTTTGAGAATTTACAATGAGGAGATGAGATAAGAAAAACAAAATGTCGATGCTTCTCCCCCACTAAAGCGTTGACTTGTCCTAAAGTCATTATTCAATTGATGAATCAAATAGGAAACAAAAAGAAAAGGAATTCTTACCAGCCAACGAATTGGTTTTCAAGTAAGAATTCTGGGTTAGAGTGTGCCAGAGTCTGGTTTTCACATCTAACCCATTTTTTTATTTGTTTTTTTTAATTTTTTTTTTTTAATTTCTTTTGAATTTCTAAATTGAAATGAAATGAACTAAGGCAGAGATACTACAGCTGAAGGCTGCAATATCTCAACCTCTCTATGTTGAGATATAGTTTGAAGAAAATTTTGCTTGCTGATGGGCTTATTGTAAAGTATCAAGCGATGACCATTGACAGTAAAGGAGTGGCCTTCTCCATCAATAGTGATGAGCTTGACTGATCCATTGTCATAAACTTGAATGATTTCGTATGGGCCCATCCAATGTGTGGTAAACTTGGCTTTATGATCTCTGAATTTAGAATCAAAGAGTAAAGCCCAGTCACCTTCCTTGAACTGCTTCTTCTTGATATGTGCATCATGCCACTACTTCCTTTGTTTTTGCATGAGGATTGTTGTTTCCTCTGCTTGCTGCCTCATTTCATCCAACTGGTTCAACTGCTGAATTCTTTCTTGTTGTGCTTCATTTAGATCAATTCCCAAATCTGCAGCCATCTTAAAAGTATGTATTTGAAACTCAATAGGAAGCATTACCTCTTTGCCATACACCAACTGATATGGTGTAAATCCTGTAGTATTCTTCCACGTGATTCTATAAGCCCAGAGTGCATCTTTGAGCTTCTCTTCCCAATTCTTTCTGTTCATTGCCACCGTCTTAGTGATAATTCCTTCCAAAGTTTTATTTGTGGATTCCACCTGGCCATTGGCCTGTGGATGGTAAGGTGTAATTTTTTTGTGCTTGATTTGATATTTTTCTGTGATGTCCTTAACTAACTTTGAAGTAAACTGAGTACCTTGATCAGTCACTATCTCCCTTGGTACTCCATACCTTACAAAAATCTCTTCAAAAAGGAAGTTTACCACTGTTTGTTTAGTTGCTCTAACTAGTGCTTTTGCTTCAGCCCATTTCGTTACGTAATCGGTACATACTAAGATGTAATTCTTACCATTGGAGGTTGGATTAATGGGTCCTATGAAATCTAGAGCCCATTTTTCAAATGGCTCTAGGTGCACTTGGGGCTGAAGTGGCATCTCATCTATAGCTGTTGGCCTGCCCATTCTTTGGCAGCTATCACAACTCTTCACGTACTTCTTGGAATCCTTAAAAATGGATGGCCAGTAGTATCCAAGGCTAAGAATCTTGAATGCTGTTCGCTTAGCTACAAAATGCCCACCACATGGTTCATCATGGAAAGATTTAAAATATCAATTATCTCATCATTTCTTACACATCGTCTAATAATCATATCATAACCAGTGTAAAATAAATCGCCATTAGTCCATGAGTATCGAGCACTTTGTTTGACTAGCCTCTTCTTTTCCTTTGGAGTAAAGTATGGAGGTGTTCTTCCTATAGAAAAATGATTGGCCAAGTCAGCATACCAAGGATTCACTATTGAAATTGCAAATAGATTTTCATCTGGAAAAGAATCTTCAACCGGAACAACCTCACCTTGATTTTGCAGTCTAGAAAGGAAATCTGCCACATGATTCTCCTTACCTGGTCTATCTAACACTGTGATGTTAAATTCCTGTAACAATAATAACCATCTAGTAACTCTGCCACTAGTTACTGGTTTATTCATTAAATGCCTAATGGCAGAATGGTCAGTATGTACAAAAACTTCATAACCAGTTATATAATGTCGGAATTTATTCATAGCATATATGATGGCAAGCATTTCTTTTTCTGTGACTGTGTAGTTTAATTTTGCAGGTGTTAGATTTTTGCTAATGAAATAGATGGCATAATGGAAAGACTCCCCTTTTTGGCCCAATGAGGCACCTACTGCAGTATCAGATGCATCTGTAAAGATGTGAAATGGTAGGTTCCAGTTAGGTCCTTTTAAGACTGGTGTGGTTGACAACTTCTTTTTGAGTGTTTCAAATGCTTGCTGGCAATTCTCATTCCAGTTGAAAAGTACATCTTTGGCTAGAAGCTTGAACAAAGGTGAAGCTATTTTACTAAAATGTTCAATAAACCTTCTGTAATAGCTTGCATACCCAAGGAAACTTCTCACCTCTTTTTGAGTCTTCGGAATTGGCAAATTGACAATGATCTGGATTTTCGATGGATCAACTTTAATGCCTTGAAAAGAAATATAGTGGCCTAATACTATCCCCTCATTTAGCATCATAAAACACTTTTCATTGCTCAGGGATAGATTAGCTTCAATACATCTCTTCAAAGCTTTTTCAAGGTTTTCTAATGCATTCTCAAATGAATCGCCATACAATGAAAAATAATCCATGTAAACTTCAATGCAATCATGAACTAAATCAGCAAAAATAGCTAACACAACTCTCTGAAATGTAGCTGGAGCATTGCAAAGTCCAAATGGCAAAAAATTATAAGCATAAGTGCCCCAGGGACAAGTAAAATTGGTTTTGTCCTGGTCCTCTAAGGCTATTCTGATATGGTTGTAGCCACTGAAACCATCAAGAAAAGAGAATGATGATTTCCCAGCTAATGTGTCTAGCACTTGGTCAATAAATGGTAGTGGGAAATAATATTTGAGCATTGCTTTGTTCAATTGTCTGTAATCGACACAAATCCACCACTTACCATTTTTCTTGGGCACTACTACCAATGGGGATACCCACTGACTGTCAGAGATAGGATAGATAAAATTAACTTTCAACAGTTTTTGTAATTCCTCTCTAACAATATCCTGGAGCATGGGTTTCATTCGTCTCTACGGTTGCCTCACTGGTTTGATAGTAGTATCGGTATAAATGTGGTGAGTGCATGTTTCAGGGTGAATCCCGTGCATATCAGTGTAATCCCAAGCAAATGCTTTCTGGTATTTTCTCAATAATTGAATCAATTTCTCTTGCTGAGATGAGTCTAGGTGAGTGCCAATATTCAGAGTTTTTCCTGGACTAATCTCTATGGTCTTACTCTGTGTGTTTGTGATGGATTGAATGGGAAAAATATTGTGGAATGTTGTTTGTAAAGATTGAATGGTGCATGTTTCCTGAAAATTTTGGGCTAAAAGTTCATCTGCAGCATGATATTGGTTATTTCTCAAATTTTTGGAAATATCAGGTTGAGAAAGGAACAATTCTACCAAATCATCATTATTATGTTCTTGAAAATCATAGATTTGGTTGATGCTAAAAACAGATTGTACTTCTTCTTTGAAATTGTATTTATCGTCAAGCCCTAAATTGTGTGCTACTGCTGGTGATTGTGCTAATGGGTAAAGAGTGAGTTGTTTTCTTTCAGTTCCTCGTGAAATGATCATATTACCCGATCGACATCCTATGAATGCATCAGTAGTTGCTAACCATGGTCTACCAAGGATGATAGGGTGCCCTCCTAAATTGGATTTGGGTTGAAGAACTAAAAAGTCCACTGGATACTCCCAAGAGTCTAGTGAAACAATTATTTCCTCCAAAATCCCTTCAGGAATCACTTTAGACCTATCAGCGAGTTCTAGAACAATTGTGTGTGTTGCAAATTTGTGAGCTGGAGTGTTTTCATGGTTTCAAGAGTCATGACATTTATTGCGGCCCCAAGATCTATTAAGGTGTTTGGAAAATGTATGTTGTTAATGATTGTAGTGACTCTAGGAATACCAGGATCAACATACTTTTCCATTGAGATGGTGTTTGTCATAAGGCTAGCTAAATGTCCAATAACATGAATGGTTTGTGGATCAACCCTTTTCCTAGTGGGATTCTTAAGGCACAGTTCTTTGATTGCTTTAGTATATATGGGAATGTCTTTTATGGCTGGAATTTTTATATAGACATTCTTGAGCTCGTCTAAAACATCAAACTATGGTATAGACATTGGAAGTTTTGTTTGGACCAATCGGTCTGGAAAAGGTGGTGGATGAAATGGTTGCATTTGTTTATTTGTGGTGTCATCATTTTGTTTTCTTTGATTTGTAGTTTCATTTTCATTTTCTTCATTTTCTTCTTGTTTATCAGTTGTTGGAGATTCTTTGTGAAGTACCTTACCAGACCTCAAATTGATATTTTTCAAGGGTAATGTGGGATATGAGGTTCCCTCATCTACATTGTAGGCTAGCCTCTCTGCTCTATTATTTGGATTTGGTACAGGTTGAGCAGGGATTTGAGTAGGTCTGGGAGGTTGTGAGTTAGATGGAAGTTGTAATTGTGTTGGATTTATTGGTGGAGGAGCAGGCAATGCTTGTTGAGTGGGTTGAGGTTGATGTGGGTAAACAACTTGCTACTGAGGATATTGCTGATATGATTGAGGATATGGCGAGTATGGCTGATGATATTGTTGATATGGCTGCGGGTGTAGTTGGTATGATTGAGGATATGAATGATATTGTTGAGAGTATTGTTGAGATGGTCTCCATTGTTGTTGGGGGTAATTTTGGTGCTGCCATGGCATGGGTACATTCCATGAATTCTAAACATACATCTGATCATGTACAAGAAATTGCAAATTCTGATTTGGGAACATACTTTGAGGTGCTGGTTTTGGCTGCCATGGTCTCTTTGCGCCCATGTAATACACATTTTCCATATCTGCATTAGCTGCCACATTACAATTTTGCAAAACCTTGACTTTAGAGCAATGAAATATATCATAATTTTCAGTACAAAAGGCACAAACTTGAATGTTTTCTAATGGGCAGTCTTTTAAGGCATGTTTCTTTCGAAATTTTGGGCAAAAGATAGCCATCATCTGATCTTCCTCTTCTTGTCTCTTCTTAGCTTTTAAAGTGTCAATTTGAGTTCCTAAGGTACTTAACAGATCTATTTTGAATTCCTCTAACAGGTTCCCTATTTCAGCCCTTGTGACACTTGTTGAAGCAGATTTTGTGGCTTTGGATGATATGGTTCTTTTTCCAATTTTGGCTTTGCTCCTAGAATACTTTTCACATAACTCAGCAATTTCTTCAAAAGGTAAAGTGGAAATATCACCTTTGCCCATCAAGTTAAGATCATCTAAGTATTCCTCTCGAATGCCTTTCAAGAATATTGTTCGAATCAAATCAAGAGGCATGGTTCGGTGTTTGGATTTTTGTAAATTGTAAACAAACCGTTCTAAGTATTCCTCTAAATTTTCATCCTCTTGTTGGTTCATCCTAAAGATATCCTCTATGGAATCTTTCGATCTATAATAAGGTTGGTATTTCTTTAGGAATATTCTTCTCATGCCATCCCAATCAATTATCGCATGTTCACCAAGCCCCATGAACCATCTTAATGTTGATGCTTTTAATGTTGCTGGGAAGAGTCTAAGCCTATGGGCATCATCTGTGTAACCATATGTTCGACATACAATGTCAAACTCAAACAAGAATGAATTTGGGTCTTCTGAAGCCATGCCATAAAAGTTTGGTAGCACAGATGGAGGTATGTTTTTCATTTTTATTTCATCATCTTCTTGTGGTTCTTGAATAGGAAATTTAAAGGTTGACTCTTCCTCGTCTCTTCGACCTTGATTTGGTACTGATCCATCTCCTTCCTCAACCATTTTGATAGGTTCCTCTGTTCCTTGTTCAATGTCACTTGTTTCAAAGAGAAGATTAAAGAAAGATTGTTGAGTCACTGTGCTACTTTCTCCTTGTATAGAGGATCCAGGGAAGTGTTTCTTTTGTGATTTGTGTGCTAATAGAATTTGCCTCTCGATGAGTGTGAGTCTTTGCCCTGATTTTTGTTTATCCTCTAATTCTCGTATGATGACTTCCTCAACAGGTGTGGTGTGTTCAATGTTTCCTAAAGGGTCTGCTCTTGATGGTAGGTTAGTTTTTGAATGGGGGGTTTTTGTGGATCTACCTTTATTATCTCTATATCTAGGCATAAGTAAACATGACTTCTAAATCTATGTTTTTTCTTGTTTTTGTTTATTAATTTTTTTTTCGAAATCCTCTAACTACGCCTCCCCGGCAACGATGCCAAAATGTAGTGACAAACCTAGGGTGCTAGATTAGGCTAAATTTATTATCGACCAGGGTAAGTAAACTTCGAGGCATGCGTCTAAAATCTATAGACATAAAGGATTCCTAACTAAGTGTTCATTGTGGTAGGTTACAGTACTTCTTTACGGAAGGTTAAGATATGTTCCCTATCACTCTTAACACTCAGGTCACTCAACTCATCTAACTGTCCTAAAGACACTGTGTATTGCTAGACCGAGATTTTAATCCCCTTACAAGGATGCTGTGCGTAAAAGCTCTGTCTAGTTAACACTCAACATTTAACACTCAACATTCATGAAAGATCAAAAGCATACTACAAATTTAAATACATGCAAACAGAGTCTATGAAGATGCTTTAAAAATATAACGATGGATCAGATCTCTTACGAGATACGGTTCAATGATCTTAACGATAAATCCTTTAAGCTATCACCATAAACACCATTCATAAGGATTGCTAATTAAATCAATGAAATCATAAGCATAACTCTAATGACTATGCATGCTATTCAATATTCAAAAGTTGCTAATGAAATGAAAATCACAGTATACCCGTCCACGCAGGGCCCATTCGCGTTTCAACGGTATACTGGAATACGCTCAAGCAACTAAGGTATTAACGCATGAACAATGTTATAATGAAACCGTGACTGTAATCGAGTTCTGGTATTAAGTTCTGAAGATCATACAAAAGCTCTGTTTTCAAAACGATATACAGAGATCAACAACCATGTAACTGTAACTACATCCGTGTTTTTAAAAACAAATAATACACGGTTTTCATTTGGATTGAATGTACATTCGCTATGCTGTTGTTTCCGATTTTACTATGGAACGATTTTTGGGTCATTTCCATTCAACACCGATTTCCAAAAAGAAACAAAACGAAACCGGTTTGGAAACCTATGGCTGTTGCTGCGTTTGTCACCAAAAGGCTGGGGCTTTGACCAGCGTTGACCGCATAACAAGGAGTGTTGGATTCACTGTAGGATCGATGTTTCTCCATGCTTGTACATTCTAGTTTTCGTTCCTATTCCTTGCTTTAGCTTGCCTGTCATGCGACGTGTCAGATGATGAACCATTTATAGGATGTTGTAACTTCCTGTAACCTTTTTATTAAAAACTCATAATTTCTAACATAAAAACTCATAAACTAACTTTAATGCAAACTAACAACTATAATACTGTTAACTAATCAATTTCAAGGAATATAAGGGATCTATGGAGGGAAAAGGTAGACAAATGATGTGTTTCAAGAGGAAAAACAAGGTCATGGAATGGTACCAACACCAACTAATTCCAAACAAGGAATTGCTTGTTGAGAAAATCTCTCAACAAAACTCAACAACCAAAAAAATAATTTATCAATTTACTAATGTAACCATTATTATCCCTACCGTAGCGCAGGTATAACACATTTAGTAATGCGTTGAACTTGAAATAATTCATCTTTGACCAAAAATCAAATGAAAATATGTAATGTTAACTTTAAAAAGAAAATCAATTTATTTTTTTAGTTATATCAATTTTAATTTTTTTGAATTGTTAAGGAAGTTTAGGTCTTATTTAGCAATGATGTTGGTGTTGCCTTCGTAGTACACCATACTTTATTTGACAAGACATTTTTATTAACGCATCTCCCTGGAAGAAATGAACAATCATGGTAAGAAATTGAAAAATAAAAATCGACTAACAAAAGATGCAATGACAGGTGGTTAAAAATGTAAAGGGATATTGACTGTAACAACAACTGTGTACCTGTACGTCATTGGTGTTGTTGATAGAGATTAATTTAAGTTGTGTTGTGCTTCAAAGAAGAGGACTGTCTACTGTACATGATTTTGATTTTGGACCCTCTGATATACATTATTTTAATTTGGTTGGTGGATATGATAGAGATTAATGGAAGGAAGAGTGACAATGTTAGAATGCTTCCTAGAAAAGACAACACTAGAATGTGCATTATTATCCCTACGTTAAATTTGAAATAATTCGTCTATGACCAAAAATCAAATGAAAATATGTAATGTTAATTTTATCAAGAAAATTGATTTATTTTTTTAATTATATTATTTTTTTATTTTTTTTAGTTGTGATGGGTCAAGGAAGTTTAGGTCATATTTAGCAATGATGTTGATGTAGCCTTTGCAGTACACCATACCTTATTTAACTAAGCTTTTCTCGCGAAATGATTCAATTTCTATTATATCTTTATTGGTTTTTACATTAATTTAACTATATTTCAACTAAGCCCTTGTTCAAACCTAGGAATTCATTCATACTTTTCAAAATTTAATAATTAAACTAAGCGCCAGGGAATGCTAGATATGCGGCCTTGTTTCCAAGTCATAACCACAAAAACAATACAAATACAATAAAAACATAGAAACATTGATTAAATATATAATTTAAAAGAATAAATAATTTTATTTTTTAATCTTATTATATTATTTATTACATTTTATATAATATAATATTTTCATTTATTTTTCATATATATATATCTATATATATATATATTGACTACTTAAATAATTTTAAATAATATATATTTATTTAAATTTTTTATTAATTTCACGGTTTAGTAATTTAAAACTTCAAATAAAAGTAAGCTTTGATTATATGGTCGATTTTGACTGCTAACACTATAATCCTCTAGGTCCATCATGCCATCCCTAACATGCACAATCTCTCATAGGGTTAACTCTCACTACTATCACTATAGCCCTCTAGATCAACCATGCCGCCCTGCCCCAACATACGACCTACGGGTAAGCTTAAGGGATTTGAAATTGAAATCTCGTGGTACATAATACTTCATTTTCACAGCCACCGCCAAAGCGCATATATATATATATATATAAAATTTAAAATAACATATTGTTGGAAATAATACTTGGGGGGGGTGAATTAGTATTATCAGGTCAATTATTTTTCATTTCACAATCAGATTTGTATACGCTACTTCAGTTAGTAAAAGCCGTGTATGTACGCAACTACAGTTAAGGAAACTAGCGTATAACTAGCAGACTTGTAATTTAAATTATTCTTCAGATGTTGATCATTAATCTGTGCATCAAACCATATAAACAGTAACCAGGAACAGAAAAAAAAACAAGCAGTCACACATAAGAACACAAGATATAAGGTGGAAACCCAATGTGGGTGAAAACCACCTGCTGCAATTCATCTCGATATTCTTTTAATTATAAACTTCTTTTTACAATGTTTCTGTACTGGTGTAGTCTTATACCAGTACGCAGGCTGCTACATGCAGAAGGCTACAACCTTCTCTCGTTCTCTAGATTCTCTTGGAAGGGAGCTACGACCCCCTTAGCTCTTGTACTAGTACGTAGGTGTTGACCTTCGGAAGGCTACAACCTTTCTTTTTTCTTCCAGGGACCACGTTTCATAAATTTTCAGACTGGATCCATGAATAACATCAATCAAACATCAAGTATATCTACATCAACCAATCTTCTTTGTACAAACCAATACTAAATCCACCAATCACTTCCTAGAAAGCTGTAACCAGAATACAGTAACAGCAACCAGAACCAATTCCTGAACCCAGAATACTACACCAATAAACAGAAGTAGCTAAGACATATTTCATGAGACGTACGCTACTTCAATATATGAAACCTGCATGCAAACGCTTATGTATTAAGGCAAACTAGCGTATAAGTTGTTTTTAATTACTGAACCAACGTGTATATGCGCCTCTGCTATGCCGAACTTACGTACAGATCTATAAAAGATAATTTACGCTTTTCAATTATTCAGATATCAGTTATACCTAGATTATCAGATTTATAGATCAAGTCATGCGCCAAATATAACAGATCAAAATCACACAAAGATACTTCTCTTCAAGCCTTGAGATCTTGACCCGTCAATAGAACTTATCCAGCTTCTAGTGCTCAGGTTCCTCCTTGATTCAGATCCAGCTATACACCACAACCCAATCACCAGTATTATAGATCGTGCTCTTCATTAGATATTCAATACTTGAGTGAATGCCTTTTTCCTAATGATCTCCTTCCCCTTTTATAGTCTTATGCCTTACTCAATACCATGGTCCAAAACCACTTAGAACCAATACTTGGGGCGCAATACCTAGGTTCAATACTTTGGACGAGATACCTTGGTCCAAAACCATAGGTCTAAATACCAAGGACCAATTACCATGGACTAAAAATAAGTTTTCCCACATGTACACGTTTTTCTGTGCATGAAAGTGCGTGCATACTCATACGCGAATTTTGATCGGCAATCCCGTGTGTATACGCGACTTTGTTAAGAGGAACCTACGTATATCTCTTTTTCTTTCATTTTGAGAGCCTGAACTGTGATCTGCCATCTGAGTGAGTTGCCATCAAGGACAACACTTGTGTCATAGTGCCAAACTTATGTCATAATGCCAACAATCTCCCCCTTTGGACTTGATGGCAACCCACAGACACTCAAAGTCATTCTCCCCCTTTGTCATCAAGGGCAAAGGGTTATGCTCCCCATGAGTACATGCTGAATTCTCTGCTGTGCTGTGCCGTCCATGCTCCCTCAGTCCATGCTCCCTCTGAATGTAGGCAAGGTCTGAAAAATGATGTTCTACATGAAAGAACATGACTCTATATATCATGAATGACTTTCCTATCACCAAAGACTCATACATACATCCATCTCCCAACCAAGTGGGGATATACCATTATTGACTCATCCAACCAACCAAGTGGGGTTACACCAAAAGGTTACACATGATAAACAAGAACATTACATCATCTATCCCAGGCATAGTGGGGAACCCAAAGTAGGCTGTTTACACGACCTTGATAAGAAAAGAAATACATGACATAGAGATGAAATATCTTCAACAAGACTATGATAGTCATCAACAACTATCATCAGTAGCATCTGTCAATCATCATTCAGACCAACAACCATGTTCGCCTTCTGTAACTGTTCCACCTGAAACCAAAATCACTATGAACCTGAACCAAGATCTTCTAAGATAATGCCAACAATGCATTTTTAGAAGAATATACGATCACCCTGAACTTGTGCCAGATGGTCTCTGTCAGACCCATATCAGACTCTTTTCATCTTGAGTCTGGCCCCACTGTTTTTCTTCAAACCAACATATATGCGACTGTATCCACAGAAACCTGCGTATGTACGCGGATATGCTTCATGAAACTCGCGTACAACCACTGTTCTCCGAAACAGATAATTTCAACAGCAAGATGATGCATCAACTACTCCTAGCTTCTGTCTGAGGTATTCAAATGTCTCCCTAGGCAGTGGTCTAGTGAGTACATCAATAACTTGTTCTTTGGAGGGGACATACTGCAATTTGACCTTTTGTTCAAGCACTTTTTCTCGGAGAAAATGATATTTGATAGGTATGTGCTTGGTCTTCAAATGCATGACTGGATTCTTTCAAATACTGATTGCACTTGTATTATCACAAAAAATGGAGATAGGTGGAGTACAAGTGATTTGAATGTCTTGCAATGTTTGCATCATCCAAAGGAGTTGTGTGCAGCAAGATGTAGCAGCCACATATTCTGCTTCAGCTGTAGATAATGCAATTGAACTTTGTTTCTTGCTGAACCAAGATACTAATCTGGAACACATAAAGAATGCACCACCACTAGTGCTTTTTTTGTCATCCACGCTTCCTACCCAATTTGCATCTGTATATGCATGAAGTGTGAGATCTGTACCTCTAGGATACCATAAGCCATAGTTTTGAGTTCCTTGAAGATACTTGAAAATTCCCTTAATTGCCTGAAGATGAGTTTCCTTTGGATTTGCCTGAAGCCTTCCAACTATTCCCACTACATGCATAATGTCTGGTCGGGTACCTATTAGATAGAGCAGACTACCAATCATGGATCTATAGGTTGGTTGATGTAATACTACTGATTCATCATTTGCACTGACGCTGCATCCTATTACCATAGGGGTACATACTGGTTTTGAATCCTCCATCTCATATTTCTTCAAGATCTGCTTTAGGTACTTGGTTTGTGATAGAAAAATACCATCTTTGTTTTGTTGGACTTGTAAACCAAGAAAATATGTGAGCTCACCAAACAGGGACATTTCAAATTCTTTTTGCATCACCACGAAATTTTTTTGACTCATGGCTTCTTCATTGCTACCAATGATGATATCATCAACATACACAACAAGTATTAGCAATTTATCATTATCAATTTTTATATATAGATTACTATCTGCTGATCCTTTTGAAAAGCCTTGTTGATGGAGGTATTTGTCCAGACGATAATACCAAGCCCTTGGAGCCTGTTTAAGACCATATAGTGCCTACTTAAGTATGCATACAAGTTTTGGATCATTTCCAAGGATGAATCCATCTGGTTTCTCAATATACACTTCTTCTTCTAAGTATCCATTTAGAAAGGCAGATTTCACATCCATTTGAAATACTTTGAACTTCTGAAAGCTAGAAAGAGAAAGGAACATTCTTATGGCCTCAAGTCTAGCAACCAGTGCAAAAGTTTCTTCAAAGTCTATACCTTCTTGTTGAGAATACCCTTTACAAACAAGTCTGGCCTTGTTTCTAATAACATCTCCATTTTCATTCAGCTTGTTTTTGAATATCCATTTTGTCCCTATGACATCCTTATCGTTTGGTCTAGGAAGCAACTCCCAAGTGTTATTCTTTTCAATCTTCTCAAGTTATTCATTCATGGCCTTGACCCAGCATTCATCTTTGCATGCTTCACTTACATTTTGTGGTTTAGTGGAGGAGAGCAATGCTAGATATCTTGAAGCTTCTGAAATAGTTCTTCTTGTTTGTACACCTGCCTCTTTCTGCCCCAAAATTTTAGTTTCTAGATGATTCTTCCAAACGTACCTAGATGGAGTCTTTTCTTCTATCCTTATCTGTTCTTCTGGTGCCTCATGGGTTTCTTCTTCATCATAAGTCTGATTTGATGTTGAAGGATAGTCCTCATCATCTTCGAAATCTTCGGATTTTACCTGCTTAGGAATGTTTCCTTCTTCATCAACCACTACATCAATACTTTCAACAATTTTTACAAGTCTTTTATTGTAACACTTATATCCTTTGCTGTGGGGAGAGTAACCAAGGAGAATGCCTTCATCTGCTCTAGGTTCAAACTTGCCAAGGTTTTCATCAGTCCTTTTGATGTAACATTTGCTTCGAAAATTTTTGAAGTATTTAACCGTGGGAGTCTTACCATACCAAAGTTCATGAGGACTTTGAGTGCTGTTCACCCGGATGTTTGTCTTGTTGAGAATAGTAACCGCGACAAATGAACCTTCACCCTAGAAGGTTGCGGGAGTTCCGGACTCATCAAGCATAGCACGAGCCATTTGTTGAACCATTCTGTTCATCCTTTCCACTACTCCATTTTGTTGAGGAGTCCTAGCAATAGAGAATTCCCTTCTTATTCCATGTTCTTCACAAAAATCAAAAAATTCATCCAAGGTAAATTCCCCTCCTCGATCAGACCTGAGGCATTTGATTCTGCAATCTAATTCGTTTTCAACCAAGGCTTTGAATGCTTTGAAATTTTCGAAAGTTTCGTCTTTATTCTTCAGAAGTCCTGTCCAACACATCCTGGAAAAGTCGTTAATGAACAATATAAAGTATTCTTCTCCTCGAGGTGACCTTTTCCCAGATGGACCACATACATCAGTATGGACAAGTTCAAGTGGCCTACTAGCCGATCCTTCCTTCTCAGGGAAATTAGTTCTGGTTTGCTTACCAAACTGACATGATTTGCATATTGTATTTTCTAGAATTCTGATGTGAGGGAGATCATGAACCGCCTGATATTTGCATGCTTTCCTTATCTGAGGGAAGCTTAGATGCCCCAATCTTCTGTGCCATAGCCAGTGTTCATCATTCTTGCTTAGATAGCATTGTTGTTGTCCTCCCTTGAGTATGTATAAATTATTTGGAGTTCTTATGCCTTTGATCATTGTTTCTCCTGTATCAAGCTCACGAACAATACACCCATTTGATCGAAATATTACCTCATTTCCTTGATCACAAATTTGAATGATACTCAATAGACTATGCTTTAAGCCATCAACATACATAGCATTTCCAACTTTGACCTTTTCTTTCAAAAGAACAAAACCTTTACCTTTTATGAGTGCAAGGGTGTCTTTTCCAAATGAGAGCTTCCTTTCCTTTTCTAAGGCACTATATGACTGGAGTTTTTCTTTATCACCTGTCATGTGTTTCAAGCATCCACTGTCGATGTACCACTAATTTTCCTGTCCTTCCGCATATAAGGCTATACCACATCTTTCTGGTTGCGGTTCTTTCTTTCTCCATGTTTTGGGACTTAGTTAGGCTTGCTCCTTCTGAGTTGTTTGCCGAAACCTATTCCTGCATTCAGAATCTTCATGACCGAAGTTGTTACAAATAGAACATTCTATTTCATTCTCAAGAGCAGAAAAGTTATTGTAGGTCTTTTTCATGATCCTAGTCATACTCCTTTGTTTTTGAGCTTCTCTAGTCATGATGGTATTGTAGGCAACACATTGAGCAGCTTTGTGTTCAAAGTTATGACAAGAGAAACATTGGCCATTGAAAAAATTCCTGCTATTATCAAACCTACTAACCAAATGATTGTAGTTTCCATTGGCATCCATTCTTGAGGAAAATTGAGAATGATTTACTTGTGGTTGGTTGAAGCTTCTGTTCATCCTTGAAGTAGATTTTCCTCGATTTACTTGGTGATCTCTGTTCATTCTTGAAGTAAATTGTCCCTGATTTACCTGGTGATCTGCATTATGCCTTTGCTGTCGATTGTCAACCTGTTCAGTTCTCCTTGCTGCATCAAGATAACTTTTGGAGGTGGATGGCTTTTTTGCTTGAGACGCCTCTTCAGTATATCCGACTTGTCTTGATTAGAGGAGAACGCTACACTTTGATAATCTCATCTAACGTTTCAGATCCTTTAGCAAATGTAAGATTAAGAACCTTTGATTTATCAATATCTTTTCTAAGTCCCACAATTTCACATTCTAACTTTTCATTATGTTTTTCCCTTTCAGCAAGTTGGAATGTCAGAGTATCTGTAATCATATTCTTTTCTTCTAAACAAATTTTAAGTTTAGAAATTTCTTCATAAAGACCTTCTTCATCTATAGCATCCAAGAAATCATCATCCTCAAAAGCCATCAAAAGTCTATAATCATTACATTGTTCATCTTCATCACTATTTGAAAAACCATCACTGTCTTCATGTGTATAATAGCTCTTCTTACTTACATTCTGTTTTCTGTTCCATCTAACTGGTTCCTTACCTTTGTCAAGCTTATCTTTATGAGGACACTTGGCAGCATAGTGACTGACTCTTCCACAAGCAAAACATTTGAAAGGTAGCTTACCTCTGAATCTTCCAGAACCCCGTTGAAGGTTCTTGACAAAGTTTGATTCTTCCTCTCCTTCTGACATATGTCCTGACTCATTGTAATCTCCTTTTCCTGAGGCTTTGAATGTGGCTTCTCTCTTGTCTGATGGTCCCCCTTTTCTCATTTCGAAAGTAGTTAGGATTCTGTGCAGCTGTGACATGGTAATGCTCTGTAGATTCTGCTTTTCTTCTATGGCAGAAACTTTTGATTCAAACTTAGAAGACAAAGATCTTAGAACCTTTTCAACCAAAGTAACTTCTTTTATTTCTTCACCCAAGTTTTTCATACAATTAACAATCTCATCTATACGTAATAAATAGTTAGCCACACTTTCATCATTGTGCATTATGATATTTTCATATTGAATTCTGAGAGTTTGTAGTTTTGCTCATTTTACCTGATCATCTCCTTCATAGTTCAGAACGATCTTGTCCCATATTTCTTTTGCAGTTTTGAGCTTCATAACCTTGACGAATTATGATTGAGATAAACTCCCTAATATAGTATTGACAACCTTTGCATTTGTTTCATACTGCTTCTTACCAGCTGTATCTGTAGGAGTTGTTGATGGAAATGTGTATCTTGTTTCCACGATATCCCAAACTTCTGTACCAAGAGATTGAAGATAGGCTGTGATTCTTACCTTCCAATAGATGAAGTTGCTCCCATCAAAAATTGGTGGCCTGATCAATGCCTCTTTTTCGTAGTTGCTCATGATGATAGATCTTCCTTCAAGCGATCAAGATTCTTCTGAAGGACCTACTCTGATACCAATTGTTGGAAATAATACTGAGAGGCGGGGGGGGTGAATCAGTATTATTAGGTCAATTATTTTTCATTTCAGAATCAGATTTGTATACGCTACTTCAGTTAGTAAAATCTGCGTATGTAAGCAACTGCAGTTAGGGAAACTAGCGTATAACCAATAGACTTGTAATTTAAATTATTCTTCAGATGTTGATCATTAATCTGTGCATCAAACCATATAAATAGTAACCAAGAATAGAAAAACAGAACAGGCAGTCACACATAAGAACAAAAGATATAAGGTGCAAACCCAATGTGGGTGAAAACCACTTGCTGCAATTCGTCTCTATCTTCTTTTAATTAGAAACTTCTTTTTACAATGTTTCTGTATTGGTGCAGTCTTATACCAGTATGCAGGATGCTACCTGCAAAAGACTACAACCTTCTCTCGTTCTCCAGCTTCTCCTGGAAGGGAGCTACAACCCCCTTAGCCCTTGTACTAGTACGTAGGTGTTGACCTTCGGAAGGCTACAACCTTCTTTTTTCTTCCAGGGACCACGTTTCATAAATTTTCAGACCGGATCCATGAATAACATCAATCAAACATCAAGTATATCTGCATCAACCAATCTTATTTGTACAAACCAATACTAAATCCACCAATCAATTCTCAGAAAGTTGTAACCAGAATACAATAACAGTAACCAGAACCAATTCTTGAACCCAGAATACTGCAGCAATAAACAGAAGTAGCTAAGACATATTTCATGAGATGTACGCTACAATACATGAAACCTGCGTGAAAACGCTTTTGTGTTAAGGCAAACCAACATATATGTTGTTTTTAATTACCGAAACAACATGTATACGCGCCTTTGCTATGCCGAACTTGTGTACAAATCTATAAAAGATAATTTACGCTTTTCAATTATTCAGACATCAGTTATACCCAGATTATCAGATTTATAGATCAAGTCATGCGCCAAATATAACAGATCAAAATCACACAAAGATACTTCTCTTCAAGCCTTGAGATCTTGACCCGTCAATAGAACTTATCCAACTTCTAGCGCTCAGGTTCCTCCATGATTTAGATCCTGCTATGCACCACAACCCAATCACTAGTATTATAGATCTTGCTCTTCATTAGATATTCAATACTAGAGTGAATGCCTTTTGCCTAATGATCTCCTTTCCCTTTTATAGTCTTAGGCCTTACTCTATACCATGGTCCAAAACCACTTAGAACCAATACTTGGGGCACAATACCTGGGTTCAATACTTTGGACGAGATACCTTGGTCCAAAACCAAGGACCAATTACCATGGAATAAGAATAAGTTTTCCCACATGTATGCGCTTTTCCGTGCATGAAAGTGCGTGCATACTCATACGCGACTTTTGATCGGCAATCCCTCGTGTATACGCGACTTTGTTAAGAGGAACCTGCATATATCTCTTTTTCTTTCATTCTGAGAGCCTGAACTATGATTTGCCATCTGAGTGAGTTTCCATTAAGGACAACACTTGTGTCATAGTTCCAAACCTATGTCATAATGCTAACACATATATATTTAAATCTAAATTAGAATTTAAATTTTATTTAAAATATATACTATTTATCCTCGGTGGGGATACCATTTGAGGAGAATTGGGAGCTAGGCAACCATGCCCACCACCCCACTGAGACGATATCAATAAATGGAGGGGGTGGACTTGCATGCATAGGCATGTGAGCTTCTATTATTATATCAACCATGGTACATGAAGTATAAATAAGGAAATGGGGTAGGCATTTCTGATAGAGTCACAGAGCTGAGGGGAAACAACTTAGGACCATATTGAAGATGGCTTGCCAAAAATTCGTGAGAAGTCAAGGTCTGCTGTAAGTGATGGGGTCAAATAAAATTGGGGGAAGAATTTTTTGGTAGACCTAGGAGTGGTTCTTACTAGCCTTGATAGCATTGTGAGTAGTCTGTGTGGTAGAAGATTTGATTTCAGTACTGAAGACCATGGGGATAAAGATAAATACCAGGAAAATTCGACACTCTCCAACAAAAGATTCTAGTGTATTAGAGACTTTCAACGCAAGTGTCACGTTGGTTACATCTATAATTATACGCCCTTGCTAACACTATGGTCACCACTACTCGGTTAACCTCAAATTTCTTGTGTTTTCATTACCTAAATCCTTTCATTTTGCGGAACTTATGGTGTTTGCGTGGAGTGGTCACTCTATGGTTTAGTGTTTTGATATCGACATTGTATTTTCCTCGTAGCTATACCACTAGGGTTCTGTTTTTGTGTTACAGTGGCTCTCTTGGGAATTTTTCTAACCTCTCCACCTATCTTTGTCACCTTTTCACTAATTGTTGGACTATCCCATTCTAGAATTGGGCCCTTTTCATCCAGGGTTACTCCACCATTTTCTTATGGTCAGCCTTGACTTTGCATCTCTCCTATATTTTTATATCTGTCTTTAGTCAGTATTTTGGTAATATGAAAAGAAAGGCATGTTTAACAATATCAAGTGCCAAATAAAAGAAGGCGGCATGGGACAAGGGTGGGGAGGGGTTGTGGTGGTGGTGGTTTTGAGCCCTCCAGCCAAAACTAAGCCCAACAATAGGCTAGACTTTTCATTCAGCTGCTCCTCCCAGAAACTAGAGAAGAAATTTGTTAGCCAGAAAACTTGGTAGCTAGAGATAGGTAGGGATTTTCAGACTCAGATATAATGGAAGAAATTGGGCAATGGGTTCCTAATCCTATTCGTACTAGGGGAAGTAAAAATAAGTTTTTGAATGCTATATTTCCACTCACAAATAGAAACCCTGTTAGGAAGGATCTTAATGGAAAAGTAGGCAGATAGATACATTGTCTTTGCAAGCATTGAAGATGTGAAATGCATCCAGAGAATCCCATGGGTTTTCCTTGAAAGAATGGATACCAGGTTCGATCATATTGAACACCATATTTATTTGGTTCCTCATACCTCAGTTCAACCAGGATCTAGTGCCAAGGATCTGATCCCTGTCACCTCATTTGACTCTTAATTTCTGAAATGTATGCCTATAGTTTTTTGTTGTTTAATTAAGTAGTAGATACACTTATTATGTTAAAGTTGATGATATTTCTATAATATTGAACTAATTACTCTATAGTTAGGTGGTCAAAAATATCTAATTTCCCTTTGGGAAGATTGAAACCACCTTTTCAAAAAAATGTTTAAAATGATTCGATCATTGATATACTTGGTTAACATGATTTTGTGAGGAAATACAATATTAACTTATATATATAATGAAAAATTATTTATTATTGATATCTTTAAAAAAATATGGATTTTAAAAACAGAGAACACTTTATATATACAAATGAATTGTATATATACACTATGTTATACATATTATTGTTTTTATTACAAATATTTATCTTTTATGCATATATTTTGCATATCACTATATTTATTATAAATATTTTTCTATGTATGATATAATAGCTTAAATATCTTAAAAAATGGTGATAATTATTTAATACATTTTATTTATACACATATTTTATTAGAGAGAATTCTAGAGGCTAAATTTCATAGATGGGTTAGGTTTCCATGTTTTTTCTTAAAAAACAATTGCTAAGCATATAACTAAATATTTTATTGCTTACATATTGAGGACTAGTAAAATTCAGAAAAGTCTCTAAACATTGCGAAAAATTTCCATCCTTACAATTTTCCTTGTTTCTTATCATTTAAGTGATTAAAATTTTATTTCAATATTTACTATAATACCCATTTTCAAAATAATCCTTGCCATGTAGAGCTATTTTTCTCTCCCCTTTTGTATATGTGTATCTTTAATGTAAAATTTTAAATTTGTCTTATTTTTAGCATTATATAAATGTTAATCATACTATCAAAATGAAAATTTTCTTATTTAAGGATTGTAATATAGTTGTAATTTTTTGTTTGATATTTCTTGTTGGGCCTCTAATTTGTCATGTTTTTTCTAATCAAACCATCCATTTTTGCATCATTCCACTCACCCATTGTCATCGTTCTTAACCATATTTCTTCATAGATGCACCAAATTCTAGTATACATGTTTACATGGTTTATTATTATTATTTTGATTATTTTTTATGAGTTAAGAAGAACTTTTCTTGGTTTTAATAATGATAGTTTTGCCAGTGCAAGTTTTTGCAGCTCAATCAAGTTTCCGTAACTATCTCCATGGTTGAGGTAGTAGCACCACTCTAGAAGGAAATCTGACACATGGACATTGTTTCTAAAGGTTCCAATATGGATTTTTATTGGTTAAATTCCAGCCAACTTGCATGTGTGGACCTCCAACATCAAATCAAAGGAAATACATAATAGTTTTGACTAGTCAACTTCAAGCATGTTTTTTGAGCAAATGAAAGTGAATTTCAGAAAACAAAAACATGGGTTTTGTTCAAAATGGGCCCAATTAGCATCTTGATGGGTTGTTTTCTCAAATTTGTGACCATTTGAAACATTTTCAAGGTTCTTTGGAGCCTTATTTTCCAGAGTACGTGGATAAACAAATTTTCAATTCATCATTTAATGCACAGTCAATGAAGAGGCCAGAACAACATGTTCTTTAGAAAATTCGTGGCAAGAAGATCATTATGAATAGATATTGGCTCATATTTTATCCTAAAATCCTTCATAACATATTTGATTTTATTCTCAAGTTGATTTGTTGATATCTCATGGCTAGAATTCATGCAATGCAATTATGAGTTTCTAATTGCTTAAGAAATTTATAAAACACTGTAATATATTTGATAAAGGGGAGATTTTCAATGTATTAATCTCAGGTTTGAATTTGTAACTATTTTTGAAATTTATCATTGTGAAAACCTTTTTTACATGCTGTAAATAATACAAACTTTGTCCATGGTGTTCATGTAATTGTTAATTGGCAATTCTCTTGATCTAAATTTTCAACACCTCATGGTCCTCAGGAGGCCCCCCTGGAGATCTGTGAGAATAGTGTAGATGTTTTCCATTTCTTTCATTTAATTTCTTTCTTCTCTATTCTTAGATAAAAACTCTGTTTCATTTTAATGCCTTGTTGCTTTAGATTGAATTCATTTCATTCTGTTTACTTGTTTGCCTCTGTTTTTTTCCCATAGGAGAAGAGCTTGTTAAAAGACCAAAAACAAACAAAAAGATTTACTTTGACTTTATTTTTCTAGCTTAGTATCAAATATATGTTTAATAGATTATGATTTTCTCTAGTTCAAGTTCATTCATGATAAGATTTGTTATTCCTTCTTTCTAAATCTATTTCCATAATAATGATAATCAAGGTTTATTTTTCAAGTCTCATAGATTAGCGTTGCCTTTAATTCATAGACTAAAATTGTTTTTTGAATTTGATAGATTAGGATTACCTTTGAATTTAATAGATTAGTTTTGATTTCAAGCATAATAAACTAGATTTGATTTTAATTAAAATAGACTAGAATTTGCTTTTATGATTAATAACATAGAATTTCAAGAGCTTTCATAGTTTAAAATCGATTTGCTTTGAATCTCCTTACAATTCAATTATTGATTTGATTTTTTTATTAGATAAAGTCTTTGAGAAAAAAAAATTGTGCATGTGCTTAGCAAGATCTCATAAATAAATTGTATTTTTTTTTTTAAGTTTCCAATTCATTTCAGTTATGCATACATATTGAAAGCTAATCTCCTAGTACATATGGTGTAGTATACTTCGCAAGCTCACATATCCAGATTGACATATAAATGCGAGTAATTTAACAGTCAATTAAACTACCTAACATTTTGGCGTTGTTGCTAGGGAAGTATATGTAGGTGTTAACTTTCAATTTCATCTCATTCTTAGTTTCATCCATTTAGCTGCATAAGACTAATTTCATTTTAGTACATCCTAGAAGTAGATTCATTAAAAAAAAAAAATCAATCACCTACCACCCCCACTATATCACATGGTGCAGTAAGAGCCACACATCCACATCATGAATTCCTAGTTTTGTAGGTAGAAGAAGAGGTGACAAAGGAGGTAGAAGAAATGGCTGGAGATGATGACAATGAGGAAGATCCTTTTGGATTTCCCATTCAAGAAACTGATATCAATGTTCATATGAAGAACATCCCTCCATCCATACTTCCTAACTTCAAAGGTATGAGATCAAAAGACCCAAAAACCTTTCTTTTTGAATTTGAAATAATTTGTAGATCTTATGGCTACTCATTACACACTCAAAAATTGAATTTGTTTCCAACAACATTGAAGGATAGAGCTCTTAAATGGTTCATAAGTTTAGGAACAAATTCTATAAGGACATGGGATGATATGAAAAGAGTATTTTTGGAAAAATATAAAGATTATTTCATACACCATGACCTTAGAAATGAAGTCTTTAAGATGAACCAAAAAGAGGATGAAATCCTAGAATATTTAGTGGAGAGATTTACTTATAATGTGAAAATATCTAAATTGCATAAGTTAGGATCATACACATTAAAAAGTATCCTACTAAATGCTATAAGGGATGAATGGATTGATCTTCTTAACCTAGTGGGAAAAGGAGATGTCTATCAACTGTCATTTCAAGAGATTTTTGAACTGTGCAAGAACATATCAAGAGGAAAAACAAAGTATGGAAGATCCCCTCAGGATCCAGTTATGGAAAGAGTAAGTAAATCGACATCAATGTTGGTAAGCCAAACTGAATTCAACAATTTGCTAGACATTTTTTGTAATTTAAATGAACAAATTGATATGCTAAGAATGCAAAACAAGAAAAAAATTGAGAATATCGCTTCATTTATATTTTTCCTTAAATGTAGAAAGAAACATGCTTTGCATGAATGTCCACTTGATAACATTAAAATTCGTGAAATCGGTGCAGGATCACATACTACTAAAGATTTTCCGTCATTACCAGGGTTAAAGGAAGTTTACCAAGGAGCAAATCAAACACTGGAACAATCCTATTATGTAGCTCCAAGAAGATCATGGCAACCTCATCAACCTAGTATGATGCAAGATCTTAATTCTCAATTTCAGGGTTATGCACAAAAATATCGAAGTAATTGGAAAACACCCTTGCCTTAGAAACCCTAGACATCTCAATCCCAACCTCAAAACCAATATTGGCAACAAGGCTGGAAATGGCCTTACAGAGGAAATCCACCATATCCTCAATATTTTCCTCACTATCCTCAATACCAACATCAATGTTATCCATACCATTAACCTCCACCACAACATCAATTCCACCCTCAGTTTCCCTCAATTCAACCTTTCCCATTACCACACACACAAGCACCCCAAAGATCCATTCCCACTCCACTACCTGCACAACCATTTCAGATCTCCAATAATAAAACACCTTGATCCACTTACAATGTTGAGGTATTGCAAAATGATTCTCCAACTATCATTGAAGAACAAAAACTAGAAGAAGAAGATTCATATAAGGTCCAAGAATCATGGATGCCTGTTAAAGAACAACAATTGTTGCAAATCGACATTGAAAAGTTTCATGTATGCATATCACTAGATTATATGAATGGAGATCACATATTTGAATACTTGCATGGAATGATAGCAAGAAGCTCAGGAAGACGAGATTACATTGAATCTTGGTTCAAGGTAGTCATCAGATCCCAGTGCTCAATTCTTCAATATTTGTTGACATCATCTCAATCAAGAAAGCTGGTCTCTCATATACTTGTACATATCAAAGCATATATCTCAAACTTGCATATGAGTTCATCATTCATCTTGTTACACACATAGTTCCATTGGAAGTATTCATATACTTGAATGATATTTCTTTTTCAAGTACTATAGGACATATAAAAATAAAAATGAAAAACAGTAAAGAGAAAAATAAGTCCTATCGTGAAAACCATCTTGCTGGTGCAATTGGACATGAACACACATAGTTCCACTGGAAGTATTTGTATACTTGAATGAGATTTCTTTTTCAATTAGAGTAGGACATATAAAAATAAAAATGAAAAAAAATAAAATAGAAAAATAAGTTCTATTGTGAAAACCAACTTGCTGGCGTAATTGGACATGAGATTTTCTTGAAAACTAGGCAATTTGCGAGCAACGTTCACAATAAGTTATGCAATTTTATAATGGTTTCAATCTTTTATTATGGTTCTTCAAATCAATTTTGGTTCTATGCTCGAGTTGGTTGATGTGATATTCCTTAAGGCCCACCTTCCAATAGATCTTGTCCCATCGACTTCAACACCTTACTTAGGATCAAGATCAAAGATTATTTGGAGTGCCTTGGAACTTGCATACATAAATGACAAGCCTTCTCGTTAACAACAATGGGAATAAAACAATGTCTCTTGATTGTTAGACCTTGCAATGACTTGACTTCAACACATCCATTTGCTCTTGTCAAGATGCATTTAAGTACCTTGACATTCATTTACATTATCAGTGAGTTGTCTCACATTGGTTAACGATTTTCATCATTGATCGGCAATCCAATGGTTTCTTTCCATGCTCAACTTTGGCAAATTCATTCGCAGGGTAAGAATTGTACCATGAATTTTGGTTTTGATGAAGATTATATGGTTTTATGGAATCAACAACAACTTGCAGCAGTAATTATTAGTTTCTTGTAGTAGCATGTTATCTTGTTTTCATTCAACAACAACATGATGGCACCACTACAACTCTTTTTCATTCATTTCATTTTCAAGCAAAACAATAAAATTGGGTCTATTTAAGTCAATATGAATTATGTTTCATGGTTTCTACTTCAGCATACAATACACAATCCAAATCAGTAGTTCAAATTCAAAGAAAACAACTTCTGCAAAAATTGACATTTTCTGCAACAGCTAAGGAAAGTTGCAGTTTCTGCAACTATTGCTATAACAACCTATTTTTTTGTTGTAGAAGCTTGTTCCAAAAGCAGTTTTGGCACAGATATTGCAAGAGATTTGAGCATAAATAAAAAACTGTGAACTATTGGGTTTTCTCAAAATATGGTAAATTGAGTAATAAGTGGGAAAAATTCCAAAAAAGTGCAATTTTCTAGGACTTTTTAGTGGGTTTTTAAGGCGGATTTTCATTTATCACCACTGTGCACATATTAGGCTAGATTTCGGTATTTTTTCACAACAACATCTTTTATTCATCGAAATGGGATTCTAAAGGCATGTGGTGGTGAAAAAAGTGAAAATACACCATTTCCATTTTGAAGCACTCAATTTGGCCTTAAAATGAGTTCGTAGCATATGTTTTTGTTGCAACAATAGGTAGTGTGAAGGGTGAAACACTGAAGAAATTGATTTGACCATATATTTCAAACCGTGCATCCATTGGTCCTGAAATTTTAATGGTAAATGTATTGAAGTAGGGTAAATAAATACACAAAATTTCAAGAAATTCTAGTGTCTATTTTCAAGAAATTGGTTGCTTTTATCTACAACCATTTCTCAATTTTCTCGAGATCTTATGTTTACCTTTTCTCTTCTTGCTGCCATATAAATTAATTCATGCTTCTTCAATGAAAAATCTGACCTTTTTGCCTTTATTTATTTTTTCCTTAATGGTCCATCAACATGAAATTCTTGAGAAAAAGAATTATTTTATAGATATGGCAATCTTGACTTCATGGTATATGTTTGTAGCATATGATCAAAAGGTGGTGGTTTGTTTACATACAACATTCATGGTGCACATGTGTATCATTCATTATTTGGGTCGGAAAGCACATGGATGTAATAAGAGTCTTGTTGATGCATTCCTCACAATATGACATGTTGGATATTCTACCAAGGATTAAATAATTTTTGCACAATTGAGGGATTAATATGTAATGCAAATATGTTTGTTTTATTAAAGAAGAACAAATCAGCAGCCATCATATCATTCATGAGTAGAATACCATGGCAATAATTACAACAAAAGGATGGAGTCTTCTTTTTCATTTTGCAACTATCAAGAAACAAGTGTGGAAACAAAGAGTTGTGCTACCAGATGTGTAATTTTGGAGAATGAATTCATTGGTTCACTGAACAAGAGAGAAAAACAAATCTTACCAAGATAGATGATCTACACCAATCCCTTGGAGCTTTGGTCAAGGATTCAGTTGAAATGAAAAAATAAAGGATTACCAAGAACTAGTTGAATTGTGAAATTTTGTAAATATTTGTTTGCATGAGGACATGCAAAAACTTAGGTGTGGGGGAATGTTGGGCCTCCAATTTGTCATGATTTTTCTAATCAAACCATCCATTTTTGCATCATTCCACTCACCCATTGTCATCATTCTTAACCATATTTCTTCATAAATGCAACAAATTTCGGCATACATGTTTACATGGTTTATTATAATTATTTCCATTATATTTTATGAGTTAAGAAGAACTTTGCTTGATTCTACTAATGATAGTTTTGCCAGTGCAAGTTTCTGCAGCTCAATCAAGTTTCCGTAGCTATATCCATGGTTGAGGTGGTGGTACCACTCTAGAAGGAAATTTGGAACATGGACATTGCTTCTAAAGGTTCCAATACGGATTTTTGTTGGTTAAATTCCACCCAGCTCACACCTGTGGACCTCCAATATCAAATAAAAGGAAATACACAATAATTTTGACCAATGAACTTCAACCACATTTTCTAGGCAAACGAAAGTGAATTTCAGAAAATGAAAACATGGGTTTTGTTGAACACGGGACCAGTTAGGTTCTTGATAGGAATTTTTCCCAAATTCATTACCATTTGAGATATTTGAGGTTATTTGGAGCCTTATTTTGTAGATTATGTGGAAAAACGATTTTTCAATTCATCATTTATTGCACAATCAACAAAGAGGCCAGAACAAGATGTTCTCTAGAAAATTCGTGGCAAGAATATCATTATGAATAGTGTAGAATTTCCCACTGTAGATCAACAGATTATGCAATATACTAAAGCAAAATACAAGATCTACTTCTACAACAAACTTTGCGGAAGCTTAATCGAATATGAGCAAGATAAATAGAACACATATAACAGAGAATGAGAAATCAATCACACATGAACATAGAAGAATACTCTGGGGAAAGCCTCATCCTAAAACCCCGATCTTTGTAATATCACACAAGTGGAAATATGTTCATATTACAAAAAGAATTAGCTCACAAGCTATCCTGCTCTCTCTGCAATAGAACAATACAACTCACAGACTAAATAGACACAACATATGTCTTCCTCCATCCCTCCAAGCCTCCTATTTCCTTGCGCAGTTTTCCATGGGGTCCAGTGATGCCTCTTGTGTGAATTGGCCTCATCACACACTCACTAAACTGAAGAAGTAACTGCACAATCTCTAAGGAATGAATTCCTTCTGCATGCAAGAGATATCCTCCAAGGAATATTCTTGCAACTGATAGTACACTGTCCCATCACCTGATCTCAACTGGGTCTCTGACTGAACTGACATGCATGAGTTATTTATGAGAGAATATTTAGTTATTTGAAGTGCAGAAGTTACATGCATGCATGCATTAACTAAATGAACTCACAATTAGTTCAACAAATTATTTGAACTAATCTAACTGGACTTAACTCAGATAATTGAGCTAACTAATTACAACTCAAAGTACAAGTCATCTTGATCTCCTTTAATCAAGGATAACTTCCTCAATCAATGGAGAAACTGTTGCATGTCTTCACATAGACTTTATGTTTGATTTCCTACAACTAATTAAATCAAGATGAATTAATTAATTATTTTAAAAACAACTGCTAAGATCAAATTCGAATTTTACTTGTCTATTTTAGTTTAGGGACTAACTAAAATAGGAAGGTATCCTGAAATGCTATTTATAGCAGTGCTATTTTTAGCATTTCTTGTTGCTATTTTCAACACTCCCTCTCAACAAGAAAGGGATTATCAATAACCCCAATCCTGTCTCTGTGGAACTCAAACTTGCATTTTGATAATTCCTTCGTCAAAATATCTGCATCTTGTTCCTCGGTTGAAACATACAACAACAACATGATCCTCTTGACCACACAGTCTCGAAGATGGTGATACCAGATATCAATGTGCTTGGACCTGTCATGAAAAACTGGATTCTTAGAGAGTTTGATACAACTCTGATTATCGTAGTAGATCACTATAGGATCCATCCTCTGACCAAACAATCCCACTAGAATCTTCCGCATCCAAATGGCCTCACATGCAGCCTGACTAGCAGCCATGTATTCAGCCTCTGCTGAGCTAAGTGCAACTGATATCTGTTTCCTGCTGTACCAGGAAACTGCAGCTGAACAAAGGTTGAAGATTCCTCCAGAAGTGCTCTTCCGGTTTGATGGACTCCCTGCCCAATCCGCATCTGTGAAGCCCTGAAGCTTCACTCCCTCTGTCCGTCTGTACCACAATCCAAACTGAGATGTGCCTCTGAGGTATCTCAACACATGATTTGATGCCTTCCAAAACAGCTTGGTAGGTTGAACCATAGCTTGACTCAGCTAGTTCACCGCAAAGCATAAGTTAGGTCGTGTTTTCACCAGATACATAAGTGAACCCACCAGCTGCTGATAAACAGTAGCATCTACTACCTCACCTGAAGTAGCATCCTCCTTCCTCCGATTCCCAGCTAGAGGAGTCTGCATGGGTTTGCACTTCTCCATATGGAACCGCCCGAGGATCTCATTGGCATAGTTTCCTTGAGACACAAAAACTTCTCCATCTCTCTGCCACATATCCATGCCTAGAAAGTAGTGCATAAGACCCATGTCTTTCATTTTGAACTCCCTTGCAAGGTCCTCCTTACAAGACTAGATCAGCTGATCATCACCTGTCAAAATTAGATCATCGACATAAAGAACAATGATAAATGGATTACCTTCTATCATGATGTGGTAAAGGTTCACATTTGCTTCACTCTTGGTGAGGCCCAACCTAGTGAAATAGTTGTCGATCTTGGTGTACCAAGCACGGGGTGCTTGCTTCAGCCCATATAGAGCCCTCTTGAGTCTGCACACCTGTGACTCACGATCAAAGGTCTTGAAACCTTCTGGCTGCTCAATGTACAACTCCTCCTCAATCTTCCCATTGAGGAATGTTGTCTTCATGTCCATCTGATGGATCCTCCAACCCATTTGAGCTGATAGTGCCAACATCGATTTGATAGATGAGTACCTTGCTACAGGAGCAAAGGTCTCATCGTAGTCGATCCCCTCGACTTGTGAGAAAGCATGGGCAACAAACCTTGCCTTATGTTTCTCAACACTGTCATCAGCTGCCTACTTTACTTTGTAAAGCCATCTAGAACTCACCACTGACTTGTCCTGAGGTCTTGGGACAACATCCCAAACACAGTTCCGCACAATGGAGTCGTACTCCTCCACCATTGCATCAACCCAGCCTGGTTGCTGCACTGCCTCCTCGAATTAAGAAGGCTTAGAATCTACACACTCCCTAACTATGGCCATGTAACGAGTGTACCACTCGGGTGACATTCTCTGTCTGCACTAAGAAGATGGCTATCCCACATTCTCCTACGCATCCAGCATCAACTTGTCAGCTTCACTTGAGTGTTTTCTCCCATATTTGGAAGTCTCAACATGAGTGGATGTCTCCTCTCCCGGATCCTCTGCATGCGGCTGCTCCGCATCAATTTAAGGCTCCTCCTCCTTAGGAACTGAAAGTTCCTCATCTGCATGCAACTTGTGTTAGGATATTCCGACACATAGGAAATAGTTAAGTACAACTTGGTCTAGTTTAGAGTTAGGTAAAGTGTGTTTCTTTACCGTTGTACATTTTGTAACTTACAATCCGACGGTCACGATATGTAGTGATCCGACGGTTCATTCTCTCCTCGGTATTACCGACACTTGATCCGTGGCTTGACACCCGATTGGTCCATGAGTTCTATTTAAAGCGCATGGAGGGTAATTGTTCGGGTAATCTGTGCATGAGAGAATCTTATGTAAATTTTCATTCTTTGATTAATAAATTTCCTGTAGTAGCCACGTTGGCGCAGGCCGTGGACTGTTTCCCTCTTTGAGTGTTTTAACCACGTCAAAAATACTGGTGTATTGATCTGTGGTCTGGTTGTGAGCGGTGTCCTTTTGGTGTTCTTTCTGAGAAACTTACCCTGTAAATTCCTACATGGTATCAAAGCTATTTGAGGGCCGCGTCCGTTGGTGATCCAAATCTGAAGCCGGTAGAACTGCATCCGACTGTCGTTTCCTAGATCTGCTGTTTCTGACTGCTTTCGGGCCGAGAGGACTGCTCTGTTGCGTTCGGAGCATCTGTTCCAGTGAGGAACCCCTTTCATTTCACGCGAAAAGGTTTCCGGTAGCCCTAGCTGCGTCATTTTTCAGATCGGGAAGTATACAATGTTTATTTGCAGTGTACTGTTATTTTCTCTCTGCTTATTTCGGTTTCGGTTTATTTAGCTTTTTTTTTTAACCGGATCTATACCTTTCATTTCTGCGTATGCTCTTTGCCCTGCAACTCTGTGCGATCTGGGCAAATCAGAAACAGAAAGGAAGGATTTTTCTCATGCGTATGCTCTTTTCCCTGCACCTTAGTGTGATCTCGGAAAATCAGAAACATTCAGAAAAATATTTAGTTTTTCGGCTAAAGCTAACTTTGAGCCGCAAGGTTCATTTTTTTTAAAGATATCTAGTTCTTTGGCTAAAGCTAACTTCGAGCCGCAAGGTTCGTTTTTCTTTGCATATTCGTGTTGGGTTTTGTGTTTTGTGTTTTGTAGGGAAAAAGAGCTTTCTCAAGGCAAGCACGCAAACCAAGGCCCCCCCCCCCCTCTCTCTCTCTCTCTCAAATTTTTTGTATAGATCAATTGGTTCAAAGCTATTTTAAGAGAGTAGAGGTCTTGGGTTCAAGTCTCCATTTTATGGGGGCGGATTTTTTCATTCCCGCACATTCGCGCACTTTGCCGGCAACTTCAACAATGTTTTTTCAAAAAGCCATAACTTCTTCATCCGGAAGCCTTTTTCAGAGCCGTTTTTTTTTAAAACAGCCTAATTTTTCGAGATCTATCCATTGGAACACTTACTTTCAGCATCTTCAGCTTCAGTTTAAAAAAAAAAAAAAATGGAAAGTCCATGCCAAGTCATTCTTGACAGCACTAACTACTTCCAATGGATAGCCTACATGGAAGATTTACTTAGAAGTAAAGGTCTCTACAGAATAGCCACAGACCAAGAGAAGAAACCAAAAGATGAAGACAAGGCTGCAAAATGGGAAAATAGACAAGATCAAGCACGTGGTTTGATAGGGATGTCTATTTCTCCTGATCTTAGATTCCATATTGCAGAACTTGAGACTCCTCATGAAGCATTGGAAAAACTCACTAAAGTTTTTGGGATTAAAAATGAAATTAGAGCCCATCAACTTGAAAATGAGTTGCTTACATTGGATCCTAATAATTTTTCTTGCATTGAAGATTTCTTGTCCAAATTCAAGACCCTTAGATATCTTTTGGAAGGTGTTAAGGTTAAGAAAGAAGATAGTAACCTTATTTATTCCATCCTTACTAAGTTGGGACCAGCCTACTCTGTATTTGTTTCCACCTTCCATTCTACAAGGGAAGCTTTCATTTGTCAAGGAAAAGACTACAAGGCCCCTTCCTTTGACTCTTTTTGTGATTCTTTAATAAGAGAACAAGAAAAACTCTTACACCTTGGTCTTCTTAATCTTGGAAACTCTTCCACGAAAGCGTTAGCCGCCCAGCAGCAACCAAATTCAAAGAATCCTAAGAAGTCATATCCTCAAAAGAATGGTCCTAAACCAACTCAGCCTCAAAATGAAAGATCATTTCAGCAAAATGATAGGACCAATAAAAACAAATGGAAGAAGACTGATAGACATTGTAACTTTTGTAATCGAGATGGCCACTTAGAATCTAAATGCTTTAAGAAGATGGAAGCCTTGGAAGCCGCAATGAAGAAACATAACATCCATGTGGAGCATTCTTCAACTTCAACTTCAACTTCATCTTCAGGAATGGCACTTTCTGCATGTCGTTGTCAATCATCTCAGTCTGGTTATGCATTAAATGTATCTTCTTCTTCTCATTCTCATGAGTGGCTCATTGATTCTGGAGCCTCTTATCACATGGCCAAAAACCAAGCCATGTTTTCTTCTTTAAATGATTGTAACACCAAAAATATATATGTTGGTGATGATAGATCTCTTAATGTTGTAGGGACTGGAACTGTTCATCTAGACAATGGTCAGTTTAATGATGTATTATGTGTTCCAACCTTATCCTGCAACCTTCTATCTGTATATCAGATAACTCATTCAGGTGAAGGTAAAATTGTTGAATTTTCACCTCATGATGTTGTAATCAAGGATCTGAGAGATCCTAAACAGATTCTAGCTACCGGTATTGCTGATGATTCCACAAGGTTGTATAAGTTTCACAACTTTGGGTCATCAAATCTTCCCTCAGTATTTGTTGCTCATAATGATGAAGTGAGCAAACTTTGGGATGAGCGATTTGGTCACTTAAACTATCGCTCCCTTCAGCATCTATGTAAAGAAAATATGGTGACAGGTCTTCCTATGGTATCTTGCAGAGATGGTGTTTGTTCCGGATGTGTACTCAAAAAACATCATCGGGACAGTTTTGAAAAACGTGCCTCTTGGCACGCCTCAGCCCCTTTACAGCTTGTGCACAGTGATTTATGTGGTCCACTTCCTGTTGCTTCATTCTCTGGCTACAAGTATTTCTTAACTTTCATTGATGATTTCTCCAGACGCACTTGGGTATACTTCTTAAAACTCAAGAGCGAAGTATTTAACACATTTTTGGCCTTCAAAGCTTTGTTGAAAAACAATCTGGACATCAAATTCTTAAGTTAAGAACTGATAATGGTGGAGAATATGTTAAAAACACATTCATCAACTTTTGCACCGAAAATGGAATTCAAATGCAACATATTGTTCCATACACTCCACAACAAAATGGTGTAGCTGAAAGGAAAAATCGCACCTTAAAGGAAATGGCTAATTGTATGCTGCAATCTAAAGGACTCAGTCTTAGTTTTTGGGCCGAAGCAATTAATTGTGCAAATTATATAATCAATCGCACTCCTACTAAGGTTCTAGAGAATATCACTCCAGAAGAAGCTTGGAGTTCCATTAAACCAGATGTAAGTCACTTTCGTGTTTTTGGAAGTGAAGCATGGGCCCATATTCCAGATGAAAAGCATAAAGATTTAGAACCTAAGAGTGAGAAATGTACTTTTGTTGGATATTCTGAAGATGTAAAAGGTTATAGACTTATTCCATTTAAGTCCAAAAATGTTATCATTAGAAGAGATGTAAAATTTGATGAAAATAAATCGGCCTGCGAGCCTAGTCTGGCGGATGTGCCACCTCTTCCTATCTCTTCTACTTTTGAAAACATTTCTTCTTCAGATGATGAAAGTGAGGATGATAATCCTCCCCCACCTTCTCAGGATCCTCAACTTCCAAGATGGGTCCGTGCTACTCGGGATGCAGCAGGTGATCTTGCCGGTGATCCTACAGATCAACGACGTACACGTTCTTAGTTTGAAAGAGCCTCTTCTTTACTGGCTCAAGCTCCAGTAAATCATGATCCTGACACTTTTGCAGAAGCTTCAGGCCATCCACATTGGGAAGCAACTATGAATGAAGAATATCATTCATTGTTGGCAAATGATACATGGGATCTTGTTCCTCTACCAAAGGGACACAAACTTGTTAGATGTAAATGGGCTTACAGAACCAAGTATGGACCAGATGGGAAAGTTGATAAACATAAAGCTCGTCTTGTTGCTAAGGGCTTTTCACAGGTTGAAGGCATTGACTACACTGAAACCTTCTCCCCTGTTGCCAAAATGAACTCTATCCGCCTTGTTCTTTCCCTTGCTGCCTCTTTAAAATGGGAAGTCCATCAGATGGATGTTAAATCTGCCTTCTTGCATGGGGACTTGCAGGAAGAAATCTATATGGAACAACCCATTGGCTTCATACAAACAGACTCCAGCCTTGTTTGTCGACTTAAGAAATCCCTTTATGGTCTCAAGCAAGCTCCTCGGGCTTGGTATGCCAAAATGGATAGCTTTCTTTTAGAATCTGGATTTTCTAGGTGTTATTCTGACAATACTGTCTACACCAAGAAAGTGGGCAACTCTCTTATCATCCTTGTTCTTTATGTTGATGATCTTATTCTTACTGGTGGTGATCCCAACCTTATAAACCATGTGAAGTCCAGCCTTAAAAAGAAATTTGAAATAAACAGACTTAGGACACTTACACTTTTTCTCGGTCTTCAAGTCTTGCAATCCAAGGAGGGTATTTTCCTTTCCTAGTCCAAGTATGCTTGTGATATTCTTCGTCATTTTCACATGGAAGACTGTAAGCCAGCCCCTTCTCCCTTTCAGTCTGGAGTCAAACTTTCAGTCTCTTGTACTTCTCCTGAAGTTGATGCTACCTTCTACCCTCAACTTGTAGGAAAACTCTTGTATTTAACCCATACTCGTCCTGACCTTTCCTTTGTTGTTGGCCTTGTTGCTCGTTTTATGCAAAACCCCCGTGAAAGTCATTGGAAAGCAGCTAAAAGAATACTTCGTTATGTTCGAGGTACAGTACAGTTTGAGATTCATTACAGTGCCAAAGCAGCTCCTCTATTAGTTGGTTTCATTGATTCTGATTGGGCTGGTGACCCTGATGATCGGAAGTCTACTGCCGGTTATGTCTTCACTCTTGGTTCAGGACCTATTACATGGGCTTGTAAGAAACAGGCTGCCATTTCTCTTTCGTCAGCAGAAGCAGAGTATCGTGGTGCCGTGGAAGCTAGTAAGGAAGCCTTGTGGCTTCGTCAGATCCTATCAGAGTTTGGCTTTGAGCAGCAGCATCCAACCACACTTTGGTGTGATAATCAAAGTGCCATTCAGATATGCAAAGATCCAGTCCAGCATCAGCGCAGCAAACACGTTGAACTACACATGCACTTCATCAGAAAGCTCATTCATGACCATGTTCTTGAAGTGCAATATTGTTCAACAGATGATCAGGTTGCAGACATCTTCACAAAGGCTCTCACAGAGGCGAAGTTCACTAAACTTCGATATATGCTTGGAGTTCAGGAAGTTGTCACTAAGGGGGGATAGGCTCTAGTGCCTCCTTCCTTCTCCTATTGTGTCATATTTGTAAATCCTTCAATCCTATCCTAGGTTGTTCTTAAGGGGGGATGTTAGGATATTCCGACACATAGGAAATAGTTAAGTACAACTTGGTCTAGTTTAGAGTTAGGTATAGAGTTAGGTAAAGTGTGTTTCTTTACCGTTGTACATTTTGTAACTTACAATCCGACGGTCACGATATGTAGTGATCCGACGGTTCATTCTCTCCTCGGTATTACCGACACTTGATCCGTGGCTTGACACCCGATTGGTCCATGAGTTCTATTTAAAGTGCATTGAGGGTCATTGTTCGGGTAATCCGTGCATGAGAGAAGATTATGTAAATTTTCATTCTTTGATTAATAAATTGCCTGTAGTAGCCACGTTGGCGCAGGCCGTGGACTGTTTCCCTCTTTGAGGGTTTTAACCACGTCAAAAATAATGGTGTATTGATCTGTGATCTGGTTGTGAGCGGTGTCCTTTTGGTGTTCTTTCTGAGGAACTTACCCTGTAAATTCCTACAACTTGAGCTCCCTCTCAAGTGATGCTCGCATGGCTTTCTGCTCGTTGAACTTCACATCCCTGCTTACCACTGTCCTCTAACTGGTAGGTAGGGACATGTGATAGTTGTGGGGTGTATCCGTGTACCCACCAAGTATTCCCAACTCAATTGTGGGATCTAGCTTCTTTCAGGCATCTTTGGTCACATGATGGTAAACTGATGATCCAAAGATGCAGAAGTGACTCACATTTGGTCACTTCCCGAAAAAGGCCTCCATAGGTGTCTTCATTCCCAGTATACGGTGCGGGCTTCTATTCTGCAACTATACTGCTGTATTGCATGCCTCAGCCCACAAATGCAGTGGTAGGCTTTGGTCATGCAACATTGATCGAGCTGCTCCCACAATTGATCTGTTCTTCCTTTCAGCCACCCCATTCTACTGTGGGTTATGGGGTGCCATCAACTCTCGTTTAATTCCTTCTGCAGCATAGAAGTCCTTAAACTGTTGGGAGACATACTCCCCACCATTGTCGCTATGCAAGGCTTTTATTTTCTTTCTAGATTCTTTCTCTGCCAAGGTTTTAAACTCACAAAACCTCAAGAAGGTCTGATCCTTCTTTTGCATAAAGTAGATCCAACATCTACGAGAAAAATCATCAATAAAAATAACATAGTACCTTTGTTTAGCGGCGAAGGATGTAGAAAATGGTCCATAAACATCTAAGTGAACTCACTCTAGGATTGCTCCAGCTCTACTATCTCGATCCAGAAAGGAAGATTTCACATACTTACCCAAGGTACAACCTTTGCATGTATTCTTCTGCTCCAGTTTTCCCTTGGGTAATCTGGTAGAAATCTGCTGCATGATATTTAGGGCTCCATGGTGCAAGTGGCCCAATATTCTATGCCATAGCTCGCCAACATCTTGGATCTGCACCATCTCAGCTTTGGAACTCAATGCAGCATAGTCATCTACCTCCAGCTTGTAGAGATTCTTAACTCGAATCCCTATTCACTTGATCTGTCTAGTGCCAATATGCCTCAGGAATACCTTTCCTTTACTAAAGACTACATCATAGCCTTTATCTTCTAGCATAGCAATGGACACAAGATTCTTCTTCAGACCTGGTATATACTTTACATCAGTCAGGGTGATGGGAGCTCCATGCTCCCTCTGAAACACAACCGTACCTTCACCTGAAACATGGTACTTTCCATCATCACCCATCTCGATCCACATCTGGAGATCCTTCTCCTCCAAGGTATTGAAGAGATTCTTGTCACTTAACATGTGGAAGGAAGATCCACTGTCCAGGCACCAAACACATCCCACCATGGATGAAACCATGCATGCAATAAGAGAGAAATCCAGCTCAAACTGTGAGGCCAGTGCCTCACCATCAGTTCCCTTCGAGGAACCCTTCTTGGATTTCTTCTGTGGACAATTCATAGCATAATGGCCCACTTCATGAAAATTAAAGCATTGCACTTTTGATTTGTCAAACTTCTTCCCACCATGGGAAGAACTGGATTTGGAATGGGACGCCTTCCCTTTCCCCTTCCTCACCTCACTCGCTAAGGCTAGATTTTCCTCATCATCTTGCTTCGATGAGGATCCATCTCTGGTGCTTCTTCTTATCTCCTCCTACATCAGATCTGACCAAATTCGTTCCCAATCTGGCAGTTTTTCTCTTCCATTAACCGAGTCTTGGTAGCTATGCCAGCTCTTAGGAAGACCGAAGAGCATAAGACTCACCATGTCATCATCGACTGTCATGATCCCTACGCTTCCAAGCTCATCCTTGTAGGTGGTGAGCTTGTTCAGATACGTAGAGATTGTGTCGCCCTTTCACACTTGATTTTCCAAAGCTTGTCTTTCAGCGCCAACTTCCTTTGATCACTGTTGTTTTAATATAGATCTTTCAATGTTTTCCACATCAAAAACAATGTCTCCTTCCCATGGAGACTTGAGACTATGTGGTCTCGAACTCCCTCCAGAAGGATTCTCCTTGCTCTAGCCACACTTTTCTTCCATTCCACCAATTCAGTAGCATTAGATGCTACGGGCTTGGGGATTTCTTGATCAATGAAGTCCTTCAGACTGTTTTCCTCTAATACTGCTTCCATGCGATCCTTCTAGGCTATATAATTCAAACTGCCATCGAGAGCATATTCGAGTCTTAAACCGTTGAATGCCATTGGTGAAAATGATATGTGATAAGAACTTGATTTCTATATTTAGGAACCTCAAACTTCGAACTTCTCCCTTCTTGAATACAGTTCTCTCCTTTGATCACCTTTGCTATGATATCATGTAGAATTTCCCACTATAGATCAACAGATTATGCAATATACTAAAGCAAAATACAAGATCTACTTCTACAACAAACTTTGCGGAAGCTTAATCGAATATGAGAAAGATCAATAGAACACATATAACAGAGAATGAGAAAGCAATCACACATGAACACAGAAGAATACTTTGGGGAAAGATTCAGCCTAAAACCCCGATCTCTATAATATCATACAAGTGGAAATATGTTCATATTACAAAAAGAATCAACTCACAAGCTATCCTGCTCTCTCTAAAATAGAACAATATATCTCATAGACTGAATAAACAAAACATATGTCTTCCTCCAGCCCTCCAAGCCTCCTATTTCCTTGTGCAGTTTTCCTTGGGGTCCAGTGATGCCACCTGTGTGAATTGGACTCATCACACACTCACTAAACTAAAGAAGTAACTGCACAATCTCTAAGGAATGAATTCCTTTTGCATGCAAGAGATATCCTCCCAGGAATATTCCTACAACTGACAATACACTATTCCATCACCCGATCTCAACTGGGTCTCTGACTGAACTGACATGCATGAGTTATTTATGAGAGAATATTTAGTTATCTAAAGTGCAGTAGTTACATGCATGCATGCATTAACTAGCTGAACTCACAATTAGTTCAACAAACTATTTGAACTAATCTAACTGGACTTAACTCAGATAACTGAGCTAACTAATTACAACTCAAAGTACAAGTCATCCTGATCTCCTTTAATCAAGGATAACTTCCTCAATCAATGGAGAAATTGTTGCACGTCTTCACATAGACTTCATGTTTGATTTCCTACAACTAATTAACTTAAGATGAATTAATTAATTATTTTACAAACATATGCTAAGATCAAATTCAAATTTTACTTCTCTATTTTAGTTTAGAGACTAACTAAAATAGGAAGGTATCCCGAAATGCTATTTATAGCAGTGCTATTTTTAGCAGTTCTATTTTTAGCATTTCTTGTTGCTATTTTCAACAAATAGATATGGGATCATCTTTTGTCCTAAAATCCTTCAAAACATATTTGATTTTATTCTCAAATTGATTTGTTGAGATCTCATGGCTAAAATTTATGCAATGAAATTCTGAGTTTCTAGTTGCTTCAAAAATCTATAAAACACTATCATCTATTTGATAAAGGAGATATTTTCAATGTATTAAGCTCAGGTCTAAAGTTGTAATCATTTTTGAAAGTGTCATTGTGAAAACTTTGTTTACATGCTGCAAATAATATGAACTCTGTCCATGGAGTTCATGTAATTGTTAAATGGCAATTCTCTTCTCTTGATCTGAATTTTCAACACCACAATGTCCTCAGGAGGCTCCCCTAGAGATCTGTGAGAATAATGTAGATTTTTTCCATTTATTTATGCTCTATGCTAAAATAAAAACTCTATTTCATTTTAATGTTTTGTTGGTTTAAATTGAGTTCATTTCATTCTGTTTACTTGTTTTCCTCTATTTATCCTATAGGACAAGAGCTTGTTAAAATACCAAAAAAAAATATTCACTTTGAATTTCCTTTTCTAGATTAGTCTCAGATTTATGTTTAACAGATTATTATTTTCTCTAGTTCAAGTTCATTCATCATAAGTTTGTTATTCCTACTTTCTAGATCTATTTCCACAATAATGATAATAAAGGTTTATTTTTCAAGTCTCATAGATTAGTGTTGCCTTTAATTCATAGACTAAACTTTCTTTTTGAATTTTATAGATTAGGATTGCCTTTGAACTTAATAGATTAGTTTTTATTTCAAGCATAATAGACTAATCTATTAATAGTCTAGCATTTTCTTTTATGATTAATAACATAGAATTTCAAGATTTCATAGTTTAGAATCGAGTTGCTTTGAATATACTTACAATTCAATTCTCAATTTGATGTTTTTATTAGATAAAGTCTTTGAGAAAAAAAATATAATCTAATTTCTTTTTGAAGTTTCCATTTCATTTCATTTATGCATAAATATTGAAATCTAATCTCCTATTACATACAGTGTAGTGTACTCCACAAGATCACATACTCGGATTAACATACAAATGAAAGCAATTTAACAGTCAATTAAATTACCCAACATTTCTTCTATTGAAATTTCAACCCTATACCTTGTTCAATTCTTATTGAGTAGATACATTATTGTTGTTCAAATAGTTACACTATTGACACATTAATAAATGATTTCATTAATTTCTTCAATATGGATTCTTCTCAAATTTCATTTATATCCTTTATCTTTGACTAATATATTTATGTAACAATATATTTCTTAGGTGAAATTTCAGTTAAATAACATATTAAAGGTATGGTGTCAATGTTAACAACAAAATGTTACAAATAAAACCCCTTATTAAGCCCTACATATTGAATATTATTACATTTTTATTGTTATATTAATAAGTCAACTAGAAGCTTTCATTATTCCCCTTCATTACAATTGTACCTTTTTTCAAACACACACACACACACACACACACACACACACACACACACACACACACACACACACACACACACACACACACACACATATGAGACCTAGTTTGTGTATCGCTTGCTCTGATCTTATGCATTGAATTCATTTTAAAAGAAGGTTTTGTCCCTTTAAGTGAGTTGCATTCATTAACTTATCACCATTTTTAATGTGCATGGTTCATAACACATCGTATAGAAGCAACGATTTTAGGGTTTTTATCCATCAATCAAGTTATCATGGTATTTTCATTATAATTTTTTTTCTAGGATGTTTCAGACTGGAAAGGTTTTGGAGACATTGATAAGAAATATCATTTTATGGGTAGTCAGAGTTTAAAGTTCTATTTCACTGTAATTTTAGAGATATATCACATGGAAGATAGGGATTGTGTCTAATCCTCAAATTTGTTTTCAATGAACATCTTGGAATTTTCTCTCTAAACTTCTTTCGAGAAGTTTAAGATAGTCAAATTTTGTGGTGACTAAGGAGAAATTTTGTGATATAGGCTATCAAAATTTTAAATTTTGTTTCACTATACTTCGAGATATATAGTATATGGAATATAGGGTCTGTAGATAAGCTTGAAATCAACTTTAAAATAGACATTTTGGAATTTTCACTATAACATCTTTTTTGTGAGGTTTTAGAATTTGAAAATTTGAAAATTTTGAGATAACATAACATACATGGATTTTTTGGATAAATATTTCGACTCATTATACTTTATGAGATACATCTTGTTTATTTTGGGGATTTTGGATTGTCTTAAAATTAGTCTTGAATGAGTCAATTTGATGTTTCCTCTATAACTTTTATTTAGCGAAGTTTCATAATATTAAAGTTTTAGGAGTTTAATATCATATCAAAGTACTACCTGAATACATTTCAAAGTTAGAAAGGATTAAATTTTAGAGATAGTTTATGACTAAGTTAGCCATCCAAACAATCTCCAAAGTTAGGTTTTGAAAGGTATGTAACTTACAAATGTTATAAATTTTGATTGAAAGATATGTTTCTAAGGAATTGAAAATTTGTGATAAAGAGTATCATCATTATTTTCTCATATGGAAAAAGGTTTTGTAATAAATACTATTGGCACTCCTCATAAAAAGTCAAACATGACATTTGAAAAAAGTAAACGTTTATAATATAAGATAACCAAATTAAATAACCAAGTTAATGAAATGGATGATAATATGTTGAAACAAGTGGATTTATTAAATTCACGAGAATGCTTAAAAGGTCAAATGAAAAAAAATGATGGATGAAATTAAGAAATTCAAAAAACAATAAAGTCCATAGAAACTGTTCTCTTAGAGAGGCTTCAAAATATGATATGGAGATATAAGGAAATCATGAAAATAATGAGATTAATTAGGTTGGAACCCAATCAAATATGGGCATTATTGTATCAAAATTGGAGAAAAAAAAACATTTAATCATAGAATTATGATTATTTATCACTCGAAGATCCATGCACCAAAGGTTCAACTTGACACCAAGAAATTTTCTCATTCCAAAGATCAATATGAGGAAGTTTGATGGGTAAATAACATGGATATTCTAGATGGAGTAGTACTTTGATCTACATCAAGTGTCATCCTTAAAAAAAAGTAGCTATCACATCCTTGTATTTAGAATAAGATAACTTTGTATGGTATCAATGGTTTTGTGAAAATAAAAATAACTCCATTTTATCTTGGTCAATTTTAATGGAAAAATTGATAGCATATTATGGGGATATTAAGAGAAATATGTTCTTTAGTTAATTGCTAAGTCTTTAGCCAAAAATTTCAATTATAGTGCACACTAAACAATTCCAAAGTTGAGTCTTAGGATTAAAAAAATTCTATAGGATCATTTGCTAGACCTCTTTATGGGAACTTTAAAGGAAAACATCCAACATAAGGTGCATTAATTTGAACCTAAATACCTAGAGCACGATTTTAGTATGGTAATGAAAATTGAAAGTAAAAATATGGCTACTAAAGAGTGGTCACAAACAACTATAAAGAACATCATGCTACCTCTCTTAACCTCACTCAACTGACAAGGTTGACACCTCATCAAATGGATTAAATAAGAACAAAGTGATAATTATTCAATTGTGACAAAAAGTAAATAAGGAGCTTAAATTAAATGAGAAGAAATTATTCTACATAGATTTTCGGGATGAAGAAGAACAAGAATCATAATTGTTATAAGATATAGAGATAGAAGAGACTACTCCAACAATATCTTGTCATGCATTGGATGACATTAATACTCCAAGAAACTCTCAAGATAGAGGAAACATAAAAAACAAAAAGGTAACAATTTTGATTGATTGATGTATTACCATAACTTCATTAATTACAAATTAGAAAACCTTCTCAATCTTTTTTTGTATTTCCAACACTAGAACTTCAAGCAATGATTTCAAATGAAGGTACCATAAATTGTTCAGGGAAGTGCCATAGTATGAAGTAGAATATGTTGGAGTATTTATTGGATAGTCTATGATTACAATCCAAATGGGTGGTGTTAATTTTTTTTTAGGGTTCTAAAGGTTACAATCATTGGGAATAGTGGCCTTTAATTCTATATATCATTTCACAATATTTTCCTCACAAGGCAAGGAGATTGAGATTAGATGTATCTAAGAAAAGCCCTCTAAAGTGATAATCTTTAACAACTTGAAAAAATTAGTGAAAAATGAAGAACATGGTGTAGTTGTGCAATTATGATCATGTCGTAGCATTGTAACACCCTCCAAAATTCTGGCTTACATCCAAATTTTAGAGCCTTCCTTGGTTTTTCCTTTGGTGGTTGCAAACACTCAAGCTCACCCCATGAGCTCTTGTGAAGTCTTTTCACCCTTTTTCTTGTTTGACCAGCGGTCATCTTTTGGCATATTGATTGTTTTTTCATCCTTGCGATCTTGTTCTAGTGAGTTTGAAGGTTTGTCCTTGTGTTTTTGGGTTGTCTTCTCTATGTAAACATCCGTCGTACTCACACACAAAGTTGTAAGCACTGTCATGCAAGTGTCATCCCGGTCGTCCGAAGGTCTATCTCAAGTTTCGCGCTTGTCATTTTCAACTCTAAGGCAGTCTCACCGAGGCATGTTTTGTCTTGTTCTACTGGTGGTCTGTTTTGTCTCATCGTCGAAATATCATAAGTGTATGTTCACAATGTCAAGCCTGCACAAGTTCACTTGCTTTCAACACTTAGCCATTTTCCTGAAAATCCATCTGACTGGACAACCCTCTTCCATTGTATCCCAACTGAGCTGCACTATGCAGTCTCAGCCCTCAGTGACCTTGATCTACTGCCTAGAATTGCATATTGCTTAAGGCTATCCTCCAAGTCAGTTGCACTACACAATCTTGAAGGTGAGCAGCTTGTCTGCCACCCAGAAATGCACAAAAACTACCTCCATTTCCAAAATAAACTTGCCATTTCTCAAGCACACTCATCAAGCCTTCTTCTGGTTTGTCGGAACCTTGCATTCCACCAAGACCTGGGTCTAGACTGATCTCCAAAAATGCTTAGATATGTCCTTCTGGTCCTCTATTGTCTTTCTCTGCACTACCTTCAAGAACTGCACAAAAATGTCCAGTACCTCTCCTACTTCTTGTCCTACACTGATCTCCAAAACTGCATAGACATGTCCAGTTGGTCCTCTGTTGTCTTCCTCTATACTATCTTTAGAAACTGTGCATACATGTCCAGTAGGCCTCCTACTTCCCGTGCTGCACTGATATCCAAAACTACGCAAACATGTAAAGTTGGTCCTCTACTGCATTTCTCTACACTGCCTTCATAAACTATGCAGACATGTCTAGCAGACCCTTTGCTGCCTATCCTGCATTGTTTTCTAAAATTGCGCAGTCATGTTTAGCAGGCCCTTTGCTACCTATCCTACACTATTCTCCAAAATGGCACACTCATGCTTAGCAGGTCCCTTGCAACCCTGTCATGCCTTGCTATTGAAAACTATGTAGAACTGTCCAACAGGTCCCCTACTACCCTATCTTGCCTTCCCTCTAGGAACTATGCAAAAGTATGCCTTAAGGTCCCACCTTGCAGTTGCCACTGGTGTCCTTCACTGCGCAATTATGCCTCCTAGTGGTCACTACATAGTTTTTCCCGACAGTGCAGGCTATCCTCCCGGAGTTCCTCATTCCAGCCTGAGCTGCACTCTGTGATGTCTCATTGAGTTGTCCTCCCTCCCTATCACCTTGAACATGAGAAAATGCATCATGATAGACTATGAAGTTTTTGATTTGATGTTGTCCTATTCTGAGTGAATTGCAGGAACAGGTACATTGATAGATCATGGAAATATGACAAACGGGATGAAGAAGGAGCGCACATGCTAGAAGAATTTCTTGCAGCTGTACAAACGTACCAAGCACATCAAGAAACAAGTGAAAGGAGCATATGTATTGAACCATCATGCAATACCAAGACCATCGAAGACCCCACAACACTATGCCATGCGAAGGAGAAGACAAAGCACACCAAGAGTACATCCATCACTCAGCAATGCAGCAGCTTGAAACAGACACCACAGTAATCCAATACATGTCAATAGTGTCATGTTGAGTTGTGTCATGAGTTGTATTGGCCAGATCACCACTATGGGCCATATCCATTGTAACTCAATGGAATGCAAAGTGAAGTCCAATGGATGCACACAAGAAGTTGAAGAGTCATGTCAATTGAAAATTCATTTGAAGTTGAACGATCATGAGGGTAGTGTAAGAGTCACAAGGGTTAAGCATCACCCTTGACTATATATACCCCTCCCATTGTATGAGCAAGGACTTTTCACCTTGGCTCCTCCCACATAGCCTTGAGAGTTTGTAGTCTGTTCTTCAAGGAGAAACAAGTGGCTCCAATGTACCACTACTGGAACTAGTTATCTATGGTTTACAAATGTGTCTTGGGACTTTTTCTTAATTCAGAAACCTGTTAAGGCTAGCACATTTTCGCACATGTTTTATAGATGTTTGTAACACTACTCTTTAAACATTTGTAATTCATGTTTTCTTAACCTGTACTAAGATAGTTGAACTACTTTGGTTATTTTAGTACTTACATTGTTGAAGATGTGTTTTATTGCTTATCACTGTTGTCTCATCCCTGTGGACTACTCTGCAAGATACTCGACATACCATCTTTATTTTCTGGGTATAAAGACTGTAACATCCGTGTGGACTACTCTGCTGGGTGGTGTACGTGTTTTCCCCTTCACCTCGGTTTTAACGACTACCGCATTTGTTGTGGATTATTCCGCTGGGTGCTGGACAAACCTTTCTAGTTCACGTGTGTCTCTTCTTGGGTTGTACTACTACCTCTCATTTAGAGGCTCATTTTAATCTCCCCCTTTGTATTAAGAGAACCTTGACACAGTTACATTACGGAGTCACGAGGCACACGTATCTTGTTGTTTGAAGATACCAGCGTAACACTCTCATGTGCTAATAGCTTAAGCCAAGGCAGATCTCTAAGTATATGGAAACCGGGCCTTCAAATTAGATGGGACTCCTACACCAAATAGTGTGAGGTCTAGTTAGGACTTCATATTAGGGAGACCCCCTTTGTTGGCGGGTCCACCATCGTCAATAAAATGGTGCTCGAAGGATGGTCAGACAATAGGATGTGCCTATAAAGTCTGGTTTGAATCTCTTATTTAAAAGTGGCTCTTCCTGACATCATAATCCTGGGATGTCTTTCTACAAAGTTTGAATGTACCATCCTCGTGGAAGTTATCCATGACCTGTTAAAGTTAAAGTTCATCGGTGAAGGTGAACCATCTTTTTCGTGCACATATGTGCCAATTTATAAACTCTTTCCTATGCCACAAGATAGAGTACAAAGATGTCTGGACTGTATTATTCACCCTCACATTCGAAGGCCATGCTCAATGCTAGCGTTACACATTAGCCTTTGCCTCTATCGATTCGTTTGGTTAGCTTGCCGAAATGATGATTAAAGTGTTCGATGAGTATAGCCACCATAATTTCCATGAAAAAATATGTCGTTTAAGTATGGAGCCTGACGAATCAGTTTAGGAATTTACTAATCGCTTCCTTCACCTTTGTTACGAAATTCCTAAACAACTTGTGAACTTTGACTTCTTCAGAGAAGAGTTTAAATGCTTGGTTCATAGTTCTCAATACGATGAACCACCTGATTTCCCTTCCTCCCCAACTCTTGTGGATCATGAGGCACCTTAGATTGCAGAGGAGGAGCTCAACACCCAGTTTATTCCTTGTCCTCCTCCCTTTATGGTCTCGACGTGGGTGCCCCCTTCTGGTGATTGTAAAGCTAAGAAATCTATGTAGTGGGTGCCCCCTTGCGGTGATTACAAAGCTGAGAAATTTACGCAACATGTCCCCAACCCATCTTCTCATCTGTCTCCCACTTCTATGGAGGAAGTTCCAGAATGACTCAGGAAGCCTATAGCGAAGACTCAATCCTCCATTCCGCAAGAGGATGTCACTGTTCATAACTTAAGTCTCAAATATGATCTGCATCTCTACTATCCTCGATCATCTACAAGCCATGACTCCTTGTACCATGACTTGCTTAATCAATCCACTTCACCAGCCAGTTGTTTGCATTCTCTTAATTCTCAAGCTGTTGACTCAAATTGTGATCAGGTGCAAGGCAATCACATTACACATGAAGAGGAGCAGAAAGGTGAGGAAAATATCAATATTCCCTCTCTGATTCAAAATTATGCACATCAAAACAATGAGCTTCCATTCTTGAATGATTCTCAATCTGCTAATATCAGTGGAACATCCTGTACAATTAATTCTTTCAATCAACCCCCAGTCTTGGGCAATCATCACTCCCATGCTTCCATATACTATGACGAATGCCCAAGCACATCATGTGATCTTCCATTTTCTCATGAAGTCTCTAACTCAGATCTAGAATGTGCTTTGGTCAAAGAAGACATTCATATTAAAACTTCCTCTTCACCACACTTTCCTGTGTGTCCTACCATTCACAACGCATCCACATGCATTATAGATACTCCATGTTCTCTTATTTATTCATCCGATGATTTATATCCTCAACTTACACAAGATGGTGAGGCGGTCCATGATAAAGTTGAAAACAATCTAATTACAGAGTTTCCTTCCCATCCCCCGTTATCTCTTCTCTTACATGAAGAAAACTCTTCAAGTCAGCTTGTTGAAGCTGAAAATTTTGGTGAAACCTATGACAGAGATGGCTTCCATCCTGAGAGAAATTTTGAAATCAAGAACAACGGCCATCCTCAAGCCATGCATGATCTGGTTCAAGCTTCAAATTACGATTTTGCAATTCTAGAAAGTTCCGGGACATACCAGGGAGTCGAGGCACTTCAACATCTGTTGATGGTTATGTCAGGACCTCGCGACTTTGGTAAGCCCCCAGAACCACATCAGATCTGGTTTCTCATGCACAATCTGTCTATATGCATGGTTTCACTCAATGTGGATTCCCATGTGAAAAATGTTTGGTACTCCGGGTGTGATATTTCAAACTTTTAAAATTTCATGTATGATCAAATCCACGAATCTGTCACATTCTGTCCATCTTCATGCAAATCACTCATGTCAGACTCAGGTTGGGAATGTTCATCTATCATGAAATCATGGGATTGTGAAGTTGATCATCTCAAAGACTCTCTTTTCCCGCTATCATACTTATCAAATTTCCCTCTTCATGATCATCTCCTTGGCCTTCTTGCGAACCTTGCACTGCAAATTTGTCTGTCATATCTAGCTCACAGTAAACTTGGTTCCATTATTCAAAGCATTTGCAAGTTTGTTCACATGGATTTTTCTTTGTTCATTACAAACTGGGAATCTGATGACTCAATTAGTCCATCTAATCATTCCTCTGTCTTGGGTGACTATCATTCAACTTATCATTTTCCCTTTAGCACATTCGATGATAGTGGCTTCGTGATCTCTATTGTTCATTGTTTACCATATTTCTCTTCAGATTTTTTTCTTGTAGGTGAGGCACTAAGCCTTTGCTGATGGTTATGGCAGGTCCTCACTATCTTGGCATGACTACTGAGAATTATCAGATCTATATTTCCTTACTAGATTCCCATCGTGACCCCGTTTCTCAAAACAGAAATATGTATTTTCAAAGATCACAAGGCTTTTCAAACAACCATCATGAATTTTATGATCTAATCATTGAATGGCTGGAACAATCTTACTTGGCAAGCCATGTTGCAGGCAACAAGTTTCAATCCTTCCTCACACTTGTTGCGAAGCTTGGTGTAGATGAGGACGCACCCGCAAGAAGCTTTTGAGGTTTGTTTAGAAAGGGTATCCATAAAAAAGGTAAGCACATGTATTGGGTGGTTGTGACACATATTTCTTCCCATGGGAAAGACCTTCATTTTTGTGTGCAGCTTGTTCAAGTTTTTGTATTTTCTGTTTCACACTATTTTTTATCTATTTTAATCTCTTGTATCTTTGTGGATGCAGGTCGGGAGTGACTACAGTGACTTAACTGGAAATTTAATTTCACGTAACCCTGACCATTTAGCTATTAGGATAGGAGTAGGATTAGTTGCATCTCAATTTTCCCTTCCTTGCACTCATCTTGCACTCGGAGTTTATCATGGTTTTTTTTATTTTACATCCTATTTATTTAGTCATTTTGATTTCTTGTCTTCTGGTTTTGTTTCCTTGTTATATACTCCTTTCCTCTCGTCTTGTTTTTCCTTTCACGTTGAGTTTTCTATTTTTTTTCAATACGCGAATAAGCATTGTTCCTGTAGTGTGTTCTGCTTTTTGAATGGGTATGTGGATGAAGTTCAAAGAGTCTTATGACACTGCAACGCTTGGCCAGTCCTGTGTCCATCTTATTTGTGCTTGGTTGTAACTTCTGGCTAATGAAGTCTTCATGGAAAATACGATCCATCTGTAAGGAAAGTTTTTGTCGAACCATGAACCCGTGTCTAGTCTGGGAAACCTCATGCCTATAATCAGTTTTCTGCTATGTTCTGTTCAAGCTTATTCAATTAGTAGAAATGGAGAAGGGGAAATCTAAACGACAAAACTTGAATTAGAGGTATTTATATGATTCTATGAAGGAATAACCTCTCTTGCTCTCAATAAGTCGAGATCCCTATTTCACCCCAAACATAAATAAGTGCCTATGCATAGTTCTCTTTCAAAAAAATAACAAAGGAGAAAGAAGAGAAATGCTTCCTGTGCAGAAAGGTGAAGCAGGTAACTTTGTTGGGTTGTGTTATATTCTTTCCATGACTAACCCACATAGTATATGGGGGGCTTAGAGGGCAGGTGGAGCCCCCCATTCATTGCACCGACTACGTAGCGTGGGGGACATAGGGGGACGTTTAGCCCCCCTCTACAGGGTCTGGGGTAGGGCCTCGAGGAAATATTTTTTGGACCATATATTAGGTGGGGCGAACCTACCTATCGTTTTTATTGTGCATGGTTTTCACACATGGTTTTGGGCGTGATGGTTTTTTGGTCCATGGTATTGGATGCTTCGGCATGTATATATATGTATTGTAACATTGAAAGGAACATAATGAAAAATAAAGCTGGTAGTCCCGGTTTTGGGATCCAGGGAAAAATCTCTATGTACGTGTTTTATGTTTTATGCTCTTGCATTATTTATTTTCTATGTTTTAAAATTCGTATGCAGGTAATTTCTATACGGGGTTAAAACCTAAATTTGGTATCAGAGCTGTTTTGGCTACAAGGGGATGCTTTTTTTGCTGACGGGTTTTGCTCGGGCCTGTGGTAGACCTTGTTCAGTGGTAGATCTATGGGATCGATTCTAGTGGTGAAAGAAATAGTGAGCAGTAGAAAGATAGAGATTGAGAAATTTAATGGTCAAAGTTTTGAGTTGTGGAAACTCAAGATGCAGGATCTATTGGTGGATAAAGATCAATGGATCGTGGTAGATCCAGGTGCTAAGCCAACAGGAGTGTCTGATGAAGAATGGAAGAAGTTGGATCAGATGGCTAAGAGAAAAATATGATTGTGTGTCTCAAATTCAGTATTGCTTAATGTATTCAAGGAAGCTACGACTTAGGCTTTGTGGGACAAGTTAGGGACTTTGTACTAATCTAAGTCTTTGGTGAATAAACTGTTCCTACAGAAAAAACTGTATAACCTGAGGATGAAAGATGGAGACTCGGTGATAGAACATCTGAACGCATTTAATACTGTGGTAAGTCAATTATTATCCGTTGATATTAAAATTTTAGATGAAGATAAGTGCATCAGTTTGTTGTGTTCTCTACCAGATTCGTGGGATAGTTTGGTTATTGCAACAGGTAGCGATGCAACTACCTTGTAGTTTGATGAAACAGTCTCGTCCTTGTTGACGAAGGAGATGAGACAGAAAAATATGGAGAGCCCAAATGGTGATGCCTTGTTTGCACGAGGACAGTCCTAGAATAGAAACAAAAATAAGTCATCGAGTGGGATATCTAAATCTATAGGGAGATCTAAATCTCCAAGAAAACCTGTAAAGGTGGTGTGCTGGAAATGTAGAATGGAAGGGCACTACGAAAGGGATTGTAAATCTAAAGCTCCAGACAAAGGAAAGGGATCTGATGATGCTCCTTTTACAGAGGCAAAAACGACCTCAGATGAAGGTGGGGATGTGTACTTGGCTTCTTCAAGTACACATGTAGATCATGAGGCATGGTTGATTGACTCAGGTGCATCCTTTCACTTTACTCCCCATAGAGAGTGGTTATGCGAGTATGAGAAATATGATGGTGGTGATGTCTTCTTGGGGGATGACTGGAAGGCTAGAATCATTGGTCATGGAAAAGAAAAGTTGAAGTTACAAGGTAGAAGGGTTAGAACACTTTCGGGTGTTCTGCATATTCCTACATTAGCGATAAATCTAATTTCTGTAAGCAAGCTGGATGATGCAGGTGTAAAAACAGTGTTCGATAAGGATACCTGCAAGATGGTTTAGGGAGCACTAGTATTGTTGCGGGGAGTTCGGATTGGAACTCTGTACAAGCTGCAAGGTAGAAATTTTGTTTATGGGTGCAACAGTTCTGTGGTTCCTGAAAGTGGAGCAGAAAATCTATTGGTCTCTGGAGAGAAGACCATGCTATGGAATCAAAGTCTTGGACATATTGGAGAGAAGGTGTTATGAAACCAGCTCAAGAAAAGATAGAAAAGATAGATCAACGCCTTAGAATTCAGCCTCTTCGAGGGGGTAACCTCCTTTACATTACATAAATGAACAATTCTTGGATGATACAAATGAAAAGACCTCCTTTCTATATGTAGGAGTCTAAGGGGTCATAACATAATCAGAGCTGACATAACAATAATAATGTAAGGGCACAATAATAACAATAGTGGGCTTCTATGGGGCACAATAGTAACAATATGGGCACTACATGGGTACATCAATATAATAAGTGGGTTATACTAATAATAATAAGGGGTTACACTAGTAGTATAGGGGCCTAACATGCCCCTCTCCTTCAAAAAGCGTTGTCCTCAACGCTTGAGTAGTTCTTGATGCTTCTGTATAAAATTCTTGTCCTAACATGTGGAATCTTCAGCGAGTAAGTTCTTCCACTTGAAGAGATACTCTGAAATTGATCAATTTCGTAGCTGTCCGATTCTTGTTTCTGTGATTTCTCCAGGTTCTAATATGATTTTTCCTTCCTCTTCAATTTCTGGAAATATTGTTTGAATTGAGATCTTTTGCAACTTTTGAATAAGTGGCCATACTTCTTCGTCCTTCTTCCATTCATCCCTTGCTTCGTTTATCCAATTTGGTTGGATAATAGAAATGGCGCACAACAATGCTTCCACATCCTCATCCTTTCTTGAGAGTGCATCTGCCACCACATTTTGCTTCCCTCTTTTGTAGATGATTTCAAAGTCATAACCCAACATCTTTGTCACCCACTTTTGTTGCTCTTCAGAGGATAATCTTTGTTCTAAAAAGTATTTAAGGCTATCATGATCCATTTTTACCTTGAAGTGTCTTCCCATTAGGTAGGGTCGCCATTTCTTAAGTGCATGGAGTTTTGCCAACATTTCCTTCTCATAAATAGCTATGCTTAAAAACTTTCCCTTGATTGGACGACTTTCAAAAGCAATGGGTCTTTCATCTTGCATTAGAACAGCACCAATTCCATTTCCTAAAGCATCACATTCCACAATAAAGGTTTTTGTGAAGTCCGGTGTAGCTAAGACCGGTGCTTGGCACATTGCCTCTTTAAGATGTTCAAAGGCCTTTGTTGCTTCTGGAGTCCATGAAAATGCATCTTTCTTCAATAATGTTGTTAGAGGTGCTGCTATTCTCCCATAATTCTTAACAAACTTGCGATAATACCCTGTCAACCCAAGAAATCCTCGCAGATGCTTTATGGATGTGGGGATTTTCCATTCCTTAATGGCTTTAATTTTGATAGGGTCTACCTTAACTCCTTCATGAGATACAATATGACCCAAATATTCCACCTCCTGGACTCCAAAGAAACATTTGGATCTTTTTGCATATAACTGTTTCTCCTCCAATAGTTGTAGCACCCTATCAACATGTTCAACATGATCTTTCCAAGACTTGCTGTAGATTAGTATATCATCAAAAAATACTAACACAAATTTTCTAAGGAATGATTTGAAAATTGAATTCATCAAACCTTGAAATGTTGAAGGTGCATTAGTAAGGCCAAAAGGCATGACCAAAAATTCATAATGACCCTCATGAGTTCTAAATGCCGTTTTCGGAATGTCTTCAATCTTCATTCTGATTTGATGATATCCTGAACGAAGATCCAACTTGGTGAAGTAAATTGATCCATGCAATTCATCCAGTGATTCATCAATGATAGGAATGGGGAACTTATCTTTAATAGTGAGCTTGTTGAGCTCCCTATAATCCGGACACATGTGCCATGATCCATCCTTCTTGTGCACCAATACTACTGGAGCAGAGAAAGAACTTTGACTTGGTTGAATTATACCAGCCTCTAGCATTTCTGCAACCATACGTTCAATTTCACTTTTTTGGACATAGGGATATCTGTACGGCCTGATGTTTGGAGGAACACTTCTTGGAATCAGATGAATAGCATGATCATGATCATGCATAGGTGGGAGACCTTTGGGAGTCTCAAATACCTTGGAATGATTGTCCAGGACTTTTTGGAGATCTAGAGAAATAGTTGATTCCGATGTGGAAACATCTAGCGAACATAATTGTGCAATTACACCTATTTTCTCCTTTTTTAGAAGCTTTGTCATACCATTAGAGCTGATTATCTTTCCTGGTTTCCCTGCAATACCCCTTAATTCAACTTCCTTTCCTTTCGTAGAAAATTTGATGAAAAGTTCTTGAAAATTAAAAGCTATTGTACGCAAGGATTGTAGCCATTGGACTCTTAGTACAACATCAGCACCTCCCATTGGAATGGAAAGCGTTGGGATAGTCAATACATATTCTCCCATAGATAGCTTGATATTATGGCACCTTCTAGAGCAATTTATTGTTCCTTCATTTGCAATCATCACTTGACACTCTGGTGTTGGATATAGGAAGCAATTCAATTCTTTTGCTACCCTACAATGAATAAAATTGTGGGTGCTTCCTGAATCAATCAACACTATTACCTTTTTCTTCTTGATTTGTCCTTCTATCTTGATAGTTTGAGGAGTGGTAATTCCCGCCAATGCATTACAAGATATGGTCGGATTTATTTGTTCTTCATCTAGGCTTTTTTCTTGGAGTATATCTTCTTCTTTTGACCTTTCTTGCTCCTTTTCTTCTTCCTCTTCATAATCTATGTAGAATAATTTCTTCTTAGCACACTTATGACCTTCACAACTATAATAAAGCCCTTTTGCTCTTTTTTCTTCCAATTGTTGTGGAGTCAACCTTATAGGTTGTGGAAGACTAGGGGCAACAACACTTCTGTCTTTATAGTTGTGAGTGGTATGCTTCCTGGTTGCGATAATTTTGCTTTCCATTTTTCTTGCTAACCTAAAGGCCTTCTCTAATGAATTAGGTTCCCAAAGGCGAACATCATGTTGGATATTATCCTTTAAATACCCTATGAACACATCAATCCTATTCTCCTCTGGAATATCTTTTACCCTTATTTTCAATTTTTGGAACTCCTCAATGTGCTCCATTACTGAACCCTTTTGTTTGAGACTTATCAATTGGCTAAAAAAAGTGTTGCTTTTTGTATCTTCATAATGTGCTATCAATTCTTCCGTAAAAATTGCCCAAGTGATAAATTGTTTACGAGAGCAAAGCCATTGATACCATACAAACTGATTTTGTTCCAAATATACAGTTGACATACGTACCTTTTGTGTGTTTTGCACATTATTGAGATCGAAGAACTGCTCCATCTGTAATATCCATGTGGCGGGATCCTTTCCATCAAACTTCCTCATATCGATTTTTGGAATATGGTGGGTCTTCGATCCAACATTAGAGTCTATGTAATCATAATTAACATTACGTTTGTTCACATCATGAGTTTCCTTTACAACCTTTTCACCATTAGTAAGTATTTCTTGTAGAAAATTTGTCAAATCTGTCTTCAAATCTGCCATCTCTGTCTTCAAATCTGTCTTCAAATCTGCCATGTCTCTCTTCAAATTTGTCTTCAAATCATCCATCTTAGCTTCCATGACCTTTATCTTAGATTCCACGCCATTTATCTTAGATTCCACGCCATTTATCTTAGCTTCTGTTAGCTTTTGTGAGCGTGACATTTGTTGCACTTGTTCTTGTAATTTTGATATATCATGTAGCATTTCTTCCTCTTCTTCATGAGTCATGCTAGAGCTTTTAGGTTTCTTACTAGGTGTTTGCATTTTCTTTCCTCAGGGCATCAGTTACCGATAATAATGCTTTACTATGCCCTTTGAATTCCGATAAACCAAGCTTACACAAAAATTTAAAAAAAACTACACACCTTTTTTCACTTTATAGAAACCTGATATTGAATCTGATGTATCTCTGTAATTTAGGATCATCCAGTTCTGAAATTGTGATCTGTAGTATCCTTCTATGTCCTCTTTCCAATGCTACAAGTCTGACCCAAATTGGATTCTCCAAGGAAGAGTTATGTGAAATCTCCCACAGTGACTTGCTTTTAGACTAGTTCAGTAGAGCGAACTTGTACGACGTGCCATGAGTCACTGTTTCAACCTTTGGATCTAAACCACACATACAAGAAACTAAAGTCCGTCCTCTTTCTGTAACTTCTTACGAAATTTCAATAAAATCCCCAGAGAGAAAGTTATGACGATTTTCTCCAGGTCACCTGTTTTGAATGTAATTCAGGAGTCTGCAAAAAGACTAACTTCCTCAGATCATATCTCCGCAAATGTTGTGCAAAAAGCTCTGAACTTTGGACCCAAGATTCAGCGTGATTTCTTCTCAAATGGGTTTTTCTTTTGACTTCTGAAATGTCACGAAAACAAATTTATAGCGAAAATGCCACGATGACCTGTTTGGAGCAGAAAAACCCTAGAATCCAAAGCTCTAATACCAAATGTTATGAAACTAGCTCAAGAAAAGATAGAAAAGATAGATCAACACCTTAGAATTCAGCCTCTTCGAGGGGGTAAACTCCTTTACATTACATAAATGAACAATTATTGGATGATACAAATGAAAAGACCTCCTTTCTATATGTAGGAGTCTAAGGGGTCATAACATAATCAGAGCCGACATAACAATAATAATGTAAGTGCACAATAATAACAATAGTGGGCTTCTATGGGGCACAATAGTAACAATATGGGTACTACATGGGTACATCAATATAATAAGTGGGTTATACTAATAACAATAAGGGGTTACACTAGTAGTATAGGGGCCTAACAGAAGGGCCCTTGAATACTTCATGGCAAAGGTATGGTAGAAGGTATGAGTAATAGCTCTCTGGATTTTGATTTTTGTGAAAATTGTGTATATGTGAAGCAGAATTGAGTGAGTTTCCCCTCTGGTGGTAAGAGGGTGAAACAAATATTAGAGCTTGTGCACAGTGATGTATTTGGACCTGTGAAGGTTCCATCACTGGGTAAGTCTGTGTACTATGTATCATTTATAGATGACTTCTCAAGGAATACATGGATATATTTCCTTAAGAAGAAATATGAAGTATTTAATAGGTTTAAAGAATTTAAGACTCTGGTGGAAAACTAGATAGAGAAGAAGATAAAGGTGTTGAGGTCAGATAATGGTGCAGAGTTTTGCAGCAAGGAATTTGAAGAATTATGTAAAAAGTGTGGTATAGCACGATAGAAGACTACTCCATACACACTTGAGAAAAATGGAGTTGCATAAAGAATGAAAAAGACATTGATGGAAAGGGCAAGAAGCGTGCTTAGTGGTGCCGGGTTAGGATAGAAATTCTGGGCAGAGGCAGTGGAGACAGCATGTTACCTGGTCAACATATCACCTTCATCAGCATTGGAGGGTAAGACCTCACAAGAGGTATGGACTGGTAAGAAACCCTCTCTTTCACATCTGAGGGTATTTGGATGTGATGCATGTGCACATGTTCCAAAGGAGAAAAGAACCAAGTTGGATAGTAAATCTGAAAAGTGCTTCTTTATTGGGTACAAGGATGGTTTAAAGGGTTATAAGATTTGGAACCCAGTAACAAGGAAGGTTGTGTACAACTGAGATGTGGTGTTTAGAGAGGTGAAATACGTTATTAAACATGAAATCCAACCAAAGGAACTTGAGAAGATAGAGTTTGAGCTTAAGGAGGAAGAATCAGACTCTACAGCAGAGGAGGAATTAGAAGATGAAGAGCCACAAACTCCGGGTGTGAGAAAATTAGTTCGAGAAAGAAGGAAGCCAGAAAGGTGTAGTCCATATGCTTTCTGTTCAAATTTTTCTTTATTTGTTACTGATGATGATCCCAGAACTGTGAAGGATGTAGTAGATTCAAAGGATGGAAAACTCTAGAAAGAGGCCATGGTTGATGAAATGGCATCTTTGCACAAAAATGAGGCTTGGGATCTGGTGGAGTTGCTGGCTGGAAGGAAACCCATTGGCAGCAAATGGGTGTTCAAGAAGAAGACAAATGCAGAAGGAAAGGTGGAGAAATACAGAGCTCGGTTGGTAGCAAAAGGTTATTTTCAGGTGTCGGGAATTGATTTTGGTGTTATTTTTTCTCCTGTTGCCAAGGTAGCTTCTATTAGATTACTTTTATCTGTTACTGCTGCTTTTGATTTTGAGGTAGAAAAGATGGATGTGAAGACAACATTTCTTCATGGGGATTTGGAAGAGGAGATCTACGTGAAGCAACCTGAAGGTTTTGTAGTGAAGGGTAAGAAATAACTGGTATGCAAGTTAAAGAAGTCTTTGTATGGGTTAAAACAGTCACCAAGGATGTGGTATTAGAAATTTGATACATTTATATGGGGAATTGTCTTCACGAGAAGCAAAGAAAATCACTGTGTGTATTTTAAATTAATTGGTGACAGTGTTATTTATCTGGTCTTGTATGTGGATGATATGTTGCTGGTTGGAAATGAAAAAGAGATTATCCAGGATTTGAAGACCCAATTGTCCTCCAAATTAGACATGAAAGATATTGGTGCTGAAAACTATATTTTGGGCATGGAAATTAAAAGAGATTAGGCAAAGAAGAAGCTCTGGTTAAACTAGAGGAAGTATGTCGAGACAATACTGTAGAGGTTTAATATGTAGGATAGTAAACCGATGAAGGTTCCTATTCATGTAGGTGTAAAGTTTTTTGTTGAATAGTGTCGCAAGGCACACGAAGAGGAAGAGGACATTTCCCATGTTCCATATGCAAATGCAGTTAGTAGCCTGATGTATGTGATGGTTTGTACTAGACCAGACATTGCACATGCAGTGGGAGTATTGAGCAGGTTTATGTCAAAATCGGGAAAGGAGCATTGGACATTAGTGAAACTGGTTTTTAAGTATATGTGTGGCACTAGCGATTATGGTTTGTGTTAGCAAGGAAGACCAGGATTAGACAAATTTTTGGATATCCATGGCTTTGTTGATGTAGACTGAGTTGAAGATCTAGATCAAAGAAGATATACAAGTGGGTATGTGTTTAACCTATTTGGAGGTGCAGTCAGCTAGATGAGTAAGAAACAATTTGTAGTGGCATTATCAACTACAAAGGAAAAATACATGGAAGCCACTCATGCAAGAAAGGAAGCAGTTTGGTTGCAGATATTGTGTTCAAGTATGCGGTTAGTACTTGGAGCTATAAGGATAGACTATGACAACCAAAGTTCAATTTTCTTGGCAAAGAACCTTGCTTATCATTCAAAGACAAAGCACATTGATGTTCACTATCACTTTGTGAGGGATATGATAGAAGACAAAATATGTGAGCTCTGAGAAGTTCTCTTGGTGTAGAGAAAAAATGGGCATTTTAGGGATGGATAAATGACAATTCTCTCCTGTGGCCCCCTGTGGAAAGGAAACAACAAGTGGGAGAATGTTGGTTTTTTTTGTGCATGGTTTTCGTACATGGTTTTGGGTGCGATGGTTTTCAGTCCATGGTATTGGATGCTTCGGCATGTATATAGATGTATTGTAACATTGAAAGGAACATAATGAAAAATCAAGCTGGTAGTCCTGGTTTTGGGATTCAGGGGAAATATCTGTGTATATGTGCTTTATGTGTTATGCTCTTGCATTGTTTATTTTCTGTCTTTTAGAATTCATATGCAAGTAATTTCTGTACAGCCACAAGGGTACTGTCCAAGCTCTATGGTAGTGGAGAAATGCTTGTGTTCTTGCATGATTATGTTGGGGTACTATCTAGGCCTACTGATAGTAGAGCAACACCGGAGATGAAAAACTATACTCTGAAAATCTTAAGCTCGCGAGCCAAATTACCCTTCCTGATTTGAAACACTGTGATCTGGCTAAAATTTGTGTGTTGTTGAACTGAGTCAATACAAAGTGAACCACGTTTGTCCACAGGGGAAGTTGGGAAGCCGAAGTGATCTACACAACGAATAAACACTCCCCAAAAGGCCAAGGCCCTGCACTGTAAATGAACCAAAACAGAGAAGCTAGTATTCAACCAGTGTGTTGCCAAGTGTTGTAGCAACTACAACACCCTCCAAAATTTTGGCTTACATGCAAATTTTGGAGCCTTCCTTGGTTTTTCCTTTGATGGTTGCAAACACTCGAGCTCACCCCATGAGCTCTTGTGAAGTCTTTTCACCCTTTTTCTTTTTTGATCAACGATCATCTTTTGGCATATTGATTACTTTTTCATGCTTGCGATATTGTTCTAGTGAGTTTGAAGGCTTGTGCTTATGTGTTTGGGTTGTCTTCACTATGTAAAAATATGTGACACTCACACACACAGTTCTAAGCACTGCCGCGCAAGTTTCCTCACGGTCGTATGAAGGTCTATCTCAAGTGTTACGCTTGTCACTTTCGACTCAAAGATAGTCTCACCGAGGGCATGTTTTGTCTTGTTGTACTGGTGGTATGTGTTGTCCCATTATCAAAGTATGCTAAGTGTATGATCACAATGTCAAGTTTGCACAAGTTCACTTTCTTTCAACACTTAGCCATTTTCCTGAAAATTTGTTCGACTGGACAACCCTCTTCTATTAGATCCCGACTGAGCTGCATTGCATAGTCTCAGCCCTCAGTGAACTTTCTCTACTGCCTGGAATTGCAAAGTGCTTGAGGCTATCCTCCAGGTCAGTTGCACTGCTCAATATCAGAGGTGAGTAGCCTATCTGCCTCCCAGAACTGCGCAAAAACCACCTCCATGTCCAAACTGAACTACACATGAATTGATTCCTGTTGGTTTTTTTCCAGTTGTTATTGGTGGTCCTTGTCCCCAGCTAAGGTTGGCAGTTTCTCAAGTACAGTCATCAAGTCTCCTTCTGGTCTACTGGAACCCTCCACTACACCAAGAACTAGGTTTGCACTAATCTCCAAAACTACACACACATGTCCTACTGGTCCTCTGTTGTGTTGCTCTGCACTACCTTCATAAACTATGCAGACATGTCCAACAGGCCTCCTACTTTCTGTCCTGCATTGATCTCAAAAACTACGGAGGCATGTCCAGCTGATCCTCTACTGTCTTACTCTGCACTGTCGTCAGAAACTGTGCAGACATGTCTAGCAGGGAGGCTATTGCCTGTCCTGCACTAATCTCCAAAACTGCACAGACATGTCCAGCTAGTCCTTTTCTTCCTTGCTATGCACTGCCTTCAGAAATTGCACAAACATATCTAGCAGGCCCTCTGGTGCCTATCCTGCACTATTTTACAAAACTGTGGAGTCATGTCTAGTAGGACCTCTCCTACCTATCTTGCATTGTTCTCCAAAACTTCGCATTAATGCTCATTAGGTCCCTTGCAGCCCTGTCATGGTTTTCTATTGAAAATTGTACAGAATTTCCCAGCAGGTCCCTTGCAGCCTTATCTTGCCTTCCCTCCAGGAACTGCACAGAAATTCCCCTCAGGTTCCCACCTTGCAGCTGCCACTAATGTGCTTCACTATGCAATTATGCCTCCCAGTGGTCACTACACAATTTTTCTCGATAGTGTAGGTTGTCCTCCCAGAGTTCCTCATTCTAGCCTGAGCTACGCTCATGCTTTCTCAGTGAGTTGTCCACCCTCCCTATCACCTTGAACATGAGAAAAATGCATCATGCTAGACTAGGAGGTTTTGGATTTGATGTCATCCTTTCATGAGTGAATTGTAGGAATAGGTACACTAATAGATTATGGTGAGACGACAAATGGGATGAAGAAGGAGTGCACATGCTAGAAGACTTGCTTGTAGCTAGACGGACGTACCAAGCACATCAAGAAACAAATTAAAGGAACATATGTATTGAACCATCATTCAAGACCAAGACCATCGAAGACCCCGCAACCCTATGCCATGCAGAGGAGAAGACAAAGCACACCAAGAGTACATGCATCACTCAACAACGCAACAATTTGACACAAACACCATAGTTATCCAGTACATGTCTGCAATGTCATGTCAAGTTGTGTCATGTGCTGTATTGGCCACATAACCACTATGGGCCATATCCATTATAACTCAATGTAATGTAAAGTGAATTCTAATGGACGCGCACAAGAATTTGAAGAGTCATGTCAGTTGAAAAGTCATCGGAAGTTGAACAATCATGAGGCTAGTTCAAGAGTCACAAGGATCAAGCATCACCCTTGACTATATATACCCCTCCCATTGTATGAGCAAAGACTTTTCACCTTAGCTCCTCCCACATAGCCTTGAGACTCTATAGTCTATTCTTTGAGGAAAAAGGAGTGTCTCCAATGTCCCACTACTATGACTAGTGATGTATGGTGTACATATGTGTCTTGGAACTTTTTCTTGATTCAGAAGCCTATTAAGGCCATCATGTTTTTACGCATGTTTTGTAGATATTTGTAAGACTACTCTTTAAACATTTGTAATGCATGTTTACTTAACCCGTACTAAGATAGTTGAACTACTTAGGTTATTTTAGTACTTACATTGTTGAAGATGTGTTGTATTGCTTATCACCGTTGTCTCATCCCTGTGGACTACTCTGTGGGATACTAGAGAGACCACCTTTGTGTATTGGCTATCAACGCTGTCACATCCTTGTGGACTACTCCATGGGATACTCGAAAAACCACATTTTTTTCTGGTTATTATGACCGCCACATCCATGTGGATTACTCTGCTGGGTGGTGTACATGGGGGCTTCACTCAATGAACCTTTGACATATCACATGTGTTCGTGGCATATTAAAAAATACCCTTAATTTGACTACATATTGTAAAAAACCTCTAAAAATCACATTTTTTAACCCCCTACCAATATGAACCCAATATATCTTCCCAATTTAAAAACCCCTACTTTGACTAGATATTGTAGGTATCCATTTTTCCATTAAATTTTTTTATACCCCTTTATGTTTTTTCATTAACTTTAGGCTCAATTTTTTATACTTGCCAATATAAAAATCCTCTACCCCCTATATATCCACCATTATCTTATGCCATTTTTTCCTCAATAAATATCCCCCAATATGAACCCACATGGTATGGTGTTGATCCCCCAGTGAAGCCCCCGTGGCGGTATACGTGTTGTCCCCTTCAACTTGATTTTAATGGCTATCGCATTTGCTGTGGACTATTCTGCTGGGTGCTAGAAAACCTTTCTGGTTCACATGTGTCTCCTCCTTGGTGGTACTACTCCTCTCATTTAGAGGCTCACTTTACACTCCCACTTTGTAGTAAGAGATCCTCGACACAGTTACATTACGCACTCACCCTGCACACTTACTGATTTGTTTTAAGATACCAACGTAACACTCTCATGTGCTGACAACTTGAGCCAAGGAAGATCTCTAAGTATATGGAAACTGGGCCTTCATACTGGATGGTACTCCTACATCAAACAATGTGAGTTCTAGTTGGGACTTCACATCGGGGAGATCCCCTTTGTTGGCGGGTCCAACACCTTCAACAACTCACTAGATGTTAATACATCTATACTCTCTATTCTCATGGATCTTTTGAAAGTTATCAAAAATCATACCAAATTATTTTGAAAGATGCTTAAGGGTATTCCTCCAACTAAATATCATGACCATGCTATTCATTTTCAAAGTAGAAGTGTACTACCTAACATTAGGCCTTGCAACTATCCATATGAATAGAAGAGTGAGATTGATTGTTCGATTCAATAAATTTAGAGGTTGACATCATTTAACAAAGTTGTTTCGTTTTATTAGTGGTGATGGTTACAAAAAATGATAGCTCATGGTGAATGTGTCCTTATTATGAACAACTTAATAAAATTACCATCAAAGATAAGTTTCCCATTGCTATCATTAATGAATTATTAAGTGAATTACATGGAGAAATTTCATTTACTAATTTAGATATCTATATAGGATATAATCAAATAAGAATGAGGCAAGGAGACATTTCAAATTTTTTTTTAGAGCACATTAAGGTCATTATGATTTTTTGGATCTTCCATTTGAATTTTCTAATATAACTCCAACATTTCAAAGCTTGACAAATTCTATTTTCAAATCATTCCTTAGACAATTTGTGCTAGTTCATTACAATGACATAATAATATATAAAACAATATTTGGAAGAAAATGTATAAGACATTAAATGACTCTTAAAACAATTGGAAGAGCAACAACTAATGCATATCCTTCAAAGTGTTTATTTAGGTTTCAAGAAGTGGAATACTTGAGCCATATCATATCTCACAAAAGTTTCAAAGTTGACACTAACAAAATTGAATCTATAATGGAGTTACCAACCCCAAAATACATAAAGAAACTTAGGGGGTTCTTAGGCCTGATTGGCTATTAACGCAAGCTTGTCAAGAATTATGGTCAAATATTAGAACCTCTACAAAAAATATTAAAGAAAGAATAATTTTATTTCACTCAAAAAGAAACCAAAGCCTTTGAAAAACACAAGGAGGCTATCTGTAAAATTGTTTTCTTGGCCACACATGACTTCATGGAAACCCTTTTTGTGTAGGATGTGGTGCCTCAAGCCATGGCATTGATGTAGTTTTAAAGCAAGAAGGAAGGACTCTTTCCTTTGATATCAAAAAATTAAAGAAAAGAACTTCAAATCCATTTATGAAAAAGAAATGTTGGCCATACTACATGTAGTTAAAAAATGTCACCCTTAGCTAATAGGAGGACAATTCAAGATAAAAAAAATCATGATTGTTTGAAGTACTTCTTCGAGTAATGATTATGTTTACAGGATAAAAAACAACAAGTTACAAAGATGTTTGGTTATGACTTTGAAATTGTCTTATAAAAAATTAAAACATAACGTGGTGGTAGATGCACCCTAAAGAAAAGAGGAAGCATGGGGTTTACTATATGTTGATTATTTTTTAAAATATCATTTGTTTGAAGAAGTAAGGACACAATTGTTATGAGGACAGATCCCTCTTGTAGACAAGAGCGATCTCCCTAGACTTCTAAGAACCCTAGTATAAAACAAACAACAATTTCTACCTTTCTCTAAGTTCTAATCGTTTGAAAGCAAAAGAATGAAAGAGGCCTCGTACCAGTTTAGCGAACTGATTGATGAAGTCCCTCAAAGATTTTGATCACTCACTCTTTCATGCTCCAAATATCCTCTCGTTGCTCACAACAACTTCTCTACAATGTTATAAAAGATATATGCAAAGACACAGAAAAACAAGAGATCAAATCATACAGGATATAATCAAAGAGATAATGAACTAATTAACCAACTATACATGCAAACTAATCAATTATGCAACCAAAACTAATGTAGATGATTGAGGAATCCTAAAAATCAAATCAATAGAGATGTAATTGAGAAAGTTTTTTTTTTGTTTTTTTATATTTATAAAATTGGAGAAAATACTTATAACCATGTAGCCTTGATTTAGCGAACCCTTTCTGCAATCTCCAACCCTCTCCCTTGCAAGGCAAGCCTTCCAACCTAATCTCAACAACATAAACCTACTACCAACCATCCTCCTCAAACCCCAAAACCTGTAATGGATTTATAGGCCAAGGATCAGAAGTTAAGGATAGATTCTCTAAGGGTTGAGATCCACTATTAGTGGGATAGAGGTACCACAAAGGAAGGCGAGTTACTCCATGATGGGAGGGATCAAAACTGAATAGGCACTCATTCGAATCTTGTTGGTTGGGAAAGATGCTACCAACAATTATTCTAAACTTTAATTTTTATTTTTATGTACTTCAAGTGATGTTCACAGGTCATAGTAGAAGACAGTGCGTACTTCTACACATAAATAATGGTATTCCCTGCATATATGTAGGAAGTGATTAGGAAAATGCGAACATAGCCAAAATCAAGGTTTTGCACCATAGGATCTAGAAATTCCACCTTCTTTGGGATAATTTAGTCTCAAACTCTGTAGGGTAATGATTCAGAACATATGTGTGGATAGAGAGAGATCCAAATCGATGGTCATTTGCCTAATGCGAAAAAATGATATGTAACAGATTTCCCCCTAAAGCGCAAGGTCAAAAGAAATATTTTGATGACTGAACTACTTTATCATGCGAAGGTTTGGGTTAGAGACTACAGTAGGAGACCTAAAACAATCAGACAAATATTAAAATGCAATATATAATATCATTGTTGAGGTAGGCATTCCCATACTCAGAACATAAATGTCTCAAAGCACAGTATAGAAATACATCTAAAGCTTCATGTCAATAGATGACATAGTATGGAAGCAACCATAAGTGGATATATGTTTCCAATCATTAATATTTAATAACTCCACGTAGCCTAGATGGATGAAACTAGATCCAGGGTCTTGATCTCCATCTGTCGATCTATAATACGAATCTAGTGATGTGAGTGAATGTCTCGAAGTCGAACATGGTAGAAACCACTTGAGTACTGGTCAATGATGTGAATTGTTAACAAGCGTGAGAGAAACCACCAATAATGGAAATGGCTGTCAAGGTACTTCCAATCCAATATAAGAAGTGTGAATAGATGATTTGTTGTTGAACACTCATAGAATAATTCGATTAAAGGCCAATGATGAGAACTTGTCATCAAAGGTAAGAAATTTGAGATTAAGGCATGCAGGCCTCAAGGTACTGAAGATTTCTTGACCAACTTCCTAGATAATGAGCCAAAGACGATAGGAAGCGATTTGTCACAGGAGGGCCTATGACATGAAACATGTCTCAAGTTTTGAAGAAAAAAAAATTAGAGTAATTTAGGACTAAGTCAGGGATGGTCAATGGAACTGAAGTCGAAGACTGGTAAAATAATTTTGATTGAGGTTGATCTTCTCTTGAACATATCAGAGACACAACATGATGACTTGGAAACATTTGACTCAAAAACTAAAACCCAAACCAACTGAAGACTTTCAATGAGGTATGTGATGAGCCTCATCATTGGGTAATTATATGGGCCTTAATTCACCTCCTAACTAGTCGAATCAACTCTTCTCACAATTTATTACATGTTTTGACTATATTTTATTTAATGAGTTGAGTTAAAGCGAGATATTATGCCTAGTGGACTAATATGCATTAAATGCAGTTTTGGAAGAGAAAATCAAGGAATTTTGGTAAGACTAAGGTTTAAAACTCGAATGGGACAAGGGAGAGATATTGTAGGAAGTAAATCCTCCTCATTTACTCCTCTCCCATTCGAATATTTCTCCATTAATCACACTAGATCGGAGTGCAATCAACGAAGTCATGAAGATCAAAAGGAAGCCGAGCAAGTGATAGACAAAGAGTTATTTCATCTCGAGTTTGGGAGCCGAGCCTCCCTAGATTTAAGGAAGTCATTGGGGACTTCAGTTGTATAATTAGAGAGGTCTAGAGCCTCATTAGGATTCGAATTTTTGTTGTAAAAAAACACTAGTTATTTTCAAGCTCCAGACTTGTGGAAGACATTGATGTAATTTTCTGTTTTGATAATGAAAATGAGCCTTTTCTTGATCCAGCACTGAGTTAAATTGGAGGGATGAAGCTCTTGGGATAGGGCCAAACCCTAGTAGCAAAGGGTCCTCTTCTTGTATCTGTATGCTTAGCTTAGTTTCATAGATTCATGGTTAAATTATCTTTAGAAGTATTTCATTGCAAGTAATGTAGATTTGACTAGTTTTTTCTTAGTTTGCTTCCATTTGTGCTTTACTTCAGTAGAAGGTTAGAAGGGATAAAAGGAGCACCAAAAAGCTATCAATAGGTTTCTTGGCATCACCTATTCCCTCAGGGATCATGATTTGAGGAAAAGACCCTTATGCAACCCCAACAAGACAAATTTCCATCTTCTCATAAGATTTAGAGTTTACTGTACCTGAACCAACATTTGATCAGTTTTGAAAGTGTAGGATTTAATTACCATATTTTCGATATTTAGTCTTATGGTAGATCTCATCCATGATTCCATTTTATTCATCAGTTTCCCTGATGCATGGAGTAGACAGCTAGTTCACTAAATTCTGCTTTTCTAGCTTGTCAGAATTCTTCTTGTTTACATGACTTTTTGGAAATTATAAATGTTTGATGCAGAGCAGGTGCTTTAGAAGTACAAAGAGATCTCATATCAGGCAAACACCTTCCAACTTCAACCATCCATAATCATTCCTTTCTCTCACCAAGACCTTCACCAATATCACCATTTTACATAGAAATTCCTCCAAGCATGTTGAGTAATTCTAACCATCTCCTAACCTTGGTTTTGAGTTCTGAGTGATCCTAGGAATTTTCTCACTCCATTCCACCCATCCACCACCTTCCCTAAGCCTTCCATCACCTCCAGCAACCATAATTTTTCTCTCAACTGTATCCTATAGAAATATAGGGAATCCTGTAGGTTTCTAGTCCATCTTGCAGGTTGTCCTGTAGTGGCCTGTTTTGAGGTCGAATTGAGGGAAAACATCTAGGAAGCCACACCAGGTCACCCAAGGGTCTCCCAAACCTCCCAACCATCCACCAGCATTACAAATTCACCTGCCACATCACCAAAAATATATTAGGGTTTACACTTGATTTTCCATAAGAAGAATGAATTGAACAAAACAGATTTATTTCAGTCCTTTACATGCACAGTAGTGATGTTTGATGTTATGAACTTCCATGCTTTAGACAGTAGCATTTCATACATGTTAGCTTGGCATTCCTATAAAGCATAGTTTCTCAACAGTTAGTTAGAGAATGGTGTGTTTTTAGCATACGATTTTAGTCATTTTCCTTATTTGCAGTAGACAAGCTTTCTCCTAGAGTAGATTTCTCTTTCTTTCATCAACAATCAAGCTTCTTTTGAATCCATAGAATTTTGGCTTGAAAACCATAGTGGTCTTTTTCCAACTGAAGAGTGACAAAAGGCAGAACCATCACTTTTACTTGTGTATACAACACTGTCACCTCCAAGTTTGTATGAACCTCGAGTTGATAAAATAAAGCTGGTAGCTCCAGGAGTTGCAGCATTCTTTCTGCTATACTGGTGCTCATGACTTTTTGGTGCCGTTGCCGAGGAGGTGTCTAAATAATATGTGATTACTGATTTCTTTCTTCTATTTCTTGTTTCTAATATTATGCTATTAGTTTCATTTCTACAAAAGTAATTTAGTTGCTTCCTTTTTCATTCTACATTCTTTGCTTTCCTTTCCATTCCGCAAGTAAGATTTCAATTAAGTAGTTACTTTTTCATTTAGTTAGTAGTTTTCATTAAGTCTGCAATTCCAGTTCTGCAATTACTTTCAAATTTTGAAAAAACACAAAACAAAAAAAAACATTTTCTTTTCATGCCTTGTAGGAATAGGGATAACTTAGGGAATTTTTTTCCAAATACCCCCACTTCTTCAAATAACCAACCTTCCATCTTCTCTGGTGGCTGTGAACTGGAGAAACCCTTAGGTGAGAAACCAGACATATTTTAAGAACCTACAGGGGAAGAAGAAAAAGGAGAACCCGTTCCTACTAAACCTATGGCTGAAATTAGAAATGACAGAGGAAATAGAGAAAGAGTTGAGGGTGCCTTCACCATTAGGGAAACCAATGGGGATACTAAGATGAAAAATATAAGCCCTTCTTCCCTTCCTCATTTCCATGGCCTAAACACAGAAGACGCAAACACTTTATTTAAGTTTGTTGTCATATGACGAACTTATGACTATACAAATGATGAGCAGAAGTTGAAACTATTTCCATCCACTCTCAAGGATGCAGCTTTGCACTGGTTCATGGGTTTACCTGGAGATAGCATCACAACTTGGGCTCAAATGTAGCAAGCCTTCAACAACAAGTATCGAGACTACTGTAGGTCTAAAGACACTAAAGAGGAAATTCTTAGGATGACCTTAGGCATTGATGAATCCCTAGAGGATTATGAAGAAATATGCCAGCTTAGCTATAGAAGGGCCAAGTGCACACTTGACCTTGAGTCACTGAAGCTGGTCCTAATTAGAGGAGTAAGGGAAGATATTCTGGATACCATATGCTTGTTAGCAAGAGGGGATATCTACCAGTTACCTTATGAGGATAGCAAGACTGTCTTTAGAAACCATTCTAGGGCAGTCAGGAAAAAGGGTAGGGGTAGTCAACCTATGGTCAGTTCATCCTCTTCCAATTCATCCATCAAGGGTGAAAATGGAAATATGTTGGAGGATTTCAAAAGTGAGATGCTGCAAACCTTTTCCCTACAGATGGAAACTATGCACATTAAGAGAAATTAGGAGGAAGTAGAGAGAGCCTTGGCCATTTTCTGTCCTAGATGCACCAGGAGGCACCCTAGGAACGAATTTCCATTGAATTCTATTGAAATTTGCTCAGTCTATGAAGAAAACCACTCCACCAATTTGTGCCCCTATTTACGTGGACTCAAATTTGTATATCAAGGAGCTAAAGGGGTCACTGAGCAGCTCTACTACATAAACCGAAGGAGTCCTCATGGGCCTAGGCCATACCAGTAGGGCATGCAAGGGTCATCCCATGCATATTACGACCCAAACTAGACCACATCCATACCTTCTTGGGGACCCCTACTCATCCTTCCTGGTATACACCTCCTCCTTAGTCCTTTGTAGCTCAGTATCATTCCCAACCAGCCAGCAAGTCATTTCAACCATATGCTCCACCACAACCTCAGTGGAATGGATTGCCCCAGGGGTGGAGGCCCCCATACAACAATGTTCCAGCTTTATTTCCTTCACCACCTGCCCAAACACAAATTTTACACTTTTCTCCACCTAAACAACCCCAGATGCCTACCCAACCAAATTCAAACCCGAAAAATAGACAGGCACAATAAATATATAGTGGAGAGACATCCTATACAGCTTATGCTGTGGAGATTCAGGAAATCAACCTGAGATCTGGGAGAGTACTTCCGGACAACCAACCTCCACCTCCACCTAGGGATGTTGAGGAAAAAAGAGAGGAAAAAATGTTTAAAGTAAATCCACCACCCTTTCTTGAGAGATTAACCCAACCACTCCAGCCCACCCTAGAAGAGACTGAAATTCTGGGAGAATTGAAAAACCTATGTGTCAAAATTCCACTCTCCAAGCTATTAAGGATGTACCTATTTACAACAAGTTGATTAAGGAGAAGTAATTCAAGCATCCAAGGAGGTGAAGAAGATATGCCCCTAACATTAATGTCATTGGACAACTGTCTGACTTAATGCTGGGGCAAGTAATCTCTCCGAAGTATTTGGACCCTGGAAGCCCTGTAGTAGATGTGCACATAAATGGCAACATTGTCCCACACACTTTGATCGATCTTGGGGTTGCAATTAATGTAATGACCAAGGACACCATGCTCAAGCTCAGCCTCCAAGGTTCATTGAGGAAGACCACAACAATTCTGCAACTTGCAAACTAATCCATAGTGACCCTTGAGGGGATTGTGGAGGATGTCATGGTCTCCATTGATTCTTGGGAATACCCTGCATATTTCCTAGTACTCCAGCCTAAGGCTAAGCTTACTGGGTAACCTCTCATCCTTGGGAGGCCCTGGTTAGCCACTTCCAATGCTTACATTAGCTGCAAAGCTGGAAATATGACCATCAAGAATGGGCATATGTCCAAGTAGTTAGTCCTATACCCTCCTACTCAGCCATATCTAGAACATGACTTACCTTTGTGGCTGGAAGAGGAGGAGGAAGATGAATTTTTCCGCCCAATTCTATACTTTAGAAACAACCATGGGAGGGGGACAACAAGATGAAGATGATTTGTGTTATCACTTGGATTGAACCTCAGCCTGAAGGAAGACAATGCTAGGGTAACCACAAACCACACTTAGCAAAGTAGATAGCCCTAATAGGCTGGGAGAGGGCTCTCTCCGTAAGCATCTTAGTCAAGATGACTGGATTAGTAAAAGGATTTTAGGCTAGGTATAGCAGCACAGAGTTTTGATTGGATTTTGAAGGGGTTTTGCTGGATGAGGAGGAGCTGGACAGTTTAGGGCTAAGGAATTAAGTCAAAATTGCAGGGTGTTCAATGGGGAAAAGTAGGCATAAGTTTAGCACTCTAGGGCTTGATGGGTGAGGTGTTTTAAGATTGGTGAGAGGTTAGGAAGAGCATGTGATTACCATGTATCCTTCCCAAATTGTAGAAAACATATAATGGTGAATATTTCCCCAAAGTAGAGCAGTGATGTAATGAATTCTGCCTATCAACTCGAAAACATTCACTTAGAAGCAATGAAATGATTAATGAAATACAAAAAACATATTAACATATGATCAAAAGAGAAGAAACTGTACTAAAACTCCATACCACATGGATCCTAGAAAAAGAGCTGCAATTTTTATTAATCTCCTGCTAAACTACTACAAAAGGATGTACAATCAAGGCATAAGCATCCAACTGAGTCCAACCCTTTACAATGAGAAAGAAGAAGAAGATATAGGATTTGTTTCAACCTCCTCCCATCTGCAGGGGTTGAATCCATGAGATGAGGAGCTAATATAACCAACTCTGAACAAGAAACTGGAATATAGGCATCTTAACAACTTGCCTCTAAAAATGAAAAAATTGATTCATTTAAGCTCAAGTTGATTTTTAATCTAATGAATCTACCATATACTACTAATTATCTATCATATTTACAATCCAAGTCATCATTTACATCAATAAAACATCCTCCATGGGAGAAAATCCACGAACACAGTCAAAAAAATGGAAAAATAGGCATCTTGTGCAAAATTTGCCTGACGCGTAGCGCCACTTTCATGTCCCTTTTGGAGGCCTTCCCGGAATCCAAATTGAGCTCATGATATCTCATTGGAAATATCTTCTAGTATACTTCCCAAAACACCTAGAATTTCTTTATTTCAAGCTCTTTTGACCCCTCAAAACTTGATTCTCCCAAGACTGCTTCTGTGTGTCCAAAAAGTGGCAGAAAGGTCATTTTTAGGGTTTTTTTGACCTTTTGGTGGACTAGTTCTGCCCCAAAAACTTAGAAAATCCATAGGGTGCATGTCCTCATCACTTTGAATCCAAAAATTCAAACCATTTGTGCATTGGGTGCCCCTAGGAAAAGCGCAACGCCACTTGAGGCAGATTTTGTGTGTGTAAAGTTTCAAAATTTGCAAGTGACAAAAACTTTTCCAAACTTGCCCAAAATTGGTGAGAAGCACCATCATCAAGTATCCTGATGAGACAAGGAGGCTTCAGCAAGAAAAATAAGCTTATCCTCCTCCTTTTTTCCTTTTAGAGCCCGTCTTAGCCTAGCTTTCATCTTCTTGACCCTCATGTTGCAAATTTTGTTTCGACTCTTGTAATGGTAGGCCATGTGCCTGATCATCTGGTTGTCTCTATGGGACTTCTCATCTGTCCATGTTTGCAAGGCTTGAGGCTGTACACTCCAAGAAAAGGGATGAAGGGAATGAGTAAGAGTGATTTTGGAGTGAGGGGATGGGAGATGACCTTATGAGGTGTTTGGTAGACTAGAAAAGGAAGGGAAGGATATGAATTATGAAAGTGAGAGGGAGGGCTTGGTTTGTTTGAGATATTGATATTTTGGAAGAGGGAAAAAAGGGATGTGGATGTTGTGGAATGATTTAGGGAAAGAGTTTAGAGTTTTAGTGATAGGTGATAGGAGGAATAATTGGCATTTTAGGGTTTAGGCATAACCAAGGGATAATTTAGGGTTTGACATTTGCCATGGGGAATTATGTTTAAAGGTTTGAATGCACACCAACAATGTAGTATGGGAGAAAAAATTACTTGTATGAAGGGAAGAGAGGGTAATATTGAAGTTTTTATAAAGTTTGAGGCCTTTCTTGCCCTTCTACTCAATGCACAGCGCCAAACCACAGATGCACAGTGCAACCTCCTAAACGTGCAACGCCACTTCCTAAATGCGCAACGCCACTTCCTAAATGCGCAACGCCAATTCCAGACAACGTTTGGATACCTTCCCGGTGTCCACATTAGGAGTGGAATAGCTTGTTGGAAATCTTGTCGAGTCTACTTTCCAGAAAATCTTGAAGTTTTCAATTTGGAGCTCATTTTCCCTGTCAAAAGCTCAATCTCTCAAGACTGGTCAAAATGTGCAGAATGAGTTTGCCAAAATGCAGAGTGTTGTTGCAGTCAACTTTTTGAGGTCTTAATAATCTCAAAATTGAGCTCATGATATCTCATTAGAAATATATTTGTGTCTAGTTATCATTTGACTCATCAAGAAAGTCATTTGGTCACTACAGCTAGGAGAAATCTTGATTTTCCCAAGGTCACTCTAGAAGTGCATCAACTTTCCTAAGGCAAATGATGTTTTTTATATTTCTCCCAAACCATGAGACCTGTGTAAAAAATGATGGAGTTTTTTCTTCTTGGGTCTATTATGGACAAAAAAATCTCTCACTTTTGTCAAATTCATCTTTTATTTCTCAGAAACAACAATTGAATAAAACCTATCCCGATGTGTGGAACAGGGGATTTGTAGAAATGAAGGGAAATGAAGGGGATGAGGGGCTTCTAGTTTCTTGAGAAAATTTTGGGAAGTAGCGAGAGATGTTAGGAAGCAGGGGAAAGTGGAATTTCAAGGATTGAGTGAGGGTAAGGGTTCCAAAAAGAAACACACAGGCCTAACCTAGAAAAGTGTCAAATTGTAGCAATAGGCTAGGGTTTGTGGGAAAATGATGAATTTGAGGGATATCATTGATGGGAAGTGTTTGAGAAGGTATATTAAGGATCGAGGAAGGTGTATGAGCATCAGGATACAAGTTTTGTTAATGATTTTACCATCCAAGGAAAATTACCTTCGAAACCCTAGGAGAGGGAAATGAGCCTTACCTCAAGGTGTAAAATGACCCATTGGAACCTGAAATAATGATGACAACTCTTTGAATGATGGTATACTCAGCCGAATGGTGACATGGACCAATACTTGTAAAACTTTGGAAGGAGTGAAAACAATACTAGACCTAATATCTTGTGACCAAATTTTACTTGAAGACTCATTGAAATGAAAAAATTTGATTTTGACACCCTAAGACCACTTTGTAAGAGCATGTTTGATTGTTGGTGGAAGGCTACAAAGACTGACACTAACATTGGCTCCATTAGGGATGGTAGCTCCTTGAAGGTGCCAAGAACACCGTAGACCAAGTAGGCTTAGAAATTAGGCATGGAGTAAAAAAAACTCATTTTGAAATACATGACTGAATACTGATGACTCAAAGATAGAAACTGAATTTTACTCAACTAAAAACTGACTTAATACTAAAACACAACTGGCAAACTAGAGAAGATGCTCAAAATGGAGCTTATTAAATAAAACCTACTCTAACTGTTCCATTCATCACCTGATCAGGTGAAATGAAACAACCAATGCAACCAAGTAAGCATTCTGGCTGCTGTTTGAATTCTCTGCAAGTGATTGTTTATGAGCAAGTAGAGAGAACCACGGAAATGAAACTCCCACGAAAACTTGTAAATAGGTCCAAATTTTCCCATATTAAATAATGTGGATTCTCTATCTGATTCCAAAAATACTGTATAAGGATCTTGAAATTCATGTGCATTGGGACTTAGCTCATCCAATGGATTACTTTGCTTCTGCTCATACCATGAATGCAAACTTTCATTTGAGTTTTGTGACGAGACTCCTGATGAAAATGACAAAGAAACCGGCTGCCAGATCAAGTTTGTATCAATACTTTTTTCAAGCTCAAAGTTAGGACTTTGACTATAGATATCATCCAACACATCAACTATTGGATCGTAAGAAACTTGAAAAGACCGTTGCAACCCATTTTCTATTGGTTCCAATGAGATTGCATGATTTTCTACAAGATGCTCATTTGAAGATATACTTTGCAAAATTACCTTCAAAAACTGAAATGATTCAAAACATAATGGTACAGAGTCATCTTGCATCATTTGATCATATGTTCCAGCTTCCAAGTCTTCATCTGCAACTTGACATTCAATGGCATGGGGGGGCTGCAAATCTAGATATGAGAAGTCTCGAACAAGGATTTCATTGCCCTTTAGATGGTCCAGATCAAAACTTATCGACGGTTGATTTTTGATTGCACGAAAGTTGTCTCCGATGAACTGAAATGAAGTAAAACAAAGAGGCAAAGATCCTTCACTTACTTCAAAATTTTCTGCACTTTCCTCCTCACTTCCATAGCTAATATGCAACGATTGATCATTGTATTCGAGTTGCGGAAAGTGAACTTCCTCCTTCCACAAACCAGCTTCTGATTTGTCTGCAAGACTAGCTTCTGTTGGGAGAACATAATCATCATCATACTGATCAAACTTAGGCAAATCACTAGTATAAAACATATCATCAAGCATACATGTCAGATCAATAGATCTCTCTTCTCCAAGATGATCTATAAAACAATCATTATCAGATCTATGACAACCGGGATAAGAAAGAAAATGTTTTGGATCAGCCACTTGTTCTTCTTCAATCAGTGAGCCATGGTCTTGAACATCATACTCATTCCTTGCGGTGTTCTTGTGCATCATCTCTTCCATTTCACTTACCAAAATGTCGAGCTTTACCTCTAAAGTTGTTGATTCCTCTGGATCTATGTTCTTCATCTTTTCTTCCTTCAACTTTGCCCTTCTAATCAGCAGATTAGCCTCTACATCTACTGCATTGTTCTGCATCTCTTCAAGTGTTGTAAGGTTCCTTTCTCTCAACTGAGAGTCCATTTCTGGATCAAAGGCATCCGAGTAGTGCAAAAGAGCGGATCCAGGAGGAGGTCTTATATTAACAGGAATCGAATAATAAACTTGGTTAAATCTGGTAGAAAATTGTTGCACTGTCTCCCTTGGCTATCTTTTTAGCTGGTTATACTCTTCTAGAATCAAGAAAGGGTTTTGTCTGACCACCCACTTGTCAAGGAAAACTTTGACGAACTACTGGAAATCTGAGATGCTCGCATCAGGCAAGGTTTTGAACCAACTCTTGACTTTGCCTTACAAAGAAAGAGCAAAAGGCCTAATACTAACATCCTCTTCATCAACTTCAAAACGGTCAAGAAAAGACTCAAAATTCAGTACATGTCTTTCAGCAGTGATGTTGTCACAGTCACCATCAAATCTTGGTAGATATAGGTAATGATTTTTAGGGAAAGCATGGGATATAGGAGGTAAAATTAGAGGCTTGTATCTATATAGAATTTTACAAGGTATAGGAGTATATACAAAAGATGTAGAATTATTCTTGATCTCTTGAGGCTCATCAGTTTGAAGACGATCATCATAAGATTCAGAAGAAGGGTCTTGATCAAGATCAAAGGCATGAAAATATTTTGTATTCGCAATCATCAAAGGGAAGGAATCACATGCAGATCTAGGATATTTTCTGAAATACAATATACTTTGTAAAGCCTTCTTGACATGCTCGGGAAAAGAGAAGAAATAATTTATAACAAATAACATAATGTATTGAACAAAATTCCCACTTGAATACCTGATCTTTCCATATTGTCCTTTCATGTTTTTGCTGGTCAGGTTCATCCTCTAGTGGAATCCTTGGATCTGATCTCGAAATTGATTTAGATTCGCCAGGTGAATGATTTCAGCCTTCCAGTGTCTAATCATTGTCCACTATCAACAATCAGATCTGAACTTGATACATTTTGTAGAGGAACATAAAACTATGTTCCCTAGTATGGTCGCCACTATGTTATCACCTGGATTGAACCTCAGGCTAAAGGAAGGCAATGCCATGGTAATCACAAACCATGCTTAGCCAAGTAGCTAGCCCTACTAGGCCGGGAGAGGGCTCTCTCCGTAAGGATCTCAACCAAGATGACTGGATTAGTAAAAGGATTTTAGGCTAGGTATAGTAGCACAAAGTTTTGATTGGATTTTGAAGGGGTTTTGCTAGATCAGGAGGAGCTGGACAGTTTAGGGCTAGGGAATTAGGTCAAAATTGCAGGGTGTTCAATGGGGCAAGGTAGGCATAAGTTTATCATTCTATGGATTGATGGGTGAGGTGTTTTAAGATTGGTGAGAGGCTAGGAAGAGCATGTGATTACCATGGATCCTTCCCAAACTGTAGAAAACATATAATGGTGAATATTTCCCCAAAGTAGAGTAGTGATGTAATGAATTTTTCCTATCAACTCGAAAACATTCACTTAGAAGCAATGAAATGATTAAAGAAATACACAAAACATATTAACATATGATCACAAGAGAAGAAACTGTACTAAAACTCCACACCACATGGATCCCAGAAAAATAGCTGCAATTTTTATTAATCTCCTGCTAAGCTACCACAAAATGATGTACAATCAAGACATAAGCATCCAGCTGAGTCCAACCCTTTACAATGAGAAAGAAGAAGAAGATATAGGCTTTGTTTCAACCTCCTCCCATCCTCAGGGTTGAATCCCTAAGATGAGGAGCTAATCTAACCAACTCTGAACAAGAAACTGGAATATAGGCATCTTAATAACTTGCCTCTAAAAGTGAAAAAACTGATTCATGTAAGCTCAAATTGACTTTTAATCTAATGAATCTACCCTCTACTACTAATTTTCTATCATATTTACAAGCCAATTCATCATTTACATCAGTAAAATATCCACCATGGGAGAAAATCCACGAACATAGTCAAAAAATGGAAAAATAGGCATCCTGTGCAAAATTTTCCCTATGCGCACTGCCACTTTCAGGTCCCTTTCGGAGGCCTTCCCAGCATAAAAATTGAGCTCATAATAGCACATTGGAAAGGTCTTAAAGTATAATTTCCAAAACACCGAGAATTTCTCCATTTAAAACTCATTTAACCCCTCCATACTTGATTCTCCCAAGACTTCTTCTGTGTGTCCAAAAAGTGGCAGAAAGGTCATTTTTAGGGTGTTTTTTGACCTTTTGGTGGACCAGTTCTCCCCCCAAAACTTAGAAAATCCATAGGGTGCATGTCCTCATCGCTATGAATCCAAAAAGGTAGATTTTCTGTGTGTAAAATTTCAAAATTTTCAAGTGACAAAAACTTTTCCAAACTTGCCCAAAATTGGTGAGAAGCACCATCATCAAGTATCCTGATGAGCCAAGGAAGCTTCAGCAAGAAACCTAATCCTATCGTCCTCCTTTTTTCCTTTTAGAGCCCGTCTTAGTGTAGCTTTCATCTTCTTTACCCTCATGTTGCAAATTTTGTTTTGAGTCTTATAATGGTAGGCCATGTGCTTGATCATCTGGTTGTCTCTATGGGCCTTCTCATTTGTCCATGTTTGCAAGTATTGAGGCTATACACTCCAAGGAAAGGGATAAAGGGAATGAGTAATAGTGATCTGGAAGTGAGGGGGTGGGAGATGACCTTATGAGGTGTTTGGTAGACTAGAAAAGGAATGGAAGGATATGAATTATGAAAGTGAGAGGGAGGGCTTGGCTTGTTTGAGATATTGCTGTTTGGGAAGAGGGATAAAGGGATGTGGATGTTATGGAATGATGTAGGGAAATATTTTAGAGTTTTAGTGATAGGTGATTGGAGGAATAATTGGGGTTTTAGGGTTTAGGCAAAAGCAAGGGAGAATTTATGGTTTGACATTTGCCATGGGGAATTATGTTTAAAAGTTTGAATGCACACAAAAAATGTAGTATGGGAGGAAAAATTACTTATATGAATGGAGAGAGGGCAATATTGAAGTTTTTATGAAGTTTGAGGCCTTTCTGGCCCTTTTGCTCAACACGCAGCGCCATTTCCTAAACACGCAGCACCACTTGCAGATAACTTTGGACTACTTTCCCAGTGTCCAAATTAGGCGTTGGATAGCTCGTTGGAAATATTGTCGAGTCTATTTTCCAGAACATCTTGAATTTTTCAATTTGGAGCTCATTTTCCCTGTCAAAAGCTCAATCTCCCAAGACTAGTCAAAATCTGCAGAATGAGGCTACCAAAATGCAGAGTGTTGTTGCAGTCAACTTTTGGAGGTATTCCTCAACTTCAAATTTAGCTCATGATATCTCATTAGAAATCTCTCTGTGTCTATTTATCATTTGACTCATTAACAAGGTCATTTGGTCACTACAGCTAGGAGAAATGTTGATTTTCCCAAGGTCACTCTAGAAGTGCATCAACTCTCCTGAGGCAAATGATGTTTTGGACATTTCTCCCAAACCATGAGACCTGTGTAAAAACGGAAGAAGGTTTTTCTTCTTGGGTCTATGGTGGACAAAAAAATCTCTCACGTATGTCAAAATCATCTTTTCTTGCTAAAAAAAACATTTGAATAAAACCTATCTCAATGTGTGGAACAGGGGATTTGTAGAAAGGAAGTGGATGAGGGGCTTCTAATTTCTTGAGAAAATTTTGCGAAGTAGGGAGGGATGTTAGGAAGTAGGGGAAAGTGGAATTTAATGGATTGAGTGAGGGTAAGGGTTCTAAAAGGGAAAAACGCAGGCATAACCTAGAAATGTGTCAAATTGTAGCAATATGCTAGGGTTTGTGGGAAAATGATGAATTTGAGGGATATCAATGATGGGAAGTGTTTAAGAAGGTATATTAAGGATAGGGGAAGGTGTATGAGCATCAGGATACACATTTTGTTGATGATTTGATCATCCAAGAAAAATTACGTTCAAAACCCTAGGAGAGGGAAATGAGCCTTACCTAAGCACAAATGAAGCACAAACAAGGTGTAAAATGACCCATTGGAACTTGAAATAATGATGACAACTCTTTGAATGATGGTAAACTCAGCCGAATGGTGACATGGACCAATACTTGGAAAACTTTGGAAGTAGTGAAAACAATCCTAGAACTAATACCCAGTGACCAAATTTTACTTGAAGACTCACTGAAATGACAAAATTTGACTTAAGACCACTTTGTAAGAGCATGTTTGATTGCTGGTGGAAGTCTGCAAAGACTGACACTAACAAGTTAATTGAACACATACTCCAAAGTCCAACTCCCAGTACATTGTCCTTAGAAGAATTAGTAAAGGAAACCCAAAACAACCATCAAATTGATCTATGCTTAGTCGATTCCAACCCTATCTGTCTCAAAACCATAGAATTCGGCCCCGAGAGAACTTTCAAAATCAATCCATCTCATTCTATTCTCTAGGAAGAGAATTTGTGCAACATGTTAAAGGAACATATGGATGCCTTTGCTTTGAGTTACAAAGAAAATAAGGGAGTGCACCTCTCGTTGTGTACTCACCATATTTATATCAAGGAAGGTTGCAAGCCAGTTCGGAAACCTAGCACAAGATCAAGCATAGGACCTCCACTCCCTATCACCCACAAGCTAATGGGAAAGTGGAGGTAACCAACAGAGCGTTGGAGGAAATCTTGACCAAAGTGGTTAGTAGCAGCAGGAAAGAGTAGGAAGATAGACTAGTTGAGGCCACTTGGGCCTATAATACCACCCAAAAGACCACCATTGGATTCACACCCTATGAGATAGTATATGGGAAAAAGGCCCTGCTTTCCATTGAATTTGAGTATAACACATTGAGGATGGCAGACCAACTAGATCTAGATCTCGGCAATGCACAAAAAGGGAGGTTGCTCCAATTGAATGGTTTAGATGATTTCAGAATGCATGTCCTGCAACACACAGAGGTAACTCAATTTTAGAGGAAGATTTGGCATGATAAGAACATCAAGGATCAACAATTTCAAGAAGGTGATTGGGCTTTGTTATATGATTCCAGATATAAAGACTTTAAGGGCAAGTTAAGGACAAGATGGTTAGTGCGTTATGTTATACAGAGATGTAATGATAATGGTTCAATGCAGATTAGAACCATAGATGCAGAGGTCATTCCTTGTTAATGGGAATAGACTGAAATTTTACAAGAGGCCATTGTCAAAGAAAGAGTTCATTCATGGTATCAATAAGACAGTGATGGTGGTGGATCAAGTTTTAGCTCCTACCTCATCAAGTCATTAAGAAAAGGAAAAAGAAAAATAAGGACTTAGGTGAAAACCTTCATGAGGCACCTGAGTCCCACTATTGGGCTGAAAACCTCTTGGGGCGGTGCAATGGTGTCAAAAAAGAAAAAAGAAAAAAAGGAAAAAGAGAAATAAAAATATCTTTGGGTGAAAACCTCTCTTTAGGCGCCCAGGGCAAGTAGGTAGAATGAAAACCTCTTGGAGGTAGGCTAGTTGTTTAAAAAAAAATTGTTTGCAGGTTAGCACGAGGACAATCAGAGAGAAAAGGGGAATAAAAAAGGGACCTATTCCACTCATATTTTTATTTCCCCATCCATTATCCTTCATCATTCTACCATTCCTTTCATCTTCTTCACTCATTTGCCTCAGTTTGCGAGGGTATTGTGTTTTCTACAGGATTCCCTATAAACCTACAGGATCCCCTGAAAACCTACATGATCCCATGAAAACCTACAGGATGATCCTGTAGGAATTACTGTGGCTTCGAAATCCTAAATTGAGTAACCCTAGGGCAAAGAAATGAATTGCCCATGTCAAAAAATAAAAAACCCCACATAAAAACTTCATTACCATACCTCTTTTCACCATGATCACCTGTGCATCCATCATAAAAAAAAATCATTTTTCAAAAGAAAAAATTCACAGTCTTCAAGAGAAAACACAGAGGAAAATGAAATAGGGAGCATAAGGGAACAACACCCGAGTGTACTTATCGTTGTTCACACTCCTAGAATTCCTCTCTATCATGTCATCATCCTCAAAGTCCCAACAGAAGAAATGATTAAAAATTCCAAGGGAGAAGCAGCTACAGGACATCCTATAGGAAATCCTGTAGAAGCCTATCCCATAGAATAAAAATCATGAGCTGCAGCAAGATTCCAGCATGGAGATCCAAGCGTAGAAGAAGCTCCAAGGTAGTAGCATCATATTCATATTCAACACGAGGTACCTCCGCATCAAGGGAATCATCAAAGGGAAATAAAAAAGGAAGGTAAAATAACATGCAACCACCACACAACAAGCACCTCTTGTCTTCAACAAATTACAGCAAGGTATTATTACCACAGGTAAGTATCTCGCTTCACTCTCTCATTTGCATAATATAGTCAAAATATGTAAAGGTTGTGAGTGAGTTGGTTTATATGCGAAAGGTGGTCAGTTAACTTGGCCACCTTCGTTCAGTCGAAAAAGACAAAATAGTTGGTCCTCCTACACATGGCAGAAGTCAAGTCAAAAAAACATGAGGAGGATGAAAGTCGTTAAGGCTATGGATGCCTAAAGTGGGAGTTGATTACGAGGAGAGGGGAATGATGAGGTGGTAGTGGGGACCAACGATCCAAAAATAGAAAAAAATCATACCTCGGTTGCTAGCACACCACCTCACTCAACTCAACCACAAGAGGAAATAATCGTTGATCCCCATGCACCCATGCATTCATCTCCTCGAGGCTCACTCTAGAAAAATTTCTCTCGTACCCAAGCAACCTACAGAAGAGAAAAGTTCCATATTTCTCTTGCACAGGACTTCCTACAGGATCACACAGGACTTCCTATAGGATTACATGGGAATCCTACAAGATATAGTCAGACAGTCTACAGGATTTGCCGAGAGCAGTTTCAGAAGGGAAAACACAGGGGTTGGCTACATCAAACACCATGAGGAGGTAGGATCTGCATTTCTTTCCATTTTTCCATGTGAATAGAACAGAAAAATCTCCTATTTTGAGTGAATTTGATATCTGTGTAAAGAAATTGTCTCCTCAAGTATTTCAATCACATTTCCTTGTGCATTAAAATTTGTATCAACCATCTCTGCTCCTCAAAATTCACCAGACAAAATGATAGGAGGGTTTAATAGAAGGGAGCCCATTAACACTAGGAGGATTCACCAAGACCCTCCTGTGTTAGAAATCTTCACGAGGCATAATTGTATGGGGTATTTTGAGAAATTGATGGGGTATGATGATGAAGTGGCCCAAGATTTTGCTCTCTACCTCATTCCACTAATCAGAACCCATGCCACTATTTGTGGTGAGAGGCCTCTCCATAGAGATCACCCCTAAAATCATAAGCAAAATTACCACACTTCCCCTAGGAGTGCCTTGGAGAAAGGAAGACAAGGGATATAGCCAGAATTCCAAGAAGAAATTATTTTTAGAGGGAGAGGAGCCCATTGAGGACAATAATGGAGTAAGGAGAACGAGCCTACCATACCCTTGGAATGAGGTAAGATACCACCTTATAAAATACATATCATGTGAAGGTAGGTATATTGTGTGGTTTATGGTTATCACTTTAGGCTCCTTGAAGAATTGATATTTGGATCAGAAACACCTCCTCACCATAGGATCATCATACCGTACTTCCTTTTGCAATCAATGATAGATACAAGCATAAAGGTGTAGGAAGGAAACCACCAACAGTTAGCCCACCATGGGTTAATTAGAATCATCATAGAAGATGCCCTCGAAAACCTTAGAATACCTATCTAATGGGCAATTTTCAGAGACATGCAGATAGATGAGGATATCAAAGCCCTCACATATGATATTAGCCCTACTGTCAGTAAAACGGATGAAGAAGAGACCGAAACAGATGGAGAAGAAGTAGAGAAGGATGAAGAGGAAGAGAAAGAGAAAGAAGGTGATGAAGAAACAAAGGAAGATGTCAAGGAGGAAACTGATAAACAAGGTGAGGATATAGAGGGAGAAGAAGAGGGGAAAAGCATAGGTAAAAAGGCAATGGAAAAGAGGAGGCAAAAGATAAGGAGGAGACAACTAGGGTGTCTCTAGAACCCACTGAGAGAGAGGCAACAATTGCCCTCACTACCCTTATCATCCCTATCAAACAGAAAGGAAAAAGACAGAGGATAACCCCCTTATACTTTAGAATAAGGAAAAGTACAAGGATAAGCCAGGGAAAACCCCAAACTCCAACCAAGATTTCGATTTTTATTGAGGACTCACCTAAACAATAGGAGAAGATGGCTCCTCCTATAAAAACTAAAGAAGAAGGATCCTCAACACAAACCTCCCCTAAGTCTCCTATCACCTATGTGAGAAGGCCTGTAACCAGGTCTACCTCATCCAAAGGAAAAGACATCCTACAGGATACATAGTAGGACCTATAGGAAGCAGAGGCAATCCTATAGAAAACTTTGCTAAACCTACAGGAAACTCAAAAATTGGATGAGGAAAGAAGTAAGCAACCAGAAACAAAGAGAGAGGACCCAGAGATAAGGGAACATAGTCCTCAACCTAACCTTGACTCCTACTACAAATTTATTGAGGGGGGAAGGGTCATTCCACAAAAATTTTCCATTCTGTTATTCTTTGAGCTTGAGAAAGAAAGAGCCATAACTCATAGATGGATGCAGATTGCCAAGTCCAAGGGAGTGGAGGACACTGGTCACATGGAGGAGAAGCTCAAAGAGATGGGAAGGGAACTATGTAGCTTGAGGGACAGAGAGGCCAAAATGAAAAATCAGTTGGAGGTAGAAAATGCATGGTTGAAAGCACAACTACAAGAAAGAGAGGATTAATTGGCATCCATGGCCAGTCTATCTTTGGAAGCAATCTAGTGCATGATGGCAGCTAAGTCTTATGCACTATACCTTAAGGATAGTGGCTGCAGTTCCTATTGGGTTGTGTTATATTATTTCCATGACTAGCCCTCCTAGTACGTGGGGTTTGAGGGTGGCGGTTAGCCCCCCTCTATGGGGTCCAGGGCAGCACCCTAGGGAAATTTTTTTGAACCCTATATTAGGTTAAGTGAGCCTACCTATGCTTTTGTGCATGGTTTTGGATGCGATGGTTTTCAGTCCATGGTATTGGATGCTTCGACATGTATAAATATGTATTGTAACATTGAAAGGAACATAATGAAAAATCAATATGGTAGTCCCAATTTTGGGATCCAGGGGAAAATATTTGTGTATATGTGTTTTATGTGTTATGCTCTCACGTTGTTTATTTTATGTGTTTTAGAATTCGTATGTAGGTAATTTCTGTATGGGTTTAAAACCTACATTTGGTATCATAGTTGTTTTGGCTTCAAGGAGATGCCTTTGTTGCTAAGGGGTTTCGCTTGGGCCTATGGTAGACCCTGTTCAGTGGGAGATCTGCGAGATCTATTCTAGTGGTGAAAGAAGATGGTGAGCAGTGGAAAGATAGAGATCGAGAAATTTAATGGTCAGAGTTTTGAGCTGTGGAAACTCAAGATGGAGGATCTGTTGATGGATAAATATCAATGGATCGTGGTAGATCTGGGTACTAAGCCAACGGGAGTGTCTGATGAAGAATGGAAGAAGTTGGATTAGAAGGAAAAGAGCATAATATGATTGTGTGTCTCAGATTTAGTATTACTGAATGTATCAGGGGAAGCTACGACTAAGGATTTGTGGGACAAGTTAGGGACTTTTTACCAATCTAAGTCTCTAGTGAATAAATTGTTTCTACAGAAAAAGCAGTATAACCTGAGGATGAAAGATGGAGACTCGATGACAGAGAATCTGAACACATTTAATACTGTGGTAAGTCAGTTATTATCTGTTGATATTAAAATGTCAGATGAAGATAAGTGCATCAGTTTGTTGTGTTCTTTGCCAGATTCGTGGGATAGTCTGGTTATTGCAATAGGTAGTAATGCAACTACCTTGTAGTTTGATGAAATAGTCTCATCCTTGTTGAAGGAGGAGATGAGACGGAGAAATATGGAGAGCCTGAATGGTGATGCCTTGTCTGTATGAGGATGGTCCCAGAACATAAACAAAAATAAGTCATCGAGTGGGAGATCTAAATCCAGAGGAAGATCTAAATCTCCAGGAAAACCTTTAAAGGTGGTTTGCTGGAAATGCAGAAAGGAAGGGCATTACAAAAGGGATTGTAAATCTAAAGCTCCTAACAAAGGAAAGGGATCTGATGATGCTCCTTCTACAGAGGTGAAAACCACCTCCAATGAAGGTGGGGATGTGTACTTGGCTTCTTCAAGTACACATGTAGATCATGAGGCATGGTTTATTGACTCAGGTGCATACTTTCACTTCATTCTCCATAGAGAGTGGTTCTGCGAGTATGAGAAATGCGATGGTGGTGATGTCTTATTAGGGGATGATAGGAAGGCTAGAATCATTGGTCGTGGAAAAGTAAAGTTGAAGTTGCAAGGTGGAAGGGTTAGAACACTTCCGGGTGTTCTGTATATTCCTGCATTGGCCAGAAATCTGATTTTTGTAAGCAAGCTGGATGATGCAAGTGTAAAAATAGTGTTCGAGAAGGATACCTACAAGATGGTTCGGTGAGAATTGTAATTAATGTGGGGAGTTCAGATTGGAACTCTGTGCCAGGTAGCATTGTTGTTGATGGGTGCAACAGTTCTATGGTTCCTGAAAGTGGAGTAGAAAATCTAGTGGTCTCTAGAGAGAAGACCATGCTGTGGCATGAAAGGCTTGGACATATTGGAGAGAAGGGACTTCAAATACTTCGTGGTAAAGGTATGGTAGAAGGTATGAGTAATAGCTCTCTGGATTTTGATTTCTGTGAAAATTGTGTATAGGGGAAGAAGAATAAGGTGACTTTCCCCTCTGGTGGTAAGAGGGTGAAACATATATTAGAGCTTGTGCACAGTGATGTGTTTGGACCTGTGAAGGTTCCATCATTGGGTAAGTCTATGTACCATGTATCATTTATAGATGAATTATCAAGGAATACATGGATATATTTCCTTAAGAAGAAATATAAAGTATTTGATAGGTTTAAAGAATTTAAGACTCTGGTGGAAAACTAGACAGAGAAGAAGATAAAGGTGTTGAGGTCAGATAACAGTGGAGAGTTTTGCAGCAAGGAATTTGAAGAATTCTGTAAGAAGTGTGGTATAGCACGGAAGAAGACTACGCCATACACACTTGAGCATAATGGAGTTGCAAAAAGAATGAACAAGATGTTGATGGAAAGGGCAACAAGGATGCTCAGTGGTGTTGGGTTAGGACAGGAATTCTGGGCAGAGGCAGTGGAGACAACATGTTACCTAGTCAATAGATCACCATCATCAGCGTTGGAGGATAAGACTCCACAAGAGGTATGGACTGGTAAGAAACCCTCTCTTTCACATCTGAGGGTATTTGGATGTGATGCATATATACATGTTCCAAAGGAGAAAAGAACCAAGTTGGATAGTAAATATGAAAAGTGCATCTTTATTGGGTATAAGGATGGTTTAAAGGGTTATAAGCTTTGGAACCCAGTAACAAGGAAGGTTGTGTACAACCGAGATGTGGTGTTTAGAGAGGTCAAAGATGTTATTAAACATGAAGTCCAACCAAAGGAACCTGAGAAGATAGATTTTGAGCTTAAGGAGGAAGAATCAGACTCTACAGTAGAAGAGGAATCAGAAGATGAAGAGCCACAAACTCTGGGGGTGAGAAGATCAGTTCGAGAAAGAAGGCAGTCAGAAAGGTATAGTCCATCTGCTTTCTGTTCAAATTTTTCTTTATATATTAATGGTGATGATCCCAGAACTATGAAGGAAGAAGTAGATTCAAAGGATGGAAAACTCTAGAAAGAGGCCATGGTTGATGAAATGGAATCTTTGCACAAAAATGAGGCTTGGGATTTGGTGGAGTTACCAGTTGGAAGGAAATCCATTGGCAGAAAATGGGTGTTCAAGAGGAAAACCAATGCAGAAGGAAAGGTGGAGAAATACAAAGCTCGATTGGTAGCAAAAGGTTATTCCCAGGTGACGGGAATTGATTTTGGTGATATTTTTTTCTCCTGTTGCCAAGGTAGCTTATATTAGATTACTTTTATCTGTTGCTGCTACTTTTGATTTTGAGGTAAAATAGATGGATGTGAAGACAAAATTTCTTCATGGGGATCTGGAAGAGGAGATCTACATGAAGAACCTTGAAGGTTTTGCAGTGAAGGGTAAGAAAGAACTGGTATGCAAGTTAAAGAAGTCTCTATATGGGTTAAAATAGTCACCAAGGATGTGGTATCAGAAATTTGATACATTTATATGGGGACTTGGCTTCACCAGAAGCAAAGAAAATCACTGTGTGTATTTTAAATTAATTTGTGACCGTGTTGTTTATTTTGTGTTGTATGTGGATGATATGTTGCTTGTTGGAAATGAAAAAGAAATTATCCAGGATTTGAAGACCCAATTGTCCTCCAAATTCGACATGAAAGATCTTGGTGTTGTGTTAAAATTGGAAACCAGGGAAAAAATTCATGTGGGTCATCTTATTCATGGCTAATAATATTTTTATTAGATTCCTCTCGTCGAGAGGTGTAGGATTGATATAAATATCATCCAATTCCGATAAGTATTCATGGAGATATGAATTTATTTTGATTATGGAATTATTATCAAGCCGACCTACAACTCATGTAGGCTTAGAAGCCCAACAGTCGCATCTATTCACCCACCAACGTTGTGTATAAATATAAGAGGACTTTTCCTCATTTGGACTCACTCATCTCATCACATCTCTCTCTCTCTACTGCGCAGATATGAGTCTCTTCTCTACTGCGCTGAAATGGGTCTCTCTCTCTCACACATGTGAAGCCGGAAGCTGTTGAATTTGAAGCTGCAACTGCAGAAGCAAAAATTGACTTGCGTGGCCTAGAAGATCTCCTCTTTGGAACTGCGCTGTAGGTTCATCTGAACCTCCTTTGAAAGCCGCAACTTTTGGTGGTGGAATGAAGTCAATCCGACGAACGGTTTGCAAGATATCGACTGCCCTAGTTTGAAGCCGGAAACTGCTGAAACTGAAGCTGCAACTGCAGAAGTAAAGAATGAATTGCATGGCCTAGAAGATCTCCTTATCTGAACTGTGATGTAGGTTCATTTGAACCTCCTCTGGAAGCCGAAACTTTTGGTGGTGGAATGAAGTGAATTCGACTGTCGGTTTGTGAGATATGGTCTGCCCTAGTTTGATAATGAAGCCGCTAATGTTGATGCTACTGATCTAGGGTTTGCTACTGCTGATATGAATCAGATTTATTGTACTATTTCTCTCTGCTGAATTATTGAAGATAAAAGAAGATTTGATCAAAGGGTTTCCCCACACATTGTGGGGTTTGTCCCTAGCTAGCCGCCACATCTTGTGTCTCTTGTCTTGGCTTGTTTTCTGTCGATCGTTTAATGTTCTATCTGCACTTTACTTTATGTACATGTGATTGCTAATCGGTGGAATATAATAAGAAAAGAAGTAAACTATTATAAGCATAGAACATACCATAACTTAACATGTTGAAAACTATATTTTGGGCATGGAAATTAAAAGAGATCGAGCAAAGAGGAAGCCTTGGTTAAACCAAAATAATTACGTTGAGACAATACTGCAGAGGTTTAATATGCAGGATATTAAACTAGTGAAGGTTCCTATTCCTATAGGTGTAAAGTTATCTACCGAATAGTGTCCCAAGACACAAGAAGAGGAAGAGGATGTGTCCCATGTTCCATATGCAAGTGCAGTCGGTAGCCTAATGTATGCAATGGTCTATACTAGACCAGGCATTATACATGCAATGGGGTATTGAGCAGGTTTATGTAAAAACTAGGGAAGGAGCACTGGACAACAATGACGCAAGTTTTCAGGTATTTGTGTGGCACTAGTGATTATGGTTTGTGCTATCAAGGAAGACCAGGATTAGATAGAGTGTTGGATATTCGTGGCTTTTTTGATATAGACTGGGCTGGAGGTATGGTTTAGAGAAGATCTACAAGTGGGTATGTGTTTAACCTATTTGGAGGTGCAGTTAGTTGGATGAGTAAGAAACAATCTATAGTGGCACTATCAACTACAAAGGCAGAATACATGGAAGCCACTCATGCAAGTATGGAAGCAGTTTGGCTGTAGAGATTGTGTTCAAGTATGGGGCTAGTAAATTGAGCTATAAGGATAGATTGTGACAGCCAAAGTGAAATTTTCTTGGCAAAGAACCCTGCTTACCATTCAAAGACAAAGCACATTGATGTTCAGTATCATTTTGAGAGGGATATGATGGAAGGCAAAATGGTGTTGCTGGTAAAGGTGGACACTTTGAAGAATACTTCAGATGCATTGAAAAAGTCTGTGAGCTCTAAGAAGTTCTCTTGGTGTAGAGAAACAATGGGTGTTTCAAGGTTGGATAAATGAATAAGCTCTCTTGTGGCCGCCTATGGAAAGAAAACAACAAGTGGGAGAATGTTGGGTTGTGTTATTTTCTTTCCATGACTAGCCCACCTAGTATAGAAAGATGAGAAATCCCGTGTGTATACGCGACTTTGTTAAGAGGAACCTACGTATATCTCTTTTTCTTTCATTTTGAGAGCCTGAACTGTGATCTTCCATCTGAGTGAGTTGCCATCAAGGACAACACCTGTGTCATAGTGCCAAACTTATGTCATAATGCCAACAATCTCCCCCTTTGGACTTGATGGCAACCCACAGACACTCAAAGTCATTCTCCCCCTTTGTCATCAAGGGCAAAGGGTTATGCTCCCCATGAGTACATTCTGAATTCTCTGCTGTGCTGTGCTGTCCATGCTCCCTCAGTCCATGCTCCCTCTGAATGTAGGCAAGGTCTGCAAAATGATGTTCTACATGAAAGAACATGACTCTATATATCATGAATGACTTTCCTATCACCAAAGACTCATACATACATCCATCTCCCAACCAAGTGGGGATATACCAATATTGACTCATCCAACCAACCAAGTGGGGTTACACCAAAAGGTTACACATGATAAACAAGAACATTACATCATCTATCCCAGGCATAGTGGGGAACCCAAAGTAGGCTGTTTACAGGACCTTGATAAGAAAAGAAATACATGACACAGAGATGAAATATCTTCAAAAAGACTATGATAGTCATCAACAACTATCATCAGTAGCATCTGTCAATCATCATTCAGACCAGCAACCATGTTCGCCTTCTGTAACTGTTCCACCTGAAACCAAAAACACTATGAACCTGAACCAAGATCTTCTAAGATAATGCCAACAATGCATTTTTAGAAGAATATACAATCACCCTGAACTTGTGCCAGATGGTCTCTGTCAAACCCATATCAGACTCTTTTCATCCTGAGTCTGGCCCCACTGTTTTTCTTCAAACCAACATATATGCGACTGTATCCACAGAAACCTGCGTATATACGTGGATATGCTTCATGAAACTCGCGTACAACTACTTTTCTCTGAAACAGATAATTTCAACAACAAGATGATGCATCAACTACTCCTAGCTTCTGTCTGAGGTATTCAAATGTCTCCCTAGGCAGTGGTCTAGTGAGTACATCAACAACTTGTTCTTTGGAGGGGACATACTGCAATTTGACCTTTTGTTCAAGCACTTTTTCTCGGAGAAAATGATATTTGATAGGTATGTGCTTGGTCTTCAAATGCATGACTGGACTCTTTCAAATACTGATTGCACTTGTATTATCACAAAAAATGGAGATAGGTGGAGTACAAGTGATTTTAATGTCTTGCAATGTTTACATCATCCAAAGGAGTTGTGTGCAGCAAGATGTAGCAGCCACATATTCTACTTCAGCTGTAGATAATGCAATTGAACTTTGTTTCTTGCTGAACCAAGATACTAATCTGGAACCCATAAAGAATGCACCACCACTAGTGCTTTTTCTGTCATCCACGCTTCCTACCCAATTTGCATCTGTATATGCATGAAGTGTGACATCTGTACCTCTAGGATACCATAAGCCATAGTTTTGAGTTCCTTGAAGATACTTGAAAATTCTCTTAACTGCCTGAAGATGAGTTTCCTTTGGATTTGCCTGAAGCCTTCCAACTATTCCTACTACATGCATAATGTCTGGTCCGGTACCTATTAGATAGAGCAGACTACCAATCATGGATCTATAGGTTGGTTGATGTAATACTACTGATTCATCATTTGCACTGACGCTGCATCCTATTACCATAGGGGTACATACTGGTTTTGAATCCTCCATCTCATATTTCTTCAAGATCTGCTTTAGGTACTTGGTTTGTGATAGAAAAATACCATCTTTGTTTTGTTGGACTTGTAAACCAAGAAAATATGTGAGCTCACCAAGCAGGGACATTTCAAATTCTTTTTGCATCACCACGACAAATTTTTGACTCATGGCTTCTTCATTGCTACCAATGATGATATCATCAACATACACAAGAAGTATTAGCAATTTATCATTATCAATTTTTATATATAGATTACTATCTGCTGATCCTTTTGAAAAGCCTTGTTGATGGAGGTATTTGTCCAGACGATAATACCAAGCCCTTGGAGCCTGTTTAAGACCATAGAGTGCCTACTTAAGTATGCATACAAGTTTTGGATCATTTCCAAGGATGAATCCATCTAGTTTCTCAATATACACTTCTTCTTCTAAGTCTCCATTTAGAAAGGCAGATTTCACATCCATTTGAAATACTTTGAACTTCTGAAAGCTAGAAAGAGAAAGGAACATTCTTATGGCCTCAAGTCTAGCAACCAGTGCAAAAGTTTCTTCAAAGTCTATACCTTCTTGTTGAGCATACCCTTTACAAACAAGTCTGGCCTTGTTTCTAATAACATCTCCATTTTCATTCAGCGTGTTTTTGAATATCCATTTTGTCCCTATGACATCCTTATCGTTTGGTCTAGGAAGCAACTCCCAAGTGTTATTCTTTTCAATCTTCTCAAGTTCTTCATTCATGGCCTTGACCCAACATTCATCTTTGCATGCTTCACTTACATTTTGTGGTTTAGTGGAGGAGAGCAATGCTAGATATCTTGAAGCTTCTGAAATAGTTCTTCTTGTTTGTACACCTGCCTCTTTCTGCCCCAAAATTTTAGTTTCTAGATGATTCTTCCAAACGTACCTAGATGGAGTCTTTTCTTCTATCCTTATCTGTTCTTCTGGTGCCTCATGGGTTTCTTCTTCATCATAAGTCTGATTTGATGTTGAAGGATAGTCCTCATCATCTTCGAAATCTTCGGATTTTACCTGCTTAGGAATGTTTCCTTCTTCATCAACCACTACATCAATACTTTCAACAATTTTTACAAGTCTTTTATTGTAACACTTATATCCTTTGCTGTGGGGAGAGTAACCAAGGAGAATGCCTTCATCTGCTCTAGGTTCAAACTTGCCAAGGTTTTCATCAGTCCTTTTGATGTAACATTTGCTTTGAAAATTTTGTAAGTATTTAACCGTGGGAGTCTTACCATACCAAAGTTCATGAGGACTTTGAGTGCTGTTCACCCGGATGTTTGTCTTGTTGAGAATAGAAACCACGACAAATGAACCTTCACCCTAGAAGGTTGCGGGAGTTCCGGACTCATCAAGCATAGCACGAGCCATTTGTTGAACCATTCTGTTCATCCTTTCCACTACTCCATTTTGTTGAGGAGTCCTAGCAATAGAGAATTCTCTTCTTATTCCATGTTCTTCACAAAAATCAAAAAATTCATCCAAGGTAAATTCCCCTCCTCGATCAGACCTGAGGCATTTGATTCTGCAATCTAATTCGTTTTCAACCAAGGCTTTGAATGCTTTGAAATTTTCGAAAGTTTCGTCTTTATTCTTCAGAAGTCCTGTCCAGCACATCCTGGAAAAGTCGTTAATGAACAATATAAAGTATTCTTCTCCTCGAGGTGACCTTTTCTTAGATGGACCACATACATCAGTATGGACAAGTTCAAGTGGCCTACCAGCCGATCCTTCCTTCTCAGGGAAATTAGTTCTGGTTTGCTTACCAAACTGACATGATTTGCATATTGTATTTTCTAGAATTCTGATGTGAGGGAGATCATGAACCGCCTAATATTTGCATGCTTTCCTTATCTGAGGGAAGCATAGATGCCCCAATCTTCTATGCCATAGCCAGTGTTCATCATTCTTTCTTAGATAGCATTGTTGTTGTCCTCCCTTGAGTATGTATAAATTATTTGGAGTTCTTATGCCTTTGATCATTGTTTCTCCTATATCAAGCTCACGAACAATACACCCATTTGATCGAAATATTACCTCATTTCCTTGATCACACATTTGAATGATACTCAATAGACTATGCTTTAAGCCATCAACATACATAACATTTCCAACTTTGACCTTTTCTTTCAAAAGAACAAAACCTTTACCTTTTATGAGTGCAGGGGTGTCTTTTCCAAATGAGAGCTTCCTTTCCTTTTCTAAGGCACTATATGATTGGAGTTTTTCTTTATCACCTGTCATATGTTTCAAGCATCCACTGTCGATGTACCACTGATTTTCCTGTCCTTCCGCATATAAGGCTATACCACATCTTTCTGGTTGCGGTTCTTTCTTTCTCCATGTTTTGGGACTTAGTTAGGCTTGCTCCTTCTGAGTTGTTTGCCGAAACCTACTCCTGCATTCAGAATCTTCATGATTGAAGTTGTTACAAATAGATCATTCTATTTCATTCTCAAGAGCAGAAAAGTTATTGTAGGTCTTTTTCATGATCCTAGTCATACTCCTTTGTTTTTGAGCTTCTCTAGTCATGATGGTCTTGTAGGCAACACATTGAGCAGCTTTGTGTTCAAAGTTATGACAAGAGAAACATTGGCCATTGAAAAAATTCCTGCTATTATCAAACCTACCAACCAAATGATTGTAGTTTCCATTGGCATCCATTCTTGAGGAAAATTGAGAATGATTTACTTGTGGTTGGTTGAAGCTTCTGTTCATCCTTGAAGTAGATTTCCCTCGATTTACTTGGTGATCTCTGTTCATTCTTGAAGTAAATTGTCCCTGATTTACCGGGTGATCTGCATTATGCCTTTGCTGTCATTGTCAACCTGTTCAGTTCTCCTTGCTGCATCAAGATAACTTTTGGAGGTGGATGGCTTTTTTGCTTGAGACGCCTCTTCAGTATATCCGACTTGTCTTGATTAGAGGAGAACGCTACATTTTGATAATCTCATCTAACGTTTCAGATCCTTTAGCAAATGTAAGATTAAGAACCTTTGATTTATCAATATCTTTTCTAAGTCCCACAATTTCACATTCTAACTTTTCATTATGTTTTTCCCTTTCAGCAAGTTGGAATGTCAGAGTATCTATAATCATATTCTTTTCTTCTAAACAAATTTTAAGTTTAGAAATTTCTTCATAAAGACCTTCTTCATCTATAGCATCCAAGAAATCATCATCCTCAAAAGCCATCAAAAGTCTATAATCATTACATTGTTCATCTTCATCACTATTTGAAAAACCATCACTGTCTTCATGTGTATAATAGCTCTTCTTACTTACATTCTGTTTTCTGTTCCATCTAACTGGTTCCTTACCTTTGTCAAGCTTATCTTTATGAGGACACTTGGCAGCATAGTGACTGACTCTTCCACAAGCAAAACATTTGAATGGTAGCTTACCTCTGAATCTTCCAGAACCCCGTTGATGGTTCTTGACAAAGTTTGATTCTTCCTCTCCTTCTGACATATGTCCTGACTCATTGTAATCTCCTTTTCCTGAGGCTTTGAATGTGGATTCTCTCTTGTCTGATGGTCCCCCTTTTCTCATTTCGAAAGTAGTTAGGATTCTGTGCAGCTGTGACATGGTAATGCTCTGTAGATTCTGCTTTTCTTCTATGGAAGAAACTTTTGATTCAAACTTAGAAGACAAAGATCTTAGAACCTTTTCAACCAAAGTAACTTCTTTTATTTCTTCACCCAAGTTTTTCATACAATTAACAATCTCATCTATACGTAATAAATAGTTAGCCACACTTTCATCATTGTGCATTCTGATATTTTCATATTGAATTCTGAGAGTTTGTAGTTTTTCTCATTTTACCTGATCATCTCCTTCATAGTTCAGAACGATCTTGTCCCATATTTCTTTTGCAGTTTTGAGCTTCATAACCTTGACGAATTATGATTGAGATAAACTCCCTAATATAGTATTGACAACCTTTGCATTTGTTTCATACTGCTTCTTACCAGCTATATCTGTAGGAGTTGTTGATGGAAATGTGTATCTTGTTTCCACGATATCCCAAACTTTTGTACCAAGAGATTGAAGATAGGCTGTGATTCTTACCTTCCAATAGATGAAGTTGCTCCCATAAAAAATTGGTGGCCTGATCAATGCCTCTTTTTCGTAGTTGCTCACGATGATAGATCTTCCTTCAAGCGATCTAGATTCTTCTGAAGGACCTACTCTGATACCAATTGTTGGAAATAATTCTGAGAGGGGGGGGGGGGGGGGGGTGAATCAGTATTATTAGGTCAATTATTTTTCATTTCAGAATCAGATTTGTATACGCTACTTCAGTTAGTAAAATCTGCGTATGTACGCAACTGCAGTTAGGGAAACTAGCGTATAACCAATAGACTTGTAATTTAAATTATTCTTCAGATGTTGATCATTAATCTGTGCATCAAACCATATAAATAGTAACCAAGAATAGAAAAACAAAACAGGCAGTCACACATAAGAACAAAAGATATAAGGTGCAAACCCAATGTGGGTGAAAACCACTTGCTGCAATTCGTCTCTATCTTCTTTTAATTAGAAACTTCTTTTTACAATGTTTCTGTATTGGTGCAGTCTTATACCAGTATGCAGGATGCTACCTGCAAAAGACTACAACCTTCTCTCGTTCTCCAGCTTCTCCTGGAAGGGAGCTACAACCCCCTTAGCCCTTGTACTAGTACGTAGGTGTTGACCTTCGGAAGGCTACAACCTTCTTTTTTCTTCTAGGGACCACGTTTCATAAATTTTCAGACTGGATCCATGAATAACATCAATCAAACATCAAGTATATCTGCATCAACCAATATTATTTGTACAAACCTATACTAAATCCACCAATCAATTCTCAGAAAGTTGTAACCAAAATACAATAACAGTAACCATAACCAATTCTTGAACCCAGAATACTGCAGCAATAAACAGAAGTAGCTAAGACATATTTCATGAGATGTACGCTACAATACATGAAACCTGCGTGCAAACGCTTTTGTATTAAGGCAAACCAACATATATGTTGTTTTTAATTACCGAAACAACGTGTATACGCGCCTTTGCTATGTCGAACTTGTGTACAAATCTATACAAGATAATTTACGCTTTTCAATTATTCAGACATCAGTTATACCCAGATTATCAGATTTATAGATCAAGTCATGCGCCAAATATAACAGATCAAAATCACACAAAGATACTTCTCTTCAAGCCTTGAGATCTTGACTCGTCAATAGAACTTATCCAACTTCTAGCGCTCAGGTTCCTCCTTTATTTAGATCCCGCTATGCACCACAACCCAATCACTAGTATTATAGATCTTGCTCTTCATTAGATATTCAATACTAGAGTGAATGCCTTTTGCCTAATGATCTCCTTTCCCTTTTATAGTCTTAGGCCTTACTCTATACCATGGTCCAAAACCACTTAGAACCAATACTTGGGGCGCAATACCTGGGTTCAATACTTTGGACGAGATACCTTGGTCCAAAACCATAGGTCCAAATACCAAGGACCAATTACCATGGATTAAGAATAAGTTTTCCCACATGTATGCACTTTTCCGTGCATGAAAGTGCGTGCATACTCATACGCGACTTTTGATCGGAAATCCCTCATGTATACGCGACTTTGTTAAGAGGAACTTGCGTATATCTCTTTTTCTTTCATTCTGAGAGCCTGAACTATGATTTGCCATCTGAGTGAGTTTCCATTAAGGACAACACCTGTGTCATAGTTCCAAACCTATGTCATAATGCTAACACATATATATTTAAATCTAAATTAGAATTTAAATTTTATTTAAAATATATACTATTTATCCTCGGTGGGGGTACCATTTGAGGAGAATTGGGAGCTAGGCAACCATGCCCACCACCCCACTGAGACGATATCAATAAATGGAGGGGGTGGACTTGCATGCATAGGCATGTGAGCTTCTATTATTATATCAACCATGGTACATGAAGTATAAATAAGGAAATGGGGTAGGCATTTCTGATAGAGTCACATAGCTGAGGGGAAACAACTTAGGACCATATTGAAGATGGCTTGCCAAAAATTCGTGAGAAGTCAAGGTCTGCTGTAAGTGATAGGGTCAAATAAAATTGGGGGAAGAATTTTTTGGTAGACCTAGGAGTGGTTCGTACTAGCCTTGATAGCATTGTGAGTAGTCTGTGTGGTAGAAGATTTGATTTCAGTACTGAAGACCATGGGGATAAAGATAAATACCAGGAAAATTCGACACTCTCCAACAAAAGATTCTAGTGTATTAGAGACTTTCAACGCAAGTGTCACGTTGGTTACATCTATAATTATACGCCCTTGCTAACACTATGGTCACCACTACTCGGTTAACCTCAAATTTCTTGTGTTTTCATTACCTAAATCCTTTCATTTTGCGGAACTTATGGTGTTTGCGTGGAGTGGTCACTCTATGGTTTTATTGTTTTGATACCGACATTGTATTTTCCTCGTAGCTATACCACTAGGGTTCTGTTTTTGTGTTACAGTGGCTCTCTTGGGAAATTTTCTAACCTCTCCACCTATCTTTGTCACCTTTTCACTAATTGTTGGACTATCCCATTCTAGAATTGGGCCCTTTTCATCCAGGGTTACTCCACCATTTTCTTATGGTCAGCCTTGACTTTGCATCTCTCCTATATTTTTATATCTGTCTTTAGTCAATATTTTGGTAATATGAAAAGAAAGGCATGTTTAACAATATCAAGTGCCAAATAAAAGAAGGCGGCATGGGACAAGGGTGGGGAGGGGTTGTGGTGGTGGTGGTTTTGAGCCCTCCGACCAAAACTAAGCCCAACAATAGGCTAGACTTTTCATTCAGCTGCTCCTCCCAGAAACTAGAGAAGAAATTTGTTAACCAGAAAACTTGGTAGCTAGAGATAGGTAGGGCTTTTCAGACTCAGATATAATGGAAGAAATTGGGCAATGGGTTCCTGATCCTATTCGTACTAGGGGAAGTAAAAATAAGTTTTTGAATGCTATATATCCACTCACAAATAGAAACCCTGTTAGGAAGGATCTTAATGGAAAAGTAGGCAGATAGATACATTGTCTTTGCAAGCATTGAAGATGTGAAATGCATCCAGAGAATCCCATGGGTTTTCCTTGAAAGAATGGATACCAGGTTCGATCATATTGAACACCATATTTATTTGGTTCCTCATATCTCAGTTCAACCAGGATCTAGTGCCAAGGATCTGATCCCTGTCACCTCATTTGACTCTTAATTTCTGAAATGTATGCCTATAGTTTTTAGTTGTTTAATTAAGTAGTAGATACACTTATTATGTTAAAGTTGATGATATTGCTATAATATTGAACTAATTACTCTATAGTTAGGTGGTCAAAAATATCTAATTTCCCTTTGCGAAGATTGAAACCACCTTTTCAAAAAAATGTTTAAAATGATTCGATCATTGATATACTTGGTTAACATGATTTTGTGAGGAAATACAATATTAACTTATATATATAATGAAAAATTATTTATTATTGATATCTTTAAAAAAATATGGATTTTAAAAACAGAGAACACTTTATATATACAAATGAATTGTATATATACACTATGTTATACATATTATTGTTTTTATTACAAATATTTATCTTTTATGCATATATTTTGCATATCACTATATTTATTATAAATATTTTTCTATGTATGATATAATAGCTTAAATATCTTAAAAAATGGTGATAATTATTTAATACTTTTTATTTATACACATATTTTATTAGAGAGAATTCTAGAGGCTAAATTTCATAGATGGGTTAGGTTTCCATGTTTTTTCTTAAAAAACAATTGCTAAGCATATAACTAAATATTTTATTGCTTACATATTGAGGACTAGTAAAATTTAGAAAAGTCTCTAAACATTGCGAAAAATTTCCATCCTTACAATTTTCCTTGTTTCTTATCATTTAAGTGATTAAATTTTTATTTCAATATTTACTATAATACCCATTTTCAAAATAATCCTTGCCATGTAGAGCTATTTTTCTCTCCCCTTTTGTATATGTGTATCTTTAATGTAAAATTTTAAATTTGTCTTATTTTTAGCATTATATAAATGTTAATCATACTATCAAAATGAAAATTTTCTTATTTAAGGATTGTAATATAGTTGTAATTTTTTGTTTGATATTTCTTGTTGGGCCTCTAATTTGTCATGTTTTTTCTAATCAAACCATCCATTTTTGCATCATTCCACTCACCCATTGTCATTGTTCTTAACCATATTTCTTCATAGATGCACCAAATTCTGGTATACATGTTTACATGGTTTATTATTATTATTTTGATTATTTTTTATGAGTTAAGAAGAACTTTTCTTGGTTTTACTAATGATAGTTTTGCCAGTGCAAGTTTTTGCAGCTCAATCAAGTTTCCGTAACTATCTCCATGGTTGAGGTAGTAGCACCACTCTAGAAGGAAATCTGACACATGGACATTGTTTCTAAAGGTTCCAATATGGATTTTTATTGGTTAAATTCTAGCCAACTTGCATGTGTGGACCTCCAACATCAAATCAAAGGAAATACATAATAGTTTTGACTAGTCAACTTCAAGCATGTTTTTTGAGCAAATGAAAGCGAATTTCAGAAAACAAAAACATGGGTTTTGTTCAAAATGGGCCCAATTAGCTTCTTGATGGGTTGTTTTCTCAAATTTGTGACCATTTGAAATATTTTCAAGGTTCTTTGGAGCCTTATTTTCCAGAGTACGTGGATAAACAAATTTTCAATTCATCATTTAATGCACAGTCAATGAAGAGGCCAGAACAACATGTTCTTTAGAAAATTCGTGGCAAGAAGATCATTATGAATAGATATTGGCTCATATTTTATCCTAAAATCCTTCATAGCATATTTGATTTTATTCTCAAGTTGATTTTTTGATATCTCATGGCTAGAATTCATGCAATGCAATTATGAGTTTCTAATTGCTTAAGAAATTTATAAAACACTGTAATATATTTGATAAAGGGGAGATTTTCAATGTATTAATCTCAGGTTTGAATTTGTAACTATTTTTGAAATTTATCATTGTGAAAACCTTTTTTACATGCTGTAAATAATACAAACTTTGTCCATGGTGTTCATGTAATTGTTAATTGGCAATTCTCTTGATCTAAATTTTCAACACCTCACGGTCCTCAGGAGGCCCCCCTGGAGATCTGTGAGAATAGTGTAGATGTTTTCCATTTCTTTCATTTAATTTCTTTCTTCTCTATTCTTAGATAAACACTCTGTTTCATTTTAATGCCTTGTTGCTTTAGATTGAATTCATTTCATTCTGTTTACTTGTTTGCCTCTGTTTTTTTCCCATAGTAGAAGAGCTTGTTAAAAGACAAAAAACAAACAAAAAGATTTACTTTGACTTTATTTTTCTAGCTTAGTATCAAATATATGTTTAATAGATTATGATTTTCTCTAGTTCAAGTTCATTCATGATAAGATTTGTTATTCCTTCTTTCTAAATCTATTTCCATAATAATGATAATCAAGGTTTATTTTTCAAGTCTCATAGATTAGCGTTGCCTTTAATTCATAGCCTAAAATTGTTTTTTGAATTTGATAGATTAGGATTACCTTTGAATTTAATAGATTAGTTTTGATTTCAAGCATAATAAACTAGATTTGATTTTAATTAAAATAGACTAGAATTTGCTTTTATGATTAATAACATAGAATTTCAAGAGCTTTCATAGTTTAAAATTGATTTGCTTTGAATCTCCTTACAATTCAATTATTGATTTGATGTTTTTATTAGATAAAGTCTTTGAGAAAAAAAAATTGTGCATGTGCTTAGCAAGATCTCATAAATAAATTGTATTTTTTTTTTTAAGTTTCCAATTCATTTCAGTTATGCATAAATATTGAAAGCTAATCTCCTAGTACATATGGTGTAGTATACTTCGCAAGCTCACATATCCAGATTGACATATAAATGCGAGTAATTTAACAGTCAATTAAACTACCTAACATTTTGGCGTTGTTGCTAGGGAAGTATATGTAGGTGTTAACTTTCAATTTCATCTCATTCTTAGTTTCATCCATTTAGTTGCATAAGACTAATTTCATTTTAGTACATCCTAGAAGTAGCTTCATTAAAAAAAAAAATCATTCACCTACCACCCCCACTATATCACATGGTGCAGTAAGAGCCACACATCCACATCATGAATTCCTAGTTTTGTAGTTAGAAGAAGAGGTGACAAAGGAGGTAGAAGAAATGGCTAGAGATGATGACAATGAGGAAGATCCTTTTGGATTTCCCATTCAAGAAACTGATATCAATGTTCATATGAAGAACATCCCTCCATACATACTTCCTAACTTCAAAGGTATGAGATCAAAAGACCCAGAAACCTTCCTTTTTGAATTTGAAATAATTTGTAGATCTTATGGCTACTCATTACACAATCAAAAATTGAATTTGTTTCCAACAACATTGGAGGATAGAGCTCTTAAATGGTTCACAAGTTTAGGAACAAATTCTATAAGGACATGGGATGATATGAAAAGAGTATTTTTGGAAAAATATATAGATTATTTCATACACCATGACCTTAGAAATGAAGTCTTTAAGATGAACCAAAAAGAGGATGAAATCCTAGAATATTTAGTGGAGAGATTTACTTATAATGTAAAAATATCTAAATTGCATAAGTTAGGATCATACACATTAAAAAGTATCCTACTAAATGCTATAAGGGATGAATGGATTGATCTTCTTAACCTAGTGGGAAAAGGAGATGTCTCTCAACTGTCATTTCAAGAGATTTTTGAACTGTGCAAGAACATATCAAGAGGAAAAACAAAGTATGGAAGATCCCCTCAGGATCCAGTTATGGAAAGAGTAAGTAAATTGACATCAGTGTTGGTAAGTCAAACTGAATTCAACAATTTGCTAGACATTTTTTGTAATTTAAATGAACAAATTGATATGCTAAGAATGCAAAACAAGAAAAAAATTGAGAATATCGCTTCATTTATATTTTTCCTTAAATGTAGAAAGAAACATGCTTTGCATGAATGTCCACTTGATAACATTAAAATTCATGAAATCGGTGCAGGATCACATACTACTAAAGATTTTCCATCATTACCAGGGTTAAAGGAAGTTTACCAAGGAGCAAATCAAACACTGGAACAATCCTATTATGTAGCTCCAAGAAGATCATGGCAACCTCATCAACCTAGTATGATGCAAGATCTTAATTCTCAATTTCAGGGTTATGCACAAAAATATCGAAGTAATTGGAAAACACCCTTGCCTTAGAAACCCTAGACATCTCAATCCCAACCTCAAAACCAATATTGGCAACAAGGCTGGAAATGGCCTTACAGAGGAAATCCACCATATCCTCAATATTTTCCTCACTATCCTCAATACCAACATCAATGTTATCCATACCATTAACCTCCACCACAACATCAATTCCACCCTCAGTTTCCCTCAATTCAACCTTTCCCATTACCACACATACAAGCACCCCAAAGATCCATTCCCACTCCACTACCTGCACAACCATTTCAGATCTCCAATAATAAAACACCTTGATCCACTTACAATGTTGAGGTATTGCAAAATGATTCTCCAACTATCATTGGAGAACAAAAACTAGAAGAAGAAGATTCATATAAGGTCCAAGAATCATGGATGCCTGTTAAAGAACAACAATTGTTGCAAATCGACATTGAAAAGTTTCATGTATGCATATCACTAGATTATATGAATGGAGATCACATATTTGAATACTTGCATGGAATGATAGCAAGAAGCTCAGGAAGACGAGATTACATTGAATCTTGGTTCAAGGTAGTCATCAGATCCCAGTGCTCAATTCTTCAATATTTGTTGACATCATCTCAATCAAGAAAGCTGGTCTCTCATATACTTGTACATATCAAAGCATATATCTCAAACTTGCATATGAGTTCATCATTCATCTTGTTACACACATAGTTCCATTGGAAGTATTCATATACTTGAATGATATTTCTTTTTCAAGTACTATAGGACATATAAAAATAAAAATGAAAAACAGTAAAGAGAAAAATAAGTCCTATCGTGAAAACCATCTTGCTGGTGCAATTGGACATGAACACACATAGTTCCATTGGAAGTATTTGTATACTTGAATGAGATTTCTTTTTCAATTAGAGTAGGACATATAAAAATAAAAATGAAAAAAAATAAAATAGAAAAATAAGTTCTATTGTGAAAACCAGCTTGCTGGCGTAATTGGACATGAGATTTTCTTGAAAACTAGGCAATTTGCGAGCAACGTTCACAATAAGTTATGCAATTTTATAATGGTTTCAATCTTTTATTATGGTTCTTCAAATCAATTTTGGTTCTATGCTCGAGTTGGTTGATGTGATATTCCTTAAGGCCCACCTTCCAATAGATCTTGTCCCATCGACTTCAACACCTTACTTAGGATCAAGATCAAAGATTATTTGGAGTGCCTTGGAACTTGCATACATAAATGACAAGCCTTCTCGTTAACAACAATGGGAATAAAACAATGTCTCTTGATTGTTAGACCTTGCAATGACTTGACTTCAACACATCCATTTTCTCTTGTCAAGATGCATTTAAGTACCTTGACATTCATTTACATTATCAGTGAGTTGTCTCACATTGGTTAACGATTTTCATCATTGATCGGCAATCCAATGGTTTCTTTCCATGCTCAACTTTGGCAAATTCATTCGCAGGGTAAGAATTGTACCATGAATTTTGGTTTTGATGAAGATTATATGGTTTTATGGAATCAACAACAACTTGCAGCAGTAATTATTAGTTTCTTGTAGTAGCATGTTATCTTGTTTTCATTCAACAACAACATGATGGCACCACTACAACTCTTTTTCATTCATTTCATTTTCAAGCAAAACAATAAAATTGGGTCTATTTAAGTCAATATGAATTATGTTTCATGGTTTCTACTTCAGCATACAATACACAATCCAAATCAGTAGTTCAAATTCAAAGAAAACAACTTCTGCAAAAATTGACATTTTCTGCAACAGCTAAGGAAAGTTGCAGTTTCTGCAACTATTGCTATAACAACCTATTTTTTTGTTGTAGAAGCTTGTTCCAAAAGCAGTTTTGGCACAGATATTACAAGAGATTTGAGCATAAATAAAAAACTGTGAACTATTGGGTTTTCTCAAAATATGGTAAATTGAGTAATAAGTGGGAAAAATTCCAAAAAAGTGCAATTTTCTAGGACTTTTTAGTGGGTTTTTAAGGCGGATTTTCATTTATCACCACTGTGCACATATTAGGCTAGATTTCGGTATTTTTTCACAACAACATCTTTTATTCATCGAAATGGGATTCTAAAGGCATGTGGTGGTGAAAAAAGTGAAAATACACCATTTCCATTTTGAAGCACTCAATTTGGCCTTAAAATGAGTTCGTAGCATATGTTTTTGTTGCAACAATAGGTAGTGTGAAGGGTGAAACACTGAAGAAATTGATTTGACCATATATTTCAAACCGTGCATCCATTGGTCCTGAAATTTTAATGGTAAATGTATTGAAGTAGGGTAAATAAATACACAAAATTTCAAGAAATTCTAGTGTCTATTTTCAAGAAATTGGTTGCTTTTATCTACAACCATTTCTCAATTTTCTCGAGATCTTATGTTTACCTTTTCTCTTCTTGCTGCCATATAAATTAATTCATGCTTCTTCAATGAAAAATCTGACCTTTTTGCCTTTATTTATTTTTTCCTTAATGGTCCATCAACATGAAATTCTTGAGAAAAAGAATTATTTTATAGATATGGCAATCTTGACTTCATGGTATATGTTTGTAGCATATGATCAAAAGGTGGTGGTTTGTTTACATACAACATTCATGGTGCACATGTGTATCATTCATTATTTGGGTCGGAAAGCACATGGATGTAATAAGAGTCTTGTTGATGCATTCCTCACAATATGACATGTTGGATATTCTACCAAGGATTAAATAATTTTTGCACAATTGAGGGATTAATATGTAATGCAAATATGTTTGTTTTATTAAAGAAGAACAAATCAGCGTCCATCATTTCATTCATGAGTAGAATACCATGGCAATAATTACAACAAAAGGATGGAGTCTTCTTTTTCATTTTGCAAGTATCAAGAAACAAGTGTGGAAACAAAGAGTTGTGCTACCAGATGTGTAATTTTGGAGAATGAATTCATTGGTTCATTGAACAAGAGAGAAAAACAAATCTTACCAAGATAGATGATCTACACCAATCCCTTGGAGCTTTGGTCAAGGATTGAGTTGAAATGAAAAAATAAAGGATTACCAAGAACTAGTTAAATTGTGAAATTTTGTAAATATTTGTTTGCATGAGGACATGCAAAAACTTAGGTGTGGGGGAATGCTGGGCCTCCAATTTGTCATGATTTTTCTAATCAAACCATCCATTTTTGCATCATTCCACTCACCCATTGTCATCATTCTTAACCATATTTCTTCATAAATGCAACAAATTTCGGCATACATGTTTACATGGTTTATTATAATTATTTCCATTATATTTTATGAGTTAAGAAGAACTTTGCTTGATTCTACTAATGATAGTTTTGCCAGTGCAAGTTTCTGCAGCTCAATCAAGTTTCCGTAGCCTTATCCATGGTTGAGGTGGTGGTACCACTCTAGAAGGAAATTTGGAACATGGACATTGCTTCTAAAGGTTCCAATACGGATTTTTGTTGGTTAAATTCCACCCAGCTCGCACCTGTGGACCTCCAATATCAAATAAAAGGAAATACACAATAATTTTGACCAATGAACTTCAACCACATTTTCTAGGCAAACGAAAGTGAATTTCAAAAAATGAAAACATGGGTTTTGTTGAACACGGGACCAGTTAGGTTCTTGATAGGAATTTTTCCCAAATTCATTACCATTTGAGATATTTGAGGTTATTTGGAGCCTTATTTTGTAGATTATGTGGAAAAACGATTTTTCAATTCATCATTTATTGCACAATCAACAAAGAGGCCAGAACAAGATGTTCTCTAGAAAATTCGTGGCAAGAATATCATTATGAATAGTGTAGAATTTCCCACTGTAGATCAACAGATTATGCAATATACTAAAGCAAAATACAAGATCTACTTCTACAACAAACTTTGCGGAAGCTTAATCGAATATGAGCAAGATAAATAGAACACATATAACAGAGAATGAGAAATCAATCACACATGAACATAGAAGAATACTCTGGGGAAAGCCTCAGCCTAAAACCCCGATCTTTGTAATATCATACAAGTGGAAATATGTTCATATTACAAAAAGAATTAGCTCACAAGCTATCCTGCTCTCTCTGCAATAGAACAATACAACTCACAGACTGAATAGACACAACATATGTCTTCCTCCAGCCCTCCAAGCCTCCTATTTCCTTGCGCAGTTTTCCTTGGGGTCCAGTGATGCCACCTGTGTGAATTGGCCTCATCACACACTCACTAAACTGAAGAAGTAACTGCACAATCTCTAAGGAATGAATTCCTTCTGCATGCAAGAGATATCCTCCAAGGAATATTCTTGCAACTGATAGTACACTGTCCCATCACCTGATCTCAACTGGGTCTCTGACTGAACTGACATGCATGAGTTATTTATGAGAGAATATTTAGTTATTTGAAGTGCAAAAGTTACATGCATGCATGCATTAACTAAATGAACTCACAATTAGTTCAACAAATTATTTGAACTAATCTAACTGGACTTAACTCAGATAATTGAGCTAACTAATTACAACTCAAAGTACAAGTCATCTTGATCTCCTTTAATCAAGGATAACTTCCTCAATCAATGGAGAAACTGTTGCATGTCTTCACATAGACTTTATGTTTGATTTCCTACAACTAATTAAATCAAGATGAATTAATTAATTATTTTAAAAACAACTGCTAAGATCAAATTCGAATTTTACTTGTCTATTTTAGTTTAGGGACTAACTAAAATAGGAAGGTATCCTGAAATGCTATTTATAGCAGTGCTATTTTTAGCATTTCTTGTTGCTATTTTAAACACTCCCTCTCAACAAGAAAGGAATTATCAATAACCCCAATCCTGTCTCTGTGGAACTCAAACTTGCATTTTGATAATTCCTTCGTCAAAATATCTGCATCTTGTTCCTCGGTTGAAACATACAACAACAACATGATCCTCTTGACCACACAGTCTCGAAGACGGTGATACCTGATATCAATGTGCTTGGACCTGTCATGAAAAACTGGATTCTTGGAGAGTTTGATACAACTCTGATTATCGTAGTAGATCACTATAGGATCCATCCTCTGACCAAACAATCCCATTAGAATCTTCCGCATCCAAATGGCCTCACATGCAGCCTGACTAGCAGCCATGTATTCAGCCTCTGCTGAGCTAAGTGCAACTGATATCTGTTTCCTGCTGTACCAGGAAATTGCAGCTGAACAAAGGTTGAAGATTCCTCCAGAAGTGCTCCTCCGGTTTGATGGACTCCCTGCCCAATCCGCATCTGTGAAGCCCTGAAGCTTCACTCCCTCTGTCCGTCTGTACAACAATCCAAACTGAGATGTGCCTCTGAGGTATCTCAACACATGATTTGATGCCTTCCAAAACAGCTTGGTAGGTTGAACCATCGCTTGACTCAGCTAGTTCACCGCAAAGCATAAGTTAGGTCGTGTTTTCACCAGATACATAAGTGAACCCACCAGCTGCTGATAAACAGTAGCATCTACTACCTCACCTGAAGTAGCATCCTCCTTCCTCCGATTCCCAGCTAGAGGAGTCTGCATGGGTTTGCACTTCTCCATATGGAACCGCCCGAGTATCTCATTGGCATAGTTTCCTTGAGACACAAAAACTTCTCCATCTCTCTGCCACATATCCATGCCTAGAAAGTAGTGCATAAGACCCATGTCTTTCATTTTGAACTCCCTTGCAAGGTCCTCCTTACAAGACTAGATCAGCTGATCATCACCTGTCAAAATTAGATCATCGACATAAAGAACAATGATAAATGGATTACCTTCTATCATGATGTGGTAAAGGTTCGCATTTTCTTCACACTTGGTGAGGCCCAACCTAGTGAAATAGTTGTCGATCCTGGTGTACCAAGCACGGGGTGCTTGCTTCAGCCCATATAGAGCCCTCTTGAGTCTGCACACCTGCGACTCACAATCAAAGGTCTTGAAACCTTCTGGCTGCTCAATGTACAACTCCTCCTCAATCTTCCCATTGAGGAATGTTGTCTTCATGTCCATCTGATGGATCCTCCAACCCATTTGAGCTGATAGTGCCAACATCGATTTGATAGATGAGTACCTTGCTACAGGAGCAAAGGTCTCATCGTAGTCGATCCCCTCGACTTGTGAGAAAACATGGGCAACAAACCTTGCCTTATGTTTCTCAACACTGTCATCAGCTGTCTGCTTTACTTTGTAAAGCCATCTAGAACTCACCACTGACTTGTCCTGAGGTCTTGGGACAACATCCCAAACACAGTTCCGCACAATGGAGTCGTACTCCTCCACCATTGCATCAACCCAGCCTGGTTGTTGCACTGCCTCCTCGAATTAAGAAGGCTTAGAATCTACACACTCCCTAACTATGGCCATGTAACGAGTGTACCACTCGGGCGACATTCTCTGTCTGCACTAAGAAGATGGCTGTCCCACATTCTCCTACGCATCCAGCATCAACTTGTCAGCTTCACTTGAGTTTTTTCTCCCATATTTGGAAGTCTCAACATGAGTGGATGTCTCCTCTCCCGGATCCTCTGCATGCGGCTGCTCCGCATCAATTTAAGGCTCCTCCTCCTTAGGAACTGAAAGTTCCTCATCTGCATGCAACTTGTGTTAGGATATTCCGACACATAGGAAATAGTTAAGTACAACTTGGTCTAGTTTAGAGTTAGGTATAGAGTTAGGTAAAGTGTGTTTCTTTACCGTTGTACATTTTGTAACTTACAATCCGACGGTCACGATATGTAGTGATCCGACGGTTCATTCTCTCCTCGGTATTACCGACACTTGATCCGTGGCTTGACACCCGATTGGTCCATGAGTTCTATTTAAAGCGCATGGAGGGTCATTTTTCGGGTAATCTGTGCATGAGAGAATCTTATGTAAATTTTCATTCTTTGATTAATAAATTGCCTGTAGTAGCCACGTTGGCGTAGGCCGTGGATTGTTTCCCTCTTTGAGTGTTTTAACCACGTCAAAAATACTGGTGTATTGATCTGTGGTCTGGTTGTGAGCGGTGTCCTTTTGGTGTTCTTTCTGAGAAACTTACCCTGTAAATTCCTACATGGTATCAAAGCTATTTGAGGGCCGCGTCCGTTGGTGATCCAAATCTGAAGCCGGTAGAACTGCATCCGACTGTCGTTTCCTAGATCTACTGTTTCTGACTGCTTTCGGGCCGAGAGGACTGCTCTGTTGCGTTCGGAGCATCTGTTCCAGTGAGGAACCCCTTTCGTTTCACGCGAAAAGGTTTCCGGTAGCCCTAACTGCGTCATTTTTCAGATCGGGAAGTATACAATGTTTATTTGCAGTGTACTGTTATTTTCTCTCTGCTTATTTCGGTTTCGGTTTATTTAGCCTTTTTTTTTAACCGGATCTATACCTTTCATTTCTGCGTATGCTCTTTGCCCTGCAACTCTGTGCGATCTGGGCAAATCAGAAACAGAAAGGAAGGATTTTTCTCATGCGTATGCTCTTTTCCCTGCACCTTAGTGTGATCTCGGAAAATCAGAAACATTCAGAAAAATATTTAGTTTTTCGGCTAAAGCTAACTTTGAGCCGCAAGGTTCATTTTTTTTAAAGATATCTAGTTTTTTGGCTAAAGCTAACTTCGAGCCGCAAGGTTCGTTTTTCTTTGCATATTCGTGTTGGGTTTTGTGTTTTGTGTTTTGTAGGGAAAAAGAGCTTTCTCAAGGCAAGCACGCAAACCAAGGCCCCCCCCCCCTCTCTCTCTCTCTCTCTCAAATTTTTTGTATAGATCAATTGGTTCAAAGCTATTTTAAGAGAGTAGAGGTCTTGGGTTCAAGTCTCCATTTTGTGGGGGCGGATTTTTTCATTCCCGCACATTCGCGCACTTTGCCGGCAACTTCAACAATGTTTTTTCAAAAAGCCATAACTTCTTCATCCGGAAGCCTTTTTCAGAGCCGTTTTTTTTAAAACAGCCTAATTTTTCGAGATCTATCCATTGGAACACTTACTTTCAGCATCTTCAGCTTCAGTTTAAAAAAAAAAAAAAATGGAAAGTCCATGCCAAGTCATTCTTGACAGCACTAACTACTTCCAATGGATAGCCTACATGGAAGATTTACTTAGAAGTAAAGGTCTCTACAGAATAGCCACAGACCAAGAGAAGAAACCAAAAGATGAAGACAAGGCTGCAAAATGGGAAAATAGACAAGATCAAGCACGTGGTTTGATAGGGATGTCTATTTCTCCTGATCTTAGATTCCATATTGCAGAACTTGAGACTCCTCATGAAGCATTGGAAAAACTCACTAAAGTTTTTGGGATTAAAAATGAAATTAGAGCCCATCAACTTGAAAATGAGTTGCTTACATTGGATCCTAATAATTTTTCTTGCATTGAAGATTTCTTGTCCAAATTCAAGACCCTTAGATATCTTTTGGAAGGTGTTAAGGTTAAGAAAGAAGATAGTAACCTTATTTATTCCATCCTTACTAAGTTGGGACCAGCCTACTCTGTATTTGTTTCCACCTTCCATTCTACAAGGGAAGCTTTCATTTGTCAAGGAAAAGACTACAAGGCCCCTTCCTTTGACTCTTTTTGTGATTCTTTAATAAGAGAACAAGAAAAACTCTTACACCTTGGTCTTCTTAATCTTGGAAACTCTTCCACGAAAGCGTTAGCCGCCCAGCAGCAACCAAATTCAAAGAATCCTAAGAAGTCATATCCTCAAAAGAATGGTCCTAAACCAACTCAGCCTCAAAATGAAAGATCATTTCAGCAAAATGATAGGACCAATAAAAACAAATGGAAGAAGACTGATAGACATTGTAACTTTTGTAATCGAGATGGCCACTTAGAATCTAAATGCTTTAAGAAGATGGAAGCCTTGGAAGCCGCAATGAAGAAACATAACATCCATGTGGAGCATTCTTCAACTTCAACTTCAACTTCATCTTCAGGAATGGCACTTTCTGCATGTCGTTGTCAATCATCTCAGTCTGGTTATGCATTAAATGTATCTTCTTCTTCTCATTCTCATGAGTGGCTCATTGATTCTGGAGCCTCTTATCACATGGCCAAAAACCAAGCCATGTTTTCTTCTTTAAATGATTGTAACACCAAAAATATATATGTTGGTGATGATAGATCTCTTAATGTTGTAGGGACTGGAACTGTTCATCTAGACAATGGTCAGTTTAATGATGTATTATGTGTTCCAACCTTATCCTGCAACCTTCTATCTGTATATCAGATAACTCATTCAGGTGAAGGTAAAATTGTTGAATTTTCACCTCATGATGTTGTAATCAAGGATCTGAGAGATCCTAAACAGATTCTAGCTACCGGTATTGCTGATGATTCCACAAGGTTGTATAAGTTTCACAACTTTGGGTCATCAAATCTTCCCTCAGTATTTGTTGCTCATAATGATGAAGTGAGCAAACTTTGGGATGAGCGATTTGGTCACTTAAACTATCGCTCCCTTCAGCATCTATGTAAAGAAAATATGGTGACAGGTCTTCCTATGGTATCTTGCAGAGATGGTGTTTGTTCCGGATGTGTACTCAAAAAACATCATCGGGACAGTTTTGAAAAACGTGCCTCTTGGCACGCCTCAGCCCCTTTACAGCTTGTGCACAGTGATTTATGTGGTCCACTTCCTGTTGCTTCATTCTCTGGCTACAAGTATTTCTTAACTTTCATTGATGATTTCTCCAGACGCACTTGGGTATACTTCTTAAAACTCAAGAGCGAAGTATTTAACACATTTTTGGCCTTCAAAGCTTTTGTTGAAAAACAATCTGGACATCAAATTCTTAAGTTAAGAACTGATAATGGTGGAGAATATGTTAAAAACACATTCATCAACTTTTGCACCGAAAATGGAATTCAAATGCAACATATTGTTCCATACACTCCACAACAAAATGGTGTAGCTGAAAGGAAAAATCGCACCTTAAAGGAAATGGCTAATTGTATGCTGCAATCTAAAGGACTCAGTCTTAGTTTTTGGGCCGAAGCAATTAATTGTGCAAATTATATAATCAATCGCACTCCTACTAAGGTTCTAGAGAATATCACTCCAGAAGAAGCTTGGAGTTCCATTAAACCAGATGTAAGTCACTTTCGTGTTTTTGGAAGTGAAGCATGGGCCCATATTACAGATGAAAAGCATAAAGATTTAGAACCTAAGAGTGAGAAATGTACTTTTGTTGGATATTCTGAAGATGTAAAAGGTTATAGACTTATTCCATTTAAGTCCAAAAATGTTATCATTAGAAGAGATGTAAAATTTGATGAAAATAAATCGGCCTGCGAGCCTAGTCTGGCGGATGTGCCACCTCTTCCTATCTCTTCTACTTTTGAAAACATTTCTTCTTCAGATGATGAAAGTGAGGATGATAATCCTCCCCCACCTTCTCAGGATCCTCAACTTCCAAGATGGGTCCGTGCTACTCGGGATGCAGCAGGTGATCTTGCCGGTGATCCTACAGATCAACGACGTACACGTTCTTAGTTTGAAAGAGCCTCTTCTTTACTGGCTCAAGCTCCAGTAAATCATGATCCTGACACTTTTGCAGAAGCTTCAGGCCATCCACATTGGGAAGCAGCTATGAATGAAGAATATCATTCATTGTTGGCAAATGATACATGGGATCTTGTTCCTCTACCAAAGGGACACAAACTTGTTAGATGTAAATGGGCTTACAGAACCAAGTATGGACCAGATGGGAAAGTTGATAAACATAAAGCTCGTCTTGTTGCTAAGGGATTTTCACAGGTTGAAGGCATTGACTACACTGAAACCTTCTCCCCTGTTGCCAAAATGAACTCTATCCGCCTTGTTCTTTCCCTTGCTGCCTCTTTAAAATGGGAAGTCCATCAGATGGATGTTAAATCTGCCTTCTTGCATGGGGACTTGCAGGAAGAAATCTATATGGAACAACCCATTGGCTTCATACAAACAGACTCCAGCCTTGTTTGTCGACTTAAGAAATCCCTTTATGGTCTCAAGCAAGCTCCTCGGGCTTGGTATGCCAAAATGGATAGCTTTCTTTTAGAATCTGGATTTTCTAGGTGTTATTCTGACAATACTGTCTACACCAAGAAAGTGGGCAACTCTCTTATCATCCTTGTTCTTTATGTTGATGATCTTATTCTTACTGGTGGTGATCCCAACCTTATAAACCATGTGAAGTCCAGCCTTAAAAAGAAATTTGAAATAAACAGACTTAGGACACTTACACTTTTTCTCGGTCTTCAAGTCTTGCAATCCAAGGAGGGTATTTTCCTTTCCTAGTCCAAGTATGCTTGTGATATTCTTCGTCATTTTCACATGGAAGACTGTAAGCCAGCCCCTTCTCCCTTTCAGTCTGGAGTCAAACTTTCAGTCTCTTGTACTTCTCCTGAAGTTGATGCTACCTTCTACCCTCAACTTGTAGGAAAACTCTTGTATTTAACCCATACTCGTCCTGACCTTTCCTTTGTTGTTGGCCTTGTTGCTCGTTTTATGCAAAACCCCCGTGAAAGTCATTGGAAAGCAGCTAAAAGAATACTTCGTTATGTTCGAGGTACAGTACAGTTTGAGATTCATTACAGTGCCAAAGCAGCTCCTCTATTAGTTGGTTTCATTGATTCTGATTGGGCTGGTGACCCTGATGATCGGAAGTCTACTGCCGGTTATGTCTTCACTCTTGGTTCAGGACCTATTACATGGGCTTGTAAGAAACAGGCTGCCATTTCTCTTTCGTCAGCAGAAGCAGAGTATCGTGGTGCCGTGGAAGCTAGTAAGGAAGCCTTGTGGCTTCGTCAGATCCTATCAGAGTTTGGCTTTGAGCAGCAGCATCCAACCACACTTTGGTGTGATAATCAAAGTGCCATTCAGATATGCAAAGATCCAGTCCAGCATCAGCGCAGCAAACACGTTGAACTACACATGCACTTCATCAGAAAGCTCATTCATGACCATGTTCTTGAAGTGCAATATTGTTCAACAGATGATCAGGTTGCAGACATCTTCACAAAGGCTCTCACAGAGGCGAAGTTCACTAAACTTCGATATATGCTTGGAGTTCAGGAAGTTGTCACTAAGGGGGGATAGGCTCTAGTGCCTCCTTCCTTCTCCTATTGTGTCATATTTGTAAATCCTTCAATCCTATCCTAGGTTGTTCTTAAGGGGGGATGTTAGGATATTCCGACACATAGGAAATAGTTAAGTACAACTTGGTCTAGTTTAGAGTTAGGTATAGAGTTAGGTAAAGTGTGTTTCTTTACCGTTGTACATTTTGTAACTTACAATCCGACGGTCACGATATGTAGTGATCCGACGGTTCATTCTCTCCTCGGTATTACCGACACTTGATCCGTGGCTTGACACCCGATTGGTCCATGAGTTCTATTTAAAGTGCATGGAGGGTCATTGTTCGGGTAATCCGTGCATGAGAGAAGATTATGTAAATTTTCATTCTTTGATTAATAAATTGCCTGTAGTAGCCACGTTGGCGCAGGCCGTGGACTGTTTCCCTCTTTGAGGGTTTTAACCACGTCAAAAATACTGGTGTATTGATCTGTGATCTGGTTGTGAGCGGTGTCCTTTTGGTGTTCTTTCTGAGGAACTTACCCTGTAAATTCCTACAACTTGAGCTCCATCTCAAGTGATGCTCACATGGCTTTCTGCTCGTTGAACTTCACATCCCTGCTTACCACTGTCCTCTAACTGGTAGGTAGGGACATGTGATAGTTGTGGGGTGTATCCGTGTACCCACCAAGTATTCCCAACTCAATTGTGGGATCTAGCTTCTTTCAGGCATCTTTGGTCACATGATGGTAAACTGATGATCCAAAGATGCGGAAGTGACTCACATTTGGTCACTTCCCGAAAAAGGCCTCCATAGGTGTCTTCATTCCCAATATACGGTGCAGGCTTCTATTCTGCAACTATACTGCTGTATTGCATGCCTCAGCCCACAAATGCAGTGGTAGGCTTTGGTCATGCAACATTGATCGAGCTGCTCCCACAATTGATCTGTTCTTCCTTTCAGCCACCCCATTCTACTGTGGGTTATGGGGTGCCATCAACTCTCGTTTAATTCCTTCTGCAGCATAGAAGTCCTTAAACTGTTGGGAGACATACTCCCCACCATTGTCGCTATGCAAGGCTTTTATTTTCTTTCTAGATTCTTTCTCTGCCAAGGTTTTAAACTCACAAAACCTCAAGAAGGTCTGATCCTTCTTTTGCATAAAGTATATCCAACATCTACGAGAAAAATCATCAATAAAAATAACATAGTACCTTTGTTTAGCGGTGAAGGATGTAGAAAATGGTCCATAAACATCTAAGTGAACTCACTCTAGGATTGCTCCAGCTCTACTATCTCGATCCAGAAAGGAAGATTTCACATACTTACCCAAGGTACAACCTTTGCATGTATTCTTCTGCTCCAGTTTTCCCTTGGGTAATCTGGTAGAAATCTGCTGCATGATATTTAGGGCTCCATGGTGCAAGTGGCCCAATATTCTATGCCATAGCTCGCCAACATCTTGGATCTGCACCATCTCAGCTTTGGAACTCAATGCAGCATAGTCATCTACCTCCAGCTTGTAGAGATTCTTAACTCGAATCCCTATTCACTTGATCTGTCTAGTGCCAATATGCCTCAGGAATACCTTTCCTTTACTAAAGACTACATCATAGCCTTTATCTTCTAGCATAGCAATGGACACAAGATTCTTCTTCAGACCTGGTATATACTTTACATCAGTCAGGGTGATGGGAGCTCCATGCTCCCTCTGAAACACAACCGTACCTTCACCTGAAACATGGTACTTTCCATCATCACCCATCTCGATCCACATCTGGAGATCCTTCTCCTCCAAGGTATTGAAGAGATTCTTGTCACTTGACATGTGGAAGGAAGATCCACTGTCCAGGCACCAAACACATCCCACCATGGATGAAACCATGCATGCAATAAGAGAGAAATCCAGCTCAAACTGTGAGGCCAGTGCCTCACCATCAGTTCCCTTCGAGGAACCCTTCTTGGATTTCTTCTGTGGACAATTCATAGCATAATGGCCCACTTCATGAAAATTAAAGCATTGCACTTTTGATTTGTCAAACTTCTTCCCACCATGGGAAGAACTGGATTTGGAATGGGACGCCTTCCCTTTCCCCTTCCTCACCTCACTCGCTAAGGCTAGATTTTCCTCATCATCTTGCTTCGATGAGGATCCATCTCTGGTGCTTCTTCTTATCTCCTCCTGCATTAGATCTGACCAAATTCGTTCCCAATCTGGCAGTTTTTCTCTTCCATTAACCGAGTCTTGGTAGCTATGCCAGCTCTTAGGAAGACCGAAGAGCATAAGACTCACCATGTCATCATCGACTGTCATGATCCCTACGCTTCCAAGCTCATCCTTGTAGGTGGTGAGCTTGTTCAGATACGTAGAGATTGTGTCGCCCTTTCACACTTGATTTTCCAAAGCTTGTCTTTCAGCGCCAACTTCCTTTGATCACTGTTGTTTTAATATAGATCTTTCAATGTTTTCCACATCAAAAACAATGTCTCCTTCCCATGGAGACTTGAGACTATGTGGTCTCGAACTCCCTCCAGAAGGATTCTCCTTGCTCTAGCCACACATTTCTTCCATTCCACCAATTCAGTAGCATTAGATGCTACGGGCTTGGGGATTTCTTGATCAATGAAGTCCTTCAGACTGTTTTCCTCTAATACTGCTTCCATGCGATCCTTCTAGGCTATATAATTCAAACTGCCATCGAGAGCATATTCGAGTCTTAAACCGTTGAATGCCATTGGTGAAAATGATATGTGATAAGAACTTGATTTCTATATTTAGGAACCTCAAACTTCGAACTTCTCCCTTCTTGAATACAGTTCTCTCCTTTGATCACCTTTGCTCTGATATCATGTAGAATTTCCCACTATAGATCAACAGATTATGCAATATACTAAAGCAAAATACAAGATCTACTTCTACAACAAACTTTGCGGAAGCTTAATCGAATATGAGAAAGATCAATAGAACACATATAACAGAGAATGAGAAAGCAATCACACATGAACACAGAAGAATACTTTGGGGAAAGATTCAGCCTAAAACCCCGATCTCTGTAATATCATACAAGTGGAAATATGTTCATATTACAAAAAGAATCAACTCACAAGCTATCCTGCTCTCTCTAAAATAGAACAATATATCTCATAGACTGAATAAACAAAACATATGTCTTCCTCCAGCCCTCCAAGCCTCCTATTTCCTTGTGCAGTTTTCCTTGGGGTCCAGTGATGCCACCTGTGTGAATTGGACTCATCACACACTCACTAAACTAAAGAAGTAACTGCACAATCTCTAAGGAATGAATTCCTTTTGCATGCAAGAGATATCCTCCCAGGAATATTCCTACAACTGATAATACACTATTCCATCACCCGATCTCAACTGGGTCTCTGACTGAACTGACATGCATGAGTTATTTATGAGAGAATATTTAGTTATCTAAAGTGCAGTAGTTACATGCATGCATGCATTAACTAGCTGAACTCACAATTAGTTCAACAAACTATTTGAACTAATCTAACTGGACTTAACTCAGATAACTGAGCTAACTAATTACAACTCAAAGTACAAGTCATCCTGATCTCCTTTAATCAAGGATAACTTCCTCAATCAATGGAGAAATTGTTGCACGTCTTCACATAGACTTCATGTTTGATTTCCTACAACTAATTAACTTAAGATGAATTAATTAATTATTTTACAAACATATGCTAAGATCAAATTCAAATTTTACTTCTCTATTTTAGTTTAGAGACTAACTAAAATAGGAAGGTATCCCGAAATGCTATTTATAGCAGTGCTATTTTTAGCAGTTCTATTTTTAGCATTTCTTGTTGCTATTTTCAACAAATAGATATGGGATCATCTTTTGTCCTAAAATCCTTCAAAACATATTTGATTTTATTCTCAAATTGATTTGTTGAGATCTCATGGCTAAAATTTATGCAATGAAATTCTGAGTTTCTAGTTGCTTCAAAAATCTATAAAACACTATCATCTATTTGATAAAGGAGATATTTTCAATGTATTAAGCTCAGGTCTAAAGTTGTAATCATTTTTGAAAGTGTCATTGTGAAAACTTTGTTTACATGCTGCAAATAATATGAACTCTGTCCATGGAGTTCATGTAATTGTTAAATGGCAATTCTCTTCTCTTGATCTGAATTTTCAACACCACAATGTCCTCAGGAGGCCCCCCTAGAGATCTGTGAGAATAATGTAGATTTTTTCCATTTATTTATGCTCTATGCTAAAATAAAAACTCTATTTCATTTTAATGTTTTGTTGGTTTAAATTGAGTTCATTTCATTCTGTTTACTTGTTTTCCTCTATTTATCCTATAGGACAAGAGCTTGTTAAAATACCAAAAAAAAATATTCACTTTGAATTTCCTTTTCTAGATTAGTCTCAGATTTATGTTTAACAGATTATTATTTTCTCTAGTTCAAGTTCATTCATCATAAGTTTGTTATTCCTACTTTCTAGATCTATTTCCACAATAATGATAATAAAGGTTTATTTTTCAAGTCTCATAGATTAGTGTTGCCTTTAATTCATAGACTAAAATTTCTTTTTGAATTTTATAGATTAGGATTGCCTTTGAACTTAATAGATTAGTTTTTATTTCAAGCATAATAGACTAATCTATTAATAGTCTAGCATTTTCTTTTATGATTAATAACATAGAATTTCAAGATTTCATAGTTTAGAATCGAGTTGCTTTGAATATACTTACAATTCAATTCTCAATTTGATGTTTTTATTAGATAAAGTCTTTGAGAAAAAAATATAATCTAATTTCTTTTTGAAGTTTCCATTTCATTTCATTTATGCATAAATATTGAAATCTAATCTCCTATTACATACAGTGTAGTGTACTCCACAAGATCACATACTCGGATTAACATACAAATGAAAGCAATTTAACAGTCAATTAAATTACCCAACATTTCTTCTATTGAAATTTCAACCCTATACCTTGTTCAATTCTTATTGAGTAGATACATTATTGTTGTTCAAATAGTTACACTATTGACACATTAATAAATGATTTCATTAATTTCTTCAATATGGATTCTTCTCAAATTTCATTTATATCCTTTATCTTTGACTAATATATTTATGTAACAATATATTTCTTAGGTGAAATTTCAGTTAAATAACATATTAAAGGTATGGTGTCAATGTTAACAACAAAATGTTACAAATAAAACCCCTTATTAAGCCCTACATATTGAATATTATTACATTTATATTGTTATATTAATAAGTCAACTAGAAGCTTTCATTATTCCCCTTCATTACAATTGTACCTTTTTTCAAACACACACACACACACACACACACACACACACATATGAGACCTAGTCTGTGTATCGCTTGCTCTGATCTTATGCATTGAATTCATTTTAAAAGAAGGTTTTGTCCCTTTAAGTGAGTTTCATTCATTAACTTATCACCATTTTTAATGTGCATGGTTCATAACACATCGTATAGAAGCAACAATTTTAGGGTTTTTATCCATCAATCAAGTTATCATGGTATTTTCATTATAATTTTTTTTCTAGGATGTTTCAGACTGGAAAGGTTTTGGAGACATTGATAATAAATATCATTTTATGGGTAGTCAGAGTTTAAAGTTCTATTTCACTGTAATTTTAGAGATATATCACATGGAAGATAGGGATTGTGTCTAATCCTCAAATTTGTTTTCAATGAACATCTTGGAATTTTCTCTCTAAACTTCTTTCGAGAAGTTTAAGATAGTCAAATTTTGTGGTGACTAAGGAGAAATTTTGTGATATAGGCTATCAAAATTTTAAATTTTGTTTCACTATACTTCGAGATATATAGTATATGGAATATAGGGTCTATAGATAAGCTTGAAATCAACTTTAAAATAGACATTTTAGAATTTTCACTATAACATCTTTTTTGTGAGGTTTTAGAATTTGAAAATTTGAAAATTTTGAGATAACATAACATACATGGATTTTTTGTATAAATATTTCGACTCATTATACTTTATGAGATACATCTTGTTTATTTTGGGGATTTTGGATTGTCTTAAAATTAGTCTTGAATGAGTCAATTTGATGTTTCCTCTATAACTTTTATTTAGCGAAGTTTCATAATATTAAAGTTTTAGGAGTTTAATATCATATCAAAGTACTACCTGAATACATTTCAAAGTTAGAAAGGCTTAAATTTTAGAGATAGTTTATGACTAAGTTAGGTTTTGAAAGGTATGTAACTTACAAATGTTATAAATTTTGATTGAAAGATATGTTTCTAAGGAATTGAAAATTTGTGATAAAGAGTATCATCATTATTTTCTCATATGGAAAAAGGTTTTGTAATAAATACTATTGGCACTCCTCATAAAAAGTCAAACATGACATTTGAAAAAAGTAAACGTTTATAATATAAGATAACCAAATTAAATAACCAAGTTAATGAAATGGATGATAATATGTTGAAACAAGTGGATTTATTAAATTCACGAGAATGCTTAAAAGGTCAAATGAAAAAAAATGATGGATGAAATTAAGAAATTCAAAAAACAATAAAGTCCATAGAAACTGTTCTCTTAGAGAGGCTTCAAAATATGATATGGAGATATAAGGAAATCATGAAAATAAGGAGATTAATTAGGTTGGAACCCAATCAAATATGGGCATTATTGTATCAAAATTGGAGAAAAAAAAACATTTAATCATAGAATTATGATTATTTATCACTTGAAGATCCATGCACCAAAGGTTCAACTTGACACCAAGAAATTTTCTCATTCCAAAGATCAATATGAGGAAGTTTGATGGGTAAATAACATGGATATTCTAGATGGAGTAGTACTTTGATCTACATCAAGTGTCATCGTTAAAAAAAAGTAGCTATCACATCCTTGTATTTAGAATAAGATAACTTTGTATGGTATCAATGGTTTTGTGAAAATAAAAATAACTCCATTTTATCTTGGTCAATTTTAATGGAAAAATTGATAGCATATTATGGGGATATTAAGAGAAATATGTTCTTTAGTTATTTGCTAAGTCTTCAGCCAAAAATTTCAATTATAGTGCACATTAAACAATTCCAAAGTTGAGTCTTAAGATAAAAGAAATTCTATAGGATAATTTGCTAGACCTCTTTATGGGAACTTTAAAGGAAAACATCCAACATAAGGTGCATTAATTTGAACCTAAATACCTAGAGAACGATTTTAGTATGGTAGTGAAAATTGAAAGTAAAAATATGGCTACTAAAGAGTGGTCACAGACAACTATAAAGAACATCATGCTACCTCTCTCAATCTCACTCAACTGACAAGGTTGACACCTCATCAAATGGATTAAATAAGAACAAAGTGAGAATTATTCAATTGTGACAAAAAGTAAATAAGGAGCTTAAATTAAATGAGAAGAAATTATTCTACATAGATTTTCGGGATGAAGAAGAACAAGAATCATAATTGTTATAAGATATAGAGATAGAAGAGACAACTCCAACAATATCTTGTCATGCATTGGATGACATTAATACTCCAAGAAACTCTCAAGATAGAGGAAACATAAAAAACAAAAAGGTAACAATTTTGATTTATTGATGTATTACCATAACTTCATTAATTACAAATTAGAAAACCTTCTCAATCTTTTTTTGTATTTCCAACACTAGAACTTCAAGCAATGATTTCAAATGAAGGTACCATAAATTGTTCAGGGAAGTGCCATAGTATGAAGTAGAATATGTTGGAGTATTTATTGGATAGTCTATGATTACAATCCAAATGGGTGGTGTTAATTTTTTTTTAGGGTTCTAAAGGTTACAATCATTGGGAATAGTGGCCTTTAATTCTATATATCATTTCACAATATTTTCCTCACAAGGCAAGGAGATTGAGATTAGATGTATCTAAGAAAAGCCCTCTAAAGTGATAATCTTTAACAACTTGAAAAAATTAGTGAAAAATGAAGAACATGGTGTAGTTGTGCAATTATGATCATGTCGTAGCGTTGTAACACCCTCCAAAATTCTGGCTTACATCCAAATTTTAGAGCCTTCCTTGGTTTTTCCTTTGGTGGTTGCAAACACTCAAGCTCACCCCATGAGCTCTTGTGAAGTCTTTTCACCCTTTTTCTTGTTTGACCAGCGGTCATCTTTTGGCATATTGATTGTTTTTTCATCCTTGCGATCTTGTTCTGGTGAGTTTGAAGGTTTGTCCTTGTGTTTTTGGGTTGTCTTCTCTATGTAAACATCCGTCGTACTCACACACAAGGTTGTAAGCACTGTCATTCAAGTGTCATCCCGGTCGTCCGAAGGTCTATCTCAAGTGTCGCGCTTGTCATTTTCAACTCTAAGGCAGTCTCACCGAGGCATGTTTTGTCTTGTTCTACTGGTGGTCTGTTTTGTCTCATCGTCGAAATATCATAAGTGTATGTTCACAATGTCAAGCCTGCACAAGTTCACTTGCTTTCAACACTTAGCCATTTTCCTGAAAATCCATCTGACTGGACAACCCTCTTCCATTGTATCCCAACTGAGCTGCACTATGCAGTCTCAGCCCTCAGTGACCTTGATCTACTGCCTAGAATTGCATATTGCTTAAGGCTATCCTCCAAGTCAGTTGCACTACACAATCTTGAAGGTGAGCAGCTTGTCTGCCACCCAGAAATGCACAAAAACTACCTCCATTTCCAAAATAAACTTGCCATTTCTCAAGCACAGTCATCAAGCCTTCTTCTGGTTTGTCGGAACCTTGCATTCCACCAAGACCTGGGTCTACACTGATCTCCAAAAATGCTTAGATATGTCCTTCTGGTCCTCTATTGTCTTTCTCTGCACTACCTTCAAGAACTGCACAAAAATGTCCAGTACCTCTCCTACTTCTTGTCCTACACTGATCTCCAAAACTGCATAGACATGTCCAGTTGGTCCTCTGTTGTCTTCCTCTATACTATCTTTAGAAACTGTGCATACATGTCCAGTAGGCCTCCTACTTCCCGTGCTGCACTGATATTGAAAACTACGCAAACATGTAAAGTTGGTCCTCTACTGCGTTTCTCTACACTGCCTTCATAAACTATGTAGACGTGTCTAGCAGACCCTTTGCTGCCTATCCTGCATTGTTTTCTAAAATTACGCAGTCATGTTTAGCAGGCCCTTTGCTACCTATCCTACACTATTCTCCAAAATGGCACACTCATGCTTAGCAGGTCCCTTGCAACCCTGTCATGCCTTGCTATTGAAAACTATGTAGAACTGTCCAACAGGTCCCCTACTACCCTATCTTGCCTTCCCTCTAGGAACTATGCAAAAGTATGCCTTAAGGTCCCACCTTGCAGTTGCCACTGGTGTCCTTCACTGCGCAAATATGCCTCCTAGTGGTCACTACATAGTTTTTCCCGACAGTGCAGGCTATCCTCTCGGAGTTCCTCATTCCAGCCTGAGCTGCACTCTGTGATGTCTCATTGAGTTGTCCTCCCTCCCTATCACCTTGAACATGAGAAAATGCATCATGATAGACTATGAAGTTTTTGATTTGATGTTGTCCTATTCTGAGTGAATTGCAGGAACAGGTACATTGATAGATCATGGAAATATGACAAACGGGATGAAGAAGGAGCGCACATGCTAGAAGAATTTCTTGCAGCTGTACAAATGTACCAAGCACATCAAGAAACAAGTGAAAGGAGCGTATGTATTGAACCATCATGCAATACCAAGACCATCGAAGACCCCACAACACTATTCCATGCGAAGGAGAAGACAAAGCACACCAAGAGTACATCCATCACTCAGCAATGCAGCAGCTTGAAACAGACACCACAGTAATCCAATACATGTCAATAGTGTCATGTCGAGTTGTGTCATGAGCTGTATTGGCCAGATCACCACTATGGGCCATATCCATTGTAACTCAATGGAATGCAAAGTGAAGTCCAATGGATGCACACAAGAAGTTGAAGAGTCATGTCAATTGAAAATTCATTTGAAGTTGAACGATCATGAGGGTAGTGTAAGAGTCACAAGGGTTAAGCATCACCCTTGACTATATATACCCCTCCCATTGTATGAGCAAGGACTTTTCACCTTGGCTCCTCCCACATAGCCTTGAGAGTCTGTAGTCTGTTCTTCAAGGAGAAACAAGGGCTCCAAGGTGCTCCAATGTACACACTAGAACTAGTTATCTATGGTTTACAAATGTGTCTTGGGACTTTTTCTTAATTCAGAAACCTGTTAAGGCTAGCACATTTTCGCACATGTTTTATAGATGTTTGTAACACTACTCTTTAAACATTTTTAATTCATGTTTTCTTAACCTGTACTAAGATAGTTGAACTACTTTGGTTATTTTAGTACTTACATTGTTGAAGATGTGTTTTATTGCTTATCACTGTTGTCTCATCCCTGTGGACTACTCTGCAAGATACTCGACATACCATCTTTATTTTCTGGGTATAAAGACTGTAACATCCGTGTGGACTACTCTGCTGGGTGGTGTACGTGTTTTCCCCTTCACCTCGGTTTTAACGACTACCGCATTTGTTGTGGATTATTCCGCTGGGTGCTGGACAAACCTTTCTAGTTCACGTGTGTCTCTTCTTGGGTTGTACTACTACCTCTCATTTAGAGGCTCATTTTAATCTCCCCCTTTGTATTAAGAGAACCTTGACACAGTTACATTACGGAGTCACGAGGCACACGTATCTTGTTGTTTGAAGATACCAGCGTAACACTCTCATGTGCTAACAGCTTAAGCCAAGGCAGATCTCTAAGTATATGGAAACCAGGCCTTCAAATTAGATGGGACTTCTACACCAAATAGTGGGAGGTCTAGTTAGGACTTCATATTAGGGAGACCCCCTTTGTTGGCGGGTCCACCATCGTCAATAAAATGGTGCTCGAAGGATGGTCAGACAATAGGATGTGCCTATAAAGTCTGGTTTGAATCTCTTATTTAAAAGTGGCTCTTCCTGACATCATAATCCTGGGATGTCTTTCTACAAAGTTTGAATGTACCATCCTCGTGGAAGTTATCCATGACCTGTTAAAGTTAAAGTTCATCGGTGAAGGTGAACCATCTTTTCGTGCACATATGTGCCAATTTATAAACTCTTTCCTATGCCACAAGATAGAGTACAAAGATGTCTGGACTGTATTATTCACCCTCACATTCGAAGGCCATGCTCAATGCTAGCGTTACACATTAGCCTTTGCCTCTATCGATTCGTTTGGTTAGCTTGCCGAAATGATGATTAAAGTGTTCGATGAGTATAGCCACCATAATTTCCATGAAAAAATATGTCGTTTAAGTATGGAGCCTGACGAATCAGTTTAGGAATTTACTAATCGCTTCCTTCACCTTTGTTACGAAATTCCTAAACAACTTGTGAACTTTGACTTCTTCAGAGAAGAGTTTAAATGCTTGGTTCATAGTTCTCAATACGATGAACCACCTGATTTCCCTTCCTCCCCAACTCTTGTGGATCATGAGGCACCTTAGATTGCAGAGGAGGAGCTCAACACCCAGTTTATTCCTTGTCCTCCTTCATTTATGGTCTCGACATGGGTGCCCCCTTCTTGTGATTGTAAAGCTAAGAAATCTATGCAGTGGGTGCGCCCTCGTGGTGTGTACAAAGCTGATAAATTTACGCAACATGTCCCCAACCCATCTTATCATCTGTCTCCCACTTCTATGGAGGAAGTTCCAGAATGACTCAGGAAGCCTATAGCGAAGACTCAATCCTCCATTCCGCAAGAGGATGTCACTGTTCATAACTTAAGTCTCAAATATGATCCGCATCTCTACTATCCTCGATCATCTACAAGCCATGACTCCTTGTACCATGACTTGCTTAATCAATCCACTTCACCAGCCAGTTGCTTGCATTCTCTTAATTCTCAAGCTGTTGACTCAAATTGTGATCAGGTGCAAGGCAATCAAATTACACATGAAGAGGAGCAGAAAGGTGAGGAAAATATAAATATTCCCTCTCTGATTCAAAATTATGCACATCAAAACAATGAGCTTCCATTCTTGAATGATTCTCAATCTGCTAATATCAGTGGAACATCCTGTACAATTAATTCTTTCAATCAACCTCCAGTCTTGGGCAATCATCACTCCCATGCTTCCATATACTATGGCGAATGCCCAAGCACATCATGTGATCTTCCATTTTCTCATGAAGTCTCTAACTCAGATCTAGAATGTGCTTTGGTCAAAGAAGACATTCATATTAAAACTTCCTCTTCACCACACTTTCCTGCGTGTCCTACCATTCACAACGCATCCACATGCATTATAGATACTCCATGTTCTCTTATTTATTCATCCGATGATTTATATCCTCAACTTACACAAGATGGTGAGGTGGTCCATGATAAAGTTGAAAACAATTTAATTACAGAGTTTCCTTCCCATCCCCCGTTATCTCTTCTCTTACATGAAGAAAACTCTTCAAGTCAGCTTGTTGAAGCTGAAAATTTTGGTGAAACCTATGACAGAGATGGCTTCCATCCTGAGAGAAATTTTGAAATCAAGAACAATGGCCATCCTCAAGCCATGCATGATCTGGTTCAAGCTTCAAATTACGATTTTGCAATTCTAGAAAGTTCCGGGACATACCAGGGAGTCGAGGCACTTCAACATCTGTTGATGGTTGTGTCAGGACCTCACGACTTTGGTAAGCCCCCAGAACCACATTAGATCTGGTTTCTCATGCACAATCTGTCTATATGCACGGTTTTACTCAATGTGGATTCCCATCTGAAAAATGTTTGGTACTCCGGGTGTGATGTTTCAAACTTTTAAAATTTCATGTATGATCAAATCCACTTATTTGTCACATTCTGTCCATCTTCATGCAAATCACTCATGTCAGACTCAGGTTGGGAATGTTCATCTATCATGAAATCATGGGATTGAGAAGTTGATAGTCTCAAAGACTCTCTTTTCCCGCTATCATACTTATCAAATTTCCCTCTTCATGATCATCTCCTTGGCCTTCTTGCGAACCTTGAACTGCAAATTTGTCTGTCATATCTAGCTCACAGTAAACTTGGTTCCATTATTCAAAGCATTTGCAAGTTTGTTCACATGGATTTTTATTTGTTCATTACAAACTGGGAATCTGAAGACTCAATTAGTCCATCTAATCATTCCTCTGTCTTGGGTGACTATCATTCAACTTATCATTTTCCCTTTAGCACATTCGATGATAGTGGCTTCGTGATCTCTATTGTTCATTGTTTACCATATTTCTCTTCAGATTTTTTTCTTGTAGGTGAGGCACTAAGCCTTTGCTGATGGTTATGGCAGGTCCTCACTATCTTGGCATGACTACTGAGAATTATCAGATCTATATTTCCTTACTAGATTCCCATTGTGACCCCGTTTCTCAAAACAGCAATATGTATTTTCAAAGATCACAAGGCTTTTCAAACAACCATCATGAATTTTATGATCTAATCATTGAATGGCTGGAACAATCTTACTTGGCAAGCCATGTTGCAGGCAACAAGTTTCAATCCTTCCTCACACTTGTTGCGAAGCTTGGTGTAGATGAGGACGCACCCGCAAGAAGCTTTTGAGGTTTGTTTAGAAAGGGTATCCATAAAAAAGGTAAGCACATGTATTGGGTGGTTGTGACACATATTTCTTCCATGGGAAAGACCTTCCTTTCTGTGTGCAGCTTGGTCAAGTTTTTGTATTTTCTGTTTCACACTATTTTTTATCTATTTTAATCTCTTGTATCTTTGTGGATGCAGGTCGGGAGTGACTACAGTGACTTAACTGGAAATTTAATTTCACGTAACCCTGACCATTTAGCTATTAGGATAGGAGTAGGATTAGTTGCATCTCAATTTTCCCTTCCTTGCACTCATCTTGCACTCGGAGTTTATCATGGTTTTTTTAATTTTACATCCTATTTATTTAGTCATTTTGATTTCTTGTCTTCTGGTTTTGTTTCCTTGTTATATACTCCTTTCCTCTCGTCTTGTTTTTCCTTTCACGTTGAATTTTCTATTTTTTTTCAATACGCGAATAAGCATTGTTCCTGTAGTGTGTTCTGCTTTTTGAATGGGTATGTGGATGAAGTTCAAAGAGTCTTATGACACTGCAACGCTTGGCCAGTCCTGTGTCCATCTTATTTGTGCTTGGTTGTAACTTCTGGCTAATGAAGTCTTCATGGAAAATACGATCCATCTGTAAGGAAAGTTTTTGTCGAACCATGAACCCGTGTCTAGTCTGGGAAACCTCATGCCTATAATCAGTTTTCTGCTATGTTCTGTTCAAGCTTATTCAATTAGTAGAAATGGAGAAGGGGAAATCTAAACGTCAAAACTTGAATTAGAGGTATTTATATGATTCTATGAAGGAATAACCTCTCTTGCTCTCAATAAGTCGGGATCCCTATTTCACCCCAAACATAAATAAGTGCCTATGCATAGTTCTCTTTCAAAAAAATAACAAAGGAGAAAGAAGAGAAATGCTTCCTGTGCAGAAAGGTGAAGCAGGTAACTTTGTTGGGTGTGTTATATTCTTTCCACGACTAACCCACATAGTATATGGGGGGCTTAGAGGGCAGGTGGAGCCCCCCATTCATTGCACCGACTACGTAGCGGGGGGACATAGGGGGACGTTTAGCCCCCCTCTACAGGGTCTGGGGTAGGGCCTCGAGGAAATATTTTTTGGGACATATATTAGGTGGGGCGAACCTACCTATCGTTTTTATTGTGCATGGTTTTCACACATGGTTTTGGGCGTGATGGTTTTTTGGTCCATGGTATTGGATGCTCGGCATGTATATATATGTATTGTAACATTGAAAGGAACATAATGAAAAATAAAGCTGGTAGTCCCGGTTTTGGGATCCAGGGAAAAATCTCTATGTACGTGTTTTATGTTTTATGCTCTTGCATTATTTATTTTCTATGTTTTAAAATTCGTATGCAGGTAATTTCTATATGGGGTTAAAACCTAAATTTGGTATCAGAGCTGTTTTGGCTACAAGGGGATGCTTTTTTTGCTGATGGGTTTTGCTCGGGCCTGTGGTAGACCTTGTTCAGTGGTAGATCTATGGGATCGATTCTAGTGGTGAAAGAAATGGTGAGCAGTAGAAAGATAGAGATTGAGAAATTTAATGGTCAAAGTTTTGAGTTGTGGAAACTCAAGATGCAGGATCTATTGGTGGATAAAGATCAATGGATCGTGGTAGATCCAGGTGCTAAGCCAACAGGAGTGTCTGATGAAGAATGGAAGAAGTTGGATCAGATGGCTAAGAGAAAAATATGATTGTGTGTCTCAAATTCAGTATTGCTTAATGTATTCAAGGAAGCTACGACTTAGGCTTTGTGGGACAAGTTAGGGACTTTGTACTAATCTAAGTCTTTGGTGAATAAACTGTTCCTACAGAAAAAACTGTATAACCTGAGGATGAAATATGGAGACTCGGTGATAGAACATCTGAACGCATTTAATACTGTGGTAAGTCAATTATTATCCGTTGATATTAAAATTTTAGATGAAGATAAGTGCATCAGTTTGTTGTGTTCTCTACCAGATTTGTGGGATAGTTTGGTTATTGCAACAGGTAGCGATGCAACTACCTTGTAGTTTGATGAAACAGTCTCGTCCTTGTTGACGAAGGAGATGAGACAGAAAAATATGGAGAGCCCAAATGGTGATGCCTTGTTTGCACGAGGACGGTCCTAGAATAGAAACAAAAATAAGTCATCGAGTGGGATATCTAAATCTATAGGGAGATCTAAATCTCCAAGAAAACCTGTAAAGGTGGTGTGCTGGAAATGTAGAACGGAAGGGCACTACGAAAGGGATTGTAAATCTAAAGCTCCAGACAAAGGAAAGGGATCTGATGATGCTCCTTTGCAGAGGCAAAAACGACCTCAGATGAAGGTGGGGATGTGTACTTGGCTTCTTCAAGTACACATGTAGATCATGAGGCATGGTTGATTGACTCAGGTGCATCCTTTCACTTTACTCCCCATAGAGAGTGGTTATGCGAGTATGAGAAATATGATGGTGGTGATGTCTTCTTGGGGGATGACTGGAAGGCTAGAATCATTGGTCATGGAAAAGCAAAGTTGAAGTTACAAGGTAGAAGGGTTAGAACACTTTCGGGTGTTCTGCATATTCCTACATTAGCGATAAATCTAATTTCTGTAAGCAAGCTGGATGATGCAGGTGTAAAAACAGTGTTCGATAAGGATACCTGCAAGATGGTTTAGGGAGCACTAGTATTGTTGCGGGGAGTTCGGATTGGAACTCTGTACAAGCTGCAAGGTAGAAATTTTGTTTATGGGTGCAACAGTTCTGTGGTTCCTGAAAGTGGAGCAGAAAATCTATTGGTCTCTGGAGAGAAGACCATGCTATGGAATCAAAGTCTTGGACATATTGGAGAGAAGGTGTTATGAAACAAGCTCAAGAAAAAATAGAAAAGATAGATCAACGCCTTAGAATTCAGCCTCTTCGAGGGGGTAACCTCCTTTACATTACATAAATGAACAATTCTTGGATGATACAAATGAAAAGACCTCCTTTCTATATGTAGGAGTCTAAGGGGTCATAACATAATCAGAGCCGACATAACAATAATAATGTAAGGGCACAATAATAACAATAGTGGGCTTCTATGGGGCACAATAGTAACAATATGGGCACTACATGGGTACATCAATATAATACGTGGGTTATACTAATAAAAATAAGGGGTTACACTAGTAGTATAGGGGCCTAACATGCCCCTCTCCTTCAAAAAGCGTTTTCCTCAACGCTTGAGTAGTTCTTGATGCTTCTGTATAAAATTCTTGTCCTAACATGTGGAATCTTCAGCGAGTAAGTTCTTCCACTTGAAGAGATACTTTGAAATTGATCAATTTCGTAGCTGTCTGATTCTTGTTTCTGTGATTGCTCCAGGTTCTAATATGATTTTTTCTTCCTCTTCAATTTCTGGAAATATTGTTTGAATTGAGATCTTTTGCAACTTTTGAATAAGTGGCCATACTTCTTCATCCTTCTTCCATTCATCCCTTGCTTCGTTTATCCAATTTGGTTGGATAATAGAAATGGCGCACAACAATGCTTCCACATCCTCATCCTTTCTTGAGAGTGCATTTGCCACCACATTTTGCTTCCCTCTTTTGTAGATGATTTCAAAGTCATAACCCAACATCTTTGTCACCCACTTTTGTTGCTCTTCAGAGGATAATCTTTGTTCTAAAAAGTATTTAAGGCTATCATGATCCGTTTTTACCTTGAAGTGTCTTCCCATTAGGTAGGGTTGCCATTTCTTAAGTGCATGGAGTTTTGCCAACATTTCCTTCTCATAAATAGCTATGCTTAAAAACTTTCCCTTGATTGGACGACTTTCAAAAGCAATGGGTCTTTCATCTTGCATTAGAACAGCACCAATTCCATTTCCTAAAGCATCACATTCCACAATAAAGGTTTTTGTGAAGTCCGGTGTAGCTAAGACCGGTGCTTGGCACATTGCCTCTTTAAGATGTTCAAAGGCCTTTGTTGCTTCTGGAGTCCATGAAAATGCATCTTTCTTCAATAATGTTGTTAGAGGTGCTGCTATTCTCCCATAATTCTTAACAAACTTGCGATAATACCCTGTCAACCCAAGAAATCCTCGCAGATGCTTTATGGATGTGGGGATTTTCCATTCCTTAATGGCTTTAATTTTGATAGGGTCTACCTTAACTCCTTCATGAGATACAATATGACCCAAATATTCCACCTCCTGGACTCCAAAGAAACATTTGGATATTTTTGCATATAACTGTTTCTCCTCCAATAGTTGTAGCACCCTATCAACATGTTCAACATGATCTTTCCAAGACTTGCTGTAGATTAGTATATCATCAAAAAATACTAACACAAATTTTCTAAGGAATGATTTGAAAATTGAATTCATCAAACCTTGAAATGTTGAAGGTGCATTAGTAAGGCCAAAAGGCATGACCAAAAATTCATAATGACCCTCATGAGTTCTAAATGCCGTTTTCGGAATGTCTTCAATCTTCATTCTGATTTGATGATATCCCGAACGAAGATCCAACTTGGTGAAGTAAATTGATCCATGCAATTCATCCAGTAATTCATCAATGACAGGAATGGGGAACTTATCTTTAATAGTGAGCTTGTTGAGCTCCCTATAATCCGGACACATGTGCCATGATCCATCCTTCTTGTGCACCAATACTACTGGAGCAGAGAAAGAACTTTGACTTGGTTGAATTATACCAGCCTCTAGCATTTCTGCAACCATACGTTCAATTTCACTTTTTGGACATAGGGATATCTGTACGGCCTGATGTTTGGAGGAACACTTCTTGGAATCAGATGAATAGCATGATCATGATCATGCATAGGTGGGAGACCTTTGGGAGTCTCAAATACCTTGGAATGATTGTCCAGGACTTTTTGGAGATCTAGAGAAATAGTTGATTCCGATGTGGAAACATCTAGCGAACATAATTGTGCAATTACACCTCTTTTCTCCCTTTTTAGAAGCTTTGTCATACCATTAGAGCTGATTATCTTTCCTGGTTTCCCTGCAATACCCTTAATTCAAACTTCCTTTCCTTCCGTAGAAATTTGATGAAAAGTTCTTGAAAATCAAAAGG